>JAPYXD010000710.1:5000000-7500000 GCA_030998225.1 Diplolepis rosae
AAGTAAGAAAAGTAGGAATAGGATTTTCAGTGAAATTATCAACAGCCTATTAAATTTTCAGAAATTCTCATTCTCTTCAGTAAAAGATCCTATACGGTCAACAAAAGATTTTTAAATTAATCAAATTTTTTTCAAACTTCATACCTTAGGATTTTTAAGTACCTACTGCGCACGCTGACGCAAGTACGATTCTTGTTTAGTAAAACGCACTCAACTTCAGTATATTCTACCAAACAAGAATCGTACGTGCGACTGCGTGCACAGTAGAAGCTACTCTTCAGTGATCAGTAAAATCGACTAAACTCGCGTTTAGTAGATTCTACCGTCAAGCTGGCCCGTCCATAATTTACTATTCCGTTTAGTAGCTCTAACTCTTGCAAGGGTGGGAGCCACTAAACATTTTTCTCTGTGTAGGCTTATTCAAAGTGGTCTGCTTCCCCTAAATATTTATTGTTCTCTAAAAAAAAATGTTTTCAAAAAGTTTAAGGTGGCTCTAATTTTTCGAGTTTTGTTCTAATATGACTGGTTAACGAGGTCGGCCTTTCTTTTCATGTCTTAAAAAAGTGTCTTAAATATTAAATTATTTACCAATTAAACGTCTGTGAACGGTCCAAATGACTTTTTAGAGAAAATGAGCCGTAAACGACAGTATGTTCAGGACAAAGTAAGGCAATATTAGTGATATCGAAAAGGCTCGTTTTACATAGTAATATGATCTAGATCGTAGACATTTGATTCTCCCTACTAGTCGTATGTTAAGTAGACTAGTTAACCTGTGCACCGCCTGTCAGTAGTAACTCTACCGTATCCGGTGGTTTTGTCTTGCAACACAATATATAAAACTATTTTATGTTGTATATACTCTATTTCATTATAGTGAATTTTATAGAGATACACATAATAATACATGAGTGCTGTACTTTTAGTTTCTTTTCTGTGTACTTATTTAAGTCAAGGTAAATTTTGTAAAAATATTTTGGGATGATTTTCAAAAAAAATTTCACAATGTATTGTTGCGAAAAGAAATCTGAAACATACTTACTAGCTAAAGTGGCAAGAGCTACTTTTCCTATGATAGCTGTGCTATACGATACAACCATTCGTTTTGCTGATGAAGCCATAGCTAACTGAAGAAGTGCAAGACCAGTTATTATTGCTAACAGAACTGAGGCTCCAGCTGCGGCGAGACCAGCTACCCAGACAGCCACTGGAAGAATAAAATAAGATAAATTAAAATTTAAAATTTCTCCAACTTCTTCAGAAAATAATTGAAGAGCGAGAAAAAATCTACCTTATCCCGGATTCGATGTAGAATTACATGAATGGTACGCTTCCGATTACGTTACCGAAGCGTGACCAAAATTCTAATTTATTAAAATCTCAGACATCAAAATGAGTCAGAAGAGAAGAATAAATGAATATGAATAAAATTAGATAGTTAGCAGAAAAAAAACATTGTAAATTTGTTGGGAATAATTAAAATTCTCCTTTGATCACGTGACCCACACATTCCATGCCCTTAACCAGAAATAGCGAAGAAAACTGAAAATAAATTCTTTTTTTTACAATTTTTTAAAAAAATTTAACCTTTTTTTCAGTTATTTAATACTCCAAAATTTGCAACGCGAACTCTCTGAGAAGTAAAATTTTAACTGATCGTTTGAAGCTTTTATTATTTTGAGAAGATATAATTTAATAATTACAGTATAACTTTCAAGAAGAAACGGATAGTTATGGTCGGACATGTTGGGAAAATTATTCAGGAGAGGATGGGGTTTTCCAAAAACTTGGGCATTTCTTGAAGTTTTCTTGAATTCTTGAAATGCGAATTTTCTTGAAGAAAATTAACGAAAAGTTTTATCAGAAGTTAACTGGTTCTACGCAGAATAGACGAGGGTGGATCAATAAGTACCCGTGTTTGAAAACTGGTGGTGTTGCTGAGGAAAGTTGGCATTACCATCGTGTACTACCATCTTTCAAACGACGTCATACAAAATTTCAAATTGATTCATACGAAAGTTTTGACTTGACAGCCATTTGTATTAAACGCGTTTGGTGTTTTTTTCGGTATAATGAAAAAATAACAATATAGATCCGTATTCCGCTTTATATTTTTGGATGGAAAAACGTGCAAAAAAGTAAAATCGAAGTTGAATGCTGTCTATGGGGACCCTTCACCATCTATGATATCCGTGAGATATTGGTTGAACGAATTTAAATGCGGCCGTACATCTGTTTTTTATGAGAAGCACGCAGGCAGCCCTGCAGACGTGGTTACTGTAGAAATCGTTAAGGGGTAACACCACTGTAAAATTGAAAAAAAAAACATTTATTCTTTTATTGGCTTAAAAGATGCTTTGGATCTTCTAAAATATGAAGCTAAAAGTCCAATCCCTGAAAAAAAATGTGTTCCATGGAATTCCGAGCTCCTCCGCTAGCTCCTCGAATGACCTGAAATGGCATTTCTAAACTTCAAACGCGTTTTTCTCGAAATATGATTTTTCAAAACGGCACGCAGCATAACTCTAACAATTTTTAATATTTTTAATTGGATTTTTTCCTACATCTTTAGAATAACATTTCAAACAGAAACACGTACGGAATTTTCGATAAATTAATTTAAGCAATTGTTATAAACAATTAAGTGCCGTTTCTTTTGGTCGAAAAATAAGTTTTTTTTTCAAATGCTTGCCAATTACACAAAAATTAATATTTTTAAATCCCCTACGTGTTTCTCTAGCTATTCTCATGTAGATTAAGAAAACAAATTTTATTTTATTCCAGATTAAATTTTGCACCCTGTGTACTGCGTGCCGCGGAGCTCCTCCAAGAAAACACACATTACGGAAATGTCTCCAGTGGTGCCATTTTATAACATTTTTTATTGAAAATTTGTAATTTTCTATTTCAATATATAAATAATAATTCCCTTTCCTTCCATCAAAAAAAATTATTGAAAAAACGTGTTTTTTTAAGCGTTTACAGTGGTGTTACCACTTAAAAAGGTCCACGAAATGATTCTTGCTGACCGTCGAACGAAAGTGCGCAAAGTAGCAGAGACCGTAGGCATGTCGCACGGAACGGCAATGAACATTTTACATGATAAGTTAGGAATGAGAAAGCTGTCTTTAAGCGAAATTCGCAGAAGTTTTTGCGTAGAATCGTCACCGCTGATGAAACCTGGATTCATTACTACTTGTATTCGTCAAAGATCAAACGACGATCAAAACAATGGATTTTTCCACGTGAATCTGCTTCTACGAAAGCAAAGATGGTCCCATCGGCCAGAAAGGTCATGGCTATGATTTTTGGAGAAAGGACGCATGATCACGAGGCGGTACTACAGTGAATTATTAGACCGTTTCGATGAGGAATCGAAAGAGATACGGCCCCATTTGGCAAAGAAAAAAGTGCTCTTCCACGACGACAACACACCAGCTCACTCATCCGGAATCGTTGCGCTCAAATTGCATGAATCGCGCTACAAATTGCTGCAACTTATTTTTGTTTTTCAACATGAAAACCTGGCTCGCGGGAAAAAAATGTAGCTGAAACGAGGAGGTCATCGTTGAGACAGAAGCCTATTTTAACAAGTTTGAAGAATCGTATTTTTTAGAGGGGCTAATGAAATGGCCGGGCCGTTGGGGAAAGTGTATCGCCCTAAAAGAAGATTACGTTGAAAAATAAAAAAAGTTTTTGTCAAAAACTTGCGTCTTCATTCCTAACACGGGTACTTAATAATCCACCCTCGTATTTCTTTGATAAGAGAAATATAGACCCAAAATTAAATTAAATCAAGGATCACTTTATGCAATGAAAGCTAGTACTTTTGAAGCAATGACGAGTGAGCATGCGCAATTGAGGATTGTTAACATTTTTCTCAGAGTACGCCCCCAAAGGAGTATTATTCATTCAATTTTATTCGTAAAAAGATTTGTCTCAAATTAGCTCCAATTACGGAGCTATTTTTGGGAAAATATTAAGTCTACACGGAGACAAATGGGTCGAGAAACTTTATTCAACCTTGAAGCAAAGTTGGGATATATGGACAAATTGGAGCTTATTTAATATTATTTTAATAATTTAAGACGTACATTTTGAAACTTTATTCTGCGTTTTTGAAGCTCACTGAACTGTGATGCATTCTTCAAAATTTGGTACGCCAAAACTTCAGTAAAGTTTATCGAACTATTCTTCTCCGTGTACATAACTCTGACAAAAATTTCTCTTCTTGAAGAAACATACAACTCTTTAACGACTGGGGGTTGCCGAAATACAGGGTGTGCCATCTATTTGGGACCCATTGGATTACTCTGTAATTTTGACATTTAATGTCGGATAGACTTATTGTATGCGTCAAATGAAACTTCAATCAATGTAAATTAGCGTCATGGAACAGTAAATGCCATTAGAATGGTCTCAAGTAATATTAATTTATAAATAAGTAACACATTCAAAATAATTAATCAATTGCAAAAACACAACGTAAATTTCGTGCAAAATTCTAGTCAATATCGGTACCTGCTAAGAACACTATAAAGAAAATTCATAAAAAGTTTACATCAACGGAATATTCGAGGAACAGTAAAAAACCAAATAAATCGCTCTAATGATAACATTGAACGTGTAAGGCGTTCAATTGGGATCGGGCATCGGGAACATGACACCTGGTGTTGAGAATCGGAAGTTTTCTCAAGTGTCGTTTCATATTATAAGGATAGATAAATAATTGAAAAAATCATTTAATAAATATATCCTAAAGATGGAAAGCTCGAAACTGACATCTAATTCGAAAAAGAAATGCGTCTTCGTATGTGCAGTGAACAGTTGTAAGTCTAAGTCACCAAAAAATGCAGATTTGAGCTACCATTTCTTTCCTCCTACAGTCGATATTTTTTCAAAATCGACAATTATTTTAGCATTCCCGAAAAAAGCGACGTGTTGGTTGCATGGAAGAAAGCAACAAAAATAAAAGACGTGAAATCTCATTTAAGGGTGTGTTCACGTCATTTTACCACAGACGATTTTCTATTTCCTGGTAAGTGATATTCTATATTAACCTAAACAATTTTCATCTTTCAATTAAAATAATCATTTCTTTTACACATTCTCTCCCCCGGTAAAATTTATTTTTCCCGGATTGATTTCGGCCTATTGGCAAATTTCTTGAATCGTTAAAATCATTGTTAAATATAAAAATAAACAGAATCACGTATGTAAACAATGCATCTCGACACTTAGTGTCGGCCATATTGGATCATGTGATCCACGTGACTTTGGAAAGCAACGCCTCCATGTCTGATCCCAATTATTGAAGAAAACCCAACAACCTCGTTCAGACGTGGTTCTGCACTATTAAATATCGCTCACACCACTCTTTGTCGCATTATTTAAGATGATTTGAGTATGCATCTGTACAGAACACTTAGTACACAAAGATTATTGCCAGCTAGTTACGAAGAACCTTTGGTATATACAAATTTCGTCATCGAAAAGGCTACTGTTGTTTACACCGAAAAAAACCCTCAAAAAATACATGAAGACTCTCTCCATGATCAAAAAGTGGCTGTTTGGTGTGGTGTTAGTGTGGAGAAGGTGACTGGACCGTATTTTTTCGAAGACTCTCGTGGCCAGACAGTTACGCTGAATGGTGACCGTTATAGAAAAATGATTCGTGATTTTGTAATTCCCGATTTGCGTAAAAATGGTATAGGAGGCTATGGGTTTCACCAAGACGACGCTACATGCCACACAGCAAGCAAAACAATGAACTTATTGAAGGAATTCTTCGGTAATCGAAGGTATGATTATTAAATGGAAATTTTGATTGGCCTCCGCGTTCACCCGATTTGACACCACCATTCTTTTTTTTGTTATTATATCTTGGGTCCAAAGTGTATATCAACAAGCCACAGTCTCGTTGTGCACTCAAAATTATCATTCGCTGAGATTATCGTAAAATGCCAACCGAAATGTTGCAAAACGTGATAGAAAACACCGAAAAATGAGATCACGCTTGCATCACAGCAAAAGCCGGACATTTGCAATTTATTATTTTCCATAATTGACTTGTAGCAATTTCCATGAACTGAATAAAATGAAAATTGACAAAGTTAAAAAATCCACGCATTTTAATTTCATTTAATAAATGAATGGGTCACAAATAGATGGCACACCCTGTAGTATACTATGAGGAAACAAGTTTGTGTTGAGGTTTTTTCGAGTCACATAATACGAATTTAATCTTCAAAATCGTAATGATTCATCCCAAGATGGTGGACTTAAAATGGCCGATGCTGAAATCTTAAAAATGTAAATATAATACTATTTATTATTCAGCTAATTCATATTATAGGAATTTTTGGGGATGTTCTTTTCAATTCGGCAGTCAAAAATTCAGCGAACAATAAAAAATTAATCATTCAAAGTGTTGACCATGATAAGTTAGCCATCTTGGATTTTAAATTTTTACGCAGTATCTAAAACTCTTGTAATGTGAGTTTCATAAATATTGAATAATATTTGCATTTCTCTACTTTTAAATTTTAAGTAAATTTGTGAAAGGGTAGTCTCAGAAGTACCCAATCTGACGTATAGATGACGGTTGTTGTTTGAAAAAAATTACTATGGTCGAAATTACCAACCTCATAAAACTTGAGTTAGAAAGTTTGAAGACGCTACGTTGTTTATTATTTTTTTCACAGCAATCAATAGTGAACGCTCTCAGTGAATTTGTAAACATAGAGAAAATTGGTCATCGTTATGTGGATAAATACTCTTATTTGAAATGTTTCAGCACAACCAATATCGAAGCCGAGCTAGACAATAATAAAGTATTGGGTAGGAGAGTTTGAACAAGGTCGTACAAGCTGCCAAGACGAACATCACAGTGGTTGGCCAAATGAGGTGACCATGACAAGATGGGTGCCGCGTTTGCTCACAATGGAATAAAAGCAGCGTCGTGAGGATGTTTCAATCGAGTGTTTGGCGATGTTTCACAGCAATAAAGCCGATTTTTTGCGTCGATTCATAACCATGGATGAAATATGGGTCCATCACTTTGCACCTGAGACGAAGGAATAGTCAAAACAATGGACTGAAAGGGGAAAATCGACTCCAAAGAAGGCAAAGGCAGTTTCATCTACTGGCAAGGTCATGGCATCAGTGTTTTGGGATGCAGGTGGAATAATTCCCATTGATTATTATCTTCAGAAAGGAAAAACAATCAACGGCGAGTATTGTTTTATCAAGACAATGCACTACCTCACACATCTGTTATCACAATGGCCAAAAGTAATGAGCTGAAGTTTAAATTGTTTCCTCACGCAATCTATTCGCTAGATTTAGCCTCCGCGGATTATTTTCTCTTTCCAAACTTGAAAAAAATGGCACGTTGGTCAAAGACATGCCAATAATGAAGGGGCAGAGTCTGCGGATAATGCCTAATTCGAGGAGTTCGACGTTTTTGAAGCTATTGAACTTTACTGGGAAAAGTGTATCGAGCTTAAAGGAGACTGCCTTGAGAAATAAAGGTATTTTTCTTCTAAATTTTTTGAGTTTACTTTGTTAGGTCGGGTACTTCTGGGACTACCCTCGTATTTTGGGCACTAATTTGTGAATAAAAAGTTTACCTTTCTTATTTCTCGTTGTTTTTCGAAAACTAAATCTGACCATAAATCAATATAATTTTTTTCATTTATTTATTAAAACCTTTTCGATTTACAATGGCACTGCTACAAACAGAGTTTAAACTCAATTTTTAGGTCATTTTCGAGAAAAACACAGGTATTGCGCAGAAGCCCAGCATTACATGACTTTGATAATTGCACTTCAAGTCTGTAAGGTTACTGAAAAACTGATAAATAAAATAGAATACGGGAATCAAGGAGAGTGCGAGTAATTTCGTGCGATTTCATGAGATTAGAATTCTTATTAATCAGATATTGGGCGAGATGCTCGCAATAACCAATTCCCAGGTGTAAAGAGTGTGTGATATAAAAACAATCACCAGTATTTAAAAAATTAGATATTTCAACAAAGATTCAATCCCTCGATTTATTGTTGCTTTATATATAGATTTTTTGTAATCTTAATCATAAAAAACTCACACACTGGTTGAAACCTGGATACGCCTTGGCCGCATTTTTCTCTGCCGTAAAGTAAGTACTTGCATTGTCTCCATGGTCCAAAGTAGCCTTTCTCTGATCCACTGCCAGCTGAAAAATAAAAATAAAATTAATTTTCATAATGTAAATGTATGCGCTCTATTATATGGGCACATCTAGATGTTTGTTAGACAGTGTTAAAAAATTAGAGTTAACGTTACTTGAAGTAGATTATAGGAGTCTCACACTTTAGAGTTAAATAGGCTTTTCTATATGAAGTGGAAGGAACTCAGTATAGAACTAAAAATCGTTGTTTGTTCAAATAGACAATTCGGTTTACAGGGCTAGTAAAGTTAGTTGAGTTGTTCTAATTCAAAAATAAGTTTTAATATTTTGTGTGGTAAAATCTGAGACAAGGTAAATTTAATATAATCTCTTTCATGCGGAATTCACTTCTTCCAACGGTCTTCTAACATTTTGATACTCTTGGAATAATACGATTTCTCAAACTGCAAAATAGCTCTCCGTTTTCGATATCACCTCCTCATTAATGTGAAATCTCTTTCCCTGAAGCCATCTTTTAAAATTAGGAAACAAATAGTAATCGCTGGGGGCCAGATTTGTAGAACACGGTGGGTGAAGAAACAATTCGAAACTCAAAGAATCCAATTTCACCATCGCTTTTATGGATGAGTGCGTCGGTGCGTTGTATTGATGAAACAAGATTTTTTTTCTACTAGCGGGCCATAAAGTGGACTTTATTGCCCCGTGCGGGGCAAACAAATCCACTTTCTGACCCTATAGTAGAAAAAAAATCGTGTGCAACACGGGAAAAACATTTATTTCCCTAGTTGCACAATGTACTATTTCTTCTTCAAATGCGGTCGTTTTTTATCTTCTCGTTCACTTTGTCCAATAATGTAACATAGTACTCGTTAGTTATTATTTTTCCGAATAGTCGATGAATATTATACCATGCGCATCGCAAAAAATACTAGCCATAGGCTTTCCGACCGAACGTTGTGTCTTTGAACGTTTTGGTCGGCTTCCACCCGCTTGGGCTCCGGTGTGTAATAATGGATCCATGTTTCATCAATTAGCACGAATCGATGCAAAAATTACGTTTGATTACGCTGAAACAACGCTAAAGCACGCTTCGAATCATTAACACGCTGCTGCTTCTGATCGATTGTTAGAGAACGCGACACCCATCGCGCAGACAGTTTTTTCATACACAAATGTTCATGTAAAATATGGCGAAAGCATTTTGTTGATATCTGTACTATGTCAGCTATCTCATGAAGACGTGCCATAACATTTATCAAGCCATTCCTTGGCTTAGGTAGTATTTTTTCCCATTAAAAAGCAATGTTTAATCAAAACAAGAAATTCCTTGGAATCCATTTTTTTCAAACAGAAAAGGTAGCGTTACAAGGATGACTATAATCAACGGGATAGGAGAATTTTGATTAATTCTAATTCACTTAAACTTTGGCTGGCTTCCTCTTGATACATGGTAATTAGGTCTGCATACCATATCTTAACTTTTACACGGCACCAGTTTTGACTTTTAAAATATCAAGTTGTATTGAAAACAGAAGTTCAGTAAACAATACCCACTACAGTACGCTAGTCAAGACGAACAATATTTAGCAACTTCTGGTTGCGTCATGTCAAGTCCATTTCCTTTCTTCAATTCCAAAGTGATACTTTCTTTGATAAAAAATATTATGCTGGTTTCTCTCACTGTCCATATAACCTATATTTTATTAATCTTGAATCATTTACTTTACCTCTTTCATTATGAGCTAATTATTCCCCTCTATCAATTAACTTCGAATCGTCTACAACCGTTTTATATATTTTATGTGCCTCCGGCGCGTAAACTCGTTTTTACGCTACAGTTGAGAGTAGCATAATGTAACAAATGAATTGCGCATGCGCCTATTACGATCCACGCACAAAAATCGTGATAAAGTTTTTTTTCAGTCATTCACAAAAACAAAAATACGGTCTTGTAGGATTTTTCATGACGAATTTTTTATCTCAATACAATTTTTATGCAGCCTCAATAGTTTTTTAGATAACAATTGAAAACATTCAATTTTTCGTCATCAAAAATGATCGAAAATCAATGTTTTACAAAAAAATAAATTGCTATTACTCGGTCAATTTTTGACGAAATTTAGCGAGAAAGTTGTTTCTTAACGTTAGAGGAAGTTTTCTGGAAATTTTCAGAAACATTTGTTTATTATTGCGAATTTGGCAGAGATGTATTTCGTGCGTGGACAATAGTTTTCCGCCATCTCGAGCGTTCGGAGAGTTATTGCTGGTGGCCCTTCATTAATATACGCTTCGTAGTTCCAACGATTTCATTGTAACCTTCATTGTACAATAATAAATACAATATAATGATGTTGGACGTTATTACAATCTAACCTACAAATCGTTCTCTCCAAACCACTCATGTATTGACTGCGTCTCGTGTTAATTGCGTAATTTTCTATTACCGAAGATTCGATTGGAAGATTTTGCGTATACTAGATTAGATTCGAGTGTACGCAGAAAAACTCGTAAATGCGCCGAAGTCATATAATTGTATATTATGTGCCTATGCGCATAATGAGGGTTATTACGCGACGAGCGACAATGCTCGCAGGAGATCGAAGCCAAAGCGTAGTCGAGGCGTAGGTGAGACGAAGCCGAGACAAAGCCGAGACGAAGCTGAAGCGCGATCAGTCTTGCGAGCATTGTCGCTCGTTGCGTAATAACCCTCATTATGCGCTTCGACGCATAATATACTATGGTCTTTCGACATGTATGCATCTGTGGCGCACGTAAAGTTTGTTTTGGGAGTAGGAAAAAAAGGTCCCAGCCCCTCTGGTGCGTTAAGCGTCCCTCGGGATGATGTATTGTCCCTCATTCTCTTCAATATCTAAGGGGCTTTAAGGGACATACTTACGACTAGGGCTCGTGCTGTCATGTCCCTTGAAGGTTGCAATTTGCCGTGCATCACCCATATTAGAGCTATTTTGGAAAGGCCTAGTAAGGCAATCAATATCAATAAAGTTAGTGTTAATCTTGTTCTCTTACTTGCAGCCTATAGGAACTTTGTTAGAACCCTATTAGAGTTCGCATTAGCTAGTAAATCAATTTTGAGCCTGTTGGATCACACGCAGTATTCGGCGCTCAGGATGATTTTAGGATGTATGAGGTCTACTCTTGTTCTAGTCCTCTCAGAGACCAATGAGCCTTCGTTGGGTCTTATAAATCCCCTTGTTTCAACAGATTTGTTTTGAGGAATGATCCCCTTATTCCCAAATTCCAGACTCTTTTGGGAAAACATCCTCGTAAATTCTTACGGCTTCAGAAATCCGAATTACTGATACTACTGGCGCAACTACGGAGGACTAATAATTAAATACTGGATAAATTTATACAATCACAAAAATTTTTGTTCTCCAAGGGATTTGAATCAATTGCTAGCAACAGCAGATTGATTAAGGGTAGCAACATAGAGAAACTTTTTTATTATTCGAGCGTGACTGTTTACCTCAAGAAAGCGAACATTCAGGGTACACATAATTCTTGGTGAAAGTCCAGCACATTCAAAAGGTAAAGAATATTGAAAAGCACTGCGCTATTTTCTTACGAAAAAAAGAATTTGCTTATTCTACAGTTGAGCAAATGAATCTTCCATACTTTACAGTCGAAAATTCGGAAATAATGGTCGAAATTTTTGGCGAAAGTCCAATTTTTTCACAATTCAAAAAAATTTCGAAAACTATTTTAAAATTCTTCATTAAAAAGTAGACGAACAGTCCATTAAAAAAGTAAGTTCTGAATCATGGATCTTGAAAAAATCCTAATACATCAAAAGACAAATAAAATTTTAAAGCTTTGGAAATTCCTTTTCATAACACTAAATATGCATGTAAGTAATTAGATCTGAATTAATCTCATTCCTACTTCTGTTTATTACTTATTAAGCTCAAATCTGAATGTATGTGTAAAGGACTTTAACGAGCTTTATGATATTATGCTAGGTATGAGCAACTACAATCTTTTGAAATTACACGACGTATAGAACCACGCATAATATGCTCGCATAGGGCCGTAAACCCACTTTACAGTTAAGCGATTAGATTAAATCCAATGTTAAGACCCTTTGTCTAAACTCATTTTAGTTACGATTCAATGCCTGCCACACGCTGAACGCAATATTACTCGGCAACATACTGTCACAATGAGAAAACGAAAAAGAAGGATTAAGAGATTGATTGAGAGGGAAATTGAAAACATTAATGTAATTAAATCACGTGTACGCAAGAGTGATAATACCTGCATAAATTAAACAATTCCCATTTTTCATGCCTTGACGCATTTTAATTAATGTTTGAATTATGAGTTATCTGATCCAAATTATGCAATAAAAACTGGTTTTAGAGATGAAAATAACATTATTGAGGTGCAATCACAAAAAATCTGCTACTACAGTATTTTTTTTAAAGGCTTGATTTTTGATGATGCCATAGTAAATCCGCTATTTTGGATTACGATTGACTTATTTACCAACCCTTCGCCCTCAAAGGGTTAATGGTTTGAAAAAGACAATAGGAAAGAATGACAAAAAATACAATAATGCAATTTCAAAAAATTATAAAATATTAAACAGGTCTGCATTTTTCAACTCTTTTTTGCAGCCTGCACTGAAAACATTTCGGTGCACCGGTTGCACCCAAAGGGACAATAGCAGCGCCAAATGCCGTGGTAAATCTTATACTTCAGTTCAGGGCAGCTGATGCCCCGTTTCCGCACAGCAGATGAACTCGATCGACACAAGTGCTCTCCGAACTGCATAGTATAAACGTTGTCTCTGCTTTCGGGACCTATGATACACGAGTGTTGAGGGAACGCATTGTTCTTATAATGATGGATATTTTTATTTAAAAAAAACCATTTTGAGTATTTGAACGCAAGTGTACAATTTTAACTCGATTGTAAGCTTTGTAAATATGTTTATTATATGTAATCTATAAATTCCTTAAGCAAAAATAGTGACTTAACCTCTTCACATGCAATGAAGAGGTTAAGTAACTTTTTTTGTTTAAATAAATGGCACATTATTAGATTCATTATATGATTGAATGCCTTGTGCATATATTGAAGCTTATAATAAACTAGTTATATATCTTGTTAAGACTAAAGTTAAGAAAAGAAAAATTAATAATTAAAAGCTGTACATTTTTTGAATGTATAGTATAATAAATTCCACCTTTACATAGTGCGATTACTGACTCAATTTCGGTGCACGAGCTGTACCACACATAAGGGACAAAATTTGCTCCTTACTTTCGCGCATCTGTACGGCCGAAATCTGCGCAACGGTTGCTCCGAATCTGCAGTTCAGCCGGCGTACGTAATTTGCTCAGTTCAGGAATGAAAAATTTTTAGCAGGTGAACTTGAAGTGCTTCGAATTCCAAAAAGGCTTCAAATTAAGCTCAATTCTTGAATTCTGTTTTCACTTTTCGGAAAATTTTCCGCGGGCATTAATTGTTCAACTGACGTGTTGTGTTTTTAGTTGCGTGTGTATATGCACGGGGTGAAATAGCTTAAGGAATTATTCTACCCAGCAGTTTTTTTTCATTTTTTTTATTAGCTTAAATGATGCATAAACTATTCAAAAATGATATTCGAAAACTTTTTTGTGAAAAAAATGCAATAAACAATTTTTTTCGCTTATTTACCAAGATGCATTTGAGCGCTCCAAAACGTTTCAAAAGGCCGCTAAGCTGCGCGCGGCATTTTAAGTATAGGGCAGAAAACAAATTATATTCACAGGATTTTGGAGTAAAGTCTTGGATTTTTTTATAATTGGTACATCGATAGTGTATGTGAAGATAAAGCTTTGCACCAAGTTTGACGCCAAAATGTTAACTAGAACAAAAGTTATGATCGATTTAAAAAAAATGGCGAATATTTTTATTAACGCTACAACTTAGAAACTATTGATCGGATCAAAACGTTTTTTTTAAATACGCGGAAAAGCTTGTACTTTAAATATATGTAAACCAAAAGCAAGTTATTTATTTATTAAAAAGTTATTAACATTTTAAATAAACAATTGCGATTTTCACCAAAAGGGGCACGTTTCATTTGTAAAAATTCAAATTGCAATCGATTCCTTGGACAATTTTACATAATTTGATTGATTAAAACTATTTGCTATATAACTATTTCGTTTGGGTAACAAGTGTTTCTAGTGTCCAAGGATATAGCAGTTGACTTTAATCCACGTACTTATTTAAATTTTTAACATAATTACAGCTGCTGTATATGGTTTTAACTAATACTGTATATGAACGAAGGTATTCAATTTGTACATTAGCAGATTCCATTGATTTAGTAAATTTTGAAAGTGATTATGGTGCTCAACAATAAATGATTAAATAAATACTGAGTGAACATTCAGTGGTCTATCACTTCATTGTAAGAAAATACGAAACCTCATTCTGTCTCAAATACTGAAACCATTTCATTTATGGATGTTACTAAATCTCTGTCAATATTAACAATATAGATGACATATAAAGGGTTTCCCAATAGGGGTGATATGATTTTGAATGTCCCTATCGGGCTCATTTGAACTGAAATTTTTGACGTCTGCTGTCAGTTGTCATCAGTAAGGTTTGCCATTTAATCATGAGTAGTTTCACGCTTCCACAACGTTTGGAAATTGTCCAATTATTTTATCAAAATTCGAGAAGTTTTGTCGGCGTTCAAAGAGCATATCGTGCAAAATATGGTCGTCATTCTGCTCCATCCGCGCTCTCAATTCGTCGAATAATCGATAAGTTGGAGAGTGAATTTACTCTATTGGATACTAAGCCTAAAAATCGTATGCGTACCGCACGTTCTACACAGAATATAGCCGCCGTACCGTGAATTGTCCGTGCCACGCCGATCTCAGGAATTGGGCCTGTCCAGGATGACTACCTGGCGTATTTTGCGATTGGATCTTGGCCTGCATCCCTATAAGATGATTCTGGCCCAAGAACTGAAGCCTAATGACCATCGTTTGCGTCGGGAGTTCGCGGATTGGGCTCTGGAATCAATTGAAAATGATCCCAATTTTCATCAAAAAATCATCTTTTCTGATGAGGCGCATTTTTGGCTCAAGTCTCGGGGGACATTTGGCCGATATATTGTTTAAATCATAAATGGCATAGAATATCCAATATAATAAAAAAGATTTCGATCAATTCCGAATGAATATTCAGTGTTTTTTTTCAATTTCAAAACATATCACCCTTATTGGGAAACCCTTTACATACAAGACCAAAAGCAATATATACATGACAATTTTAAGAGACATTAAAAGCAGTATAGTTTTGTAAAATTGTATTGACAAAATGACAAAAGAACTATTTTTGACTCATGCTATGCATAATTAACGATACGATCATTTATGCTGACAATAAAATACATAGCTAAAAATAATTCTAAAATTTATAGACATTTAATACATATAAAAATATTATTTTTAAAGGGAAAAATTAATTTTGAACTTAAAAGTTCTATAATTAAGGGGCCCGATTCGAAAACATGATGAAAATTTATTTGACGGTGTGGTGGTGGCCTTTGGATACCAAAAAAACAAAATACAAAATTTTAATATCTAAAAAGTATGCTGTTGTGAGAAATGAAATTCCGCATTTATTTTTTCCTCTTTGAAAAATTTCAATTATTTATAGTATTTGAAATAATTGTAAAAAAATCGTTCTTTTATGTCCATTTTCTATTTATTTTTTGTCTTCAACTCTTGCTCAAATCCACAGTTTATGGTATTCTTTAATGAATTTTGGAGACAATATTTTTTATAGTATACTTGTAATGTCAGTAGTTGATGAAAGTTTCTCTCTTTATTTATAAAAAAATGTAAACTCATTTTCGAAGTTGTCGAATAATTCGTATCACAGAATCTTTGAGCGCTTCGTTTATCGAGGGAAGTTTGAGTAGATCAAAACATCAAATGAAACCATCTAACTATTTAGAAAGTTTGACTGAACCTCTATTAATTAATTTATATATTATTCTATTAAAACCCTCTAATTTTGACCCTCTATTTTATCAAATACTGGTATCCAATTTTTGTCTATAGAGGAATACAACTGATACTTGTATGACTTTGCCATGATAATTAACAAGATGAGACCTTAGGAAAGTAAGAAGCAAGAAAAAGTCACTCCCGCAGATTCAACATGAGACAATGTCAAACATTTTTTCAAATGTTAGTTTTAAAATTCAATTACTGGTTTTTCTGTTTCTATAATACAATATTTATTATCTTCTTATTTTCAAATACATACATCTTCCGAAAGAATGTATCTAAGTGGTTATGAAGAGCCGGAAATCAAAAGAAACTAACAAACAATTTTAAAATTCTACAGAGGGCCAGAAAAACTTTACATGGATTTATTTATTGAAATTTCAGGTAGCTGTATATGCTTTTTTGAAGTTTGGTTAGTAAACGTTGAAAACTTTCAGCGGTATGCATATTCAGACTAAAATGCGAGCTGCTAGGAATTACATCAATAATAAATTTTTCTTTTATGAATTGTGATATTATCTGAGGTCCCTGAAGCTGAAATTACGAAATTGCTATACCAACATAGGAACTACTTCAGAATTCAGTGCTAATTTGTGTCGCATGAAATGAATTTTGTGCTGTGTAATTTTTTTTTTAATGTGTAGTAATGCTAGCTTCCGATGAAGTCACAACTCTGGTATGTAAAATTGAGTAACTAATACTCACATTAAATTATTATACTTTATAGAGGAATCTAGTGCTAATTAAGTGCTCTCGATTCGCTTTATCTACATAAACGTAGCACTTTTATTTTATCACAAAAATCATAGGAGTTGTAGCTGAAGCTACAACTCTGGTATAAAAGACTAGAAAATAATAATTCCAATTTAATCATACTCTCCACAGGAATCAAGTGCTAATTAAGTGCCCTTTATCATCATTGAGTACATAATCGCACCACTTTTATTTTATTTTTTGTAAAATCCTTCGTTCACGAACAAGGTCACACTATATACTAACGTAGTTTTTTTTTTTCAGCTGAGCCGTTACCGTTATTTCATGCTCACAGTAAGCCATTACAAACAAAAGGAGTTCTGCGGCAAGGAGTGTACCTTGCCTAATTTTCCGAATTTTCACTCGAAATTTTATACAAAAACACAATAAGAGGTGTAATTTTTGAAACTTTTTATCGCATTTGAATAAAACTATGGTAACATGATTAAAAGAAATAAATAAAAACCCTGTATTTCCCTAGAGAAAAAGGTATATAACCCCTTATGTTGTTTCACGAAACAAAAGTATATGTTTGATTTAACATTCTCTTAATAGACCGAGATAGCTTCGATTTACTATACAGAATATTAATTAAGAGAATAAACATTGATAATACTTAAATTATTTAGTTGAGTTAGAAATTTTTGCCACTGCCTTAAAGAATTCAAGCGTCTTTTTTTCCACAGAAAAATGTTTAATTCTTTAAAAATTGATAATGCTTAACTGAATTATACGAATCATTTGACTTGAGAAAACCTTCGATGTCTATAAAAATAACTGGTTACTTTTTGAAAATAAATAAAATTACACTGAAGAATATGGGCATTTTGGTTTTACATGCATAGAATGGATCAATTTTACAAGAGGAATCGCATTATAAATAAACACATTGAAAATAATTCTTTTATTTGAAAAATTATTACCTATTGAATTTTTAATCAATCTTACTAGAATTGCATAAATAAATATTTGTTACGAAAGCAGAAAGGATGCACGCACTTGCACCGACGTGATTAAATATTAATAACTTTTAACGTAATTGAGATATCTAAAATTTTAAAATCGTATTTCTTACTAGAAAGTTTTAATCATAAGTGTAATTTTTTTAAAAAAGTGACGGGCAAAGAGGTCAAATTATTAGTAACATTTTATGAGCAATTGAAAACTTTGCAATTAATTTTTAATATTTTTCCCATTAAAAAATATTACAGAAAACTATAGTTTATTCTGTGCCTAATCCATAAATTTTGCTAAAATCCGCTGACTATATCCTGAAAAATAAATATTGAAATAAAGGTTGCAAAAAATTCATTCGTTTATGAATTTGTTAAAAAAATATCTAAGTCGAGTGGTTTGAATCAAGAATTTCTTAGACCTGATCCTGCAAAACACGCAAAAACGAAGTTATGTGAGATTTCATACTATTAACGCTTGGCAAATGTTGACCTATTAGTTACCTTGAAATAACTAGTATCATTTATGAGACTTTGGTTGCCTTATTTTTCTCAACAAATAAATTTTTTTTTTATACAATGATTATAAGATAAATTGAGATTTCAAGAATTCAGGTGTATAAATTAAGAGATAAACACCATTGTGTTCTAAAAAATACTTTTTTATTTAGATAAAGTCTACTTTACAAATATTTTAAACATTTCAATAGCAAAGGGTCGTGGTTACTGATTTGAGAAACTGTTTTGAAGATTTCATATTGCATGAATCTTCTTTAATATAAACCTATTATATTTTGCAGTCATACGTATTTCTGCATTGTCAACGAAGTGTCTCAATTGGTCAATTCTAGCAAAAATAGTAGGACAACCATGTTTTGTTGCTTCAGTAACAAGTCCAATCACTTGGTTTTTAGAAATCAGAGGAGCCCCAACGTCTTCCTATAAAATAATCAAGATGAGTTTTTCCGAATTGAATTAAATGCATTAGTTTCCAGAACGTATGTAACGTTCCGTGAAGAAAAGGCCCTAACGCAACTTGAACGAATCTTACAGGAGAGCTAATTAAAAAGGCAGTCCAACATAGAAACTCCATAGGATGGCCTCACTTTGCAGTTAAATAACAACTCGAATTTTGTAGATAAGAGAATAATTCTTTTATTATAAAAAAGCGACTCAATAGCTACCAATTGGATTGAAAATCTGAAAATTAATTTTTCCGTGTTAGAGCCTTTTCTTCGCGGAATGTTACATATAGTTTATAATAGACAAAGAAATGTTTGAAGTTACAGCCTAGCTCCGACAAATTTCCAACTTTAGGGCTATAGGAGATGAAAATTCTAGGAAATGTAAACTTATTAGAAGCTCCCACCATTGACGTTTTCTTGTCCCATGACTACTTATAAAAAATGTTTCCAACTTTATTTCATGAAACACAGACTATTGTTGCAATCGACGTTATATTATCCAGGAAACTTTTTTATTCCTTTTTGAACAACTCTTCCGCTGGAATTATTCGCTTGCTCAAAATTCGCTTTACTCCCTGAGCGTTCATTCCACCAGCCCATGACCCCGGAACTGCGTTAGCTTTGAAATTCAGGGTCATTGCGGTTTCCTTGTGCAGGACTCTGCATCTTGATCCTCTTCGCCGTAACTCTAGCAACTTCTGCTTCGGTCGAAACTACGGCAGTTCGCCGCCATGTGACCAAAACCAAGCCAGCGGTAACACCGATTTACCTTCATTTTTCGTTGGACCCTACAGGAGACTCATCCGATTTTAATGTGGGTCGCCTTGAGTAATTTCAAGGACCGCGCCTCCTCCAGAAGCACATACGCCTTCCTGTTTCCTTGATATGGTCTCTTAGTTAGAGACAGCTTGAGTTCTAACTCCAATCCATGATCAAAAAAGCCTCTTACAGCATCTTCAACATTTCGACTTCAATGCTGGGTTCTATGTCCGCGATCTCGACCTCGATCCTGGGGATGAGATGGCGCCGTGGCGGACAGTCCCACTAGCACCAATAACCACTTTCAAGGGGGTATATAGCCGCCCTCTGCCTTCTTTGAAACATTTTAATTCTACTAGCAGGACCTCAGAGCGCGTCTCCCTGATTCCCTGGACTGTGACGCCCAGTTTGTCAGATTTGGCGTGCTTCTTGAGGTCTTTTAAAATGGCCACGTAGCTTACTCTATTAGCGAGCTTTATTAGCACCGCTTCAGGGTGAGCACGCCTTGGCCACTCCAGTTTCTTAACCTCCGGTTTAGACTTTTTCTTCCGAAAGTTATTACTAGTCGGGACTTTCACCCATTTCTCTTCCTTTGTGGAGGCTTTAGCCCTCTTCACCTCCAGCTTCTTGGCTGCAGTGTCTTACGGGCTCACGGTCGGCTCAATCGGCCGTTTCCACAAGTCCGGAGTACTGCTCACTACATTTTGTGGTGCTGTCTAGCAGCCCTCATCCCTTACGCTCTTAACACTTTGGGCTCACGCCAGTTTTACCTTCCTACCAAAAGCACTTTCCAGCTGGTGTTCAAATGATTCGGCCCAGCCCTCCGTGTATTCAGTATCTTTGCGGAGTTGCTTTAATTCGCGAAACACCTCCACTATACCCTCTTTATTTGTCTGGAACATATTTTTTTTATCCTGCAAAATTCTGCTATCTTTTGGACCATTTATTCAATTGTGGAAATGCGTTCAATCGCAATCTGAAGCGTTCCGTACAGGCAGACTTTTTGCCACCGCATGCAGAGGTAAGGTCTGAATACTCCAGGAGGCGACCTGGTTTCCTGGAGACACCGTAGAAGACACCACTCTCTGGCACCGAGCAACTCTTGGCACGGTCGTTAACATTTGGGCTTGGGGATTATTACTTCGGGATCATCCTTGGAACATTGTCCGCGACTACTTATTTAGTTTGTATTCATTTCAGCAGAACCTTTCGGTACAGAGCTCCTCCATTCGCAATCCGAGGACGCGCCCAATCGCCTGTTCTAGGGACACAATTTATAGTGTGACACATTTATTGAGCAGTCCCATTGCATCTACATATGGTAATAAGCTTTCATTTTATAATTCCAGTTGGAATGATTAATCCTTAAAATATATTTCTACCTTTAAACTCAATTTAAAAATAGTTAGGTTTACTTTTATTTGAAGAACCGATACATGTATTTTCTTTAATAGAGCAAAAAACTTTGAATTACGGTGACATTTTGTAACTAAATACAATCATAAGATGTCTTCAGCATTGCTTTCTTCAACAAAATGTATAGAACTATGACATATAATGGCACTTAATCCCGTTAGCATATCAAATATTTGTCAATATATTTAGAAGTCATTTTAATTTATTATGGTTGCTAAAATATCTAAGAACAGAATCTATATTCTTGCATTCTTTGCTACTTTAATAGCATTTTTTTAAAAAGTTTGACAGTCTTTCCGAACGCAAAATTTCCATTTTTCTCTGTGTATATTTCGAAAAATGCAATTGGAAACATTTTTTATAAGCAGTCAGAGGCCAACAAAACTGGAAAGAAGGCATTTATAAACGCCACAGTACTGCTTTGTGGAATGGCTTATCGATTCTTTCTAAAGCATAAACGTGCAGATATATATTGGAATTTGTAAAATTCTATATGAACGGGCGAGGACACTTAACGAAAGGAAAATTATCAGAGTCCAAGTGTATGCGCTTAGGCTGATTGAGATAATTACATAAGTAGCTAGGTAATCAGTTGTATTTCCAATTGCACATATCAAAGTTGAATAATGAACATTTGGATTAAAAGCACGGGTATTATCTTTAAACTTCTGTCTACAATCCTCAGCTTCCATTGTTTTGAACTCAATCTTATACAATTGATTTTCCTCAGTTATAGCTTTTAAATGCCACCATCCATATATATAACCTTTTGTGATATCAGTGACACGATTAAAATTTAGGGGGAGACCAACTATTGATGTCCTACAGCCCGCCTGTGATCTTTCCTGAAACAACTATTTCGATTCGAAAATGAAAAAAACCGCCAAATTCAGACCATTTGACATTTTTATTCTATTTTGTCATCATTTTTAATTTACTCTATAAATCTCGTCGGTGTTAACGATTAAATGACTATAAAAGATGTTTATTTCTAATTAATATAATCATATAATGAAAACTTATTATTGTAATAAGCCTACCAAAATGAGTCCAAAATCATTAACATCCTCGATACGTTTCTTTTTATGTTCATTAGGAGTCTCCACTGATTGAATGCCGAATTCTACTTTATTTCCTGGAACTAACGTATTAGTTCCAAACACAACCCTAGCATTATGAAAATTTTCAAATTCAAGGTGTCTAATGCTTTCTATACAAATAGCTGTAGTTCCAGCAAGCTTTGAATTAATAAGAAATGTACTACAAACGTGATTCCATTGGTCATAAAATAATACTCTTAAAGAGCCTAAGTTTGGCATTTCGCCTGAGGGTGCGGGAGATATACTTGTATGATGTGCTAAAATTTTACTGTCCAACAAAGATGTATGTGTATTAAGTCCTGTGAAGTAGCAAAAAAATAATACAATAATCAACGAATATGAAAACAGAAAAATTTCAGAGACTAACATATAAAAAATCTTTTATTTCATAATTGACTCAAGGTGTGGTCATATTTTTCATGAATGGTTACAAGTTTACATTTTCATTTAAAAAGTGACTTTTTTATATGTTGAAAAAGAAGTTATTCTTGTTCTGGGAAACGAGTCAAAATAGTATTTTTCATTAATTTAAAGTCAAAATCCCATCATTTTTGCACACTATGGCTGTTATTATGATTAGAGTAAATGTTATAATACACTGGAACGCCGATTATGCTAACTGTTTGAACATGGTGTCGCAACGGTTTAATGATTTATAAAAATTGATCAAAAATTACAGTAACTATAGATTTCGTATGGCTCAAAATTTTTAAGTTTTATTTTTTCCGAGATAAAATTGAAGAAACGATCGTTTTGACTAACTTTCTTTCTGACTGCCCATCTAGCTCTAATCTGCAATGAAACGCCGCGCCTGATCTGGGCCCGAGATTTGTGCTGCATCGCTATTCAATGTTTTTGAGATAAGAAAGTTGTGCTAGGTAGCCCTTAATATATCAAAGAACATGCTGTAAACTAAATTTTGATATCACAAACAGTTTTTGAGAAAAATAAAATTAAAAAAAAACTCAGCAAAGCAATTTTGTTTTTTTGAAAAACGAAAACTTGTGCTAGGTACATTACAAACCGGTTGAGAACCGTGATCGTCGATTAAAATTCAACTCAGATACGATTGAACATTTTTAATCGTATCTCGGGTACCCATGAATATTTTTGAAATTTTCTTGGCTTAAATTAAAGATAAGATTTTAGACTCTATGACGTATAATTTTCAGATTTTGGAAAAATTTTCCCTAGGTCATGCAAAAAGTTGAAGTTGAGGTAGAGAATTTAAGGAAATCTTGAATTTTTTTTTTTTAACTCCTCACGTGCTGTATTATTTTCAGAAAGTCAAAAAAATATTTGTTGAGCATCACTAGACGTGGAATTTCATAAGCTTTTCAACTGTTTTTTTAAAAAATGCCCTATCTCTTTTTTTCACCGAGATATTGTGGTTCGAAGTCAGCAGTGATTTTTAATAGCGCTCAAAGCATCTTGCGCAAAATTTCCGACGGTAATGTAGCTCTAAGTATACATAATATTTTGCTGCAAATAGCAATACTGAAATTCAAATTTTGATTAAAAAAAAGTAATCAAAAAAATCTGCCCGCTTTGCGGGCACATTCTCATCGCGCGCAGCTCGCTTCGCTCGCAAGTTTGAGCGTGCCTGGGGCGCGCGATTCGATCATCGCGCTTCGCGCTCCGTTCTTTCTGGACCTCGCGCTTCGCGCTCGGTTTTGTGCTCTTCGCATACATTTAAGTTTATTTCTTATATTTTGATACTGGAGCTCAAACCAATTTTATAATAATATTACAGATGATGTGAATTACACATTTTCTCAAAGTCACTGAATTTCTTTTTGAATTTAAGTGAAACAGGAAATTCAATTTACTTAAGGCTCTATCGGCCTTAAGGAACACATTCTCATCATGACACTCGCGCTTCGCGCTCGATTTTCTGTATACATTTCAGTATAACTTTTTAATAAATTACATGATTAAAAGAATTGACTTTCTTCCACATATCTAAAAAGGAAAAACAATCGTAGACTTTATTTAAGGAAACGATTTTGCAGAACAACGCTTATTTCGTATCTCACATATTTTGGTAAAAAAAATCGAATTTTTTCAATATTAAAAATCAAAACATAAAATATACATCCTGTCCCGAAATTTCTTTATCAGAATTTGTAGACCTCATTTAGGCAAACAATTTTCCATCTAAATGTTTTTTTTTGCATCTCACATATTTTGTCTAAAAAATGGAATTTTTTCATTTTTATCGTATTTTTTGGAATTGAAACGAAAAATATATCTTTTAACAGAAACTGTGTCAGACAAAATTTGTAGATCTTTTTGAAACGAACAACTTTGTATTCTTACGTTTTTTTGGTATTTCCAATATTATTGTTAAAAAATTGAATTTTGGATTTTCAATAGTTTTTTTTTAATTAAAAAGAAAAATATGCATCTTATGAAAAAATGTTATGATTCAAATTTGTAGGTCTTTATGTATTCAATAATATTGTATCATAACGTTTTTTCGTATCTCGTATAATTTAACTGGAAAATGGAATTTTGATATTGACTTTTTTCGAATTTGAATATGCTGTAACATTTCTAATTTTGATTTAATCAAAAAATGTTATCAGGATAATTTTTAGAGATTTATGAGCAATATCAAAAACCAGTATTGGAATTTTTGATTTTTTCAAAAAATTATTTTCAAAAACACAAAAGTAGTGCTCAATCCCTCAATTTTGATTGGATGTGGCTGGTTAACGAACTTGTCCTTACTTTTTCGGCTCCGATAAAGTGTACCAAAGCTCAATTCAATCTGATAATTCTATCGAGAGTTATGCCGCACACGACCTACAGACGGACAGACAGACAGACACTTTCGTAAAAACCATTTTTTCTGACTCAGGGGGTCTCAAAACGTAAAGATTTGATGAAAATTTCGAAAGTCATTTTTCACATAAAACCAATACCTTCTCATCCATGATGAGAATGTAAAAATGTGAATTTCGTAGAAATAAAAGATGTGCTGAGTTATGCTATTAGACGAGCACAATATGTTAACTGTCTTTCCGATCAATTCTCTCTCAGATGCATATTTTTCAAAATAAGTGCCATTTTTATGAAATTGGGAATTTGTTTAAATGTATAATTTTCAAAAATATGAATTTCGAAAATTATGCATTTGGGAGAAAATTGTATAGTAAGACATTTATTATGCTCGCCTAGCATAATTCCGAACAACTTTTATTGTTTTGAAATTCTCATTTTTTTAAATTATACGTTTAAACAAATTCCCAAGTTCATAAAAATGGCACCTATTTTTAAAAATATGCAACCGAGAGAGAGAATTGGCCGGAAGACGTGTATTGTATTCGCCAAGTACAACTCAGCACAACTTTTATTTTTTTGAAATCCACATTTTTAGAATTATTTTGATTTTTTTTTAGATTACTTATTTTTGGATAAAAATTCGAATTTCAGTATTGCTATTTGCAGCAGAATACTATGTAAAGGG
Source organism: Diplolepis rosae (assembly GCA_030998225.1). Taxonomy (NCBI): domain Eukaryota; kingdom Metazoa; phylum Arthropoda; class Insecta; order Hymenoptera; family Diplolepididae; genus Diplolepis; species Diplolepis rosae. The sequence continues at coordinate 5,025,635 of JAPYXD010000710.1, forward strand.
TTTCCCAATAAGGGTGATATGTTTTAAAATTGAAAAAAAACACTGAATATTCATTCGGAATTGATCGAAATCTTTTTTATTATATTGGATATTCTATGCCATTTATGATTTAAACAATATATCGGCCAAATGTCCCCCGAGACTTGAGCCAAAAATGCGCCTCATCAGAAAAGATGATTTTTTGATGAAAATTGGGATAATTTTCAATTGATTCCAGAGCCCAATCCGCGAACTCCCGACGCAAACGATGGTCATTAGGCTTCAGTTCTTGGGCCAGAATCATCTTATAGGGATGCAGGCCAAGATCCAATCGCAAAATACGCCAGGTAGTCATCCTGGACAGGCCCAATTCCTGAGATCGGCGTGGCACGGACAATTCACGGTTTTCCTCGATACTGGCCTGTACGGCGGCTATATTCTGTGTAGAACGATTTTTAGGCTTAGTATCCAATAGAGTAAATTCACTCTCCAACTTATCGATTATTCGACGAATTGAGAGCGCGGATGGAGCAGAATGACGACCATATTTTGCACGATATGCTCTTTGAACACCGACAAAACTTCTCGAATTTTGATTAAATAATTGGACAATTTCCAAACGTTGTGGAAGCGTGAAACTACTCATGATTAAATGGCAAACCTTACTGATCACAACTGACAGTAGACGTCAAAAATTTCAGTTCAAATGAGCCCGATAGGGACATTCAAAATCATATCACCCCTATTGGGAAACCCTTTATACTTAAAGCTCCCTAGCACAAATTTTCGTTTTTCTTAAAAACAAAATGGCGGTGCGGATATTTTTTTCAAAATTTTATTTTTCTCAAAAACGGTTTTTGATATCGAAATTTAGTTTAAGGCACGTTCTTTGATATATTAAGAGCTACCTAGCACAACGTTTTAATCTTAAAAATGGCGGTGCTAGTAAAAAATCGTTTTTGAGGTATTTTGGCTATACAGTATTTATTTGTTTGAATAATCTTTTCTGGTACAATGCAGCACAATACTAGCAAAATCCAGCACACCTTTCATTTGTTTGAAAATTAAAAATTGCGGTGTCAACTTCTCGGATATTAAGCATTTTGATAGTATCTTGTGGCATATTTTTACTCAGTAAATTAATGAGAAAACTTTATCCAACCATATTTGAGTTTTAAGATACCTACCTGCAGCATTTGCGACCACTATGTAGACATATAGTAAACACGAAATAGTAATCTTCATTATTACTGAATTTATCGTAACTAATTAGAATTGTTGCTCACCAAATGATTATGTATAGCTTCTCACAAAAAGCACAATGGCAAGCTAATTAAATTTCCGTACTGACTTATTCTGGTGCTTTATATGCTTTTATAATTTTACTTATCATGCGTATTTAATTATATATTTGCATACTCTAATCTTTTTTCTCTCACATTACGTTAAATTATCGAGGTTAAGCAAAGGGAGAAAATGATAAAATTAGATAAACTTTGGAAATTTAAAAAAAAAATTTTGTTTTAAATTATTATTTCATTAATAAAGCGAACGTATATAATTAGTGATGACAGATCTCATCACTTGACCTTAAACAAATCAAATTTTCTGTTTACCTGAATAATACATGCTTTCCAACTGTTATAATATTTTATAACAAAGAAATTATGACTTCAGTAATTTATACTTTTAATCGAGTTTTGTTGTTATTGATTTTCTACTACATTGTGGCAGTTTAGAAACAAGCTTACCTAATGATTTAGTAATTTCACATTGTATTTATCAAATTATATTAAATGTACTCAATTGGATGAGCGGACGTGGCTTACACATATATAGTAACTCGAGAAAATTTATTACAGTAAACAAGGCAATTTCTATAAACTAGAGGAAACCCTCGAAGGATTATTTTATTGGTTTCTTGTTTAAATGAGATCATAAATAATTCATTTTATGTTCCTCTGAATAATATAATTAGTAAATGTTACGTTATGTTCGAGCGAAATAGTATTTTAAATACTTACACCATACACTATTTTAACTGTAATCGTTTCTCCTGCTAAATTGATTAAGTCTAAATTCCATAAACATGAGACAAGGTTAAGTATTGCACAACGGAATAGTTACAAAACAATATAATTCTATAGGAAAACTATAAAACAAGATGCACTTTTCTTTAGAGTATGGATCAAGTGGGTCACATGGCTAAGAAGAAAAATTTAATGTTTCTGTAATTTATTTCCAAAATAGTAAATATTTTGGCTTAAAGTTTATAATATGATAAAGAACATGAAGCTAGAGGAAGTGTGTAGTCAAAAATGAGAAAGTTATGTAGTTGACTTCCAAACAATAAGGTCATTTTACCATTGTTTTGGTAAAGTTCTGTCTCGAGACTTTTGTGTTATGAATATTATTTTAGATTTTGAAACAGAAAGTCTAATATTAATTTCGTAAAAATAAAATAATCGTTGACACTATTTTACATGAGAAACGAAGTAGCTTACATTAATAAGTCTATTTATTGTCAAATATTCAACATGTTGAGTAATTTTAAATGGAAACTGAATTATTGAACTTGAAAATTAATGTTTGTCGTATGATCAATGTTAGGACTATAATCCACTCTTAAAAATGTCGTATTTTTAAATTGAACGGTTTTTCAATTTATAGTAACATCTTTTATTTTAATGTCTGCATTCAGAAAAATAAATATTTGTTTAAAAGCTTAATTGAAGATATGTGTTGATAGTTGGCTTCAGGGTCGAAGGTTAATAAAACTTTTAAGTTTTACATTATCAAAAGTTTCGGCTCTGATCGGAGCCCTCATCAGTGATTTATTTTGAATCTAAATAATACCTAAATTTCGAAGTTTTACATTTAAATTCTAACTAAATTAGAATTTTATTTTTGGACTTACCATGTAATTGTCTAATTTATATATTAATTTTCGACTTTTTAAGTGTTTTAAATGGAAAACTTCAAAATTTTAGCCTGATGAGGTTGACGAATCAAGCCAATGAAACGTCGCTCGTGGCTAATTAAAGATGAGGGTTTAATTTATTTTTCAACCCCCAATTGGATCGACTTTTTCTATTTATTAACTTTTTATTCATTTTTTAATTACTGCTTGTGCCAATTACCTTTTTGAGCTGAATAATAACTAAAGCAGATATTTTCACAGAATGCCTTCCTGTTGATCATTAGTTATGTTACATAATAAGGTATAAAACTCAACGTCAAAGAACGTAGGCTTCCAGGCCTTGATGAATAATATTGGACTTAGTAAAAGAGCGTGGGAGGTACAAAAAGAGGTAACTGCAAAAGAAAAAGACGACAAAGCGTAATAATTAAATAAGAAAACGCCAATTCAGCATTTATCAAGAGTATTCCTGCAGGGGTAGAAATTTTATGGTTGAAAGTATCATTATTGACGGTAAACCAGAACCATTAGGAATTTTTGCCAGTTAGACCCTAAAATATGCTACTTAAGGTAATTTATCCACGAAAATTAGACCTCAGGCAATAATAGATAATTTTTCTTTCAAGAATAGCAATATTATTATTGAAGGGCTATTTTGGGAGAGAAAAGATTATTTTCCATGAAAAAAATTTGAAACACAGTAAAATAATTTTATTAACAAATTTTATTTTTGTCCTAACTTTTTTTCTTATCGCTGTTTACCAAATTTAAAAAAATTATTCGATTCTAATAAATCACGAAGCACTTTTTCAAGGAAAAGATTCTCTACAACTTAACCGTTTCCAATTTTTGAAAATAAATTCTTTAATGGCTGAAACCATTAAAAGAACATTTTCCAAAACGAAATTTCTATAAACAATTTGTTAAATTTGATAATAATTGATTCATTTTCAAAAATTGAAAACGGTTAAGTTGTAGAGAATCTTTTCCTTGAAAAAGTGATTGGTAATTTATAAGAATTGCATAATTTTTTAAAATTTGGTAAGAAAAGATAAGAAAAAAAGTTTGGGCAAAAGTAAAATCTACCAATAAAATTATTTTTCTGTGTTTTAAATTTTTTTCATGGAAAATAATCTTTTCTTTTTCAAATTAGCCCTTCAATAATAATTTTTCTATTCTTGAAAGCAAAATTATTTATTTTTGCATGAGGTCTAATTTTTATGGATGAATTACCTTAATATAACATGTTTCGGGAAATATCACTAAGAATGATGATAAAAATAAATTGAAAATTCATATGCCAACTTATTTTTTTGACAAAATATACCTTTAAGGGGGGCGGGTATATTTAAATTTTTTTGCATTTTTTAAATTATTATTTTAAATGAATGCATAATATCTCAAGAATATTGTGTCAAAATTTCAAGTCGATCAGAGCAAAATTGACAAAGTTATGAGTATTAGAGCGTCCGTTGCTCCAGGCCGGGTTTCTATACCTGCTCGACAGCTGTGCGGCGCACGATAGTAAAGAAGGAAGATTTTTGCGTAGACAAATATAAAAAGATGCTCTAGATCATCTTGATGAAAGCTTTTTGCTCTATGGCCCTGGCATCGACGACTCTGTGTGAGTATAAAAGAATTATCGAGTTTTATTTTGAATTTTTGAGTGTGCAAAACTTTAAAGCGTTTTTCTGAAACTTGTTATTTTTTAAATCCGTGTACGACATAACTCACAATCTACTGGACCAATCGTTTTGACATTTTGCACAGTACTTCTTTACATAATTCACCAGGTATCCCTGGGAGCTTTTTTGTTTTTTAAATAATTATTAATTCTGCAATAACAAATCAGCCGATTGTTTTTAGCGAAAATCGATTTTTTGGCTTCCAAGTCACTCGCTCAAATTTCAATATTTTGTAATGAAAATTTAAGAAAATATTGTTCAAATGTTGCATTATTATATGGAAATTGAATGAATAAACTAACGCTATCTGTATCGCCAAACAAAATTCTTAAAAACATGCCTTTTTTCGCCGAATTACACCCCCCCCCCCATGTTTATGCAGATCTTTCGCGTTTACATTATAAGACATTCAATAGGTTGAAAAATTACTTTCACACATTTACGGAACATTATAATCGTAACATTCGAAAAATGGTACTTCTTCTCCTCTTTTAAAACGTTCTAGCAAAGCAGTCTTCTAATACAAGTTCCAAAATTTCGAACCACAATCGCGAGAGTAGTCTAGTGCGTTAGTTGTAGGACGTAGGTGCGTTAAAAGCCGCCCAGGTGGAAAAGTTGGATTCACGCCAGTATTTACAAACGGCACAGTACTGCGCCAGTTGTAAACAAGGAGCAATGCCTGTACTGGGTAGTTGGTATCGGGCCGAGGGATGGCGCGGTACTGGCATAGTACAGCCCCAGTTCTGAGATTAAGTGTCGGCTAACAACCGACTTCGGAGTAATGCCAGTACTGAACCAGTACAGATTTCAGTGCTGGCATGGTACCGATGTCCAATACCGTGCCAGTACCGATGGACAACTTCCAGCCAAGTTACCTTTCGGAGCCGCACCGGTGGTAGGCCGAGCTTATGCCAGTACTGCGCTAGTACTGCAAATTCTTCTGCGGTACTGGCGCGGTACGAAGCCGGTTTTAAATTTCCACCAGGGCGTAGGTTGTAGGTTCAATTCCCCCTCGGTCGGACCCATTTAGGTAGGTTTTTTCGGCTAAAATATTTGCCACTTGACATATAAATGAAGGGAATTGACAAGGTGCAATGAAGATCAACAGTGGCACTACGAAATGATGCAATGAAAAAAATGTTTTTTCTTCAATTTATTGATTTGACTTTCTAATCCCTACTGTAATCGAAATATGAGAATGCTCGGAAGTGAAACGTACCCAACGTAGATGGTAAAAATTTGCCTCAATGTTTCCATTTTCAAAGACGCGCTGATTCTAAATCTCTGCTCTATATGATGACGTATATTTATTTACCTCAGAAGTTTCGGTGAAATGATATGAATGCTGCTATTATCTCTCATTATTAGATTCAAATTTCAGACAGACAGCGAGTAATGATTGACATAATAAACTTTACTATTATTATGGGACTTTTTCACAACTTTTTCCAATAGTTCGGGTCTACTCTCTAGAATAGTACTTCTTCTTACGAAACATAATACATTTAGCATTACATTTCAAATTTCTTTCCGTGTGGAAAGGAAATGTTTTATAAGACTAATCATAGTTTTGTGGAATCTTATAACATTAAAAATTATTCTCCTTTTAAATTTAATATAATTGATAATCAAATAATATATATATAATGTAAAGTACAATATTGAAAGATAATTCTTTGAGACATTATTTTTTCTCTATTTTTATGACAGAACAGCGAACTGTTAAGCATCCTTGGGTGGTTTACGCCCTAGAGGCTTAGACCTAAAAAGAGACTAGGAAGCTTTTTATGTTCGTTTGGCACGTGTAGCACGTAAAGGCACTTAAGTACTGTATTACTTCACTTGTTGACATTTAGCACACATAAATTAGTGAATGCCTTATTTTTAGCTTGATGAGCTTCAGGACGGGACACTTTAACGTCACCACTTAAGAAAGAGTTGGGGTTAGAAAAATCTGCATTAATTTTAAAGCACATATAGCGGAACTCTTATTTTATCGTTTTTTTTTCAATTTGGAAATTATTATATATATATAGTTCACCTTCGAAGATACTTTAATAAAGTTTCTTGATTTCTTAGGAAATCTAAACATTTTTGGGAATTTCCTAAAACTGATTGAGATTCAATATACACGTCTTGGGTAAATGTTCATACCCAGAAAAGATGTATATTATTTGATCAAACCAACTCAATTGATTGGATTTACTAAATATTTTCCTGAGTGTGGATTTTAAACAATACCTGTGTAAAATTGGTGCTTAATTTATAGTAACTGATATTTTATTTATTTTTTTAACTAAAAAGTACATAAATTTGGAAAATTTTCAATATTGCGCGATGATATACTCAGAGAAAAATCAATTTTATTATATTTTTATTAAAAATATATATACTTACAGTTCTGAAAGTTCATTGAATGATAAAAAATATTTTTTTTAAACGAAATGATTGGTTTCTGCTCCAGAAAATTAAAAATCAGCATTTAAGCCCGTCATGAATTTTCATATTTAGAGACATTTTTAACTAAAGTCTCCCCCTGTACGTCGAATTTTTAACATAAATAATTAAGAAGAAAGTTTAGTAATATCAATAAGTAAATTGATTTGAAATTTTATTAACTAGTTTTAATAATTTACGAGTTATCAAGGAATCTAGAAAATATTCTGTTTTATCGACACTTTGATTCATATTAAAATTTATAATAGAGCGTACTATATATCAAATTTCATATACTGTATGTTTAAACGACGTCATACAATTTTATATTAAATTTAATACAATAATTTTTTTGAATACAACTCTTTTTTCCGTGTATGTGTTTATTGTACGTATGCAGAAGAAAAATTCTACGAATTAAAAAAATGTAAGGCTCAAGAGAATTACTTTCGAGTTGGAAAGTTGACACGTTTGTAGGTGTGAAGTCAAGATGTATAGTTCATTTTATACGTATATATATATTCGAGAATTATCGACCTAGCTGGGAACCTCCGCTATAAACGTCGGTTGTCGAACCGACTCTCCTCGAGATCAATCAAAGTGCTTTTTGTAATTTGAATCGATCCCGGTTGGTTCGATATACCGTGAAGTGAGAAAAACATCTTTCAGGAATAAATGCACGACGAGACATCGCTATTATTCACGGACACTTATAGTTCCTGACTTTATAACTCGAATGCTGAGGTTCAACAGCTCTGACTTGTTCCTGAATTCCAACCGAGTTCACTGCGACGAGTGAGGGTGGCTGACCTGAGCAACATGCGAATAATATACATAATATATGTACATAGAAAGAAAATAATTTGCCAAACTTACAAAAAAATCTGTAAATCTAACACATATTTTCATGTGGTGGTTACAAGCATATTTTTATAAAGGTAGAATTTCGTATATTGATTTATTATTCGTAGCAATTACATACACATCTTTGCGTAAGAATTATGCACTTTTTTACGTATCTTCGGTTTTTTTTCTTACGTTGTACGATTTTGTTAAGTATCATATACTAAATTCATCAACTTTTAATATCACAGAATGCGTTTTTAATAACTTTAGGGGATTATTCCCTATATGCTTATATTTCCTATATTTTCTGAAACCACAAACCAGTCTAAAAATTTGAGCCTTCACCCAGGAAAAAGTTTCTCTGATACAAAATAATTTCTTTTAACCAAACAAATTTATGCATTGATATACAACCAAAGAATAGTTTCTTCGATTTAAAGGAATTTCTTAATTACTTTTTTCTCTTTGAAGTAAAGAAATTAATGTCTGCATAGTAAATGCGAAATGTGATTCACAGAAGTATTTTCTTAAATTAAAAAAAAAAAATTTTCTTCCCTCAAGGTATTGGGTTGTCCCAGAAATAATTGCCGATTTCACACATAGATATCTTCGACCATCTTTTTGAATGTCTTCTTTCAATGTCATGATTTTTTCCTTCTGCATTTGTTAGCTGTCACTCTTAGCTTGCTTTACAAACAAATTTCGCGGAATTTCGTTAACAGTTGTTAGTTTGGCATCAACTTCCCAAGTAGAAATTTTCAAAAGTTTTATTTGAGATACTCGTAAGTTTTCCTTTTCAACTAGTGAGGCCCTCTTGAGGAAAAATTGTAAGTTATTCAAAAGAAATGTAATGCTACGCCATTTAAGTTATTAGTGAGTCTAAACTTTTCAAGTATTGTTGAGGCACTCTCTAGTTATTTTTGAGAAAATAGACAGTTCTTTCTCAGGAATCGAAATCTGACATATGTACTTTAATGTCAGTGAAGATTTGGAGTAATAAAATTTGATGTTGATGGGCCTTGAACGTCGATTCCAAAAAATTCTGCCGCATCACTTGATCCATCTGCCATAAAAAACGTTATATAAGAATCTAACACCAAAAATGAGAATAAAAAAAGGTTTTTGAAAACCAGGCAACGAAAACTTATGCGGGATCCCGAGGAATTATAGATTAAGTAGGAAAGTAATCAAAGGACTTTGTAGATTAAACAAAAATTGTACGTGATATGATTGTGCAACATTTTGTCCAAGAAACAAAACAAGGAAATTGAGAATTTTATTGAAAAACTAATGTCATAACCTATAGTATATAGACCTATTGCGATGAATACTTACCGGACTCATACTGATACTTTTGGTTCATTTTTCTCCGTTTACGAAACCTCTTCACTCGGTTTCTGTTTTCTTCCCTTTTTCGGTCCATTCTTCCATATGCAAAATTTTTTTTCCAACACCTCACTAACGGATTAAATTTTATGGTGACATTTAACTTGTATTTTTAGTATGCACACATTAAATGAAATGATTCCAAGTTTTCGCTTACAAATGCCTCAACAATTACTTACAAGAAATATTCAAAAGTTAATCACGGGGGAAACCGGACAAGTTTTACTCCAGTTTAGCTTGTAATAGTTAAACTTACAAATAACTAGTAAGTCCCTTACGAATATTTTTTTACTAGTTTTGACTTACTATTTACTAATCAACTGACAAGTGAAACTTAAGACATTTCTACCTGGGTTTAATATGGAGTGTAAAAACAAGCATTTTCGGCATTTTTTGCTTTTTTATTTCCGTAAAGGAAAAAACGCAGCACAGGCTGTTGAAAAGTTACGTGATGTGTATGGCGAGGAAGCCTTAAAAGACAGACAGTGCCGAAATTGTTTGATAAATTCTGTTTCGGGAGTTTTTCACTCAAAGATGAGCAACATTTAGGTTGGCCAAATGAAGTTGATTATGACCAAATCAAAGCCATAATCGAATCGGATCGTCATATAACTGTGTGAGAGATTGAAGAAATGTTAAAAATACCAAAATCAACAATCGACCGTCATATCTAACGTCTTGGACTCGTTAAAAAACTTGATATTTGGATTCCACATGAATTGAAAGAGATTCATTTAACAAAACGCATCAACGCTTGTGATTTGCATCTTAAACGCAATGAATACGATTCTTTTTTTAAACGAATTGTCACTGGTGATGAAAAATGGATTGCTTAGAATAACGTCGTTCGAAAACGATCATGGTCCAAGCGTGATGAACCCACTGTAAAAAATATCGGTAAATTTTCCTACTATGTATTAGGAAATTTTTCCTAAATTCTTAGGAAGCATAGATTTTCCTACAGAAAGTGGAAATATTTCATAGATTTGAGGAAAATTTACCGAATTTTCGGACTTATTTCCGAACTATTAGGAAATATATCAAAAAGGTGAGAACATTTCACAAATCTCCTAAGTTGTACGGAATTTTTCCCATCAAAAGCGGAAATTATTCCACAAAAACGGAAATTTGTTCACTTTTTTTTGGATCTTTTTCCACTTAAATTATGAAATCAATCAATATCAATTTTTTCTAGTAAACTGGATACTTCTCCAAACATACAATAGGAACTGTTTCCAGTTCTATGTCGGAAATATTTTCGACTATATCTTTGGAAAAATTTATCCGACTATTTTCCGAAAAATTTCCGAAAACTCTTTTACAGTGCACCACAAACAATATCGAAAGCTGAATTGCATCAAACAAAGATTATGCTGTCTGTTTAGTGAGATTGGAAAGGTGTGGTATTTTTTGAGCTGCTTCCAAGGAACTAAACGATTAATTCGGATGTCTTCAGTCGTCGGTTGAACAAATTGAACTCAAGGGTAAAAGAAAAACGGCCAGAATTGATCAATTGTAAAGATGTAATTTTTCTCCATGTCAATGCCACACCACATACATCTTTAGCCACTCGCCAAAAATTATTAAGGCTTGGTTGAGAAATGATGTTACCAGGGGTGTTAGTTGAAGTTTGCCGGTTTTTTCAATAAACAAAACACTTAATTCTCAAGGAAATCTCCCAGGTGGAAATTTACAACTGGCTTGGTACCGCGCCAGTACCGCCGGGCGGATGTCGGTACTGGCGTTGTACTGGCATAATACCGGGTGGAAAACGGCTTGGTACTGGTATTCGTCCGAAATGTCACTCGGCTGGGAGTTGTTTGTCGGTAGTGGCGCGGTACTAAAAATGGTACTGTGCCTGTACCAAATATCTGTACTGGCGCTGTACTGTAAATAGTAGTATGCCTGTACCGAAGGACTGTACTGGCGCGGTACTGGCATTAGTACAAAATGTCACTCGGCTGGGAGTTGTCTTTCGGTACTGGTGCGGTACTGGGAAATGTACCGAAAATCTGTATTGTACTGAGGTAAAAAGTACAGGGAAAGTTCGAGTCAAGACTCTAATATTTACCGTTTTTAACGGCAACGGAGGGATATTCGCTTGGAAGGTTAAGTTCACTGTTTTCACAGTAAAAAATCTGTTTTCAAACTAGAAAATTTTTTCTGAGTAAATTGTCAATACTTTTTCGTTACACGTACACAGAAAAAAAATCTCAGTAGGTTTGACTACTTTTTAACTTGCTTTGCGTAGTTCGTAAAGGCCCCAGTGTCATTTTTGAAGTTAAGTGAACTGCAGGAACATAGGTAAATCAAATAAGAACAGTAGTTGAATCGATGAATATTCTTAGTACATTTCAAAACTTTATTTACTTTCAAGCAGACTCTAACATACAATTTTTATATGCAAACTTACCTACAAACACACATTCCCCTCTACACTAAACAAACGCTCGTATAGGTAGTATTAAAAATTATTCTTAACGCTGCGGGTTCGAACCCTCTCTACTTACAATTAACGCATTACGAACCAAACGACTAAGCCTCTCGGCTGCGCACGCTTGGAATACAAGAAAGAAAATAGCGCTTATAACCTTCAACTACTGCAGGGCCGTGTAAGAAGTGTATAGGCCCCGTGTAATCGGGAATTTCTAGATTTTATCCCAATTTATGATTCTGATTAAAATTTTTAAGATTTTTAATTATTAAATCGATTTTCTATAAAATAAAATATTTTTGAAAGAAAGCGATCAAATTTTTGAATTAAAGAACATTACATAATAAAAAGATTTATATACATTTTAGAATTATTAACTTTTATTATTGTACATTAGTGATACTTTATACAGGTTATGATTCCTTTAATTTTTGTTTTCAAGAGTAAAATCAACGTATGTTCAGAATCTAAAAATTTTGAGTTTTTTCAATTCCAAAAATATGATGAAACTTTGGAATCAAGAAAATTATCTCATAACGAAATTATGAATTCAAGTTCGCAATAAGTTATTCCAACTTATGAAGTACTATTAAAAAAATAGTACACATGGACTCCATACTGGGGCAGTACTAATCAGTACCGCGCTGACGCTCGGCGCGGTACTAATGATCAGTACTGGCATTGCTCCTCATTTACAACTGGCGCGGTACCATGCCGTTCGTAAGATCCGGCATAAGTCCGACTTTTCCACACTCGTTTACTTAAATCAGAATAATAATATCAAGGCGAAACTTTCAGCGGTTAAATAGCAGGCACTAAGGAACGTCTTAACTTTGAATATGAACTTTGTATATTTCCAATATTTTGATAATAAATCAATTTAATTCTTAAATTACACTCTTTAAATCCGAATTGGTCAAAACTGACTAATTGTTAGTTAAATTTAAGTAATTGTTATTAGAAAACGTTACAGAAACATTAGTAAAAATAAAATTACTATAATTAATTAGTCAAATACCATATATTAAACTATTAATTATTGTGAGATAAATTAATTTATCTATATCTGTACTGGGGCAGTACTAAACCAGTACCGCGCCACCGCTCGGCATAAATCCCTAAGTCGACTTCTAGCCAGCATTTGGATTCCATACTGGGGCAGTACTGAACCAGTTCCGCGCCAACGCTCGGCATAAATCCCTAAGTCGGCTTCTAGCCAGCATTTGACTCCATACTGGGGCAGTACTATACCAGTACCGCGCCAACACTCGGCGCGGTACTAATCATCAGTACTGGCATTGCTCCTTATTTACAACTGGCGCGGTACAATGCCGTTTGTAAGATCCGGCATAAGTCCGACTTTTCCGCCTGGGCTCAAAAAAAAATGGATACAATTCCAAAAAAACTTTTTCTCTTTCAAGGCAAACCATTCGACGAGCCATTTTTCGACTTCTTCAAAACTGGCGAAGCGCTGCTCTGCGAGTGAGTGTCCCATCGATGCGAAAAGGTGATAGTCCGACGGGGCGAGGTCTGGAGAGTACGGCGGGTGCGATAATATTTCCCAATTCAATGCTTTTAATGTGTTCTTCACCACTTTAGCGGTATGAGACGGTGCGTTGTCATGTTGTAGGATAACTTTGCCATGTCGTCGGGCCTATCCCGGCCGTTTTTCGATCAACGCATGATTCAAATTGATAATTTGTTGTCGGTAGTGATCCGTATTCACCGTCTCACCAGGTTTTAATAAATCGAAGTACACCACACCACACTGGTCCCACCAAACCCAGAGCATTGTCTTACGGCCAAAGCGATTTGGCCTTGGAGTCGATGGGCCGACCTCACCAGGTGAAAGCCATGATTTTTTCCGCTTCAAATAAATCCATTTTTCGTCTCCCGTGATAATTTGATGCAGAAAATATTTCTTTTCGAACCGTTGAAGCAGCATTTCACAAATGGTTTTTCGATTTTCCATTTGTCTATCGTTCAGTTGGTGTGGTACCCATTTTCCATACTTTTGGATTTTTCCCATGGCTTTTAAACGTTGACAAATTGCTCCTCGGGTCACATTTAGTGTTTGTGCCAATTGTTGTTGCGATTGGGTTGGGTCTTCATCCAATAACGCCTGCAATTCCTCGTCTTCGAACTTTTTCGCTGCACCAGGATGTTCATTGTCTGTTAAATCGAAATCTCCACTTTTAAATTAACGAAACCATGTCTCACATGTTCTAATCACTGGAGCATGTTCACCATAAGTTTCTACCAGCAATCGATCAGCTTCAACTGCTTTTTTCTTTTGATGAAATAAGAAAAGCAACGAGTGCCGCAAATGCGATTTACTTGAAACGAAACTCGACATATTCACTGAGGTAAACAACTATGATGCTATTATTTTGGCAGAATGTAATTGTGTATTTTTGAAGGTTATTGTCCATAGAAAAATATGACATAGATGCCAAATCATAGAAATTTATACACATCTCTAGCGACATCTATGAGTAAAACCGGAAAATTTCAACTAACACCCCTGGTAGTCCTGACCTTGCACCATCAAATTACTATTTATTTCGATCTTTGCAAAACACCTTGAATGGTAAAACTTTCAATGATGATGAAGCCGTGAAATCGCACTTGGTTCAGTTTTTTGCCAATAAAGACCAGAAGTTCTATGAGCGTGGAATCATGAAGTTACCAGAAAGATGGCAAAAGGTTAGTGAACAAAATGGAAAATATATCATTAATTACAGTTTATCCCTTGTATTTAAAAAAATATATTTAATTTTTATCAAAAAATCGGCAATTACTTCTGGGACAAGCCAATAATGAAATAAAATAAATTATTTCTCAAGATTATGTCAGTACTGTATTCGAATCACAAAAATATTTTTTTTAATCAAATAAATTTATATTCGTACTAAAGGTGCTTTTACTTCGAATTGAAGAAATTAAATTAAAAAAACGATTTCTTAAAAAAAGAAATAAAACTTTTTTCTGTGTGGCAGGCCGTAGATTAACAAAATTGCGTGACGTACAATAATTTATAATATCAAGATAAATAATTACATTTGTATCCTAATATTAGCATCCGTTAATTTCAGAAATTTTCCAACAGTTTAAGTTATGTCGCTTATAATTTAGATGAAATTGGGTATATAATCGAGATAGCTGTCCTATAGTTATTCAAGCAGGATATTTAATTTTATAATATATTTTTCTCAGTCTGATTTCGATTATTATTCAATTGTTCAGCTTAAAACTTATCAATCGATCTGCAGAAGATGTCATGCATATCATATATAATACAATATTTGTTATTCTTAATGCAATCTTTATTTTGGGGATTACCATGCAAAGTGAAAATTAAAATATAATTTGCGATAATATCGTGTCTGGTAAAAATTAGATAGTACGTGGTATTTCTTACGATAATTATTGTACCGAATATTATACCTTCCTTGCTGGAAAATTCTTACAATAGATTAATCTTTGATCCAGAAACCCAAAATTCCATAAGCTTCACTGAGAAAAAGATATCTGTAAAATAAAATCTACAAAAATATTTCTTTGGTATTTGCGTTTCCAGATTTTATTTTTGTCCCAATGAAACACTGTACATTTACACGTATATTTCTTGGTATGGAATTTTAAATTTAATAACAAAAAAAAGCTATAAAACATTTTTAAAAATTGGAATAAAATTGTCTTTATTTTCCAAAAATCATAAAAATATTAGTTAGAGGACGAAACGTATCTCATCATTTATAAGGTAATGAATCTCAATTCTTGGATCTAATTTCACGACTAGTTGTTGATCTCGCGTGACGGATGTTGTAGGATGTACAAATATTAGAACAGATTGCAAGCAGCTCATTTAGTTGCTCTCTTGTATGGAAAATGAACTCTAATTAAAGCTCAAAACTGTACCGGAAACAAAATAATCTGCGATAAAAAAGGAAGCTATGAGCGTATTTATTAATATAGATTTGTACATCTGTTAATTAACATTAAAAGTAGGTTTAAAATAACAAGCAGCAATATAGACTAAACATTATATTCAGAATATAAACTGCAGAGTTTTAAAAATAGTAAACGTATTAGTTTAACTTTAATATGCGCATAAATTAAAATTTATTATAATATAATTTTGAAGTAAGAGAAGACACACCCAGAAAAAAGTTTGGTATTAATTTGATAGATTCAACCAAAATATGTCTTTGAATCAACCGAAATTAATTTAAATCAACTTTATATTTCTATATACTTTGTTAAAAATGTTCGAAAATATAACAAATGTTTATGTTACAAAGGTAACGTAAAATTTGACGATATTTATTTAATTATACTTTTCCTGAAATTTTTCTTAATATTATGAAATTCAATTGAATTTTCATCAAATGTATTTGAAAGCTACGAAACTGAAACAGAATTTCTATAAAATTATCATAAAATTACGATACTGTAACAATATTTCCATTTACATGTAACTGCAAAAAGCTTCACTTACCCAAAACGTAAAATAATTCCTGTTACAAGTTTTAGAATTTTCAGATACAAGTATCAAGAAACTAAGAAAATGTTTCTTAAGGACGTTCTCTTGAAAATCACTTTTCTTTAGATTTCTTTCAAACTTCGTAAATAAGTACTTTTTACCATGATCTACAAAGCGGTAAAAAGATTAGCATCAAGACCGGTACTTAAAATCGAGAAATTAAGCTCTAAAGTTGAATCTCTTAACACGTGTTAGATAGACGTAGTTCAGTTTCGTGATACCTTTCTTTACATTAAAAGCACAATTTTCTTTAGATTTTTTTGGAAAACTAGTATATTATACTAGAGATTATAAGGAATCGTATGCCATCATAAAAAATACGTGTACCGGCACTACTTTTAAAGATATATGTTGTTGAAACTCGCAGTTGCACAAATTCTTAGCCGGCTTGCTGAAGCAAATATGGTGACTTGGCAACACCGCATCAACAGCGCGCACGTACGCTTACATTTGACATTGCTCCCAGAGCTTTGTTTTTACGAGCAGCTGATTTTTGTGAAATAAAAAATCCATTTTTGTTGCGAAATTTATTAGACATCTTATTAGTATTTACAAACTGTCAATAAACTCATAATATAACCTCTCTCACACCATATGCTTTCGACTCGATATTTTGTTACTTTCGCGCATAAACGGTGCTCAACTCATTCGGTTAGAAAGCTTAACAGTAATCCCACTACCTATGATAGAGTAGGATGAGCACATCTACGGGCAAGAGAACGTCCTTAAGGGTATGTGATACTAAAGAAATTAGCAAATTTTATATATTTTATGTTTCTACATACTTGTGTCCAAATAAAATAAAATTTTGTTTTCAAAATTTTCATTATCAAAACTAAAAATAATCTATCTACGTCCGATTTTATCTTCTCTATCATTTTCCAAATTTCAGAAACAAAATTTTAGGTATTGTCGACGTAAACGCGTAGAAATTGAACCAAGTTGTTTCACATAAACTTACTACTTTTCTCAAGTATCCCATGCCCTTAAATTTATTAAAAAGTGACTAAATTTTCTGAAATTCTATCTTTATTTTACGAAACTGTAACTGAATAAAACTACAGTCACATGTTTCGGGAATTTACGGTAGAAATTTCTAACAGTGTACCCAAGTAACTTTCTTTAACCCTCCATTACCAAACTTAAAAATTGTTACACGGTCACCTTTGGTTTTAAAAAGTGATTATTGAATGAATATTCTATTTGAATATTTTTTATTGCTACCATAAGCTTCAGGAATAATTCATGGAAAGGTATTCAAACGAACCAGACTGTGTGAAGCGTAAATTAGAAGTTATTTCGAAAAAACTGACCCATAAAACTGACCCCCACATATGTTTTGTAACGGAGGGTTAAATATTCTTCATAAAATTAACACCCAAAAGAAAATAGTTCGAGGAACTTTACTTAACTTTTAAGCAAAGTTAGGTGACACGGACAAGTTGGAGATTATTTAATATCATTATAATAATTTGTGACATACATTTTGAAACTTTTATCTACATATTTAAAGTTTGCCAAACTGTAATGCATTCTTTAACATTTGGTAAGTCATAAATTATTATTTATTATTATCGGATAGGATACGTTGCCAACAGGTGTCCTCGAAGACAATTTCAAACTCTTATATCACAACAATACAAATTAAATTCAAAGAATTTGAAATCTTTCTGTGGAAAAAGAGACGTTTTCGACTGTGCCGGGATTCGAGCCCGGGTCTTTCGATTACCGGTCGACTGCTCTAACCAACTGAACCAAAATCGAAAATTATCAACAAAAATATAAAGGCCAAGTCATCCAGTTTGAAATAATTCAAGATGGCGAATTCAATATGGCGGGCCTAAATCTCAATTCGTGATAGCTTGAATGCATGGAATTAGGGGTAGTTTTGTTAAAATAAGGTAATTTTATGGCAACATGTGACCATGTTTACGCCCAGAAAACAATTTTTTTTTTAATTTAAGAAATCGCTTTTTCAACTTCATTTTTTCAATTTGAAGTAAAAACACCTTTAGAGCGAATATAAATTTATTTGGTTTCAAGGAATCAGGATTTTGGTATTTTTTAAACGAAAGAAATTATTTTTTTAACATTATTTATGTGATTTAAAACAATATTTTTTCGATTTAAATACAGTACTGGAAAAAAATTAAGAAATAATTTATTTAATTTTATTACCTTCGAAAATATACATTTTTTTCTTTAAATTAAGGGCATGTGATACTTGAGAAAAATAGAAAGTTTATGTGAACAATTTAGTACAGTTTCTGCATGTTTGTTTCCAAAATATATAAAAGTTTGTTCTTAAAATTTGAGAAATGTTAGAGAAGATACAAATGGACGTAGTGGGACTACTTATGGTTTTAATAATGAAAAAAAATTCAGTATATTTCACGCGGAGAAACTTTGTATAGCAATATATGTTTTATTTTATAATGATAATTCTAAGAAATATTAGAAATTTAGGGAAAATCGTGGTGCAATGGTAATTATTCCTAGCGGACTAGAAATTTTTTGCAGTCAAAATAGTAAAGATTCGAATTTGAATCGAAAAATTATATGAAACTTTAGTATAGGTTATAGCAAAGTTTGATACAATCTATAGTAAATTATAATATAATTAATCTGAAGTTTGATATTTCGCTGCGGAGAATTCTCACCATGACACGTCTTTTCTTAAATTGAAACGTAGTTTAGCAAAAATTGTAAACTTTGGTCTCTTCTGTATGTGACTGCGCAGACATTTATATCTTTATTTCAAAGAAAAAAAGACAATCAAGAAATTTTTTCAAATCAAAGAAACTTTTCTTTAACCATATAGCAATGCAAAAATTTTTTTGATTCAAAAAAACTTTTTTCTGGGTGTACATTCTCAATTATTTTTCTTTTATTTCGTCGGTTATTTTGTAAGTTCTGGAAGAGCATCGTAGAAAATGTACATTCTGTCAAAAAAGTACCGGGAATTGGTCAATAAAACACAAACTATTTATTATTCATACAAATTTATTGTATTGCCTTCAAAGTAGGCCCCTCTTGAAATAATACACTTATGCCAGCGAATAATCCAATCATCAAAACATTTTTTAAACGCATTTTCCGGAATCGACTTCAGTTCTCGCCACGAATTCTCTTTTATGTCTTCCATCGACTGAATACGGGTGCCTCGAAGTGGTAATTTGAGTTTTGGAAAGAGAAAAAATTCGGCTGGAGCCATATCAGGTGAATACGTTGGTTGTTCGATGATATTCGTTGAGTTTTTGGACAGAAATTCGTTCACAATGATAGCCTTGTGAGATGGTGCATCAGATCTCGGAACTAGTCTAGCAGCAACGCGTTTTACGCCCAAACAATCGTTTAAAATGGTACTAATTGATTCGTGAGATACAGAAAGTTCAGCGGCTATCTCTCTTAAACTCAAATTACGATTTTCAGTCACCATTTCCTTCACTTTCGCGATGTTAACTTCAGTTGAAGACGTTGATTCCATTTGCAATGCAAAATTTGAGACAGATTCTTTGTTCGATATTCTTGTCCATTGGAAAAATCGCGAAACACTTTAGATAAACTGACAACATCGAGCACTGTGAACAAACTGAATAACAGATCACACTTGAACTCCACGTCAGTATAGAGGACAGTGGTGTCAAGTTAGCGTCAAAAAGGTCATTGACAATTTCTTTAAGCGGGCTTTTTGAATGATCAATTCCCGGTACTTTTTTGTCAGAATGTATTGTTTATTCTGTGGGATTGGTTTTTATTCAAAGAGGGTTGTTTTAGGATTTTTAAAAAATGTTGAAGCTCCTTTCTCGAAATTTTTACATTTTATACTTCGTTCAACATGATGATAATATTTTTAGGAATTTATCACTGGATTAGAGTCAATCAATGTCAAACGTTAAGTAGCGAATACCAAGCCTTCGATGATCTTGAATTTTAAGTACGTCTAGCTACGGTTAGTGAGTTAAGTGAGTGACTGCATCTCAGTTTGCTTGGGCGCAAATTTTTCTCTCTCAAAACATCACCAGTATGATTGACATAAAATGCCTCCGAGGAAAAGTGTTGAAAATATCGATAATTCGAAACTAACATCTAAAATCGGATGTCAACAAGGTAGCTATACTCTGAAGCTGTTTTAATAAACTTTTCTTTTTCGCTGGTAGAAATTTCAGCCTATTGTGAGTATTTCTACTGAGGTCAAACGTGGCTCAGAGGAATTTAAGAAATATTTGGAGACCTGCGGGATCGAGTATGTCAGACACTGTCTGCAGATTTAAGAAATCTAGGAAAATAGGGTAACTTGGAGTGTGAGGAAGATAGATCAAAATATAGTGTTTTACTTTGGTATAGAGTAGGGATTTCAAAAGGTTGAAACTCTAATGTGGTATATAAATTTATTTATTTGTGTTGTAGGATCAATAGGTCATTATATGTGACCTCATATAGTAATAAAATGTAATATTTCAAGCGAAAATTTGGCATTATGGAGTTTTTAGAGCTGCTGATTTGAAAAAATGACCTCCAAAATTCAGAATTTAAAATGGCGGATGATTTTGCAGAAAAGTATTATGTCACATTTATGCGTTTATACATCAGGCAGCTAAATTCCATCCAAAATGGTCTGTTACGTTTCGTTTACGATGCGGTTATCAACCGATTAAAAGTGCGTTTCAACCACTAAGTGCGCCACACCTTGTCAAAAAAACGCACTAAATCATCAGTGACGCGCATACGCACCAAGTTTATACGAACTGAATTTACATAGTATTAATTATAGTAGATTTACGAATTATATTACGCTCTCTATGTTACATTGTAAATTTAATTTAATTGATAATTTTTAATGTACAAATAAAAAGAATCTGACCCAATGCCAAAATAACAAAATGAATAAAAATTATATTTCAATTAATGTTGACAAATTATTATACTACATGAAGCGACGGTCACCATTATTAGGACACTCCCGGGAGATTGCCAGACTCTTCATTTTATGGGACTCTAGTTTGAGATCGCTTTGCCCTCCATCTTGAGTTTTTCCCGCAAATTTAAGGCAGTATCACAAAAACCTTTTTTTCTTCATGGAGTGCGTAGAGTACATCTTTACGCATTGTTTTCGATGTGTAAAGTTCTTTATTTTTGTAACTTTATATATTATTTATACACTCGAATCGCGCTAAAGCGACTTTCGCGCTAAGGCAGCAGTAAAGTTACCGATAAGGCGTCGAGCATTGCTTTCCTGTTACCCCCGCCACGAGCCATTGGTTACTAACGTGAATCTGTTTACATGCGCAGACATCAAAACTAAACGTACGACGCAGGTTGCAGAAAGTGAGTGAGATCCATGGGATCCCCTCTCACGGACGCCTCAACGTGAACACTCGGTTTTATCTGTGTCGCCTTAGCGCGAGTCGAATGTACTCATAAAAATTAATTTATTTTTCAATTATTTTTAATTGTATTTTATCCTTATACGTTTTGAAAAAAAAAGTTATTTTCATCATCCAATAAACATTTAAAACTGTAAGTAAATATCGATTTGATGTAAAATGTAGAAGGGACGAATTGTAGACAGAATTAATACCCTTAGATATGATAAAATTTTATAAAATTGTCAAAATAAAAAAAAATTGTTTATTATTTCCATGGCATGAACCTTTTTAATTAACCATTTCTTCCTTTCCTCGATGGTTCATTATGTGGAAAATAATTTTTATGAATGTTCAAACGTATGAACGTTTACCTTGGTGCGTGACCCAGATGCGCAACCACTATAGTTATGATATCAAACCTCATATCGTGTTGTTCTCATGCACAATAGCTG
The DNA here is from genome assembly GCA_030998225.1 of Diplolepis rosae. Lineage (NCBI taxonomy): Eukaryota > Metazoa > Arthropoda > Insecta > Hymenoptera > Diplolepididae > Diplolepis > Diplolepis rosae. The sequence continues at coordinate 5,047,688 of JAPYXD010000710.1, forward strand.
ACTCGAGTAAATAGTAGGCTGAATGTGCGTGGGTGGAGGAGTAAAGGATACAGTGGCGTATAAATTGTGAGCTTAATAAGGACAGGACTCCCCGGTACCATCGAGGGCAAGGTCAAATTTCACTCCCTCGCTTTTATTATAGCCATAGCCACATACAACTTATGGTCTCAACGTATGTGTGAGCCACAAGGCATTCTTGGATGCGACAAAAATTAGCAACGTGTGCAGAAATTTGGCTGAGGCCCTGCCCGGGCCTAGATTAGAAATTCCCAAACTGGGAATGAAAGACACGGCCCAACCGAAGCAATATTTTGCTACCCGGGGTCAAATTAGACTGTAATCGGGGTCTAGTCTGGCCCCGATCAGGCAATGTGTTTCATCACTGGTCTGAGCCACGCCTCGCGATTTCTGCATGGAAAATACATCTAAATTATGATGGACCGCGCCTTGTTTTATGTTTACGAAAGTTAGAAAAAACGCAACTAATTTAATTAAAGTTGTATTCAATTATCGTGCCTGATTGATGAATTTTAAACCAAAGTGAATACATTTTTCATTAAATTGGTTGAATTTTAACCACATTAAATAAATAGGATTATTAAATAAAAAGATGTTTAACCATAGTAAATAATTTGTTGAATTCGAAAAAACTTTTAACAATAGAGGCAATTTTCCTCAGACATGCTTATACTGCTTATTCTAAACGTAACGTGACACATAATTTAGAAGTGGTTGTTAATAATGGACTGCCTCGTTAGGTACTGGTTTTACTGTAACTTATTACTTTCGTAAATTATCAACCAATTCACAATAGTATCATTACTGAATACATATTTTCTTTTTGCATAAATAAACGAAATATGGATTACAACTACAATAAGTAATGTTGCTGCTATTGAAAAAGTTCCAGTGGGATTTATGATTGCCCTAAATTTCTTGAAGTGAAAATTCCACTTCAAGTAGGCGTAGAAGTAACATATGTACTTACAGTTCTGAACGTTCATTGAACGAAGACAAACATTTTTTTTTTTTAACAAAAATAATTATTATAATATAAGAACATCAACAATATTTGAATAATAATTATTATGTCTATATTTAGAACCCTTTGAATATACGCAACCTGTCATGAAATATACTCAACATTTCAATTTACTAAGGCAAAATCTAATCAGTTCGTTTAAAAAAAAAAGTATTTTCTCAACACGTCTAGCGAAAATTATATTTTTACTGTTTGTTTTGAGACGGATAAATGGCCAACGTTTGGTACACTTTATTTACTTTATTTACGAAACTGCAAAAATTGCAGTCTTAAGAAGAAACACGCTTTTCTCGAAACATGTTTTTTCGACATTCCGTACGTAATATCTCAAAAAAAAAGAATATATATATATCTACCATGTGACACTCAATTTATGACCTAAAATTTAATAGATAACAAAATATCAGCTTTTCATTGTGAAAAAAGTACCACATTTTAAAAATTTGAGTTTAATTGGTCTTACAAAATACTTTTTTTTTTTAAATCGAAAAAAATAGTGTCACCTGAGAACTACAAGTGTAAAGAAACTAATTTATTTTTTTCAAAGATTTCAGATTTCCGCCAGTTACACAGTTCTACACTGTAAAAAATATCGGTAATTCTTCCTACTACGTACACTGAGAAAAAAATGCTATTGAATCAAAAGCATTTCTTTCCAAAAGCATGTATACTATGAATTCATAAAACTATACTATAAGAACTAATAAATATGTTACTAATTCTATAGCATATTGATTTGAATCTGTAATATACATGCTTTTGGAAAGAAATGCTATTGAATCAAAAGCATTTCTTTCCAAAAGCATGTATACTATGAATTCATAAAACTATACTATAAGAACTAATAAATATGTTACTAATTCTATAGCATATTGATTTGAATCTGTAATATACATGCTTTTGGAAAGAAATGCTATTGATTCAATAGCATTTTTTTCAGTGTATTAGAAAATTTTTCCTAAATTCTTAGGAAGCATAGATTTTCCTACGGAAAGTGGAAATATTTCATAGATTTGAGGAAAATTTACCGAATTTTCGGACTTATTTCCGAACTGTTAGGAAATATATTAAAAAGGTGAGGACATTTCACAAATCTCCTAAGTTGTAGGAAATTTTTTCCATGAAAAGCGGAAATTATTCCACAAAAACGGAAACTTGTTCACTTTTTTTGGATCTTTTTCCACTTAAATTATGGTATATATCTTTCTTTCCTAATAAACTGGATATTTCTCCGACCAAACAGTAGGAACTATTTCCAGTTCTATGTCGGAAATATTTCCGACTATATCTTTCGAAAAATTTACGACCAATTTGTATTTTAAGCTGTCCGACTATTTTCGGAAAATCGGTTTTTATTTAGACACCAGAAAATCCCCAAAAAACAGGTATTTTTAGGTATTCTACACTTGCTAACCCCCTTAATGAACGTTCAAAACAGTAAGTACATGTAGAAGTGACTAACCCAATCGATTGAACTGATCAGATCCACCCGGTTTAGAAAATGTCAAATCAAAGCAGAATCTCGTTAGTTTAGTTACACTGACTTATTAGTGCGCTAACTAGTCAGTTTAGCAAGGTCCTAAGAGGGCAGCCACACTATTTAATATTAATTAATTTATCATTAACTATACTATATAGTTCAAAATGATTTTGATGCAGCAGATTTCATGAAATTATGGTATTTAAAAAGACTATTTTTTCAGTATTTCTTGTTTAATTGTACAAAACCTTTGAGAATTTTGGAAGGCATCTCGAGATACCATCGATTTTTCTTCATAAATGACACGGATTATATAAAGAAAACATAATTTATGTGCGGTGGTATATTCTGCCAGGACAACAAATTATTTGGTCAACTTAACCATGGAATTCAACAAAATAATTTATATTAAGCAAATTAACTTTTTTGTTAGATATTAAACTTTTTTTTAATGATAATTAAATTTTCGTAATAAAAACAAAATCTGCCCCGTCGTGTTACAATTTGATAAATTTATTGATTGGTCATATGAATACTATAAGCACAGAATGCACGTGAAATTTAGATTGCATACAGGCGGTATGAATGAAATGGCACAATGCACCTTGTGACGCGTAAATAATTGCAACATACTGTGTGGGTGTAGCACCATGTCGATAGCATGTAATATACTTGGTTAGATTTCCCCATAAATTTAAACGTATTATGTGATTCATTGAAATAAAAATTTCACTCCTATTCAGGCTTATTTTCCAGCCTTTAAATTACTTTCAATTTTGAGAAAAAATAAATCAAAGAACTTATTTGAAATTTTTTGTAAGGAGAAACTAGAACTAAAGTCAGATTTGCATAAGGGATCTAATTTCATTCCTCTCAATCAGTTATTTTTCCGGTACTAAATTTAATTACAGTTTGAAGTCGTGTTGAAAAACGCAATAACTCAGTAAAAGAAAGTGATAATGATGACAAACGGTCCAATGACGGGCTGCCAGTTATTGTCAATCGTAGATGGCCAAAGTTTGACTTACTACTATAAATCGATTCAAGTGAAACTATTTACCGAAAATTAAAATCCATAATTGACACTAAATAATATCCTAGTAGTGGTCCGATTTTTGTACAGAAGTACACGGAAAAAAGAGAATGTGCACAGATTTCAGATTTCATCATTTGCATTGCAACATTTTCCATTCGCATTGCAAATTGTACTATTCGCATTGCAAGTTTTGCGATTCACATTATGAATTTAGCCATTCACACGCCAAAAGACATAGTCAAATGGTAAATACTGTAATGACAATAGTAGAAAATGCAATTTAAATAGTAAAATTTGTAATACGAGTGGTAAAAATGGAAAAAAATGGTGTATTTGTGTAAAAAATGTGTATTGTGTATCTCTAAAATTAATCATTCAGTGTGATTTCTAAAACCGATGCTGTACTAAGTTTTTGCGATAATGGGTTCATTCACTTTTGCTCATTTCCTCCTTCATTAAATTTTGTTCTGCCGCAGTAATAAAATTCCACCAATCACTGTAAAAATAGTTAATTAAACCTACTACTTGACAAAAAGAAAAATATGCTACAGATATTATTGAGATGCTTATCCCTATATTTGGAGAACAAAATATTTTACAGGTTACTATTTATATAGTAGTGAGTACAATACAAAAAATAATCCTTAAAATATTTACGCGCACACTAGTAAATCCACTAAAAAATCATGTTACTCCCATAAGTACCGAATTTTCTGCAAATTTTACGAACCTTTTTTTTGCGTGTGTTTTTCTGCATTTTTTTCCTATCCAAGTTTTTGAAATAACAATGCATATCGTAACGTAAACCAAAAAAGTAACAGTGGCATATTTTATAAACCAGATAATATATAGATAGAAATTGTTTTCAAAGTCTATTTTATCACGAGTTTAATGATGTTGAAGATTCATTTCAAAACATCGTCTAGTATACAAGTAAATTCCAAACGTATTTAAAGAAAGTGAAAGAATAAACGAAGAAGAAGTTGCGAGAGGAATCTAGAGAAAGTTGTAAATGACTACCTCAAAGAAGAAGAAATGTAATATAGACAAAACCAATGGAATTCTAGAAATGTCTGCACTTAGAAAAAATATGAAATAAAATAAATAAGACACTTTCATGAGATCAAAAAAATTATGTAGTGACTGTATAGTTTATATGGACAAGTAAATGTTTGTTTGATTCCATTGCAAAATAAAATGAAATACACGCTGAGAAAAAAGATTTAATTAAATAAAAAAAAATAGCTTGTTTGAACGGCTTTTTTTGATTCAGACAAAAAATTTATTTGAATGAAATAACATGTGTCTAGATCAAACAAAATTGGGAACAATAAATATTTGTTTAAATCAAATAAATTTTTCTTTAAAATAACTAAATTATTGCATTCGTATATGGTCAAAGATATAATTTGTTCGATTTAAGGCAGAAATTTATTTTAATTGAACAAATTTTTAATTGGTTCAAAGATACTTTGTTTGAATCAAACTAATTTTATTTAATTCAAATAAATCATTTCTTTAAATCAAAGAAAGTCTTCCAAACAAATAGTTTTCTTTGGTTTAATCAAATCTTTTTCCTTTATGTATATGAAAATAAATAGTTCTTTTTTAAGAAATTAAAGAATTATACATGTTTTCTATTTTATGAGTGATTAGGGCTTAAAGATGCCAATTCGTATGGAATTATATATGGAAAATATATATAATAATATATTTTTTTGTGACAGTTTTGGGTACTTGAGTTTGAGGTTACGAGTAAACTGGGTCACTGTTGGTGCATTGAACAATGAATTCAGCTGAATCAGCAAATCAGCGTTATAAACTGGCTAGCCTTTAAAAAAAATGTTAAGTCATGTTTACCGAAGATTTCGCAAGTTGTTCTAGAGGTAAAAAATGTCCTACCATAAAATAAATGAAACCCTTTAAAAATGTTCAAATCTATTCTTACAACGTATTTTAATAGAAGTCCTATTAAATTAATAATTTTATCCACGTCATTTCTATTAAATCCTATCATTATTTGTCGCAAAGTTAGTAAACAAATTGCATTAAAACCTGAACCTCAACCTTATTCTGTCATGTATAAATTTTAACAGGAATTATATTAAATACTATTCGCAAAAAATTTTGTCATTCTTTGATGTGAAAATTGCTATCAATTCCTATAAAAAGAATTTCACGAGGCTTGATGACATTTTTATTAAGGAAACTTATTTTTTTCTGACTGTTCTGACATGTAGACCAGGGAGTGGGACAATCAAATTAAAAATTAACTAGCAATCAGTCAAGTTTGACAAATTCTTTAAAAAGATAATTTTATTTGTTCTGAATCTAAAAATTCTCACAAAATAAAAAAGTTTCAAAATTGGGATTATACACTGAGAGAAAGTATTAGTCGTGGGTACCCATTTTTTTTATGTAAAAAAAGATCACAAGTATGTTTTTTACTCTGTATCATTTAAACACCTTAGTTCTTACAGCTAGATTATCTAAGTAGCAATAATTAAAATTTTTATTAAAAATTAGTCGGTCCGTTTTGTAGCCGGGACTATTTTCATGCATTCCCATATTGTATTGATCTTATAATAGAAGTTACCAATACGTTTTTGTAAAACTTACTAATTGCGTTAATTACTATTACTATTTGTCCAGTTTAGTTATTACAAAAAATATATATTTTTTCGACATAACGGCACTCAGAAAAAAGATTTGATTGAATCAAATAAAATTATTAGTTTGAACAACTTTCTTTGATTTAAATAAATGATTTGTTTAAATGAAATAAAATTTGTTTGATTCAAAAAAAAATATCTTTGAACCAAATAAATATTTGTTTGAATCAAATTAATTTTTCTTCAAAACAAAGAAATTAATGCATTGATATATGGTCAAAGATATAATTTGTTTGATTCAAGGCAGAAATTCATTTGATTCGAACCAATATTTATTTGATCCAAAGATATTTTGTTTGAATCAAAAAAATTTTGTTTCATTAAAACAAAACATTCCTTTACATCAAAGAAAGTGTTTTATACAAATAATTTTTTTGATTCAATCAAATATTTTTTGAGTGGGAGAATAGTTGTATTAAAAACTATTTCAATATCTTAATTAGAAACTGATGAATTTTTTCATCCGTACATGATTAAAATAGTAATTCCAACTTTGAAAAAAATGTTAAATTCATCATTCTATCTATTTTATTTCGGTTAAAGTCGATGGAAACTTTCTCAGGTTAGAATTGCTTACACTCAGAAAAAATATTTGATTGAATCAAAGAAAATAACTTGTTTGAACGACTTTCTTTGATTTAAAGAAATGATTTGTTTAAATGAAACAAAATTTTTTTGATTCAAACAAAATATCTTTGGATCAAATAAATATTGGTTCGAATCAAATAAATTTCTGCCTTGAATCAAACAAATTATATCTTTGACCATATATCAATGCATTAATTTCTTTGTTTTGAAGAAAAATTAATTTCATTCAAACAAATATTTATTTGGTTCAAAGATATTTTGTTTGAATCAAACAAATTTTATTTCATTTAAACAAATTATTTCTTTAAATCAAAGAAAGTTGTTCAAACTAATCATTTTATTTAATTCAATCAAATCTTTTTTCTGAGTGTAGGAGAAAAACTTTTTTAATTATGGTTTTTCAAAATGTAACAAAGGATGATAATTGTTGACATGTTTTTCATAACAAACTGCACAACAGTTTACAATTATACTTTAAAATTACCATGATGTAATTCTTCTCATTTTGATGAAGAATAAAAGCAAAATTTCAAGTAATCAATGTATGTGACGATTTCAAAACGATTGAAAACAGTTGATAAGCAGGAGAAATCTAATTCGCCTGTACAATTATTTCTTGAAGTTTACTATTACCAAAGATTTATAATTACACGACATATTGCATATGGAAATAAAATACTTACATTTCTCTAACTAAATGAATTTGATCAATTTTACAAAAAAAAAACTAGTAGCATACTTAGTTCCATAGACTTTTGAGCATTGGTGAGTTTTACAAAATTTTTGGTACTGCTTACTAAAAATAAATAGTTGTGACGTTTTAGTCAGCACAACTAATAGGATTTCTCTCAGTGTATGGTATTAAAATATTTATACATTTTTTAAATAATTCATGTCTAGAACAATGTATCAAGATGAAATTAAAATTCATAAAATGAATTTCCCTTGATCTTAAAGTTCAAAACTTGCAATAGATGAACTTAATATGGTAAGTGAGTGTAGTAGTATTAGTATTCGTTTACATAGATTCAATGTGACTATGCACTTAACTCATCTATAGCACACATACTTGCTTTGGGTACAATCAACACTGAATACCATATGTGAACATCTGTGAATTATATAGTGTTAGTACATAATAGTGGAATGTTAGCTATTACCTAAGTTAAAGCAAAGTATTATATTAGTACCTCGGAATTCTATAGCCGAGGAGAAAACTTTCCAAGCACAAGAGCAAAGTCATTAAATTTATTTTGCGTCGGTACTAAAACTAACCATCAATTTCTGTTAGCTGCAAGCAATTCCTGTCTGTCTTACTCGACTTCTATGTCTTTGACCCTGGAACGTCCTTGAACCTTTCCTAGTACGAACCTACTTTATAAAACTAGTTAGGCATTTTAGTTCCTGCAATCCCATTCCCAAGTGAAATGAAATATCGAGTTGCAAATTTGTGAACTTGTATAAAATGCACCAAGATAGGTATGTCAACTCCTAAATTTTTACTAAACTAAGTGTCAATTTAGAGAGAAATGTGTCAGGGTTAGAATTTTCCGTAACAAAATTCTAAAAATTATAAAAACTATATCATAATTTGCTAGAGGTTGTAGAAAACTTTACCATATCTTATACCAAAGATTGATATACTTTTCTCAAATTTTATTGTTTCACGAAAAAAAAAAAATTCATGAGAAAGTAATCTATGTGAGAATACAAGAAGTGCAACTTTAGGTTCATTAAAAAACTAAGCTTTCCAAAGTTTTACACCAGATCAGCTACTATTTTCTTGAAGTTTTCACTTTTATGGTTACCAAGAAAGTTTTCCACGACATTTTTGAAACTCGTCCGCGCAGCTTTTTACTTTTCGTTCATAACTCTGATGAAATTCTGATCGTTCAACATTTTGCGGATTTGTGGGTCATCAAAAACACCTTCATGCACTTTTGCATCGGAAATATTCGGAAATTTTTGCTGGACTGAGAAAAATAAAAACTAAAAATGAGATACTAGAATGTTGGATATTACCTTATATCATCTAAATTATACTACATAATATCTAATATATTCTCTTAAATATACAAGATATTAATGACCAATAACAGTTTATATTCGAAATTTACATTATTAGATATTAAAATTTAATATCTAAGATGTTATAAACAGTAGCGTGTACGTGCCTGAGGAAAAGTCACGTGATCAGAGTCTTTGAATTTCATATAATTTGTCTTTCGCGCTCGCCCATAGCTTTGCCGGCCGCGTGGTTTTTGGTTTCGACACTGAATTAATAATGTTGTGTCTATATGATGTTTTGAAGTGTCATTTTTGAAAAAATTTTATATTACCAGTACTGAAATCAGTAAGTATCTATCTATATAAGTATGTCATTTTTATACCTTCGATCTTTGAAATGAAATTTCTAACCTCTCAATAGCACGTTTTCTATGTAGCCGTTTTTAAATCCAACATCGAATCGGAATTTGCTTACTGGAATTCGTAATAGATTCCAAATATTTACAATTATGTTGAACGTTTTTATAATCTCCATTTATCAACAGGTTGCCTTGAATTTGAGAATAATCAAGCAAATATGAACTTGCGAAAACTCTTAGATCGAGGAATTCTAGAAAAAAGGGAGATTATAAGAAAATTTTGAATTCCTTAATCAACCATTATTTATATCATGTTATATTTTCTTAATTTAATTTTTTTCTTTCAATTTTTCAATCAGTATTTTTACATAATTATTAGACAATTGCATTCAATGACATAAATATTGACTTTAATTATCTAAGATATTACAGTTTAATATCTCGAATACTATGACCTGATATCTAATGTATTTCAGCTTAACATCTGAGATATTTCAAATTAACATATTGGGTAGATATTGCGAAAAAACATCTTTTTTTTAATATCTGCAGATACTCTATTTCAATATCTAGATGGCTGTCCCATAGTTAAATCGCAAATATATTATCTGCTAATATCAATATATTGCGGTTTATTGTCTATTTTTCTCCGTGTGTAAATATTCGAAACATTTGCCTTCTTTGTTAAGAGCCTTAACAAATTGCTTCATGAGACCCAATTTAATATGGAGAGGAGGTAGAAGTACTCTGTCTGCATTGACTAACGGGGTTTGCTTAATATTTTGCAAACCCTGAAAAGATATAATCGCTTTGCTTTCTGGGTGTTTCCATGAATGTTCCAACTTTGATCATTTTTTTGAGGATAGGAACGAAATACAACCTGACTGAGTCAAACCAACCCCGGATTCTGATTCAGCGACCCCAAAAACGGATAGAAATGTTTATCTCATCTGGTGGACAAGACTTTTCTTTTCATGTGCCTGTGTTATCATAGCAAATCTATTTTACTCAAATTCCTAATACATTTTAGAATTGTCGTTATAAAATAAAATTTAAATCAGTGTGTTTTCGTTTTGCCGATTGTCCGTGAAAATCCTTACTTACTTCATTCAGTGACCGATTGCCGACTGATTCGGGTTTAACGAGTATTTTATACTTTTTCCAGGTTTTTTAACTCAGCTTGTTTGCAAAAATTACTGTATACTACAAAAAATATTAATATTTTCCAAACTCTACTTTATGCCAAAGAAACTTCGACTTATAATTTTGTGCAAAAAGTTTCAAAAAATTTTACACCTGCATATTTAAGCCAAATTATCAATTTATTCCAAAAAATTTTCTCTCTCAATTTATTTTATTCTTAAGGGGGTAGTCTAGTCTAGAAGCCCGAATTTCCGGCGTTTTTTGACGGTCAATAAAAAAAAGCAATCAAATTTTTAACCATCCATTTTTTATCATTTATTTATATTGTATTTTAGAAATTCACAAAAAAAATTTCAAAAAAAAAATATATATATCTCGCTAAGTTATACGCTGTTGAAGTAGAGGGGAAAAAAAAAAGATCGTGTCCATCTTGTCACGATTCTCACCCTTCTGATCATCTGAAAAAGAAAAAAATGGTAAATTCTTATACCCCCTTAATTGCCTTATACCAACGAAATATTTACATAAGTATTTTATATTTAGACTGAAATCAAAAAAATGTTTATGTATAATATTTCATGAAAACTTGAGTGCATGTCGTATACATTCTGAATAATCAATCTCATTGTCCATACCCACAATTTGGAAATTATTTAGTAGGATACTACGCATTTATTTTGAAGTTTTTAATTCATTGTAAAAAAATTGTCAATTTTTCAATTTCTTTTTAAAAGTATTTTAGTCAGAATCAATCCCAAGTTTTTATCAATGCCGTTCGGGCAACTAGCAGCTCATTGAAAATTAAATGATTCTGAAACTGCTTATGAAAAAAATCGTTACTTGACACTTGGTAAATTAATATTCTATATCTAAATACTTTGAAATTATGAGATGGATTTTCCATCTCCGAATGTTGTTGAACGAACATATTCGATAACCTCCGAAATCGCGTTTCTACGCTGCAAGGCTACGGAAATGAGAAAAGGCTTCTCAGTGAGGAAGAGTGAAGAAGAAGGTGAAGTAGGAAATGGAGGCCGAATCTCGATGTAAGGTTGGTGCGTGCGAGCGGATGAAGGTTCGCGGGAAGAGAATATAAAGGTGAGCCAAAAGGACTTCCGGTGGCTGCCACCCGGAACACCAAGTCGCTCAAGCGTATGTGCTGAAAGGCTAAGAATAAGGAAAAAGAGTTAGAAAACAACCAAAGCCATAAAGTCTTCTTCTCTGTAATCAATCGACTAAACCTAAGAATTTTGATATCGCATGCATTATAAACGCATCCAGAAAAAAGTTTTATTTAAATTTAAGAAATCGTTTTTTCAACTTAATTTCTTCAATTCAAAGTAAAAACACCTTTAGAACAAATATAAATTTATTTGACTTTAATAAATAACGTTTTTGGTTCAAATTTGGTGGTGTTTTTTGTGTTTTGAAGATTCGATTAGTTTCGAATCCTTGAAGTTTTTAATTGTGCTTTTGTTAGGACGTTGAGAGGAATCCGAGTTAGTGGTGATACGGGTTCAGGTTTAAAACATTATTCATTTCATTTAAAAAAATATTTTTTTTATTCAAATACAGTACTGGTAAAAACGTAAGAAATAATTCATTCAATTTTATAACCTTGAACGAAGAAAATTTTAGGATAGAGAGTGACAAGATTAGAGCAGGAAAAAAATTAAAATTATATTATGCTCAGACTGTTAGCCATTTTTTTAAGTTCTGTTGGCTTAGCTTAAAAAATCAACAGATTTTTTTCAGAAACCCCACCGCAGAAATGTTAGAACATATATACATTAAGTTTGTGTGTAACTTTGAATACGATCGGCCCAATAGTTTTCGAGAAATATGTACCAAAAAATTACTCTTTTTCTCAAAGAAATCATATTTACCGATTTTCTTTTTTTTCTAGTTGACTGATTTGGACAAAATTAATAACAGACATTCTACAAGGTATGTGGAACAATTTTATGAAATTTTAAATCATTTCGTTTAGAATTGTAGGAGATATAGGAACAAAAGAAAGAGAAGACGCGCGCAGGGTGCCGAAAACGGACTAACCCCCCCCCCCCCCCCCCGTAAGAAATTATACCACCTTGAGAAAAAAATGTTGACCGTTTTTTCTATTGGCTTACATAACTTTTAAATATCCCAAGAATTTTATACTCAAGCGATCAAATAAAAATTTGTTCGAATCAAATAAATTTCTGCCTTAAATCAAACAAATATTATCTTTGACCATAAGTCAATGCATTAACTTCTTTGTTTTGAAAAGAATTTATTTCATGTAAACAAATATTTATTTGGCCCAAAATATTTTGTTTAAATTAAACAAATGTTATTTAATTCAATAAATATTTTGAAATAGAAAAAGCTTTTCAAACAAATTATTTTCTTTCATTCAATCAAATATTTTTTCACAGTGGAGTGTCGCAGTCCAATCAATATATATTATTATTCATAGCGTTGTTAAAGCATGTATCGTTCCATTTTTATTAATCGCATAGTTTTCAGTTGTCATCTGTCAAAAAATGACACCTCTTATTATGAAAGCTGCCAAAATAGCGGGCTATTTAAAATGAAACCTCCAATTGGAAAACCCTGTAGTTGACTTAAAATAAAAACTGCAGCTTCTTAGATAGATTATCGGATAGTTGAATTTTTTATAAACAAATTAAAGTCCATTTTTTATAAGCAAAAAAAAAAATTCAAACTGCTGCCCTTTTGGTGTTGAAAAATTGTTATGCTGTTCGCCATGGACCTCCTCGGAAACAATGCGTCGTCGCTTTACGTTACGCTGCCATTTTGTATTTTAGATAAAAAATTGTTTTGAATATCTAATGACATATAGTAGCGGACAAAAATGCCTAAAAACCTTATTTTTCAGCATGTCAAGGTAGTAATAACCCCTGAAGTACTTGATTTGTAAGCGTCGGCTCCTGCATTTAGTTCTCAGTAGTGTTTCGTGTGTATTTTATTCATAATATAAGCGTTCAAAATTACAGTTTTCGACTAACTATAAGTTTATTAGAAGCATAACCTCAAAAAAGGCGTTTGTAATGAATCATAAATGCGTGAAGCTTATCTTTGTACTTAGTTGGCTTTAGGGTCCAGAAAAATGTAAACTCAAGGTTTCATATTTTCAAACGTTTCGACTCTGATTGGAGTCCTCATCAGTGAGAATTTATTTCTATAACAAATACAAACAAAAAGATTTGAAAATTTTGGAAGAGTAACAATAGAGAACGACGGGCGAAACTGAAACTATTAAACTATTCAAAACCATTAAAAACTATACAGAGACTATAAAAAATTATACAAAAACTGTTCAGATACTGTTCAAACTATTAAAAAGTATTTGAGAAATGTACAAAAAACTATTCGAACTATTCAAAGTGTTGAAAAACCGTCTTTTTTGGAAAAAAAGTGCAGTTATAAAACTATTGAAACTGTTTAAAACATTTACGAATTGTACAGAATCTATACCAACTATTCGGAGACTATTAAAGCTATAAAAACTATTCAAGCTAAAATATTAATACTAAGGATCGATATAAGACCTGTTTACTATTATCTTTGTCCTTTCTGAGTCTTTTGCATGTATTTAATTTAATTATTCAAGGAGAAAACAAAAAACAAGAATTATTCTAATTAGCTTACTTCTATTACACAGTTTTAACTATAGTTATTATCAATAGCAAAATTAGTTGTACCTTCATTTGTGGCCAAAATGTTTGCCTCTCTTAGTTTTAAATAATGTTTTAGAGTTTCAAAAATTTGTTTTCAAGACACTCAAAAATACTGACCTCAAGCCAAGATAATAAGAATTTAGCGGTAACAATTATAGTCTTCAACTTTTTGTTTCTGAAAAATGTCTGATTCTCTCTCACTGTTATCTTTCCACTCACTCTCGCTGCTAAGCGGATAATATGTGCCACTCCACACGTTATTCCAAACACTTATTTCAAGTTGAGATGCTACCGTTTGTTCTAAACTCGTTCTCGGGTTCACATAATGTACTTACAGTTTTGAACGTTCATTGAACGATGACAAAAAATTTTCTTTCAAAATAAAATTAATTATTATTTTTATATTCAGAGCCTTTCAAATATACAATATGTTATTAAATATATGCTATTTTTTAATCAAATGGGGATGTGACCAATCAGTTAGCTTAGAAAAAAACGTTTTTCATTGTTCAATGAACTTTCAAAACTGTAAATACATGTTCACATATACATTGGTCAAATTTATTATCTTCAGATAAATAGCAGAAAGGCTTAACAGAAACAAATGAGGGGGACAGAATTACTCCATGCTTGACTTAAGGGTTAACCGACCATTTTTTTAAACGACCAATTTAAAAAATTGATGCAAACTAGATTGCATTTAGGTTTTATTCTCCTAAAGAAGCATTATCGTTTTCAAATCAAACTATCCAAGCTTCATATGAGGGGTTCAGAACTATAATGGTGTACGTGAAAAATTACTTTTGTTTGTAATTAGATAAAGGAAATATAATTTCGAGGATAAAAGAATAGTATATTACGTGCCTAGGCGCACAATGAGGGTTATTGCGTGACGAGCGACAATGCTCGCAGGAGATTGAAGCCGAGGCGCGATCAGTCCTGCGAGCATTGTCGCGAGTCTCGTAATTTCCCGAATTGTGTGCATTGGCACGTATTCTATTTTATGTGACTTCGGTGCGGATAAGAGTTTTTATGCGTACACTCGAATCTAATCTAGTATTGTAGTTGTTTGCGGCGCTAGTCATTACACTTGATATTTCGCGACTAGTCCCAGCCATTTTGATTTTATCGATCTTGTGTAGTAGTAGCTTGTTGCAATAGAGCATGCGCAGTTCAAATGTACAAGGCTTTGTCAGTAGGGTGCTAACGCTGTACGAAGAAGAAGAAGAAGAATAAGAAAAAGATTCTGCTCCGCTGTGAGACTATATGCGCATGCGCAGTTCAATTTTTACATTATATTCCTCTGTAACGGAATACACAACATTCCGTTACTCTCAGCTGTAACGGAAAAACAAATTTCCGCGGCGGAGGCACATGAAACAAATTATATGATATAACCTAATAAGAAATGTACACAAGCCCAACTTTGACAAATGCGAATATTAAATCGATCATTTTCAATACTATAATAACGACCCGTCTTAGATTTCCCCTTAAGGTAGTTGATCCACGAAAATTAGACCTCAAACAAAAATAGATAATTTTGCTTTCAAGAATAACAATATTATTATTGAAGGGCTATTTTGGAAGAGAAAAGATTAATTTCCATGTAAAAATTTGTAATACAGAAAAATAATTTTATTAATAAATTTTATTTTTGCCCCAACTTTTTTTCTTATCTTAGCCATTTCCAATTTTCGAAAATGAATAAATTATTATCAAATTCAGCAATTTGTTTATAAAAATTTCGTTTTGGGAAATGTTTTTTTAATGGTTTCAGCCATTAAAGAATTTATTTTAAAAAATCAGAAACGATGAAGTTATGGGAAATATTTTCTCTGAAAAAATGATTCATAATTTATTACACGGAGAAAAATAGTTGAAGTAATTTTACTCAACTCTGTCGATTAAACTTGGGACATAAGGACATTTGAACATCTATTAAATCCTAGTCGGGTAAAATCAATTTGATATATCGATACCCACGTTCTAATATGTCGTATCCCACATTTGGAAAATTTTTCAGGAAACGATAAAAACGTCTTGCTAGCACAAATAAATAAATGTAAACAAATTTTTGTTTTATACGTTCATAAAAATGCATAAATAATAATAATTAAATAAAAAAAAAATATTTTTTAAATAAATTTTATGATATTTATGTGGGTTACGCAAGAAGAAAAAATTAAAATGTATTTTAGAAAGAAAATTGATTTAATCGTTTTATAATTAAATATTGTTTCATCCCATACATAACATTTTTCTCTCTTATTTTGTATTGTTTAATTCATAATTATTATAATATAACATTATTGATAAATTTTATTTTGACTATCTTTAATATTGCTTAAAACATTTTTTTTTTCACTTTAAGTACTCTTAATTTTTTTTTTTTACTTCAGGTACATTTTCTTGCTGAGATTGTTGAAAATTTCTTGTCCTCTTTCGTCTGGTATTATCACAATTTTTTTTATAATTAATATCATTATCTTCAGGTTTTTTAAATCTATTATTAGTACGCAGTACTTTGCTTTTAACACCAAGGTTAACTTGATTAGCTTTTCGTTTCTTACTCTTAGTCTTTTCAGTTACCTTAACTATATTTTTACTCTCGGCTTCCAAATTTTTTATTGATGGAGATTGGTCAGAAGCAGAGTCAGTATCATCAATATATTTTATATTATCATAGAAGCAGTGTGTATCTCTCAGCAACACTTTTTTTAATGCCTGTAATTGTTGCCATTTACTTTCAGTTCTTTTTAATCGATCTACAAACAGAGGTTTCAGCGGATGCTCTAGATTTAATTGGAGTTGTAAAAATATTATTTGCAATTGCCTTCTTACTCATTTTATTAAATAATTTCTCAAAATAAACTTAAGACTAATCACAAAATAAAAATTGACTGTCACATCGCTGGCGCTGACTTAACCAATGGATGTGGGATACGACATATTAGAATTCGTGAAAATCGGCATGTGGGATACGACATATTAGAATATTTATTTAAAAATATTAAATAAACAATTTGACTCACAAGATTTTAATATAAGCTGTAAAACATTACTATTAATCCATTTTTTAAAAAAAGTCAATTTCTCAAATTTTGTGGGATACGACATATTAGAACGTGGGTATTGATATACCTAATTTACCCAAAGTGAATAACAATAAGCGTTACATAGGGAATAGTAAGGAGTTGAGTAAAACGTTATCGACGACAGGGCACCAACATGCGTCAGTGGGTTAACATGAAATGTATAAGTATATCACCGACGCTTGAGGTGCTTCAAACCGTAGTTGGGTAAAATGAGCATCGGGCGTATTATTTCAACTGGCAATGGTATGGTTCTCTTAAATAACAAAAAAATTCTTACCTCGAGCCTGCCATTAGTCATCCGGTATATACATAAACAACTTACAAATACATTCACACCATTCAGACGTAGCCAATCATATTTTTAATCACAAATACAATTAAGCATATAACCTTAGATATATAAACCTAATAACAAACACTTATATATAGTACGATACACTTTCGTCGAATCGCGCACACGCTCGCTTACAATACTGAGATAAAAAATTTGGAACTTTATTATATAGTGACTGCATGAGTTATTCACAGCTTGTGAGAGTAAGTGCCGTCAATAAAATTTTTTAGCCTTACTCAAGTAAAAATAAATCAACTTTTTTCATAAATGATTAATAAAATATTTTTAAAAATTAATATAATTAATCAATTATTATAACTATGATTATTGATATATATAATATAATTATTAAATTACATTTAGTATACATTTTTATTATAACGACGTATGAAGTTTAGTGAAACTAAATTTTCAAATCTACATTAAAAAATTGCATTATTATTAAGAAGTATCTTGTATAAAAACATTTAAAAGAAGGTTCTTTTATTTTCTGTGTTTTATATTTTCAAAATATGGATTTTACATTTGCGAATTCCAAATTATTATTCTGCCTGAGTAATTTATGTGATATTTCATATTTTATGTAATACACTTACCGACTTTTTTTTGTTTATATTTTCATGATATCAATTTAATTTTAAGAATTTAAGTTTTTGAAATTAAAAATTTGTTATGTGTGCCCAAGGCGCAGATTACTTTCATTCGTTCCTGCGTGAATAAATGTAGCTGTTGGAATAAATCTTGCGATTCATGGTTTACTCAACTCTCGATTGAAGCGTAGAGTAGAATGAACGGAAAGCTCTACTATTTTTGTGATTTAATAAAAGATTGGTTTTTTATAGTTATTTAATATATCACAAATAAATACAATGAAAATAAAAAGTTTGGGTGAAAATAAAATTTGTTAAATGCATTAGTTTTCTTCCTTTCAAATTTTTTTAATGGAAAATAATCTTTTCTCTTTCAAAGTAGCCCTTCAATAATAATATTGCTATTCTTGAAAGCAAAATTATCTTTTTTTGCCTGAGGTCTAATTTCCGTGGATTAAAACTACCTTAATGAAATTTTAAGATATAACTTTAATGAAAACCATAATATTCATTGAAATTCAAGCACGCTTTACAAAATCACTTTAAAAAAATACGACTGATAACCCTTCGATGGTTAAAAGCATTAAAAATTAGTAAATTTATAATGTTTCGATTGTCAGAAGCAATGAAAAATGAGGTTATGCAGATAAAAATTGTTTGTTTTGGTATACGTACCTTCCAAAATTTTTACGTCGTACTCTGGGATTCCTAATATTTTAAAGAAATTCATTTCGTTGACGCATTCACGTTAATTAACCGCGATGATAAAAGAATATATCGCGCAACTCAAAAATTGCTCGCGCACATTGCACTGTTAAGCACTAGACGATGTACATTCACTGATGCGCAGGCGCACTTCGTCTGCTAGCCTACTAATGCAATCCTTCAATAGTTACAGGATTCTGAAAGGAAAGTAATTTCACTATCAATAGACGTTTTTTAGAGTGCATACAAGATTTTAAACATATTGAGCAATTAGTTTGCGCATGCGCGAAGGTGAAATTTTTTACTATAACTCGCGCATCGTTGACTTTTAATGCCTGTAACTATTATCGTACTATACGCGAATTACTTTTATATCATGTCGTTTAATTCGTATTTTTACACACTTTTTGATAGCAACAAATAAAAAATTCCAAACTCAAAGACAACAATTTTTCAAAATAATTTTTTTTTCATCTTTGGACCTATTTTTTTCTGTATAAGCGAGCTTGAACTAAAACTTATTATATGAACTAAAATTCCTTGAAAGGGAATTATGGGCCAAACTTTGGTTTTCGAGTAATAGAACAAAACTTGAGTGGAGGTATCCTCGTAGCGCGACGCACACTATCACTACGCGCTAAAGTGAAGCTCAACGGGACATCTAAATTTCAAGTTATACGGTACCTTATCGTTTAGATGTCACCTTCTTTTTTGCAATTGGATTTATCTTTTTCGTTATTAGCATTACTTTTTTCTTTTTGTGGTATTCGAAATAATCCACAGAGAATCCAGTTCTTTTAAACGTGATCTAACCTTCACCATTTGGGAGAAAAGCATGATATTGTTGTATGCGTGGTAAGCATTGTGAAATGGCCCCCATAGCCAATATTTAAAATAACCTACGTTGTGATATTTGCCCGCCATGAGAATACGATACATACAGTTTTTAGCTTCCTAACCTTGAACTGTCCTTGAGATAATCGAGAAAGTACATGTAGATTCGGTTATTTTTTAAACTCATTTTTATCAAAAACTAAAGGAGCTAGAAAAATAAAACTAATGCCAGTGGTTGGGAAATATTTTAAAGAATATTATATATTTTTTCAGATTTTCAAACAATTGTTAGATAAAAAAAAACAAAAATATTTTCTAACATTTTTTTTACCATAGTTATAATTCATCTCCACCAACCAAAAAAATTGACAATATTGTTTATAGTATCCAATTTAACCACAAAAAGTTTCATCAAAATCGAAAAGGCGCTTTTTCTGCAATAAATAAAACACTGTCGGTACTCACTATGGTAGACCGGGGCTAGTTGAAACACGGGGCATGTTGAAATTTGGGGTCTTTAGCGAAAAATATTCACCAGAGTGCCATAGTTAGTACCGACAGTGTTTTATTTATTGCAGAAAAAGCGCCTTTTCGTTTTTGATGAAACTTTTTGTGGTTAAATTGCATACTATAAACAATATTGTCAATTTTTTTGGTTGGTGGAGATGAATTATAACTATGGTAAAAAAAATGTTAGAAAATATTTTTGTTTTTTTTTATCTAACAATTGTTTGAAAATCTGAAAAAAATATATAATATTCTTTGAAATATTCCCCAACCACTTGCATTGGTTTTATTTTTCTAGCTCCTTTAGTTTTTGAGAAAAATGAGTTTAAAAAATAACCGAATCTACATGTACTTTCTCGATTATCTCAAGTACAGTTCAAGGTTAGAGGCTAAAAACTGTATGTATCGTATTCTCATGGCGGGCAAATATCATAACGTAGGTTATTTAAAATATTGGCTATGGGTGCCATTTCACAATGCTTACCACGCTAGACCCTTTTCCTTCAAGTGCTCAATGGTTAAAATCTGGTAGTTGTGTACGGCAAAAGTGTCGTGCTTTAAATTTTCAAATAAAATAGCCATACTTGAATGGTTCAGCTCGTTATTTTCGATATAGTAGCATAAATAACTACAGTAAATATGGTTGTCTGATCATTATTCCAATGTTAGGATTGGTTAGCATTTTGTACAATGAAAGCAAAGTGCTCTGCAACATCAAGTAGAGTTATGAATTCACCGTCTTGTAGCGTCTTTCTAAGTTCTTTTATAAACAATGATTGTTGTTTTTCAGTGAATGAATGGGGATTTAGCGTCAAAAGTTTGTTATAGAAGTCTTCTATGAAATCGTCACTTTCAGCTACTTGGGTATTTAATGAATTTCTTTCAGTGTGCAGTCTAACATAAGCTGTGCAAATTTATAAAATCCTATTTTTGACTTCTGGAAGCTCAGTTTGAAAACGTTAAAATCATTAAGAAAGATTGCATAGTCCCAATCGTTTTTGAACTCGTTTCTGGGGTCCATCTTCTTGTTTTACTGATACAAACTCCTTCATAACTGGCATCAAGCAACTATTATTATCATTCAAGGCCAACGGTGCGCGAATTATAGTTAAAACCTTCACTTTCGCGCATGCGCAAATTAATTGTTCGATGTACTTAAAATTTGGTATGGGGCATTCTATCCAATAGGACAATAAATTGACCAAATCTCAACCCGATCTATTTTGGGTGGGGTCACTTGAGAAATAATGCCCCATACGCATCGTACGAAAAAAATGTCTGCAATAAAAACTTTCTTTATTTTCGAAGAAGAAAAGCGACTGCAAAAATTCACCCCACACCCTGGGTGGGGAGGAGGAGTGACTTTAAAATGCGAAAAGGGAACCTCTATTTTTTATTGCAGATTCGCGACAGATATTGAAATTTTAAATTTCAAAGCCGTCACCTCTAGTGTGGGGTAAATTTTTGCGGAGTCGCTTTTTCCACTCGAAAATAAAAAGTTGTTATTGTAGACATTTTTTTAGTAGGATGCGTATTTCTTGAGGTATTTCAATGTCTGGCGATAAAAAAATCACCCTGTATAGAAGATATGTATCAACAATATTCATAGAGAAAGAATAATTCAATTAATAAATTATCTTTTTGTACCATTTTTCTATCCAATTTTCATGGACGTCATATTTATGAAAAACTGCGTGTAATCACAACTCTATACTGCATGGGGACTACAAGTGTCACGTAAAGCAAAATAAAAAAGCTATTTGAATTTAAATGTGCAGACACCCCCGCAAATGACATTCGAATCTGCCATTTCATTTCAGAATTGAATTACAAATTAAACTCTGACTTAATTGCTGTTCTTTGTTATCTCTACACAATTAGCCCTAATCGACGCGAGGGAGAGTAAAAATTGAAATTCAAGAACAAGAATTATTTTTTTTACACTTTCTTTAAAAAAAAAGGCATGTTTGATGTACTGAAAATTTAATTTAATAGCTGTGAGTATGAAACAAATGATTTTCTAAACTCGTTTTATATTCAGTGTAGTTTATTTTTTCTTTAGACATTCTTGTTTATAAGATTATGAAAGGTATCGTAAAATAGGAAATTCCGATATGCTTTTTTTGCAAAAAGAAAGTGTAGTCTACACCTTGTTCACTGGAGGAACCGGTTACAGGACGATGGTATCGTTGCGTCTCCCCGTTGGCATTCCGCGATCGATGCAACGTTCTAGCGATTAACCAACTTAATAGCACCGATCTACGCTAAACACAGACCATTATCGGCATGACATCCTGCCTAGAAGCGTCACGATTGCGATTAGAGAAACATAGACTATTTTTATCAAAAAAGTAACGTTAAAAAAATTTCAAAAAATTTAACTGAAAAACTATGGTATTCCAAAATACAGAACAGCCCACTTTTAGAAAAATAAATACCTCTAAAATAACTTTAACATGAAAAAGAATTTAAGAAGGCAAACGAGCAAGTCAAGAATATATTTTGCTCAATGAATATATATCAAACAATTTTGGTTGAATTTGTCTAAATTAACCAAATAGTTCTTAAACAAACTACCTTTTGTTACATGAAACAAATCAACCAAAAATTTGATCAACCGTATAAGAAACAAATTCTTTGGTTAATCAAACTAAATTCTGATTAGATTAACTAAATATTGTTATGAGTACATGTGAAACCTTATTGTATAATAGATTTGACGAGTGTAAAAATGTTTATAGTTCACTGGGAATAATGATATCAGTACACTTCAATTAACCCTAAATTCCTTTTTTTTAAATCAACATCATAAAATAAAAGATAATATCGCTATAAAAAGTTTTTCTCGTTATTAGAAGTGCGTTCTCATTAAAATTGATAATAGCAACCTTCTCTTATCTTTATATAAAATCACTAAAATTTTTAATCAAATTAAGCAAGTCCCAGCGATAAGAGAGTGTTTCAACTTCCATTGAAGAATTTTCCAAGTTATAAGAATATGTATTACCCTTGGGTAAACCTCGGCAATGAAATCTTGGAAGATCTGAGACGGATTCTTGGGTGTCTTGGAACTTGTTTAATTACTAAACTATGAGGGTTTTCTCATTGTACACGTTCCACCTGTGTACCTGTTTGTTAGCTAACAAGATTTTCTCATAGACTGGCGGCTTAAAGAATCCCTATGCCTTATCCATCGTAATTTCCTTATAATCCAGGGTAGTAAAGTAACCATCTGTACCACTTGGTGTATTATTAGAGATTTATCCTTATGTAGATGTAATACATTTTCAGTTACATTGTGAAAATTGCTTTCTACTAGAAGATACACTCTTTTCTAAAAGATAATTAGTTATACATAGTAAGATTATATTAGGGATCTCCCTAATTGAGGAGTTATATTCAATAAGGCGACAGGCGCTCGAAAACCTGTAAAAGTATTGTCCGCCTCATGATGTCATACTCAAAAATTGAAAATCGAAATTCGAAAAAACTAAAAACATGGTTTTATAGCTCGTGAAAAATGAATGTTAATTTCCTCTTACAGTTTTTTTATAACGTTGCAAATTTTCGAGTAAATTAATAAAAAGTTATCTTACACGAACTTTTAAAGGAATTTGGTCACCTGATATGGTTCATCTATGGCCTTAAAAGTATAATTGAGGAGTTATATTCAATAAGGCGACAGGCGCTCGAAAACCTGTAAAAGTATTGTCCGCCTCGTGATGTCATAGTCAAAAATTGAAAATCGAAATTCGAAAAAACTAAAAACATGGTTTTATAGCTCGTGAAAAATGAATGTTAATTTCCTCTTACAGTTTTTTTATAACGTTGCAAATTTTCGAGTAAATTAATAAAAAGTGTGTTGGTTTTAAAGCATAGAAACCATGTTTTATTTCAATCCACTCGCCTCGAAAAATTCATTAATTAACGGATTGCGAAATTTTTTTTTGCGTTCTACTCGTGAATCTCTGGCGGTGGCGACAGTGATTGCAAAAAATTTTTTTGTTCATTGTTAAATGCTTTTTTTTTAATCCGAAGAAAAAACTATGTTTTTCGAGCTTCGGACCGAAAAAGTGAGCGAGGAAGTTTGAGCTACAGTAAACTTCCCGTGAACAAGTTGATCATTAGTATATGGAGAAACTTTTTGGCAAATATCAACTCAATTGAAAAATTACTTTGGAAAATACAACGAGTTGAATGCAAATGCGAATTAGGTTTTGACGCTCATTTTCATCGCATGCAAAACCGGTAAAATCGCGTCAAAACCTAATTCGCATTTGCGTTCAACTCGTTGTATTTTCGAAAGTAATTGTTCAATTGAGTTGATATTTTCCAAAAAGTTGCTCCATATACTAATGATCAACTTGTTCACGGGAAGTTTACTGTAGCTCAAACTTCCTCGCTCACTTTTTCGGTCCGAAGCTCGAAAAACATAGTTTTTTCTTCGTATTAAAAAAAAAACCATTTAACAATAAACAGAAATTTTTTTGCCAGCACTGTCGCCTCCGCCAGAGATTCACGAGTAGAACGCAAAAAAAAATTTCGCAATCCGTTAATTAATGAATTTTTCGAGGCGAGTGGATTGAAATAAAACATGGTTTCTATGCTTTAAAACCAACACACTTTTTATTAATTTACTCGAAAATTTGCAACGTTATAAAAAAACTGTAAGAGGAAACTAACATTCATTTTTCACGAGCTATAAAACCATGTTTTTGGTTTTTTCGAATTTCGATTTTCAATTTTTGACTATGACATCACGAGGCGGACAATACTTTTACAGGTTTTCGAGCGCCTGTCGCCTTATTGAATATAACTCCTCAATTATACTTTTAAGGCCATAGATGAACCATATCAGGTGACCAAATTCCTTTAAAAGTTCGTGTAAGATAACTTTTTTATTTTACAAAATATCTTCCTGAAAATACGGAAAATAATACAGAACACGTTAGAAGCCGTGAGAAGACGCAAGAAGAGCCAAGCAAGCTAAATAGAAGGACGCTGAAGTCCGGAAAATTATGCCCATAGACAATGACCCTGAAGTTTAAGGGGACTAGGAAGTCAAAAAAATCGATTTTTTTATTGCATTTTTCAATGGCATTACTATTCAAAAGGTAAATGACAAAGTTTTAAATCGTTTGGATGAAAAATGAAAAAATGAGAGACAAAAAAGTTGAGCGACTTTCGCAAAAATTGACGGGACGCAGCAAATAAAAGCTTATTTTATTTTTGTTCCGTTTTGCAGTGATTGCAAAAAAACGGAGCTTCAGATCGGTTTGAAAATTTTTTTGCTTTGACAGAACACGTTCCTTTACGGGCTGAACCTCCGTATTAAGCTGTGAAAATTTCTGATTTTGAGAAAAAAATTCGTAAACATGAATTTTTTGTGAAAAATTTTCACTTTTTAAATTTTCTTGAAGTTATTGAAATTTTTTTTATTTTTTTTTTGTTTAAACAGATTCAGCCCAGAGAGGGGAGTATTACGAACACAACGCACTTTGAAAAATTCAATTCCCATTATTAGAACAGAAGATATTACTGCAGAAAGTTTTTTTTTTTGTTAAATTGTTTATTTAATTATATAATTGTATATTGGAATTTTTCAATAAAAAAATATGTTTGTATTCTATTCAATTGTTATAAATAACTCATAAAAAAAAATTATTTATATCTTGATATTTACATCTTAATTAGACTTTGAAAATAGGATTAGTTTGACTTTCTAGTCCCCTTAAAGCTAACGCGGTTCCGGTGTTATTGGCGAGGAAACAGGGGAGTTTTGAGTTTAGTGGGTGTTGCTTCGGCCGAGGCCCACACAGAGTGCGCAAATGCATTCTTTTTTCTACCCTGGAAAAAAAAAAAACTTCAGAATTATTAGGAAATGTTATCAAAAAGTTACCAAGTAAGATGTTAAAAATCGAGAATCTCGTTGCCAAACTATATCATCATCTTGGCATATTCACATAAGTTTAACATACCTAATAATTCTGGTTTACTCTTTAAGATAGTACTACTTGCTATCAAATTTCTCTCCGTACATACAGTACCGGTCAGAATTGTGAGACCACCTGTTTTTCGATAATTGCTTAAATTATCCTAATTTGGATAATGTGAGTGAAAAAATTTGTTCTCTTAATTAAATTCAAAACTATCAAAATTCTTTATAAAATGAACCCAGCATGAATTCGTTTTGTTAATTTTTAATGAAGTTATTGCAGAAAAAGTCAAAATTTCAATGCTTTCTTAAATTTTAAATAACTTTTTAAATAATCAACATTTTCTAATGTTCTTGGACTAATTTTAAAGCTAAATTTCTACAAAATCGAACCAAATTCTAAGAATTAATGTGTAATTTTTTTCTTACATACTGCTCAAGGTTAAAGTTCAAATAAAAAAGTTTCAAAAATTACAATATTGCTTTTGCTGACAAAAACATTTTTATAAGATATATAAAACATATAATTATGAATTTTATATCAAATTCCCTTAAAATATATATTCATACGATCTTTATTATGATTTACCCACAGATGAAATGTTTTCGAAATTTCCCTACTTTTTTGTTACGATTTCAACTCTTTGCATTATGCAAGAAAAAAATTATACATTTATAATGACAATTTACTGCGATTCTGTAGAATCTTAGCTTTAAAATGAGCCTAAGAACATTAAAAAATGTTTATTGTTTAGAAACTTATTTAAAATTTAAAAAAATATTGAAATTTGGACTTTTTTTGCAATAATTTCTTCAAAATTTAACGAAACGACTTCATTCCAGACTAATTTTAAAGATAATTTTGATGGCTTTCACATTATTAAGAGTACAAATTTCATCACTTACAGAATTGAAATTAAGATATTTTAAGCAATCATCCAAAAACAGGTGGTCCCACAATTCTGACCGGTAGTGTATGACTTTTTTTTCAAAATTACATTCTGTGATTTGTAGACAGGATATCTAGGAAATCATTTATCAAATGTTTGTAACTTAAATGATATATTTAGTAGATTCCTCTCTCTCGCTAACATTATAAATAATTCAATATTTTTAAACTTCGATGCCTACCACTCAAGAGAAAAACTATTTCTAAAAATTCAATCGTTTTTTAATATAATTTTTATTACATTCTAATGTTTTTTTCTTGTTTAGACGATAACCAATCTCATAAGAATAAAGAATCTTTTTAGTGTTTTTTAAACCATGAATGTCGATTCTATGTCTGTTATAAAAATAATTTTATGAGGGGCTTTAACGTAGCTGCTGCAACTTTTTATAAAAATATCATTTGATCATAAAAAACTTCTTGCATTATAATGAAATCTAGATAAATAAAGTTTATGAATTTTAAATTATTATGTCGATTAGATCTATTTAAACAAACTCGATCCCGATTTTTATGTCAAATAAATTTCTTAATTTTTTTATGGATAAAAAACTACACTGTTAGAAATTTGTACCGAAATTCTCCGAAACACGTGATTGGAGTTTTATTCACTTACAGTTTCTTACAATTAAGATAGAATTTCAAAAAATTTAGTTACTCTTCAGTAAATTTAAGAATTTAAGAAATTTGTCATTTCATGATAAATTTTATAAAAGTTTTGTTACAGTTTGGTAGTTTTAATATACATTTTATAAAAATTATGTTAAGTTTCATAATATTAAGAACAATTTCAGAAAATTCAGTACATTTTTCGCAAATTTGAGATACATTTACTCAAGAACATCATAAATATCCTCAAATTTTACGTTACCTTCGTAACATAAAAATTTGGTAAATTTAAGAAAATTTTTAACAATGTATTTGAGTAATGAATGTCAAGTTTCTAACACTAATACATGTTTTTTAATCCACGTGCAAACTTTGGGAACGATTCAAGGCGTCTATATAACCCTTCCCCCCGAAGCTACAAAATTATTGTTTTTCTGCCGCAGTAAATTGAAAAGTAGTAAAAATTTCGAGACAGATTGTATATTTGAAGAGTCCTGGATATAAATATAATTAAAAATTTCGTTTCGGAAAAAAATTACATCGTTCATTGAACGTTCAGAACTGCAAAAACGTCATGCAATCTTGATGAAAGTACATCCCAAGCAGAAATCATGATACTCTGCCGACTATGACGATCGATTAAATGTTGGTCCAACGTAGGAGATCGACTGTTGATTACCAACGTTCGTACAATGTTGGGTGTACAACAGGCCCAACCTTCTTCCGACTGTAAGAAGAGTAATTTTCCGACCGCAAATGTTTAAGGTTCACCCACGTCCAATGTCTAATCGACTCTAACAATTAACGCTGTAAAATACCAACGTTCGTACAATGTTGGGAAACAATTGGCCCAACCTTCTTCCGACTGTGGAAAAATTAATTTTCCGACAGTGGGTGTACATGGTATATCCAGTGTTAATTCTGCCTTGGCAGTTGACTGTAAAATACCAGCGTTTGTACAACGTTGGGTGTACGACAGGCCCAATCTTCTTCCGACTGTAAGAAGAGTAATTTTCTGACCGTAAATGTTCAAGGTTCACCCACATCCAATGTTTAATCGACTCTAATAATTAACGTTGTAAAATACCAATGTTTGTACAAAATTGATTCGACATTTGACATCTTTGCCCGTAAAACATGAATTTTATAATAAAGTATATAACCAGTATTTTAAAAATGGTGGCAGCCAGCGTTGAAAATATGTTGGTTACCGGAATTGGTACAACGTTGGAAATCGGTGTTGTACCAACGCAGTACATCGTTATCATTTCGACTGTCCACCGATAGTCGGAAGTTGGTATCCAGCGTTGGATCAACGATGGTCTGATTGTTAATTTCTACTTGAGATTTTTCAAATAAAAATATGCCAAGTTAACTTCTTTAACTTTTAGATAATGACAATAATTATAATTTATTGTCAGCTTAACACACTTTTATTGTTGATTGTTGCACTCAGAAAAGTATTTGATTAATCCAACCAGAACTTAATTGGGCCAAGCAAAGAAGTTGCTCATTATAAGCTTGACTAACTTTTTGTTTGATTCAAGCAAAGATGGTTATTTTGATACGATTCGGTTAAATCAAACAAATATTTTAATTGACTGAACCAAAAATCTTGATTGATTTCACAAAATAGTTTGGCTGGTTCACATACATTTTTTTCTGGATGTATATATATATGTAGTAAAAATAAATTTATACTGACTACAAATTCCTGTTAGTATATAACTTAAAACCTAACCTAACACTTGTTGAGACTGCATGCAGGCAAGGGGAATATAAATATTATTCGTTCTTAAATTGCCCACATGATTCTCCATTATATTAGTCTTTTTAGCAAGTTCTGCTTTCGATATTAATATGGATTTTCTGCATGACAAGATATAATACATAAACACTTAGAGCTTGCTTTTTCAACAGAAGCTCTGTTTACTTAAACAAATAATAAAACTTAATTCTTTCTGTAAACTTTGAACAGATTTTGGTACAAACTCTTATCATCTCTTATTTTAATATATTTTAAAATGAGCAATTTATTACGTGTGAATAGCTGTCGCAGGTTTTGAAAATAATTTTATGGAACATGAGTGTAAAAATTGCTCGAAATAGAAATCGAATATACTGAACGCAGACCACGTATAACACATGTTTAATGAACCGAGAACCGGTATGTTCATTGTTAACATGCTCATTAACAAATTCCTTTTGAATTCAATCCTCTTCATACTAACTTATTTATCATATCAGGCAAATTAAGCGATTTAACCAGAATTTCAAGTAGGAGAGAGGCTGACAATATAAACGTTATAAATAATTATAATGTGACATATTTGAAAACGTGTCTGCTATTATATTGATCCAAATGTTATACAATTGTATTCATTTTTTATTTTTTTGGCATAGGGTCAGTTTCTTCTTATTTTCTTCATTTAAAAATTATCAATGGTAGAGATAATAAAACGTAAAAAAAAGTTGAAAAAAGAATAGCAAACGTCGTTTCGGTCACATATGAGGGCCCTGTTCAGTGCCATAAATTATAAAATGAATTCAAAATTTTTGTGAAAGATTAAAATATAGTGAATCATTAGAATAACGAAAATCATGAGTCTGGAAAACTTGTCTTATAGCTTGCAAATCAAAATGAAGCAGTTCAGTATGCACATCAAGCATTGAAAAAATATTTAGAGTCCACTGCATACAAACAAACAGGATAACACGAACGAAATTTAATAATTTGCAATTAAACCGGCTATATGAAAATTTTTGAAAAT
This sequence comes from Diplolepis rosae, assembly GCA_030998225.1. Lineage (NCBI taxonomy): Eukaryota > Metazoa > Arthropoda > Insecta > Hymenoptera > Diplolepididae > Diplolepis > Diplolepis rosae. The sequence goes on from JAPYXD010000710.1 coordinate 5,078,030, forward strand.
ATGTCCAAAATTATTCTTAATAACGAAAAATATGAATTGTGAATCATTTTCGATTTTGGAAACTTTTCTTGTTTAATTTTATGTTAATTTTCGCATACGATAGTTTTGAGATTACGTTACAGAAGAATAAAGAGAAAAAAATAGTATTCATGAAAAACACGTAGAAAAGTTTCAGGCTAAAATAAAGTGAATTTGGCATATTTTTAAAGAATTGCAGCAATAAAAAGTGATGTTTTAACAGGTGAAGTATTATTTTTGATCACCTGTTATCGTATATTATTTTCAAACACGTCCTTAAGGCCATGGATCAATCAGGCCACGTAACTAAATTATACATTAATTCGTTCATGTAAGATAACTTTTTTAATTCACAAAACATATTTCTGAATATTTTGTAAACGTAACAAAAGACAATAAAGCACGTCTGTTAACTTCTTTTTAATAAAATGTTTGAAAAATATTGGATGACTTATCGATAATGACAGTTAATTGTAAAAACTTTTGGAAAAGTTTTATGTAAATTTATTAACACTCAAATTCTAATAGTGGATGAAGAAACGTCAGATTCGTCGTTATTTTAAGTAAACTCGCAGATTACAATTCAGAATTGTAATTGATACTGAACTATCCTATTACCCAACACTATAGGGGAGGCTGGGGCGGAATGGGACACTGGGTTAAGACGGGACGGTAAACTTTCACGTAAATTATCTGGGTTTTAAGATTTATCTTTCTAAAAATGGATAGAAAAAACTATCTTGAAATTGTCAAGAATTGTGAAAAGTGTATAATATGATAAAAAGAATAATCTCAAAACCCACATAATTTAGGTGAAAATGTACAGTCCCGTCTCACCCCGGTGTCCCATTCCACCCCGGTCTACCCTGAAGGTTCTCGTAAAGAAAGTATTGCTTCCCTTAAACAAATGAATATTTAACAAATATCTTCTTGCAAATATTCCAACACTTATGAGAAATTTTACTGAATTATGTTTTTGGCAAATTACAAATTGCTCATAACTTATACCACAATAATGTCCTAGTTTTACAAAACTTTATTGCAAGGGTTACTGAACACATTTTTTCGTGTATTTTCTTTCTGTAAAATAAATTTTAAGTTTCATCCTATAAAATGTGCACAGCAGTATTACACTGGTAATCATAATTCACAGGAAACTCAACATAAAGCCCATCATTCTGCCTGCCTCTTCCGTAATAATTTTCAATCTAAGGTGAATCAGTTTAGATCATAAAATTTCCTGCAACTGTAGAATAACTTTCTTGCAATAAGGCTCCGTTAATCTCTAGTTAATTAATTAGTTAATCCAGTCAATCTCCGTTAATTTCCAGTTATACAATACTTTCATTTTTTTATTTTATTTAGAAATTCCTGATTACGCTCATAAATCTAAAATATATTGAGTGGAAATGTTTTGTTAGTTGTGTTCTGTAATATCGATCATTGCAAAGTATTATGGAAGACAAATAATTGCACGTACGATATCGCAATGTGTGACGCAGTCCGAGAAGTATAGTAAAAGGCGAAAGGAAGTGAGAAAAAGGGAGAGGATACGACAACAGCATACCGATTGGTAATTAATCGAAAGTTGCAATTGCTGTTTCGAAAATTTTGAATATTCTTTTGACATAGACAACCTTTAATGTTTATTAAGCTTAATTAAGTATACGCTTCATTGGAATAATAATTAGTGCATATTTAAAATATGTATAATGAATCACAGTGCACTCGAAAACGATTTGCTTTGAATCAAAAATCAATTTAACGGAATTTCTTTTGACCATACACTACCGGTCATAATTGTGGGACCACCTGTTTTTGGATGATTGCTTAAAATATCTTAATTTTAATTCTGTGAGTGATGAAATTTGTACTCTTAATGATGTGAAAGCCATCAAAATTATCTTTAGAATTAGTCTGGAATGAAGTCGTTTCGTTAAATTTTGAAGAAGTTATTGCAAAAAAGTCAAAATTTCAATATTTTCTTAAATTTTAAATAACTTTCGAAACAATCAACATTTTTTAATGTTCTTAGGCTCATTTTAAAGCTAAAATTCTACAGAATCGCAGTAAATTGTCATTATAAATTTGCGAAAATTCCTGACGTGTTAAAATGCTTATAGATTAAACAAACTAATTATTTAAATACTTGAATATCTTAAATGCTTTAAAAACAAATTTGTATCCATATGAAATAATATGATATACCTTACTATTCATATACTACATTCACTGCAAAAATAAGTTTATAATTGCGTTAAATCATATGATATGAACCCAAGCAGGAATCATAACACTCTGCAGACTATGACGATCGGTTAAATGTTGATCCAACGTAGGAGATCGACTGTTGATTACCAACGTTGGTACAATGTTGGGAAACAATTGGCCTAACCTAATTCCGACTGTGGAAAGTAATTTTTCCACAGTGGATGTACAAGGTCTATCCAATGTCTATTCAGCTCCGGTAGTCAAGTGTAAAATACCAACGATGGTACAATGTTGGGAAAAAATTAGCCCAACGTTCTTCCGACTGTGAAAAAATTAATTTTCTGACAGTGGATATACAAGGTCTACCCAATGTCTATTCAGCCCCGGTGGTCGACTGTAAATTACCAGCGTTTGTACAACGTTGGGTGTACAACAGGCCTAACCTTCTTCCGACTATGGAAAAAGTAATTTTCCACCAGTAAATTTGCAAGGTCCACCCACTGTCTAATCGCCCTTGATAATTAACGCTGTAACATACCAACGTTTGTAAAACGTTGGGTGTAAAACAGACCCAACCTTCTTTCGACTGTGGGAAAAGTAATTTTCCGACAGTGGATGTACAAGGTCTACCCAGAATTTGATTTCCCCTGGTAGTCGACTGTAAAATACCAGAATTTGTACAACGTTGGGTGTACAACAGGCCCAACCTTCTTTCGACTGTGGGGAAAGTAATTTGCCGACAGTAAATATACAAGGTCTATTCAATGTCTATTCAGCCCCGGTAGTCGACTGTAAAATACCAGAATTTGTACAACGTTGGGTGTACAACAGGCCCAACCTTCTTTCGACTGTGGGGAAAGTAATTTGCCGACAGTAAATATACAAGGTCTATTCAATGTCTATTCAGCCCCGGTAGTCGACTGTAAATTACCAACGTTTGTACAACGTTGGGTGTACAATAGGTCTAACCTTCTTCCAACTACGGAAAAAGTAATTTTCCGCCAGTAAATATGCAAGGTCCGCCCAGTTTCTAATCGATTCTGATAATTAACGCTGTAACATACCAGTGTTTGTACAAAGTTGATTTAACACTGATCAATAGTCTTCTTTAAAGTACGTCTCTACCCGTAAAACATGGATTTAATAATAAAAGTATATAACCAGTATTTTAGAAATGTTAACAGTCAGAGTTGAGGTATCCAGCCTATATGTTTAAGATACAGTAATAGTTTATGATTAGTTTAAAATTTCCAGCTTTAAAGTCAAAATAGAATCTTAGTTCTATCTTATAATGAAATTTGTATTGAAGCGTTCTTTAAAATCTTTCATTAAAATATATTAACACCTACTTTCATAAAAAGATATTTCGAATAATCTACCGATTTTAAAAAACGTGAATATCTTAGTTGATGGTCTGTCGGTTCGGCTTATTATCTAGTATCTCGATTTGTGGCTAGCCAGAAACCATACGGACCCGTTATGAAGAGGTCTAATTGCGAAGGAGGCACGCATGACTATATTGTACGTGGCGGGAAGATAGTGCTAGAGATCGAAAGATGGCAGAATGGAGACGCGAGCGAGGGAGCCAGGTATAACTAAAGGCCGTTGCACTCTCGCGGACAGCGAGACTTCTGGCCCTGCATAGCGGTACTTCCTTTACTATGATACTCGCGGACTATGTCTACATTCTCTTACTCGTGTTACCCAAGTTATATAGGAATCTCTACGTGACACCCGTTTTTATCGTATAAGGCAGCATAAGATAAAAAGAAACGCTTCCAGTTACTTGCGGGACACATACAACGTTATCACAAGATGACAAAAAAGACAAAGCGATTTATGAAAGTAATTTCCAGAATGACTCCTACTACACTTGTTGTTTCTTTTTCCATAGATATTTATATCTTTTATTTATTACTCTTCTGCCCTAGAAGATTTTCATATACAAATATATATATATGTGTATAGTCATGTAATCCATTGCAATGGATGTTGTGGGTTTGAAAGAGTTATGCGGAAATTTGCATGAAGTTGGAAATTGACAAAAAAGTAATATCCGTCAGAATGACTTGGAACTTGATAAACATTTTTTGTAGCCACATTAACTGCTGATAAAGTATAGATATATAAGACTATTTCCTGTCTTCGATAAATTTCACAAATCTAAGACAGTAGCTGAAATAGTATACAGACAATACATGCATATTCTTTATTTTAATTACATAACTTTATTTTTTTATTAAGTAAAAGATATATTATGTAAGGTTTTAGAAGAATCAAACGTGTTATAAAAAAATAATATTATAATAGATTGCCCAGACAGAAACCTAATCATTATGATGAAACAGATCAAGGAATTGGACGTGTCTATTACACAGACCCACAAAAACTGTGCTTTGAGTCCCTCGTTTTCACATAACCTCAAAATTTACTGAGAATTAGTGAAAATGCCGATATTAATGTTTTTTCGAACTTCGACTTTACAGTTACTACCTTAAATTACACAACATCGTGAAATTTGTTCTTTATCAACGAAAACTGCAAAAGAATCTCATTCCTTATATCAGTTGATCACTCACGCTTCTGTCCGAACTTAAAGGTTGAACTGGACCGAAAAAACAGACCTTTCGTAAGACATTTTTTGCCAATTTGTAGTTTACCAAGGTGTTTTAAGACACGATAAACAAATTGATATAACTCCCGACCGAATAAGTATAAAAAAAATTCTTTTGAGATGATTTGTTGCGGATTCCACAACGGACAATTTGAACTTTCAAAAAGAAAAATCGGTTAAGAAATGAAAAAAATTCTCCACAAAAACCATATGAAATTTAAACTTGCATTATTCGCTCATGTACTTATACATTTTCTTCGTAAAGTTTTTCACTTGAAATGCGAGATATCGTCCATTGGTTGGTCTTTCTCAAAACACCTGGATAAACTACAAATTGTCAAAAAAATATTTTGCAAAAAGTCTATTTTTCGGTCCAGTTCAATCTTAAAGGTGATTAACTAGACAGTTCCATAACCGATAAAAAGAAGTTTTGAAAGTAAAAAAGCTCGCTACTCCAAGTAGCTTTTTATGCTAATGAAATACACTTCCATCCGAAGTTTTATTGTAATTACGACACACTATTGTTTTTAAACAGTACCTACGATGTAAAAAGATGTTCCGAAGTTTCTGCTGAATTTAACTTTTTTAATGTTACAGTAACGTTCAAAAAAACATGAATATCGGCATTTTCAGTAATTTGCCTAAAGATATTGAACTAAATTGATTGTTGTTCTAAAAAACTCAACACAAAACACGCTGAACTATGCTTCTTGCCTATTTTTAATCCTAAAAAATCATGTGATTAAAAATAAAAGAATTTTTTCTCAAAATTTGAATTCGTGATCAGCGGGTCAAAATCAATAGGAAATGAGGGGTCTGGTTTCTACCTCAAGACACTTCTTTTTTGTGAGGCTGTATTATGATAGACATCATCTTAAACTTAAATTTAGGCGCCAGGTGTATAAGCGCATAAGTTTGTCCTTTTTTCTAATTGATCAATTAATTAGTTGAATTCACTCATAAATTAGTTAAATCGAACCAAAAAGTAGTACATTTTTTCATTAATTAAGGGTGAACAATTCTCGTTAATTGAACATTTAGAGAGCAGTGAAATATTTGTTTAATGCAATCAAAACTTAGTTGAATCAACCAAGGAATTTTCTTTCCATATGGATAAGAAATTTTTGATTCATGTAATCAAAGAATTCGTTTCATTCAGGTAAAGATGGTTTGTTTAGATACAATCTGTATGAATCAAAAAAACATTTCATTTGATTCAACCAAGTTTTGTTTGAATTTCATTCACTAAAGCTAAATTTAATTAAAGTCTGAAAGGGTTAAGCTATGAAATTGTTGAAGTACAATTTACATAATAATAGATAGTCTAGCTGTGGTAAAGTTATCGAGTGAAAGGTTCATTGAAATAACCGAGACGAAATAATTATATTACCTCTATAAAGGTCACTTTCTATATTAGCATCACGAAGTACAGAGGTAAATGACTTCCTGCTTTATAGATCTATAGACTCTATAGATTCAAAGCAAAATTAGCGACTGCTGTATATATTTATCATACATATATGCATATATATGTATATATACATCTCACCAAGAACAATACGTGTTCTTATATTATATTATATTTATTTAATATGTAATTTGTAAATGTATAAAATTATATTATTTAAAGTAATCTTATTATCTACCACCAGTAATAATTTTGAAATCCTTGAAAGTACGATTAAATATTCAATTATCTTATTTAATTTATGCATATTATATTCATGTGGTGTTATTTCAATTATTAAGAAAATGTTTACGACTAGTAATTTGTTATATTAAATTAAATATTCTGTAAAGCAGCCGCAAAAGATTACTTCACTTGGCAGAATTTTATTGTTGAAACTCATCTCGCTTATCTGTAGAAATAAATAAATTTGCTACCTCACAAAAGAAGAACAAAATTTGTATGAATATGAGTTTGTGAAATTAAAAAGAAACATGTTTGGATATTTATCCACGTCTTGATAAGGACCAAAACTTTGGTCGAAACGTCGACGAATTAAAATGAACATCTATACAACACCGGAAAGGCCACTTATATCTTTCTTAAATTAAAAAGATATGTATGCATTTGTAATTAATAGTATAACTCCGCAATATTTGGAAAGTTTTACTCAAATAATAAAACATGCTAAGTTTGATATTTGATTCCTGAAAAAGTATGTTGTGTAATTGTAGAACTGTTTAAAACCGATTTTTTTATATATCTTCGACGTAACTTAACTCTGGGAACTCGAATATCGTTTTAACATTTTAAAATGTTTTCAGATGTGTCTATGAGTGTAGATATTTTCTTAATACTTTTTCTTAGCAACAGTCTATTCTAAAGCAGTTGCCGTTACTAAACTCGCTGAAATTGTTTTCATTTTTACTTAGGTACAACTGAAAATTCTTCGAATGTATTTTTTCATGGAGACGCAGCTTTTAATGTGATATTTTCTTTAGTTATGCATATAACAATCAAAGGGCTTTTCATTATGAAAAATGCATAAATCTTCCATATCATTTATTTAAATCAATATGCTACAGAATTCGTAACATATTTTTTAAAAATCAATAATATACATGCTTTTGGCAGAAATTCCATAAATTCAATAGCATTTTTTTTCAGTGAATAATTTTAATAATAACATCTATTGTTTCAAGTATTATGAATTCTTTTTGGACGTGGACAAAAAGTAATAATTGGCTAATGTTTAAAAAACTATTATTTCGATTTTCATTTTTGAACAATTCATGAACATCGATTTTTCGAAAAAGAAATAAACAAACATAAACCGAACAATTTATCATGAAATGAAAAGAAATTTATAAACATCACGTTTTCAGCTAATATTATGCATAATATGCCAATTAAAGCACGTAAAAATTTATTTTATTTTCTGAAGTAGAATAAGTAATTACAGAGTCTTTCAAAGGATGAATTATAATTATTCATTGCGATAATAACCTAAATTTGGACACTGATTATGTATTAAACAAATGTCTTAATGTTTCCACACATGTGGTTGAATACTCGAAAACAAGTTTCTTGTATAATATTAATATCATATTATTTTGTGTAAAATTTGTGCCTGGAAAAATGTATCATTGCGCGTATTAAGAGTTTAATACAGAAACACATGATACACTGAGAAAAAATCCTGGGCATAGTGACGTGATATATGTAGTTGAAAATGTTCTTAACTTCTTTTTGTGGTTAAATTCAAGCAATGGTTCTCAAAAGAGTTGCTATCAGTTGCTATGAAATAGTATATTGCATTACAAGGGACGAAACACAGCGATTGCAATGAGTGTGAAGTTTGCTGCACTGCGGTTATAGCGGCGACGTTATTCTAGTCATGAGAACTTAACGTTTCAAGTCCTCATAGCGAGATTTAATAGTTAAGGACAATTTCAAGAATGTTAACTAGTCGCCACGACCAAGTATTCGGAATATGGCTACCATGGCTACAAATCATGTTTCTGTAGCCATGGGTCAAGTAGCAACAACAAGTCTCCCTCGTTACAGTCACTTTTTTTATCCAACTACATTATTCCTAGACATTATGACCAGATGCTACTTTTCTCTGTGTACGTGGGTAGACCCAGAAGTACCCAACCTGACGTATAGATGACGATCGTGTTTTTAAAAAAATTATGGTGGTCGAAAGTACCAACTTTATGAGGCTTAAGTTAGAAGTTTGAAGACGCTACATTGTTTAGTATTTGTTTGGCAGCTATCAATAGTGAACGCTCTTAGTAAATCACTTTCATTCGAAAGTTCTCAGTCGAATATCAAAGACGAGCTAGATTCTACTCTCGGGGAGTCTGCATCTTCGTTTACAACAATGAAGTATTGGGTGGCAGAGTTTTAAACGATGTCGTACGAACAGCCAAGACGAACATCACAGTGCTTGGCCAAATGAGGTGATCACGACAGAAATGGTAAAGAAAATCCATAAAATGGTATTGGATGACCGTCGACTAATAATGCGCGAGCTAGCGGACATGGTGGGCGTTTCAAAAAGTTCTGTATATCGCATATTGACTGAAAATTTGGACATGAGAAAGCTGTGCTCAAGATGGGTTCATGGGTGCCGCGTTCGCTCACAATGGAACAAAAACAGCGCCATGGGGATGTTTCAATCGAGTGTTTGGCGATGTTTCACAGCAATAAAGCCGCTTTTTGGGGCCGGTTCATAACCATGGATGAAACATGGGGTCATCACTACACACCTAAGACGACGAAGTAGTATAAGGAGTTCCAACTCTATGGACAGCTTCAGAAAATTGTACCCTCATTTTTCCGAATCCATATCCTTTAGCACTTCATATAGTGTATTCTAGCGCCTTTTACGGATAACTATTATAACATAGGTTGTAGGGGTTTTCAAAATGGTCGTCAGTGGTTTTTTAAAAGTTTTTTAGAAAGTGCAGTGTGTATTAGCAGTCATAAAAGTAATTATTTTGGATGCAAGAAAGACGTATAAGATGTATAATGTATTACATGCTCTGTAAGACATGACAATTTTATAAAAAATTACGCATAATGTTTTATGAAATTTTCACTTCTTACAAAAATTATATAATATGTTTATATTATATTCTTATAAAATATCATGCATAATGTTTCATAAAATTGTCACTTCTTACAGAGCATGTAATACATCTTACACGTCTTTCTTGCATCCAAAAATAATTACTTTTATGACTGCTAATACACACTGAACTTTCTAAAAATCTTTTAAAAAATCATACTTGTATCGGCAAACATAACTGTGAACGTAAGCCACTGACGACGATTTTGAAAACCCCTATAACTTATTTTATATCAGTTTTCCGCAAGAGAGACGCTAGAATACGTTATATGGAATGATATAGGAAGTAGATTCGGAAAATTAGGGACGATCCTTATATTAGAGTTGGAGCTCCTTATAATATTTCGTGTCTGAGACGACGAAAGAGTCAAAACAATAGACTGAAGGGGGAGAATCGGCTCTAAAAAAGGCGAAGACAGTTCCATTTGTTGGCAAGGTTATGGCATCATTTTTTTGGGATGCACGTGGGATAATTTCTATTGATTGTGCTTAGAAAGGAAAAACAATCAACGGCGAGTATTATGCGAACTTATTACAGCGTTTGAGTGATGAAATAAAAAAAAACGGTCGCATTTGACGAAAAAGAAAGTATTGTTTCATCAAGACAATGCACCAGTTCACACATCCGTTATCACTATGGCCAAGATCAATAAGTTAAAGTACAAATTGCTTCTTCACGCACTCTACTCGCCAAATTTAGTCCCTTCCGATTATTTTATCTTTCAAAACTTGAAAAAATGGCTCGGTGGTCAAATATTTGCCAACAATGAAAAGGTGGAGTCTGCGGTTAATGGATATTTCAAGAAGCTCAATGGTTCTCACTATAAACAGGGTATCGAAACTATTGAACATCGCTGGGAAAAGTGTATTGAGCTAAAAGGTGACTACGTTGAGAAATAAAGGTATTTTTATTTAAAACAATATGTCAAAAACACTCATAACTCATTAGATTTGTCATCTCTTTCTGAATTTAACAAAAAAAGGAATCGTGTCTACGATAAGTTCTTTTTGAGTTATCGCTCTTTACAAAAATACGGTACCTTCTATATCTTAAGAACTTATTAATATTTTGACCGTAAAATTACTGAATACATATATACATACATAGACCCTATAAAAGTGAAAATAATTCATGGGGTGTCACTTACATTATTTTTGAATACAAGATTTACTCCAGTGAATCTTCATATGTTAAGTTATTCGAATAGCATGTATAGCCTTCACAAGAGCACGTAGGTGCCGTAACTATAAAGATTCGCATGCTGAATCTAGAGATGATCTTATCTCGATAAATTTTACAGTTAAGAGAACGTCGGTCATACAACGACAATGTATATCGCTCATCCGGCTTATAATTTTATTTCATATCAAAACGGACTATCGCTTCTCATACCCTTTTTAACTGTAGATAGTAATGCGTTAAGGAAAGTCTAGTCTAGACTCTAGACTTCAGAATTTAACTAGAGAGAATAGCGGTAAATTATAGTGATTATTTTTAGTGCTTAGCAGATAATGCAACAGTGCATGGTGCGAAAAAGAAAAGACAATTCAAGGGTGTAGAACAGAAAAATGATAGGTAGGTGGTTCAGGTCCGAATATTTTTATGGACTAAAAAAACTTCTATCACAATAAAACTAGTTCTTATCTACTTTCTGTCTTAGATAATCTCTTTTCTACCTTACGTAATAGACAGTCGTCATTCATTTATCCTTAAATACAATTATTATCCAGAGTTATCATAAAAATAATACATTCTTCGTGTTTTTCAGCCCTAATACTTGGTTTCGATATTGAACAACTGAATGAAGAAACCGATCGCAAATAACTTTTTTAGTCTTTTGAGATTATTAACCAATATTTGTTTTTTATAACAAACATAAATAACAGTAACACGTGTTTGATGATATCTCAATCCCAATTACTCTAATAACAGATTATAAACATATAATTACAGTTCTAAACACAATTGAATTATGAAAAAAACTTTATATCTATGTTTAAGACCTCTTCAAATTCAAATATACAATTAGTCATCACATAAACGCTATTTTTTAATTTACTATTGCAAAAACCAATTATTTCATTTTCTAAAAATATTTTTATCGATCAATGAACATTCAGAACTTTAAATATCCATCATAAACAGTATAAATGGTGATAATAGAATAAAAATTGTGGCAATTTCACTATTTTCGTAAATTTATAATTCTTTTGCACATTGAGAGAAATCCTATTAGCTATGCTAACTAAAAGGTCACAATTATATATTTTTAGTAAGCAGTACCAAAAATGTTATAAAACTTACCAATGCTCAAAAGTCTATGGAACTAAGTATGCTACTAATTTTTTTTGTAACATTGATCAAATTCATTTAGTTAGAGAAATGTAAGTATTTTATTTCTATATGCAATATGTCGTGTAATTATAAATCTTTGGTAATAGTAAACTTCAAGAAATAATTGTACAGACGAATTAGATTTTACCTGCTCATCAACTGTTTTGAATCGTTTTAAAAGCTTTATATACAATGATTTCTTGAAATTGTTGCTTTTGTTTTCCATCAAAATGAGAAGAATTAAATCATGGTGATTTTGAAGTATTATTTCAAACTGTTGTGCAGTTTGTGATGAAAAACATGTCAACAATTATCATTCTTTGTTACATTTTGCAAAAACAATAATTAAAAAAGTTTTTCTCCTGAACAATTCTGACCTAAGAAAGTTTCTATCGACTTTAACCGAAATAAAATAGATTAAATGATAAATTTAATATTTTTTTCAAAGTTGGAATTACTATTGTATTTTAATCATGTACGGATGAAAAAATCATCAGTTTTTAATTAAGATATTGGAATAGTTTTTAAACCAACTCAAATCAACTAGCTAGTCGGGAGCTACTCGAGTTATTTTTTTGACGAATTCCCTAGTGGGACCATACTTGTACCTGACTAGATCCTAACTAGAATAAGTCGGTGAGGATGGTCAGCCTTCGACCATATCCCGACTAGGATAAGTAAGGATAACTGGTCAGCTCCCAACTAATGTTGCGGGACACAACTGGTCGGGGACTGGACAGTTTTCTTGGCTAGCTCACGACTTTAAGCGAGGTCAACAAGTCAGAACCCCGATCAGCCCCCCAACTGAATGTCTGCACGGGATCTAAGATATTAAATCAGTAAACCCAATATGTTAAACTGGAATATCTTAAATGTTGAACTGAAAATGGCTACGTAAAGGACGTGTTATTGAGAGGTTAGAAAATTCATTCCAAAGATTCATGGTATGAAAATAACATTCAGATACTTACTGATTTCAATACGAATACATGAAATTTCCCTCTACTGCACGAGGCTTCACAAATGACAATAAAAACTTCAAATATACACACAATTATTAATTCCGTGTCAAAACCAAAAACCACGCGACTGAAAAAGTTGAGCGAAGCGCGAAAGACAAATTATATAAAATTCAAAGTCTCTCATCACGTGACATTTCCTCAGGCACGTGTACACTGCCATTTGTAATATCTTAGATATTGAGGTTTAATATCTAAGATTGTAGGTTCCGAATATAAACCGATATTGGTCATTAATATCTCGTATAATAAAGAAAATATAGTAGATATTATGTAGTAGAATCTAGATGATATGAGGTAATATCCAAAATTTCAGTACCTATTTTTTAGTGTTCATTTTTCTTACTGCAGTAAGATCACCAAAATTATTTACAGTGTAATCTTAATCCAGAATTAATGAAATTAACTTTACTGGGCTTTAATGATTGGTTTGAAGTTGGAGAGAACTTTGCAAACATATAATTCATAGAGAGTATGTATAACAGATAGAGAGAAGTTGGTTCAGAGAAAAGGAAAGTCATTGAAAATAATCTATCATCTATAGTACAGAAAATAGGGGAATTCATTAAGCGGTGAGCGTATAACGGTACTTTTACTGAAAGGGACATTTTATGGCGGTGACATCCACATATTACACCTGTATTTCTTCACACAGGTACGCTAAGAAGATACACTTGCAGCATATGGCTGTGGCCAGCTGCATGTTGTGTTTGTGTGTACGATGAATAAGAAAGAGCACAGGAAGTGTATATACATGAAAATTTTTTTATTGTTAACGTCTTGAAAAACTTTGCTACATATACTGTTTATTCGGAATTTTACAATAAAATTTTATATATTATTATATTTAATTTCTATTCTTGTGTACTACACTGAGAGAAAGTATTAGTCGTGGTTACCCATTCTTTTCTTGTAAAAAAGGGTCACAAGTATGTTTTTTTACTCTGTTCTCTAAACCTGAATCAGTGAAATAGTCACTGATTATATCAGTGGAAATATATCAACTGATGAATCAGTGCTTTGCTTCGATTTCACTGAAGAATCAGTGAACGCGCCACGAGAACATAACTTTAGAATTCGGGAATTCAAAAGTTTCATCTACACATTACGATGGATCTTCAAATTTTAATAATACATAATATAATTATACACAATAATAATTACGATATATAATAATAATTACGTGATTTCTTTTTAGTGTTGTTTAACCTAAAATAAACGTGTTCATCGATCGTTAAAATAGATTGCTGGTTTTATTATTCCCACCTGAAGATTTCACTAATTAAATAAGTGAATGTAATCTATTTCACTGATTCATCAGTCGAATTTTACTGACTCTCAGCGAAGGACTTATAGCTGCTGCCATCAGTGAATAGTCACTGCGAATCAGTGGCCGTTCACTGATTCAGGTTTAGAGAGTGTATCATCTAAACACCTTAGTCCTTACAGCTAGATTAACTGAGTAACAATGATTAAAACTTTTAGTAAAACTTACAAAATCCGATTAGTCGGTCCGTTTTGTAGCCGGGACTATTTTCATGCATTTCCACATTGTATCGATCTTATAATAGAATTTACCAATACGTTTTTGTAAAACTTACTAATTGCGTTAATTGCTATTACTATTTGTCCAGTATGGTTATTACAAAAATATATATTTTTCCGACATAACGAAGAATCGTTGTATTAAAAACTATTCCAATATCTTGCTTAGAAACTGATTAATTTTTTTATCCGTAAATGATTAAAATAGTATGTTTATTATTACGGATTTGGCAGCGATATATTTCGAAAGTCGCTCCGCCGTCTTATGCATATTTAGCTGTGTGAAGATCGGAAGCGCTTCGCATGGCTCACGGAGTTGACTAATTTTCATTGGCGCACTTTTTACATCGCTACCAAATCCGTAATAATAAACAAATATTTCTGAAAATTTTCAGAAAACTTCCTGTAATGGTAAGAAAGAACTTTGTCGCTGGAAGTTTTCCGAAATCGAAAATTTATTAGAGACTTTCTACCTGGACAACCACAAAAACATGGTTTTTTATTTACATTAAAATATTGTTTAAAGAAAAATGTTTCAACATGTTTCATTTAATTAATTGGCTCTGATAAAGTATTCCACGTTTAATGATAAAAAAACAAACGATTTCGTCAAAAATTGACCGACTAATAGCAATTTATGTTTTGAAAAATATTGATTTTCGATCATTTTTGATGACGAAAAATTAAGTGTTTTTAATTTTTATCTAAAAAACTATTAAGATTGCATAAAAATTGTTTCATGATAAAAAATGCGACATGAAAAATTCTACAAAACGGTTTTTTTGTTTTTGTGAATGACCGAAAAAGAATTTTCATCACGATATTCGTGTGCGGACAATATTTTCCGCGATTTCGAGCGCTCGGCAAGTTATTGCTGGTGACTCTTCAATAATCAATAAATCTCCCAATTTTATTCAAAATTTTAACTAAAAAAAAATTAAAAGGCGCGCTTTATTGTCTTTTGTTCTGTTTCCTAAATTTTCAGACGGATTTTTTTTTAAATTAAAAAAGTTATCTTACATGAACAAATTAATGTTTAATTAAGTCACGTGGTCCGATTGATCCATGGCCTTAAAATTATGTCCTTTGAATTTTGGGATTTTGATCGTAGTGGTTATATATTTGCAGACTTTTTGTAAATAAGTCAGCTCGCACGCGAAAAAAACTTATTAAAATTAATTCATTATTTTGTGAACTTTCTTATGAGAGGAATCATTATTAAAAAAAAAAAATTGTGTGCATATAAAATTTAAAAGCGACCGTAAAACTCATGATACTCCTTGAAATATATTTAAAAGTTTTGAAAAAGTTTATAAATAACTTCTCACGGTTCTCCTTCAGCTTTCTATGATTGTCCTCAAAAAAACAAATACTTGGTTGCTAACTTTTAGCAGAAAATTATAAATCATTACGTTCGGCCATGATGGTTAAATATAAAATTAAAATTTTTCCAATGTGAAAAAGCATACATGCCTCGAGTGACGTCACACAATGAAACTGCTATATTTATGGTTACTTCAAAGAATTTATTCTAATGATTATTTACACGAGAGGATAACATTATTAACTAGTTTTAAATTGTATATCTTCAGTCTTATTAAAATTTTCGTAATTAAGTGCTCAATTTATTAATTTCCTTTCATAATTTTATCCTTGTTTTCTAATTTTTAATTTTTGTCAACCGATCTTCTAATGTTTTTAAATGCAAATTAAATTCGATCGGTCGATTTGTTTTGCATAAGTGAAAATTGCTAATCATCAATAACTATTGTAACACAGTTGTTTCCTCCTATTCAATTGCAGAATACGATATTGTAGTACCTTTAGATAATATTGTGAAATTCCCAGTGTAGTGCTTACAAAAATGTCGTCCTTTATTTTTTTACTGAAAAGTAAAAAGTTCCTGAGATACGTTCAAACTTAAATTTAATTTCTTCAAAGTGACTCCGACTTTGAAGAAAAAATTCTCGTCACGATACTTGCGGTCGACATTAATGGTTTAAAAAAATAGGAAAAAAGGTATAAAATTTCCATTCTCTCAACGAATGACGTGAGGTACAGAAAGAAGACAAAGTATCAAAGTTTTACACCCTAAAAAATTTTATAAAATAATCGGTAGGTTCTTTTTAGTATTTATTGTTAATTTTGAATGAAATTTGTTTTTTCGTTTTTTTAATCTACAAGAAAAAATTTGTTATTAATGTTTAATATTAACACAGTAATAATTCGAAAAAACAGTTGTAATCTGGGATAAAGTATCGAGAACCTTGATGATTTTTCCTAAAGTAGGAGGAGTATAATCTGTTTTCTACATAATTTTTTAATGTTCAAATTCTTGAAAAAGGAAATTTAAATATAACTAATAGTATTAACTACTGTCTCTAATATGAAATTTGAGACTTGGAGAATATCATAACGAAAATTATTAAATATTACAAAATATAATCGTAACTTTTAGTACTGTCTAGAAAATTTCACTCTTCATTTTAGCATAAAACACAATAATTCTATTGTGTAGTCTTACATATATTTGCGTTTCAATCCACAAGCTAGTAATTTCTAACACAATGTAGCCAAATCCTAGATTGCTTTATTCTTTCAGTGTAACAGTTCAATATCTAAAAAAACTTGTCATTTTTTAGGTTTTCATAAAATCTACCCAATTACATAAAATCACGTAAAAACATTCAAAAGACTCTGGACCTATCCCTCCTACTTTGAAAACCCTTCGAGTTTTTCCTCAAACTCTTTCTTCCCAAAGTCTTACGTAATTTTTCAACTATTCTTTTTTAAATACCGGAAGTCACAAAATGTGGAGATTTAATAAAACCGGGAAATGCAAATTTTATACAAAATTAATATTTTTTTTATATGACGAGAGTATAAAATTCTCCATTTAGGATTCCTGATTATTGTAAGTAGAATTTTGTAGTAATTATTTGAGTTAATTGGCATTAAAAGAATCTAAGAAGGTTAATTAAAATCTTATTCAACGCGAAATAGAATTCCTTATTCTAATAGAAGGCAGTCAATATGATAGCTAAGGAGCTGAAGTTAATATTTATATTGGGTTTTCCCAGAAGTAATTGCCGATTTTTTCATACAAATTAAACACATTTTTTTAAATACAAGGAATGACCTTTAATCAATGATATATTTTTCATTTTGTTCAATGACCTTTTGTCATCTTTCTGGTAACTTCATGATTCCACGCTCATAGAACTCCTGGTCTTTATCATATACTTACAGTTTTGAACGTTCATTGAACGATGACAAAATTTCTTTTTCCAGTAAAAAAGTAATTATTACGTTTATATTCAGGCCCCTTTAAATATACAATCGTTCATGAACAATACAATATTTTTAAATTTTTTGGGTCGAAAACTAATCATTTAGTTTTGATAAAAACTATTTTCCACCGCTCAATGAACGTTCAGAACTGTAAGTACATGTCTTTATCAGCAAAAAACTGAATCAAGTGCGATTTCACAGCTTCATCATCATTTAAAGTTTTACCATTCAAGGATTTCTGCAAAGATCGATATAAATAGTAATCTGAGGGTGCAATGTCAGAACTATATGGTAGATGTAAAATTACTTCCCAACCAAGCCTTAATAATTTTTAGCAAGTGGCTAAAGATGTTTATGGTGTAGCGTTGACATTGTGAAAAATTACACCTTTACAATTGACCAATTCTGGACGTTTTTCTTTGACTGCTGCGTTCAATTTGTTCAGCTGACGACACTAGACATCCGAATTAATCGTTTGGTGCCTTGGAAGCAGCTCAAAAAATACCACTCTTTTCCAATCCCACCAAACAAACAGCATAATCTTTTTTTAATGCAATTTAAAGATGCAAATCACAAGCGTTGATGCGTTTTGTTAAATGAATTTCTTTCAATTCATGTGTAATCCAAATATCAAGTTTTTCAACGAGTCCAAGACGTTAGATATGACGGTCGATTGTTGATTTTGGTATTTTTAACATTTCTTTAACCTCTCGAACAGTTACTTGACGATCCGATTCGATTATGGCTTTGATTTGGTCATCATCAACTTCATTTGGAAGACCTGAACATTGCTTATCTTTGAGTGAAAAATCCCCAAAACAGAATTTATCAAACAATTTCGACACTGTCTGTCTTTTAAGGCTTCCTCGCCATACACATCATGTAACTTTTTAACAGCCTGTGTTGCGTTTTTTCCTTTACGGAAATAAAAAAGCAAAATGTGACGAAAATGCTCGGTTTTTCACTCTATCTTAAAGTTGATGCCAAACTAACAACTATAAACGAAATTACGCGCAATTTGTCTGTGAAGCAAGCTAAAAGTGACAGCTATCAAATGACAGGAGGAAAAAATCATGACATTGAAAGAAGCCTTTCAAAAAGATGGTCAAAAACATCTATATGTGAAATCGGCAATTACTTCTGGGACAACCCAATATATGTATCAAGAGTACACGTGGGCGATAAAGATGTTAACGCCATGTATACTTCAGAGGTCCCTATCCTCCTTGGGATGAAATTATGAAGTGCTTCTTAATATAATACAGGATAAAGAATAAGGTAAAACCGTATGTTTATGAAAACTTATCGGCCTCTATATTAAAAATACGAACTTAAGACCTGGTTATGCACTTACCGTTTTGAACGTTCATTGAACCATGACAACATTTTTTCTTACTAAACTATAGTATATTGTGCAACTAAGTAAAAAATTTATTTTGCAAGTGTGAAGTTTGATGCCCGAGCACGAGTAAAATGAATGTTTTTCCCGTGTCGCACACGATTTTTTTTCTACTAGGGGGTCAGAAAATGGATTTGTTTGTCCCGCACGGGCCAATAAAATTCACTTTATGACCCGCTAGTAGAAAAAATGAACTATTATGTCTATATTCAGGGCACATCAAATATACTGTCATTAAATATACGTTACATCATAATGCACGGTCGCAAAAACTAATCATTTCATTTTGAAAAAAGATGTTTTTCATTGTTCAATGAATGTTCAGAGCTGTAAGTATATGACCTGGTTTTTAAAAAATCGCGACTTAGCTACATGTAGCTTATTTGAAAAAATATTTGCTAATTTGTTCCAGATGTCTAAATAAACCTTGTGAAATTCTAATGTCTCATAAACTTGTGGAAAATTAATTTCTTGGGTGACACTTGAACAACTTTTCCAAGTTTTCGTTCGTCAAAAGTTACATGAAGAGACAGTTTATGATAAGTAAATTCCAAGAGAAACGCTTCAGCAGATGAAGGTGCTAAATGAGCATAAAATGTTTTTCACAAAATCGTAGGATACTAAGAAAGAAGTCAATATGATGACTGACCTTGCAGCGTAAAAAAGATTTATTTTATGAACGTCGTTAAGACTTGACGCACGTCAGTGTATATTGCTTAACAACATCTGCAAAAAATTATCACTTTTATTTTTATGTATATTGAACCTTATTTCTTTCAGCGCCTTCGTTTTAGTAGTCTTTATTATTCGCTGCTACTACTACCATCTGAATGAATGACGTAATTGAATATGATGTTTTGTAATCTTTGCATATTCGTATTGTGAATCCTAAACTGCATCAAATTAGTAGTTGTTATTACAAACACTATTAGTAGGCATTCTTTACAAATTTTTGCTAGCCATCTCAACCATTTAATTACTTGTCGTAACTAATTGAATTGTTACTTCAAGTAAGTAAATAGTTGCTTTAAATAATCAAATGATTGAGATAACTAACAACATTTTTTAAACAAATTTGTTAGTAAAAAATAAAAGTGACTAATCTAGCGCATTCGATTGTTCAATATGTTTTCATTTCGAATGAAAAGAGATATTTGGATTGCAAATATTTGTACTAAAAGTACAGCAAGAACCTGGCATGGCCCATGCTAGTTTTCCTATTTGGAATGTTATGCGAATTAAATTATAATGCGGGCATATATAAAATATATAAATATATAATATATAAAATAAGTTTCAATTATTTGGATATAAAGTATGATGACAATATCCAAAACGGGGTTTTGAGAAAGTTCCTCTGAGAAAACCATAAGTCGAGTATTAGCGAGAAGTTCTCTTCATGTTCTTTTTATGTATTATTTCATATTAAAAAGTTTTATACTAGAAAGTGATAAGCTTTAGTTTCTGTTATATTTGTAGTAGTTTTTATTATATTAATTTTGAAAACTATGACATTTTTAGGAAAATCTGGAAAGGCCTTGGCAAGTTTGACCTACGTAGGGGAATCGTTAGCAAGAACGCTGCGTGCTTCTCCTGGCCCATTCAAGTCTGAAAAGTGTCTAACTCGCTAGAACTCCGTTGGCCCCTATTTTGATTTCTGTACAGGATGTACTTACAGTTTTTAACGTTCATTGAAAGATAAAAAAATTTTATTTTTCAAAACAAAATGAATTATCATGTCTATATTCAGGGCCTTTCAAATATACAATCTGTCATGAAATATACTATAAGTATATGATCTCCTTTACGGTTCAGGCGTGGCATTTTAATCATGAGAATATGTTTCGTGTTAGTTATCAATGAAGCGACACAAAACCAGTGAAACATTTTAGTAATTTGGATTAAGGCAATGGATCAAGCAGAGCACGTGATCAAATTCCTGTAAAAGTTCATGTCGATAACTTCTTCATTACATATCTTTCTGAAAATTTGACAAATATAACAAAAGACGATAAAGAACATCTCTTAACTTCATGTGAGTGAAAATTTAGCAAAAATTTTTAGTCTACTGTAATTAACGATAAATTTTTTTTTTTAATTTACTAAACGAAATAATGTATTATATAATTTAGTCACGTGGTCCGATTTATCTGTGGCCTTAATCTCATTCAAAAATGTTACAAACCTCTACTCTATAATCCTGCAAACATTATGCTCCAAGGCATGTTAGTAATATTGATTAAAGTTGGCATAAAAAGTTTTTATTCGCGCACTGTACACAAGCAGCTAATGTAGCATTCGCACTGATAGAAAGGAATGGTCGTTATAAACATATTTATGAAAGTAACTGACCATTTGTAGAGTTACTTTCCTTCATTGAAAATTAATATTTTCTAATTTATAAATAATTTTTGATTTACACGGAGAAAATTTGATCGATAATCGTTACCGAAAATTGTGGTAAAATTTGAATATAGTGGCGTATCGATAAATTTCCACGTGCAGCACTGTAAAAGGAATTACATCAAAATCTAACGAGCTGCGAAGGGATTTATAAAAAATGATAGGTATATTTTTCTGAAACCACAGAAGGAAGTATTTTGCATAGACTTGCATAGACTTGAAAATTCACGAAGCCGTGCGGTACAGAGTACCGTACTGCTCAAGAGAACATCCTAAAAACAGAAGAAGTTTTACGCTCGTGCACTTGAGAATTCACCGACTAGTGCGGTAAATCCTCGCCAGACAAACTAAACTGCACAGAGATAAATTCTTGGTTACAGTAACCTGATGAATACTGTTAAATTTGTCTTTGACCACATTTTCAGGTTAAAACTGAGTTTGGAATTGTGGTACCCGTGTCTATTTTTTCTGGTTACAAGAACCAGAATTATTAATCACAGTGAGCTGCGATTCAGTCAAGCCGTTAAATGATTCTTTTTTTCCTGGTTCCAATAACCACATCTTCTAGTTCCGAAAATCACATGTTTTGGTTCCAATAACCATAAATTATTTTGTGTGTGTGTTAAATTATTTCTACAAAAATATCGATATTTACTTTATTTGCCAAAATAAAGAAGCACCTCGCAGCACTTGCAAAAAACTAACCATTAATCGCCATTAATTACAAAATGAATTCGTCGAAATGTGCTTATTTCATACTGCGCATGCGCGATAGAAAAATGACTGTTTCGCTTAGTTACTCAAAACTCGCCTTCTGATTACAGTAACCAGAATTTTTTTTAACTTTACTGCCTCGAAGCCACTACAATTTTCAGCTTTCTGTAACCAGAAATCATTTAAAGATATAACATAAAATTATGGTCAAAGACATTTTTAATTGCAAAGTGTGGTTACTCCAACCAGTTTTCAGGTTATTGTTACGGGATCGTTTGTCACCTAGACTGTGCTTTGTAGTACATATTCATTGACAAATAGAAAGCTTTGGAGTTATATTAATCGAGTTTGTGTGGTTATATCAGATAGATCATCAGGTACTTTCACTTCATCGACAAACACTGAGGGTAAAATAAACCTTTAGTTGCCATTGGAAAATTAATGAAAGCAACCTTCTTCTTTAATTTTGATAGTAACGAAGTATTTAATAAAAATGTCATTAATGAAAAACGATTAAATGTATTGAACTGACGTTAAATATCTTTTCATTTTAATAATTTTATTATTTACTTATACTTCTTTTGAATAATTAAACATCTTTTATTGTTATAACATTTTTTCTCCAAAAAGCCTCCTTCATGTATCCTTCATGTAGAAGTTGCCATGGCGGATGGTCGAGCAATCCGTGTGGTACAACAAACAACCATTTTACCTAGATCCCTCGAGAATTTTTAATCAGGTTTTAAAACTTCTGCTGTGTACTAATGTATTTCACTTACAAAATAAATTTAAAAAAAAAATGTTTTATAACTTAAACACGGAGAAACTTTTTATATCAATTTTTACTATAGTATTTTTCAATTTAGGGAAAAACATATCACTTTGAGAATTTTTGTTGGTAAAAATACTAAACTTTATAATAATGATATGTAACTTCAGCATAGTTCATAGCAAATTTTACTATAGTTTATACTAAAGTTTCATATCATTATTATAAAGTTTAGTATTTTTACTAACAAGAATTCTCAAAGTGATACGTTTTTCTCTAAATTGAAAAATACTATAGTAAAAATAGATATAAAAAGTTTCTCCGTGAAAATATTTCTTGCAAGAGAAACCAGTCCCATAAGTGGCCCGAGTTTGAATATCAAAGCTGGTATTTACTAAATTTGGGCATCAAACAATCACAGCATTTTAAACAAAATGTCATAAAGATAGTGGAAGAACGAAATTAAATTAACTAACGCCACAGATCAACCAGACGATGTGACGTCGGTAATTGCAGTCACAGAGTCACATGTTCCCCTAAATCTGTGAAAAATATACTGAAATGAGGCAAACTATACTCTAGGTAAACTCGAATTTATTTTCCTGGACTTCAAACCTCGTTTAAGCTCACGTTTTCAAGTAAATCCGAATTTTCAGCCAATTAATTGCTCCTTTAGGATCAATAATATCTATAATTTCATAAAATATGTCTACGTTTACAGAGTGGGAAGAGGAGCGGGGGGGGGGGGGGGGTGGTGAAAAATTGTCCACGTGATATATGGATGGCTACTTTAGAGCCCAAGGTTAATGAAAACTTAAAGTTTTACATAATCAAACTTTTCGGCTCTGATTGGAGCCCTCATCAGTGATTTATTTTGAATCTAAAAAATACATAAAACAATTTCGCTAACTATGGGCTTCTTTGACAGGGAATTTTATTATTTGCGTCTTTTTTAATGCAAAGTAAAAACTTGGAATTGTTTCCGATTAAAATACTTTAAAAAAGAAAATGAAAATTTGACAATTTTTTCACAATGAATTGGAAACTTTTTAAAAATGCCTAGTATTATACTAAAGATTTTCCCAATTGTGGGTATGGACAACAGAGATTGATTATTCAGAATGCTCATGAAATGTACTCAACTTTTCATGTAACATTATACATAAAGTTTTCTTTGGTTTGAGTCTAAATATAAAATACCTATGTAAATATTTCTTTGGTATAAAGCAATTGACAATAACATTGCTTCCGAATAAAATACTTTAAGAAAGAACATTTTTTGGAATAAACTGACAATTTGGTTTAAATATGTAGACGTAAAATTCTTCTAAAACTTTGTGCACAAAATTGTAATTCGAAGTTTCTTTGGTATAAAGTAGAGTTTGACAAACATTACAATTTTTTGACACAGTGATTTTTAAGTAGTATACAGTAATTTTACAAATTGTAAATTTTGGAAAAAATTAAGTTGGATGTTGCAAGTCTACATGAAATTTGTCCAAATTTACATATAATTGTACACATAAAGTCTTTTTTAATAGAAGGCTAAGTATAAAACCTCTCGAAACCTAAATCAGTAGGCAATAGGTCCCTGAATGAAACAGTAAAAATTTTTTACCGTCAAACAGTGAAATATTACTGACAATCAGTCTGTATAACTTTACATACTGTAATCACAATTAACAACGTCACGTGGTGCAGTTGATCCATGGCCTTAAATTGAACTGGAAAATTTCTATTAGCTGTCCCAATTCATCCGTGTCTCCCCTACTTTGAAGATTATAAGTTCTCAAATTGTACTCACCTTCAGGATTAGAAAAATATCCCCAAGTAGGCAAGGCAGTGACTGCTGATTGAAGGATTACTGCTACAATAGCTAAAGCCAGAGCACAACTAGATGCACGTGCAACTAAGGCACGTTTTTCTCCAAGACGTGGATCGGTCGACGTCGAGACCACGCTACGTATGGTTTGACGATCTGCCATTCTTCATTCCGTTTCACGAGGTTACACCTAATATGAAAATGAATTGAACCTCGTCAAAAAATCTTATCACTAAACAACTTTTCTCCAGCTCACTTTTTGCTTATTTTTTTCGCTTTTTCACAATACGTATCCATTGGAGTAAAAGCGAATCTCATCATTCATTAATCTTGCATAAAGGTTCCTTGGTACCTCAATATCAAGCAATTTTCCTCTCATATAGATATATTTATCTCAATATATACATTGTATTATTTTATTTAAATAAATTCCTTGCATAGCTCACCATATCGAATATGTGCTAAAAAAGTATGTAAATCAAAAAAATTGTTTACATTCATCCGTTATCACAGAGAAAATACTACAGAGTATGTACGCTTGGACTCTAAATTTCTTGAAACAATATTCCTTGAATTTGAATAATCTTTAAGAATCAGCGTGTTTACATCATTTCTTCATGCCGTTTTCCTTGAAGGAAAACAAGTGGAATGCCATGGACGACTTTAGAGTTGACGAGAGAGTGTTGGATAATCTTTATAAGATTCGCACCATGCTCTTGTAACTTTTATTAACAAATTTCCATGAAATTTGGAGAAAAGTATTTGCTTAGCTGTCTTTTTACTTTCAAGCTGCAATAACAAATGCAGCAGAGAATGCTTATTCCATCTAGCTTAAAAGATTGGTGTAAATGCTCAAGTTCAAGGACAAATGGACTTCGAACACCAGCAATATTCGAATAGGACAAGTAAGTCGTAATCCATCCTCGAGTCATTTAAGATAGTCTAGTGGATTTTTCCGTCAACGCTTGATGCGTGGGACAAGTGTACATGAGTGGAATCGATATGCATACATAGGATAGAGTTGAATTCCACGATACTCGATTTCGCGGATTCGTGTCTCCCCTCTACCTTGCTTTTGCTTCTCCTCCTTTCACGAATAAGAGCCCCTCTCGTCTTACTATCAATCCAATCCGTCGTGAGTATCTGCTATGTGCTAGCGAGTCGAAACCGGTTTTTGCAACACGAAGCAACTGCTAAAAATACGTTTGCCTTTCCCTTTCCCTCTAGCCTCGTCCAGGTCTTCGAAAAGACGCTCCTCAGGCCAACCTCGTTCTTATCTTCCGGGCTAAGAAGATGTAACGATTTTTTAGAGCTTTATTACGCTAGGAACAGACTGCTTAATTTGTATTATGTCGATTATTTTTACTGACGATCATCTTCCTGTTCTCCAGTAACTAGCAAACTGCGTCTTTCTTTCTGGGATAAACACTTCGGTACGAGGCTCTGAATTGTTAAAGAATACGATTGTCAAAAAGGAGGCGGATTCGAAAGAAGGAGTTAAAAGATCGCGACTGCCACACCATCGTGTTCATAATTATTTTTCTTTAACAGAGATAACCCTGAAGAAGAATCATTATCTTTAATCAGATGCTTGCCGCTTCTTCTGGCTTTTATTAAACGAGGAAGACAATCATATAGTCTCTCTTTTCGGTGTTTATAACAGTAAAATAATCTAGAAAAAGTCTTCAGCGGACATTCCTTTGTCTCTTTGGCGCTTTATCGCCTCCTCAGATCTGAATATTTAATTGGATTAACATAAGGGGAAGGCAGGACTGCTTAGAAGTACGTCGTCTGAATCGATACACTTGAGAGTATGATGAGTCAAGTGCATCGGAAGGTGTCAGTAGCTTAGGTTAGGTATCAGCAGACTATATAAAGTGGACAATGTAGGTTAGGTTTGCCGATGCGAAACACGTTACCTCCGTGTTTACCAAGTTTTGCCGGCATCCGAGCAGTTTATTGATCAACTGGGAAAAAGTACAGCGGATGTGTTGCTCTTATTATGTATAATTTCCTTCTATTGCGCAAACCAAGAGTGTCTCTTGATCGCAAAGTGCGCTTTTTTTCAATCATGACATTTCTGCGTATCTTGGCGAAAGTTATGATATGGTGAAACTTCTGAGCTTCGATTCACAACCTCTTCATCCTTTCCGACTGGATGTCAAAACGATTGAAGCCGGTAAAAGTGGATATACAGGATCAGCCACGCTCGAATGTTTCGAATGCCGGTTCTACACCGGCTATCACAATTGAATTGAATGCTCTGCAAGAGGAAATGACAGCCTTCGTTGTTATAAAATGTATCATGCGCGAGTGCATAGGTCGAGTTTCGAAACCAATAGCTCACCTCTGGTCACGAAAGGATTTCAGAACAGGGAACCAAAACGATGGAGAAACACTTTCAAGGACAAGGGTCGACTTTCTAACTTTAGAATCATGGTGTTACTTGTGCACATTGGATAACATGTTTTCACAACATTGGACATTTGATCACCTGGATGAGGATTTAGGCGCGAGAGAAGAACGAGGCCACTCGCGACTGTTTGTACCTGCGTGTTTGGACGAGCACAGAGGGACGCGTGTTCACGAGCCTGCGCGTTGCACCGCACTGAGATCGCCGTCAGGAACGAACTCAACGAGCCGCCTTCGAGCTTCGAGGTCTCTCCTCAACGAGACACACTCCACTAGACACTCCCCACGGAGTAATATAAGGAGGGCATGGTGAGTATCAACCAACCTCAACTTGGAAGTATTTCAAATCAGCAGCTATCTGCTGGACATTACTTTCAGGTGACACACGTGTTTTATAAGGAAAGCAAACCCCAAAGGGAAATTTGTTTTTGATTTCAAATGAAAAAGGAAATTCAATTTACTTTAGGCTTTATAGGCCTTAAGGAACACATTCTCATCATGACTCCCGCCCTCGATTTTCTGTATACATTTCTGTAACTTTCTATAATGAATTATATGATTAAAATAATTTATTTTCAAAATTAAAACATAAAATATACATCTTATCAAAAAATATCTTGATGAGAATTTGTAGAATTCATTCAGGCAAATTTTTTCTAATTTTAACGTTTTTTTCGTATCTCACATATTTTGTTTAAGAGATGGAATTCTAAAATTTTAATCGTATTTTTTGAAATTAAGACAGAAAATATACATTTTATCAGAAACTGTGTCAGACAAAATTTGTAGACCTTATTGACTTGAGGAATTTTGCATTCTTATGTTTTTTTCGTATTTGACATATTATAGTTCAAAAATTGAATTTTAGATTTTCAATAGTATTTTTTTTAAATTAACAAAAAAAATATAAATCTTATAAAAAGATGTTGCAATTCAAATTTGTATGTCTTTTTGTAGTAAACAATTTTGTATGATAACGTTTTTTACTATTCCGTATACTTTAACTGAAAAATGGAATTTAGATATCGACTATTTTCATGTTTTAACACACTGTAACTTTCCTAATTTTAATTTAATCAGAAAATTGTATTGCGATAATTAATAGTGATTTATAAGCACTATCAGAAATTAATATTGCAATTTTTGATTTTTTCAAAAAGAAAAATTCCAAAACACAAAAATGCTCTTATTTTCACAATCTTAGTCGGGTGTGTCTGGTTAACGAACTCCTTCTTTCCTTTTGGGCCCTCAAGGGGTGTGCCAAATTTCAATTCCATTCTATAATTCTATTGAGATTTATCGTATCCATACACGGAGAAACTCTTCATTGTAAAATCTAGTATTAGTATATTTATTTTTACTAAAAGTCAATAGGAAGCGAGGATATAGTAACAAAATAGTAACACATTTTTTCTGAACCAATTGTAAATATAGTGCAACTTTATAAATTACTTTGATGGCAAATTGAAACTAGAAATAAGCGATATCTACATAAATAAAGAGTAAAACTATAATTGCAAGAATTGGTCTTTTGAATAATATAAATTACAAAATAGTTTAGAGAAATTACTATTGTCAATAGTAATGAACAATGAAGAGAGAAAGATTTGAATATTGTGCAATCGAATACTTCATATATTGGAATAGTACGTTGCCAAAATCCCCATTGGAAATAGTAAATGTACTGCCGAGTGACGTCAGATACGCCGAAAGTTTCCGATATTACTCGAGGATCGTTCTATGTGCTCGTTATGATTATTTGTCGGAACCCGATATAGCAATATATTTTTTTCCATTTGAATGTGGCAACTTTCTAGCTTACGATTTTTTCCAGCAGAGGAACTACCGAGCTTCTTCTCACAAATCGTAAAAGTTTTCACAGTTCAGTATATAATGAATTTGCTACATTGGAATGGTCATATCAGTGCGATGCATTTATGAATGTGTGCGTTGTACGGTTAGGTTAAGTTGCGTTAAACTAGTATTTGAGCGTGTATTGGTATGTTTACTATATAATGATATGTTTATATGTGTATGTGTATGAAAGTATGTAACTGTGTTTATAAATACTCTCTCTATGTAGCTCAAAAAATCTAATAAGAACTATGGTAAAATTTACGAATGACTGAATTTTTTTTATTATGGAGGTGCAATTATTCCCCATTTTCGATAGGAAAAGTTATAAATGTGGTTCCGCTATCTCCAAAAGCCTATGGTAATTCGGTTAGACAGAAGATGTGACTTTAGTATTGTCTTTTGTAAACTTAACATTCTTTTTCAGAGAAAAAAATAGGTGGCCTTTCCGGTCTTGTGCAGTTGTTTATTATAGCGTCAACGTTTCGACCAAAGTTTTAGTCCTTATCAAGACGTGGATAAATTTCCAAGATAATTTCGTTACATCAGACAAATTTGACAAGTTGATCTAGTCATAATTTTGTAGTTATCAAATTTGTTTTTTAAAAATCCATGTAATAATATAAAGTTTTTATGGAAAAATCAATAAAAATGTTTATAATATAAAAGTTTTTCATTGTGAGAAATTCGTTAAAATTAAAAAATTTCGGATTGCTTGTTTGTTCATTTTGAGGTTAAAATGAAAGCAAAGACACAAGCAATTCTTTTTTGAGTAAGTTTTTACATTTTCTTGTTTAGTTACACTATAGCCAAAACATCCTGGAAAAAAATTATTTCCGCTTTTTAATATAAATTATAAACATTTTTATTGATTTTTCCATAAAAACTTTATATTATTACATGGATTTTTAAAAAACAAATTTAAGGTGGCTTGAGCGTTTGGTGTCGTATGAAGTGAGGGGCACCGTGGGGGCACGTGTTACATGAATGCTCATTGCTATTTATTTTTTTAATAATCATATGTATTATAGTTACACCTGAGTAGAAGGGTAAGAAATCACGGAAATGTCCCCTGAAAAAAGTGATAGTAAAAATTTATTAGTTTCACCTCGAGGCGGTTTTTTATATTCTGTACTTTTCTCGCAATTTTCTCTTGATTGAAGTCGTCAACCCTTTGTTTTTATAATACCAATAGATTCCTCGAAATCGAAAGTACTATTATATATTTGATTTATGGGGACTTGTGTTTTGTTCTGGAGTTTCGCCGATTTTGATGAGGAATCCCATAAGACTACGTGTTAAACTGACATTTTTTCGGTAGCGATTTTTTCGGCATTGACATCGTCAAACACAGTATTTCTTTTTTCCAAATGAATCTAGCATATTTTATTAAGATAATCTCTAAGTTTCAGAGCAATCTGTAATTTTTTTCAAAAACGATCAAGCCACCTTAATAACTACAAATTTATGACTACATCAACTTGTCAAATTTGTCTGATGTAACGAAATTATCTTGGAAATTTATCCACGTCTTGATAAGGACTAAAACTTTGGTCGAAACGTTGACGCTATAATAAACAACTGTACAAGACCGGAAAGGCCACCTATTTTCTTCTCTGAATTATAATACCGGTAACACCAAAACTACAAATTAACATTCTTTTTTAGGAATTAATGGAACATTTATTGGGTTTACTTCAATATAATTCGTTTGATGTGTCAATCACGATTTTACTATTTCAGGAAATAAAACTTGCTTTTGTTTTTAGGCATAAGTACAATTATTTCACCATTTTATCCAATATTATTGGTAACTCCATGGTTTAATATTCAAAATAGTAATTTCTAAAAACCTGACGCTGTATCCTCGTTTCCTACTGACTTTTAGTAAAAATAAATATAATAATACTAAATTTTACAATGAAGAGTTTCTCCGTACAGAGACCGGACAGATAGACAGATTTCACATAAAACCAATACATTTTTATATGATGAGAATGTAAAAAGTGCACCCTTGGCACCATCTCTACAGCCTTTCAAAAAATACAAAAAATAAAGCAAGTCGCGAAAAGCGCTTTACCAAAGTTTTTGAAGTATACTTGAAACTTATGCATTGGTCCGCTGTAATGTTCAAATGCAGCGATTAATGAATGGTGTATTTGTCTAAATAATGAGTGCTTGTTATTGAAAAGCACTATATTTATGGTAAATGAGCATCAGTGAAAGATGTAGAAGTTGATCCTGCAAAAGAAACCGTAACGTACATTCCTGAAAAATGGTTAAATGATACATTTGTTTATTAAATTAGTTTAAATAATAAACAATTGTTATTTAAATCACAATTTCCATAGCAGAAGACCATTGGGAGGAGATTCATAGTTGATTCTGCTGAAGAAACGAAACTTATCTACTGAAAAATGGCTGAATGATGAATTTGTTTATTAAATTTTTAAAAATAATTTAACATTGTTGTATTGAAAAATGACCTCATTAGAAATTTGTTGAATGTTTCAATTAACTAAAATAACTTCATACAACGACTATACTTCCAGACTAAATTATTTTTGTCAATCAGTAATATATTAAAATAAGAGAACTATACTTGCTGATAAATAAATCTATTCAGTATTACTATAAGTGTGAATAAAAAAAAAGAAGAAATAAGAAAAACCCTACAAGAATCAAATCATTAATTGGAAAAGAATAATCAAAGACTTATTCATATTCAATTACAGTCGTTTTCTAAAAAACTATCAAATAAAATGTACTTACAGTTCTGAACGTTCATTGAACGATGGAAAATATTTTTTTATCAAAATTAAATGATTAGTTTTCGATCCAGAAAATTTTAAAATATTGTATTGTTCATGAACAATTGTATATTTAAAGGGCCCTGAATATAAACATAATAATTAATTTTTTACTGGAAAAAGAAATTTTCTCATCGTTCAAAACTGTAAGTATATTCAAATAAACACATTCCGTATATCTTTTTTATAATAGTAATTAACACTCTTGAAAATTATAGAGTAAGGGAATGTATGCCCACTTTCACCCACGACGTGTATGGAAGATATATTATATAATGACTCCAAGAAACTAATTATCAATAGAGTTGAATTTATCATGTGAACAACTACATGATTCGACCCAACTTTTAAATTTCAAACAATCATTGAATTCTTTACAATGTGTCATTAATTCTTTTTTCTCAATATGTCCTTCACTGTAATGTAAACAAAGTCTTGGAAATCGTATGCAGTAAAAGAGGTTATGTTCTCTGTATGCTGTAGTATACGACTATCATTTTTGCAAAAACCGTACATGCAGCGCATACATGCTCCCTTATTTTTTCTTTTATTTGAATTCAATTTTATTTCGGAAAAATTAATGAAACCTCGTTATTTCCTTTAAAAAATTAATAAAAACAATTTGCACTGCGTACAGGGAGCAAAAATGATTGAAAAAACAGGATGTACATGTATATAATTAGCGCATGCGTACTAAACTTTTAAATGTAAGAATTTTTCATCGGGATAGAAAGAACGAAACCTGCTAGAAAAGCATGACCAGTGTTCTTGCTATTATACTCAGATTTTATTTTCTGTGTATAACAATAATTTTAGAATTCATTGTTCTTCATGTGAAGAAACAAGTGACATCACTTACGGACATAATGTTAATGAAAGTAGGTATAAATAGTGGAACTTGACCTGAAAATTAAAAATATCATTAAACTAATACTGTAAAGATATATATTTATTATATTTATTATATTTATAAAACCCACCATGAAGTTCGTCTTTTCAAAATAATATTCACTTCGGAAGTTATTTAACTCATAATTCAATACTTATATATGGGTCATTCCATACTAGATTGACAGTCGATGTCGCAGATTTGGACGAGATAATTTCTTTCGGTTCTTTATCAACAATAAACAGACTTCAAAGAATCTAAATCCACGAAAAAAAAAATTTCGAAAGGGGCCAAATTTGGAAAAAAACGATTTTGCGTTTATTTCTTTACTTCTGTATGCTAAAAAATATTTAAACAATTTTTTCGCAACAATCTCTGTAAAGAAAAGTCAAAACCCTAATTTTCGTAATTCGGAAAATTTTTCGTGCGAACAATTGTTTTCAAGATAAACAGGCTTGAAAGTGCGCTTGCTATGTCGAAAATATCATTTCTTAGAAAATTCGAAAAATCGTATACTTGTAAAAAAATTTTTTTTGTCCAAACAAAAAAATACGCGTCTGTTTATTGTTGATAAAGAACCGAAAAAAAATGATCTCGTTCAAATCTGCGACATTGACTGTCAATCTAATATGGAATGACCCATATACATTGCCATGACGGAAGTTTTTTTAATATAATGTTATAGATATATTCTAAGACTATTAAATTTCAATTTAAATACGACAATTTAAAAACGACACAACTTTGTTGCATTAATAACTTTTTAAAACCTGTACAGGTTTTCTTATCGGATTCCTACAATGGACCATTTTTGTAAACTAAATTAATACTTCATTTATTCAATCCGTTCTTATGCAACAGTAAACGATATTTGAAATTTCTTACCACCCTACTTAAAAACTGTCTGCAAAATTAATTTATCTATTTTTCAGATTAGCTTTTATGGGTGTTTATCCTATTGTTTTTAGTTATCAATGCAACAGTAAGTTTAAAAATTGTTCAACTACATTTTAAATTATAAATCATTCTGTAAAATTAATCAAAAATCCTATAGTTACTTTAAGGGGCACAACTAGTTTGACCGACTGAAAAAAAGGTGATTTTTGTGAATTCAGAAAAAAAAAGTATTGCATCGAATGTTTTAAAATTTTGCAGATATATTTGTACATAAATAATGAATACAAAGTAATGTTTTCAAATGAAAATTTTCGATTTTCAGCGAGTTATCCACCATCTCCTGAGTCTTTAAAAAAATAAGTTTTCCCATTGCTGCAGTGATTGTAGCCTTCACATTGCTTGAAATAAAAAAAACCAAAATTTTTATTAAACTAGAATATATTTCCTATACAATGACCCTCAATTGTAAAAAAAAAATGGAAATGCAACAAAAAGGCGGTTTTTTGAACAAAAAAATCAAAATTTGCTCAAAAATCTGATGGTTTTTGGCCTGACAAAATTATATTTTCTATCCAATCATAAAACTGGAGGGCCATTGTATATAAAAACAAACACACAATATGCTAAAAAAAGATCCAAGTCAATCAGATGATTTGTTATCGAGTTACAGCTGCAGCAAATTTGAAAAATGTAGTTTTGAGAAAAACGCGTTTGAAGATAAGAGTACTGATTTCATTGTTATAAATTTTTAAATATCATACCTAGAGCTAATCTGCTATTCCAGGCCCATACAATTCACCTTCCTCTTCTTCAAAAAGCGCCTGCTGGGCTGTTGAAAAATGAAAAAAAAAATCGAAATTTTCAAAATTTCAAACTAGTTGTGCCCCTTAAGATTACAATTCTAAATTATTAATGTTACTCAAATTTAAAAGTTATAAATTGCCATACCTGTGCCCTTTTGTTCTAACATTGAATCGATTGTTGCTATGTGTAGCAGGAAATAATCGTGTTTTAATTCTTGCCATCATCATATAAAAATTTAATTAAAAGTAAATCCATCACGAAACATCCGCGAATGTACATGTATTTCAAATCAATTTTGAAAGTGTATGAAGCAAATATTTTCTCGAAAAATATTTTGTCATATACAAATTTATATATTTCCAAGAATCCACTGGATCAACACTAGCTTCTGAAGAAATCAGTTGCGAATTATCACATTCTGAGGAATCTAATAATTCTTATTCTGAGGAATATAGCAGTTCATCAGATTCTGATGAAGAATACATTCATGAAATTATAGAAGCTATTGAAGTTGGGTCAGAAAAAGTAAAGGAGCTTCGAGTTTTGGCTGTATCGAAAGGAATGGAACAAGAGACTGTTAAGGGAATATTGAAGATTTTACGACGAAGACTACTGCCTCAACTATCTAAATCAGCAAAAAAATTTCTAGGAACATCCTCAGCTGTCTACGAAATAAAAGAAATGCAAGACTCTAATAGATCGACCGGGGAGTATGTCTACTTTGGGACTAAAACGGGTCTCCGAAAATGTATCGATCCTAACATGCACAAGAAGGCAACAATATTTTTGCAAGTTAATGCTGATGGTATTTCTCTGATCAAATGTAGCGAAAAACGCTTTTGGGTGCTTTCTGTAAAAGTAGGGTAAGATGGGGTAAAACCGCCTTTTTAAAATTTCTAAAAAACGAAGATTTTGATCGGAGGATTACTTGAGTTTAAGGAGGCAACGCCCGAAATTACCCTTATTATGCGTCTTGAGTGTATATAAAAATCATCTATGAATAAATGAGGCTATAACACATACAAATTTGTAATTTTTGTCGACGATTTATTTGGATGATGAAAAAAATACTCCTTAATCAACATTTATATAGAAAAAAAGCTTCTTTCAAGAAAAAAACAATTAAGTG
Organism: Diplolepis rosae; assembly: GCA_030998225.1. Lineage (NCBI taxonomy): Eukaryota > Metazoa > Arthropoda > Insecta > Hymenoptera > Diplolepididae > Diplolepis > Diplolepis rosae. The sequence continues at coordinate 5,113,548 of JAPYXD010000710.1, forward strand.
CATTAAGTATATTGCATATAATTTAATGCATTAGTCTAGCAGAGTTTAAATCCATTGATGCTTAAAATGATAAATCTATTCAAACTCTATGATTTATAAATTATTTTGACATATCATGTCACATGAACATTAGTTCCCAAGGAAAAATATGTTAGTAACGTAGAAATCGATGTGATACATGACCTCAAATAATACCTACTCTCTAAATCTGAATTATATTGGGTTGACAACAAAATCATTTCGTTTTTTTTTCATGATTTTCAAAGCAAGTTTATTAATAGAAGTAACAAACATTAATTAATTATGTATTGACCATATTGTTCAATGACTTTTTTCCATCTTTCACTCAGCTTCATAATTCCGCTTTTTCGTAGAAAGCTTGGTTCCCCACCAAACACTCAGCATAACCTTCTTTTGATGAATACCGGCTTTTGATGTCGATTGTGCAGGCTCATCTCGCTTGCTCCATTATCTTTTTCGCACGACGTTATCCTAAACAACCGATTTTTCATCGCCCGTTATGATTCGCTTTCAAAATAGATCGGTTTCGTTATGTTTCAGCAGTGAATCGAAAATGGAAATTCGTTTGGTGAGTTGAATTTCGTTCAATTTGTGCTTTTCTGCAAACCCATTCTGGCACTGGCGTTCTGTTAATGATATTTCACCATAAACATCATAAAACTTTTTCCAAGCTTGCACTGCGTTTTTACCTTTTGGGAAGTAATAAAGTAAAATGTGACGAAAATTACCGTCTGGAATCTCCATTTCAAATCAATACAAATCAATAAATAAACAATAAAACTTGAAACTTTTTTTTTTTACTGAATAATCCATAAAACGTCAAATATCAAATACTACACGGAGAAACTTTTTATATCAATTCTTACTATAGTATTTTTCAATTTAGGGAAAAACGTATCACTTTGAGAATTTTTGTTAGTAAAAATACTAAACTTTATAATTATGATATGAAATTTTAGTATAAACTATAGTGAAATTTGCTATGAACTATGCTGAAGTTTCATATCATTATTATAAAGTTTAGTATTTTTACTAACAAAAGTTCTCAAAGTGATACATTTTTCCCTAAATTGAAAAATACTATAGTAAAAATTAATATAAAAAGTTTCTCCGTGTATATACGGTCTGAAGTCAGTAACCTTCAATGGCATGTTTTTAATAATTAATAATCAAATCTTATATATACTAAAGACCTTTATAAATTATGGCTGTTTTTTAGTCAGAAGTAACTAATGGTGAGTAAAACGTATTACTAAAACTGATCAAAAGCTGACTGTTTACTAGTTCGGATTTAAAGAGCAATTATTCTAATCATATGAGCAACGATTAAACGTTTTTAGGTGGACAAATATGACGGGTGACGCTATAGTAACGTCTTATTAGCTAGATAAAATAACAAGTTACGAGGAAAACAAGAGTGGGTCAAGGCTAAATATATAATAAGTTTGTTAGATTGAAAAAAGTCTTAATGAATGGAAAAATAAACTACAAGAAAAAAAGATAAGTCTTAGTTTACTATATACGCTTTTAATATCTCTTTTAAAACTTTTACACAAAATTGCGCACTCCAAATAATTTCAACTATTTGTATGGACTTTCCAATCAAATAATTTATGATATTAAAAAATGTACTTTTAGCAGAATTATTTTTATCGCTTTGCTCGGGCAACAAATTTTACAATTGCAAAATACATTTTTTTCCCTAATTCCACAATATACTATAATTTTTCCATGAATCAGTAACAAATCAGATTTATACATTTTAAGCATTTATTTTTTTTTACTTTTAATTATTAGCTCATTTACTACCAATCAGTTTCCCGTTTCTTGTTAAATAATCAGTGAATCAGGGTGCGAAATTTTTAGATTTGGATACTATTTGGATATTATTAAAATAATTTATTTTCTTCCAAATACCTCAAAAAGGAACAAAATTTGCAGATTTTATTTAAGCAAACAATTTTGCATTTAAACGCTTTTTACGTATTTTACATAATTTGGTTAAAAAATGGAATTAGTGATTTTCAATAGTTTTTTAAAATCAAAACATAACATATACATCTTGTCAAAAAATTTCCTAATATGAATTTGTAGACATTATTCAGGAAAATAATTTCCCATCTTTATGTTTTTTTTGTATCTCACATATTTTGTTTAAAAAATGGAATTTTTAAATTTTAATGGTATTTTTTTAAATTGCAACGAAAAATATACATTTTATCAGAAACTCTGTCAGACAAAATTTCCAAACCTTATTAAAGCAAACAATTTTGCATTCATTGATTTTTCCGTATTTCACATATTCTGATTAAAATATTAAATTTTCAGATTGAAAATCTTGTTTAGATCGATCTGAACTTGCCTAGGTGGAAATTTACTCCTAGCGCGATACCATGCCAGTACCGTCTCCGGATTTCTGATACTGACAGGGCACTGGTTCAATATCGGCATGGATACTGGCGTAATACTGGCTAGGCCCTTAAAGATAACTCGGCTGGGAGTCGGCAGTCAGTACTGTCCTGGTACTTAAAATCAGTACTGCTTCAGTGCTATCAATAGGTACTGGTTTAGTACTGGCTAGACCCCTAATTATAATTCGGTTGGGAGTTTGCAGTCAGTACTGAGCTACTACTTAAAAGCACTACTGGTCCAGTACTATCAACTGGCGGTATTAGCTAGACATCTAATGATAACTCGACTGGGAGTTGGCATTCAGTACTGGGCTGCTACTTTTAAGTATTACTGGTTGAGTAATGCAGTCGATACTGACTGGATTTTATCTGTTGAAATTTTGTAATTTCAGAAGTATTCTAACTTCTAGTATAAGTATATTAGAAGCTAGATTGATCGTTAAGTTTTGTAATACTATTCAAAAGTAAATTTATACAAATTGAATCAAAAACATTTTTTTGAAATTTCATATTTTGTACTGAAAAATATAGTTCTTTTGAAAATAACTGAAAATTGTGTAGAACACTCAAAGAAAAATAATTATGAAATTATTTATAAAAATACATTTTGAATGGATATGTCGAAAATAGATAAGTTAAAGGTTATACATAGTATATCGGCAATTTGCCAGTAATGATAATTAGTACTACGATATTAGTAAACCAGTAGAATACCAACTGTTGACGATATCTCTACTTCAGAGTTTTACCAGTACTGCCGAAGAATACTGCGCCAGTGGTAAGCCAGTAATATTCCAATGTTTGGCACAGTAATGACACGCAGCACTGGCATCACTCCTCGGTTAAAACTCGCACAATACTGTGCCGGTTGTAAAAACTGTCTGGCTTCCGACTTTTCCACCTGGGTGGATTGATTCGGATTAAAAACTTAGTTTGGATTTAATTCCAGTCCGAGATTTTGACTACGATGCTTTCGACTTTCTTGAAATATGAGATGAGAATGCCCATTAACGCTCCGTATGAATGACCTTTATCATAGGTTCATTTTACATGCGCACGGATATCCTAGCAGTTCCTTTTAAATCTCAAATCGAGTACATTCCGAACCTAAAATCAAGTTTAGTTTTAACTTAAAAAGTCGAGTTAATTTTGATGCTCTTTTCCTTTTGAAAATACGCCGTAAGTTCTGTATTTTCTGCGTCATAAAATTTTCACAGTAACAGAGTATAGCTATAATCCGATCTGTAAACGATGCACCATTGAGTAAAGTTCACATGTGCGTAGTTTACATATACGTTGGTATCTATGCAGCCATGCATGCATAGTCTGATATACATATATAGTATATAGTTTCTATTGCAATTAGCCGCGGCGAAGCTGAATCTGGTCGATCTACTATTGTGCAACTATGAGATTATAAGAACAACGGCGGAAAAAGGTGAGGCTCAATAGATATGAAGAAAAAGGTGCAAATCTAACCTTGTGATCAGACCGTGAACGTTACATCTTGATAAAACATTTATAGTATTATAAGGATGTTCAGCTGTTATTGGGTTGTCCCAGAAGTAATTGCCGATTTCACATATAGATGTCTTTGAACATCTTTTTGAATGACTTCTGTCAATGTCATGATTTTTTCCTTCTGGAAATTGTTAGCTGTCACTCTTGGGTTGCTTTACAAATAAATTTCGCGTAATTTCGTTTACAGTTGTTAGTTTGGGATCAACTTTAAGATGGAGTGTAAAAACGAGTATTTCATACAAAACTGAAGTTTGGTATTAAAAATTATACAACTCGGTTGGAAAGAACATGTTTACGACTTAATGTATACTTTACGAGTATCATTATATATTCAGGTATACCACAGTAACTAATACACCAAATTTTAATATTTTGAAAATATTTTCATAAACTGAAGTTAATGACATACAGCATCCCAAATACAAAAGAAACGATTTACATGTTTAAGTATGATATCTATGTAGTAAATTATGTCAATACGTAATTCAGGAAAATATAAATACGAATATCAAAAATAGGTTTTTATTTAAACTAACACATGAGAAATATTTTTCTAATATAAAAAGAAATATGATCCAGTTAAAGTTTTATTTGATGAAAAATACAAGCTTTTGTTCAAAAGAATTACTATATAGTACATTTTTCGACAAGCTTTGTTTTTTAATTAATTAAATTATAATTTTTAATCGAGAATGACATATTCACCTCATTAATTAACATTATTTGGTTATTTTAAATTCAAATTATTTAAAACCATTTGAAATTATCATTAGTTATATTCAATTAAAGTAAAAGAATAATTAACAAGCATATATAGTCCCTTTGATTATGTAACTAAAAAATATGATTAAAAATTCATAAATCCAAAAAATATTCCATTATATCAAAACAAATGTATTCCTAATTTTATACGATGTTGTTGTGTTTTACACTTGATTTTCCCGTAAATTTGCTATTCAGAAAATATTTCGCTGTTATATAGGGAAATTAAATGAGGATAAAAAATTATTTGAAACAAAGTTTGATATTCTTGGCTTCAAAAAATATTTAGTTCAATTACATAAAAAATACGTTGCTCAAAACAAGTTTCATCATAGATATTTCCTGGGAACTTAGTAAATAAAGGAAAATATAGGAAATTAAAGAAGATAGCAGATTATTGTTGTATATTTCTTAAAAGTACATAATAGAGTGAGGAATAGAGAGATTGCACAATAAAAACAGCATTGTCTTGTGCCCACGCGGATCTCACACAACTGTCATTCGTTACGTCTGCCGTAGATGAAAATAATTAACAAGTGTCTGATTGACCTTTTCTCGACACTTTCGCAGATACTTAAATTTTAATACGAGAGCCAATTTGGACTGAAACTGACTGAATTAGAGATTCCTATTAGGCTGAGAAAACGGTCAATCGATTTCGTGGCCACTGCGACATATTATACTCATACATAATTCAATTACAATTGACTCACATTATACCCGAGCTTAATGAAAATTCATTCAGAAAAATATCTGGTTAATTTAATCAAAATTTTATTAGATCAACCAAAGAATTTTCATTGATCATCTGTGGTTAAAACGGAAAAATTTGTCGATTGATACAACAACATTTTTTATTCAACTCAAAACATGTAAACAATGTGAGCTAACTGAATATTTGGGTTAAATAACAAAATTTGTTTAAATTGAACCTAATCTGCTCTAGCAAATTAATTCAATTGATTTATCTAAATTATTTCCTGATAGTTTTATCGTAAACAAATTTATTTCTGAAAATTATAGAAATATGATAAAATATATACAATAAGGTACGTCTGTTTGGTTTGTTTTTGTAAAAATTCTCTAGAAATTTTTTTTTAGATGATAAAACTGGAAACGTTATTGAAAATTACAGTTAACTGTAAATTTATCGGTAAAAATTTTGCTAAAGCAAAGAAGTCGAATGTTCCTTATTGTATTTTATCATATTTCATGAATTTTTAAAAAGAAATTTTGTCTACAAAAATAGTTATTCTGCATGAACATAAATTATAATCAAGTCCCATGGTCAGGTTGGTCCATAGTTTCAACTAAATTATTTGTTTAAACAGAACAAATAATTTTTAACTGTTCAATGAAGATTTTATTTAATAAGGGAACATTTTTTGTTGATTTGATCGAATACTGATAATTATACGATTTTGTTTAATTAAATAAAGTTTTTTCTGAGTATAAAATCATTGTCGCGATAATTGAAACAGTCTTAATGAATTAATTCACTAGTGAATCTAATATTTTTAAATACGGCTTAAGAAACATAGTCAAGATGAACCTTACAGAAAGAGATTCATAAATAGAGAACATTTAAATGTGTTGAATCTCATTCTAGATGCTGCAGATCAAAATACCGTTTAGCCTCTTCAGTACCGTTATGCAAATTAATTCAGATTCTTTGGTTACCAGATTGCAAATCGAAAATAATTTAGTCAATCACGAACTTTTCCATATAGTATATGTCTAATTTCTCAAAAAGTTAGGGAATATGTTATTGGGTTGTCCCAGAAATAATTGCCGATTTTTTCGTACAAATTAAATACATTTTTTAAATACAAGGAATGAACTTTAATCAATGATATATTTTCAATTTTGTTCAATGACCTTTTGCCATCTTCCTGGCAACTTCATGATTCCACGCTCATAGAACTTCTGATCTTTATTGGCAGAAAATTGAACCAAGTGCGATTTCACAGCTTCATCATCATTGAAAGTTTTACCATTCAAGGTGTTTTGCAAAGATCGAAATAAATAGTAATTTGATGGTGCAAGGTCAGGACTACCAGGGGTGTTAGTTGAAATTTGCCGGTTTTACTCATAGATGTCGCTAGAGATATGTATACATTTCTATGATTTGGCATCTATGTCATATTTTTCTACGGACAATAATCTTCAAAAATACACAATTACATTCTGCCAAAATAATAGCATCACAGTTGTTTACCTCAGTGAATATATCGAGTTTCGTTCCAAGTAAATCGCATTTGCGGCATTCGTTGCTTTTCTTATTTCATCAAAAGAAAAAAGCAGTTGAAGCTCATCGATTGCTGGTAGAAACTTATGGTGAACATGCTTCAGTGATTAGAACATGTGAGACATGGTTTCGTCAATTTAAAAGTGGAGATTTCTATTTAACAGACAATGAACATCCTGGTGCAGCGAAAAAGTTCGAAGACGAGGAATTGCAGGCGTTATTGGATGAAGACCCAACCCAATCGCAACAACAATTGGCACAAACACTAAATGTGACCCGAGGAGCAATTTGACAACGTTTAAAAGCCATAGGAAAAATCCAAAAGTATGGAAAATGGGTACCACACCAACTGAACGATAGACAAATGTAAAATCGAAAAACCATTTGTGAAATGCTGCTTCAACGGTTCGAAAGGAAATCTTTTCGGCATCGAATTGTCACGGGGGACGAAAAATGGATTAATTTTGAGAACCCGAAGCGGAATAGTACATTGTGCAACTAGGGAAAAAAAAATTTATTTTGCGAGTGTGAAGTTTGATGCCCGAGCAAAGCGAGGGTAACAACCACACGAGTAAAATAACTGTTTTTCCCGTGTTGCACACGATTTTTTTTCTACTATAGGGTCAGAAAGTGGATTTTTTTGCCCCACACGGGGCAATAAAGTCCATTTTATGGCCCGCTAGTAGAAAAAAAATCATGGCTTTCACCTGGTGAGGTCGGCCCATCGACTCCAAGGCCAAATCGCTTTGACCGTAAGACAATGCTCTGTGTTTGGTGGGACCAGTGTGGTGTGGTGTACTTCGAGTTATTAAAACCTGGTGAGACGGTAAATACGGATCGCTACCGACAACAAATTATCAATTTGAATCATGCGTTGATCGAAAAACGGCCGGAATGGGTCCGAAGACATGGCAAAGTTATCCTACAACATGACAACGCAGCGTCTCATACCGCTAAAGTGGTGAAGAACACATTAAAAGCATTGAATTGGGAAATATTATCGCACCCGCCGTACTCTCCAGACCTCGCCCCGTCCGACTATCACCTTTTCGCATCGATGGGACACTCACTCGCAGAGCAGCGCTCCGCCAATTTTGAAGAAGTCGAAAAATGGCTCGTCGAATGGTTTGCCTTGAAAGAGAAAAAGTTTTTTTGGAATGGTATCCATGATTTGCCTGAAAGATGGGCAAAATGTGTAGAATCCAATGGTCAGTACTTTGAATAAAATTTTTTTGAGATTCCCTTGAGAATTAAGTGTTTTCTTTATTGAAAAAACCGGCAAACTTCAACTAACACCCCTGGTATATGGAAGATGTAAGATGTTTTGCAAAGATTGAAATAAATAGCGTTGACATGGTGAAAAATTACACCTTTACGATTGACCAATTCTGGACGTTTTTCTTTGACCGCTGCGTTCAATTTGTTCAGCTGACGACACTAGACATCCGAATTAATCGTTTGGTGCCTTGGAAGCAGCTCAAAAAATACCACACTTTTCCAATCCCACTAAACAGACAGCATAATCTTTTTATGATGCAATTCAGCTTTCGATGTTGTTTGTGGTGGTTTATCACGCTCGGACCATGATCGTTTTCGAATGACGTTATTCTAAACAATCTATTTTTCATTATCAGTGATAATTTGTTTCAAAAAAGTATCGAATTCATTGCGTTTAATATGTAAATCACAAGCGCTGATGCGTTTTGTTAGATGAATTTCTTTCAATTCATGTGCAATCCAAATATCAAGTTTTTTAACGGGTCCAAGACGATGTATATGATGGTCGATTGTTGATTCTGGTATTTTAAAGATTTCTTCAATCTCTCGAACAGTTACTTGACGATCCGTTTCGATTATGGCTTTGATTTGGTCATCATCAACTTCATTTGGCCGACCTGAACGTTGCTTATCTTTGAGTGAAAAATCCCCAAAACAGAATTTATCAAACAATTTCGACACTGTCTGTCTTTTAAGGCTTCCTCGCCATACACATCATGTAACATTTTAACAGCCTGTGTTGCGTTTTTTCCTTTACGGAAATAAAAAAGCAAAATGTGACGAAAATGCTCGGTTTTTCACTCTATCTTAAAGTTGATGCCAAACTAACAACTATAAACGAAATTGCGTGCAATTTGTCTGTAAAGCAAGCTAAAAGTGACATCTAACAAACGATAGGAGGAAAAAATCATGACATTGAAAGGAGTCTTCCAAAAAGATGGTCAAAAACATCTATATGTGAAATCGGCAATTACTGCTGGGACAACCCAATAATTTATCAAAAACATTAGAAAAATCAACGTTAGTTTTTTTTTAAACAGTTGCCAACATTTAAGTGTTTATTGTGTCCTGAACATTTTTAAAAAATGTCCAAAAAAATCTATCAGTGTACTATTTTTGTCCTTTTATTACCACAAATTCTTTATTTTTATCATTAATATCTTGGATAAACTTCCGGAAAGCACTTACCTCCGATTAATTTAAAACTCACTATATCCACGTTGTACATGCCGTGTAGCTTGTATTATTTTTAGGTATTTAAATGCGGTATCAAATGTATCACTAATTTTCTCGGAAACTATCAATAAATATCAATAACATAAAATATGTATCTCGATGAGGTCTACAAGTTATAATCAAAACATTTTGCAAAATTTTGCATATTGGTTGAGAAAAACGCAAACAACCATGATTTTTATAGTTTTTTCATGGTTTCACCATGAAAATCGACTAATCGGAAATTTTCACTATTATATTCGCAATCAGCGCGTCAAAATACGTAAATATGGGAAGTTTTATAGAAATTGGAAGGTTCACCTGTTCGTGACTGCACCCTTAATGGGTTTTGGCAGTTTTTTTTTTAAATCACATTTTTCTCGAAAAATAATGGTTCTAGGGAAAAATTTTCTGAAATATTAAAAATAGATCTTTTCATCTGCTACAACTTTTGTAGAAAGTATTCTTTTTCTAGATCAATATTTATCAAAATAAAATGAAAAAACTTGTTAAAAAAATTGTCTTTTAGTTTTGACCTTGAAAATAAAATTTACAGGTATTTTCATCATCATATTCGTAATCAGCGCCTCAAAATAAGTGGGTGTAGTGAGTTTCAATTCAATCGTAGGTAAGTGCTTTTCGAAAGTGCACCGCATATTTGTCTTGTATTTTTAAAGTAATTAGTGTATATTTCAGTGATATGTATTATTTTGAGTAATTTAATTTTTTCACAAATATTTTAAAAAGCTTATTTGAGTAATTGTGTAGTTCAGTTAAAGACTGGCATAGAGACGCTAAAACATCCACATTCATAACTATTCAATGGATAACGGTAATTGCTGGAATACACAGTACGTGCCAGAAAATACGTAATTAGATTGCTTTGAGAAGTTGCATGAGAAAAGAAGCGCATGGAAAATGTGTATTTAACCAACTAGGTGTTTTTGGATGGCTCATATCCTCGTATACCTATACTCACAAACTACAAACAGACTGGTATAGGTAGTCGGAAAGGTGCAAGAAGGCATACTAATGGGTTTACAAATATGTAAACAGACGACAGGCTGCTCGCATGTGATGACGCAGGTTCACGAGTTATCTGTAACGACTCTTTGCCTTCATACATGATTTCGTCATGTGACATTCCACCGTGTTGAACAACAAAATGCAATTGCTCAATTTTGCCTTCGTAAACGCTGCTATAAAATTCTTTTGTTTTTCAGAGACACTACTTTTCTAAATGCATCTTTCTTTGATCATTTCATTCTATTTCCTCACAGATAAAGCAAAATAGTATATTGTGCAAGTGGGGAAAAAAAAAGTTTATTTTGCGAGTGTGAAGTTTGATGCCTGAGCAAAGCGAAGATAACAACCATACGCAAAATAAATTTTTTTTCCCTAGTTGCACAATATACTATTCCCGTGTCGCACATAAATTTTTTCTACTAGGGGGTCATAAAGTGGATTTTATTGACCCGTGCGGGGCAAACAAATCCTTTTTCTGAACCCCTAGTAGAAAAAATCAATATCTGATAAAAATGATAATTGCTGATAATTAGAGAAATCAATTAAGAAATTAAATGACAAAATAATGTTTTTATCAATAATATCTAATTTGATCATTATCGTGTTATTCAAAAAAATTTATTATGGTTTTAAGCTTTACACTTCCCTATTGTATTAAGAATCTTATAGAGTTCGAATCGCTGGAATTATTTACTAATTACATGTTGTTATAGTCAGCAGTCCTGGGATTGATCTTATGCCAGTAAAAAATGCAATTATTTTTTACAAAATGAATCACTGTAATGTTATATGTATATGCGTATATTCATTAAGAGATAATGATAGAATAAAGAGAAAGAAGGGAATCATTTTGTTCAATATAGTGGTGAACATAATCGTGCGCAAATGTTTACATTTAAGTGTACATTGCCTACACTTAAGCTAATATGTACCAGTAAAGGCCAATGTGGCTGAAGAAGCTTAGCATTTTATGATCTGGAAAAAATTAGGTAAAGTGTAAATAATAGTCATTGTTCTGGATTCGACGGTGTTATATGGCATATAACTATCTCTAAAATTTTAATACCTGATAATTTAAAAATGAATACTATTTTTCCGGAAATAATTATTTTAAGTATTTTTTTGTAAATATATTGATCTAAACTATATTTGTTACCACAATTTTTATCATATTATATATTTTGAAAAATGTACACTATAATTTATTCCAAGTCAGCGTATGATATTGGATTCATGAAACCTTTTTTTCCACACTCGTTTCTTGGTACTCTCTTTCTATTTATTTTTCTTTCATTCAATACGTAGTCTTTCCTTTCACTGGTCAACACTTTTGAGCACTGTGCAATTACATTCTGACTATGCCTCGCTTAGTTTAACTTTTATTCATAAGATACAAAGGAATATCACATCGGTTGCACTTTCTTAAGAAATGAAAAGTACATTGAGAAATGAAATATATTTTTTCATGGGATCATTCATAATCCAGAAGAGTTTCTTATGAAATATATCTATTAATCAGCTGATAATCGCAGGTTTCTACATATTCTAAATTTTAAACTTCAAATTACAAAGAATGCCAATTTGAATTTAAAATCTTTACTAAAATTATGAATTAGCGTAGCGTAAAATTTTCAGTATAATATGGCTTAAAACTTGTGTGAAAAATAAAAACTTCATTTCATTTTAAAATGTTATTGTTCAACTACAGATATTTCACATTTTAGTGTTTTATTTGCAAATAATTTTAATTAATTTTCTCAGTACGTTTAGGAAGAATATTGTTTTAAATTATTACATTCTCATCATGAATGACTTTCCGAATTTTCACCAAATCTTCACGTTTTGAGACCCCCTGAGTCAGGAAAAACGGTTTCTACGAAAGTCTCTGTTTGTCCGGCGTCTGTGGGCACGATAAATTTCGATAGAATTTTTGGATTAGGCTTTAAATACTTTATCGGAGCTCAAAAAATTGGAACGAGTTTGTTAACCAGACACATTTGAACAAAATTCAATGCCCAGATCGAATAAGGGGACGCGACGCTTGAACTGGAGTGTGATTGCTCTTCGCGTCGAGGTGCATCTTTTTCTTATTTGAAATTTTTTTATTCGACAAATAGTTTTCGAGATAAAAATTAAAAAACTTCGTTTTTGCATAGATCAAAAATCAATGTTTTTTAAAATATAACTCGCGATTACTCGCTCAATTCACAATGAAATGAATCGAAACATTCACCATTTTATTTCGCTCACTCTAGTGGAGCCGTCGAGCCTTAAAAACCAATAAAAATCACTATTGTTTATAAAATATTTAATAAGAAACTCAGGGCCTCCGACACTTGTGCGATACGACGTTCTCGTGAAGAAAGAGTCGAGGAAATTTCAGGGCTCAGAAAACTTCCAGCGAGGCGATTGTTCCTTAGGGTTCAAGGAAGTTTTTTGTAAAATTTCACGCAATTATATTCATAAACAAAGAAACAGTGCCAAGTTATAAAAACTGTCACATTTCGACTTTTTATTGATTATCGGGAAAGTATTGTCCAGTTCAAGCGTCGCGTCCCCTTATTCGATCCTGGCATTGAATTTTGAAAATGAGTGTATTTTTTGACGTAGAATCCGAATCCGGAATCAGAATCAGCCTATCACGTCAGGATTTTGAGATATTTGAGGTTATGTGCTTGAAAAATGGGTTTTTTCGCTACTTTTGAGGTTATGTACAGGGCGCAAGAAATTTTTTTGCTTTTTTTCTCAAATGTCATCATTTATTACTACTCTTTCCCTTCAAAATGAGCTATTGAACAGTCGCGAGTGATTTTTTTTCACAAAGATACGGCCATATCAAGTTTTGACATTTATCCGAACAACCTTATGAGCATTCACATTGACTCTTTGGTGCATACCATTTTGCATTCGAAAATTTATCTTGAAAATTTGTGCTTGCGGGTTTTGATGGTCTGTGAATAAGAATTTACAGTCAGAAAATTGACATTTCCATTTCCAAGATTGCGGATTCAAAATGGCCGATCAAAATTTACGTAATTAAACGATTTCGCTCTCTAAAAACTCTTACTCGGGGGTTTCGGAATTGCTGATTACGAAAATGAGGTTGCAAGATTGACATTGACAGTTCGGATAAATGTCAAAACTTGATATGGCCGTATCTTTGTGAAAAAAAAATCGCTCGTGATTGTTCAATAGCTCATTTGGAAGGGAAAGAGTAGTGCTAAATGATGAAATTTGAGAAAAAAACCAAAAAAATTTCTTGCGCCCTGTACATAACCTCAAAAGTAGCGAAAAACCCCATTTTTCGAGCACATAACTTCAAATATCTCAAAATCTTGATGTGATAGGCTGATTCTGATTTCGGATTCGGATCCGACGTCAAAAATTACCCCGGAAATGATCTTTCGTTTTCCAACAACAAATACAAACCCATTATTTGCAGATACAAAATTGTTTATTGCAAAAAGATTTTAAAATGTTTTGTTTTATTTTCAAGGCAAATGTGGTCTCGAATGGATATAAAGTAAAAATCGAGCGCGAAGTGCAACGATCAAATCGCGCGCCCCATGCGGGCTCAAATTTTGTTTATTTTAGTTTTCTTGCTTTTATTCATTTGTATTACTGAAAAAAAGTTGTTTCTACAACTTAAAATTAATATTGATTTAAACTAAGAAAAAAGTAGTTCGTTTAGGCGACAACTGAATTTTTATAATTGCTGATACAGTTATGAATTGAAACTCGATGAATTGTGCAGGCCAATTTGTAATTTGTAAAATGTTATACGTAGTAAGAACAAATAACATGGTATAATAATGAATAGCAATGTGATGTACGAGAGCAGATTGAAAATTTTTCGACCTAAGACATTTTTTATGTTATTAGTCAAATGATATTCATTTCTCAACATATTCTTTCTTCAACTCAATACACTTTGTTCAACATTCCGTTAGGCCTTTCGTTCCCTCCGTATAATAACTTTTATCTAAACTCGAAAAAATAGTCATTAACGGTATACTTATCACATCAGCATCTGACGAAAATTTTCTACCCTCTAACCATTTTTTAAATTTGAGAAGCAGGAAAAAGTCCCATGAGGCCAAATCTTGAGAGTGCGGTCGGATGTGGAACTAATTCGTACTTCAACTACTGATTTGTGGGCCGACGCATTGTCCTGGTGAAAGAGGAATTTTTTTTCATACCTATTTCCTCATATAAAATGTTGTGCGCCGGTTCGTATAAGATGCCATCAGCCTGCGCTATTTCTTTTAAAGTTATTCAATGATCGTTTGTCGCAATTTCATGGACGTAGTCGATCATCTTATCCGTTGTTGCGGTTTTAGGTTGTCCAGAGCGTTCCTCGTTAAAAATGCTCGTTCTACTACGTCTGAACTCAGCAGCCCAGGTTTTCACGGTCGTAAATGAAGAAGCACCATCTCCATTAACTGAATATAGTTCAGCTTTAATTTTTGTAGGGATTTTACCTTTCAATTAAAGGAATTTTATCACGGCGCGATATTCCAATTTCTCCATTCTTGATTAATTTCGGCAAACATTCACTTTTAAAGACTCTCAGAAACAAACTAATCGCTAGATTGACATAAAAGAGCATAGCAGGATAAGAATGTATGTGCTGCGCAAGCTCGAATCTGGTCAAAATTTTCACAATAAGTTGACATTGATGTAAGAATAATTTTCCCAAAAGATTATATCTAAGAAATAATCTTTATGTAAGTTAAAAGAAAAATCGAAATATTAGTTTTGCTCAAGAACGGCTGGCCCGATTTCGATGAAAAAATTTGTTTACAATTTAATTTTGTAATGAAATGTACGTTCCTGGACTAAGTGTGACTTCCAGTTCTCGCCTACCGCTCTCTGGGTATACTTTCACGCCCCGACAATAAACGGTTGCTACAGTAAAGTCAAAAGCATTTTTCTCGTTTCGTCAAGTAGGTCAGTGTCTTTGCAAGTTCCGAAATATTATCGTGATGCAATAACCACGAGATGTCTGCCCAAAATATCTTTTGAAACGGTCTCTAATTGTCAATCGACAATTTTTGTGCACTAATTCTTTGATTTGATTGACGTGTTGCTCGTCAGTTGATGTTGATGGTCGTCCGAGGCGTTCCAAGTCATCTACACGTTCTTTGCCTTCTTTGAAGTCTTTGTACCACTTATAAACATTTTTCTGCGACATGGTCAAATCACCAAAGGCCTTCTGCAACATTCTGAACGTTTCCGCAAACAAGAATTAATGGCACTTCTTTGCTCAACAAATTCAAACATTGTAAAAATCGAAAAAATCACTTTTAGTAGTTTAGAAAACACAAGCGTAATTATGTAACAAATGATGACATTGACATGAAATTTGGCACAGATGTCAGTAACAGTAGAACCAACATAAAAATAAAAGAGTTCGCCCGAATTGGTTAGCCCGCGAAGATTAAATTAAAAATTCACCTTAGTTTTTGCCCACAGTAGTAAGAAACACATCTTCTCCGTGAAAATTCGCTAGGTTTCTTGAGGAAACAATATCCAAGCCAGCAACAAGCATTCAAACCATATCTTTCTCGAGAAAGGTAGGTCTCTAAAAAAATGTTTGACCTAGTAAATTGGAACTATGAAGCGCTGACGTCGATCCCCTACACCCGTGCGTGATTCGTATTGTATTCATGCCATCTCATTCAGCAGGGTTGAGAGTAAAATTTTACGCGTATCAGATTATATTTTTCTTTTACCAAATGACCTGGAGAGAAAATAAGAGAGACTCCGCGAGTTTATTCAATGATCAGCAACTATAGATGTCTTGAAAATAAAAGGTATCACGATCTGTGACGGTAAAAATCCACACCCCAAGTATTCCCCAATTTGCTAATGTTATTCCACACTCCCGGAATGACGCAAAAAACGTCCTTTTCTTGCATAAAGTATCGTATGCAACTTAGAGCCAAGCCCGTACTCGGCAGAGGACAATGTTTTACAATTTCACTATCCATGCAAAACTTCAAGATTCCGATTAATTAGTAAGATAAATTTCACGTAGTTGTTGATGTCGTGGTTGCATCAATCGATCGTGGAACCGATCATTTTTGCTGTTTCGGGTCAGGCCCAAAAATCGTATTCCTCTTCGGGCCATGTAAAAAAAATAGTATAATATATTAACCGAGTGGGGGACTAGTCGATTTACAACTCACTTGATTACCACAGTCGCTTCGCTTGCGCGGCAACATCATGCTCGTTAGGAATCTCCTAGATCCCCCACTTGGTTCACAATGTACCATTAAAGCCAATTAACCCCCTTGAGGAAGGTGTGGTTTGATACCTGGTGCAGGATTATATGGTATGTTTTCGAGGAACCCACTGGAAAGGCACTTGATTATTTAAGGGGTGCAGTCGGTTGAGAGGGTCAAAAAAAGGTAGTTTTTTATTGTTTTTGGGGAAATAAATAAAAGACAAGTTAATGATCTTTTGCGTATATTTCAGGGAATGTCTGAAATTGAAAAAAAAAATGTTTATCTTATAAAAATGTTACAACATAGTTTAATTTCAATGGGAATTTGGTTGATGTTTATGCCTTAAAAAAAATGGAAAAATTATTTTTTTATGAATTTTCGAGGTTTATAGAAAATAGTTTCCAATGCTCTACAAAGAACAATTTGATTCAGGTCAATAGTTTCAACAGTTTTTTGGCCATCCCGCCCGTAAACTTATAAAATATGTTAATTTCTTGCTATTTTGACATAGGGTCATTTTCATCTTTTTTTATTTGATTAAAAATATCACTATTAGATGTGAAAATGCGCAAAAAGAAAGAAAGGCAAACGTTTCGGCCACATATGGGGGCCCTCTTCAGTGCCATAAATTCAAAGATTCATTCAAAATTTCTGTAGAACATTAGAATATAGGAAATAATTAAATTAAAAATTATCACGGAATTCAAAAACTTATCTCATAGCTTGAAATTCAAAATGAAGTAGTCCAGTATGCAGCATCATGAATTGAAAAAATATCTAGACTTCACTGTGAATAAAAAACCGGATAAATGAAAAAACAAAAAATTTTGTACACGAACCGACCGGAATTTTTTAGAAAATTTTATTATTAAGCCAAATTGGTTATCAATGGCAAAACACGAACATATTTTAAATTTTTGAAAACTTTGCGGTGAAGACTTTGTTATCGGAGTCTCTCACAGAATTTTTTGGACCTCGTAATCGTTCAAGTACGCACGTTATTACCAGAATCGTGAGTAATTTTGAAGAGAATCATACTCTTCTGGACCGAAAGAAAGTCCCACATAAACGTCCGGTGCGTACACCAGAGAAAATCCAAGCCGTAAGGCGTCATGTTTAGCAAAATCCAAAAATTTCCCTTCGTCGTCGATCACAGCAGTTAAATGTGTCAAGAACAAGTTTGCAGCGAATTTTAATTGTTGATTTGAAACTTCATCCGTATAAAATTAAATTAACCCAACGTCTGAAGCCAGTGGACCACGAAATGAGACGTCGTTTTGTTAATTGGAGCCTGTAAAAGTTGGATGAAAATCCTGAATTTTCGAAGTTTGTAATCTTCAGCGATGAGGCCTATTTCCAAATGGATGGGTATGCGAATAAACAAAACAGTCGTTATTGGAGTGATGAAAATCCACAAGAACTTCAAAAAGCAACTAAATATCCTGAAAAAGTCACTGTTTGGTGTGGATTTTGGTGGGAAGAGTCGTTGGTCCATACTTCTTTGAAAATGATGAGGGAAATGCGGTCACCGTTAATTCTGAGCGCTACCGAAGCATGATGGAAAACTTCTTTTGGCCAGAATTGGCTGAAATGGATTTGAGAAACATGTGGTTTCAACAAGACGGCGCTACATACCATACATCACACCAAACTATCAATTTATTGAAGACAAAGTTTGGAAATCAAATAATTTCGCGAAATGGACCCATAAACTGGCCTGCAAGATCGTGTGATTTGACACCTTGTGACTTTTTTCTTTGGGGTTTTTTGAAAGACCGGGTTTATGCGAATGCTCCCCAGACTACTGAAGCATTAAAAAAAATATTCGAGGCAATATACGCCTCATAACACCAGAAATGTGCCAAAATGT
The DNA here is from genome assembly GCA_030998225.1 of Diplolepis rosae. Lineage (NCBI taxonomy): Eukaryota > Metazoa > Arthropoda > Insecta > Hymenoptera > Diplolepididae > Diplolepis > Diplolepis rosae. The sequence goes on from JAPYXD010000710.1 coordinate 5,132,130, forward strand.
CATCAAAAATTACAATCATCGTTTGATCGTTTGTAGAGCAGGTATGGGTACACATATGCCCGAGATTATCTTTCACGTCTAATTGTAAAGGACCAACCTTTCATACCAAATAAACAATATGGCACAAATCGAAGGAAATATGTGTTATTTTTTCATTCAAAATGTGTACACTTGTCTAGGCACACCCTTTACATTTCAGTACAAAATTAGATTGTAGAAATTTTTGTAGAAGTTCCGTATGGAATTTCTACGTGGATTCTTGGTAGAATGCTTTCCGTAGAATCTTTCAACATGGGAATTTTCACGAATAAAACCGTTAAATAATTTCTATTTCACATTATTGAAAATTTATTTTATGCGGTGTGCTTGGTGTACCGCCACCATTTTTCACCAAAAAAATCTTCAATTCATTTTGTATAACATATTCAATTTTCAGAACGTTCTAAAGGATATTTAATGAGTAGTTATGAAATTTTTTCTAAGTAAGTAGCAGAAAAATGACTAATAATTAATAGAAATTTATTATAAATTGAAATAGAGTTATAAAGGGTTTCCCAATAAGGGTGATATGTTTTGAAATTGAAAAAAAACACTGAATATTCATTCGGAATTGATCGAAATCTTTTTTATTATATTGGATATTCTATGCCATTTATGATTTAAACAATATATCGGCCAAATGTCCCCCGAGACTTGAGCCAAAAATGCGCCTCATCAGAAAAGATGATTTTTTGATGAAAATTGGGATGATTTTCAATTGATTCCAGAGCCCAATCCGCGAACTCCCGACGCAAACGATGGTCATTAGGCTTCAGTTCTTGGGCCAGAATCATCTTATAGGGATGCAGGCCAAGATCCAATCGCAAAATACGCCAGGTAGTCATCCTGGACAGGCCCAATTCCTGAGATCGGCGTGGCACGGACAATTCACGGTTTTCCTCGATACTGGCCTGTACGGCGGCTATATTCTGTGTAGAACGTGCGGTACGCATACGATTTTTAGGCTTAGTATCCAATAGAGTAAATTCACTCTCCAACTTATCGATTATTCGACGAATTGAGAGCGCGGATGGAGCAGAATGACGACCATATTTTGCACGATATGCTCTTTGAACACCGACAAAACTTCTCGAATTTTGATTAAATAATTGGACAATTTCCAAACGTTGTGGAAGCGTGAAACTACTCATGATTAAATGGCAAATCCTACTGATGACAACTGACAGCAGACGTCAAAAATTTCAGTTCAAATGAGCCCGATAGGGACATTCAAAATCATATCACCCCTATTGGGAAACCCTTTACTTTCAATTAATTCAGACTCAAAATTGATAGCATTTGAGTATTATTTTGGAGTCTAGAAAATGTAAATCTGATTCGCAAATATGCGCGCTCAGTTGAAACAAGTATAAATTAAACTCGTGATATCACAAATATAGTACCTAGAACTAAAAGTGATTTAACTATACAAATTAATGTAGTTGTTTCAGTTATGTACGATTTCTCTTACTGTATCAAATCAATGATTTTGAGGGAAATACAAAGTTTTAAAATGTACCTTTATTCGAATTTGGCACTTACAATGTAAGTAAAACTGTTAAAAATATTTAGGATTTCACCAAATTTTTGCAACACAAATGTAATACAAAATTGCATTCGCAGTTACGTAAAGCAAAATTGCAATATACTTAATATATCTTACAGTACATTTATTGCGTCTCTCTACATTTTTATTCAAATATAGCTTATAAATTTTATGAAAAAATGCCTGAGTAACTTAGATATTTGAATTTTCGAATTTATAATTAGTTTCAATTAGTCACTTCTAATTTTTCACAATTTATGGCGCACTCTATTGGACCCAGTGGCGGTAATGGGCACGTAGATGTTGGAAATAAAACATCTAAATAACATCATACTTTGCAAGGTGACACGACCTGGAAAAGCAATTGACCTACGAATTTACGCGTGAGAGAAGAAACGTGCACGCGGCTATTGCGAGTCAAAGTAGAATGTTACTAGGACAATTAAAACTCTACGTGTGACACATATGCAATAGATAATCGTATATATATAAGTAGGAAACAGGCAAGCACAATAGGACATAAACTTAGTTTTCTTCTAAATGGTTTGATTTCCTAAACAAGTGAATAAACAGCTTAATTTTATTGAAATACAGTAGGTACTTATTAAAAGTCTAAATTAAGTTAATTTTAGAAAAAGTCTCTAATATATGGAAAAACTAGTTTGTTTATCCCACTTTTCTTAATTCAAAATAAAAATTTCTTCATAATATATAAAAATAAGTTTGATTTTAGAAAATGATGGGTTTGAATACAACAACTTCTTTTTTGAAATGATTTGGTTGATTTAGAAATATATTATTTTTATTCAACTGAAGTGATTGTTCTACCAAGAAATTTCTTTTTAATTCCAAGAATCATTTTTAAAATTCAAACACAATATTCCTAAACACATTGAAAATTCTTTTAATTTGGAAAAAGAAACTCAACTAAGAAATTTATTTTAATTAACCCTTTAACGGCTGACTTTTTTCTAGTAGTTTAACCTACGTGAATCATGATTACATATTCTGTTATTTTAACCTACTCTAAATTAAAAAATTAGTATTCCGTAATATGCAGGTAAGTTGTACAAAAATTATAAACCATAACGACCCTTATAAGCCACTTCAGAATTGAGAAAAAAATTCCCCGATATGTTTGACGAATTTCGTGTGTTCAGAGTATCTAAACACATCCATGCATGTACATAATTTAAATTTCCCAGTTTCCCCAGTGATGTTCAATAGTTTCATTACCCTGTTTATAACATCCCAAAAAACTGTTTCCATGACTTTGACAGCCTTCTTTGGAGCCAATTCTACACTAAGAAAAAAATTCTATTGAATTTATAGCATTTCTGCTAAAAGCATGTATATCATTGATTCAAATAAATATGTTATAGAATTGATAGCATCCCAGGTGCGAATTCACCGTCGGCCCACGGTTGGGCCAACCTTGTTAAAGTAGGTCCAACTTTGTTGGCCAGAGGTCACCCCAACTAGTGAAATAATAACGCTATCCGTCCATTGGCATGAACAGTTGGCCCGCCGTCGGGTGCCAGAGATGGGCCGTCTTAGGCAAAATATGCTTGTACCGGTGTAGAAATTGAAATCAGGGCACTAGCAGGCCCTGATAAGGTACATTATTTGATTAGTACATTATTAGTACATTATTGATACATTATTTGTAATCGCACGCTTGAATTAAAAATTTCGTATTCGCTTTTGGATTCGAACCCTCTAACCTACTTTTATTATCTACATAACTAAACGCATTCCTAACGCCTAAAGCCTCTCGCCTATTCTCGCTTACCATATTCCGAAAAAAATCTCGCTTATAAGCTACTGCTGCAAAGGCCGTATAAAATGGGCCTATCCCCTGTTAATAAGCAATCTTTTTGTTTCAGGTATTTTAATCAGTTATAGATTTAAAATTTTTCCATTTTCATTGACTGAATTAAATTTCTATAAAACACAGTTTTTTTGTATGAAACTTGGAAAAAACTTTTTTGTCAAAAAAATTATCTAAGAAAAAGTTGTATACTTTAGAAGTATATATTTTACAGTACGTTAGTAATAATTTACATAGTATACAACTTTTTACATTTTAATGTCAAGACTTTTTTCTAAATAAGGCAAAATAAGGCAATTTCCGCACGGGTATAATCTACTTAATAATATGCCGACGATTGGTTCAACCATGGCCCAGAGGTGGGCCGACCAAACTATCACGGTCATCTAAGGTAATTCGCCAAGGTTGGCCCGACAGTCGGTTCGAGTCTGCACTGATAGAAAGGAATGGCAGTTACAACGATATTTATGATTAATTTAACCTTACGTTATTTCTGGCATAGATACAGCAATATGAGATTTGTTTTTTAACCATCCGATTATAACTGAATAAATATGAATGAATCAACCATATTATTGGTTGCTATGGAAAAATGTATTGTTCGCCTTCCCATATTATATTTCTGATTCGACCAGTTTCACTTACAATATTTTGATTTCTGTATTCAACATCCTGCGTTGTTCAGAGAGACATATTATTTTATAAATACAATTATAAATTCCCAACCTACAACCGAATGGTTAAAACTCCCGAACCATTTCTATCAGTGTCTGCCATAGTTGGGCCGACTAAACTGTCACGGTCATCTTAAGCAATTCGCCAAAGTTGGCCCGACAATAGATTCGAGTCTGGGCCATATTTGAGCCGACGGTCGGGCACATCTTTGGTTGCCGGTTTTGGCTGCCAAAGTTGGTAAAACCGAAACTACCACAGTTGGCCCAACTATGGTCACCAAACCTTGGTCGCCAGAGTAGAGCCAACCGTGGCCCGATGGTCCAACTCTGGCAGCCGACTGAAATTCGCACCTGGGATGTGTATCAGTTTTATTGACTTTTTTTTTTTAAATCAATAATATACATGCTTTTGCAGAAATGCTATAGATTCATCCATAGTTATGAATCGACGCAAAAAACCTGCTTTATTGTTGTAAAACATCGCCAAACACTCGATTGAAATTGAAATACAATGTAGAGTCTTCAAGCTTCTAACTTAAACTTTAAAAGGCTTGTACTTTTGATCATAGTAATTTTTTTCAAACAAAAACCGTCATCTATACGTCATGTCAGGTATTTCTAAGACTACCCTCGTAAAAGCTCAAAAAATTACTTTTCTGTAATCAATCACCACCATCATTGGATGATTTTCGGTTTCAACCCCTAAGGTTCTATAAACATCTAAAAAGAAATTATTTCCCCAATAATATTCAAATATTACGAAATTCTAGACATACGGTTCACAACGTCTCACAGAAAATTTACATTATCTATTGTAATTCAATGGACTAAGCGCATATAATTTGAATGTGACTGAAAACTGAATGTCTGAAAAGAAAACTAAACCGTAAAGCTTCCTTTGACTATAGGGTGCCCCAAACATTCAGTTTCTTAAGTAACCTATGGGTGAATGAGGAATTCATCTTATCAGGAAACTTAGAGAAAATATTGATATTGAGACGAATCAAGACTCGTCTACAGGGCAACAACCCTGCATCCTGCCCAAAAAGCATTCAAAGAAAGTAAATACAGACTCGTCTAGTAGGCAAGAACCCTTTAGCCTATCCAGAAAGCACTACTGGGTTGTTTGCGACTCGCTTGTGAGCCGCCAGAATGCCTTTCTTGGCCCAGTATTTCGGTTTTATCTGTATCAGCGCCTGCGCTCCGCGATAGCGCCTGAATGCTGGCTATTCAGCTCTCACGCTTGCAGACGACAATCGTGGTTGCAGAATTGACTATACATTTTTCATTGACGGTCATTTACTATAGATATAGTGCTTTTCAATATCAATAATTTATTATTTGAACGAATTGAGGAAACAAATACATCATTTGAACAGTTTTCAACATGTGTGTTTGGTTTTGTTTAGGTATGAGAAAACCAAAAAGAAATTTTATTTCATTTTGTTCGTTAATGGGGTACTATGGTAATCTTTTCTCAAAAAATCGAATTTTTTTTTTTGCAGTTTCGGTTACTTTAAACCCTAAAGTATAATGTATAAACCTCCCTGTACTTCAGATGTCGAGCGCGCGGATAAAGCGTATATGCAACTTGAAAAATGTTTCAATATTTGAGAAAATTTATTTATAAAAATTGTTTAAACAAATTAATTTTATAAATTTGATAGCAGATTCGTGATCAGCGACCCGAAAAACATATAATGCGATATTCAAGAACTGTGTTTTTTGAACTGGTGCCCACGATTCCGGCCCGTCTACTTGGCCGATTTGCCTACTTTTTTTTTTCTAAATGTTCAGAAAATACCTGGCTATGGAATGACCCATGACCATTACTGTAAGTTAATATTTAACAACGTTATGACACAATTATTTACAAAAAGCAGACGAAAAAAAAGAAAAAAATGAAAAGTTGCACTGTTTGTTTATTTATGAAGATATTTTTTTGGTCAAGGGTCATGAGATAGCCATTCATACACTCTAAAAAAAAGTCTATCCATAGTGAAATTACGTTCTTTTCAGAATGCATCCATTGAAATTAAGCATATTCCTTTTGTCTACCAACAGAATCTTTTTCCTGTTACAAAACTCATCTCTGAGATGCAAAAAGAAAATATTTTTAGCAATGAACGATTTTTTTTTATTCTGAAAAGAAATCCTCTAATTATGTAAGGATTGCATTTTTAGACTAGGAGACGAAGTGCGCCTGCGCATTAGTGAGTGTACATCGTCTGGTGCTAATCTGTTCACAGATATTTTGTCAGTACGGTGCCAACTACGAATAATATATTTATTTATGATCAAAATCAATTAACGAAAGTAAATAATGGATTTCTACAAATTATTAGGAATCCCAGAGTGCGACGTAGAAATTTTGAAAGGTACGTACTATATACCAAAACAAACAATTTTGATCCGCATAACCTTATTTTTCATTGCTTCTGATGACAATTCAAATATATTCCCAAAAATGTCAATAAAAGCATTGTAGAAACTGAAATCGTGATAACGGGGTGTGAAAAGGGGGAAGTGTCTTCGTTTTTTTGTCTCAGACTTTCGGTGTTTAGATTATTTTCAAAAGATTATTTAAACGATCGAATGCATTACAGGCCATCACATAACTCAAGATGTATTGCGTATCATGGACAAAGAGGATTTCCAAAAGCATGATATCAAGATTAGCATTGGGGCGAAAATAATTTTGGAGAAATATATCGTTGATTCGAAAAAAATAAACGAAGATCCGGACATACCAAATATTTTGACGGTCAATAATTATGTAAAACGTACCTTTAACGTTTATTCTGATTCTACACTGAGAAAAAAAAATTATCAAATCTATAGCATTTCTGCTAAAAGCATGTTTATCATTGATTTAAATCAATATGCTATACAATTTTTATAGCATATTTATTGCTTCTTATAGAATATTTTTTAAAATCAATTATATACATGCTTTTGGCAGAAATTCTATAGATTCAATAGCATTTTTTTCTCAGTGTATTGAGTTTATTTGTTTTAGTTTAAAAAGTTTCAAATATTAACGTAGATGTTGCTTATAAAGAGAGTGTAACAATTAATTATAGGTGTATAGGTAGAAATAAGTTCAATTATATCTAATCGTTAAGAAAACAATTGTAGAATTGTTGAATAGCCGAGATTTTATGAATAAAGTTTTTGTTTAATCTTTCAGAGTATTTTATATTCTATTCCTTCCGAAATATTCTGATGAAATAATATTAAAGGTTAGAAAAAAAGACATAAGTAAATGAAAACATTCAATTCTATCCATAATTCTTTTTCTAACAATAAATAGTATTCCAGATCTTCAAACAAAGTTTGGACAAAAATCTACTTGTATTTAATTGCAAGAAAAAATGTATACATTCAAGAAATTTTCAAACTGTAAAAATAAAGATCATGGAATATATACTTTATAAAACGAATAATAGTTTTGTATTGGAAAAAAATGTCGACATTTAAAGTTTATATGGAAATCCATTCTAATACCATTGATAAAATTGAATAAAAACATTTCTTAAACGAATTTTGAAAACACTTATTTAACATTACACGGAAAAAAATGTGTAGCTGGTATAAAGAAACATATTGCTGTTCAAGCTATATTATTAACTATTCTAACCATATAAATGTGGCCACTATAACCTAAAATATCCTTGTAAACAACACATTTTTTTCCGTAAAATAGTTTCGTATATGTATAATTTTTTACACAATTTATTCATTTTATGAAATATACAGTTATTTTTTATTTGTAAAAAATATTTCGATTCGAAATTATTAGTAAAATGTTTACTATAGAATTTATTGTGAAATTTAAAATGCAACAATGTTTAAAAATAATTTTGTAACACTCTTTCAACATTATATATTTAATAGATCATGGACTTTCAATTTGACACGTATTCGAAAATTTGTAATGTAAGCAAAGTTATATCTTAAAATTTCCTTAAGCTGAAATCTAAGACGGGCCGTTATTGTATTATTGAAAATGATCGATCGAATATTGGGATTTGTCAAAGTTTGGCTTGTGTACATTTCTTATAGGTTATATCATAGAATTTGTTTTCTTTTAACATCGAAATTATACTTCCTTCGTACGACAAAGGATTTTATTTCCAAACAAAAGGAAAAACTTTGGCAGTAAAATGATAGCACTTGAAACGAAAACACTTCAACTGATAGAGGATTTCCTCTTATGCCAATTTTGAGTAGAAAATCCATTCATAGTGAACGGAATTGTTCGACAGTCAATATTCCGTTTTTAGAGTGTATGTACTTCAAAATAAAATTTGTTTCGTATATTTCAGATCATCCACAATGGAGAAATCGTGGGCACCACTTTTAAACATGGCATCCTATGGTCCCCTATGTCTACACCGGATATTAACAAAAATTAACAACCTAAATTTTTTTATACTCTCCATAACGTGTACTAAAACGTACAAAAATATTTTGACTACAGAATAAAAATTTGTGCAAAAATAAAATTCTTGAAAAAAGGCCATTATTACCATAGTACCCCCTTAAATAAAAAAATTTTCAAGTAACTTTTTTGAAAGGTCAAACAGTGAAACAATTCACAATTTCATAGACTTAGATATAAAAAAAAAATCCAAATTGGATAAAAATTGCGGGCTGGAAATTGATTCGTTCACAGGCACCTTTTTGGCCCCACTGTGTGTCGGGTTGCCTATGGGCTGACCGAACTCGTGGTTTGATACGATCCAACTGGTTTCATAATACACATCAGAACAGCAGAAGGCTGAAAATAGTTACACCTGAAAGTTTGATATGCATAGTACATAACTCTTTTCTTGTCTAGCGTCGCTTCTTTTTGTTACATTTGAAAATCAGTCAACTTTCATGCAGAAAGGCAGACTTTTGTATCGCAGTAACTAAGTTCAATTACTGTATAAACGAACAGTTTTTCATCAAAACATTAAAATTTCCCTGCAATTAAACTTTGATTTTAAATCATACAAATGAAACCTGCATGTTTAATATACCTATATTGAATAAAAAAATGTATTTATTGAAAATCATGCATTATTGACACAAAACTATTTTGTTGTAAAATACCTCATCAATTTTAGGATTATATTTGTTGAAATTCCTTATTGGATCTAAGAAATTCGAAAATGCTATTAATTTTTACTTTCCTCCTGTAGTTAAGGAGAGAGAAAATTCCACGCAGAATTATTTCCGATATTCACTTAGAATTCACGTGAAATTTAAATGTTGAAATCCATGAGATTATTTCCGCCTAGGCACAAACAATAAAAATATAAAAATATTGTGAACGAGATGCAAATATTAACATGTATACATGAGACTTTAACAAACATTTCTTGAATGAAACGTGGTGAAGCAAATATTTATGCTCTTGCTGATAAGCACTGAGGAAAATAGGTTGCTGGAATATAGATATTAATCGTACAATTCAAGACAACAAGTTTCAATATTTAAGGTATTAAGGGCATGTTATTGACGTGACTTTATCTAATACTTTTTATGCTTCCGTGTTCTTAAATTAATAACTCAAATAGATTCCCCACAGCATATGAACGTACCTTGATTTTTCTTTTACGTTTATATGCTATGGGAAGCACGAAGAGTATTGGAAAAAGTCACGTCAATAACATGCTCTTTAAAGTTAACATCTAGAATGTGCACCTTAATATCTAGATATTCAACTTTATATCTTATAATCGCCAATCCATAGTGACACTTCCAAGGTATTGAAGGATACTATCCATATTTTTCTCAGTGCGTTCGAGATAATTATTCAAATTCAACTACCGCAGAAGAAATTATCTTAGTTGTTAAGAAGCCTTGAAACGCTACACAAAGGCAGACTAAAAGCTGTTACGATGTTTCGTATTTTCGTGGTTGCGTTGATCATTGGGATCGTTTCATCAGGAGACAGTAAGTACTTATAGCGAAATTTGATTATCTTTCTTGAAAATATAGATTAGCTTGATAAACTTTTGTTTTATAGTTTTTGAATTATTAATAATTTCATTTGGTTTCCATTCAATGAATTCCATTAAAATTAAATTTCCATTAAATTTTCGCCAAAAATTTCAATTTTTTAAATTTATCTTCTAACATTGTGCAAATAACAGTACTGATTCTCAAAAATTATTTAAATCATTAAAATAAAGAAATTATTCAAGTATTTGGATTCTTTTTTGTTTCATTACGGATTATATATTCTGTTAATAACAAATATATTTGATAACGAAAAATATTGACATTATGAGTAAATGATTTATTTTCAAACCACAGGGATAAAAAAACTACAATAAAAAATATAATAATTAGAGACATAGACTAAGAAGCAAATCTATTCAAAATTAATAAAAATATACTAAAATTAATTGAAATTTTAATCGATTCTACAAGTTTTTCTAGTTAGTTTAGGCAACTGAACTTGCTTTTTGATCCGTCGCCATATAAGATACCCGATAACAAGATACTATCTTCCAATAGTTTCTATTTTTAGAGTAACAACTCTAAAAACCATTATCATCACGTTCTTAAAAAATTTACTTACACGGAGAAAAATAGTGGAAGTCATTTTATTTGACTCTGTCGATTAAACTTGGGCCGTAAGGATATTTGAACATCTTTTAAATCCTAGTCGAGTAAAATGAATTTAATAAATACCTAATTCACTCAAAGTGAATAACAATAAGCATTACACTCTAACAACAGATTATTGACTGTCAGACGATTCCTTTTACTATTAAATGATGTTATTACATTTTACTGTCAAAGTATTTCCTTTGGTCTGGAAATGAAATCCTTTGTCGTATAAAAGAAATATAATTTTGAGGATAAAAGAAACAAATTGTATGATATAACCTAATAAGAAATGTACACAAGCCCTACTTTGAAAGATGCCAATATTAAATCGATCATTTTCAATACTATAATAACGAACTGTCTTAGATTTCCGCTTAAAGAAATTTTAAAATACATTAAAAATTAACAACCTGAACGCAGCAAAGTGACAGTGGTGGGGGGAGAAGGCAAGTAGACTCACTGAGTCACTTTGCTGCGTTCAGGCGATTGAAGCCATGTTTGTGGCTTTTTTAAATAAACTTTGCAACATTTTAGGGAAAAACCAAGATTGATGTTCTAATGTGCTTGATTTATATTTTTAAAAGCCGTTTTCAAAATAAAAATCGGACCACCTCTGCGGCAAGCAGACATTTTACAACTAACGCATTAAATAAATTAAAGTGTCAATAGCGCGGAAACGTATTATCGTAAAGTGTCCGTTTTTTAATACCTTTCTTCTGATGGCGCAGTCCGTTTTCTAAAATTAATAATGTCCTAAATCATTCATAACAAATTCCCTGTTGCTTGGACTATATTTGTAATCGTATGCTTGAAGTACAAATTTCATATTCGCTTTTGGATTCGAACCCTCTAACCTACCTATATTATCTACATAACTAAACGCATTTCTTACGCCTAAGGCCTCTCGGCTATTCTCACTTACAAAATTCCGAAAAAAAACTCGCTTATAAGCTAATGCTGCAAAGGCCGTATAAGATAGGTCTGTACCCTGTTAATAAGCAATCTTTTTGTTTCAAGTATTTTAATCACACGGAGAAAAATGGAGGGTCAGCCTGAATATCTAGAGGGTCAGGTCGACCAAATACGATGATCGACTATAGGACAGCCTTCTAGATAATCAAACTGGTCATCTGTAAAGGGTCAGAAAAAAAGAATCGATTGGATCATTGTAGAAGGTCGATTTGATCATCCTTGAGGGCCGAAATGAAAATTTAAAACAAGATATTCAACTTGATCATCCCAGAGGATCGATTTGATTATCTTGATAGTGTGACTCTAACTCTAACCTCTAACTTCGACCCTCCGTTTTTCTCCGTGCAGTTATGGGTTTGAAATTTTTCCACTTTCAATGACTGAATTAAATTTCTATAATATATAGTATTTTTGTATATTATAAATACGGTATACTTCAGGCTGCCTTAGTTAATATTAAGGATAGCTTATTCGGGCCGCATACGAACCTTATCAGGGCCGTTACATAAATTTTTTGAACCGGCAGCCTGCTCCGAACCTGGTCCGAGCCTTTTTTTAAATAAGGCAAAATAAGGCAATTGCCGCACGGGTACTAAAATAGGTAAACTGTAATTGTATTTTGTATGTTTTTAATTGATTTTGATGATTGAATATAATAACTTGGAACATCAGTATGCTGAAAATTCAACATATTTTTGAAATTAAAAAATGTTTATTTGTGGCCAAGGTGCAGATTACTTTCATTCGTTCCTACGTGAATAGATATAGCTGGTGGAACGAGTCTTGCGACTCACGGTTTACTCAACTCTCGATTGAAGGGTAAAGTAGAATAAACGGTAAAAGCTCTAATATTTTTGTGATTGAATAAAAAATTGGTAATTTATAATTATACTACGAGTAATAATATATATTTTTAGAAATCTTTAATGCACGCTTTGATACTTGACCCTACAGTTCTGAATATTACTCAACTTTGATTAATTCTTGAACATTTATTATATCACAAATAATTTCAGTGATACTAAATAACTTTTAACTTATCCATATGTCCCAAATTGAATCGGAAGTTGAGTAAAATTACTTTAACTATTTTTCTCTGTGTGCGGGCTGATAACCTTTCTCATTTAAAATACTGTGCTTAGAATGAGAATATAATTTTGTGTGGGTATCTTTTTGTGGATATTTTTTATTGCCACCCATACATGCCTTTACCTTTATGTAAAACAAAAATTTTTTCACTTGATATAAGTAATATTTTTTTAGGTGAATCTTCAAACAGCCGATTTAAATATAATCGCCCCATTGGTCCAGTCACTATCCAAGAAGATTATTTTCTATTTATTAGAATGAGAACAGTTGTTATAATTGATACAAAAGAAGATATTAAATGCGGCGGGTTTATAGTTAGTGCGTGGAGAATGATAACTCCTCATAGATGTGTGTATGGAAACTTACAATCTCTTTCAGCTCTTTTGCAACATCCTCAAATGGAGCAAGAAACTAAAATTTTTCGAATAATACGTGTTCTTAAAAAAATAGGTCCTAATGGAGACATTGCTGTAGTAGAAGTGAGTAGTTTCGCAATAAACTTACGTTACTTTTAAATTCGTAAAAATATAATTTTTAGTTTATTATCATTCTGAACAAAATGAACAATGCTTGTTATGTTAAGACTGTTTTACAAGCAGATTCTTACGTTACTGAAATTTTCTTTGTTGTGTTAATCTATGTGCATGCAAATTGAGATATGAAGTTTAAAATATATAAATTTAATCAGGAGACACTTAGAAAAATGTGTCCACTCTTTGATGTTTGTGCATGGCCATGAATTCACACATAAAACAATGTTTGTGACGTAGAAATCTATAAGTGACAGACGGCTGTTTTCGATGCTTAATATTTTTTGTATTTGGCATGTATTCATGAAAAATAGTTACAAAATTTGATGAAAATTAAAGACATATTTAGTTTGTAGAAGTAACTTCCTGCTATTAGAATCTGCAAAAACGAAGAAAAAAATGTTTTTTCCCCTTCCAGAATAGTGAGGTCCTTATACTCGTCTAAAATAAAGCCTTTTTTGGTTATAGACCATTTTATTGAAGAAAAATGCATGGATAACAATAGAATTCGTCATTTAAGAAAAACGCTATAGCACACACGGAGAAAAGTTTGATGGATCCGCTCGTCCCGTCCAACACGTAGAACTGGTGTGCTAAAAACACGGAGAGCTGCGCGATCTCTGTTTGGTCAAACAGCTCTACCAATTCGGGGGAACCATTACCCCAAAATAGGCGAGCAACACTAAACCAAAGAGGAGCGGCTTTCCCACCGCTAGTGCAACGATTCTACTAAACTTCTCTCCGTGCATGACAGTCGACATTCAAATGTTTCGAGCACTTCTTGCAGGATGGAAGAGGATACAGATATGGGAAGTCTTTTTCCCACTCACGAAACAGAAGTAAAAACTGCTCGAAACATTTAAATGTGTTCATGACGTCAAATTTGCTTCCGCTCTTGAATGAAAAGTACTATCAAGAGACATTAACTTTTGTTTCAGTTATGTGCCACTCCTGGTCAAGATAAATTCATGAATGCTTGGACAGATGTGTTTCGATATAAGGGAAATCACTTTGGAAAATTGTTTGCTGGTGAGCCTGCTTACGGAGTAGAGATAAATAAGCCGGTAAGAAAGTTTACATTAATTAATGATAACTTGAAATATACCTTACATGCTATGGAAACAAAATAACAGCATAAAATTTAAAAACCTACACCCAGATAAAATTTCGTTAAATTAACTGAAATACTTATTCCATTCAACTAAATCGTACATTCAGAAAAATGGACGATCAATCTATTTATATTTAAGGGTGAGCTATAGGACAGCCATCTAGATGGTTAAACTGACCATCTCTAGAAGGTAAAAAAAGGAGTTCGACCTGATCATCACAGGACGTCGATTTGAATATCCCGGAAAGTCGATCAAAATAAGTCAAAATAAGATGTTCAATTTGACCATCCTGGAAAAGTATCTTAATTGTATTAATAGTGATATATACAAAGTCTGTCGCAAAAGTCCCCAGACAAGCCAAAAATACCCACTACTAGTAGCGACATCTGTTAGATCATTCAGATATTTAATCCTATACCCATCATGGATGTTGTCTAAAAATTTCATGACATTCAGATGTATAGAAACTTATTTGTTGCGCCTAATGTCACAGTACGTTTGAACCATCGGTCGAAAAATGAATTTTGAACAAAGAGTCAATATTTTTTAAACTGGGTAAAACAGCTTCCGAGATGCATCAAATTATGCAAAAAGTTGAAGGTAATGAGTGTTTATCCTGTCTTAATATTTACAAGTGGTTTTAATAATTAAAATAAGGTCAGGAAGACTTAAATGACGAAGAACTTTCAGGTCGGCTGACATCAGATACCAATGCTGTGATTTATCTTGGTCTTATGAAGCGTTTGATGGCGCGTATTCATCGTTTGCGGCTAGAATATCGTGAAAACAGAAATTGACGCTTGCTGCACGATAATTCACCAGCTCACCGATCAACGTTAATAACGGATTTTTTTACTAAAAATGTCATTTTGACTTTCTACCATTCCCCGTGTTCATCTTATTTAGCTCTGTGCGATATCAATTTGTTCAGAAAGTTACATTTGACCATGAAAGGAGAGCCGTAGTCCAGAGGGGATTATTTTAAATTAAATAAATCAACTGTGCCAAAAACATTTTTAGCTTATCTGGAAACTTGCGACAGACCTTGTAATAGGCTCTCTGCCGATAGTCAAGCTGAACATAAAATGAAAGTCCTTATGACTAACTCTATATATATTTTGACTTTTTAACTTCGACCAACTATTTTACTTCGCGTAGCCAAACAAACCATCTTTGGTTGCATTAAACAAGTTTTTGGGATTAATTAACCAAAAATTTGGTCAACCGAGAGTAGAATTATATCTAGAAATATCGAAGAAAATAAAAGTAGTCGACATAATGGTATATTATGTAAAAAGTAAGGAAAGCATGCACCCTGGTGGACCCAGTCCAGTGAATGTTCGGAAAATTCGCTATTATGTTTTTTTAGTACCGCAGAATCCTAATTAAAACAATTTAAATGTTTTTGATGCTCTTCTTATTCATATTGTTACGGATTCGGCGATGTATCAAATGTGACCTGTCGCGAAGAAAGGTACTTTAGGGCGCAAAAATCAAGTTTGGGGTTTTCGCAGTTTTAAATACACAGTAAATCCTAGTTGAGCAATTTGATCCCAAAATTGGATCAAAATGATTTGCAACACCTATCTATACTCGAAACAAGCGAGAGCTCGAACTGGGCAGTCTACAATGTTCCGGCGCAAAGCATTTTCAATTGTTTCTTCCGAAGTTTTTGTTCTAGAGTTGTGAAATTTTCTAGATGACTTCTTTGAACTCTAATGAAAAACTTTCTCGCTGGAAGTTTTTCGAACTCGAAAATTTCCTTGATACTTTTTTTTGGGGAAGCTCGAAAAACACGGTGCTCGACGCGCTTTGATAAACATTGAAATATTAATTAACAAATTACTTTTTTTGTCCCAAATCAAGTCTTGTGAGCATCGCTAACGTATTTCACGCTAGGGTGTCAAATTTAAGCTCATTTCGTCGATAAAAAACAAAGTTTTGACGAGTTAAGCACAAAAAAGTATTGATTTCAATCGAATTTGTGAAGCAAATTGTATTTTTCATTTCGTAAATGACAAGTCAGATCGAAAAATTGCTCAAACATAATTTGTGCCTTTTTTGATATTCTATAGGCTCATTTTTTTCCCTTCATTTTCCGAAATTTTCTCCAGGACAATTCTTTTCCGGCACTTTGCCTCGCGAAAAGAGAAACGGAAGATGTCTCGCGCGCCTAAACGGTTATTGCACGGAGACCCTCAATTGGTAGTCAGCTTGATCTGTAACAGTTTGATCTGTCAAGGTTTACTGTTTAGTTTTTGAGTTGCTCTTTCCAATGGACGCAACCGAATAATTCTAAAAAATGTACTTTCCTCACAATTGAGCGTAACAATGACCGGAGAATAGCACATTTTCAGGTATATCGTGAGCCCGAGAATTCTAGTCCCTCCACTTACAACTACAATCGACGCAGCGGCCGTGTTCGTGTTGAATGCCTTTCGTGCATCTTCGGGTTACCTTTTCTTTCAGCGTCGACTCTTTTAAACGGGCGCGCGCAAAGAAGGTAAACAATTAGTTGAATAACTCATTCATTGAAGGTTCATAAAGAACACTTAACGATGAGTTGCAAAAATATCGTCATTAATAATACATAACTGATATTGTTTTAAGGTTTCGAATGTTAGGTTTTTCTCTCGACTTTTCTCGAACAAGAGTAAGATATAGCCGAAGATGTTCGAAACGTGAACACGGCCATCGCGTCGAGTGGATTAGTAAAGGGAGGGGCTGGTTTTCGAGGGCCACATATCTTTATTTCTTTTATGATCATTCTGCTTTATGCTTCCGGTTTTACGCTTCCCTTGAACTACATCTTATCGTTACAACAACATTAATTGTTCATATGAACAATTTTTTAATTGAAAAAAACCGCTGCTGTTTGGGCTCTGCGCTTTTAGTTCCTGTAACGCATAGAATCAACTCCCTGTGGGCAACTGACAAATCCAATTGAGATGCTTATGGCCTCTGCTAATTTACGCACGTTTACTAGCGTATCGAATAAAATGATATCGTGGACTTTGTCAATGTTTTCTGGCGTCACATCTGATTTTGGAGTTCCAGGATGTAGTGCGATTTTCCCTTCCAAACAAAAGAATTGAATCACACCACAAATCCCAATTTTGTCTATTTTTCACTCGAAACGCTTCTATTCAAGCAACAGACGAACAACGATTTAGAGTTAGAATGACTTGTGACCGTAGAATATTTACCTACATAAACAAAACTTTCTGAGCACCTATACAAATCTAGCTTTCACCCCATCTTAATATGTGTACGAAGTTACTTATTGAGCCATCCTCGTATATGACGGTTGCTCAACTTCTGAATGCAGTGGGACCTCGCTGGATATGTTCCTGTCTGTAAACCAACCCGTGCATCGACCGTGTAGGTGTATGTAGTAGCAGATTCCCTTAGCGTCTGGCTGAAAAGTTAAAATTCAATCTTTTTCAATGACTTTCAAAAATTAAAGTATAAACTAGAGTAAAAATAAAAAAAGAATTCGTATCGTAACTTTGTTGAATGACTAATGCTGTTTTTCGAAAGTTTGGAATTTAACTCTCTAAATTTAAATTACCCAATATTGGCTAATTCAAAGTAAAATATACTGATGAATTAATTTAAATCCGTTCACTCTCAATTAATAGAAAGAAATCAGTAAGAAATTAGTCAAAATTGTATTATGGATTAGCTGATTTCACTTTTTAATTAGTTAAATGTTACTAAAAACTAGTGAATTATTTCACTAATTAGAAAGTAAAAAAATTCTCACTAATTCCAATTTAGGAGAGAAAAAATATCTCAAAAACAGTAGATAAAAACAAAATAAAATAGTGAATTAAAATGTATTGAAAAGTTCTGATCCCAGTATTGGATGTATTTTACCAATGCTTTTCCAACCCCGAGGTGTGTCTGAAAAGTATCCGACCTGCGTTCATATCTCGGCGTTGGTGCTATTCTTCATCATCCGGACCGTGGCATCCTTCGAAGTAGTCCCCATTTGATTGAACCACATGCTCTCAGCAGTGCTTCCATATCTAAAGCAGTCCTCGAACGCAGATTTTGGAATGGCCTTTAGCTCGCGCGTCGCATTACTCTGAATCGTTTCGATGTCGTCGAACCGCTTTCCTTTGAGCGCCATTTTCAATTTTGGGAACATCCAAAAGTCGCAGGGAGCAATGTCGAGATTGTACGGAGGCTGGCGAAGCTGTACAATCTTGTGTTTCGCCAAAAATTGCTGCACAAGGTTCGTTGAATGCGCTGGCGCATCTTTTCAGAACTTCAACGTAATATTTTTTGTTGATCGTCTGACCTCTTGGAGCAAATTCGTAGTGCACAACACCCTCACAACCGAAAAAAAATAATCAGCATTGACTTGACATGGCTACAACTTTCACGTGCTATTTTTAAACCGCCTGTACCACTCCTTTATCTGTGTTATGCCCATACTTTCGTCCACAAAGGCCTTCTGTATCATTTCAATCGTCTCCTTACAACTCTTGCCGAGATTGAAGCCAAACTTGATGCAAATTCTTTGATCTGTTCCTTCTGTCATTTTCAACTGCAAAAAATGCGACGAACGAAAAAAGCACGTTGGACATAAACACACGCTGCGCGCGACCCAAGGCGTTCGGCCGGTAGCTACGGCATTAAGGGAGTTCGTGAGGGCCTACTGGTTACGCTCATACCCCGCAGAGGCCAATCAAGCGCTCTGGCGTGAAGATATAAACGCAGGTCGGATAATTTTCGGACACACCTCGTATGTCCCAGAAGCGCGATTAAAAATCCATAACTCTACGAAAAATTGAGATGTCTTCGTTCTGTTTCGGGCATGAGCTTGAAAAAATCTTCCACTATGTGTAAAAAATTGGCTCACCTATAGGTCTCGTTGCATTCCAATACTACAACTGCATAATGCATTGAATGTTTGGGATCTCTTTACCGTCATATCACTCTTAAAAAAAGTCTATTGATAGTGAAATTACGTTCCTTTTAGAATGCATTCATTAAAATCAAGAAAATTTGTTTTGTCTATCAACAGAATCGTTTTAGAGTTGAAAAACTCATCTGTAAAATGCAAAATGAAAATAGTTTTACCATTAAACGATTTCTTTTGACTCTAAACAGAAATCCTTTAACTATTAAAGGATTTAATGTGTAGGCTAGCATGCAAAGTATGCCTGTGCATCAGTGAGTGTACATCGTTTATTGCTTAACAGTGCTTAATATGCGCGAGTAATTTTTGTGTTGTGCGATATATTCTTTTATCATCGCGAGTAATGAACGTGAATGCATCGAGAAAATGGATTCCTTTGAAATATTAGGAATCCCAGAGTGCGATTTCAAGCTGAAATCTAAGACGGATCGTTATTATAGTATTGATAATGATCGATTTAATGTTGGCATCTGTCAAAGTTGGGCTTGTGTACATGTCTTATAGGTCTTGGGATAATCCAAGATGTTAATGAAAGGTAAAAAGCAGTTGTAAAGAACCGTAAATAGGCACTGCACCGCAGGTCCCCTAGCACTACCGCGTACTCGCAGGGGTACTTCCACCACAGTTACTAACGTGAGTACCTCCACCAACCGCCAAGCTGCGCACGCAGCTGCCCCCACCGCTCGCGGAAGGTATAAAAAGAGGTTCGGAAGATTGTAATGGGGCAGTTCGGCTAGAGCGTGATCCGGGTCACATCGGAATGGCGCTCTATAAGAACGGCTAGAGATGGGCGATTCTCATAAGAAACAAATCCATTTTTGAAAATCGTTTTATTTTTTAATTAACTTAAATTTTTTGTGTGTATGTTACGTCAAATTTATTTGACGAACTAGGTGAATTGCGATATTTTGAATATTATTTTGGAATTCGCTCTCGAGCTACCGAGAGGGAATTACGCGGGTTTCTGTCCTATCACAGGTAGGAAGACCTCCCACACTTTGCGAGCTATAACGGATCGGCTCTTAACTAAGGAAAGATTAGCAATAAACTAGACATATATTTATATAGAATCTAGGAAGCACACATCTTTATCTTAATAAATCAAAATACAAAATTCTTACCTCTCATAAATCTCGTAGAATTCTGGAAAGAGTAATTATGCTGATGTGACGTTCATCTTGGCTGACCCAATGAATGTATTTTTCCAGCGGCAGACTTAGACGATTGCGTTACGTTAATTCACTCCGGCATCAAGGAACTACCGGATGCTTGAGGAGACGGGTTCTCCTCAAGGTGACCTGTTTGACAGGATGTCGCGAAGAAGACTAGTTAGAAGTTGTCAAAACAAATCTTCCTTGCGCGTACAAGGTTTGAGTTTACAAATCCAACCCTCTTGAGACACTTTCCTTCAATTATCGTGAGGTGGGTGGAAATTTGGAAGTGAAAGGGAAATTATTGTTGGTGGTGGAGAGGGGGTATTACGGTCCTACCTCAGCTGGAAAAACCTGGCCTCGGCCTGATGGGTAAGCAATCCCAAAATATGGGGGCTGGCCGGTAATGAATAGATAAACTTTCATCTTCTGGGTTATTGTCCCCAAGAAGTTTTATGTACACTACCGTTGGAACTTGTGCACACGGTGCTTGTGAACGCTATTAAAAATCACTGCTGACTTTGAATCACGATATCTCGGTGAAAGAAAGAGATAGGGCATTTTTAAAAAAACAGTTGGAAAGCTTATGAAATTCCACGTCTAGTGATGCTCAACAAATATTTTTTTGACCTTCTGAAAATAATACAGCACGTGAAGAATTAATAAAAAAATTCAAGATTTTCTCAAAGTCTCTACATCAACTTCAACTTTTAGCATGATCTAGGGAAAATTTTTCCAAAATCTGAAAATTATACGAAATAGAGTCTAAAATCTTATCTTCAATTTAAGCCAAAAAAACTTCAAAAATATTTATGGGTACCCGAGATACGATTAAAAATGTTCAATCGTATCTGAGTTGAATTTTAATCGACGATCACGGTTCTCGGCCGGTTTGTTGCTCGCCTCCTTCGTTGAGGCAGGACCAAAATGGCCACGCACAAAGGTGGCGCTTAAGTGGAGCCCTCTTATATGTATTTTTGATTCTGTTCGTTAGTAATTTTTATTTCTAATTATTTTAAATTTAAAAAAATATTTATTGTTATTTGTGATTATTAAAAATTATTTAAATCCAATATCATTCCCATATTAACGAATAGAACAATGACATGTAAACATTTTTTATTTCTTAAAATTCTTATAAACTAGAACATTAATAAAAATTTTAATAGTCATTGTAAATATCAACTAAGAATGAAAGGAAAGGAAATAAAGGAAACACGTTCTTGAATAAAAGAACATATAAGAGCGCTCCACTTAAACGCCACCTTTGTGCGTGGCCTATTCGGTCCTGCCTCAACGAATGAGGCGAGCAACAAACCGGCCGAGAACCCTGACCGTCGATTAAAATTCAACTCAGATACGACTGAACATTTTTAATCGTATCTCGGGTACCCATGAATATTTTTGAAGTTTTCTTGGTTTGAATTGAAGATAAGATTTTAGACTCTATGTCGTACAATTTTCAGATTTTAGAAAAATTTTTCCTTGGTCATGCAAAAGTTGAAGTTGAGGTAGAGAATTTGAGAAAATCTTGAATTTTTTTTTTAACTGTTCACGTACTGTATTATTCTCAGAAGGTCGAAAAAATACTTGTTGAGCATCACTAGACGTGGAATTTCATAAGCTTTCCAACTGTGTTTTTTAAAAATGCCCTATCTCTTTTTCTCACCGAGATATCGTGATTCAAAGTCAGCTATGATTTTTAATAGCGCTCACAAGCACCGTGCGCACATTTTCCGACGGTAGTGTAACTATATATTGAGTTCCTTTTAAGGAATTCGTAAAGATTCTATTTGTTGCCGGTTCTTACCAGCTTATAGGTTTTATAGCGGTCATTACCTGTAATACATTTGAGTCGTGATTGAAATGGGTTGTCTGGTATTAGGAATGTGTCTCTTTGAGCAGTCTTTTTATTCAGGCCCTTGAACGCGTCTGTTTCGTATTAAAGCAATAGGATAGAAAAAATTAGTGGCCAGAAAGGAGTGCAGCTGTGAAATTTCTGAAGAAGGGTAAAATTTATGGTATCCTTTGGAAACCCAGGGTTCTAAATTATAATAAAAGAGAAATCTGAATACTCTTTCCATGTTCCACGAGACTATTCAAGGCGACATTAGTTAAATGCTGGAAAATTGACATAAAACATGTTTAAATCTTATGGTCCCGTGTGGAAATTTTGTCCTGGCGCGAGCCAGGCCCCAATCAGGAAAAACCGGGCCCCAACTTGGGTATCGAGACAGGACCAAACCGCAAATGAAACGCCTAACCCGACCAAAGACTACCTCATGTCCCAGTTTGCTCCCAACTTGGCACCGTTCATTTTGTGAGTCTCAGTCAAATTGAATCAGTGCCTCAGCCACATAATTTTTTTTTAATGTCTTAATCTAATCTTTCTAGAATAATTTTCGAGATTTAAAATGTAGTCCAAGTCATATATTTTAATATTATTAACAAATATTTTGAATTGAATTTGATTTTGAAAGGGTGAAAAATGGATATTGACCCATAATATCTAGATATTGAGGCACAATGTCAGTAGCATTCAACTATGTGACAAACATTTAGATATTCTACTTTAATGCCTGCAGATATTGAAAAAGAGATATTAACCACCAATATCTCAGATATTGAACTTGATTATCTCAGATATTAAGAATGAATATTCGAGATACTAAACTTCTGAATATCCTCGTTAGTAAACTTGAATGCCTGAGGTACTAGAGTTGACTATCTCAGATATTTAACATCAATATCAGGTATACTGGAAATGTAAGTTATAGATGTTACATCAGCTCAATATCTAAGATACTCAAAAAATTATTTTAAAGGTTATAAAATAACTACATATTCAGTTTTTAGAAAAAAGTCAAATTATATTTTATTATGCTCTTTTCTGTAAAAGTAATGTAGATATTTGAACCAAATTTTCATTATCTGGCATGTGTAAAATTAATTTAATGTTCTTGTTAAAAACTTAAACTTAACACTAAGGTTAGATTTCATTTTCGGCTATAAACCACATATAGAGAAAATATATAGCTTATATGTTTTACTTACTGCATCTCAAGTTAATGACCCTATCACTTTTATTCCATTAGAAAAACTTATTATAATTTAAGTAAACTTTAATAAACTTTTAAAATTTATCTTTCCGGAACGCTGCAAGCATGTCAATCTTAGATTCACTTAGATTTCGATGAGAGCGAAAAAGTGATCACATAACCTTTATATATATGTGCGCGCACTTCATGCTTCAATATCTAAACTATTGAATTTGAATATCAAATGTTACTTCTCGGCAAAATCTTATATATTGAAAAAAAAAATTTTAATATTGCGTCTCAATATCTAGATATTATGGATGAATATTTCCTATTTGAATATCTACTTTTCAATATCCATTTTTCTCCGTGTACACTGTGAAACCAAGTATGAACTTTTTAAGAACCTTCAATGGAGTTCACGACAGCCCATTCATTTATTAAAAATAAAAGTGTCAAACACGCAGTTGAAATAAATGAAAAAATGTAACACTTTATTCCAACCTCTAAAATGACAGATTCAAAGTCTAATCTACAAATTTGATTTAGTTACTATCGTTTTCATTGCTTACTCTTCTTGCTTTAATTATCGCGCGATGCCTCCGGACTCGTCCAGTGCTCTTTATTTTGGGCATTTTAATTAGCACGCACAGAAATTAAACACATACACTATCGAACATAATCATTAATATCTTTGGCATAATTTAAAGAACCCGGGTTTAAGATTGGAGGCGATCTAAAAACACAAGCACAGCCAAAGTAGGTGGCGCTGTAACCGCAACCAGTATTGAACAAGGATCAAGGTTGGCTTTATGCCACATCCAAGACATTCGCCATATTTTCCAAGTTGGGGCCAAACTTGTAATAGGGCAAAAATTTGGCAATTTCCACACGGGGTGTTATAGTACACGTCCCTCTTGGGAAGGATAAGCCCAACATTCAATTTAATAATTATCTTAAGACGAAGTTTCAATATTATTACTACTATTATTTGTGCTTTCTTTTCTTAGCGATATTTCCTTCGACACATTAAACATAGAGGAAAAGAAAATACAATAGGACAAATTTGACATAGGTCGTAGCAAAATCATAATAGCTCTACCTTTTCTCCAATTCTTAAACCTTCCTAATTAAGTACGCTTGTTGGATCCAATTGCGAACATATTTAGCATTCTCTCACACACAACATATTTCACTTAACTAAATTAAAATTAAAGGAAAGGAAATGCCTTTCCCCTCTCTTCTGCTTTCCTCATCCGATCTCTGATAATATTTTTATATGTATATGGGTCATTTCATGGGAGATTTACAGTCAAAATTTTTTTTTCGACGAAATATTTTTTTTTGCCTTCTTACTTCGAAAATAATCGACACGTATTTTTTTTCAATGTGATACTTGAAAATTTCGAGATATAATTTTTTTAAATTCGGCACTCGGGAAATTTTTCTTTTTCTGACAGCTCACTGTAAAAGCAGTTTTAAATATAAAATGTAATCCTTGCACTTGAAAGGCGCAAAAGAGTACAAGCTTTCAAGAAAGTTATAGCACACATTTTTTTGTTTTTTTAATAACAATATAGTACATTTTTATAAACAATTGAATTTTTTTAAATTTGGAACTAATTTTTTTCCGATTTTTTTTGTTTCTAAATCTTTGTTGAAGTTTTTTCAATATGCAGGCAAAATTTTGGAATAGAAAAATGAAAACTGTAGGTGTAATTAATTTATAAAATCTGTCCCGCGCGTTGCAACGAGCGAACTCGCACGCTGCAACTACGCTTCAGCTTGTTTAGGCATGCTCGGCCTCGAAGCACGTGTGACAGTGAATCGCTGCAATAGGCGGGACAGATTTTATAAATTAATTACACCTACAGTTTTCATTTTTCCATTCCAAAATTTTTCCTGCATATTGAAAAAACAACAACAAAAATTTAGAAACAAAAAAATCGGAAAAAAATTAGTTCCAAATTTAAAAAAATTCAATTGTTTATAAAAATGTACTATATTGTTATTACAAAAAAAAAACAACGAAATGTGTGCTATAATTTATTTGAAAGCTTGTACTCTGTCGCGCATTTTAAGTGCAAGGGTTACATTTTATATTCAAAACTGCTTTTACAGTGAGCTGTTAGAAAAAAAAAATTTTCCCGAGTAACAAACTTAAAAAAATAATATCTCAAAATTTTCAAGTATCACATTGAAAAAAAACGTGTCGATTTTTTTCGAAGTAAGAAGGCAAAAAAATATTTCGTTGAAAAAAAAATGTTGACTGTAAATCTCCCATGAAATGACCCATATATAATTGTTTAAAAGGGTTAGATGCTACATCCGGACGTAACACGTAACTATTATTTTATACTGGTGTAGTAAAATTTCCGAAACTACAGTAAGGCCTTAAAGCCATATATAGATCAACCGGAACAGTTGACTAATATAGGACATAATAAAGTATAGGAATTAACTTTTTAAATAAAAATCAACATTACTTTAACCATGATTTTGAAATTAGAATCGAATAATTACTTCAACATTATTTTTGTAATAAAGAAAGAAACACTACATTCAAAATAGTAATTTAGCTTATTTCATAATTTCTTCACTAGTTTAAAAGTAGCAGTCCAGTTTAGATGAAAATAACACTAAATTGTATTGAAAGAATATGATTCTTTTACTGAATTAAGGCACAATCGCCATGAAAACATAGTAATTTATTATATGAGTCTTTGTAAAATGATCAAAACTTTTTTTACATTCAACTCGATGTTCCAGTCTAACAATATATTTTTATCAATTAAATATAAATTTTTTTGAACGTCTTGAGCATAAATCATATTCTGATCGATCTTTATCGCCTATATATGCGTCCCTATGATTTATATAAGGTATATTCTTTGGTACAACATAAATAATTAATCACAATAATAAGGTCGGAACAACGTCTTTGGACAATCAATAAATATTTGTCATTGAAATAAAATTTTAATCAAAGAAACAATCTTGTTACACTGCTCAACGTTTCGAAATCAAACCGAATTCCTCTTCAGGGACTTTTTTTATAAAAAAAATTAAATTAAATTAATAGTATAATTGAGGAGTAATATTCAATAAGGCGACAGGCGCTCGAAAACCTGTAAAAGTATTGTCCGCCTCGTGATGTCATAGTAAAAAATTGAAAATCGAAATTCGAAAAAACCAAAAACATGATTTTATAGCTCGTGAAAAATGAATGTTAGTTTCCTCTTACAGTTTTTTATAACGTTGCAAATTTTCGAGTAAATTAATAAAAAGTGTGTTGGTTTTAAAGCATAGAAACCATGCCTGCATTGCTCGTAACAAAACCGGTAAAATCGCTTCAAAACCTAATTCGCATTTGCGTTCAACTCGTTGTATTTTCGAAAGTAATTGTTCAATTGAGTTGATATTTTCCAAAAAGTTGCTCCATATACTAATGATCAACTTGTTCGCGGGAAGTTTACTGTAGCTCACACTTCCTCGCTCACTTTGTCGGTCCGAAGCGCGAAAAACATAGGTTTTTCTTCGGAGTAAAAAAAAACCATTTAACAATGAACAAAAAAATTGTTTGCAAGTACTGTCGCCTCCGCCAGAGATTCACGAGTAAAACGCAAAAAAAATTTCACAATCCGTTAATTAATGAATTTTTCGAGGCGAGTGGATTGAAATAAAACATTGTTTGTATGCTTTAAAACCAACACACTTTTTATTAAGTTACTCGAAAATTTGCAACGGTAGACAACAAACTGTCAGAGGAAACTAACATTCCTTTTTCACGAGCGATAACACTATGTTTTTGGTTTTTTCGAATTTCGATTTTCAATTTTTGACTATGACACCACGAGGCGGACAATACTTGTACAGGTTTACGAGCGCCTGTCGCCTTATTGAATATAACTCCTCAATTAGTCCTTACATGTTCCTTATATAAAACTAAACTAACAAAAGTCAAAGTCATAATTATAACAAAAATATTTTTCATACCGTGATGTATTAAATTGATTTCTTATCGAATCCTTTCTTTGCAAACATTAAAACTTAACTGTTAAAAATTGTCATCAATTTATAATTTTGTTAAATAATTGTCTATACAATAAAATTATATAATAATAGAAACAATTCCGTTTCGTCCATATTATTCTTAAATATTTACAAATCTATGGTAAGAGCACTCTAGCTCCGTTCTCCTGTAGGTACATTTACAAACTGTTAGTAACATTTGAGTTCGAAGAGTTGTATTATCGCTTATATGTATCTAACCTTGTTTTGGCATATCTATCATCATAACTATTTTTTACTTGGAACTCAAAACTCCACTTTTACAATACATTTTTATTTATTAAATGTAAATTTCTTTATATAATACTTCAGGAACTTGAAGTTTCAAACTTTAAATAAGTTATTTTTTCGCTTATATCTAACATATACTTTTACTTCCCGCGTAAAAAAAAAGATGAAACTCTAATTTATTTTAAGAATAGTATTTTATGAAAACATAAGCTAGTTTGTTAAATCCCGAGCTTTCCTTAGAAACTGTTTTGACTCGCGAAACATAACTCATTTGATCGACTTTATATCTTTAGATTTAAGGAATTGTGTACCACAGAATCTAGGTTAGGCCGCGTACAGATATTTGTAGTAGTGATAAGATTTCTTCAAAAAAAGGCAGGAGATTTATCCTTGGAAACTGTATGTAGGCCACAGTTGATGAAAAAGGATAAATCCCCGTGATAAAAATAAAGAGTCAATAGGTAAATTGAGTCTTCACTTCTTCTCATGTAGCTGGACCCACAATTTAAGTTATCTCTTACTTTGTGTTTTGATTTAATTTAATAAATCTATCAATCACTTACGGGTAATAAATATAATAGTCACAATATCTGGCAATCCCAGACATAAAAATTTTTCATCTAGCGTAATCCATGTTTAGGATTTCTAGACATGAATAGACAAATTTTTCAATATTCATAAACCAGAAAACATTCATATTCAGGCCTCTTAACAATATTGGGGTCGCATTAACTGTTTGGTCTGAACTTTTTGAAATTAATTAGTCTAAAATACTGTTAAGTCTGTATTGTTGTACTCAGAATACTGAGTTAGAGGTTTTCAATCCCCACTTTTCTTCAGGTAAAGAGCTGAGAAAGGCTAATTGAGATAACCGCTCAGAATCGAGTCTGCTTCGTTTGTCTGAAGCTATATTTCCAGTCTTTAAGAATAGTCGTTCAGATGAGCTTGATGTTGCTACTATTGACAAGTATTTAATCGCGACTTTGTAAACATCTTGCAGAAGAACGATCTATTTTCACGTGGTGTTTGCAGACTTCACTTGGTGTCCTTCGTGGCATGCTAAGTAAATATTTTTAAAAGTTCATAATTTAAATTGCTCAAGATGGTTTTACTTAGGATCAGCAATAAGTTTGAGCCTGAACTAATTGCAAATCTTAATTAAAATCACCTTGAGTAAATTGAATTATGAACTTAGGACCGTCTGAAATTAAATCCCATGTCTGAAGTTGCCACTTTTGACAGTATATAACCTTTTATCAGAATTTTTATAACACGGTTATAACACATTTGGAAGAAGATATACACACTTACGTTCGCGTTTCCCGCTCCCGAAATTATTGCACTCAGGTGACTCGGGTCCAGTGTTTGGTTTAACAGCTCTACAAATTTGAAGGAACCATTACCCCAAACTAGGCGAGCCGTTACGCGAAATACTTGGGCCCGCCGTTCTCTCTTAAGCTTTGTCGTCAGTTTGGGGTAACTATTGCTACTATTACTACTAAACTTCCCTCCTTGCATAAGAGGGTATCTCCGACCACGACCACCCCACACCTGGTGGCACCTGACGCCCAGGTATCCTTGACTGGATGTTACCCTGGCTGGCCCAGGTCGACACCGACCAATCATCCGGAGATGCTGCGTCGAACTCCGACAGATGGGTGCTCAGCGTCATGTGCCCCTGACTGGGTGCTGCTCAGGCTGCGCTAGGACAACACCGACAAGACCGTACACCAAACCACCGCTACAGATTGGTCCTCCGCGTCGAGTACCAATGGATGGGTGCCACCATGATTAGTCCTCGGCGAAGCATAGAGCTCTACGTCAGGTGCCTCTGATCGAGTTCTACCCGAGTGGCCATCGGATCCCCGACCTGGTGTCATCACGACGAACGCCGATGCATGGTGCCCCCCATGGTCCACCAGACGTACCCGACCGTAACCAAACACCTGCGAACACGAACCGAACGTTACCGAACGACACCGATTATTACCAAATATTGCCGAATGTAACTAATGTTGGCCAAACGTTACCGCACGTTACCGAATGTTACCGAGCGCTACCATAACGTTACCAGATGTTACTGAACGGTTCCGAAAGACACCGACGTGTAACTAAACCTTACCGAATGTAACTAAATATTGGTTAAACGTTAGCAAATGTTACCGAATATATTACCGATCGCGACCGAGCGAAACCAGACGTTAACGAACCGCACCGGGTTACCAGATTACCAGCATGAAGACGATGTGTGACATCAAGCGGTCCCGATGACACCTCGCCCGCTTCTCCCCGGGGCGTCTTGACCCAACCGTCTTACGGGATGGAAATACTGTCCGACCGACCCACACACCAGTACCCTCGGCCCCTTGGATACCGCCATGGCCGAGGTCTCGCCTAGGACCGGGTCACATCAAATACGGCTGACCGTGCCCAGCCTGGGGAATTGAGGTGCCGGATCGTATAAGGGCACATAGCATTTTCTCGCGCGAAATCGCAGTCCCCTGAAGGCTTTTGAAAACATTTCAAAATTTAAATTTTTAAAGGTTAAATCTCGATGTTTATTTTATCCTTCGTTTAGCGAGGGAATTTTGAGCAGGCAAGTACTTCTCGCTACAAAAATGTAAAAGAAGGTATAATACAGTTTTTGGAAAAGTTAAAGACCAGAATATTCAATAGTTCTGGAGCTATAATGTGAGTTTAGTTCAATACAGTGCCCGAGTTTTCGAGCGTTTCAAAGGCTTCGTGATGTACAGCCGCACGGCACGAAGTGTCTCGCCAATGAATGGCTTATAAATATGATAAAATCTAAATCTTTTATAGAAATAATAATTTAACAAATTAAGTTTACTAAATATTAATATGTTTTTCTCAATTTTTAATGTATTTTAAAATAAAGTACACAGTTTAATCTTCATCAGAAGAAAGAATCGAGTCGTCTTTGGTTTCATTGCTCGTCATCGAGGCAAAGTGTTCATTAAAAAACACTTGTTCTTTTGGTGTGAGGTTTTTCAATAAACTCTTCACACCTTTCAGTTTGGCCTCAGTTATTCCAACGATTGGAGGGAGATTTCGCTCTAACTCCGTGAGTTTTACTTTCGTTTTAATTTTAAAGGTAGAGAAATTCGTTTCTGTATAATTCTCAAAAATTTTAAGACTTTCGTTTGGCAGATAATGAATTACGTAAGCTTGGATTATCTTCATATTTTTAGGATGCAGTACAATTTTCTTAAAGGATTTTTCATAATCATTCAAAATGTTATGACCACACTGTACCATAGTGAATGGAGGATTTCGAGAGTTTCTTATCAATTTAATGTACTCTTCTGCAATTTCTATGCGTTCTAACTTCTTCTTTTTCTGCGAATACATTCCAAAATTATGGTCGCATTGACAATACGAATGACCCTGAACTGGAAAGATATGCCAGATGTCAACATCCAATTGCATAGAAAGTGTAAGAAGGTATGCAAATACTGTGTAATTCTTATTTTGTTCACCGCATGCATCAGAAAAAGAACAATCTTTTTGTGGTGAATATTATCAAATTCTTGATGTATTGTATGATGGAGAAAACTGCACACAGTATATGTCCCTTTTTTGGCACTTCCCTCTAAAATAGGATACATGTAGCTCTGTTCCATAAACCATAAACATGAACTTTAAAGAAATAGAGCCACAACAATCGTTTGTAAAACTGTTTTGGGTAACGCAAGATTTTGAGCATAATCAAATTCGCAGCACAGCACTCCTTCCTCGAACATCAGCTTATCTCTTGAAATTCGATATTCTTTTACTTCTTGTTTGTGAATCGCGATTTCAGGAGATTCCACATTTTGCAAAGCACTTTCTTAACATGTATTACATACGTCAGTACGCGGTAACCTTAAGGTAAAATTAACATTTCGATTGTAGTATTTTGCGTATGCGGTATCATCAATTACATTTTTTTCATCGAGATCCTGCGTTACACTTATGTAGTAGTCACAAAACTCACTATACAATTTTTCTAAATTCAATTCTGTATTCGTGAAATAATTTAATTTAGTTGATTCTCGCGAATAATGAAATTTTTGATGTTCCATGGTTAAACAATCTTCCTGAATTCATTTTTTCACTTGATCAGTTAGTTTTACTTTACGATGCTTATGCATCCTCCTACCATCGACTAAACTTTCACCATTTAACATTTTACCCTGTACTATTCTCAATTTTTTCTGCGACAAATTTAGTTACTAATCTTGAAATCTCATGAGCATTAACTTCTTTGGGATCGTTGCATTTCATCAAAGTACTAAGAAGAATGGATTGCTTGTGGTAATCTCCCAATTCCCAAAATTTGGAATGCAACTTCTCTTGTGCAGATATTGCAATACTTTCGCAACGTTTTCTTTCGCAATTCTTCTCCCTGCAAGTAAGTTTTAAACTTACAGATTTTATCTTCAATTTTTTTAAACTTTATCAAGCACAAAACAATTTCATTGAAATATAATAATGTTAAAATGTAAAACGATCAATAACTTTGTATATTAATTTCTCAGTGTATGATTTAATTCATTCTATAAAGTGACTTTATGTCTGGAAAATTTAATCAATTAAAAATATTAATATAATATCAATAAAATTTATCTCTTGCAGAATCGATGAAATACGAATTTTTTTTGTGTTATTTATTTGAATTTGGGACTTGATAGAACCTTTTATCATTCATTGTTGATTGAATCGAACTGGATTATTCAAAGGTATACCTTATTTTTAGCAGTTTTGCGTACATTGTCCGCCCATGTACTCTCGTCTCATTTTCGTTTTCTACCTCGAATTGTGCGAGGTATCTTTTCTATTTTAAAATAAAAATAAATTTTTTTTGACTGGATTACTTATTATTAAGTACAAAAGATATTAAAATTCATTAACCTTAAATGTGCACTATCCAGAGAATAGTCAAGGACTAACTGATCTGTTAACTGTTTTTATTTAAAAATATTATTAGACAAATTTCAACGAACATGTGCATGTTTGTTTACAATAGGAATATTCAAGGTCGCTGACCAGCTACACCAAAAAAAAATGTCAACATTATGTACATTTCAGTATTCTACAATTCAAATAAAAACTAAAAGCTAAAAAATACATTAAGAATTGAAAAAAACAGATTAATATTTAGTAAACTTAATTTGTTAAATTATAATTTCTATAAAAGATTTAGATTTTATCATATTTATAAGCCATTCATTAGCGAGACACTTCGTGCCGTGCGGCTGTACATCACGAAGCCTTTGAAACGCTCGAAAACTCGGGCACTGTATTGAACTAAACTTACATTATAGCTCCAGAACTATTGAATATTCTGGTCTTTAACTTTTCCAAAAACTGTATTATACCTTCTTTTAAATCATGAAGTTGATGTTGAAAACGTCTGAGAATCCATATTGTGTGACGGTATGAAGGGTAGAAAAACGACTTCGTCAAACTATAATAAATAATGAGTTATATTCGACGTTTCGAAGTCATGTACGACTTCCTCATCAGGACAAAATTGGCATTAGTCAGTTATAAAAATTGGAGTGTATCATCGGTCACCTCCAGGAGTAAAAATATGAAGCATCAAGAATGATCATTTTAAAAAATTCAGTATTCGTCTCTCTGTATGAAAGAAAGAGATTAGAGAGGATAATATAAAATTAATAACATAGAGTTGTAAAAATAAGAAATCGCTGAACAGATATTAAATTAATAACTAGTATAAACATAAAAATTAATTACCTAAAAATCCATGTGAGATCATTATAATAAAAAAATTTTTTGGAAAAATGACAGAGACTAATCGAATTAAACAAGTAACAATAACAATTTGTTTTGCAAATCATATTAAAGTGATGGAAATAAATATATAGTAAATGTTAACAAGACAAGAGATTAAGCTATTCTGAAAGACGAGTAGAGACGACAGAAATTTATAAACAAATATAGAGTAGGTAACATATTAAACTAAGAAATTGGAAAGTGCTGTAATGCAAAATGAGATATATTATAAATACTGAATAAAATTAGTATTGAAATTAAAATTGAAATTAAAATAAGAAAAATTACAGATTAATAATATGACGGAGGAAATTAATGAAGACATGGAAACAAAGAATGAAAATGAGATTTGTCTATTTTTTATTATTAACGTTTGGAATATAAGAGTTGTTCCAAGATCACATTATAGGAAGGGATATCATTTTTTAAGTCTGTAATAACATTCAAGCAATTGTTTCCTTCTTTTTTTATGTAAAAAATTTCCGCTAAGCATCTCTTGAAATAATTGTTTTCTTTGTGTAAAATTAATAAGTTATCCCAGTCAAAATCATGGTCAAATTCTAATATATGCTTACTAACAACGTTGTGATATTTCTCATTCAGTTTAATATTATTACGATGTTCATTTCGTCTAGTTCGGAGCAATCTACCAGTCTGGCCTATATATGTTTTTTTACATTGTTTACAGGTGATCTTGTAAACCATTTGACTATGATTTTGACTGGGATAACTTATTAATTTTACACAAAGAAAACAATTATTTCAAGAGATGCTTAGCGGAAATGTTTTACATAAAAAAAGAAGAAAACAATTGCTTGAATGTTATTACAGACTTAAAAAATTATATCCTTTCCTATAATGTGATCTTGGGACAACTCTTTTATTCCAAACGTTAATAATAAAAAATAGACATATCTCATTTTCATTCTTTGTTTCCATGTCTTCATTAATTTCCTCCGTCTTATTATTAATCTGTAATTTTTCTTATTTTAATTTCAATTTTAATTTCAATACTAATTTTATTCAGTATTTATAATATATATCATTTTGCATTATAGCACTTTCCAATTTCTTAGTTTAATATGTTACCTACTCTATGTTTGTTTATAAATTTCTGTCGTCTTTACTCGTCTTTCAGTATAGCTTAATCTCTTGTCTCATTAACATATACTATATATTTATTTCCATCACTTTAATATGATGTGCAAAACAAATTGCTATTGTTACTTATTTAATTCGATTAGTATCTGTCATTTTTCCAAAAAAATTTTTTATTATAATGACCTCACATGGACTTTTAGGTAATTAATTTTTATGTTTATTCTAGTTATTAATTCAATATCTGTTCAGCGATTTCTTATTTTTAAAACTCTATGTTATTAATTTTATATTATCCTCTCTAATCTCTTTATTTCATACAGAGAGACGAATACTGAATGTCCTGATGAGGAAGTCGTACATGACTTCGAAAGGTCGAATACAACTCATTATTTATCATAGTCTGAAGAAGTCGTTTTCTACCCTTCATAACTTCACACCTTCTTTTACATTTTTGCAGCGAGAAGTACTTGCCTGCTCAAAATTCCCTCGCTAAACGAAGGGCTGGAAGATATTAAAGTATGATTTGCTACGAACATCAGAAAAAAAATAGATAAAATTTTGTAAATCAATTTTTCAAAAATTGACTTGCTCTATCAGTTGAAGAACGCCCTGAAGCAAAATTTTAACTCGATATCTCATTTGGCATGGACATAAGTTTACAGACAAAAATATTCGGTTAAGGTAGGAATTGAATAAGTGTGCTATAACCTTACCTTGAATATCCATTTTGTACCGTGTAGTAAATAAATTTGTGGTACTGACAACTTCCGGTATCTTATGTGTTACAGAATTGGGACCCTGTGGTAAAACCGTTTAGCAAACTGTATGTAAGAGGCAAATTTATTGATTGTCAAGTTCAAACTTATGAAGTTGAGCCTGTAAGTATAACAAACTACAAAAATTCGTAAACGAAAACTTAGAAATAATACACTTACAACTTTATACAGTTTAAACGATTTTTTGTTTCAGAAATACATAGGTGAAGCTTTATATCAGAATAACATGCTTAAAGGATTTTACATGGGAAAATTCACAGAAGGAGGAATTACTGTTCATCGGTATAGCACGCTACCGCAAGACAGCTCTGTAGTGGAGTAGCTACCGGGGTGCTACAGGTACCAATCACTGGGGCCCCTTCACTCAAGGGCCCCCTAATTCCCGGGTCAACTATTGATTAGTCCTTCTACTAAATGTATTATGAATATTTGTAATAATAATTTTAATGTACGCAATTTTGAATAATATTATTATATTATAAACGAAAAATAAGGTAGGGCTCACATTACTAAATTAAAAAAAGAAAAAAAAGAAAAAAAAATTATTAATTAAAAAAGTAACAATTAAAGAAAATAATATAATCAAAAAATTAATTTAATAAAATTAAATAATATGAATAATTTCAAATTAATTAGTTGAGTTCTAAATCTTTGCCCCTGCCTACATTATTGGAGAATCACTAGTAGCATATCAGATAAGATACGTTGCTGACAGGTGTCCTCGTAGACAATTTCAAACTCTTATAACGCAAATAAATGCAAATTAAATTCAAATTAAAAGAATTTGAAATCTTTCTATGGAAAAAAAGGCTCTTTCGACTGCGCTGGAATTCGAGCCTGGGTCTTTCGATTGCCGGTCGACTACTCCAACCACTGAGCTACATAGGCGTCCGACATTTCCTTCTCCACAGGAAGATCTCCTTACCTCGCAAGATTTCAAATTCTTTAAATTTGAATTTAATTTGCATTTAGTCGCGATATAAGAGTTTGAAATTGTCTACGAGGACACCTGTCGGCAACGTATCCTGTCTGATATACGACTAGTGATACTCCGATAATGTAGGCAGGGGTAGAAATTTCATTTTCAGCTAATTAATTTGAAATAATTTATAGCCGCAAGGCTGAGCCACTAGGCGATATAAGGAGATCTTCCTGTGGAGAGGGAGATGTCGGACGCCTGTGTAGCTCAGTAGTTAGAGCAGTCGACCGGCAATCGAAAGACCTGGGCTCGAATCCCAGCGCAGTCGAAAGCGTCTTTTTTCCACAGAAAGATTTCAAATTCTTTAAATATTAATAATAATCGAAATATATTAATCAATAAATTAATATTACATTGTTAAAAATTTCTTTATTGAACTTCTATTACATGTAATGGAAGTTTTTTTCAGTAACGTAAATTAAATTTGAAATAC
Organism: Diplolepis rosae; assembly: GCA_030998225.1. Classification (NCBI taxonomy): domain Eukaryota; kingdom Metazoa; phylum Arthropoda; class Insecta; order Hymenoptera; family Diplolepididae; genus Diplolepis; species Diplolepis rosae. The sequence goes on from JAPYXD010000710.1 coordinate 5,169,041, forward strand.
TTTCATCTTAAAAAATACAAACTTTAATTTTAATACACATGTTTATATATTTTATTAATGTTTGTTGATTTTAATATATTTTGATTGAAAAGTTATTAAATTTAATTGTAGATAGGACTTGTATCGACCCTTCTATGAATATTCGATACATGTATAAATTGGCTTTAGGGTCCAGAAATAATGAAAACTCAGTTCTTACATTCTTTCAAACGTTTCGACTCAGATTGGAGTCCTCATCAGTGAGAATTTATCTCTATAAAAAATACAAAGAAGGAATCTTAAAAATTGCCCGTGTAACTGATAAACATTGTAGTAAAAAAGTGATGTAAAAGAATTGCAAGTTTGCAATTATAAAATTGGTCTAAATAACTAAAATTTGCTAAAACGTAAAACTATAAAAACTTAATTTGAAAAAAATACCAACAAGAGAGACTTAAAAGTAGCACGTGTGACAGATAACAATTTTGGTTAACCGATATAAATGAATTGTACAAGTGAAACTATAAAAATGGTCTAAACTAAATGTGAAAAATGTAAAAAAATGTAAAAACCCTGTACAGAAAAAAATTTCTTATAAAAAGACAAAGGAAGAAACTTGAAATTTTGAACGTGTGACCGATGAATTTTAACATATTGTTAAAAAATTATGTAAAAAAAATTACAAGTTTGAAACTATAAAATTGGACTAAATAACTAAATTTGCGGTACAGTAAAACTGTAACAAAAAAACTGTACAATAGTATATTACATTACAAGGGGCGAAACAGAGCGATTACATGAGTGCGAAGTTTGCTCTGCCCGAGTGAAACGAGGGCTGCAATCACACGCAATTCTTTCGCTGTGTTTTGTTTCGAGTAATGTATACTATTTTTCATAGCAACTCTTTTGAGAATCTGATTGGCTGTAACTGTGGAGTGGGTTGAAAGTCGCTGTTTCAACCCGCACCACAGTTACAGCCAATCAGATTCTCTAAAGAGTTGCTATGAAAAATAGTATACATTACTCGAAACAAAACACAGCGAAAGCATTTCGTGTGATTGCAGCCCTCGTTTCACTCGGGAAGAAAACTTCACACTCATGCAATCGCTCTGTTTCGTCCTTTGTAATGTAATATACTATTCTGTAAAATTACTAAAGAGAACCTTAAAGAATAGCACGTGTGACGGATAAAACATTCTAATAAAATGATATAAATGAATTATACATGTGAAACTATGAAATTGGTCTAAACTAAATGTAAATGAACTGTACAAAAAATTTTTTTTTTATAGAGGTACAAAAGAAGAACTTGAACAATTTTGGACTCATTTATATCGTTTTTACTACAATGTTTATCCGTCACATTTGCTATTTTCAAACTAATTTTTCTCCCCTTAGTAATTTTACAGAATTAAAATTGTTTGTACACTTTTTGTTTTCTTGAAAATCGAATTTTTAGACCATTTTTATAGTTTCACTTGTACAATCCATTTATATCGGTTTACCAAAATTGTTATCTGTCAAACGTGCTTCTTTTAAGTCTCTCTTGTTGGTAATTTATCAAATTAAGGTTTACAGTTTTACTTTTTAGCAAATTTTAGTTATTTAGATCAATTTTATAATTGCAAACTTGCAATTCTTTTTCATCATTTTTTAACATAATGTTCATCGGTCACACGTTCAAAATTGTTCAAGTTTCTTCCTTTGTATTTTAATAGAAAAAAATTTTTTCTGTACAGTTCATTTACATTCAGTTTAGACCAATTTTATAGGTTCACATGTATAATTCATTTATATCATTTTATTACAATGTTTTATCCGTCACACGTGCTACTCTTTAAGGTTCTCTTTAGTAATTTTACAGAATAAAATTTTTGTACAGTTTTGTTACAGTTTTACTGTATCGCAAATTTAGTTATTTAGTCCAATTTTATATTTTCACATCTGCAATTCTTTTATATCACTTTTTTACTACAATGTTTATCCGTTACACGGGCAATTTTTAAGATTCCTCCTTTGTATTTTTTATAGAAGTAAATTCTCACTGATAAGGACTCCAGCCTGAGTCGAAACGTTTGAAAGAATGTAAGAACTGAGTTTTCATTATTTCTGGACCCTAAAGCCAATTTATACATATATCGAATATTAAATTTAATATGAATGTATATTAAAGTCTATTAAAATTAATAGGATTTTCAACAGTGTATATTAATAAAAAAATTATTAAAAAACAAGGAAAAATAATATTATAGTATTATTAAGTTTTTATTAGATATACAGATACAACATTAATAATGTTTAAAAACTTCAATGTGATAAGTGAAACTAAATATCAATAAAACTACTTAACTCCTTCTTTTTATTTTAATATTCTCCTAAAATTTTTGTTAGTGTTGAATAACTGATTATCACTTAAACTCTACTGATTGCCATTGCTAGAATTTAGGTGATGAAAACTCAACTTGTAGAAATAGTATACACTGTAATGCTATACTTAATTTTTACGCAATATAGCATCCCTTGGGCACCGAGCCTCCACCAGTATGTCTTAGGATATCAAGGCAGACGATTTTACATGAAATACCGCAAAACAATTTTCGTTGTGCGCCAGACCGACAAGGTCACCTCAGTTCGATAAAATTAAAAGAAACAAAAAAGGGGGGAAGCGTAAGCAACTGGTGCGAAATTAATGAGGGGGGTGTCCTGGTGAAAACTCGATGTACCGGCAAACTCGGCCAGCTCAGCTCGAGTCGGTAGAGTAGGGGAGGTCCCCGAACGGGATTAGGTCCCGGAAGAGGTTTCTAACCTATAAAGGAGATAAATAAACACAAACCTTTTACAATATTTAAGTTCAGTTTATTAAGTCTCTAACAACAACTTTGAAACCCGACAATTCCTCGTATCTAATCTAGACACTATACCGGGGGGGGGGGGGGGGGCCATGGTCGAAATTACTTGGTGTCAAATAACGTGCCAAATTATTAATCTAAAAGCCAACTATAACAAAAAGGTGGCCACGTGTCGGTAGGGTTCCTGGAAAGGATAAAATAATGCGGCCTCACCTTATAGAAAGGCAACAATGCCAAAACCGACAACTGAGGACGATCGCCTCGTTGTCTCCGGGTCGTTACAATCTAGAAGTCCGAAACACTAGGAAATATACTGTATAATTCACACAAAACCAAAGATACGATGCGTTGCGGCGAAGGAGCTGGCTTGCGCGAAGGCTGCGGACGAAATAGGACGATGCTGTCGCTTTCCGGTCGCTCGTGCCTTCCTGTCGCTTCCCCTACCGCTGGTTCGGCGCGCTGATTGGCTGGCGGCCCACTTCTGCTACGATCTTGTGCAGAGGTATCACAGGAGCGTATTGACGAGGAGCCTGCAGTACCCCAACGTCCACACTCCTGGTAACATTCCCAGATTTGAGTCGTCAGAAGTTGTTGCTCCAGTTTCCTTCCCCTCCGTTGACATCCATATTAATTATCAAAATTCTGGGGACTCCCTTGCTCATCCGTTACTCGAGGAGTCTTGCTGGGATCCGATAGAAGGGTGGCATGTCACGGGCCTGGGCTATAGGGGCCTCTCTAGTAGAACTGGAGGTCGAGACTGGAGTTGCCCATGACTCGGTCTACGTAGTTCCACACCAGGTGGAGGAGTCGTCCAGGATCCTCGTGGCAGAAAACGCGACACAGGTCCTGGGGGCATCTTCGTAGGGTGCCCAGTTCATGGGTTGACGAAGGTGATGATTGGTTGAAAATAGGCGGCGAAACTTAAAGGTGTCAGGTTCGGCAATATGTAGCGAAATTGTTGTCTTTTCGGGCTAGACGACAGCGTAAGTCCTGAGTACATCCTTCCGGTCCTGAATTCCCTCGATGTCCCGCGTTGCTCTTGGCGGTTTTACATAAATAAATAACGAACAAAAAATATAGCAGTAAATACTTAAAATACAAACAACAAAAATAGCCCTTAGTCCCGGAGTACCGTGCAGCCTTTGAGGAACTCCTTAGTTCGATAAAATCATAGAAAATTAAACATTCCGAAATTGAATATCATAAATCATATATTTTGTTCACAATTGTGAGTTGAAAAAATTTGCAACGTAACAATAGACTATTACTATTACTTCGAGTAGACTCTTTTTATTCAACTCTGAAAACGATGTACCCGAGAACAATAAATATTAAACTTTTCCAGAATATAAGAGATAGTTCCATTCGTTTTATAACACAAAACAAATTTTTTATAATAAGGAGAACGTTGTAATATGAATAGTCATACAATATTAAAAGTTAACAAGTTTTAAACGGAGCTTTATATTTGCGTGATGCATCGCGTTACGAAACATACTTAACCAGTTAACTGTGGCGACTATGGCAAGTTCGATGTATTTATGACGAATATACTCGTCAATTACAGTTAACTGGTTAAATGTTACGGAGAAAAAACGTATTAATCACAGTTAAAACGCGTACGTAAACATTAAAGAATAATAATTTGTTAAACATATCATTTTTCTTAAATCTTATAAAAGTTTTCAAATCTATCTGAATAAGGATTGCTAATCCTAATTGTATCCTAAAAGGTTGATTTCCTAAAAATGACATATCAAAGTATATTAATAGAAGAACTACGTTATATACATGAACAAATTATATTTTTCATATTATCTATAAAATATATGAAAATTTTTTATTATTTACAAGCACTTAACATTTGTTCGATTTGAGGAAAACCGATCTTGAAGATAATCTCGCACCATTATTACAAGAGAATCTAAACATTTAAGGTAAAAGCACCAATAGCCGGACAGAGCCATGAATTTTTCTCAAAATGAGTGATTTATGAATCACTTATCGCTATTTTCGTGTACCGTATACCGTACCGTCCAGATCCTTCTCAAATTGTAGCTGACACAGAATCTTCACACATTATTGATAATCAGTCTTATGTTCTGCTTTATGTAATGAACAGTAATAAAAATTCAAATTTGAATTCAAAAAATCATCAATAAACGTGGTTGAGTTATTCTCGTGTAAATGACTCAGTCGCTTCACGATGACGCTGGAAATCTGGACTCCAGTTCTAATCAGGTTCCTCCTATATTTAGCTATCACGCCCAATGCATGTTTCGACTAAATTTGAAAAAAAATCCTTTTTTTCTTCTTACGTGTCACAACTGAGGAAAACGATGCAACCTTATCTTTCGACCAGTCCTTCAATTGAGAATTCCTGCATTTCCAAATTAATATTGCCGAATGCAGCATTGCGGTCGATGTGAAAAAACAAAGAAACGACGTGTTTCGTTAGGTCATCCTTATTTTGAAAGAGTCCAAGGCAAGTTACACATCTCTGAAGGTCCGCATCTAATGGGTCATGTACCCGGTTCTCGTTGAGATCGCTTCAGAAAAGTTTGAGTTGGTCTTCTAGGTAGTTGGAAATGGTGTCCCTAAATTTCTGTTGAATACTATAAATATTTGATAACATATGTCTTATATTAGGTGACAAAATTTAATAAGTAAAGCGTTTTAAGGGGTGATACTTAAGAAAAGTAGCAAGTTCATGTGAACTTTTTTGGTACAGTTTCTACATGTTTGTGTCTAAAGTACATAAAATTTTCTTTTCAAAATTTGGAAAATGATGAAGAAGATAAAAATGGACGTAGATAGGCTACTTTTGGTATTGACCATGAAAATGAATTTCGATATATTTTGCTAAAATCGAACTTTTTTTCAATTTCGTAACCAAAAGTAGTCAATCTACGTCCGTTTTTATCTTCTTTACCATTTTCCAAATTTTGGAATCAAAATTTTATGTACATTACACTTAAACATGTAGAAACTTAAAATCAATGAAATTTGATAATTTTCTGAGTATCACATGCCCTTAATCTTCAAGAAAATAAACAAGTCAAGAGAGGTTGTAGGTGAGAAAACAAGCAAATTGGATATTTCCTTCATAAGAATCTATCTAATTTTCAAGAAAAATAACTTCAAATAGTATTATTTCAGAATTACACTTTCAGGTTATTGCTTTATCCATTAAATACCGTGCCAAAGTCCAATTTTTTTCATAATTTTTTTCTCCACAGTAATATAATAAATATGTTACCTCTAATATCTTGCCTTATGCTGTCTACGTGTGCTACTGGACGGCAAAATGCTTGTTTTTCACTGAATGTATTGCAATACTAAGATCAGGTGAATCTAAATGAAATATTAGAGAAATTAAATGACAAATTATAAAATATATTGAGATCGCAGAAATAAAGAATAAAGAAATTACCGTGGAAATGCAGTCAATTTTACTGTGCTTTTACTTGTGGCACGTCCCGCGACTCTACCACCTAGAGTAACAAACAAATTAAGGAACCAATGAAGGGGTCAAGGCAACATTACCGCGTTCGTGATTAGATCGACTCAAGATACAGCAAAATCTAATAAGAAGTAGGAAGATCGTTGAAATCGAAAGGCAGATTAAAATGGAATTGATATATTTGGCTGTGACATTAATGCCAGGTAATAAATTTCATCGGCGCGTGAGTCATCGGAGAAGGCAACTCATCCGATCTTAAGCTTCAATACCAAATATGGAAAGGGTAGCACACCTGGTGTTTTTCCCCCACCATGATTGACATACTTTGGGCCTATAAAAGGCGAAGGTTCCAATAGAATTTAGTTCAGTCATTTAGTCAACGTCCGATTTCTAAAATGTAACCAACGCGAGTCCAGTTCAGTGTCGTCACTTCTTACCGCGAGTTCAGTCCAGTCAGTGCAGTTCAGTCAGTTAGTCAACGTCCGATTTCTAAAATGTAACCAACGCGAGTCCAGTTCAGTGTCACCAATTCTTAACGCGAGTTCAGTCCAGTCAGTGCAGTGTAATCACTAAGTATTTTAACTTTTATATATTCATGTCTATCTTTTCCATGGCGGTCACTTAAAATACTTTTGTTAATAATATATTTATATGATCAACCCTTCTAATTTACTGACTATTCCTCATCCCTTAGAGAGGATCCTTCCGATCCTTACATCAAACGAGATCTTTTAAAAGAGAGAAGTGTTACGTTTCTGACGTAACACTTGAATATCAACATTGAAGTTCGAAAACTTCATGATACTATTTTCATAGATTTTTCTTTTTTGATAGATCAATAGAAGATAGTAGAGAAAACCGTATTATATCAGAATTTTATACTTTTTTTCACTATCATATCGTACAATTTGGAAAAAATCTTTTCTTTTGTGCGTTGTTTAAGTGTACAAACATAACCTAGATCTATTATAAAACAGAAGCTAATAATCTCAATCATGTTTAATTGTACATACACTACCGTCGGAAATTGTGCGCACGGTGCTTGTGATTGCTATTAAAAATCACTGCTGAATTTGAACCACGATATCTCGGTGAAAAAAAGAGATAGGACATTTTTAAAAAAACAGTTGGCAAGCTTATGAAATTCCACGTCCAGTGATGCTCAACAAATATTTTTTTGACCTTCTGAAAGTAATACAGAACGTGAGGAGTTAAAAAAAATTCAAGATTTTCTCAAATTCTCTACCTCAACTTCAACTTTTTGCATGACCTAGGAAATTTTTTTTCAAAATCTGAAAATTATACGACATAAAGTCTAAAATCTTATCTTTAATTTAAGCCAAGCGAACTTGAAAAATATTCATGGGTACCCAAGATACGATTAAAAATGTTCAATCGTATCTGAGTTGAATTTTAATCGACGATCACAGATCTCGGCCGGTTTGTTGCTCGCCTCCTTCGTTGAGGCAGGACCGAATAGGCCACGCACAAAGGTGGCGCTTAAGTGGAGCCCTCTTATATGTATTTTTGATTCTGTTCATTAGTAATTTTTATTTCTAATTATTCTAACTTTAAAAAAATATTTATTGTTATTTGTGATTATTAAAAATTATTTAAATCCAATATTATCCCCATATTAACGAACAGAACAATGATATGTAAACAGTTTTAATTTCTTAAAATTCTTATAAACTAAAATATTAGTAAAAATTTTAATAGTAATTGTAAATATCAACTATGAATGAAAGGAAAGGAAATAAAGGAAACACGTTCTTGGATCAAAGAACATATAAGAGAGCTCCACTTAAGCGCCACCTTTATGCGTGGCCTATTCGGTCCTGCCTCAACGACCAATTAAATTAATAATTAATTTGTGGTACAGCAGCACACGCGGTAGCGTCAATTTCTATGAACGAAATCACTAAAAATATTCAAACACTCGAGCTCGGTTTTGACTGGCCCACCGAAATCCCCACTTTTGCATGGCTATGTTGCTCCCCCTTCGACGTCGGTTTCACTCTCGTGGGTACCCATAATATTTAGAGGTTGAAATTAGTATATTGCACAACTATGGAAAATAAATGTTTTTATGTGCCACGGGCGCGCAAACTCGTTTTTTCGCTACAGTCAACAGTAGCGCAATGTAGTACATTGCGCTGCAGAGGAATGAAATGTAAAAATTGAACTGCGCATGCGCCCTTAGCCCGGCCACGAAGCTCAATCCTTCTTATTCTTCTTCTTCTTCGTACAGCGTTAGCATCTTACTGGCAAAGCCTTGTACATTTGAACTGCGCATGCGTCTACTAAAATCCATTACTGCTACACAAGATCGATAAAATCAAAATGGCGGGGACTAGTCGTGACATATCAAGTGTAATGACTAGCGCCGCAAACAACTACAATACTAGATTAGATTCGAGTGTACGCATAAAAACTCGTATACGCACCAGAGTCACACAAAAAAGAATACGTGCCAATGCACACAATTCTGGAAATTACGAGACTCGCGACAATGCTAGCAGGACTGATCGCGCCTCAGCTTCGTCTCGGCTTTGTCTCGGCATCGTCTCGGCTTTGCCTCAGCTACGTCTCGACTACGCCTCACCTACGCCTCGACTATGCCTTGGCTCCGATCTCCTGCGAGCATTGTCGCTCGTCACGCAATAACCGTCATTGTGCACCTCGGCACTTAATATACTATTGTGTCCATACGGGCGGAAAAAGTTGCATTGCATGCTTGTGCGTAGAGCGGCATGGAGTCAATTGTGCCTCGGCGTCAAAATCGGGCGAAATGTTCATACCGCCCGAAACTTGACTGCCCGCGGCTAACTACGCACTGGCACGCAACGCGACTTTTTCCACCAATTTGGACACAAAACGTCGTGTGCACCTCAAGCGACATGGTAGCGATGTGACTCGTGTGAATACAGCCCTCGCTACGCTCGGGCGGGTACACTTCGCACTCGTCACAATTGCCACCATGCCGCCCTAGGTACACAATCTACTATTATCTATCCTAGTAGTGATTTTCACGTGTACCGAATCTTAAATTTACTTTCAAGTCTGTCACCATTACTGATTTTTCTGAATAAAAATAGCATGACATGCGGTACATTTTACTAACATCTCAAGTGAAAAAGAAGTTTACAATATAATGTAAATAATGCTGTCGTTCAAAATTTATTCGTCGTAAATGTGTATGTGTGTGTATGCAAATTCATTCATTAAAATAATAATGAAGCAACAAAAATAAAAAATAAATATTTGTGTGTAATAAATGTTTCTCTTATATTCAAAAATAAAGGGCATTTTAAGGATTTATATTTAGCCATATTCAAGTATTTATGAAATAATTGAAATACATTAATTAATATGTAGGTTTTAGGGTTTTGCGAACAAGAATTTTGTAAAATGCGCTGTCGTACTAATGGAAATTAATGAATAAAAAATTATACAAAAACAAAATCTCAACATAAAAATTCAACTTTTTGCATTGTATTCATTTAGAATTATGTTTGTCCAAATATTTAAGATAATGTATCGACAAATCTTGTAATTGTATAACAAGCTTCAGTGTATGCATTCTAATTACTAAATATTTAAACATTTCGAATTACAACAATTGTGTATGTTATCGGTATTAATTGTGCAAAAATATTTTTATGTATCAAAACTCAATGTATTCAATTTAATGTATTAGCAAAGAACACAATTATTAACCTAATAAGTACGTATCAATGTAAATCACGAATGATAAGAATATCTCTTGATACATTTTGACAAAAGAAATTTTGATATTAACAAAAGTTTAATTTGAATTGATTGTTCAACGTGGATGCGAAAGTTCTAACACGGTCATTGCATCCCCGTGTTCGAACTAAGGGGGGAGGTGTCACGTCCCGTGACTATCAATATTTATTTACAAAATAATATGTGTAAAATTAATAATTTGAAAATATTAAACATGTAAAAGCAACAGGTATCTCTATATATCGATCGTCGAAAAACCCGGAATGTCTAGACAAAACGAAATTGTATTCATTGGGGAACTCCATCGGAATGCGTTATAATGCGTTATGTACACAAACCATTAACCCTCTACTTCCTACAAAGTCCATTCACCTAAGGGAAATAGGGAGGCTAGAGGAACACAAAGGAAAATCTAGAAGACCTGTTACTGAGTGGAACTAAAATTAGAATCTCGTCGCTATGGATACAAATCAAAGGAAGTGTTGGAATCTTCATGGAAACAATTATGATCTCATCTGGGTGGAAGAAAAGCTTTTAGGGAGCACCTTGCAATGTCATGTCAGTATCGATCGAAAAATGGCGGATTTCATGTAGGTATCGACCGAAAAAACAGTCTATAAAAGTCCCTGCAAATGCGCAAATCTTCAGTGACCGTCGGACCATCTTCATAATCGCATCTCTTCCTAGAAAAGCAACAAGTGACTTTCAGATTATCTTTAACCCCGGAATTCTCTTAGAAAAGTGACTTCAAGTTCAGAACTCAGTACCTTTCTCAGAAAGCGATTTCAACCGTCACTCATTTTCATCAGTTTATCAGTTCGTTCATCATTGTGAATATTAATTGGATTATCAATGCTGCGAGAGGATTTTAAATATCTAATTGGATCCACATAAATTGACTTCAACATTGTACCAAGGACACATAAGAATTTTGGGGACTCGAACCATTAACTAAAAACAATTTCGGTAAGTACCAAATTGTTATCAAGTCCCTAATTTGATACTTGAATAAATATATAAATTCTCCTCCTTTCATTTTCAAGCTGCTTTCCAGCAGGAATTTTCAAAGGGAATTTCTATCACATTTGTATTCAAAATATTTAAATAAAAGGGTTAATAATTGTAATATTCTTGAGTTTTATTGTTGGCTATCCTCAACTCTTGTTTCGGTTAAGAAATCTTTTCAGGTCTCTTTTCTGAACAAAAAACGAGGAAAAAATAAATTATATAATAAAAGGTGAGTAACTAAGACGTGACACTTTGACTAAAAACTTTAGTTTAATCGATCAAACAAGTTATCACATTACATATTCATTTTCATCGTGCGCTTCGTGCTCGGTGTTCTATGTCCTTTACATACAAATTGCTACATTCTTTTTATTTCAAATGGAAAAGAAAATTCCATTCACTTAAGGTTCTATCGACTTTTTAAGGAATTACATAATTAAAATAATTTATATTCACTTTAATATCTCAAGAAGGAAAAAATCCGTAGACGTTATTTAATTTAATGATTCTGCATTTGAACGCTTTTTCCTACTAGCGCGTAATAAAGTGCATATTATTGCTCCCTGTGGGACAAATAAATCCATTTTTCGTCCCTCCAGTAGAAAAAAAATCGTGTGCAACACGGGAAAAATATTAATATTACTCGTATGATTGTTGCCCTCGCTGTACTCGGGCATCAAACTTCACACTCGCAACATAAAGTTTTTTTTCCATAGTTTCACAATATACTATTTTCGTATCTCACATATTTTACTTAAAAAATGAAATTTTTTATTTTCAATATTGTTTTTTAAAATCAAAATATAAAATATACATCCTGGCAAAAAATACCCAAATTATAATTTGTAGACCTCATTTAGGAAAATAATTTTCCATCTCAACGTTTTTTTCGTATCTCACATATTTTGTTTAAAAACTGGAATTTTTAAATTCTTATGGTATTTTTGAAATTATAACAAAAAATATATATTTTATGAGAAACTTTGTTAGGCAAAATTTTGTAGACCTTATTGAAGCGAAAAATGTTGAATTCTTACTTTTTCTTTCATATTTCACACATTCTGGTTAAAAAATTTAATTTTCGATTTTCAATACTATTTTCTTAAATTAAAAAAAATGCTCTGATTTTCACAATTCTGGTCAGATGTGGCTGGTTAACAAACTTGTCCTTATATTTTGGGCTCCAATAAAATATGCCAATGCTTATTTATATTCGATAATTCGATCGAGCGTTATTGTGTTCACGACTTACTACAGACAGATACTGGTCACAACCGTTTCGTAAATACCTTCTCATTCATGTTGAGAATATAAAAAGTCTGTTATGATTCCTTCAAAGATTCTCTCCATCATGTATTTTATTACAAAAAAGTCTGTCATGATTTTCTGGTTTATTCTCCACATTGAATACTATATTTATAATTATTTTTATTTTTTACTAGCGGGTCATAAACAGGATTTTATTATCCTGTGTGAGGCAAACAAATCCATTTTATAACCCAATAGTAGAAGAAAAATCGTATGCGACAGGGGAAAACATTCATTTTACTCTTGTGGTTGTTACCGTCGCTTTGCTCGGGCACCAAACTTCACATTTGCAAAATAAATTTTATCTACTAGAGGGTCATAAAGTGGATTTTATTGCTCCATGCGAGGCAAGCAAATCTATTTTTGGTTCCTCTGGTAGAAAAAAGACGTGTGCCACACGGGAATAACATTAATTTTACTCGAGTGGTTATTACTCTCGCTTTACTCGGGCATGAAACTTCGCACTCGCAAAATAAATTTTTTCCCCTAGTTACACAATATACCATATTATAGTAGCAGCTGGACAAATATTTCCATACTTATTTATCCGGACACTGGATTTGCCTTGGTAGCCGGACGAATAATTTTAATCTTATTCGAACGTCTAGCCGGTCAAATAGACGCAACCAAATAATATATATATATATACTAGGGGGCTTCTCTCCTGCTCGCTTCGCTCCCCCCCCCCCCTCACCCCTCACCGAGCCGCTTCGCTTCATTCGCGCCAGACCCCCCAAGCTCCAATGTATTTCGCTGTAACTAAGTTCTGGGTACGTAGTTCAAACCGTGAAGTTCGATGGCGCCACCTCCGCCACTTACATTGTTAAGCCTTCCCGTCACTGATATAACACGTGGATCAATAAGTCCCGGGACTGACACATGGATGGCGTTGCCAACAAAAGTTCTGTATGGTTTTTCATGAATAGCAACCTTCAAAAGATATCTGTCAAAATTTCATGACATTCTGATGTTTGGTCCACGAGTTACTGTGATTTAAGTGACGCTAGTCTTGATATTCTCAAAACAATGGATTCGAAACAATTTCGTGTGTTGATTTACCATTGCTTTTTGATTTAAAAAAACACAGTGCAAGCTCAGCAATGGCTTGAAAAGTGCTACGGGGACTCTGCTCCATCAAAAACAACCATTTGTCGGTATTAAGGGCATTTTCTTTTACGTTTACATGCTATGGGAAGCACGACGAGTATTGGACAAAGTCACGACAATAACATGCTCTTTAAAGTTAACATCTAGAATGTGCAGCTTAATATCTAGATATTCAACTTTAGATCTTATAATCGCCATTCCATAGTGACACTTCCAAGGTATTGAAGGAGAGTATCCATTTTTCTCACTGCATTCGAGATAATTATTCAAATTCAACTACCGCAGAAGAAATTATCTTAGTTGTTAAGAAGCCTTGAAACACTACACAAAGGCAGACCAAAAGCTGTTACGATGTTTCGTATTTTCGTGGTTGCGTTGATCATTGGGATCGTTTCATCAGGAGACAGTAAGTACTTATAGCGAAATTTGATTATTTTTCTTGAAAATATAGATTAGCTTGATAAACTTTTGTTTTATAGTTTTTGAATCATTAATAATTTCATTTGGTTTCCATTCAATGAATTACATTAAAATTAAATTTCCATTAAATTTCCGTCAAAAATTTCACTTTTTTAAATTTATCATTCAACATTCTGCAAATAACAGTACTGATTCTCAAAAATTATTTAAATTATCGAAATAAAGAAATTATTCAAGTATTTGGATTCTTTTTTGTTTCATTACGGATTATATATTCTGTTAATAACAAATATATTTGATGACGAAAAATATTAACATTATGAGTAAATGATTTATTTTCAAACCACAGGGATAAAAAAACTACAATAAAAAATATAATAATTAGAGACATAGACTAAGAAGCAAATCTATTCAAAATTAATAAAAATATACTAAAATTAATTGAAATTTTAATCGATTCTACAAGTTTTTCTAGTTAGTTTAGGCAACTGAACTTGCTTTGTGATCCGTCGCCATATAAGATACCCGATAACAAGATACTATTTTACAATAGTTTCTATTTTTAGAGTAACAACTCTAAAAACCATTATCATCACATTCTTAAAAAATGTACTTACACGGAGAAAAATAGTGGAAGTCATTTTATTTGACTCTGTCGATTAAACTTGGGCCGTAAGGATATTTGAACATCTTTTAAATCCTAGTCGAGTAAAATGAATTAATAAATACCTAATACACTGAAAGTGAATAACAATAAGCATTACACTCTAAAAACAGATTATTGACTGTTAGACGATTCCTTTCACTATTAAAGGATATTATTATATTTTACTGTCAAAGTATTTCTTTTGGTCTGGAAATGAAATCCTTTGTCGTACAAAGGAAATATAATTTTGAGAATAAATGAAGAAAATTGTATGATATAACCTAATTAGAAATGTAAACAAGCCCTACTTTGAAAAATGCCAATATTAAATCGATCACTTTCAATACTATAACAAACTGTCTTATAGATTTCCGCTTAAAGAAATTTTAAGATACAACTTTGATGAAAACCATAATAATCATTGAAATTCAAGCACGCTTTACAAAATCAGTTTAAAAAAAGACGACTGATAATCCTTCGATGACTAAAAATATTAAAAATTAATAAATTTATAATGCTTCGATTGTCAGAAGCAATAAAAAATATGGTTAATCGTATAAAAACCTTCCAAAATTTTTACGTTTCACTCTGGGATTCCTAATATTTTAAAGAAATCTATTTCCTTGACGCATCCACGTTAATTAATCGCGATCATCAAAGAATATATCGCGCAACACAAAAATTACTCGCACATATTGCATTGTTAAGCACTAGACGATGTACACTCACTGATGCACAGGCGCACTTCGTCCTCTAGCCTACAATGCAATCGTTTAATAGTTAAAGGAGTTCTTCTCAGAGTCAAAAGAAATCGTTTGTTGGTAAAACTATTTTCGTTTTGCATGTTACAGGTGAGTTTTTTAACAGTGAAACGATTTTGTTGATAGACAAAAGAAATCAGCATTATTTCAATGGATGCATTCTAAAAGGAACGTAATTTTAATATCAATAGATTTTTCTTAGAGTGTACATAGAGAATAGTAAGGAGTTGAGTAAAATGTTGTCGACGACAAGACATCAACATGCGTCAGTGGGTTAACATGAAATGTATAACTACGAGGTCTGTTCGGAAAGTATCGGGCTTACCTTTATATCTCCGCGCTGGCGTTATTCTTCATCATCGGGCGGGTGGCATCCTTCAAAGTAATCCCCACTTGATTCAATAACACGGTTCCAGCGATGTTTCCACTTCTCGAAACAGTCCTGGAACTCACTTTTAGGGATGGCCTTGAGTACGCTCATCGCATTATTTTCAACCGTCGTTTTGTCATCGAATCGCTGTCCTTTGAGTGGTTTTTTGAGTTTTGGAAACAGCCAAAAGTCACAGGGGGCTATGTTGGGACTGTACGGAGGTTATCGAAGCAATGCGATACTGTGTTTACTCAGAAACTGCTGCACAAGATTCGATGAATGTGCTGGCGCGTTATCGTGGTGAAGAAGCCAGTCACCGCACACACGCGAGTCATTCCTAAAATCTTCTTCAAAATTTCCCAAACAGTAGTTTTCGGTATTGCGAGATCATTTTCTCGTTCACGAACAGTTAATCGACGATCACCTTCAATCGTAAGTCGCACCCGCTCAATATTATCCAATGTTTTTGTCGTCAAAGGTCGGCCAGAACGAGAATCACTATCAACAGAAGTGCGGCCTCCTTTGAAACGATTATACCACTCTTTTATTCGTGTTTTGCTCATACACTCATTCCCAAAAGCCTTCTGCATCATCTGAATAGTTTCCGAACTCGTTCTTCCGAGTTGAAAACAAAATTTGATGCAAATTTGTTGATCTTGTTTATTAGTCATTTTTAACAATCACAAAATCCGCCGAGCTCAAAAATAGCTTTGTAAACAAAGACAAGCTGCGCATGAACTATACGTCCGGCAGATGTCAGCAAGCAACCGATAGGTTCGTGAGGCTTTACTGTTGACGTTCATGCACCGCAGAGGTCGCTCGAACACTATGGCGCAGAGATATGAAGGTAGGCCCGATACTTTCTGGACAGACCTCGTATATATCACCGACGCTTGAGGTACTTAAAACGATAGTTGAGTAAAATGAGCATCGGGCGTATTAGTTCTTACTTTTTCTGCTCCGATAAAGTATGCACGCTGTGTGGGACTCGCCCGAAGTAATATCCACTTAACTAAAAACTCCCCCATTCCCTCGCCGGACCCCGGAACCGCGTAAGCATTACTTCAGGGTCATGTTCTATAGGTGCTCTACGCCGAGCCTCTACGCTCTTCCACTTTGCCTGCTTGGCTTGGCTTTTCTAAGTTTACATTTCCTAATTTTTTATTCGGGAATTTGGTTTCTGATAAACTTAATCTGAAAAATGTACATTAAATAAATATATCTATCAAAAAAGACATTTATTCAAATCTAAAAATTAAAACTTTGAATGAAATTTATGCAATTAGTGCGAATAAATTCTCTTTTATATTAAAACGAAAAATATTTCAACATCAAGTAAATCTACCTGCATGCAAATAAAAAACAGACGTTCAGCTAACATATTCTTTTACATAATCATCTCTTTACACATTAATATTATTCTAATGACTCAGAATTTGAATGCTCAATAGACGTGTGACTGCATATTATTTTTTCAGATTATTTTTTTACTAATATAATTGCTTCGTTAATGTTCTAAAACACAAAATGCATCGAAATATATTTAATATTCATCTATTGGGTTGTCCCAAAAGTAATTGCCGATCTCACATATAGATGTCTTTGACCATCTTTTTAAATGGCTATTTTTAATGTCATGGCTTTTTCCTTATGGTATTTGTTAGCTGTTACTCTTAGCTTGCTTTACAAACAAATTTCGCGTGATTTCGTTTACAGTTGTCAGTTTGCGATTAACTTTGAGATGAAAAACGGTCAGAATTGGTCAATCGTAAAGGTGTAATTTTTCACCATGACATTGCTACACCACACACATCTTTAGCTACTCGCCAAAAATTATTAAGGTTTGGTTGGGAAGTGATGTTACATCCACCATATAGCCCTGACCTTGCACCATCAGATTACTATTTATTTCGATCTTTGCAGAAATCCTTGAATGGTAAAACTTTAAATGATGATGAAGCTGTGAAATCGCACTTGGTTCAGTTTTTTTCTGATAAAGACCAGAAGTTCTATGAGCGTGGAGTCATGAAGTTACCAGAAAGATGGCAAAAGGTCATTGAAGCTATTCGTATTTTGAAATCAGAATAATTTAAGGGGCAGCCCACCTTTGAGGTCTCTTTTTTCACCATTTTTTTTCTTTCAGAACTTTTTATTTTACCATTTCACGTTTCTTACATTATGTTGTATGGTTATTGAAGTATAAGAGAAAATTTTGGTGACACCCTGGTGAGTTATGGCCGGCCGAATGGTCAACAATTTTTTCCTTGTCGGCACGATTTCTCATGTTTGAATGATCTGAAACAGTAAATCCATATTTATTCTTAAAGAGGGCATGAATGGTTATCGTCCCTAGCTAAATTCGTTTAACAGCTGGCCGCTCGACGCGCCAGAAGAGCGTTTAGAGCGCTCCGAAAACCCGTTTTGCCCACTTATGCGATATTTTGATGGAAAAAAGGTTTCTACATGAATTCTAAGGCTTTAAACTAAGTAAAAATGAAAAAAACAAAAATCGAATTTTTGAAAATTGAAAGGTGGGCTGCCCCCTTAAACAATTATCAAAGCTTTTTTATATCTTCAGAAATTATGAAAAGGTGAAATCCGGAAAAAGCAAATATTTATTCTCCAAAAGATTGTCACTATGTGACTCATGCACGGAGAAAAATAGTTGAAGTAATTTTACTCAACTGTGTTGATTAAACTTGGGTCATAAGGACATTTGAACATCTATTAAATCCTAGTCGAGTAAAATGAATTTGATAAATACCTAATTCACTCAAAGTGAATAACAATAATCATTACATAGGAAATAGTAAGGAATTGAGTAAAACGTTGTCATGTTTCTCATGAATAACAAAAAAATAACAGACAAAACACGATCGAACACGACTGCAGTACGATGAATTTTTGAAATCACTAGTTTATAAGTTTATAAGCCTTATTTTATTTACGGCTCGGATATGGAAATCCTATCAGGCCCTGATGGCGTTTCGTCACGCTTGGCATGAAAAGGGCCGTATGTGACCAACCTTAGACGGTTCGTGTCAGGTAACCTTTCTTGTGCCTCAGAAATAAATAAGGTTTTTTCAAGCGGCAAAGTTAATATTTTCGTTTGAATAAATGGAATGGAACAAAAGAACACGTTGTTTATGTCCAGATATTTAAGTACACAATTGCTACGTCACAATTGAGTAAATACTTACGTTGATCAAAGGTTCCTCGTTTTAAGTTAAGATCGAATAATCCTCGCTTAGGGATGAGGATAAGTCTATGAAAGACACAAAGATTATTAAATAATACAAATTGAATTTTTAAAAATAATTAGTTGATTATAAAGTTCAATTGTTAAATTTGTTGATACAATTGATATACGAATGTAGGCACAGGCTGGATGGTACATAAGTTAGAAAGAGTCAGAAAATAGGGGGGCGAGAAAGGGGTGAGAGAGTGCGGGGGGGGAGAGTTCGGTACCTTTATGATTTATTAATCTGAGTTGGAGGTTAATCCACACGGCCGAGAGTATGTAGTATCAAGGATCCCCACAGGTGTAGACAAGGTGTGCGAAAGAGACAAAGATATAGTCCGCACAGGTATGTTCCGTAAAGGCGTCAATTCTTATTTATGACACAGTTCAAAGATCTTTACAAAGATCTATACAAGTCCACGATGACTTTTATGACTCCCGAACTGGGATTTTAAATTGTCCCGGTCGAATTTTATTGATCTCCAACTAAGAGATTTTCGGAGTTTAGATTGAAGATACCGCACTCCACTGTTGTCGCGAGACCGGTGATAATTTTGAAGGAAAATCCTAGAAACTAACTAGACGAAGAATTAACTAAATAACTACTCGCTCTTGATGTGGGCCTCTTTTATATTTTTTTTTTACAAATTGACGGTCAGTGTTAATCGTGACGAAGTCATATTTTCTTTGCTTCTCTCTACTTCTCCCTACTCCTGATTCCCCTTTATTGATTTTCTCATAGATTTTTACTATACCCAGCCTGTGTGTATTAAATACATTTGAATACGTCGCGGGATGTGACACAATGATAGATTATTTGTTATCTGTACCCTGTTAATAAGCAATCTGTTTCTTTCCGGTATTTTAATCAGTTATGGATTTGAAATTTTTCCACTTTCAATGACTGAATTATATTTCTATAAAACAAAGTATTTTTGTATGAAACTTGGAAGCAGTAATCACTAATAGAGTCGGCCTTATCTGTACCCTGTCATTCCTGTCAGGGCCGTACGGGTACCGTAAATACGGTATAGTTCAGGCTGCCTTAGTTAATAATAAGGGGAGCTTATTCGGGCCGCATACGAACCTTATCAGGTCCGTTACATACATTTTTTGAACAGGCAGCCTGCTCCGAACCTGTCCGAGCCTTTTTTTGAATAAGGCAAAATAAGGCAAAATAAGGCAATTTACGCACGGGTACAAAAATAAACTGTAATTGAATTTTGTATGTTTTTAATTCATTTTAATGATTACATATAATTCATAATACTTGGTACGTTTGCATTGGCTTCAGGGTCCATAAATGAAAAGGTCTATTTAACCTTTATAGGGCCAAAATGGCATGAACGATACACCGGTCTTTGAGGCCGTATAACTTATCCTATTCGTGACTGAAAAATTGAGAGGGATATATTTTGGAAGTTTAAGACGTGCCCTTTCCGATGGTAAATACGAAATTGGTCTAAAACATTATTAATTATAGAAAAAATCCATTTATCTTGAAACGTGATTTCCCAAAAGTTGCATTTTTCAAACTTTGTGGTATGACTTCTTCTAGAAATATTGATAGAATTTGATCAAATTTTGTTTCAGTTATTCAATAAACATATAGCTATGTTTTCCCAGAGGCGATTTTTAAATTTTTACTTTGTTGAATTTTAACAGGCTCTAATAGGTCCAAAAACAGGTGAAAAATCGAATATTTTCAAGAACAATTGCGTAATATAAGCACATTTTATAATAGAAAAAATCGGCTCTGGGAAAGCATACCCAATGTAACACAAATTACAGACATATTTCATTTTATTGGTTTCAGACAATTTAAATGGCCAAAGTCTTACCACAAAGTTCTTAATGACATTTCTGCAGCGTTGAGGTCAAGGACGTTCCAAGGTCGCGGATGCAATTATTATCAAGTGAAAAATAGATTTTTTCGAAGAAAAAACATGTAATAATAAAAAAAATTTTAACTGGCGTGAATATCTTTAGTAGTGTTTTTGCAATTCATTCCCAAAAATAGGCTGAAATTCTCGGCTCGAAGGTAGACGACCCCCTTAAGGGTTAATCAGACGTTTCGGCTCTGATCGGAGCCCTCATCAGTGATATTCATTAAAATCTAGAAAATACAAAAAAGATGCTGTCACTAATTTTACATTTTTTCTCTGAATAACTAGAGTACTAAACATATTATACAAAAAAAGAGTACTTGATATATTAAATGAAAAGGAAGGTTTGGATATATTCTTTGGTGCGAAGCTGAATGTAAGTAGTTTGGTCTAGACTATTAAGGCTATCTTTTGACTATTTTTTGCGAAACTATTTTAAAACTATTTATAAACTATGTATAAGGAACATTCACATTTTTTATGTCTAGTCCATATTTTGACTGAACAACACATTTTTAAACTATTTCTAAAGAATTATTTAACATATTATACAAAAAGGGTACTTGATATATTAAATGAAAAAGGAGGTTTGGATATATTCTTTGGTGCGAGGCTAGATGTAAAAAGCTTGGTCTAGATCATTAGGGCTATCTTTTGACTATTCTTTTCTGAAACTATTTGAAAACTATTTATAAACTATATATAAGAAATATTCACATTTTTGCATGTCCAGTCCATATTTTGACTGAACAACCCATTTTAAAACTATTTCTAAGGAATTATTTAACATATTATACAAAAAAGAGTAATTAATGTATTAAATGAAAAAGGAAGGTTTTGATATATTCTTTGGTGCGAGGCTGAATGTGAGTAGCTTGGTCTAGATCATTAGGGCTATCTTTTGACTATTCTTTTCTGAAACTATTTGAAAACTATTTATAAACTATATATAAGAAATATTCACATTTTTGCATGTCCAGTCCATATTTTGACTGAACAACCCATTTTTAACTATTTCTAAAGAATTATTTATATTTGTGACTATATTATACTATACTTTATCCACAATAGGTTCTTTGGTGTGAAGATGAATTCATTGAGACTATTAGGGATTCGTTTGAACTATTTTAAAACTATGTTGAAATATATATCAATATTTTGGTATGTCCTATCCATAAACGTATCTGCAGTGTATTCTTGGTGTACAGCTGAACGGAAAATTTGATCTAGACCAAAGGCTGTTTTTGTACTCTTTTTTCTGAATACTATTTTGAACTATTTTGAACTATTTAAAAACTTTTTCTCGGAAATTGTTAACATTTTTGAACTTATCTATAGTGGTATCTACATAAATTCTTTGGAAGGGATCGCGGAAATTCTTTGAAAAAAACCTTAAGCTAAATACTAGATATCCAAATTTTCAGTCTTTACTGATATTGATTAAAATGTGACTAACCTTCCATGTATAAAGTAGGGAATCCTTTTTCTTTAGTACAAAACTTTGATTGAGCACAGAATTTTTCAACATTTTTTTCCGTTTCCTATGAAATATTTTAAGAAGACACATAATTTCTCACGAAACTCACTGTAAGATGTTTTGTTTGTGACTGATTCCTGAATGTACGGAGAGGACAGTTAGGAGGAAAAATAAACAGGCAAAGGTGGAGGAAAAAAATTTTTGAAAGGAAGGTTGTAAATTGCAACTTGAGTCCGAAAGGGTCAGCATATTTCCAACAGATATGAATGAAATCCATGCATTTTCTACGTTGGGGAGAGAGTTGAGAAGAAGAAAAGAAGAGTAATACCGTAAAGGGAAAGAACACTCCCCGGAAGCCAAATGCCCCAGAGAAATGTTTCTTCCTTTTAATTTTTCCTATTTAGTAATGACATGTAGAAAACGGATAGATTGTCCGTGTCAGTTCTTTGGTTAATTGAATTTGGATTGCTGGCTATGTGTTTCATCTCTAAAATCATCCGTTTTTTGTAATTGTCGGCTCTGTCTACGATTTTTATATTGTCAAAGTTAAATGTGTGGTCTTGTTCCCATGCGTCAAGGCAGTCCATTTGTCCCAAAACCAACAACTCCCTAATACCCATTGTTTCTTTCTGTGGCAGTCCAACGTATAATCTGGAATCTTTTTATAGCAAAATACTGTCAAACAATATAACCCCCCCTTCTTCACGTATAAAAAACCATTTCGATTTCATCCATAAGATAAAAAACATCACAATTCTCCCAGGTTTCAAAATTATTCCACTCGATGCAGTCTCATTGTTTACAAATGTCCAAATTGGCATTGCGATTACAGGAATTAAAAATAGATGGCATCAAATTCAACCACATACAAAATTGCCTTGGTATCAATTCTAAAAAGGCCTCCGAACCTGTTGAACCAATTCTACCTTCAATTTTTAAGGAAATTTCTATAAACAGAAATCTGGGTTCCCTATGGGCTCGCCACTCTCCCCCATTGCTGCTGACATCGTCATGGATGACCTAGAATCAAAATGCATCGCCTCCCTGCCCTTTCAACTTCCGTTTTACTTCCGATACGTAGACATCATAACAGTAGTACCACACTATAAAATTAACACAATAAAAAACACCTTTAACAACTTCAACCACAAAATTCAGTTCACAATAGAGGAGGAATCAGAAAGTAGTATATCATTTCTTGATGTTCTTATAATCAGAGCTGGAGATGGCATAAAAACGAACTGGTATCATAAACCTACATGGTCTGGTCGATACCTCAATTTTAACTCAAATCACCCCTACAAATACAAAATCAATATAATTAATAATCTGGTCGATAGATGTATCTCTCTATCTCACGAAGACTTTCACAAAGAAAATTAAAAAAAAATCAAATCTATCCTACGCAAAAATAATTACCCCCCCCCCCCCCACATGATAAATTCCTGTATTGAAAAAAGGTTGTACCATCTCTCGCTGAAAACTTTAAGTACCAATGCAAAGCCACACCAGCCACTGAGGATTATCCCCCCACACACACAGACAACACAAACAAACGTAGCAGCAGGTCAAAGTACAGTCACCAACACACAGGCACCTCCAAAATACATGGCACTGCCTTACATACAAGGCCTCTCAGAAAAATTATCAGGCATCCTCAAACCCTTTAACATAAAAATTGCATCACGCAATGTCAATAATCTATCCCGTTTTTTTAAACCAACAAAAGACAGATCTCAAAACTCGACACTGCTGACGTTGTTTACAACATCCCCTGCACAGATTGCACAGCCACTTATATAGGTACTACAAAACGACCTCTTAAAACTAGAATCCACGAGCATAAGAGGGATGTTTACAACCCTCCGGACAAATGGACTGCCTTGACAAAACACGCACGGGAACAAGACCACACATTTAACTTTGACAATATAAAAATCGTAGACAGATCCGACAATTACAAAAAACGGATGATTTTAGAAATGAAACACATAGCCAGCAATCCACATTTAATTAACCAAAGAACTGACACGGACAATCTACCCGTTTTCCACATGTCATTACTAAATAGGAAAAATTAAAAGGAAGAAACATTTCTCTAGGGCATTTGGCTTCCGGGGAGTGTTCTTTCCCTTTACGGTATTACTCTTCTTTTCTTCTTCTCAACTCTCTCCCCAACGTAGAAAATGCATGGATTTCATTCATATCTGTTGGAAATATGCTGACCCTTTCGGACTCAAGTTGCAATTTACAACCTTCCTTTCAAAAATTTTTTTCCTCCACCTTTGCCTGTTTATTTTTCCTCCTAACTGTCCTCTCCGTACATTCAGGAATAAGTCACAAACAAAACATCTTACAGTGAGTTTCGTGAGAAATTATGTGTCTTCTTAAAATATTTCATAGGAAACGGAAAAAAATGTTGAAAAATTCTGTGCTCAATCAAAGTTTTGTACTAAAGAAAAAGGATTCCCTACTTTATACATGGAAGGTTAGTCACATTTTAATCAATATCAGTAAAGACTGAAAATTTGGATATCTAGTATTTAGCTTAAGGTTTTTTTCAAAGAATTTCCGCGATCCCTTCCAAAGAATTTATGTAGATACCACTATAGATAAGTTCAAAAATGTTAACAATTTCCGAGAAAAACTTTTTAAATAGTTCAAAATAGTTCAAAATAGTTCAAAATAGTTCAAAATAGTATTCAGAAAAAAGAGTACACGGAGAAAAATAGTTAAAGTAATTTTACTCAACTCTGTCGATTAAACTTGGGACCTAAGGACATTTGAACATCTATTAAATCCTAGTCGGGTAAAATCAATTTGATATATACCTAATTCACCCAAAGTGAATAACAATAAGCGTTACATAGGGAATAGTAAGGAGTTGAGTAAAATGTTATCAACAACAGGGCACCAACATGCGTCAGTGGGTTAACATGAAATGTATATCACCGACGCTTGAGGTGCTTCAAACTCTAGTTGGGTAAAATGAACAACATACAAATACATTCGCACCATCCAGACGTAGCCAATCACATTTCAAATCAGAAATACACTTAAACATATAACCTTACATATATAAACCTAATAACTACACACTTATATATAGTACGATACGCTTTCGTCGAATCACGCACACGCTCGCTTACAATGCTGAGATATAAAATTTGGAACTTTCTTATATAGTGACTGCATGAGTTATTCAGAGCTTGCGAGAGTAAGTGCCGTCAATAAAATTTTTTAGCCTTACTCAAGTAAAAATAAATCAACTTTTTTCATAAATGATTAATAAAATATTTTTAAAAATTAATATAATCAATCAATTATTATAACTATGATTATTGATATATATAATATAATTATTAAATTACATTTATTATACATTTTTATTATAACGGCGTATGAAGTTTAGTGAACTAAATTTTCAAATGTACATTAAAAAATTGCATTATTATTAAGAAGTATCTTGTATAACAACATTTAAAAGAAGGTTCTTCTATTTTCTGTGTTTTATATTTTCAAAATATGGATTTTACATTTGCGAATTCCAAATTATTATTCTGCCTGAGTAATTTATGTGATATTTCATATTTTATATAATACACTTATAGACTTTTTTTTGTTTAAATTTTCATAATATCAATTTAATTTTAAGAATTTAAGTTTTTGAAATTAAAAATTTTTTATGTGTGCCCAAGGCGCAGATTACATTCATTCGTTCCTGAGTGAATAGATGTAGCTGTTGGAATAAATCTTGCGGTTCACGGTTTACTCAACTCTCGATTGAAGCGTAGAGTAGAATGAACGGAAAGCTCTACTATTTTTGTGATTTAATAAAAGATTGATTTTTTATAGTTATACTACGAGTAATAATATATATATTTAAAAATTTTTAATGCACGCTTTCATACTTCACCCTACGCTTCTGAATTTTACTCAACTTTGATTCATTTTTGAACATTTAATATATCACAAATAAATACAATGATACTAAATAACTTCTAACTTGTCCTTATGTCCCAAATTTGATCGGAAGTTGAGTCAAATTACTTCAACTATTTTTCTCCGTGTACAAAAACAGCCTTTGGACTAGATCAAATTTTCCGTTCAGCTCTACAGCAAAGAATCCACTGTAGATACGTTTATGGATAGGACATACCAAAATATTGATATATATTTCAACATAGTTTTAAAATAGTTAGGTAAAATAGTTCAAACGAATCCGTAATAGTCTCAAAGAATTCAGCTTCACACCAAAGAACCTATTGTGAATAAAGTATTGGACAATATAGTCACAAATATAAATAATTCTTTAGAAATAGTTAAAAATGGGTTGTTCAGTCAAAATATGGACTGGACATGCAAAAATGTGAATATTTCTTATATATAGTTTATAAATAGTTTTCAAATAGTTTCAGAAAATATAGTCAAAAGATAGGCTTAATGGTCTAGACCAAGCTACTCACATTCAGCCTCGCACCAAAGAATAGATCAAAACCTTCCTTTTTCATTTAATACATTAATTACTCTTTTTTGTATAATATGTTAAATAATTCCTTAGAAATAGTTTAAAAATGGGTTGTTCAGTCAAAATATGTACTAGACATGCAAAAATGTGGATATTTTTTATATATAGTTTATAAATAGTTTAAAAATAGTTCCAGAAAAGAATAGTCAAAAGATAGCCTTAATGGTCTAAAACAAGCTATTCACATTTAGCCTCGCACCAAAGAATATATCCGAACCTTCATTTTTCACTTATATATCAAGAACTCTTTTTTTTATAATATGTGAAATGATTCTTTAGGAATATTTGAAAAATGGGTTGTTCAGCCAAAATATGGACTAGACATGCAAATATGTGAATGTTTCTTATATATAGTTTATAAATAGTTTTAAAATAGTTTCGGAAAAAATAGTCAAAAGATAGCCTTAATAGTCTAGACGAAACTACTTACTTTCAGCTTCGCACCAAAGAATATATCCAAACCTTCGTTTTCATTTAATATATCAAGTACTCTGTTTTTGTATAATACGTTTAGTACTCTAGTTATTCAGAGAAAATATGTGAAATTAGTTACAGCATCTTTTTTGTATTTTCTAGATTTTTTTTTATTAAATTAAATATAATTAAATATAATTCTCAATTCTCATTTATGGACCCTAAAGCCAATGCAAACGTACCAAGTATTATGAATTAAATCAAGGGTCAATACAATCTACTATTTTAATCATTAAATATAATAACTTGGAACATCAGTACACTGATAGAAATGGTTCGGGAGTTTTAGCCATTCGGTTGTAGGTTGGGAATTTATAATTGTATTTATAAAATAATATGTCTCTTTGAACAACGCAGGATGTTGAATACAGAAATCAAAATATTGTAAGTGAAACTGGTCGACTCCGAAATATAATATGGGAAGGCGAACAATACATTTTTCCATAGCAACCAATAATATGGTTGATTCGTTCATATTTATTCAGTTATAATCGGATGGTTAAAATACAAATCTCATATTGCTGTATCTATGCCAGCAATAAGGTAAGGTTAAATTAATCATAAATATCGTTGTAACAGCCATTCCTTTTTATCAGTGTATGCTGAAAATTCAACACGTTTTTGAAATGAAGAAATGTTTATGTGTGGCCAAGGCGCAGATTGCTTTCATTCGTTCCTACCGGGATAGATATAGCTGGTGGAACGAGTCTTGCGACACACGGTTTACTCAACTCTCGATTGAACGGTAGAGTGGAATACACGGAAGGCTCCAATATTTTTGTGATTGAATAAAAGATTGGTTTTTTGTGATTATACTACGAGTAATAATATATATTTTTAGAAACGTTTAATGCACCCTTTCATACTTCACCCTACACTTCTGAATTTTACTCAACTTTGATTCATTCTTGAACATTTAATATATCACAAATAATTGCAGTGATACTAAATAACTTCTAACTTGTCTATATGTCCCAAATTGAATCGGAAGTTAAGTAAAATTACTTTAACTATTTTTCTCTGTGTGCGGGCTAATAACCTTTCTCATTTAAAATACTGTACTTAGAATGAGAATATAATTTTTTGTGGGTATCTTTTTGTGGATATTTTTTATTGCCACCCATACATGCCTTTACCTTTATGTAAAAGAAAAATTTTTTCACTTGAAATAAGTAATATTTTTTAAGGTGAATCTTCAAAGATCCAATTTAAATATAATCGTCCCAAAGGTCCAGTCACTATCCAAGAAGATATTTATCTATTTAGTAGAATGAGAACAGTTGTTATAATTGATACAAAAGAAGATATTAAATGCGGGGGATTCATAATTAGTGCGTGGAGAATGATAGCTCCTTATAAATGTGTGGATGGAAACTTACAATCTCTTTCAGCTCTTTTGCAACATCCTCAAATGGAGCAAGAAACTAAAATTTTTGGAATAAAATGCGTTGTTAAACAAATAGGTCCTAATGGAGACATTGCTGTAGTAGAAGTGAGTAGTTTCGCAATAAACTTACGTTACTTTTAAATTCGTCAAAATATAATTTTTAGTTTATTATCATTCTGAACAAAATGAACAATGCTTGTTATGTTAAGACTGTTTTACAAGCAGATTCTTACGTTACTGGAATTGTCTTTGTTGTGTTAATCTATGTGCATGCAAATTGAGATATGAAGTTTAAAATACATAAATTTAATCAGGAGACACTTAGGAAAATGTGTCCACTCTTTGATGTTTGTGCATGGCCATGAATTCACACATAAAACAATGTTTGTGACGTAGAAATCTATAAGTGACAGACGGCTGTTTTCGATGCTTAATATTTTTTGTATTTGGCATGTATTCATGAAAAATAGTTACAAAATTTGATGAAAATTAAAGACATATTTAGTTTGTAGAAGTAACTTCCTGCTATTAGAATCTGCAAAAATCAAGAAAAAAATGTTTTTTCCCCTTCCAGAATAGTGAGTTCCTTATACTCGTCTAAAATAAACCCTTTTTTGGTTATAGACCATTTTTATCGAAGAAAAATGTATGGATAACTATAGAATTTTTCATTTAAGAAAAACGCTATAGCGCACACGGAGAAAAGTTTGATGGATCCGCTCGTCCAACACGTAGAACTGATGTGCTAAAAACACGGAGAGCGGCGTGATCTCTGTTAAGTTAAACAGCTCTATCAATTTGGGGGAACCATTACCCCAAAATAGGCGAGCAACACTAAACCAAAGAGGAGCGGCTTTCCCACCGCTAGTGCAAGGATTCTACTAAACTTCTCTCCGTGCATGACAGTTGACATTCAATTTTTTCGAGCACTTCTTGCAAGATAGAAGAGGATATAGATATGGGAAGTCTAATTCCCACTCACGAAACAGAAGTAAAAACTGCTCGAAACATTTAAATGTGTTCATAACGTCAAATTTGCTTCCGTTCTTGAATGAAAAGTACTATCAAGAGACATTAACTTTTGTTTCAGTTATCTGATCAAGATCATATCTGTCAAGATAAATTCATGGATGCTTGGATACATGTGTTTGGATATAAGGGAAATAGCTTTGGAAAAGTTTATGATGGTGAGCCTGGTTACGGAGTAGAGATAAAAAAGCAGGTAAGAAAGTTTACATTAATTAATGCTAACTTAAAATATTTCTTACATGCTATGAAAACAAAATAAGAGCATAAAATTTAAAAACCTACACCGAGAAAAAATGTGCTTGATCTAACCAAACCATTTTTCGAATAAACCAAAAACTTTGGTTAAGTTTTTAGACATGATTTGGTTGAATAAACTAAAATTTCGTTAAATTAACTGAAACCAATGCTGTGATTTATCTTGGTGTTATGAAGCGTTTGATGGCGCGTATTCGTCGTTTGCGGGTAGATAATCGTGAAAACAGAAATTGGCGCTTGTTGCACGATAATGCACCAGCTCATCAATCAACGTTAATAACGGATTTTTTTACCAAAAATGTCATTTTTACTATCTACCACCCCCCGTGTTCATCTTATTTAGCTCTGTGCGATATCAATTTGTTCAGAAAGTTACATTTGACCATAAAAGGAGAGCCGTGGTCCAAAGGGGATTATTTTGAATAAAATAAATCAACTGTGCCAAAAACATTTTTAGCTTATTCGGGAACTTTTGCGACAGACCTTGTAATAGGCTCTCTGCCGATAGTCAAGCTGAACATAAAATGAAAGTCTAAACAATTTTTTCTGTGAAAAAAGGAACGCTTCCACTCCGCTGGGTATCGAGCCCAGGACCTTTCGATTGCCGGTCAACCGAGAGTAGAATAATATCTAGAAATGTCAAAGAAAATCAAATAAAAATTAAGGAAAGCATGCACCCTGGTGGACCCAGTCCAGTGAATGTTCGGCAAATTCTCTGACCATTCACTATCCATTCGCTGACCATTCGCTGATCTCGTAAAAATATGAATAAGAAGAGCATAAAAGACATTTAATAGTATATTATGTGCCTAGGCGCATAATGAGGGTTATTACGCGGCAAACGACAATGCTCGCAGGAGATCGAAGCCAACGCATAGTCGAGATGCCTGTGAAGCTGTTTCCACACTTTTAAAAAAACAACTTTTTTTTAGAGTTCTGAGCTCCTTTATAATAGTTCTAAAGTTCCTGACAGTTTTTAAAACTAGTTCCGGGGTTTACATGCCTCAAAAATCAGATTTTAAAAATGGGTGGCTAAGTTCACGCTCCCCCCCGACTTTTAAAAAATTTCAATTTTTTTCAGAGTTCTGGGAAGATTTAAAATAGTTCTAGAGTTCCGACGCTTCTCGACAATAGTTCCGTGAATTTCCGGGCACAGTGAACTTTCAAAAAAAAAATTCCAACCCCCCACTTTTTACATATTCACTTTTTATTGATATATTTCTGTAGTACTCCAAGAGTTCTAGAGTTCGGTGTAACTTAAATTTTGAAAATTTTTATTCCCAAAAAAATGCGGAACATCAAAGTTACCCAAAAATTATGAAAACCAAATTTTGAAACGTTCCAAGAGTTCTGGCCAGAGTTCTGCCCCCCCTCCCCCGGAATAGTTCTACAAAAAAGCCCTATGATATTTTTCGCTGCGATCAAAATCCAAAAAGCTAAGACACTTCAAAGTTACCCAAAAATTTTGAAAAGTTCCAAGAGTTCTGGTCAGAGTTCGACCCCCCCCCCCCCCCGGAATAGTTCTACAAAAAAGCCCGATAGCATTTTTCTCTCAGGTCAAAATCCAAAAAGCTATAACACTTCAAAGTTGACGAAAAATTTATAAAATCAAGTGTTCTGTTATGATTTAGTTTTTCCAAAGTAAAATTTATTCCTAAAAATCATCCTGTTTCATTAATTAATACCTTTTTCTTAAAGAAATTGTGATCATCACAGATATAATTTACCAGTTATACGATATAGTAATTCAAAGTTGATCAATTGCAGAGTATTTGTTTCACTTCAGTCCCCTCAGTTTTAATGAACCCCTCATGGAGTGAAAGAAGCTACTTTCAAAAAATTCAAAAAATCTCAGGTATTTTTGTTTCATGAACAAAACCAAATTTACACATTTTTTATAAAAAAATCTGTTTACGCCAGCTTAACGTTAAGCTGGCACTACACACCATACATTTAATAAAATGATTGAGCCAATTTATTTATGTACCATAATTTAAGGCTTATTTAAGGCTCACGAAATATCATGTACCGGAAGTCGTAACATTATTTTTTCCAACATATGTGTTGTGCTAGCTTAACGTTATGAAATATTTGAAAATCAATAGAACAAACTGATTAAGGCAATTCATTCTCATATCATAATTTAAGGAGGTCCAATCAGCCGGCACCTCCACAACGGAATAGAACTATTTATTTTATGTGCCTCCGGCCCGTAAACTCGTTTTTACGCTACGGATGAGATTAGCGTAATGTTGTGTAAATATTACGATACAGAGGAATCTAATGTAAAAATTGAACTACGCATGCGCCTATTGCGATACAGCGGAACGTAATCTTCTTATTCTTTTTCTTCTTCTTCGTACGGCATTGGCACCGTACTGACAAAGCTTCTTCTTCTTCTTCTTCTTCTTTTTTATGCATGCTTGCGCATACGTTGGCTTTATACTGACCCTTGGTCGTGTATATGTCGCCATGATCAGGTAGGTTGTGAATGTGCAATCTGAAACAAATTTCGTGTGCCGCCCCACAAGCGCGCCCCACCCCGCGCCACAACGAGAGGGAAGGAGACAGAAGTATGTCTCTGTCTCCCCCCCCCCGCCACGACGCAACCCAGAACGCACCCACGGGACGGCAACCTCCAACAGGTCGCGCCCATGCTGGGAGGAAACGGGACGGATCGAGTCCCCAAGGGGGTGTGGGGGGACCCCGCACAGCAATTTGTGTGCAGCCCCCCCCCCCCCCCCCCAGATCACGCGCAGGCTCACGAGGGCGGCAAATTCGAGAATCATCTGTCTATATAATTATTATTTTCATTTTTTCGGAACATGGTAGATAAATTAGATTTGAAGCTTGGCCTTTTTAAGAAACCTAAAAACATGTGAAACTATTCTAATTGAGGGATTAGTTAAAAATTGTTTACTTTGAAACGGGGGGTTGCATTTAAGAGCCTTCGAAAGCCCTTTGAGAAGACCTGGTCGAAAGTGATCGAATCTGGGGCACTCCCAAAGAACGTGCTCCAGATCCTCTTTGATTTGAGGATCGCAAGGGCAGCCAGGCGAATCCACAATATTTTTGCGATGAAGACTTTCTCTTAATGAGTGGTGATTACTTCTCATGCGACAGAGGGATACGATCCACTCTCTTCTAGCGTTGAAATTAGCAAACCAAGGCTTTCTACTGGGTTTGTAGAAGCGTTCTGTGTAATATGCTCCAAAATTTTTCCCCCTTGTGGAGCAGTAATCGTGGCATCTTTTGTCCAGATGCTCACGGAAACATCTAGAGAAGTCTGAGTGGGGAAGTTCAATATTTAAAAATGGGGCATTCATGGAAGCGGATTTTGCGGCTGCATCCGCGAGCTCATTACCCGGGATACCCACATGTCCCGGGATCCATGCCAGGATAACATTGCAATTCTGTGAAGATAATATCGCTAAGCGGTTTCTTATTACAAATATTAGACAGGATTTAATGTTATTAGGATTGGGAGAGGAAATACTTTGTAAAACACTTAGTAAATCTGTAAAAATTATTCAATTTTTAAATTTCTGTTCTTTGATATGATCTAATGTATATAAAACAGCTATAGCTTCTATCGAAAAGATTGACGCAGCGCTGTTCAATTTCGATGAGTGTCTGAGCTGTGCAGAGGGGCAAACCGAGGCACAGCCCGCAGTTTTGCCATCCTGTGATTTTGAGCCGTCGGTGTAGAAGAATAGAAAGTCCCTGAATTGGGCTTCTGTGAGTTCTTTGAAAAGAGTAGGTGGATCCGAGGAATTCTGAACAAGAAAACCGATCTCCATGTTAATCTGAGGGCTAAAAATGTGATCGCTGTATGGGAATTCAAAGAGGGGGTGAAAATAAGCTCTGCGGATTTGAGTCTTAAATTCTCTGGTTTTATCAAAAGCCGCTAAAAGAGTGAAAATGTCGAAGATTTTATAGGGTTTTTTTTCCTTTGAGATTACCCATAAAATATTAAGGTTATCTGTAAGGGGATGATTGAGATTCGAAAAGGACCTGATGAGGTATTTTTTGGTCAAAAAGCTAAATCTGAATATTAAAAAACATATGTTTACATGCTACGGACTTATAAATAAATTTACCAATAGATTTGGGAATTCCCACGTCTTTGAGATCCTCCATCAAGATTTGTGGGACAACACTAGGGAAATCTCCCTTGAGATCCAAAAAAAGCCCCGCAGTGACCTCGTCCTTGACGAAACCTGTCCAAATTTCCGTGGAAAGTAAGGCTAGATTATCAGCGCAAGATCTGCTTTTTCTAAAACCAAACTGTAAGGGAAAGAGATAAAAGTTATGTTCCAGATACCAAATGAGTCTATTGTGGATTAATTTTTCCATTAATTTGAACGTGCAAGAAGCCAGAGAAATAGGTCGGAATTTTCCAGGAGTCGATTTAGGAATGAAGAAGACTAAAAATTAGTTCCATGAAGGTGGACACGAGCTCGATAATAACATGTCGTTATAAATTTTTAAAAGAGCAGATCTTGCTTCGTCCGGGAAATGGTTAATGATGTTGTTATCAATTTTATCTAAACCTGGCGAGGATTTTGTCTTTAGTGAGGAAATGGCAATTTTAATTTCGTTTTCGGAAAAGGGGGCTTCCAAAAACTGGTTGGGCCCGAAACCAGCAGGAAAGTTATCCTGGAAGACTGTGGTAGGGCACATCTCCAAGACAAGTTCGTGCAGCTTAGCAATCACCTCCCTGTCCGCAGAACAGGACGACGTAGCAGGTTGAGTGAATTTATTTTTAAAAGTCTTTATAACTCTCCAAACTCTGGAGATGGATGAAGTTCTGTCTAATGATTCTCAAAATTTTTGAAAGGATCCTCTCCTAGCCTCATGAAGGGTCCGTTTAGCCTTTGCCTCTGTTTTTTGATATTCTAGGTAGTTGGGATAGTTGGAACGTTTTCTACATTTTTTCAAAGCCTTACGTCTGTCTTTAATAGCTTTATCACACTCGTCATTCCACCAAGGAGCCGGTATGAAAGGCTTAGTTTTGGGGGTCAAGTTATGATTCATTGGTCTGGGCGAGGGTGAGGAGGGGGCAGCTGCCAAAACAGCCTCATCCACACATTCAACAAAAGAGTTATACCTGAGTACAGGGTCCAACTCGGCGGAGATTCCAGCCGTCCTGGACCCTATGAGGTTTTTCAGATTCGAGGAAAATGAAGCCCAGTCAATTCTTCTTAAATTATATTTATGCGAATGATAGTCAGATATGGGAACCCGCACACCCAGTCGAGTGACCACTGGGTAGTGATCGCTTCCCAAGGCGACGTCCCAAACATCATGATTGCTTATGGCAAAAAGCCGAGGGCTTACAAATGTAGGATCTAGGATTGAAGGGGAGTTATCTGGACGATTGACCAATGTCGGTTTACCGCTATTCAAGCAGATGAATTCCGATTCATCAAGGGCCAAGCAGAGCGTTTTTCCGTTTTGGCAAATATGGGAACTACCCCACAAGTGATGGTGTGAGTTGAAATCACCTCCGATAAAAACATTACTTGCATTGACAGTAGTGACCGACTCCAAGAATCCACTCCAAGTTTCCTCCGAAATCCTGCCCACCGCCAAAGGAACCCTGTAAACAGAGACAATCAGAAGTTGACCCGCTGACGTATCAATGGATACAGAAAGAGTTTCTAGGTTGTTCTCAATATTGATGATGGAAGAAACTCTAGAGAAAGCAATGCCCCTCCTTATTACAATTGCCAGTCCACCACGATTATTAATCGCTCTCTCAGCTCTGATAATATTAAAGTTTTTATTAAAGGTAAATAATTTATCAGGTTTTAAAAAAGTTTCACAAAGTAGCAAGATATCGAAATCTTTAGAAATACTTACTAGATCGGTCTTCTTGTTCATAAGTCAGCGACAGTTCTATTGCATGATACGTAATCCGTCAATTTGCGTCATTTTACGGATAGAAAAGGGTATCGGAGAGCGAAGCGATGCTCGCCGATAGGTTATTAAGTAAATTGTGACATTCTTCTGTTTTTGGGGGAGTACCTGATGAGATCATACCAAGGAAGTTTGTGAGTGCGCGTATTAGACTATCAATGATTGAATGTGAGTTAAGGGGCGGGGGGAGGGGGTGAAGGAAAATAGAGAGGGGGGTGCGAAAATAGAGGGCGAGGGGAAGTGGAGAGTTGTTAGTGAGGAACAAAGTCCTGCCTGATACTGTGATCAGATGGTTTAGTTGCAGGTGAATTCCCCTCGCTTTGTGTTGAGAATGGAAGTAAAGCACAACCATTAGGGAGGGTGCTTTGGATCCTGTTATTATACAGGGATGAGGAGAAAGGGTTGGTGATTGGAGTTGAATTTCTCCGTCGTTTAATAGAGTCAGGGCCTTGTTTATTTTGTGGGTCTCTAGTTTTTGAAAAGAGACGAGCAGTTGTCGAGCTTGAGCCAGAACAGTTTGGTGTGGGTACGGATCGTGCAACCTCAGAGTAAGAAGTCTGAGGGAAGTAGGGAACGTTCGAAGAGGGAGCGGGGGTATCTCTGAGGTCCGGATAACTGCTGAAGTTGGAGTTGAAAATAGAGGGAGCAGGGGTAGAGTTATGAGATTGCGTTCCAGACTTTTTAGGCCTGAGGATTTTTTTGGCTTCGGCAAAAGTTAGACAATGGGTAGTAGCGTAGGTACGGAAATCATTTTGGAATTTATATTCCGGGCAGTCTCTGGAATTCGGAAGGTGAGGTCCCTTGCAGTGAACGCATTTAGGAGCGCCATTCGTGCAGGGACAGGGAGAGTCGTTGTGAACAAGATCTGCACAGCGTTTGCAACGAGCTTTTGACCGGCATTGTTTGCTGATATGTCCATACCGAAGACAATTCCAGCAGATTTTTACTGGTGGGGTATAGGGCTGAACATTCGTTGCAGCATTATAGATGGAAACTTTTTGAGGTAGGGCTCGGCCCTTGAAGGTTAGCAGCACCGAACGCGATGGAACATATTCAACTTTGTTGATATTTTTTCTGTAGAGTCGACGAACGTCCAAAAGCGAGATCGCCCTTTGAGAACCACCGAGGGTCACCAGGTTGTCTCTGATTTCCTGTTCGGTCATGTCCAGGGGAATGTCATTGATAACACCCTGAGAAGAAACAAAGTATGATAGAATGGTAGCTCTCAGACCTATGCCCTCCAGGGACCTGTCATTTAAGATCACGTTAGCCTCCCGAGCTGACCTCGTAATGACCGCAAGTTTACCAAATCCAGAACTGTTGACGTCTACAATAGAATTTTTATAAGTGACATTAAAAAGCTTAGCATATTTGAATCTATTCAAGTCTTTATCAGCAAGGTCGGAGTTCGCGGAGCGTTCAATCACGACCTTACACAGACCTCGCTCTGCTTCATCATAGCGATAGTCAAGGGCAACACGAGTTCGGGGGTTACCACTGGACACACCGCCTGGTCGATTTGTTCTCATAGGGGCCTGCCGATCACTGTTACCAAGTGAATCGCCAGATTGTACAATTTTGTTATTAGCGACAGTTTTATTACTTTCAGTTTCGCATTCCATAGATTCAAAATTGACTTTGGAGGTAGGGGGGGGGGGTATCCATGATTGCAGTAACACTCGTGTTATCAGCTTTGCGCCTTTTGGGTCTGTTAGGTTCAACCTGGCTTGGGTTCTGGAAGCTCATCAGACATTCAGCGCCCGCCATTACATCCAAGGGTATATTAATTTCGTCAAATTTACCGCTCGAACCGTCATCACCCACGGGGGAGCTCATGTTTCCACCCGGAGAGGCCATGCCGTCCCTTTGGCGGTTTCCCGCCGAAATTCGTGAGCCGCGCGCAGAGCGCCGGTCTCCTTGGAGGTTATCGACTTTAAAAACAAGGCTTTTCTCTAAGTATGCTCGAAAAACGTAATTATGCCTGCTTATCAAATGCAATTGAGGAGCAAAGCTTCCACAGTGTGACCACTCGCGACGCTAGACAAACAAAATTCGCACAGCCCGTCACTTTAGAATCTCCACTGACAAAGCCTTGTACATTTGAACTGCGCATGCGTCTATTACAAAACGCTACTACTACACAAAATCAAGAAAATCAAAATGCCTGGAAGTATTCGCGAAATGTCAAGTGAGATGGGCGATAATCACGGCAATTTCGACTTTTTCAGATTGGATTCGAGTGTACGCATAAAAACTAGTATATGCGGCAAAGTCACATAAAATAGAATATGTGCCAATGCACACATTTCGGATAATTACGAGACTCGCTTAAAATTCTCGCAAGACTGATCGCGCCTCGGCTTCGATCTCCTACGAGCATTGTCGCGTAATAACCCTCATTATGCGCCTAGGCACATAATATACTATTATGACACATTTTTGGGCTAATTTTTGGCGGTAATGCCAATTTTTGGGCTCTTGTATTTTTCTCAAAAA
This sequence comes from Diplolepis rosae, assembly GCA_030998225.1. Lineage (NCBI taxonomy): Eukaryota > Metazoa > Arthropoda > Insecta > Hymenoptera > Diplolepididae > Diplolepis > Diplolepis rosae. The sequence goes on from JAPYXD010000710.1 coordinate 5,207,397, forward strand.
ATCAAATTTTAGGTGGAGGTGTTCACTGCCGTATCAGCTAGCACCTCCAGTAAATAAAAACCTTAAAGTTCAGAAAACTAACTATACCCGAATTTCGGGATCTTTTCGAACTCTTGAAATATCCAAAAATCAATTTCGAACAAACAACCCCTATCACTGACAAGCAACCCTTAATTTTGAAAAATACTTTTTGGGCAAAATAAACTACTCCAGAACTTTGGGCTATTTTCGGGCTCTTGAAATACCCATAAATAGTTTTTGAAAAAACAATCCCCATCACTGAAAAGCAACCTTTAATTTTAAATAATACATTTTGGAAAAAAAACTACTTTAGAACATCGGTCTTTTTTTTGGCTCCTCAAGAATGTCTATCGATTTTTGAGCTGCAGCCCTTAAAATAAAAATGCGCCCCTGCATGGTCATGTGTAGAGACGACTTTGGATAGAAATCGTCTTCTTGGGAACTTCATGGTCTACGAATACTCTCTGATTTTCCAGCTCTTCAAAAATGTCTTTATCGATTTTTGGGCTCCAACGTTTAACATCAAATCGAACCTCTGCATGGCCATGCAGAGATAACTTTGAATAAAAATTTATCTTTTTGAAAACTTTATCTTTGTTTTCGAAAATTGGTTTTAGGTTATTCCCAGAGCCCAAAAAAACCCAAAATTCTAATACAGTTTATTTTTAATTTATTCAAATTTTTGTTTAGCTGAGGTGCTGGCTAGATTCAAGCTCGCACCTCCACACGAAATTTTATTCTTATGGAGAGTATTGGAGCCCAAAAAAAGCCTAAAATTTTAATGTCCGAAAAATTGGCACCACCATTTTTAATTTAAAAAAAAAATAAAAGTTTTGCTAAATTGTGCTGAATTTGTGCTACATTGTGCCAGAAAAGATTTTTCGAAAAAATAAAAACTAGAGCTAAATTATCCAAAAAGCGATTTTTTTACTAACGCCCCCATTTTGGTTTTTCGAGATAAAAAAGTTGTGCCAGGTAGCCCTTAACATGTGAAAGAACGTGCCGTAAACGAAATTTCGATATCTCAAACCGTTTTTGAGAAAAATAAAATTTTGAAAAATGTAAATTTCGAAAAAATCAATGTTTGTTCTGAGTTGTGATAGGCGAGCACAATAAATGTCTCGCTGAACGATTTTGTCTTGGATGTTTATTTTCCAAAATAGATTCATTTTTATGAACTTGGGGATTTGTTTGGACATATAATTTTCAAATGTGTGAATTTCTAAAAAGTCAAAGTTGTACTTTCAGGAACTTGTAAATTAGTTTAAATACTAAATTTTTGAAAATATTTAGAAATAGTTGGTGATATTTATTTCCCAACTAAGTTTACAGGGTTCGCCATTGTTCATTTTTTGTTATAAATTATTTTTCAGCTTTGTTCCCAAAATTTAAATCGAAACTGCATTTCGACGTTATTTTTTATGTATTCAAACATCATTTTTCGTTTAGAATTAGTGTATACCCTTCACACCTGTAAAAAAATCGATGCCCAAGGACACATTGCTTCAAGAGCTAAGTAAAGTTGACAGCACTATAACATCAAATCATAATGTCTCTTATTTTATATAATAAAAGGTTCATTTTATGGCCTATTGCCGAATTTCCGATTTATCACATTTTTAGAAACATGTATGGTGTTTGTTACTTCAAGCCAGCAGTGTCACTCGAGGAAACAAACCAAAACTGTTTACTTCAAATTACCCCACTTACAGAATTTCAGGCTCATTTCCGGTTTGAAATAATCCTTTGAAACATTGTCTTACATTCAAAATTTTGATCGCAGCGAAAAATGTCATAGGGCTTTTTGTAGAACTATTCCGGGGTGGGGGGGACAGAACTCTGACCAGAACTCTTGGAACTTTTCAAAATTTGGTTTTCAAAATTTTTGGGTAACTTTGAAGTGTCATAGCTTTTTGGATTTTGATCGCAGCGAAAAATGTTATAGGGCTTTTTTGTAGAACTATTCCGGGGTGGGGGGGACAGAACTCTGACCAGAACTCTTGGAACTTTTCAAAATTTGGTCTTCAAAATTTTTGGTCAACTTTGAATTGTCATAGCTTTTTGGATTTTGACCTGAGAGAAAAATGTTATAGGACTTTTTTGTAGAACTATTCCGGGGGAGGGGGGGCAGAACTCTGACCAGAACTCTGACCAGAACTCTTGGAACTTTTCAAAATTTGGTTTTCAAAATTTTTGGTCAACTTTGAAGTGTCATAGCTTATTGGATTTTGACCTGAGAGAAAAATGTTATAGGGCTTTTTTGTAGAACTATTCCGGGGGGGAACAGAACTCTTTCAATTTCAAAATTTGAGTTACACAGAACTCTAGAACTCTTGGAGGATTACAGAAATATATTAATAAAAAGTGAATATGTAAAAAATGAGGGGTTGGAATTTTTTTTTTGAAAGTTCACTGTGCCCGGAAATTCACGGAACTATTGTCGAAAAGCGTCAGGAACTCTAGAACTATGTGAAATCTTCCCAGAACTCTGAAAAAATTGAAATTTTTCAAAAGTGGGGGGAAACGTGAACTTAGCCCCCCATTTTGAAAATCTGATTTTTGAGGCATGTAAACCCCGGAACTATTTTTGAAAACTATCAAGAACTCTAGAACTATTCTAAAGGAGCTCAGAATTCTAAAAAAAAGTTGTTTTTTTAATAGTGTGGGTACAGCTCTAAAGCTCTAAAGTCCTCGAATACAGATTTTGGAATGGCCTTCACCTCGCGCGTCGCATTACTCTGAATCGTTTCGATGTCGTCGAATCGCTTTCCTTTGAGCGCCATTTTCAATTTTGGGAACATCCAAAAGTCGCAGGGAGCTATGTCGGGACTGTACAGAGGCTGGTGAAACTGTACAATCTTGTGTTTCGCCAAAAATTGCTGCACAAGGTTCGTTAAATGCGCTGGCGCGTTATCGTTGGTGTTGATCGTCTGACCTCTTGGAGCAAATTCGTAGTGCACAACACCCTCACAACCGAAAAAAATAATCAGCATTGACTTGACATGGCTCCAACCTTGACGTGCCATTTTTAAACCGCCTGAACCACTCCTTTATCTGTGTGATGCCCATACTTTCGTCCACAAAGGCCTTCTGTATCATTTCAATCGTCTCCGTACAATTCTTGCCGAAATTGAAGCCAAACTTGATGTAAATTTGTTCGTGAGGGCCTACTGGTTACGGTCATACCCCGCAGAGGCCAATCGAGCGCTCTGGCACGAAGATATAAACGCAGGTCGGATACTTTTCGGACACACCTCGTATGTCCCAGAAGCGCGATTAAAAATCCATAACTCCATGAAAAATTGAGATATCTTCGTTCTGTTTCCGGCATGAGCTTGAAAAAATCTTCCACTATGTGTAAAAAATTGGCTCACCTATAGAAAATCACTCTTTAAAAAAGTCTATTGATAGTGAAATTACGTTTTTTCAGAATGCATTCATTAAAATTAAGAAAATTTTTTTTGTCTATCAACAGAATCGTTTTACTGTTGAGAAACTCATCTGTAAAATGCAAAATGAAAATATTTTTGCCGTTAAACGATTTCTTTTGACTCTGAAAAGAAATCCTTTAGCTATTGAAGGAATTCATTTGTAGGCTAGAAGACGAGTAATGAACGTGGATGCATCGAGAAAATGGATTCCTTTGAAGTATTAGAAATCCCAGAGTGCGATTTCAAGCTGAAATCTAAGACGGATCGTTATCATAGTATTGATAATGATCGATTTAATATTGGCATCTGTCAAAGTTGGGCTTGTGTACATTTCTTATAGGTTATATCATACAATTGAGGGCGAATAATTGATACAAATAGGGAATACCTTATGGAACAGTTTACGCAAGGCATTTTTTCAAATTTTAATTGAATTTGACTGACCACATGCTTTTTTGAACCAATTTATATATGATTAATAACAAAAGTGATTCCTGACACCAACAGTTGGATCGAAAGGATTCAGGTCTTCTAAGGATATAATAACGTTTTTTTCAGTACCGATAGTACAATCCAAAAATATCTAATCATATTATATAACATGCGGGCTGGTTTTTACACATAAGGGTATTTTTGCGTTGATGTAAAATTACGATAATTTTTTTTCAACATCTGGGACCCGGGTTGTCTCCATTTTAACAACCCTTTTCTGCATGTAAAACATAGAAAAAACTCGGACTAGAAAGGCTTAATACGAGTTTTTTTCCTGGGAATATAAACCAGGCTGAATATATGAATCTATACTCTACCGTTTAAACCAGAGTGAACACTCAGACCAGAGCTGTTCTAGAATTGTTAAGTAACAGTCCTATAAAATTGTCCTACATAAGTTTCATAGTTATAGAACGCGAAACGTTGCATACCAGTTATGGAATAGTTGCATAATGTTTCATGTTCTTGGACCGAAACTATTCCCTCATAGTGATGGGATTTCACGGGATATCCTAGAAGGCGGAAATTTTGATATTCCTCGTATGTCCCCAGGATATCCCTAGGTTTTTGTGAGACCATTTTGGGACATTCGAATGTTTCACGTGGGGTATTCTGAATAACAAATAATTTTGGAATACCTCATGTAGGACATTTAAATGCTCCAAAACAGTCCCATAAACATTCCAGGGTATTAAAGAGCTACTTAAGAGACTTAAAGGGAACATCATTTTTAAAATCCATTTTGGCCATCGCTGATTACTACTTTTCTCCTTTTATTTGCAATCGTCTTGGGATGATCCAAGATGTTAATGAAAAGTAAAAAGCAGTTGTAACGAACCGTAAATAGGCACTGCACTGCAGGTCCCCTACCGCGTGCCCCTACTCCTACCACCGTTACTAACGTGAGCACCCCCACCAACCGCCAAGCGGCGCGCGCAGTTGCTCCCACCGCTCGCGGAAGGTATAAAAGGAGGGTTGGAAGACTAAGGTGGGGCAGTTCGGCTAGAGCGTGATCCGGGTCACATCGGAATGGCGCTCTAAAATCGTTCTATTTTTTAATTAACTTTAATTTTTTGTGCGTATGTTACGTCAAATTTATTTGACGAACTAGGTGGATTGCGATATTTTGAATATTATTTTGGAATTCGCTCTCGAGTGGCTGAGATGGAATTCCGCGGATTTCTGTCCTATCAAAGGTAGGAAGACCTCCCGAACTTTGCGAGCTATAACAGATCGGCTCTTAACTAAGGAAAGATTAGCCATAAACTAGACATATATTTATATAGAAACTAGCAAGCACACATCTTTATTTTAATGTATCAAAATACAAAGTTCTTATCTCTCATTACCCTCGTAGAATTCTGGAAAGAGTAATTATGCTGATGTGACGTTTATCTTGGCTGACCCAATGAATTTATTTTTCCAGTGGCAGACTTAGACGATTGCGTTACGTTAATTCACTCCGGCATCCAGGAACTACCGGATGCTTGAGGAGACGGGTTCTCCTCGAGGTGACCTGCTCGCCAGGAAATCGCGTAAAAGACTGCTCATGAAGTTGTCAAAACAAATCTTCCTTGCGAGTACAAGGTCTGAGTTAACAATATCCAACCCTCTTGAGTCAATTTCCTCCAATTAACGTGAGGTGGGTAGAAATTTGGAAGTGGAAGGGAAATTATTGTTTTTTTATGGAGAGGAGGTATTACGGTCCTACCTAAGCTGGAAGATCTGGCCTCGGCCTGATTGGTAAGCAATCCCAAAATTTGGGGGCTGGCTGGTAATGGATGGATAAACTTTCATCCTCTGGGTAATTGTCTCCAAGGAGTTTTATGTAATTATACGTGACGTGCCACGAGAAAAGGTCTCTATTGATAGTTTCGAAGTTGCTCTATCTAGCAAAAAAATCAGAAAAAATGTTTAAGCATTATTTATACCTATAAAATAGCTTATTAGAGGGCTGTAGATGCAGCATTTCTGAGCTAGACTACGGACCAACGAAAGCACCTCCCACCACTCACTACTACATGCACACAAAAGCGAGAAACACGGATACTGGGACACTAGTGAGAGTGTAGTTGTAAGTAGAAGGGCAAGTTTTTAGGAGTAGCCTATCACTGAGAAAAGGGCTCCACTTCTATCGCTCGCCCTGTAAAATTCTAGTTTTCCGCATTATCCTTGGGATCCGAGGGTTCTAAATTATAATAAAAGAGGAATCTGAATACTCTTTCCAGGTTCCACGAGACTATTGAAGGCGACATTAATTAAATGCTGGAAAATTGACATAAAAATGTTTGAATCTTATGGTGTTATAGTACAAGTCCCTCTTGGGAAAGATAAGCCTAACATTCAATTTAATAATTACCTTAAGACGAAATTACGATATTATTACTACTATTATTTGTGCTTTCTTTTCTTAGCGACATTTCTTTCAACACAGACATAGAGAAAAAGAAAATACAATAGGATAAATTTTGGCATAGGTCGTAGCAAAGTCATAATCATTCTACCTTTTCTCCAATTCTTAATCCTACATAATTAAGTACGCTTATTGGGTTCAATTGCGAACATATTTGGCATTCTCTCACACACAACATATTTTGCTTAACTAAATTAAAATTAAAGGAAAGGAAATGCCTTTCCCCTCTCTTCTGCTTCCCTCATCCGATCTCTGATAATATGTCTATATATATATAAAATTGTTTAAAATGGTTGGATGCTACATCCGGACGTAATTTAGTTACGATGAAATAGGAATTCATTTTTTGAATAAAAATCAACTTTACTTTAACCATGATTTCGAAATTAGGATCGAATAATTACTTCAACATTGATTTTGTGATGCATTTTTTGTGCAGAATTCTTTATTATAAATTAGTCTCAAATGATTCTAAATCTTTCACTAAATTAATACGCAATCACAACCGTAATTTTAAATTGAAATAATTTCATTACATCTTTACAGTGAAACCAAAAGAAAACACTACATTCAAAATACTAATTTAGCTTATTTCATAATTTCTTCACTAGCTTAATAATGGCATTCCAGTTTAAATGAAAATAACGCTAAATTGTATTAAAAGAATATGATTCTTTTACTGAATTAATAGAATTAAGGTACAATTGACATGAAAACATAGTAATTTATTATATGAGACTTTGTAAAATGATCAAAACTTTTTTTTACATTTAACTCAATGATCCAGTCTTGCAATATATTTTTATCAATTAAATATAAATTTTGTTGAACATCTTGAGCATATATCATATTCTGATCGAGCTTTATCGCTTAAATATGCATCCCTATGATTTATATAAGGTATATTCTTTGGTACAACATAAATAATTAATCACAATAATAAGGTGGGAACAACGTCTTTGGACAATCAGTAAATATTTCAGTCATAATTATAACAAAAATATTTTACATACCATGATGTATTAAATTGATTTCTTACCGAATCCTTTCTTTATAAACATTAAAAGTTAAGTATTAAAAATTGTCAATAAATAATAAATTTGGTAAAAAACTGTCTATACAATAAAATTATATAATAATATAAACAATTCCGTTTCGTTCATATTATTCTTAAATATTTACAAATCTATGGTAAGAGCACTATAGCTCCGTTCTCCTGTATGTACATTTACAAACTGTTAGTAACATTTTAGTTCGAAGAGTTGTATTATTGTTATGATTTTAGAAACTATATTGAATAATATTAATAGTCCAGTGCATTTAGGAACTGGAAAGCTCAGCAAATTGTTTCTAGGACTGAATCTGAAAGTCCATTGAAAAACGTCGTCGTGAGATTGGGAAGGTTTCATTTGCTAATGTCGTTTATGGGTGCTATTGGAAATATCATGGCTGGCAGTAGTCTGGAAGAAATTTTCAAAGTCATTAACGCTGAGAATAGCGTTGAAAAATTATGGCAGGGCACGCCTACTCGAGAGCTGTTCGCGCTCATTTTTTGACTCATTTATCCCTCGCGAAAATCATCCTAGACTCTACGGAATTACCAGACGATTTACGAGACGATTATGATTATCTTGTTGACAATTACATGAACTGGTCTACGATTTCAAAGGAAAAACAATCAAAGTTGACATCTCTTGTGCGTAAATTCATGGAAACCGTCGAAAGCTTCGAAAACCGCGGATCAACTGCAAGATTATGGATTTTGTACTTCAAAATGGCAACACTCGTCAAGCATTTTATTGAAGCTGAAAGATTTGGCTCTTGGAGGCTACATTTAGAGACAATTTACAAGATGTTGCCTTTCTTTCATGCGAGTGGGCATTTTCAATATGCAAAGTCAGCACATTTGTACCTTCAAAATATGTCGAACTTGCAAAATATAATGCCTGCTGAAGATTTTCGAAGATTCACCGAGCGTGGCTATTTTACCATTCGTCGTTCAGATAAATTTTGGTCGGGGATATTTTCTGATCAAATGATTTAGGAGGAAATTATGCGAAGGATTAAGGTTTTTGGAGGACTCGTATACCGTGGCCTGTCCGACAGTTCCAAAGCTTTATTTGTCTCATCGTGGTTTGCGCAACATCCACCTTTTCCGCAATGTACTGAACTTTTCTCGATTTATTCAGGAGTAGTCGCTGATAATTCCATAAATTGTCATGAAGCTGACAAAGTCGGAGGGAAATTGCTTGAAAATACCGCTGGACAATTTTTCGAAAACATGAAATTACATCGCAAGGATCGGGTCAATACTTTTGCTACAATGTCTCGCAGCGTAACAATCGATTCGGAAAAAGTGACAATTTCAACACAAACAATTTTTCATCGCATGATCTTGACCCAGAGAACAGACGAAGAGTTGGCTAAATGTCTAAAATACGAACTCGCCCCGTATCCACCGTCACTTTTCGACGATTCAGGTGTGAGAAAACGCAAAAATCAGCGGTGTTTAAAGAATTTGATATTCTACATTCGACTATTTCCTTGGGGGACAATGTATGCGAGGTAATCGACGGTGGATTCTCACTCCATCGAGTGACTTGGCAGCAAGACAAGCTCTTTTCGGAGATTTGTACAAGTTACTCATCTTACATCTCGCGCAATTATGGAAAAAATCCGGTCATCGTTTTTGATGGATGTCCTGAAGATGCTAGCACCTCGAGTACAAAAATTGCTGAGAGACAACGAAGAGCAAAAGGTGGACGTGCAGCAGATATTCTTTGCGACGAAACTACAAAATTTTCGAAAACAACGCAGAAACCATTTCTTGCCAACGAGCGCAATAAAATAGTATATTACGTGCCTGGGCGCACAATGAGGGTTATTGCGTGACGAGCGACAATGCTCGCAGGAGATCGCAGCCAAGGCGTAGTCGAGGCGTAGGTGAGGCGTAGTCGAGGTGTAGCCGATGCATAGTCGAGGCGTAGCCGAAACGTAGCTGAGGGAAAGCCGAGACGAAGCTGAGGCGCGATCAGTCCTGCGAGCGTTGTCGCGAGTCTCGTAATTCCCCGAATTGTGTGCATTGGCACGTATTCTATTTTATGTGACTCCGGTGCGTATACGAGTTTTTATGCGTACATTTGAATCTAATCTAGTATTGTAGTTGTTTGCGGCGCTAGTCATTACACTTAATATGTCACGACTAGTCCCGGCCATTTTGATTTTATCGATCTTGTGTAGTAGTAATGGATTTTAGTAGACGCATGCACAGTTCAAATGTACAAGGCTTTGCCAGTAAGATGCTAACGCTGTACGAAGAAGAAGAAGAATAAGAAGAAGGATTGAGCTTCGTTTCATGGCTATGGGCGCATGCGCAGTTCAATTTTTACATTTCATTCCTTTGTAGCAAATAAACGAGTTTGCGCGCCGGTGGCACATAAAAACTTTTATTGGCATGTTGAAGAAACACTTGACCGATCGGGGTTTCGAGGTGAAACAAGCATGGGAAGACGCAGACGTGGACATCGTGAAAACTGCTATCGAAGCTGCTCCTCGATTTGAATCCGTCATAATCGTTGGAGAGGACACGGATTTCCTTTTTTTGATGTGCACCCTTGGGAAAAATATCAAAAATCTCTACTTTCGTAAGGTTGGGAAAGAAGCGACCACGATGAAAATGTATTCCACCGACAGCTTCAAACACAAAATTTTGTTGGAACATTTACTCTTCATGCACGCGTTTTCGGGATGCGATACTGTGTCTGCGATTTGTTTACCTTCAAAAAGGACTCAAACTATTTGGAAAAAGCAACCCCGGACAAAACAGCATCGCTGCAGCTGGAGAATCGGTATTTATTGCGCTGTATGGAGGAAATGAAAGCGACTCTTCCATCGATCAGTTGCGCTACAAAATGTTTTCGCGAGCTGGCCTGAAAACCAAAACCGACTTATCGCGTTTACCTCCCACGAGCTCAGTAGCGAGGCAACATTCCCTTCGAACATATCATCAAATACAAAAGTGGATCGGTGAAGAGAAAAATGCACTTAACTGGGGATGGAAAGAACGGAACGGAGTTTTGGAGACAATGACAACCGATCAGGAACCGATACCACGCATACTTCTGGACATTGTATCCTCTGGATGTACAAGCAACTGTAGCAGGGCTTGTGGATGTCGAAAAGCAGGTTTGAAATGTTCTGTTTTGTGCAAGATTTGCTGTGGAGAAACCTGCACGAACACGAAAGAAAATGTAGAGGATTCGAATGACGAAGATGACGAAGTTGATGACGAATTCCCAACGATGGTACCTTTACCCAGATTAAGTGCTTCGTTGAAAAGAAAAGCAAGCCTGTGAGAAGTGAAAAAAAAAAGAAAAGCAAACCTGTGTGAATGAGAATGACGGTTTTTGTAATATCATGACAGAGTGAGAAATTCACCAAAGAAAAAGTAAAAACTGTGGAGTAGGCCTATCGGGGAAACCACATAAAAAAACGCGCCGTGAACTCAATCTCAAGGGTGGTGTGGAATTAAGTTCAGAAAAAGAAGAAAAAATATGTTTTTGAAGGTAAAACCCGTTGAAATATTAATGGTTTCAATGTAAATACAGTTCTCCGTTCAGAAAAAGAAATTTCTTACTGTACCAATAAATTTTAAATCAATAGCAATTGTGTAATTGAATAAAATTCGGAAAGAATGAAAAGTTATCATTAAGACCATCGAAATGATGAATTTTTAAATCAAAATGCACTCCAACAAAATTTTTATTGAACAAATAGGCATATTTCGACAACGTATGATGCAAAACAATCGTTTAGTTTAATAAATGAACGAGGGACAAGTCGTATTGCGACGAAATGCAGCGCGGAGCGCGAGCGTTATCCAGCGTATATCGAAGGCCCACGCGGAACATAGCAACTTTGCGCGTTGATTGACGGGCGAGAAATGGTCGTATCGGGATAATTTTTTTTTTAATGCTAGGAATTACTTCATCTTTGATAAAGTTCTCTTATGGAAAAGCGTCAGGTGGACTGGAAAAAAGATAGGAGCCGAAAAGGAAAAAAAACTTTTTTTCTAAGTTGTTCTGTCGACTTTGAAGGGCAATAACTTTTTACCCGTTGAACGCACAGTTTATTTTCATTCAACATCATTAAAAATATAACTCAAAACAAATCCAAAGACACCAAGTTTATGACTGTGCGATAATTACAACGCGAGATATGAAAATTTAAAAAAAAACACAAAATCCAAGATGGCCGCGAAAGGGTTGGTTTTAGGGGTGCGCAAACTTGGGGTTAAACTCACCGAGAGAGACCCTTTTGAACGGGGGGTAAGAGAAAAAATGTATACAAAAATGGTGAGTCAATTCCTAAATGCACTGGACTATAATTTTTATAATGAAATTTTAAACTTATTATCTTAATAATTATTTGTAAAATTTGTTGATCTATTTTTATTTTAATTTTAGAAAATCAATAATTACATTATATGAATTACTATAAGAATCAGTATCGGTAATTTTGTTAAAACTATTTTCTTTATCTTTTTTTATGTAAATCATTTCTGCAAATAAACGTTTATATAAGTTATTTTCTTTGTGTAATATCTGTATGTTGTTCCAATCAAAATCATGTGGTTCTTCATCCTCTCCTATATTTTGAGTTCTATGTTTTGATATTACATTATGATATTTCTTATTTTTTAAATTATAGTTATTCTTATGTTCTTCTCTTTTGATGTTAAGAAGCCTTCTTGTTTGTCCTACATAAGTCTTATCACAGAATATACATTCTAATTTGTAAACAACATTACTCATCTCACCCTTTTCTAAAACAACTTAACCTAATTTTTTAATTTTATTTAGATTAGAATCGACTCTAAATATTATATTGATATTATGGTTTGAAATTATTCTTTTTACATTTTCTGAAATTTTTCCATAAAAAGGAATTGATATTATTTTTGTTGTTTCTATTATTATTATTATTATTATAGCTATGGCTGGGACCCACAAGGGCCCCTGATGCTTGGGTATTTCCGTTGCATCACCAATTAAACTAAACTAGACTGTTGTATGGCACCAGGTGTCTACAACTTTTAGCGTCTGTTGCATTACGCCCATCAGTGCATCCAAATGCATTCCGCGTACTATGACTAGGATGTCATCAGCATATCCGATGGGGTGACATCCCTGGTCGGTAAGTAGATGCAATAGTTCATCCACCACTAGATTCCACAGCAGGGGAGATAGTACTCCTCCCTGCGGGCACCCTGACTCAACGATACCTCGAAGGGCGGTATTTCCTTTGGTTATCGTTATATTCCTGTTTCCTAGCATATGGCAGGTCCAGTCAACGACAGCTATGGGAATTCCTTGCCTAATCATATCCCTCCTGGTCACTTCACTGGACGTGTGGTTAAAGGCACCCTCAATATCCATGAATGTTCCAATAACGAATCCTTTAAGGTTCAGTTGGTTCTCAATTAGATTCACTGTTTTGCTTAGGGCTGTTTCAGTCGAACGACCGGCCCTGTAGCCATGCTAATCCCTGTGAAGCGGTTTTGCCGTCAGAATCTTGTCACGGATATATCTGTCCACGAGTCTCTCCACCGTTTTTAGTACGAAGGAGGTAAGGCTGATTGGTCGTAAATCCTTCGGAGATGTCCATCCGTTCTTGCCTGCTTTATGTATAAATATTACCCTTGTCCCTCTCCAAGCCTTGGGGACATAACCCAGAGTCAGACTGGCCCTAGCAAGTCTCACTAGCGGCCCTATGATGCCATCCAGATCTGGGGACTTGAAAGGGTTGAGAAACTTCAAGGCCCATCTAACCCCGGCTGGGGAGGCGATCTCATAGGCCAGCCGCCCACGTATTCCTAATTGGGTCGCAGGCAGCGGTCGGTCCTTCTGAGAATATCCCCCCCACCTCGGTCGGACCCTTAAAGCCCGGAAAGTGCGCCGTCGTCAGAAGGCTCAGAGTCTCCTCGTCCGACTCTGAGTATGTGCCGTCTGGCAGTCGAAGAGTGCTTAACATAGCTCCCGAGTTGCGGGCCATTAGCCTGTTCAGCCTTGCCGCCTCCGCTCCCTTCTCTATGTTTGAACAGAAGGAGGTCCAGCTCTTACCCTTGGCCTCCCTGATTTCTTACCTATATGCATCCCTAGTTGCATTGGACAAGTTCCATAGTTCTTCCGTATTGCCTTTTTTGGCCCGTCTGAACCTTTCTCTGGTTTCTTTACGAAGTTTTTCAAGCATCCTATTCCACCAGTGAGTCTCCTGCGCCTTCTTGATTTTCGAAGGTAAGCAGTTGCGTTCATACGCAGTAATAATGGCTGACTAAAATTGGTCAGCCGCCCTTTCAAGAGTTTCTGCGTCTCTGATATCCATGGTTGTTCCGTGGAGTGCAGCTTGTACGTCAGTGGTGTAGCACTCCCAGTTTGTTTTCCTCGGGTTTCTGGCCCAAGTAGGGCCAGAAGGTGCATAAGATTCCAGTTCGTACATGATCTGCATATGGTCAGATAGGGAGGGTCCATCTGAGACCCTCCATTTTATGACTTTATCCCGAAAGTTCCCAGTGCAGAGGGTGATTACCTCCTCTCGCACAGAGTTCCGAAAAGTCGGTATCGTACCTGTATTTAGAATATCCAAGTCAGAAGTGATTAGATAGTCCACTAGGTCTTCACCCCTTCTGTTGGTGTCCGTGCTACCCCACAGCTTATGGTGGGAGTTGGCATCGCACCCCAAGAGAAGGGGCAGGCGCCTTACCTTGCAGTAGTCCATCAGTGAGCGGACTTCCTCCGGTGGACGGGACGCCCCTTCATGAGCAAAGCATGCCGATCCTATGACTAGCTTACCAATACCTGTCAGGTCGACTGAAGCCACCATGAGGTCTCTGGAGCAAAGAGCCAGTAGTGGGACGATGTTGACGTTCTTCGCCAGGATGCATGTCCTCGGGTTGGGTGCCTCGGGGTACCTGTAACAATAAATGCCGCCCCCCCCCAATCCCCTTACGACATCCTTATTTATCCAAGGTTCTTAGATAAGTGAGATGCCTGTGTGCATCACAGCTATGCTTTTCTGCAGAACCGTAGAAGCGCTTTTGCTGTGATGCAAGTTAATTTGGATAATGGTTAAGCCGGAAGCAGCCATTTAGGGCTACTCCGGCCTCTCCGTTTCCATGGTAGGCTCCTCCTGATCTCGGCCACTTACCTTAAAGGCAATCTGCCCGAGATGATAGAAGGGCCTGTCGTTAGGGCCTGCTAAGTCTCTCGACTGAGACCCAGGGACCTGAACGACTAGGAGGTGTTTTAATCCCCCCATCGCGTTAGCCTCCTGAGGTCTCTCATGCCTGACAATACGCCAGGATGCTGTTTTCAGAGAGGGGTTGAACCCCTCCAGACGCCGCAGAACGACAGCCGGGCCTTCCGGTTTCCCGGGGACACAAGCCGTCGCCTTTAGCATCCTTTGAAGTATCTCCACCCCACTTACATTCAGATTGGCGCCTTCCCAGGGCCTGAGCTTGGCCACCGTTTTGGTTAGCCATGCTTTAGCCTCTGGGTTTGACGCCACAAAAATAAAAACTCCTCCCCTACAAAAGGAGGTCTCGAATTCTGGTTCTCTGTCCAGGGCGGGCAACGTGACCTCCCTAAAGAGCTCGAACTGCTCTGGTGACAGGACTGACTCCGGGTAACCGGCGTCCACCACTATCACTGTCGGAGGGTTAGTTCTCTGAGCAGCCGATAGCCTGACGCCTGGCAGCTACATATTTGCTATAGAGTCCTCCATTCACTCGAGATAGCTCGTTTATAGGGATCCTCCATTCATTCAGGAGAGGCCGTTTATAGGGATCCTTCCTTTCACACCAGCAGGGCCAGGGATCGCCGCCGCCCCCTGGCCGCGCACTAAGCCCCTCCACCAACAACAAGGTCTTACAGCTCCTAGGAGGGAATACAGCTCCTAGGAGGGGTTTTGTTTCTAAATGCGAATTCATTTTGTTAAATTTAGTATTATTTTTATTGTGAATTTCCATAGTTCTTTTCTTTATATATTTATCTGTAGATTTTATCAGATAATTATTAAGAATCAAATATTCTTGAATAATATTCAAATTGTCTACATGATAAGTTTTGTTCGAAAGTAATATAGCCAGATTTTATGGTCTTCCAAAAATACATAAAAATAACTATCCATTAAGACCGGTGGTTTCTTCAATCAACTGTCCTACAATTTATTTGGCAAAATTTCTTAATGATATTTTAACAAAAGCACAGCCAAAACCAGTATCTTTAATCAATAACTCACAAACTCACATCATTTTTAATTAAAATTCTCTCAAATATAACCTTTCCAGAAAATCACATTATGATATCTCTTCAAGTTACTTCTCTATTTACTAATGTACCTACAGAGTTGGTTCTCAAAGATATAGACAGGAGATGGCCACTTATTAAAAAAGTTACTAAATTACAAATTGATGAATTCAAAAAAGGGATTAACTTTTTAATGGATTCAACAACTTCAAATTTGATAATAAATACTATAAACAAATTTTTGGAACTCCAATGGGATCTTCAATCTCTCTCATTATTGCAGACATAGTAATGCAAGATTTAGAAGAAGAAATTATTAAAAAATTAGATTTCACTGTCCCTTTATATTATAGATATGTAGATGACACAATTCTCTTTATACCAAAAGATAAAATAAACAATATGGTAGACGAATTTAATAATTATCACGAAAGATTCAAATTCACTTTTGAAATCGAAAATAACAACTCTATTCCCTTTCTTAACATACTAATTATCAAAAATAATGATAGCACAATATACACTAATTTGTACGGAAAGAATACTTTTTCAGGAAGATTTCTTAACTATTTCTCAAACCACCCGATACAAAATAAAATTAACATAATAAAAAACCTTGTAGATTCTGCTATATTACTTTCAAACAAAATTTATCATTTTGACAATTTGAATATTATTAAAGAAAATTTGATTCTTAATAATTATCCGACAAAATCTACAGATAAATATATAAAGAAAAGAACTATGGAAATTTGCAATAAAAATAATACTAAATTTAACAAAATGAATTCGGATTTAGAACCAAAAAAAATAATATCAATTCCTTTTTTTGGAAAAATTTCAGAAAATGTAAAAAGAATAATTTCAAAACATAATATCAATATAATATTCTGAGTCGATTCTAAACTAAACAAAATTATAAAATTAGGTAAATATGTTTTATGGGCCCCCGGCGCGTAAACTCGTTTTTTCGCTACAGTTGAGAGTAGCGCAATATTGTGTATTGCGCTACAGAGGAATAAAAATGTAACATTTGAACTACTATTACACAAGATCGAAAAAATAAAAATGGCCGGGACTAGTCGTGACATATCAAGTGAAATGGAAGAGAATCATGATGAATACTAGATTAGATTAGAGTGTACGTATAAAAACTCGTATCTGCACCAAAGTCACATAAAATAGAATATGTGCCAATGCACACAATTCGGGAAATTGCGAGACTCGCGACAATGCTCGCAGGACTGATCGCGCCTCGGCTTCGATCTCCTGCGAGCGTTGTCGCTCGTCACGCAATAAGCCTCATTGTGCGCCTAGGCACGTATAATGCTATTATTCATATTTTTAAAATCAAACCTTTAATTCACGCTTATATAATGAAATTGTCATATAAAAGTTTCCAATTATTCAAAAAAGTTTTTTGTTAGTATTTTATTTATTTTATTTATATCAATTTTACTTCATAAAAAAGAAATCTCAATGTGTAATTTTGGGTGCGAAATAAGATATAATTTAGTTATTTTTTCAATAATAGAAACCTGTTCTACACACTTATATATTAAAGTAGTCATGTAAAAGATGCTAAGTATTATAAAAAAAATTTGCAATGTATTTTATTCCAAAGAAAAATTTCTCAATTTTACTAAGTCTCAGAGAAATCTCAATGTTTATATTTGTATTCAAAAAAAACTTTCCAAAGTATTTTATTCGAACTGTCTTTTTAAAATTTGAATTCCATGATTTATGTTATCTTCATATGAAATATGCCCCACTTAATTTTCTAATTTCAAATAATTTATTTGCGAGGCAAAAAAATATATGACTCGATGTTTTGTTTTGAGACTTCAAACACTTATTAAATCATAAATTTTACTAAAAATTATTTATCAAGTGTCTAGATCATCCTAAAATTCAAAAAAACCTTTCAGATATTCATTTTATGTAATTGTATATCAAAATATTAGAAAAATAAAGCTAATATCTTAAACTATTTATTTTGTCATTTTGAATCTGTCGTCTGCTTCACGCCTCTTTTACACGAAGTCGCGAGAAACATAATTCTCGATCTTGGCTTAACAGCCGACAGCATGAAAGTGGGGACACACCGAAACGCCACGTTTGGTTGTGTGAGGATCCACACGGGTCAATGGTGGGGGCCGTTTACGTCCACGTTCTGCAACACTGAGCTCTGCAAATTTGGGGGAACCATTAACCCAAACTAGGCGAGTCGTTGCGCAAAATACTTGGACCAGCCGTTCTCTCTTGAGCTTTATCCTCAGTTTGGGGTAACTATTGCCCCAATTTTAGAGTAGGCGTCACACTAAGCCAAAGAGGAGCGGCTTTCCCACCGCTAGTGTAACGGCTCTACTAAACTTCCCTCCGTGCATAGGAGGGTATCTCCGACCCCGACCACCCCACAACTAGTGGCACCTGACGCCCAGCGTCAGGTACCCTTGACTGGGTGTTGCCCTGGCTGGCCCAGGTCGACACCGACCAATCATCCGGAGATGCCGCATCGAACTCCGACAGATGGGTGCTCAGCGTCAGGTGCCCCTGACTGGGTGCTGCTCGGGCTGCTCTAGGACAACACCGACAAGACCGTACACCAGACCACGGTTACCGATTGGTCCCCCGCGTCGAGTACCAATGGATGGGTGCCTCCATGATTAGCCCTCGGCGAAGCATAGAGCTCTACGTCAGGTGCCCCTGATCGAGTTCTACCCGAGTGGCCATCGGATCCCCGACCTGGTGTCATCACGACGAACGCCGATGGATGATGCCCCCATGGCCGGCCTGCAACATGGTCAGAGCCGTACCGAATCCCGACCCTTGGGTACCGCATGGCCGGTATTCGGTAGCAGCACGCGCCCAGCGTCAGGTGTACCTAGCTGGGCGCGGCTCAGCCTGGAGAATTGAGATCCTGGATCATATAAGGGCTCATAGCATTTTCTCGTGCGAAATCGCAGTACCCTGAAAGCTTTTAAAAACATTCCAAAATTTAAATTTTTATGGTTGTATATCGATGTAAAATTTCATTCTGCATCTTTTTTTCCCAAGAAAAAAAGTTGTAGCTTTTTTAGTTTTCAAGTTAACTAACGAAAACAGTCTTTTTGGAATAGTCAATTTTGATTCATTTTTCACTTCAACTCGTACTCACATCGTCAATTTTAAGAATTTTTCAATGAAATTTTCAGAAATTGTGCTTTAAGGCGTTCTGTAATTGATACAGCAAGTTGATTTAAAAAAAATTGGTTCACAAAATTTTATTAATTTTTGTTTCTGACGTTCGCAGCAAGTCAGACTTTAATATCTTGCAGTCCTTCGTTTAGCAAGGGAATTTTGAGCAGGCAACTACTTCTCGCTACAAAAATTTAAAAGAAGGTATGATACAATTTTTGGAAAAGTTAAAGACCAGAATATTCAATAGTTCTAGAGCTATAATGAGTTTAGTTCAATACAGTGCCCGAGTTTTCGAGCGTATCAAAGGCTTCGTGGAGTATAGCCGCACGGCACGAAGTGTCTCGCCAATGAATGGCTTATAAATATGATAAAATCTAAATCTTTTTGCAATAAAAATTTAACAAATTAAGTTTACTAAATATTAATCTGTTTTTTTCAATTTTTAATGTATTTTAAAATAAAGTACACAGTTTAATCTTCATCAGAAGAAAGAATCGAGTCGTCTTTGGTTTCATTACTCGTCATCGAGGCAAAGTATTCATTAAAAAACGCTTGTCCTTTTGGTGTGAGGTATTTCATTAAACTCTTCACACCTTTTAGTTTGGCCTCAGTTATTTCAACGATTGGAGGGAGATTTCTGTCTAACTCCGTGAGTTTTACTTTCGTTTTAATTTTAAAGGTAGAGAAATTCGTTTCTGTATAATTCTCAAAAATTTCAAGACTCGTTTGGTACATGATGAATTACGTAAGCTTGGCTTATCTTCATATTTTTAGGATGCAGTACAATTTTCTTAAAGGATTTTTCATAATCATTCAAAATGTTATGACCACACTGTACCATAGTGAATGGAGGATGTCGAGAGTTTCTTATTAATTTAATGTACTCTTCTGCAATTTCTATACGTTTTAACTTCTTCTTTTTCTGCGAATACATTCCAAAATTATGGTCGCATTGACAATACGAATGACCTCGAACCGGAAAGATATGCCAGATGTCAACAACCAATTGCATGGTAAGTGTAAGAAGGTATGCAAATACTGTGTAATTCTTATTTTGTCCACCACATGCATCAGAAAAAGAACAATCTTCTTTTGATGAATATTATTAAATTCATGTTGTATTGTATGATGGAGAAAACTGCACACAGTATATGTCCCTTTTTTGGTACTTCCCTCTAAAATAGGATACATGTAGCTCTGTTAGGAACTATAAACATGAACATTAAAGAAATAGAGCCACAACAATAGTTTGTAAAACTGTTCATTGACCGGAATTTTAGGTAACGCAAGATTTTGAGCATAATCAAATTCACAGCACAGCACTCCTTCCTCGAATATCAACTTATCTCTTGAAATTCGATATTCTTTTACCTCTTGTTTGTGAATCGCGATTTCAGCAAATTCCACATTTTGCAAAGCACTTTCTTAACATGTATTACATACGACAGTACGCGATAACCTGAAGGTAAAATTAAGATTTCGATTGAAGTATTTTGCGTATGTGTTCTCATCAATTATATTTTTCTCATCGAGATCCTGCGTTACACTTATGTAGTAGTCACAAACCTTACTATACAATTTTTCTAAATTCAATTCTGTATTCGTAAAATAATTTAATTTAGTTGATTCTCGCGAAAAATGAGATTCTTGATGTGCCATGATTAAACAATTTTTCTTACTACCTCGGTCGAAAGTACGTGGTTTCGGCACCAATTTTACGGCAGAAAGTCTAACTTTCATGCATTGTTCAAGCTATATGCGCGCCCTCTATAATAGCGGGAGCAAAAACGTCAATAACTTCAAGCGTCAAAATTTGTCCGCTCTCTGCTAATGTTTATTAGCGGCAATTAGTGGATATTATTTAGAAAGTAATAGTAGTGACTGAAGTGTATTGAATTAAACTCATTATAGCTCCAGAACTATTGAATATTCTGGTCTTTAACTTTTCCAAAAACTGTATTATACCTTCTTTTATATTTTTGTAGCGAGAAGTACTTGCCTGCTCAAAATTCCCTCGCTAAACGAAGGGCTGGAAGATATTAAAGTCTGATTTGCTGCGAATGTCAGAAAATAGTACATTACGTGCCCAGGCGCAGAATGAGGGTCATTGCGGGACGAGCGACAATGCTCGCAGGAGATCGAAGCTAAGGCGTAGTCGAGATAAAGCCGAGACGAAGCCGAAGCGCGATCAGTCCTGTGAGCATTGTCGCGAGTCTCGGAATTACCCGAATTGTGTGCATCGGCACGTATTCTATTTTATGTGACTTCGGTGCGTATACGAGTTTTTATGCGTACACTGGAATCTAAACTAGTATTGTAGTTGTTTGCGGCGCTAGTCATTACACTTGATATGTCACGACTAGTCCCGGCCATTTTGATTTTATCGATCTTGTGTAGTAGTAATGGATTTTAGTAGACGCATGCGCAGTTCAAATGTACAAGGCTTTGCCAGTAAGATGCTAACGCTGTACGAAGAAGAAGAAGAATAAGAAGGATTGAGCTTCGTTTCATGGCTATGGGCGCATGCGCAGTTCAATTTTTACATTTCATTCCTTTCTGGCGAAATGTACTACATTGCGCTACTGTTAACTGTAGAGAAAAAACGAGTTTGCGCGCCGATGGCACATAAAAAATTTTATGTCCAAGCGGCGCGCAAACTCGTTTTTTTCGCCACAGTTAACAGTAGCGCAATGTAGCACAATGCACTACAAAGGAATGAAATGTAAAAATTGAACTGCGCATGCGCCCATAGCCATGAAACGAAGCTCAATCCTTCTTCTTATTCTTCTTCGTCTTCGTACAGCGTTAGCATCTTACTGACAAAGCCTTGTACATTTGAACTGCGCATTCGTCTACTAAAATCCATTACTACTACACAAGATCGATAAAATCAAAATGGCCGGGGCTCGTCGTGACATATTAAGTGTAATGACTAGCGCCGCAAACAACTACAATACTAGATTAGATTCAAATGTACGCATAAAAACTCGTATACGCACCGGAGTCACATAAAATAGAATACGTGCCAATGCACACAATTCGGGAAATTACGAGACTTGCGACAATGCTCGCAGGACTGATCGCGCCTCAGCTTCATTTCGGCTTTGTCTCGGCTTCGTCTCGGCTTTGCCTCAGCTACGTCTCGGCTACGCCTCGACCATGCATCGGCTACACCTCCACTACGCCTTCCCTAGGCCTCGACTACGCCTTGGCTCCGATCTCCTGCGAGCATTGTCGCTCGTCATGCAGTAATCCTCATTGTGCGCCCAGGCACGTAATATACTATTGTAAACGAATTTTTTAAAAATGGACTTGTTTTATCAGTTGAAGAACGCCCTAAAGCAAAATTTTAACTCGATATTTCAATATCTTATGTGTTACAGAATTGGGACCCTGTGGTAAAACCGTTTAGCAGTCTGCATGTAAGAGGAAAATTGATTGATTGTCAAGTTCAAACTTATGAAGATAAGCCTGTAAGTATATCGAAGTACAACAATTCGTAAACGAAAACTTAGAAATAATTGCACTTACAACTTCATACAGTTTAAACGATTTTTTGTTTCAGAAATACAAAGGTGAAGGTTTATTTCAGAATTTCATGCTTGTAGGATTATACGTGGGAGAATTCATAGAGGGAGGAATTACTGTTCATCGGTACACCACGCTGCCGCAACACAGCTCTGTAGTGCAGTAGCTACCAGGGTGTTACAGGCACCAATCACTGGGGCTCCTTAACTCAAGGGCCCCCAAATTCCAGGGTCAACTATTGATTACTCATTCTATACTAAATGTATTATGAATATTTGTAATAATAATTTTAATGTACGCAATTTTGAATAATATTATTATATTATAAACGAAAAATAAGGTTGGGCTCACATTAAATTTAAAAAAGAAAAAAAAAGAAAAAATAATTATTAATTAAAAAAGTAACAATTACAGAAAATAATATAATCAAAAAATTAATTTAATAAAATTATAATCTAACGAATATATAACTATTAAACTTATGATTCATAAAGTTAATAAAATTAAATAATATGAATAATTTCAAATTAATTAGTTGAGTTCTAAATCTTTGCCCCTGCTTACATTATTGGAGAATCACTAGTAGCATATCAGATAAGATACGTTGCTGACAGGCGTCATTGTAGACAATTTCAAACTCTTATAACGCAAATAAATGCAAATTAAATTCAAATTTAAAGAATTTGAAATCTTTCTGTGGAATAAAAGACTCTTTCGACTGCGCTGGAATTCGAGCCTGGGTCTTTCGATTGCCGGTCGACTGCTCCAACCACTGAGCTACACAGGCGTCCGACATTTCCTTCTCCAGAGGAAGGTCTCCTTACATCGCAAGATTTCAAATTCTTTAAACTTGAATTTAATTTGCATTTATTCGCGATATAAGAGTTTGAAATTGTCTACGAGGACACCTGTCGGCAACGTATCCTGTCTGATATGCGACTAGTGATTCTCCGATAATGTAGGCAGGGGTAGAAATTTCATTTTCAGCTAATTAATTTGAAATCATTAATAGCCGCAAGACTGAGCCACTAGGCGATATAAGGAGATCTTCCTGTGGAGAAGGAGATGTTGGACGCCTGTGTAGCTTAGTAGTTAGAGCAGTCGACCGGCAATCGAAAGACCTGGGCTCGAATCCCAGCGCAGTCGAAAGCGTCTTTTTTCCACAGAAAGATTTCAAATTCTTTAAATATTAATAATAATCGAAATATATTATTCAATAAATTAATATTACATTGTTAAAAATTTCTGTATTAAACTTCTATTACATGTAATGGAAGTTTTTTTCAGTAATGTATATTAAATTTGAAATACTTTCATCTTAAAAAATATAAACTTTAATTTTAATACACATGTTTATATATTTTATTGATTTTTGTTGATTTTAATATATTTTGATTGAAAAGTTATTAAATTTAATATGAATGTGTATTAAAGTCTATTAAAATTAATAAGATTTTTAACAGTGTATATTTATATAAAAATTATTAAAAAACAAGAAAAAAAAATATTATAGTATTATTAAGTTTTGATTAGATATACAGATAGAACATTAATGATATTTAAGAACTTCAATGTGATGAGTGAAACTAAATATCAATAAAAGTACTTAACTCTTTCTTTTTGTTTTAATATTCTCATAAAATTTGTGTCAGTGATAAATAACTGATTACCACTTAAACTCTACTGATTTCCATTGCTAGAATTCAGGTGATAAGAACTCAACTAGTAGAAATAGTATATACGCTATAGAGTGAAAGAAGCAATTATTATCGAGGAATTAGTTATCTCGACAACACTGACATTCTGACTATTCAAAAATAGAACATCTAAGTAGTTCAAAATTGCCCCATTAGGAAGAAACTGTGTCCTTCTCTCGTTCACGTGGATCCACAGGTACCCATAATACTTAGAGGTTGAAATTACCTAGGGGGGAACAAGAAAATTCCTCCCCCGGCAGACGCGGACAGCCAAGTCCGACCAGGGCGCAGAACCGCAGGTGGAGGCCCCGATGCGATTTTTACTGGCCCTCCCCGTTGTTACGCTCTCGACGCCCATCAAGCTCCCTCGTCTTCATCACAAGTGTGACGAATGACTCGATGAGCGTATGGGTAATCCCGTTGCATCACCAACTAATACCTCATGCGCGACCTCACAGCCCGTGCCAAAGGGCAAGGACCTGGACCACGTTTTTGGTCTGAATCACGGCTACGTCTATGGAGAAGTAGCCCGTGAGAATCTATCGTTTGTCCCTAATTTCTGGAGAATTGCAGAGTATATTTCAACAAACCCTATCTTATGTCTATGGTAGACAAGGTTGCCGTGACCAATAAACACTTCTGTTAAGGTCTTTACCTCGGTTCTACTAAGTCTGCGCAAATCTGCAACTCGTTTGGGGTTTAGATGTTCCCCCATGAGGGTTTTGGCTTGCTTGCATGCCGTAGCCTATTACCACTCTTCCTGGTGTTTCTCGGCCAGCCACTTTTTAATGTCTTCTGTGACCGAGCTATTTGAAATACCTATTACTGGTTCAAGAACAGTTGGGTTTTGTTTTGTCGCTAGCTTGGCTAGTCTATCCGCTGTCTCGTTGCCCTTGATACCCTTGTGTCCGGAGGTCTGGAGGACTGTGACTTGGTTGTCTTTCGCTAGTTTGTTCAATGCTTCGTAGCATTCCCAGACCAGCCTCGAGTTAGTCACTGACTTACCTAGTGTCGTGATAGCCGCTCTACTATCTGAGCAGATGCAGATGTTGCTGCATCTGACACGAGGCTTGTTTCGCGAATTTCAATTCTGTAAAAAACAGTGACAATTAATAAAAGAAAAACGAAAAATTTGTAAAAGTGAATTTTCTTACATTTTGCCAGTGGGTCTATTGGATACGATGGGGAAACTTCTGGAGGAAATGATCCTACAAAGACTACAGGGTCACATGGTCCGCGAGAATGGTCTCTCGGAAAACCAGTTCGGCTTTCGGAAGGGCAAGTCCACAGTTGACGCCATCCAGGCAGTGGTGAACATCGCCACTAAAGCAAGAAGAGGAACTGGTAAGCGTAAGGGATTCTGCACGTTGATCAGCATTGACATACGCAATGCGTTCAATACCGCGATATGGAACATCTGCATCGAGGCGATGTTGCGGAAAAAGGTTCCAGACTACCTGTCTGCTGGAACGAGTATCATCGGCTTCGCGGATAACGCACTTGTCGTGTGCGCCGCTGACGACGTCAAAATCCTGGAGCTGAGGATCAATGATAGTCTGTGGAGGGCAAAGCGTTGGTTGGATAGCAGATGCCTGAAAATGGCCCCTGAAAAGACCGAGGCTTTGCTGGTCACAGACAGGAGATCCTTCAAATACCCGAGGATCATTCTCGGGGAACACCTGAAAATCGCGACTGCCAAAGCTATCCAATGTGGGACCGCCCTGACTCGGCTCATGCCCAACATTGGTGGACCCAGAGAAGCTAAGAGAAGGCTGGTGGCGTGCGTGGTAAACTCGAAGCTGCTTTATGCAGCTCCGATCTGGACAAGTGCCCTTAACAACCATGCTATTTTGAAGAAGCTGTTCTCGGCACAGAGAGGTGTGGTGATGAGAATTGTCTAACCATACCGAACTGTTTCGAGGAGCGCTGTGCTGGTCCTGGCGAGCGTCCCACCAATAGATTTATTGGCGGAGGAAAGAAAGGAGACCTTTCAGCTCCATAAGGAGCTCATCTGCTTAACAAACCTGCAGGAAATCGCTCACGCGAAGGAGGACATCCGCAAGGACGGAAGGCGCAGACTCGTCGAGAAATGGAAGACGAGATGGCATGGTGACCAATCCGGGAAGTAGACACACCGTCTGATCCCGGAGCTCGCCACCTGGCTGGTTATAAAGCACGGTCAAGTCGGCTTTTACCTAGCGCAAGCGCTTTCGGGCCATGGTTGCTTTAATGCGTATCTGAAGCGCTTCAAGAAAAGAGACGATGAGTCGTGTCACTACTGCGGTTCCCTTGTGGAAAATGCAAAGCACACACTCTTTGTCTGTGCCAGGTGGGGCTCGGAAAGGGAGGCTGTCGGTCGGGCAGTGGGCGCACAACTCACTCCTGACACGATGGTCTCTCTGATGCTCCGGTCTGAACAGATATGGATGCTTATCGAGTCATTCGTCGCCCTAGTCATGAAGACGAGGGAGCTCGATGGGCGTACAGATGGGATGGGAGTCCTGGGCGAACGGAAGACGTTAGTGTCTACTTGAAAGTAAATAAAGTTTTGAAATGTACTAAGAATATTCATCGATTCAACTACTGCTCTTATTTGATTGACCTCTGTTCCTGCAGTTCACTTAAATTCAAAAATGACACATGGAACCTTTACTAATTACGGAAAGTAAGTTAAAAAGTAGTCAAACCTACTGAGATTTTTTTTCGGTCTACGTGTAACGAAAAAGTACTGTTAATCTACTCAGAAAAAATTTCCTAGCTTGAAAACAGATTTTTTACTGTGAAAACAGTAAAGTTAACCTTCCGAGCGAATATCCCTCCGTTGTCGTTAAAAACGGTAAATATTAGTCTTAACTGGAATTTTCCTTGTACTTTTTCTCTCAGTGTGGAAAATCCTTTTTATTTATTATTTTTTCAGTGAGATACCTGAACAAAATTGGTCACGTGACTCTGCTGATATATGCCCTTGAATGCAATGCGGAGGTCCAATAGGGCCCTAATGGTGTCCTTTTTTGTAGGTGGGGTAGTGTAAGGTCTTACCTCGCTAAAGCCCTACTAGAAAGCCTAGTGGGGCCCACCTCGACAAAAACGGTGTGTTACCGACGGGGCCCTGACTAGTTTTCCATGCTATATCCCGACTAGAAATAGGGCAAACTGGTCAGGGCCCCACTAGGCCCCTATCGAAATTTCTACACGGGGTTTAAACTCTTTCACCGAATTGCACACAGCTTTAAACGATGCTGCAGATGTGCCATGAACTTCATTTAACTCGGCCTTTATTTCTTTTGACGTATTGCCTTTTAAATAGAAGTGTTTAATTACTGCACGAAATTCGTTTTTCTTTCTTTCATTGGATTCACAAGACTTGTTTGCTTTGATCGATTGTAAAAATTGAACTATGCGACGGATTTGGCTGAAAACTTGACGGTAGTTTATTAAGAGATGTCGTTCTTTACAAATATGCTTGTTTCAGTATTTTGAGTGCCATCTGGTACATATCGTAAGGACTTATTGGTTTGCCCTTGTATGAATATCTAAGATATTATAACCGAATATATAAGATGCTTGTCAAATAGTTGAATATCTAGATATTGATCCTGAATATACATTTTTCTCCGTGTATTATAATTATTCTTGTGATTATTTCATTCTTATCATATATGAGAAGGTATTGGTTTTATGTGAAAACTGAGTTTGGCAGTTTTCATCAAACCACGCTTTTAGACCCCCTGAGGGAGAAAAACACGTCTTTTAGAAAGGTGTCTGTTTGTCTGTCTGTCGTCTGTTGTCTGTAGTCACAATAACTTCCGAACGATTTATCGGATTCGATTGCGCTTTAGTATACTTATTCAAGGTATAATAAGAAAGGATGAACGAAATATTGAAACAAAACTCGAAAAATTATAGCCATTTTAAACATTGTGAAAACAATATTTTTAAGAAAAATGAATATTTTGAGACAGTTCCAAATAGCTCTTAGAAAGCTCTACAAATTACCATATTGGCATTTTTATCACATGTACACATCAACGTGCAATATTGACTATATTTAATCGTGGAAAAAGAACCTTATTATGTAATAAAGACTATCATTAATCTACATCTATCAGAATGTAATAGTAGTTTCCATCAAAAAATTAGTACGAGCTAAAATAATTTTCAAAGCATAAAATCAGTTTTAAAAACATTTTCCTGGATCTGAAACAGTTTTGGAAATGTACTAATTGAGAAAAGTGTATATCAAGAAAAAAAGATATTGCGTTGTCAGAAGGAATTATAAAAATTAGTCATGGAAAGTCTATTAAAAGCTAGGGACAGAATGAAATGAAATTCTGTAGTAATCTTAAAGCTTTTCTAGGATTATCTTTTTCCTTATGTATGGTAATTTCAATGTCGATTAAAGGTTCTCGACACATGGAGAATTCTGGAATTCTAGAATCGTAGATGTTTCGAAATTACTAGTTCAATATTTCCTGCGTGATAAAACGTTTCTGACGCTCAGATCACGAAATTTCCCAAGTCAGTGAATCTGACCTAATTTCAAGAAAGCACTCTAAAAACAAATGTGTTACTTCTACACGTGAATCACGATAGTAACTTTTTAGGCATTTGAAGTATGTATTTTTAACACACATTTTGGGTACAAAGCGTTAAAGTGTTTGAAAATTAAACGTTACGTTTGTAATGTGTGTTAAAAATACACACTTCAAATGCCTAAAAAGTTACTATCGTGATTCACGTGTAGAAGTAACACACTTGTTTTAAGAGTGAGATCAGTCCCAATTGACAAGCCTACACGTTAGACAAGGCATGAGCGTGACTTGAGAGATTATTTACGACACATACAAGACAAGAAGTTGACTTAAGTCGAGAAATCAGAGGGTTAACTAGATTAACCTTCCTGACCGGTGCAAGAAAGCAGGAAAACATACAGAAAGAAAAAGAACATTCACCATTACACAAAATTTATTTCGTGATGTCTACGTAAAAACATTTTCTGTGCCAATATTTGATATTATAATAGTCAAAATTAAAATAATTGATTACAAAAAAGAGAAACTTGTAAGTCATTAGTAGTGTATCAAGAAAGTTTACAATAATAATTAATATAAATACTTGATACCCCGAAATAAAAATTAAATTAGTAAATGATAAAAATATTGATATACCCAGAAAGAAAACATTAAAAAATATTTTCATTACTAATGAAAGTAGAATGGGTTCAAAAAACTACATTTTCATATATTAAGTTAGATGAGCCACTGACTTTATACAATTTGAAGCCGTAAGATCTTTTTGATCAGAGTGCGTGCTGTGCTTGGTAAAAGTCTCCACTTTGTACCTCTACAATTTGAAACAGTAATCCCATGGGTTAAGGTAGAAAATAAAATTTAATTTCGATAATGTTTGAATCTTACTTTTCTTAGTGCGTGATTACAGGGAGTGAAAGTAAACTGTCCAGTTCTAAATATGCAATCTACTAACAAAGATAAAACTTTGATTTGAAGCAGAAAAGGTAACTAAATTTAAATATTATTTATATTATAATATCCTGAAAAATAATTTCATGGATTTCTGGGATTAAATAAATAGCAATTTTGATTAAATGTTAGTTGATATATCTGCCATTTTCTAGTTTTCCAATAATTATAAACCTGATGTTTTGCGGAAGAGGGTATTGGGTGAATATAACACAGTTTCAAAACCTCTTTGGTTAAAAATGTGATCAATAATTATCTGATAAAATGAAAAATTTAAGAAGAATTCAAACATTTTAATTGTAAATTCTAAACTTTATACTACAATGTACAAATTACTTTTTAAATTCACTCTCTTTTAAATTCCTCGACTTTCATTAGAACTATAGAGAAACTTTTTCAAATATTGTTAAACCTTTAGAGTATTTCTTAAAGAAGATCGCTTAGTTAATAAAATACTGCTATATAATAATTACGCGACTTTCTTTTTACAACTCATTTACCAAAAATTAGTCGACTATATTCTAAATCTCATAAATAGTTTTCTATTATTTCTTTAAAACCATTGAAAGATTATAAGACTTTTCTCTCTGTTCTATTATAATAATATGTACACTACCGGTCAGAATTGTGGGACCACCTGTTTTTCGATGATTGCTTAAATTATCTTAATTTCAATTCTGTGAGGGATGAAATTTGTACTCTTGATAATGTGAAAGCCATCAAAATTATCTTTAAAATTAGTCTTGGATGAAGTCGTTTCGTTAAATTTTGAAGAATTTATTGCAAAAAAAGTTCAAATCCCAATGCTTTCTTAAATTTTAAATAACTTTCGAAAAAAATCAACATTTTTTACACTGCAAAAAGAAGTGTCTTACCTGGTATCTTACTGTAAGATATGAGATGGGAATTTGCTATCTTCTGTCTTAAAATAAGATGTCTCACGAAGTGTCTTATTCAAAATTAAGACGACTTACGTATCTTGGTACGAATAAAGATGTAATTTCCGTCTTACAAAATAAGATACTTGATTGAGTTAGATAATGTATCTTAGTTTAAGATGTTTAGGGTGTCATAAGATGGTTCTGGCATAAGATGTTTCTGAATTGTAAGATATAGCAGGTCAATAAGTTAGCAAAAACTAAGACGCGTAAAGTGTCAAAGAAGTAGTGGTCGAAAGATAGAATCTCTCAAAGGGTTATAGTTACAGTTCATAACCTCAAAAAATGGAGCGTTTTGAGTGTTGCATGTTTTTCTTCTATGGTGTAATATCAACACATTTAGAGGAATATCCTTTATTTAAACTTTAGATATGACGGATGTGGAGCTACATATAAAAATTGGGAATCGCATCAGCAACACGTAACTCGATATCAGGTATACCTTCTGTTTTAACGTATTGGATACGTTTGCTAAGTCGCTTGTCTCCTTTTCCAATAGAGCATTTACTTGAATTAATTCTTTTAAGAAGTACGTACAGCCATGTAAGTTACCACATGTGTAGCAGACACCGGTGTGCCGTAAGCTTTTTCTCACAGTGTGGAGGTTATAAGGAACATGAACTGTCGGTAACTTAAGTAACCTGTTACCGATGGTTCAACTCAAGATATTTTACGTGTCTCCAATTAATATGCTTTAGGCAACTTGAATGTGACTACCGAAACATCTTAGAAATAACTACACAAGTATCTTATATTAAGACACTTCTTTTTGCAGTGTAATGTTCTTAGGCTCATTTTGAAGCTAAGATTCTAAAGAATCGTAGTAAATTGTCATTATAAATCTATCATTTTTTCCTTACATAATGCAAAGAGTTGAAATTGTAACAAAGAAGTGGGGAAATTTCGAAAACATTTCATCTGTAGGTAAATCATAATAAAGATCATATGAATATATATTTTAAGGGAATTCAATACAAAATTCATTTTTATATGTTTTATATATCTTATAAAAATGTTTTTCTCAGTAAAATCAATATTGGAATTTTTTCAACTTTTTTATTTGAACTTTAACCTCGAGCAGTATGTAAGAAAAAAATGATACATTAATTCTAAGAATTTGGTTCGATTTCATGCTGGGCTCATTTTATAAAAAATTTTGATAGCTTTGAATTTAATTAAAAGAACAAATTTTTTCACTTACATAATTCACATTAGGATAATTTAAGCAATTATCGGAAAACAAGTGGTTCCACAATTCTGACCGGTACTGTATAAGTGTATCTTATTCTATCGAAGAGTCTATTCAGCGTGTCAACAAATACCTAGCCTTTATATCCATAATACTATATCCATTACTCGTGGTGTCAACTACTATGTATTCTTTACACTGCAGTAGATTGAAGATGGATAAAATTTTATAGAGAGAGTCAAATTAAAGAAGATTGGGTACATTAGATAACAATAAGTAGGCTAAAACGGATAGAAGCTGGATACAATACATATGGTAATCCGTGAAGTATTTCTTATTCTGTAAACAGGGATAAGTATCTTGATAGTTTCCAATGCAATATTTTTCTTACAGTATATGAGTATGATAGACGTCAATAGAAAAAGTCGGATTGAGACGGATAGAATTCTTTAATAAAAGAAAAAATATTAAGAAATATTAGAAATACGCACTATTAAAAAAAGTCGTAATTTTCCAATAGATAGGTGATGAAATTTTTCAATAATAATTGAAAAAATAATTTCTACAGAATTATTTCAATAATTTACAAGAAATGTTCGAATTCTTATTCGATAGAAGATTATTTTTTCAATTATTATTGAAAAATTTCATCACCTATGTATTGGAAAATTACGATTTTTTTACAGTGTAGAAATATTTGACATAGATAAAAGATTAATAGACTCCCATAGATGAAGGTATATTCAAGAGAAAAGAATAATTTTATCCAGTGGAGAAATTTGTTGACCTGTCCCTGGCCTGTAATAAAACGCTGAACCCTATCTAGGCCCTGTAAGGTAATTTAAAAATTCAAGGCATAGAGTTACAATAAACCGTTTGTCGATCTGGTGTGAGGCTCGGCTTAGTATTTTATGCCAAGTTATAAATTTCCAGATCTCAACCTGGTCTGGGCTTGATTTAAATAATGAGCATATATCTGAATTAGGTATTAAAAAAGATACGAAAGGATTCAAAATTTTAAAAAAAGATAGAAATAGTCTGAAGTGGATAAACATTGGATAGTCGTGCAAGAAGAAAGTTAATTGAGGAGAATAAAATAAATAATACAGCTCCTTCCACATTTTTTCTTCAACTTCCTTATGTAACACGTCACTCAATAAGTTCATAGAATGAATAATAAAACAACAACTTTTAGGCAAAATTCGACTTCATTCATCAACATAGTCTCCTTCGAGAGTGATACATTCATTCCAACGCTTCTCTAATATTTCAATGCCTTTTTTGTAGAACGATTTATCTTTGGCCTCTAAATACGCTTCAGTTTCGGCAATTACTGCTCCATTGGAGCCAAATCTCTTTTCCTGGAGTATTCTTTTTGGGTCTGAAATAATGTAGTAGTCGCTGGAAGCCAGATCTGGAGAATACGTTGGACGGAGAAGGAATTCAAAGTGCAATTTTGCCATAGTTGCGATCAACTTGTGGCATTTGCGCTTTTGGTCGCTTTGGATGGCTTTCACCAGCTGCTGTCCACTCAGCTGACGACCTTTTTATTTCAGGTGTGTAGTGGTAGATCCATGATTCATTTATTGTCACATACCGACGGGGAAGCAATTCAAAGTGCAATTTTGCCATAGTTGCGATCGACTTGTGACATGGTGCATTTTCTTGCTGAAAGAGCACTTTTCTTTTCTTCATATGGGGTTGTTTTTTCGCAATGTGTTCCTTCATACGCACCATATAATATTCGCTATTGATGGTTCTTCCTTTCTTAAGGTAATCTATGTATAAAATACCGTGCGCATCCGAAAATATGGATGCCAAAACCTTACCAGCTGAAATTTGCGTTTATAATCGCTTTGGACGCTTTTCATCCTTTGCTGTCCACCCAGTTGACTGCCGATTTGACTCTAGAGTGTAGTGAATGGATCCATATTTCATCTATTGTCACATACCACATGGAAATAGTATATTTTGTTGCAAGGACGCGATGTAGATGAGTCTTGCATTAATGTGAGGCCAACACAAGGCGCAGGAGCAGACGATGCCGAAGCGATGGATTGCCGATGTTGAGTCGAGCGACCCGGAGACAAGACACCGGAAACCCATCGAAGAGGTATCGTCTGCGCCAAGCTGAGTGCAGGCCTCACATTGATAAGGGAGTCACCTATCGCGCCCACGCAACATATACTATTTTTTGTTATTTGCACATGAGAATGACCTCATTCTATCAGCACCAATTTTAGTACGCAATGTGCCTGATTAGGCGCCAAAAATGATAATTACATAACCTTCAAATGTTATTTGCATCGGTACCAGATGGACAAAAACAACAAGCCGCTATGGTTTCAAAAATGCGAGAATCAGGCACATTGCACACTGAAATTGGTGCTAGAATGGGATAATTCTCGTGTGAGAATGACAAAAAATCCTTTTTATTACGCTGAAACAGCTTCAAACAGCGCTTTGAATCGTTGATGCGTTGTTGTTTTTGTTCGACTGTGAACAAATGTGGTACGAATTTCGAACAGAGCTTTCTCATGCTCAAATGTTCATGCACACGGAGAGAAGTTTAGTAGAACCGTTGCACTAGCGGTGGGAAAGCCGCTCCTCTTTGGTTTAGTGTGACGCCTACTCTAAAATTGGGACACTAATTACTCTAAACAGAGGTCGCGCAGCTCTCGGTGTGTTAAGGGCATCAGTTCTACGTGTTGGGCGATCGGATCCACCAAACTTTTCTCCATGCAGAATGGTGAATACACTGCCTTCTGATATCTTTGAGGTGTCAGCTATCTCAAGCAACTTCAATTTACGATCGGCCAAAACATTTTGTGGACTTTTTTATGTTTTCTGGAACTGCCATTTGTCTTGATGGAGCAGAGTCCGGATAACACTTGTCAAGCCATTGCCTCGCTTGAATGGTATTTTTACCCATTAAAAATCAATGTTTTATCAACACACGAAATTTAGATTTTTCGAATTTTTTAAAAATTATGAAACTGGCGTCAATAAAACCACTGTAACTTGTGAGCTAAACGTCAGATTGTCATGAAATTTTGACACGTATCGTTTGAAGGTTGGTACTTCCAAATATCACATGGATTTGTCAATAGTGGCGCCATCTATATGTCATCCTACGAACTTACTGAGTAATGTATTGAAAAACTGATTGAATGAGACAAAGAATACAAGAAGAAAAATCAGAAAAAGAATAATTGATTATTTCTGCATGAGTAACTTTACAAAATGTATAGATATTAGAGATGCCTATTAAAGTGCCATGAAATATTTTATTCATGCAGTTACGAAGTGCCATTAGGTATATATAATTTTACTACTTATTTCATTGGAAAATTGGCAATTTGTGAGAAACAAAATGTAACGTTATTCCGATATCCTCTTTACAGTAAATCGTGAAAAGCACTGCATCGTTAAATAGCCTTAAAGGTCTTAAAAGGAGTATAACGATCAATTTTCCTTTAATCGAAAATTGACAATTATAAAATTTAAACATGAAATGAGTTACTTATATCAATTGTAAATAATATAACTTTGATACATTATTTTGAAGATAAAAAAATTTTACATCATGAGGCTTGCTTTATTAAGGAAAATATTATACAGATATAACTTAAATGCAGTGAAAAAAATGAAATTTATCATTTCGAATGTTACATTTTACGTTTTAGTATCTAGAATCCTGAAAGGTAATATCTAGATTCTACGACTAAATATTGCTATACATTATTTATTGTCAATGTAAAAGCATTTTTTAATTTGGCTTGCAATAGGATCATCTGCTTAGCTACATACATTTCATTCTATTAAGGATATATTTATCGAGTGCACTTGAAACTAAACATTAGGATTATTATTTCAAATGAATTAGTTGACAGTGCCACTAAGCGATAGAGAGATCTACCTGTGGAGAAGGAGATGTCGGACGCCTGTGTAGCTCAGTTGGTTAGAGCAGTCGAACGGCAATCGAAAGACCTGGGCTCGAAATCTAGCGCAGTTGAAAGCGTTTTTTTTCACAGAAATATTTCAAATTCTTTAACCCTCATCGGGACTGTCAAAACTACGTCTAATCGATTCTTGTGTATACGAGCATATACACAAAAAGTTTGAGATTTGTTTTAAATGTTTCAAAATGAAAAAAATAATTTTTTTTTGTTTATTCATTTATTTTTGAATTTTTATTTTCATTATAAACCAAATTTGTGAACATTCATGTGGAAATTGATGAAAAAAAATACTGTTCAAAACATCAATTTTTTGGGAAGTAACGGAAAGTCGCAAAAAAATGTATACGGTCGTATACATAGAACCGATGAGGGTTAAATTAGGATTATTATTCCTGGAGAAATTAGGGAAAGGGTGGGCGTACACAATGCATGTAATCAGTTCAATAGACCTTATATATTTCCATAATACATCAAACATGTACATCTTGGGACATGATGTATAATAATTACAATCACATATAATAGATAATCATATATATATAATTAAGTGTAGCATCTAGTTATATAAGGTATTCTTTAATTGGTATATAAGGAGAGGTTTCCTATGCAAGTTCATCAAAATTTTAATTTTCATCGTTACAGTTATTACATATGCTCCATTATTTTTTATAATCGCATGTGGAAAATTATCCAATGATAGATGTCTTATTATTATTTTATTGATTGATTTGTCGTTTACACAGATACACGCATTCATATCTTTTGACTTCGTTGACTATAAATCATTCCTTTTTTCCCTACCTACTCGCTCTATATTTTTATTATTTTTGTTTCTCTCTGCAATAATCCATCGTACTTAACTATTGACCATTTTTTTGTCGCACAAAAAGCGAGAGTTACGGCAATCTGATTGGTGGACGTGGCTGGATGTATCCCCAATCAGAGAGCAACTCTCGAGGTGTTTCGCTCCTTTTTTGGCGCTTGAAAAAATCGTAACTCGTAAAAAGAAATTCTTTTCCTCTGGAAAAAACAGAATTTCAAAAATCCAAGAAAAAGTTCCATGAGTCAAAATTTTTAAAATATGTTTAAATTATGCTTGTTTCCATATAAGTTTTAAACAAAATCAGTGGCGCAGCTAGTAAATAATCTCTGCAATAAACTATGGAAAATATGATTTTTATTGTTTATGTTCTTTATATTACTACTTATTTTCTCCATTAATTTTATTGAGTTTTATGTATTTAATTTCACATCAGGTTTTTCAGGTAAGCAGGGAACTTAATAATATATTTAAAAATATATCATCTTAAGATCCTTTCAAAATATATCATTTATCTCAAGCAAAACATCATGTTACTTTTTCTAAGTGAATTTAAGTATAAAATTACAAGAGTACTAAGTTTATGAGGATTTTGAATTATTTAAGTTTTTAGGGTACTTAAATTACTTAATTAACAAAAATTATTTATTTTATTCACATTTTCGTGTTTCTAGGCTAAACTTGCTCCTTACTAGCTACGCTACTGCGAGACTCAGTAATTATTGATCATAATACAAATGGTTATCATTTTAATACAATTTAATAATCTCAAGATATTTTCAGAAGGTTCTTAAATCCATTCTGCAAGATTTCACAAAAAATGGTGCCAATTGTGACTAGAAACATACAGCAAGACACAGATAACAAGGCAAATTAAAACAAATATCTCTTAATTTATTACGGCGCAATAATTACACTATAAAAACATTTTTGACGCATAGCCAGTCATTACATTTTTTTAAATTAAAGTAGAGTAAGAACATGTTCAATAAATCAATATTCGAAGTTTATTTTAAGTACCAATTAATGTTTAACGACTAATATGTATACAAATCCCAACGAGCACGAAAGTCAAAACGCGTCTTTGAGTTTTATAACCACAAGCCAGGGTTTAATTGAGTCAAATTATTATTAATCAGATCAATCATAATTGTTCAAAAGTCATGGAACAAAATTCGTACTTTTCAGAAAATAAATCTTGTAAGTTCGACGAACATAAACAAAACAATCTTTTGAATATAAAACAAAGAATACGAAGCTTTTATTAGAAATAACATCAAATACTCTAACAATAAAACTTTATACTTAAACAATCAATTATATAATTGCAAGAAACCTCCGGTAATTATGTTAATAAAAATATATAACATTCTAATACACATCTGAGACAATATCCATTTCATATTTATCCGGAGATTTTTTGCTGTCCATGGGAACAATCTTTTCTATCGATCATTCGCCCAATGAAGTAAAGGTACCAACAAAGCAAACAGCGATTTTGAAAACATTGTTTACACTTGCATAAACCAAACTCCAACGCAAACAGCACATTTAAAGGGCGAAATATCGGACGGGAAGAGTTGTTATATAATGCAATAGGCTTTCTTGTTTCAAGTGGACGCTTTCAAATTCGATACAGTGATTACTTAAAAGAAGCTGACAAATGTGTGCTCCAAAAAAGAAAATCATACAGGAATTGCATGACATCTTTATAAATGATTACAGGAAAAGTAGAACAAGGAGAACGGGGGCTGGTGACCAACTGTAAAAGGCAGACGTCAGAGTTAGAATGGTTTTTATTGGATCGGATGACTTAGCCCCATTTTTGGAAGAGACCCACTCGTTGACAACGGCAATTCGAGCCCCAGAGGTTACAACGGCAGCTGGAACTGTAGCAGCAATCGTTCGGCCGGTGATCACAATTAGCATTGCGACGTACGCAGCCACGTCTAAAAAAATAGATCAACGAGGAACGTCTACACTAAATTATAGGAAACAAAAGAGTCTTTAATTAAGGGGTTACACCACCCTATGTGCCTGGAAATGGAACTCAAATTTTACAATTTATTTCAGGAAAATAATTCATCCCGTGCGGAAATTGCCAGAAATGATCCAGATTGGTGATGAAACAGAGGACCTGACCAAGGCCTAACCAGTCCCCGATTGGATCCTGGGCATCCAGATATGGCCCTAGTCGGGCCGTGTGTTTCATCCCTAATTTGAGATTCATAATCTGGTCCCAGCCGGGGCCATAATTAAATTTTTGCATGGGTTGTTATGAAGAAAGAGTAATATGGTCTTTATTGTCTGGGTTAAAACAACGAAAACTCCATTTTTATTTTTTTTTTTTTTTTTATAGCAATGCCACTAACAGATAGCGAATCTTTTTCTTACGCCGATGCCCAAACGGTGTGCACGATATCTCCCACGCGGTTAATCGTGAAACAAGAAAAGAAATATTCCGTTATCTTGGTATCAAAAACTATGAAAATTCGTAAGAATTTAAACAAATATTAATTTTTGTAGAAGCGGTTGGTAGGTAAAGAAAAAATGTAAATTTTTTTCAAATATTTTAAAATTAAAAATGCTTATTGCAAAAAAAACCAGCAATGCATCAAGAAAACCTTATGTACTTCTAAAGAAAATGTAGTAGGGAAAACTGTGTCCAAATTTTAATTGAATCGGATAAAAAGCCTGCGAGTTATTGAGCACACCGATTTATAAAATGCTATTTTAAGGTAGTTGCGTTCCCTCGTGTCTTAAAAAACTATATTTTTTATTGAAAAATTTAAAATTTACAAAAAATAATACTTTTAATAATGTTTTTTGTAACATAATTTTCGCTTACTATCGCTTCTTACCAATATCTTAAAAATGATTGGATTTTCGTTAATCATTTGTTAAATAGTTCAGAAGATTATCAATTTTATTATTTCATTTTTTTTTTCAATAAATTAATTGGAATAATAAATTTATTGAAATTATTAAAAATAATATACCTCTATTTGGTTTCAATTAATATATATTTATTATTAAATTATTGAATAGAAATCGATTGGTTCAGGAGGATTCATTTGATCAAGCAAAAAGAGTATTATATGGAGCAGGGGTCGCTGATTAAGTGTAAGTAACTTTTTTTTACAATTTTTATTTTCCGAAAACTTTAAACGCGTTTTTCTCGAAACAACGTTTTTGCGCTCGGCGCGCACGATTACTCAAAAAGTTTGCAACCAATTACTTTTAAATTTTCTACGTTTATTTTAAAAACAAATATCTATGGATGCCGAAGCGGTTTTTAAAATTTTTCCATTGTTAAATTAACAAAAAAAGAGCAAAAAACAAAGTCGATTTTTTGTTTAAACTTCCACCATTTTGTTATTTTTCAGAATAAAAAAAATCCGCCTCGTCACTTCAGAGCTATTGTCATACTACACGGAGAACAGTAAACCTGAATAGTTACCACCGAAACCTTAATGGTTACTGCGCTGACCGAGGTTGTTGCTCAAAAATGTTGTGTTGTAACTATTCTGGGTTTGCTACTGTCTTAGCCCGAAGAGTTCCTCCTTAGACCGTAACCATTACAGCGCGAAAACCAGAACCTGATCTGGAGGAATCATTACTGCGAAAGCGTTTCTCCCAACGTAGCTCTTGTTGCATATAATATCAGCAGGGGCGCGACTGAATGCAACAGCTGAGCACATTGTGCCGAGTTATTCAGATACGCGTGCCGTGTGCCTGCGAAAAACCGATATTAAGGTAGTTCACAAAAATTAGACCTCAGGCAACAATAAATAATTTTACTTTCAAGAACAGCAATATTATTAATGAAGGGCTAATTTGAAACACAAAAATATAATTTTATTAATAAATTTTATTTTTGCCCAAACTTATTTTCTTATCGCTTCGAGCCAAATTTTTAAAAATGATGCGATTCTAATAAATCACGGTTCACTTTTTATGAAAAAGATTCTCTAAGACTTGACCGTTTCCAATTTTTGAAAATGAATTATTTAATGGCTGAAATTATAAAAAAACAATTTTTCAAAACAAAATTTTTATAAACAAATTGCTGTATTTGATAATAATTAATTCAATTTCAAAAATAGGGAACGGTCAAGTTGTAGAGATTCTTTTTCCTAAACAAATGAACCGTGATTTATTAGAATCGTATAATTTTTAAAAATTTGTCTCGAAGCGATAAGAAAATGAGTTTGGGCAAAAATAAAATTTATTAATAAAATTATTTTTTTTTGTTTCAAATTTTTTTCATGAAAAATAATCTTCTTTCTTTCAAATTAGCCCTTCAATAATAATACTGCTATTCTTGAAAGCAAAATTATCTATTTTTTCCTGAGGTCTAATTTTTGTGAACGAACTACCTTAAAAAGATATTTGAACAGAAAACTGCGCTTGGGGAAACGTTTGCGGATCGACTGCAGTAATAGTTACTCCGAGGACCGTAATAGTTACTGCGATTCCCGTTCTGGTCTCGCACCGTAACAGTTACTGCACCCTTCGAAACCGCTCACCCTTAAACAGTCAACGCTACTGCTTTCTCTTGCTGCGCGAGCTGCGCAAAACTTGCGGTTTTGACAGTAATCATTAAGGTTTACTTTTCTCCGTGTAATAAAGAATATTTTTGATTTATTTGTTTCAGATGATGCTGACTGGGGATATCGTGCACGCCATGGTCATGCCTTTTTTTTAGACACTCTGTTCATTGTTAAACATTACCTAAACTAAACAATAATTTTATATAAAAAATTTTTTTTGTAAACTTTGAGACTCCATAAATAAACACTGAACATTTTATTGAATTATATAAAGTAGTTGTTGAGAAAAAATTCTAAAAAATCACCTTCTTTTTGCCAAGATAGTAGATTGACGCATTAAGAAATTGGTAAGAAGCGATAGTAAACGAAAATTCTATTAGAAAAAAACATTACTAAAAGTATTATTTTCGTAAGTTTTAAATTTTTTTAATAAAAAAAAATGTTTTATTCATAAATTACGACTGATAATATCATTTCAAGTCTTAAATTCATAGAAAAACATTTTTTTCAGAGAACTGATTCTTGGGGCAACTACCTTAAGAAAAATGCGATTAAAGTTTCGAGTATTGCATTTTTGTGTATAAATAAAAAAAACTCTCTTCACTAAATGAATTCAATTAGCATGATATCATCAAAACTTTCCATTAAAACTATTTGGATCTCATTTTTGAAACTATTAACTAACAATTTATGCAATAAACCAAAATTGACTTTTTTCATACGCCAAGGGTAGTGTAACCCTTTAACACTAAGACATTGGTTAATCAATTTATAGTAAGACAACGACAAAAAGAACATTATTTTTTTCTGATCCAATATGTTCAACGCTTTTACTCCACAAATTTCTTGCTGATATTTTTACTCCACGTTAGAAAAAATGAGTAGTTGTGACAACTATTTAATTATTTGAAGCAAATATTCAGTTTCTTGAAGTAACAATTCGAGTAGTTACATAAAGTAATTACACATAAAATATTTCGCAGCCAGTGGCTTAGACTTTTACAGGGTCCAGACTCTATAGTTGATTTTTGCTTATTTTGAGTAAAAATGAGTTAATCTAGAGTGAAACAATAAGAATATTTTGCAACTAGGGAAAATAAATGTTTTTCCCGCGTTGCACACGATTTTATCCCTACTGGGGGGTTGAAAAATGGATTGTCTTACCCCACAGGGGACAATAATATGCACTTTATAACCCGTCACTAGAAAAAACTATTTTTATATCTAAACTTCAAAAAGAACACAGAAAAAAGTACAGGAATTTTCTCAACAATTTTGTAGATGAAATTTTCTATTTTTTGCTAGGGTTTGTTCAAATAATATTCTAGCACATTATGAGTAAGGGGAGTCAATTTAATCTTATATAAGATTCCACGTCATCTAAAAAAATCATTTTTAAATCTTGCCATCACTTCAAGCCAAGCAGTATCAAAATGATTTTTATTAGAAAAATTGTTGGTACAACTATTCATTTTCATCAGAGTAATCATAAAATCAACACCATTAATCACCCCTTTAAGATTGCTATCCCGATCAATATTTA
This sequence comes from Diplolepis rosae, assembly GCA_030998225.1. Lineage (NCBI taxonomy): Eukaryota > Metazoa > Arthropoda > Insecta > Hymenoptera > Diplolepididae > Diplolepis > Diplolepis rosae. Next base: position 5,249,949 of record JAPYXD010000710.1, read on the forward strand.
ATCTGACTTAAAGAGTATGCATAATCTTTAGCATAACCTATTTTGTTTCTTGAAGTGCCATTACACTCTAAGCAACTGACATTTTTCACTCCAAGAATTAGGCAGTAACAGTATATTGTACAACTAGAGACAAAAAAGTTTATTTTGCGAGTGTGAAGTTTGATGCCCGAGAAAAACGAGGATAACAATCACAGGAGTAGAATTAATGTTTTTCTTGTGTTGCACACGACTTTTTTTCTACTGGGGGGTCAAAAAATAGATTTTTTTCCCGCAACAGGCAATAAAATGCACTTTATGACCTGCTAGTATGCAAAGTTAAATTTATTTACTCTACTGGAAAAAGTTCACGTTGTCAAATGTCCCGAAAAAGCGATATTTTGTCTATGCATATAGTTATCTGGAACTTGTAACTAATCTATGACCTTAATTTTGTATGAAAAAGATGTTTTTGTTTTTATAATCAGCAACTCAAAAAACAACCTACATAATTTAAATTATCCAACAGGTCAAAGCATCCCTAAAAGTTTTGCAACATAAATTAACGTCATTTCACCTCAGAATTGTAAATATCTTATAATTCAAGGCCTAAAAGGTCCATATAGCAATGCGTTTAAAATGGCAATAAATCACAATATTATATCATGACCTCTATAGGGGTTGTTTCACACTTATGAGAGCAATATTCTTTATCAGCTTCAGACATGATTTTATTCATTGATTCTCAAGTACAATGTCATGGTAAATTTCGTCAAGTATTATAATAGAAGCAAAATATCGTTATAAAGGATGTCTTCATTCCTGGGGATAGTACTAGGATGTTTGATATTAAGGTGATATTTCTATAAGAGATTGCAATTAATAACAAAGGGCTATCATTGTTGACAAGATTCATTCTTCAAACCTCTTCTTTCAAAATTTGAGCCAAATCTGCCTGTGGAAAAAGTAATTTTCCAACAGTGGAGGTACAAGGTCTACCCAGTGTCTATTCAACCCCGGTAGTCGACTGTAAAATACCAGCGTTTGTACAACGTTTCGTGTACAACAGACCCAACCTTTTTCCGACTCTCACAAAATTAATTTTCCGATAGTGCATGTACAAGGTCTATCCAGTGTCTATTCAGCCCCGGTAGTCGACTGTGAAATGCCAGCGTTTGTACAATGTTGGATGTACAACAGGCTCAACCTTTTTCCGACTGTGGAAAAGTAATTTTCCGACTGTGCATGTACAAGGTCTATCCAGTGTCTATTCAGCCCCGGTAGTCGACTGTAAAATGCCAGCGTTTGTACAATGTTGGATGTATAACAGGCCCAACCTTCTTCCGACTCTGGAAAAAGTAATTTTCCAACAGTGGAGGTACAAAATCTACCCAGTGTCTATTCATCCCCGGTAGTCGACTGTAAAATACCAGCGTTTGAACAACATTGGGTGTACAATAAGACCCAACCTTCTTCCGACTCTGGAAAAAGTAATTTTCCGACAGTAAATGTACAAGGTTGGTGTTGTACCAACGCAGTACATCGTTATCATTTAGACTCTCCGCCGACAGTTGGAAGTTAGTATCCAGCGTTGGATCGACGTTGGTCCGTTTGTTAATTTCTGCTTGGGTTGATTTATTGTACAAGTTACAGTGTCTGAACCCAAGTAACACAAGATCATCTATTAGACGTCTAAAATAGTTTTTTGGGGAAAACGGGAGAACTCTAGAAGACGTTCCGATTTTCCGCCGAAACTACTATTAAACGTCTAGTAGAGCTCAAATTTGCCACTAATTCAACTATTTTTGGCGTCTAGAAAACAATCGAAAAAAAGCATCTACAGACGTCCTTATGTCGTCTTTTAGAGGAGTGTGAAAGTGAAAAAAGTGAAAACATTTATGCATGAGAAAGTTCTGTGTAGGATGGGTGCTGCGATTGCTCACACGGAAAGATCTACTCTAAAATTGGGTCACTGGTTAGCCCAAACTGACGACACAGCTTGCGAGAAAACGGCTGGCCCAAGTATTTTGCGTAACGGCTCGCCTAGTTTGGGGTAACGGATCCCCCAAATTGGCAGAGCTGTTCGACTAAACAGAGGTCACGCAGCTCTCCGTGTGTTTGGCGCATCAGTTCTACGTGTTGGGCGAGCGGATCCATCAAACTTTTCTCCGTGCACAATCGATCACAAACGCATTCATGTGACCACTTCGGAGCAAAATTTGTCCTATTTTAACCGCAATCCGAAAGATTATTTGCGTCGATTGGTGACAATGGATGAAACATGGATCCACCACTATACTCCGGAATCACATGAAGAATCAAAACAGTGGGTTAAACTTGATGAAAGTGCACCAAAGCGTCCGAAAACGCAGCAATCGTCTGGGAAAATTATGGCTATTGTTTTTTGGAATGCACATGGAGTAATCTTCATCGAGTAGCTAGAGAAAGGAAGGGTAATTACTGAACCATATTATGCTGCATTATTGGATCGATTGATTGACGAAATCAGGAAGAAACGGCTACATTTAAAGAAAATAATCCTTTTTCATAATAACAATGCACCATCTCACACATCGAACATTGCACAGGCAAAAAAGCATGAATTGGGTTTCAAATCGCTTCCCAAGCAGAAATTGGCCCAGCCTTATTCCGACTATGGAAAAAATAATTTTCCGATAGTGGATGTACGAGGTCTAGCCAGTGTATATTCAGCCCCGATAGTCGACTGTAAAATACCAGCATTTGTACAATGTTGGGTCTACAACAGGTCCAACCTTCTTCCGACTGCGGAAAAAGTAATTTTCCGATAGTGGATGTACGAGGTCTAGCCAGTGTATATTCAGCCCCGGTAGTCGACTGTAAAATGCCAGCGTTTGTACAATGTTGGATTTACAACAGGCCCAACCTTCTTCCAACTGTGGAAAAGTAATTTTCCGACAGTAAATGTACAAGGTCCACCCAGTGTCTAATCGACTCTAATTATTAACACTGTAACATACCAGTGTTTGTACAAAGTTGATTCGACACTGGTACACTCTAAAAAGTCTTTTGATAGTGAAGTTAGGTTCCTTTCAGAATTCATCCATTGAAATTAAGCAGAATTCTTTTGTCTATCAACAGAATCGTTCTACTGTTATTTTAGTATTGATGATAACCGATTTAGTATTGGCATTTGTCAAAGTTGGGCTTATGTACATTTCTAATATTTATATTAGAATAGGTTATATCATACAATTTGTTTTCTTTTATTCTCGAAATTTTTTTTTTTGTACGAGAAAGGATTGCATTTTAAGACCAAAGGAAACACTTTGACAGTAAAAGGTTAGCATTTGATACGATAATCGTTCAACTGCTTAAGGATTTCCTCTCATGCCAACTTTGAATAGAAAATCCTTTAATAGCGAAGAAAATTGTTTAGAGTTAATAGTCTGTTTTAAGAGTCTAGTCTTCTTTAAAAAATGTCTTTAACCGTTAAACATGGATTTAATAATAAAAGTATATAACCAGTATTTTAGAAATGTTGACAGTCAGCGTTGAAAATATGTTGGTTAAAAATTTTTAAAAATTATGTTTAAAATATGTTTTAAAAATTTTAAAAATAAAAGTATCCATTTTCTCGCTAAGAGGATTAATATTTAAGGGTGAGTAATAAAAAAGATACTGCCTTTTTGGTATATTTTATTACAAAGAAATTTATTTGTTGTGTATGAGACCTTTTCAAATACTGTCAACTAGGGTAATTAGTATACATACAAATCGTTCTCTTTTGCCCATGTGGAAAATTTTTTGGCATTAGGGGGGTCCTCTACCTTCGCGGTTTCAAAAAATCGAATTTTTTTTTTTTGCTTATTTCGAATCTAGACACTATAAGGAACATGCCTTATGAAGGATTTATTCGAAAACATGCTGGTTCAAATACTACCGACCTCATCATTTATCTTTAAACGCGTTTTCTCGAAAGTAGTGTTTTTTAAAATTGTTGGCACGATTTTGACGGAACTATCGAAGATATTGGAAATCTGTAAATTGTTTCGTATTCAAAAAACGTCTCACTACGATTAGACACGAGCTTTTTAAACAAAAATTTTTTTTCAATTTTTTACAGCTTTTTTAAGCTAGAAAAACAGGGTAGAAAATAGAACTTTTTTTTCAAATCGCTGCAATTTTGTTAAATTTTAAAATCTTTCAAAAAGCTTGTGTCTTATCGTAGTCGGATCAGTAAAAAGTAAAAAAATATGATTGTTTTCATGTTTCAAGGTTCTGAAGCTGAGAAATCGTGCCACAAAGTCTACTATGTCGCGCCGGCAGAGATCGATTCAAGGACGCGTCAAGGCCAAGATAACGAAAAAAAAAAATATATTTTTTTTTTCAATTTTAATAATGTACTAATTAAATAAAAAAAACTTTGTGTCAATATCATGTGTAGTTTTTTCGCAATCCATCGTCAAAAATACGCCCGAAATTCAGGCGCGAAGGTAGACGACCCCCTTAACCAGTTTCGAGTCAAATCAAATTTTAAACGTCAAATTAGGCACTAGACAGAATCCAGCTAAACGGTCTTGTGAATATGTGGACCAAAACTTGAAGGATTATAGACTGCTGCAAAACTTTTCCACATGAGTATTTTGCGCATTATTAAACATATGAAAATTTAAAAATATGTTCGAATTATTTATCAAAAGTTGAAATACTAAAAGAAAAAATTACTTATAATCGTTTTGAACTTTGATTTAGACAAATTTTCGATCTTTCATAACTTTGTGAATAAAGTTTTTGTTAATGAAACTTGGTGGGACATTATTACCTTTGTTGACGGTATTTTAATTATCTTATTTCTATGACTCAATATGATATAAAGAAAAAACATGTCTGAACCAAATAAGTAAGTTTTTTCTGACACTCCATTACTGCTTTAAAAAAAAGTCACAGAAAAATTTTAGTTCCTTCACAACATACAGAGACTTGGTAGATTTTATTGTGCACTTTTAATGACTTAAATAAATTTGATTCATATATGTATATTTTATTATTTTGAATGTATTATATTTTTTTATTACATCTTTCCATTCGTGCAAAGTAACATGGAAATTCGGATAATTATTCACGTTAAACAATGGAGACACATTAAAAGCAAATTATAGTAATATTTGATGCAGTAAAAATTTGTAACACAAATACTTATTATCTATTGGCTGAGCATTACAACCTTTTGAAATCTTTTTTAAAAATTTTACATCATTTATCATATTAATTTCTTGAATAAAAATCTGAAGAAAGATGTTTAATAAAATGAAATTTAATTTCATATTTATACTTTTAATAGAAGCTTCTATATTAAAAAATTCATCAAGTTTATAATTTTAGTAATTTTTTTATGCTATAGAGAAAGAAATAATTAATTAACTATGATATGAATAAACTTAATTTTCTTTGGAATTAATGTCAACTGGGCTGACGTTTAATGAACAAACAATGGAATATCAGCTTCAAACTACGTAAATAAAACTTTAAATAAAGACTTTTATTTATTTTTCAATTTAATGTATTTTACAAGTATTCTGTTTTGTAACATATTAAAGCGCTTTCAGATTATCCCATTTTGCTATCGTGAAGCACGTTTTATCTGTTACGTGAATTTTCATATCTATAGAAAATTAATACAACATTGTTATCAACAATTGTTTTTCCTATCCAATGCGTGCATTTTGCAAAGAATATTTTTATGAAAACTAACGCTGATCAATGATTATTTATCGATCTCATATAAAAATATTCTTTTTGGAGCAGAAAAAACCAATTTCTCGACATTCGTCGTTGTATTTACACAAAATTAAAATTAAAATTATTCGACTGTTATCTCGATTTCTTGTTTATAAAAGAAAAATATCTGTTTATCAAAATACTTTAATTCTTATCATGTAAGCTGGAAACGGAGATTAAATAAAACAAAATTAATAGTTTGAATCAGAATTTTAATAACGACTATTATACACATCTATCTTATTTTTATAATGCAAAAAAAGGAAATAATAATTACGGAAAGACAAAAAATATACGTTTCAAATTTAAGAAAGGTATACTTACTTTTGCTGTGCTGCTCGCATCAAGTTTTCCAAAGCATTATCCGTATAATCTGAGTCTTCCTGAAACGTTTCGCCCTCTGTAAAAAAAAACCCATGCAGTTTTCGAAATTTTACAGAAATTTGAATGACAAGAAACTTATTGCGATAAAGTAAAAAAAGATTTGGTTGCATCAAAAAAATTTAATTCCACAAACTTCTACAAAATGGTCAGTTGGCCCAATACAATTTTTTGGTTGAAAATGTTTGGTCGATTCTATCAAATATTTTTTTCATCCTACCAAACATGTGTTTGATGCTTTTAAATAATTTTCTTGATTCTACCAAAACAAATATATTTTCTTAATATAACAAAAAAGTTTTGTAACATTAAATAAATGTTTTGTAATGTTAAAAAAACTTTTGAACCAAAAACTTTGATTCACTTGACCAAACAAGTTTGGTCAATTAAACAAAAATTTAGTTGATCCAACAAAAATATTTATTGAAATCAACCAAATGTAGTCTACAAAACGATTTTGTCTAAACACGTAATTTGTTTACTTTCTTTTATTCTCTTATCCAAATTATTCTAGATGAGTCTGTTTGGTTGCGAAATTTGATTTTTTTCCCCTTTATCTTGTTACATTTCTTGGGGAATCACATAACACACAATTTTCAGCAATATATATCTGTAAACGATTCAAATTTTTATAAATAAGTTTCTTCCACTCTAAAAAATGTGTGTTTAATATAATTATTTCAAATTAATTAGTTGAGTTTGAAATTTTTGTCACTGCCTACATTATCGGAGGATCACTAGTCGCGTGTCAGATAGGATACGTTGTCGACAGGTGTCCTCGTAGACAATTTCAAACTCTTATATCGCAAATAATGCAAATAAATTTAATATTTTAAAGAATTTGAAAATCTTTCTGTGGAAAAAATGACGCTTTCGACTGCGCTGGGATTCGAGCCCAGGTCTTTCGATTGCCGGTCGACTGCTCTGACCACTGAGCTATGAGATGTCGGACGCCTGTGTAGCTCAGTGGTCAGAGCAGTCGACCGGCAATCGAAAGACCTGGGCTCGAATCCCAGCGCAGTCGAAAGCGTCATTTTTTCCACAGAAAGATTTTCAAATTCTTTAATATAATTATGTCTAATTCAATCAGAAAATTTACTTATGATGAGATTGAAAATTTTTTTCATTGATATAATAAATGAATTCATTTTGCTAACTTTGCTTGAAATAAAAAATGTTTCGATTGATATCAACAAATTTTTTAATTAACTTAAAACATGTATAAGATAAATGCTCCAATCCACATCACTCGATTGTATTCCTGCCAAAAACTAATTTTTTTCATTGAATCATCCAAATTATTTTTGAATAACAAAAGCCCTACTCTCCAAATCTAAATTAATGAAATGTCACTGATTTATCAGTGATAAGTATACCACACCCAGAAAAAAGTTTCTTTTATCCAAAAAAATTTCATTGAATCAAATAAATTTGTGTATTGCTATACGGGTAAAGAATAATTTCTCCGATTTAAAGAAATTTCTTGATTATTGTTTACCTTTGAAGTAATGAAATGAATGTATACGCAGTCGTATAGTACATATGTAATGTGATTCTCAGAAATATTTTCTTTAATTTGAAAAAAAAAAATTTTTCGTTCAAGGTCATAAAATTTAATAAATTATTTCTTAAGTTTTTATCAGTACTGCATTTGAATCAAAAAAATATTTTTTTAAATCAAATAAATAATGTTAAAAAAATAATTTCTTTTATTCAAGAAAGGCTGAAAACGTAATTTATTAATGTCAAATAAATTTATATTTGTTCCAGAAGTGTTTTTACTTCGAATTGGAGAGATGAAGTTAGAAAACATTTTTTTAAATTTAAATAAAATTTTTTTCTAGGTGCACTGATTATACACTCAGAAAAAAGGTTTGATTAAATCAAAGAAAATTATTTGTTTGAAAGACTTTCTTTGATTTAAAGAAATGATTTATTTGAATTAAATAGGATTTGTTTGATTCAAACAAAGTACTTTTAAACCAAATAAAAATTTGTTTAAATCAAATAAATTTCTGCCTTAAATCAAACAAATTATGTCTTTGACAATATATCAATGCATTAATTTCTTTGTTTTGAAGACAGATTTATTTCATTCAAATAAATATTTATTTGGCTCAAAGATATTTTGTTTGAATAAAAAAAATTGTATTCAATTCAAATAAATCATTTCATTAAATCAAAGAAAGTCTTTCAAACAAATAATTTTCTTTAATTCAATCATTTTTTTGTTTTTCAGTGTAACCAGCATATTGATTCAAACACAAAAATCCCTGTGATCATCAAAACACTCTAAACTAGATAATTTTTCTAGAAAAATAAACAAATATGGTCTGTTTAATTAAGATATGTTCAACTATAAACATTTTTTAAAAAGTAGTTGAATCAATTGGATTATCTTCTTGAGTGTGTGAGAATTTAATTAATAATATAAATTTTTTTCTTCAAATTTTAAATTTCTTTAAATTTTTTTCTTTAAATTGAAGAAAATTTCTTTTAATTGAGAAAACTTTAATTTTTTTATTGCTTAAATTTTTAGTTCTTAAATGTGTATAAGACCAAATTGTTTTCAGCATACAGAATCGCGCATAGATGTCTATATCTACTTTACCCCTTTTTTCCTCCTCGAAACAGAAAGGTTTTTATTAGAGTTATTCTCATTCCAAAACGTCTTATCCAGACATACACGATTTTTATGTCTGCTTTTGTACGTCACAGTCGTATTTCATTGCTCAAAGTAATGCCAACACGCGCATCAAGATTTGCTTTACAGGGTCGTCCATCAACTTCTCGAGTGAAGAAGACATTTCTTATGTTCCCGACCGGATTTTCGGATGAAATCACCCTCCTCATCGTTAATTTCATTTTTGTGACACATCCTTCATACTCTTTGCCAGTCACGTTTTACTTTATCTCATGGGATTCTCCCAGGGATCGGAAATCTATCTTCTTAGCTCAACTAATTCAATTCAGATTGGATGATTTATTTCAAAAAAGTATAAATAAAAGGATTCACTTGCTAGTCATGTAAATCGATAACACTTGAATCGATCAATTCAATATACCAATATATATTAAAATTGCAAACATTTCCAGCAGTGTATTTTTTGGTTTACCAGACATGTGTTTGTTGCTGTTAAATAATTTTGTGCCGAAAAAGTACCGAAAAAGTAAGGACAAGTTCGTTAACCAGCCACATCCAATCAAAATTGAGGGATTGAGCACTACTTTTGTGTTTTTGAAAATAACTTTTTGAAAAAATCAAAAATTTCAATACTGGTTTTTGATAGTGCTCATAAATCTCTACAAATCATCCTGATAACATTTTTTGATTTAATCAAAATTAGAAATGTTACAGCCAGGGACGGATCTAGAAAAAAATTTGGGGGGGGGGGGGGTCCGGACACCCAGGACCACCCCCCTGGACCGTCCCTGGTTACAGCATATTCAAATTCGAAAAAAATCAATATCAAAATTCCATTTTCCAGTTAAATTATACGAGATACGTAAAAACGTTATGATACAATATTATTTTCTACATAAAGTCCTACAAATTTGAATTGTAACATTTTTTCATAAGATGCATATTTTTCTTTTTAATTAAAAAAAAAAACTATTGAAAATCAAAAATTCAATTTTTTAACAATAATATTTGAAATACGAAAAAAAAGTAAGAATACAAAGTTGTTCGTTTCAAAAAGATCTACAAATTTTGTCTCATGCAGTTTCTGATAAAACATATATTTTTCGTTTGAATTCCAAAAAATACGATTAAAATTCAAAAATTCCATTTTTTAGACAAAATATGTGAGATACAAAAAAAACGTTTAGATGAAAAATTGTTTGCCTAAATGAGGTCTACAAATTCTCATTGAGATATTTCGGGACAGGATGTATATTTTATGTTTTGATTTTTAATATTAAAAAAATTCGATTTTTTTCACCAAAATATGTGAGTTACGAAATAAGCGTTGTTCTGCAAAATCGTTTCCTTAAATAAAGTCTACGATTGTTTTTTCTTTTTGAGAGATTTGGAAGAAAATAAATTATTTTAACCAAGCAATTTATTAAAAAGTTACTGAAATGTATACAGAAAATCGAGCGCGAAGCGCGAGCGTCATAATGAGAATGTGTTCCTTAAGGCTGATAGAGCCTTAAGTAAATTGAATTTCCTGTTTCACTTAAATTCAAAAAGAAATTGAGTGACTTTGAGAAAATGTGTAATTCACATCATCTGTAATATTATTATAAAATTGGTTTGAGCTTCAGTATCAAATTATAAGAAATAAACTTAAATGTATGCGAAGAGCACAAGACCGTGCGCGAAGCGCAAGGTCCAGAAAGAACGGAGCGTGAAGCGCGACGATCAAATTGCGCGCCCTGGGTGCGCTCAAACTTTCGCGCGAAGCGCGCGATGGGAATGTGCCCGTGAAGCGGGCAGATTTTTTTTATTTCAAATGGAAAAGGAAATTCCATTCACTTAAGGCTCTATCGACTTCTTAATGAATTACATGATTAAAATAATTTCTATTCACTTTAATATTTAAAAAAGGAAAAAATCCGTAGACGTTATTTAATCAAACGATTCTGCATTTTAACTCTTTTTCCTACTAGCGGGTAATAAAATGCATTTTATTGATCTTTTTATTTTCATTGATCTCACATATTTTACTTAGAAAATAAAATTTTTTATTTTCAATAGTGTGTTTTAAAATCAAAATATAAAATATACATCCTGTCAAAAATACCCAAATGGTAATTTGTAAACCTCATTCAGGAAAATAATTTTCCATCTCAACGTTTTTTTCGTATCTTACATATTTTGTTTAAAAAGTGGAATTTTTTAATTTTAATACATTATATAGGATTCTGTAATATTTATTTTGGCTTGGGGTCAGCTTAGTTTCTAATTATTTATGTCATCGAGGACATAAACATTAGGAAAGGCAAACGTTTCGGCAACAGATGGGGGACCTCTTCAGTGCCAATTAGCTTAATTGTAACCTTTAAATATTTATTAACTAATACATGCAATTAAGAAATATATGGTATTTTTTTGTTTTTTGCTTTTTGCTTAATAATTAAAAATAGAGTACACATGCAGAAAAACTTATGAGTAAGTGAGTTTCTAGGTGTGAAGAACCAGGCCGTTCCAAAAACTGCTCCAACAAGTAATCCTCTCCCACAGGAACCGTGAAAAATGCGGCCGCGGAACGCACTCCCTCAAGGGCACATATATAAACACAATTATTTCAAACCAGAAAGAAACAACACACGGGAGAATATAACGTGGGTCCTTGGTAAAGCACGCACAGCAAACCACACATATGCACAAGCACCAGAAGTAAAGGACACTGAAGTTAAAACAATCAGAACATTGCAATTGGTACAGAAAATTTATTTATTTTCTCAAAAACCACAGAGATGACAGACGGATGTAAGTCCACCACTCTGCCACATGGCTAGAAGAAAACTGATTTGGGAATAACTCGTGTTTAGGAAGACAAGAGTTCAGAGTTAGACGTATATGGAGAGCATTCTCCATGATAGGTCAGGTTCCAACACCAAGGGTTATACACAGTCAAAATTTACTTTAATGTCCCCGGCACTTGAGATTTCTATGTGCTCAAGCGTCCAAGGAAAGCAAACCCCTACCACGTGTTCGAAGAATTCTGTAAGGAAAGGCACTCAATACGGTCCCGGCGTCGTAAAAATTAAACACATTTTTGTGGATATAGAAAATAAAATGCAGCTAAGGTGGAAATTCACGAAAAATTAATTTCCTGGTTTTTCGAAACCTCTGATTCTTAATAACTGGAACCCGGAAAAATACAATATTAAGTTTATAAGTATGATGTCCGAGTTTTTCGGATTATAAGACTGCTGTAAAGTGGTAAAATATTACGCGAGCTATTCAAACTCTGATTTGAATAGAGAGATCAATTAATACGGTAGCACTACGGATTCTGAGACTAATAAAAAGTTGCAAAGTGATGCGCGAGCACTTCAGACTCTGACTTTAAGTGAGGTGGCCAAGTAATGCGCGAGTTCTTAGGAGTATAAGAGTTTTTATAAAGAGGCAAAAGTAATACGCGAGATTTCCCGACTCTGACTTTAAGTAAGGTGATCCTTACTTAAGGTCAGAGTCCGGAAATCTCGCGTATTACTTGGCCACTTTAGAAAAATTCTTATACTCCTAAGAATTCGCGCATTACTTGGCCACCTTATTTAAAGTCAGAGTCCGGAAATCTCGCGTATTAGTTGGCCACTTTATAACAATTCTTATACTCCTAAGAATTCGCGCATTACTTAACCACTCTTTTTAAGACAGACTTCTTTTAACTCGCGTATTACTTGGCTACTTATAAAAATTCTTATACTCCTAAGAACTCGCGTATTACTTGGCCACCTTACTTAAAGTCAGAGTCCGGAAATCTCGCGTACTACTTGGCCACTTTATAAAAATTCTTACACTCCTAAGAATTCGCGCATTACTTGGCCACCTTACTTTAAGTCAGAGTTCGGAAATCTCGCGTATTAGTTGGCCACTTTATAACAATTCTCTTACTCCTAAGAATTCGCGCATTACTTGGCCACTCTTTACAAGACAGACTGCGTTTAACTCGCGTATTACTTGGCCACTCTTTACAAGACAGACTGCGTTTAACTCGCGTATTACTTGGCCACTTATAAAAATTCTTATACTCCTAAGAACTCGCGCATTACTTGGCCACTTTACTTTCAGTCAGAGTCCGGAAATCTCGCGTATTAGTTGGCCACGTTATAACAATTCTTATACTCCTAAGAATTCGCGCATTACTTGATCACCTTACTTAAAGTCAGAGTCGGGAAATCTCGCGTATTACTTTGCCACTTTATAAAAACTCTTATACTCCTAAGAACTCGCGCATTACTTGGCCACCTCACTTAAAGTCAGAGTCTGAAGTGCTCGCGCATCACTTTGCAACTTTTTATTAGTCTCAGAATCCGTAGTGCTACCGTATTAATTGATCTCTCTATTCAAATCAGAGTTTGAATAGCTCGCGTAATATTTTACCACTTTACAGCAGTCTTATAATCCGAAAAACTCGGACATCATACTTATAAACTTAATATTGTATTTTTCCGGGTTCCAGTTATTAAGAATCAGAGGTTTCGAAAAACCAGGAAATTAATTTTTCGTGAATTTCCACCTTAGCTGCATTTTATTTTCTATATCCACAAAAATGTGTTTAATTTTTACGACGCCGGGACCGTATTGAGTGCCTTTCCTTACAGAATTCTTCGAACACGTGGTAGGGGTTTGCTTTCCTTGGACGCTTGAGCACATAGAAATCTCAAGTGCCGGGGACATTAAAGTAAATTTTGACTGTGTATAACCCTTGGTGTTGGAACCTGACCTATCATGGAGAATGCTCTCCATATACGTCAAACTCTGAACACTTGTCTTCCTAAACACGAGTTATTCCCAAATCAGTTTTCTTCTAGCCATGTGGCAGAGTGGTGGACTTACATCCGTCTGTCATCTCTGTGGTTTTTGAGAAAATAAATAAATTTTTCTGTACCAATTGCAATGTTCTGATTGTTTTAACTTCAGTGTCCTTTACTTCTGGTGCTCGTGCATATGTGTGGTTTGCTGTGCGTGCTTTACCAAGGACCCACGTTATATTCTCCCGTGTGTTGTTTCTTTCTGGTTTGAAATAATTGTGTTTATATATGTGCCCTTGAGGGAGTGCGTTCCGCGGCCGCATTTTTCACGGTTCCTGTGGGAGAGGATTACTTGTTGGAGCAGTTTTTGGAACGGCCTGGTTCTTCACACCTAGAAACTCACTTACTCATAAGTTTTTCTGCATGTGTACTCTATTTTTAATTAATAAGCAAAAAGCAAAAAACAAAAAACAAAAAATACCATATATTTCTTAATTGCATGTATTAGTTAATAAATATTTAAAGGTTACAATTAAGCTAATTGGCACTGAAGAGGGCCCCCATCTGTGGCCGAAACGTTTGCCTTCCTAATGTTTATGTCCTCGATGACATAAATAATTAGAAACTAAGCTGACCCCAAGCCAAAATAAATATTACAGAATTATAACTGTGGGTCAATGTAACAAGGAACATGTACGGAAACATGTCACGATATAATTATATAGGATATTATAGGAAATTTCTAAAGGTCTTTGAAATTTACATAGGACTAAGTTTTGTGCAGAGCTTCTCAGGCTTATATTCATTATTATTTACCTTAACTTAATGTTATAAAAATACAATTGATTTTTAATTTAATATTTTTAATATTTTAAATGAAAGAAATTTATCTAAGAAAGACCTCGGACTCTAGTGAAGATTTGTAAGATTATTCATCACCTTCCCTCTCGCCCCAAGCTTTACGTAATTAACGACGCTTTCTCGGAAAAGGATGAAAGTAAGTCAACGGCTTAAATGACTGGCTTTTTGTTAAATTCAAATAATTTTAGAGGAAATGTTATTGATTCAAATCAAAGGAGACATCTTTTTATAATACTAACTGCAAATTGACTTGATAATATATTTTTCACATTCTTCCTTCTCATTTTAAAATTAATTTTTCTCTTCAGATTTTAATTTTTAGATAGAACACCTTTTTTAATTTTCAATATTTTAAGGAATGGACACGAATGATTTAACGTTTACTTTACTCGAAGTTATCTGACGTAGAGAAACCTAAATTTATTATTTTTCCTAAATTACATTTCAATTTAGTAACAAATGTGTCATACTAAGAAAATTTGCAGTAAAAATATTCAACTTTGAAAAAATCGTATAAAAATTTACTATAGATTATGGCAACTTTACTGTAAACTATATGCTCCATATAGTTATTCTAAAATTGAGTATTTTTCCGGGAAAATTTTTCACTATGGCACATTTTTTTCTAAATTAAAAATATAGTCTAGCAAAACTTGTGAAATAGTGTTATTCCGTGATCGTTTTTCTTCGTTGAATTTTTATTTAGTTCTTCTGACGTATTCACCACACAGCGTGAGAAAGATTAATTTAGCTAATTGTCAGTATCGCAGTCGTTTTTCTTTTACCCTTAAAGATGTGTTCTACAAAAAACAAACTCCTATTGGCCCAGAAATTTAGATCGCGTTTTTCTCATCATTTGAGGAGCTTCATGCAAAAAAGTGGTAGGTTACACTTATTGCCAGAAAATTCATTTTTTTTATTCAAGAAAAGTTTAATCTTGGGTAAAAAAAAAGTTTTCTTACAGGAATCCGCCACCTTTAAAATTCTTATTTTTTGAGTTTAGACCTTTCATATAATTTATTTTATATTTAGTGCCTTTATTTAGAAAGGTTTTGGGGATTTTTAAAAATTCCAGCACCTTTATGTATTTTTCAACTAAAAATTTTGAGTTTTTTGGGAATTTTTTTGACATTTTTTAACCTTAAATAACTTTTTTGTTTTTTAACCAATTGTCATGATTCTTTTTTATTTTTTTCCTTACAATGTGTAGCAACTTTTTGGGTACGGAAAATAAGGTAACACGACTGAAAAAAAGTTTCACATAAAATAAAAGAAATAAAAATATTCCAAAATATTAATACTGTTTTTTGTAGTTATTTTTTAGCTAGAGTGCTCTCCATACCCAAAAATATTGATAATATAACAGAGAATAAGTGGTAATAATTTCAAAGTCCTGTGTCTAATACTTTAGATTTTATTCAAACATTTTATTTTATTCAACCTTTTATATACTATTTTCCATGTAATTCAGAAATATTAGTAAATAAATAAACTAATTTGTGTAAAAGGCTAATTTTTGCTAAAAACGCGTTATTCGTAAATCGTAATAACTTTTAATTTAATTTATTTTACCAAGAAAAAAACAGCAGATTGCCGTGAAAATTTGACACACAAACTCAAAAAAAATAGAGAATAAAAATGTAACATTTTTGGAAAATGTCAAAAAAATCAAAAATTTACCAGTTAAAGGTGGCGGATCCCCTTAATGGAAACAAATTTCCTAGTTGAGGTTCCTTTCTAAATTATACAAATCTTTAGTGTGTTTGAAAAAATAATTTAAAAAAATTTTCAAATACCATTTTTATAGGAAAAATCACTCTGGTTCAATGAAAATAATACATATTTTTGAACCATACAAATCATTTCAATCAAGTATTATGTTAAAATTAAATTTGTCAATTTTTGAAATAAAACATATTTTCTGTAACATAAATAAATTTATATTTTGAATTAAGGAAATAAGGGTGATTAAACTTTATTTTTAATGTATGTTTATCTTAAAACGAAAACATGTTGATGCCAGTAAAGTTTAAAAGATTGTTTACATTATCAGGTGGAAAATATCTGATTCAATTTTCAATAACATATAAAAAGTCCAGTAATCATAATCTCTATAAATCCAGTAAGAAATTTTAGTTGGTTAAAAAAATCCTTTTATGACTGCATTTGGTTGATTTAAAAAATATTTTGTTTGATGAGCTAAATTTTTCTTCACCTGCCCAAACTTCTTTGCTTTAGTGAACCAAAGTTTTTTATTGAAGAATTTTATTAACTTAAAAAAATATTTCGTTGATTTTACAAAAAAATTGGGTTTAATTTACAAAATAAATTTGTTTTTGTTGAATGATCAACAAAACTATTTGGTAGCATCAAACACATGTTTGATAGGATCAAGGAAAATATTTGGTAGAATCAAGCAAACATTTCCAACCAAACAATATTGTATTGAGTCAAGTGAACAGTTTGTTTCTCGTTATAATACAAAATTCTGAGGGTAAAGCAACGAAAATTTGATTAATTCAATCAGATATTTTTTAATGTTATATACGTGTAATTAATTGTTTTTTAATTGCATTATTAGGTCCAATAAGAATTTGTGTTAGCTTGGCAGTCTCTTTAAATCTATACTAGAGAAATTTCACTGATTAATTGGTAAACTTAATGGCTGGATTTTCACTTCAGCAATAAGTAAAACGGATTCAATCCCATTAATCGCAAATTGCTTCTCAAAATTAATTGTTATTTCAATAAATCCCCACTGAAAATTTATCTAAATTTACAAGTTATGTACAAAATAAAGACAATAAAGCAGATAATAAATTAAATTAAATTATTTTTAGTACAATTATACTAACTCCAATCAATGGAGATTTATAACAAGAACAATAATGATGAAAAATATAGGATGCCATGATAGTACACTGAGAAAAAAATGCTATTGACTCAAAAGCATTTCTTTCCAAAAGCATGCATACTATTAATTCATAAGAATATACTACAAGAGCGATAAATATGTTACTAATTCTATAGCATATTGTTTTGAATCCATGATGTACATGCTTTTGGAAAGAAATGCTTTTGATTCATCCGCACAGAAATTGCCCAACTTGTTCCCAAGTTCCAATCCGGGCCCGATAGGATTTTCCACATGTGGCCGCAGGGGAGCATATGGTGTGGCCCGGGTCGGAACCTCATCGGATTATGATAGACAAGGTTATTTTTAAATTTTGTGTTACTATATTGAAATTAAAATGCCAAAAGCAAAAAGTACATGGCGAGTTCGGAAGCACAGAATCGTTGGTGAAATTTCTTATACCCGCATTATAGATCATGGTAAGTTAATTCACTAGATTCTTTACATAAATCCTAACATTATATTGAACTAGATTATTACTTCTTATATTTTTTATTAACGGTATAATTTGAAAAGAAAAGAAAATTATAATTTCAAGTGTAGAACGTTATTGTGTTTCATTATTTTTTATATAGTATATTAAATTTTCCAATGTGAATTTTTTAGAAAGAAAATTATTAATAATGTAATTTATTTTTAGATTCAGAAGAATCGAATAATTCTACAAACTACGAAGATGGGTTTGAAGATTATACTGTTTGTATACTTTTGATTATACTGTTGCATCACTAAACTAAAAAAAATTTGTTTGAAACAAGTATTTATTGTAATTAAACAAAAACCTTTTAAATTTTACTATTTGTAGAAATAAAAAATTAGAAGGGGCCATATCTGGGCCAAATCGGGCCCCCATTTTACAGGCCCAGATCTGGGCCCGAACGGGTAGGGCGTTTCATTACTGGTCTGGCGCTAGACAGATTGCCCTATCGGGGCCACATTTTTCCCTATCGGGGGCCGATCGGCGCCCCATCAAAATTTCTGCACGGGCAATAGCATTTTTTTTACAAAGAAATTTTTTAAAAATGTAAACCTTGTTCGCGTTTTGCCATTGATAACCAATTTGGCATCCTTCTTTAATAATAAAATTTTTTTTTAATTCCGGTCGGTTCGTGTGCAAAAAATTTTATGTTTTTTCATTTATCCGGTTTTTTATTCACAGTGAACTCTAAATATTTTTTCAATTGGTGATGCTGCATACTGAACTACTTCATTCTGAATTGCAAGCTATGAGATAAGTTTTTCAATTTTATGATAATCCTTATTTTAATTATCTCCGTTTTACAGAAATTTTGAATTAATCTTTGAATTTATGGCACTGAAGAGGGCTCCCATATGTGGCTGAAACGTTTGCCTTGATTTCTTTTTGAGTATTTTTATATCTAATAGTGAAAATTTTAATCGAAGAAAATAAAAAGAATCTGACCCTATGCCAAAATAACGAGAAATGAAAAAAAATTCTATGAATTTTGGGTCAATATAATAGCAGACATGTTATTAAACATGTCATTTTAAAATATGTTTTTGAAATTTCTCCTTTCTGGTCTTGAATATATTTTTATTGTAACAGAAAACTCATATTCCACTTGTTTGCATTCAATTAAAGTTGCGTTGACAGTGACATGACGTTCTCATTTTCCTCTTTGCATTCTCATATGATGATTGAATACTTTTCTAATTTTTGTATATTTTACTGGATTGATATAAACGGGTTACCGAAGATTTTACGCCTGCCTGACGTTCTCGTTACCTTATCAGAGGAAGATTAATTTTGAAAATTGTCAACGTCGCAGCCGAGTTTCTGTTTTCAGCCTCGGGTTATATTCCTTCAAAGAACTCAAACTTGTTATTTTAAAGTTATAGATGTAGCATAGAACTTCAAAGGTTCATGAAAGAGAGATTTTCTGCATCTAAATAAAAATGAAATATTACACGGAAGAAAATAAAAATGTTTATAGAACTGTTCAAGATTTAAGGATGCTGGCATTTACGAAAAAAAATACTGAAAAATTTACAGAATTTTTCAGAATAAAACGCGGAACTTTCAATAGTTTTGCCAGAATGTTCCGGATTTTATTCTGAAATTTTCTGTGAATTTTCCAGAACTCTGTTCCATAAAATCCTACATTCCCAACTCTTCAACAGTTCTAAAAACTTTACTGAACTATTTTGTCCGTCTATTTTCATTAAGGGGATCCGCCACCTTTAATTAGTAAATTTTTGGTTTTTTTGACATTTGCAAAAATGTTATTTTTTTATTCTCTATATTTTTTTGAGTCTGTGTATGAAATTTTCACGACAATCTGATTTTTTTTTTTGAAAAAAAAAAATTAAATTAAAAGTTACTACGATTTAAGAATAACGCGTTTTTAGCGAAAATTAGCTTTTTAGACAAAATAGTTTGTTTATTTAATTACTAATATTACTGATATATATTGAAAATAGTATATAACAAGTATTCTTAGTGATTTTGCATGTTTATTGTAACATATGTTTGAATAAAATATACAGTATTAGATAGAGGCCTTTGAAATTTTTACCACGCTGAGGAAAAAATGCTATTGAATCAATAGCATTTCTTTCCAAAAGCATCTATATCACGGATTCAAATTAATATGCTATAGAATTAGTAACATATTTTATTGATTTTTTGTAGTATATTCTTATGAATTCATAGTATACATGCTTTTGGAAAGAAATGCTTTTGATTCAATAGCATTTTTTTCTCAGTGCACTTATTCTTTGTTATATTGCCAATATTTTTGGATATGGAAAGCACTCTAGCTAAAAAAAATAACTACAAAAAATTTAATTTATATTTTGTGATGTTTTTATTTATTTGTAACTTTTTTTCAATCATGTTACCGTATATTCCGTATCCAAAAAGTTGCTATACATTGTAAGGAACAAAGTAAAAAGAGAATCATGGCAATTGGTTAAAAAACAAAAAAGTTATTAAAAGCCAAAAAGTTTCAAAAAAATGCCCAAAAAACTCAAAATTTTTAGATTAAAAATACATAAAAGTGCTGGAATTAGAAAGTAAGAAAACTTTTTTTTTAAACCATAGCAATGTACAGATTTGTTACATTTTATCAATTTTGTTTGAATGTAAAAAAATGTTTACTGAGTTATTTCTATATACACAAGATTAAAGTTTTCTTGAATGAAAAGAATAAATTTTCTGGCAATAAGTGTAACCTACCACTTTTTTGCATGAAGCTCCTTAAATGATGAAAAAATGCGATCTAAATTTCTGGGCCAATAAGAGTTTGTTTTTTGTAGAACAGGTCTTCAAGGGTAAAAGAAAAACGACTGCGATACTGACAATTAGCTAAATTAATCTTTCTCACGCTGTGTGGTGAATACGTCAGAAGAACTAAATAAAAATTCAACGAAGAAAAACGATCACGGAATAACACTATCTCACAAGTTTTGCTAGACTATATGTTCAATTTAGAAAAAAATGTGCCATAGTGAAAAATTTTCCCGGAAAAATACTCAATTTTAGAATAACTATATGAAGCATATAGTTTACAGTAAAGTTGCCATAATCTATAATAAATTTTCATACGATTTTTTCAAAGTTGAATATTTTTACTGCAAATTTTCTTAGGATGACACATTTGTTGCTAAATTGAAATTTAATTTAATGAAAATAATAAACCCAGGTTTCTCATAGGGCTGAAGTTTCAGACGTATATTCTGAAGAAATTTTTTATTTTTTTTTATCGACTTATCATGTCTAAACTTTAATAACAATAGGTGTAAAACCCGTCTAACGTTTCTAAATGCAATATCTTGCTCAAGAACACAAAAACTGACCCAAAATTCGTTAAATTAAATAACCAATTTCCACTGAGAAAACAGTTTTATCAAATCAACAAAAGTATTTTGTTGGTATTTATGCAACAAAATTATTTTTTTGTGCGAACTAAACATTTTGCTATATCAATCAAATTTTGGTTAATTAAACAAAATATTTTGTATCATATGTATATAAATTTTCGGACAATGATTTTTAACAGTATTTAAAGAATTTGAAAATCATTCTGCGGAAAAAGAGACGCTTTCGACTGTGCTGGGATTCGAGCCCAAGACTTACAAAAATGTCAAACTCATCTAATTAATTTGAAATCAATTTTTAACAATATTCAATCTAATTTGAGTGTCGAGGAGAGCTTGCAACGACTTGTTTCTGCTTTTGGTGACGAAGCACCAACAAAATAAACAATTTATCATCGGTTCAATTAATTCAAATTTTGATACATTAGTGTCAGTGATGAATTTCGTGAAGGCTGATCATCAATTACTGTTGTTGTTCCAGCTAATATCGATGATGTTGTGTGTGCGCTGGATCCCTCACAATTTATCAAATTATAAAAAACGGCTTGTGTCAAATGATGCAAGGAAACATTAAAATAATTTAAATCTAATTCATTCAATCTCGTTTATAACATCATAAGTAGTTAGGAATCATGAATATATGAGCCCCAGATCAAAAATCAATCGGCTGTTTGAGGGTTTTAAAATGAAGCAAAACCCACAAAAGCTGTTTGTTTTCGCAGTGTTAAAAAAAATTATTACTTCGTTTGTATCTTAGAAAATTATAACAAAGCTTGAATAACAAAATTTTGAATCTTGTAGAATATTTTTAAGTAATCTAGAACCTTCTGGAATATTTCATTACTGTTATTTTTCGAGATGGTTGCAAAAAATATTTTTTGTCCCCCGTGAACCGAAAATTAGCCTTTTTGGTGTCTTTGCGCGCAGAAAGTTGATTTTTCCTCACTAATGCGGTAAAATTTTAAGTGTGCGGAAAATTAAAACAAACTTAAAATTTTTTCCGCACTAACACGGAAAAATCAAATTTCCGCACGCAAAACGACACCGACTCGGCTAACTATCGGTATACCTCGATTCCTTCGTGTCACCTAAGCCCTCGTCGCGACTTTCTCTTGCGTTGAAATACGCCTTTCCGTACTTGATACAAAACATACTATTTAGCACTTTAAATTGTTTTACGCTGAAGATGGTAAATTTAGAATATTTTGTAACATCACAATAAATTTTTGAAGATTCTGAACAATTTTAAAAGATTTTTTAACTCAATAGAGTGTATCAGAATATTTTGCGATGTTCTGAGTAATTTAGACTGGTTAGCAGATTTTTGAAACGTAATTTATGAAATCGTAACAGCAATAAAAAAGAAATAACTTTGGCTATTTCGATTAACCGAAACTAGGGAACAATTGTATAAAAAGTTTTATATGTAATATATAAGAATGAGAATAATATGAAAGTCAAGGCACAATGCATAAAAGAAATAGTGAGCGATAACAGTTTGCACGAAATTGGCTAAAATGATATAGATAAATAGACGAGGGATATATTGGATTAAAGAGAAGAACATTGAAAGATATAGTCGTGAATTTGGATTGGCAAAAAGATAGAAAAAGATATAGGCCAATATACGAGAAATAGGCTCAGATTAGGAGAAGGGGATTAAAAGAGATGTATGTAAATCTGGATGAACAAGTGATAGAAAGAGATAGTGGTGGATAGAAAAGAGATAAAAATAGACACAGGTGGATAGATGAGGGTTAAACTCAGATAAACAAAATGCGGTTGAAAAAGATAGGCGTCAATCTGGACTGACAAAGAAATATAAACCAATAGATGTGATAGACAAGAGATAGAAAAAAATTAGATGGATGCGCAAAGGATAGAGTGAGATAAAGAAACGGGTTTGAAAGATATAGACGTGGATTTCGATTGAAAAAGAGATAGAAAGAGATAGGCTTCCATATGAATTGACAAAGAGGCATAAAGAAATAGAGGTGGATAGACAAGAGATAAAACAAATATAGGTGGATATACGAAGAATATACAGAGATAAAGAAAACGAGATTGAAAGAAAGAGATAGAAACAAATTAGATGGATACACAAAGGATAGAGTGAGATATAAAAACGGGTTTTAAAGATATAGCCGTGAATTTGGATTGTCAAAGAGATAGAAAGAGATATGCATCAATCTGGATTGACAAAGAAATAGAAAGAGATATGCATCAATCTGGATTGACAAAGAGCTGTGAAGGAATGGACGTGGATAGACAAGAGATAGAAACAAATATAGTTGAATATACAAAGAATGGACAGAGATAAAGAAAACGGGATTGAAAGAGATAGGCGTGTATTTGGATTGACAAAGAGATAGAAAGAAATAGGGGTAAATAGACAAGGGATAAAAAAGATACAGGTGAATAGACGAGGGATATATTGAATTAAAGAGAAGGACATTGAAAGATATAGCCGTGAATTTGGATTGAAAAAGAGATAGAAAAAGATAGGCTTCAATATGGTTTGACAAAGAGCTGTGAAGGAATGGACGTGGATAGACAAGAGATAGAAACAAATATAGTTGAATATACAAAGAATGGACAGAGATAAAGAAAACGGGATCGAAAGAAAGAGATAGAAAGAAATTATGTGGATACACAAAGGATAGAGTGAGATATAAAAACGGATTTTAAAGATACATCCATGAATTTGGATCGTCAAAGAGATAGAAAGAGATATGCATCAATCTGGATTGATAAAGAGGTGTGAAGAAATAGAGGTGGATAGACAAGAGATAGAAACAAATATAGTTGGATATACGAAGAATAGACAGAGATAAAGAAAACGGGATTGAAAGAGATAGGCGTGAATTTGGATTGACAAAGAGATAGAAAGAAATAGGGGTGAATAGACAAGGGATAAAAAGAGATACAGGTAAATAAACGAGGGATAAATTTTTATTATCTCTGTATCTAAGAGATAAAAAGAGATTAAAAGTGATAGGATTTCTATCTCTTTACTTCCAGCAGGGAGATTATTGCAACTCCATCTTCTGGAGTTTTGATCTCCCTGAACAGGCCTAGGTTTGATTCAGTGTTTTATTTCAGGTTAGAACCAGATCAGGATATTTCCACACTAATGACTGTAATAAATGTCAAGGAACCCACACAAAGAAACATATTTCGAGAAACTTTACTCAACTTTTGGCAAAGTTGTAACATATGGAGAGCTTGGAGATTATTTAATATTATTGTAATAATTTGTGACGTGTCAAATATTAAATAATCTCCAACCTGTCCATATGTCCAAACTTCGCTCAGAAGTTGAGTAAAGTTTCTCGAATTATTTTTCTTCGTTGAAGCTTAGACTCTGAAGTACTCTAGAAGATGGTACAAAAGGCACAAATAAATCGCTACCATATTAGTCCACATGATGCCTCACACTCAAACAATTCTTCATCCGCCAATTTTTTTAAAGTTTTTCAAACATGAATTGGAGTAATACTCAAATTATCATGACTAAAATGTGAAATACTTGAAGTTTTCAATTCAAAGAAGCCAAAAGAAGTTCATTAAAATATAATTGCAATATTGGTACAATATTTGTTTTAATGTGTTTCTACATATATTTAACAATATTCTTAATTGAAAATGGTAACTCAATCCTAATTAGGGACCTGTAATAGTAAATATAATATTTTTCATCACAGGAAACTAAAATTTAGGTAGGACTTCTTATACAAACGGTCACGTAACTGTAGCTTGACTTGCCAACTGAAGACAAAGTTGACAGAAAATCAATATATCTGTATTAATAGACACTCGTTTATCAGTGTTGAGCCTAAACTTTAGTAGGGAAACCACCTACAGCAATTTATATTACGCTACCCTTATCCATCTTTAAATTGACTTCACAAATATTGTGACCCTCTCTGTAAAAGGGTTGCTGCGCAAATAAATGTCACCCCTTATAACCAACTTGACATATTAGATTGATCTTTAATCTGCTTAAATGTTCATTTTTGATGAGTTTGCCGACGTTCATACTAATAGAAATCTGATTAATTGAGGAAGAAATATATAATTTTATAATTATGATAATGATTACTGCTGTGACTTTCAACACGAATGAAAAAATTGGGTATCTTTCGGTTCAATTTAAACAAATCGCCAATTCAGTAGTTGTTCAAAATTAAATTGGAGTCGCTCTATTGGACTTTAAAAATATCCATTATGGTATATTTCTTTCACTCGTGAAACTACAAGAAAGAGGAAACGGAAGGTTTACTCTGTGCACCAGGCATAGCTGATTGGTGTAAGTATACATTTTATATAAGTAATCTGAAATCAAAACTTTAAACGCATTTTTCTACTAGTCTGTCATGAAGTAGATTTTATTGCCGCATGTGAGGGAAACAAATCCATTTTTTGACCCCCTAATAGAAAAAAAATCGTGTGCGACACGGGAATAGTATATTTCGTATCAAGTGCGGAAAGGCGCATTTTAACGCGCGAGCGAGTCACGACTCGCACGTGATACAAACGATATTTTTTGTTCACTGTATACCGAAAGTTAGCCGAGTCGGTGTCATTTTGAGTGCGAAAATTGATTTTCCGCACACTTAAAATTTTACCGTACTAGTGCAGGAAAATGAACTTTCTGCACACTTGAAATTTTACCGTACTAGTGCGGGAAAATCAACTTACCGTACGCAAAACAACACCGACAAGGCTAACTTTCGGTGTATGGCGGACAAAAAAACATTTATTTTACTCGTGTGATTGTTACCCTCACTTTGCTCGGGGATCAAACATCACACTCGCAGTATAATTTTTTTTTTCTAGTTGCGCAATATACTATTTTGATCCCCAAATGGAAAAAAAATTGTATGCCACACGGGAGAAACATTTATTTTACTCGTGTGATTATGGCCCTCGCTTTGCTCGGGCATCAAACTTTACACTCGCAAAATAACCTTTTTTCTCCCTACACGGAGAAAAATATCTGACTATAACAGTAAGAATACTAGTCATGCTTTTATAGCAGGTTTCGTTCTTGCTATCCTGGTGAAAAAATCATACATTTTAAGCAGGAATCCCTTCATGCTAAAAAAGTACTAAGTTTCATGCTTTTAGAGCAGTTGTGCCTTGCAAAAATAGTTCGAACTTCGCCTTACTATAGTTGCAAGAAACCCATCCTATTTCAATATGAGTTCTCTTACAACCGAGATGTTAGGCCACGCCTACTTTCGAACGTAGCACCTCACGTGTTCTCTCGGTTGTAAGAGAACTCATACTGAAATAGGATGAGTTTCTTGCAACCGTAGTCAGGCGAGAACATTGCTCTGACAGCATATGACACTAGCAATAATGGCATGCGCTTGTTTCTTTTATACACTGAGATAAATCCTATTAGTTGTGCTGACTAAAAGGTCACAACTATTTATTTTTAGTAAGCAGTACCAAAAATTTTGTAAAACTCACCAATGCTCAAAAGTCTATGGAACTATAAGTATGCTACTAGTTTTTTTTTTGTAAAATTGATCAATTCATTTAGTTTGAGAAAAGTAATTATTTTATTTTCACATGTAATATTTCGTGTAATTATAAATCTTTGATAATAGTAAACTTCAAGAAATAATTGTACAGGCGAATTAGATTTCTCCTGTTTATCAACTATTTTTAATCGTTTTGAAATCGTCACATACATTGATTACTTAAAATGTTGCTTTTGTTCTTCATCAAAATGAGAAGAATTAAATCATGGTAATTTTAAAGTATAATTGTAAACTGTTGTGCAGTTTTTGATGAAAAATATATCAACAATTATCATCCTTTGTTACATTTTGAAAAACCATAACTAAAAAAGTTTTTCTCCTAAACAATTCTAACCTAAGAAAGTTTCCATCAACTTTAACCAAAATATAATAGATAGAATGATGAATTTAACATTTTTTTCAAAGTTGGAATGACTATTTTAATCATGTACGGATGAAAAAATTCATCAGTTTCTAATTAAGATATTGAAATAGTTTTTAATACAACTATTCGCCGTTATGTCAAAAAAATATATATTTTTTGTAATAACTAAACTGGACAAATAGTAATAGCAATTAACGCAATTAGTAAGTTTTACAAAAACGTATTCGTAACTTCTATTCTAAGATTAATACAATTTTTTTTTATAAGTGCGCCATTTTGTTATTCATAAATAGAATGTTTATACCTAGTACGGGAGAGAGCCACAAGCATTCAGAACAATAATTTTAATTTTTTTGTTTCAGATGACTCCAAATGCCGAAATCATCCGCGCCACCCACCTACCTCCTTTTAAAGGTGTCTACTTTAGCTTAAACAAACAATTATAAAATTGTGTAAAATTTAGTAAAAAAAAAATTTTGTTATACTTTACGATGTCAATAAAAACATGTAAAAAATTTAAATGATTGTATTTTATTTTGTTATAAAAAAAATCCTAAAATAAGCTTCCGAAACGGGGCTGAACACGAGACTACATCCTTAAGGGGTTTCATCATCTTTGCATTTTTAAAAAATAATTTTTTTTTATTGCATAAAAATATCCTTTAGGGTCCTAAGAATGATGCCCAATAGGTTTTGTGTAGGGGCGGGGCATATCGGATTAGAGATATATCAAAATTATAGTACTTTTTTACATTATTAAAACTTTAAATGCGTTTTTCTCGAAACTGAATTTCTCAAATCGGCAAGAAACCCCATCTCAACAATTTTCGACCGATTGACATAAATTTCGTTTTAAATAAAAGAGTAATCAATTACCTAGTGGAGTACGAGTACTTTTTAAGATTGATTGACTATTGTTTATTTGTTTAACAAATTAAGGTCGTCCTTTGGGCGAAAATCGAGTGTTACATTCAAATGCTCACCATTTTTGTAAAAATGAATATTTTTTTATAATCTTGGTACTTCACTGGGCAATCTTATAAACATTAGGAAAAAATTTGTTCTTTTGTTCCAGGTACAAATCTCAATTTTTAGAATTTCTTGCCGCGAACGACTTCCGAAAATTTTCTTTTTTTGGACACGGCAATACTTAGCCCCCATTTTGTATTTGATAACAAAAAAAAAATTTATAAAGTTAATATAATAGTTAATAAACTCTATAAATTTTAATTGCTTTACATTTTGTTATCTGCCTGGGAATAAATCATAAAAATGACACTATTTTTGGCGGCTCAAAGGTGATGAAACCCCTTAAAGCGCAGTTATAAAGGTAAATAGATTCATTGCAAGACATACGCAGAAAAAAGTTCCGTATAATATACTGAAAATCCGATAAATTTTACTTAATTTCCAAGTACTTATATGGACAACTGGCCAGTTAACTGAATGTTACTAGGCTGAACAAGTAACTGTTATCAGATTTGGTAGTTACAAATACGAATACATAAGTGGTACTGACTTGCGGATCAGTAAATTTCATCGAGCCAATTGCTATCCTACACTGTTTCTAAATGCTACAAATGCTTATTATTCTGTTACATTTCCATAGCGTGTAAGAGAATGTAACTTACTGTAACGGTATAGTTTACCGAAATGTTAGTGCTCTTTACGTTTGTCGAATGTCAGAATTACTTATAAGACAGTAGCTTTACCGATTTTTCTTAGTGAAAGTAGCATATTCGTTTCGGATAACACAGTTCTTTTGTTTTGGCTACTTTCTTTGCACACTGAGAAAAATTGATAAATAATAAATATAAAATTATTAAAACCATAATCTGTAGATGTTAAAAAAAAGATATATCGGATAATATCTTGGATTATAAACTGAAACATAACAGATTTAACGCGTGCAAAACAAAAGAAAGATACACGGAGAAAAATAGTTGAAGTAATTTTACTCAACTCTGTCGATTAAACTTGGGACATAAGGACATTTGAACATCTATTAAATCCTAGTCGGGTAAAATCAATTTGATATATACCTAATTCACCCAAATTGAATAACAATAAGCGTTACATAGGGAATAGTAAGGAGCTGAGTAAAACGTTATCGACGACAGGGCACCAACATGCGTCAGTGGGTTAACATGAAATGTATAAGTATATCACCGACGCTTGAGGTACTTCAAACCGTAGTTAGGTAAAATGAGCATCGGGCGTATTATTTGAACTGGCAATGGTATGCTTCTCTCAAATAAAAAAAAATTCTTACCTCGAGCCTACCAATAGTCATCCGGTACATACATAAACAGCTTACAAATACATTCACACCATTCAGACGTAGCCAATCACATTTCAAATTACAAATACACTTAAACATATAACCTTACATATATAAACCTAATAAACTACACTTATATATAGTACGATACGCTTTCGTCGAATCACACACACGCTCGCTTACAATGCTGAGATATAAAACTTGGAACTTTCTTATATAGTGACTGCCTGAGTTATTCAGAGCTTGTGAGAGTAAGTGCCGTCAATAAAATTTTTTAGCCTTACTCAAGTAAAAATAAATCGATTTTTTTCATAAATGATTAATAAAATATTTTTAAAAATTAATATAATTCCACAATTATTATAACTATGATTATTGATATATATAATATAATTATTAAATTACATTTAGTATACATTTTTATTATAACGACGTATGAAATTTAGTGAAACTAAATTTTCAAATCTACATTTAAAATTGCATTATTATTAAGAAGTATCTTGTATAAAAACATTTAAAAGAAGGTTCTTTTATTTTCTGTGTTTTATATTTTCAAAATATGGATTTTACATTTGCGAATTCCAAAAATTATTATTCTGCCTGAGTAATTTATGTGATATTTCATATTTTATGTAATATACTTATCGACTTTTTTACATTCTCATCATGGATGAGAAGGTATTGGTTTTATGTGAAAAATGACTTTCGAAATTTTCATCAAATCTTTACGTTTTGAGACCCCCTGAGTCAGAAAAAATGGTTTTTACGAAAGTGTCTGTCTGTAGTAGGTCGTGTGCGGCATAACTCTCGATAGAATTATCAGATTGAATTGAGCTTTGGTACACTTTATCGGAGCCGAAAAAGTAAGGACAAGTTCGTTAACCAGCCACATCCAATCAAAATTGAGGGATGGAGCACTACTTTTGTGTTTTTGAAAATAATTTTTTGACAAAATCAAAAATTCCAATCCTGGTTTTTGATAGTGCTCATAAATCTCTACAAATTATTCTCATAACATTTTTTGATTAAATCAAAATTAGAAATGTTACAGCATATTCAAATTCGAAAAAAGTCAATATCAAAATTCCATTTTCCAGTTAAATTATACGAGATACGAAAAAACGTTATGATACAATATTATTGAATACATAAAGGCCTACAAATTTGAATTATAACATTTTTTCATAAGATGCATATTTTTCTTTTTAACCATAAAAAAAATACTATTGAAAACAGAAAATTCTATTTTTTAACCATAATATTGGAAATACCAAAAAAAAACGTAAGAATACAAAGTTGTTCGTTTTAAAAAGATCTACAAATTTTGTCTGGCGCAGTTTCTGAAAAAACATATATTTTTCGTTTCAATTCCAAAAAATACGATAAAAATGAAAAAATTCCATTTATTAGACAAAATAAATGAAATACGAAAAAAGCGTAACAATACAAAAGTTGTTCGTTTCAAAAAGATCTACAAATTTTGTCTGACACAGTTTCTGAAAAAACATATATTTTTCGTTTCAATTCTAAAAAATAAGATTTAAATTCATAAATTACATTTTTTATACTAACTATGAGAGATGATAAAAATAGTTTATATGTATAATTGTTTGCCTAATTGAGTTCTTCAAATTCTTATAAAGAAATTTCGATACAGGATGTATATTTAATGTTTTGATTTTTAATATTGAAAAAATTCGATTTTTTTCACCAAAATATGTGAGATACGAAATAAGCGTTGTTCTGCAAAATCGTTTCCTTAAATAAAGTCTACGATTGTTTTTCCTTTTTAGATATGTGGAAGAAAGTAAATTCTTTTAATCATGTATGAGAATCAATGATGAGAATGTGTTCCTTAAGGCCGATAGAGCCTTAAGTAAATTGAATTTCCTGTTTCACTTAAATTCAAAAAGAAATTCAGTGACTTTGAGAAAATGTGTAATTCACATCATCTGTAATATTATTATAAAATTGGTTTGAGCTTCAGTATCAAAATATAAGAAATAAACTTAAATTTATACGAAGAGCACAAGACCGAGCGCGAAGCGCGAGGTCCAGAAAGAACGGAGCGCGAAGCGGTTTACTCAACTCTCGATTGAAGCGTAGAGTAGAATGAACGGAAAGCTCTACTATTTTTGTGATTTAATAAAAGATTGGTTTTTTATAGTTATACTACGAGTAATAATATATATATTTAAAAATTTTTAATGCACGCTTTCATAC
The DNA here is from genome assembly GCA_030998225.1 of Diplolepis rosae. Lineage (NCBI taxonomy): Eukaryota > Metazoa > Arthropoda > Insecta > Hymenoptera > Diplolepididae > Diplolepis > Diplolepis rosae. Next base: position 5,281,529 of record JAPYXD010000710.1, read on the forward strand.
TTCACCCTACACTTCTGAATTTTACTCAACTTTGATTCATTCTTGAACACTTAATATATCAAAAATAATTGCAGTGATACTAAATAACTTCTAACTTGTCCATATGTCCCAAGTTGAATCGGAAGTTGAGTAAAATTACTTTAACTATTTTTCTCCGTGTAGAGGGGAGAGCTTTGGCACTCAGAAGAGGGGAGGTTTCAGTGGAAACACATACACAAGTATTATTATCATACCTCATTTATGTTCACATATTTAAGTACACAATACTACACTATTTATAATCGCATACGCTTAAAATTAAATTTCAGAATCGCTTTTGGGTTCGAACCCTCTAAACTCTACCTATATCTACATTAACTAAACGCTTTCCTAACGCCTAAAGCCTCTCGGCTATTCTCGCGTGTCATATTCCTAACTACTGAATTGGCCAGACTCGGATTCGAGTCTACGAAGCTATTCGGATAACGTCGGAAGCACTCGGACGACATTCTGAAACGAATTATATGAAAAACCGAGAATGAATGTTTTGATTTTACCGAATACTATCCTTACTTTTAACATCCAGGTTTTATGATCCGTTTTCTCACTGTAGTTGGAAATTCCTTTGTTTACACCCAGCGCTGCCGGCACACGTGATTTACACATGAAGGTTATGTTTTTGTTACTTGTGTGCGAGTTAAGCGAAACATCCAGATCGGTAAAATCTACTGATCTTTTGTTAATGTGTACTATACTAGTATTGTAATTCAGTTCCAGTGAATGGTACTTATCATCCTGTATTTAATACATATGATAAAGGTATTTTTAACTCACAAGTGACAGAGTTAGATTTACTTTGATTTTACTGTGAGATTTACGAAACGCTCAGTAATTCCGATATTTCTTTTCAGCTATGTTAACAGTTTTTACTGTTACACTTACTTAAAATCATTTACTGTTCCTGGTTAGTAAATTTTGCCTTTCTTTTTTCTGCGTGCATGTTCCTGTACATGTTTTTGATTTTATATTGACCCACAGTAATAAATTTATGATAATTGAATTGGCATGGGGTCAGTTACTTTTTTACATTCTCATCATGGATGAGAAGGTATTGGTTTTATGTGAAAAATGACTTTCGAAATTTTCATCAAGTCTTTACGTTTTGAGACCCCCTGAGTCAGAAAAAATGGTTTTTACGAAAGTGTCTGTCTGTCTGTCTGTCTGTCTGTCCGTCTGTCTGTCTGTCTGTCTGTAGGTCGTGTGCAGCATAACTCTCGATAGAATTATGAGATTGAATTGAGCTTTGGTACACTTTATCGGAGCCGAAAAAGTAAGGACAAGTTCGTTAACCAGCCACATCCAATCAAAATTGAGGGGTTGAGCACTACTTTTGTGTTTTTGAAAATAATTTTTTGAAAAAATCAAAAATTTCAATACTGGTTTTAGATAGTGCTCATAAATGTCTAAAAATTATCCTGATAACATTTTTTGATTAAATCAAAATTAGAAATGTTACAGCATATTCAAATTCGAAAAAAGTCAATATCAAAATTCCATTTTCCAGTTAAATTATACGAGATACGAAAAAACGTTATGATACAATATTATTGAATGAATAAAGACCTACAAATTTGAATTGTAACATTTTTTCATAAGATGCATATTTTTCTTTTTAATTAAAAAAAAAACTATTGAAAATCCAAAATTCAATTTTTTAACAATAATATGTAAAATAAGAAAAAAACGTAAGAATACAATGTTGTTAGTTTCAAAAATATCTACAAGTTTTGTCTCACACAGTTTCTGATAAAAGATATATTTTTCGTTTCAATTCCAAAAAATACGATTAAAATTCAAAAATTCCATTTTTTAGACAAAATATGTGAGAAACAAAAAAAACTTTGAGATGAAAAATTGTTTGGCTAAATAAGGTCTACACATTCTTATCGAGAAATTTCTCGACAGGATGTATATTTTAATATTTTGATTTTTAATATTGAAAAAATTCCATTTTTTTTCACCAAAATATGTTAGATACGAAATAAGCGTTGTTCTGCAAAATCGTTTCCTTAAATAAAGTCTACGATTGTTTTTCCTTTTTGAGATATTTGGAAGAAAATAAATTATTTTAACCAAGCAATTTATTAAAAAGTTACAAAAATGCATACAGAAAATCGAGCGCGAAGCGCGAGTGTCATGATGAGAATGTGTTCCTTAAGGCCGATAGAGCCTTAAGTAAACTGAATTTCCTGTTTCACTTAAACTGAAAAAGAAACTTAGTGAATTTGAGAAAATGACTAATTTACATCATCTTTAATATCATTAAATTGGTTTGAGCTTCAGTATTAAGTTATAAGTAATAAACTTAAACGTATGCGATTGAAATAAAATGAGGAGGCCGGAAATTAATCTGAAATTCAAAATCAAACAACACGGAAAACATTTACTGAGCCTATACACAGAGAGAAAAATTTCGTAGTCTCAACTAAAGTATTTAAGTTGCTTTTAACGATAAAAGAAGAAAAAATCTTTTACTTGAAAACAGGCTTTTATTTAATAAAAGCCCACTTTTTTAAAATTCGTTTTTATTGATGTCACAAAATATTCAGTCAAGAATAAAATCTTTAAAATAAAAAATCTTAAAAAAATATGTTTACAGGAGAGACAAAAAACTGCTTAACTTTTGTAAATTTGATTATAATCGAAAAGCAAAAAATCCATTCTAGTATTCATCGAGCTCTATTGATCCTAAAAAAATCAACTCCAAAATTGTATTACTTCTAAACAAATGTGTTTAATATTGACTTTTGAGAAGTACAATGTGCAATTGAAAAAAAAATTAAATTTCGTACTTTCATACATTATAATATGTAGTTTAATGTTTATAGAAGTATAATAAAGAGAAATAATTATTACTCATTATTTTCTTAATAAAGTATGATTTTTAGACATTAGTAGGACATTAAGAGGAGTAGTATCATACATTTATTAATTCATCATTACATTTTATTTTTAAACAAAATTTTTAATTTGAACCTTTTACAGGAACATAAGATAGCATATAAAAATGCAATTTAATTACTTGTCGTCCCAAAAATCAGGTCTCTGGAAAAAAAGTTTCTTACCAATTTTTAAAAATGATTAAATTTTCATAAATCATGGTTTATTTTTCCGGGGAAAAAATTCTCCACGACTCTATCATTTCCGATTTTGGAATTAAAGTTTACAGTGACTGAAATCGTTGAAAAAATTTTTTATAACAGAAACATTATTTTTTAAATAACCATATTTGAAGATTTTTCACTTATTTTCTCAATTGTAAAGAGTAAAGTTGTAGAGAATATTTTCTCCGAAAAAATAAGCCGTGATTTATGAAAATCTAATCATTTTGAAAAAATTTGTAAGAAGTGATAGTAAGAAAAAATTCTATTAGAAAAAACATTATTAAAAGTAGTATTTTTCGTGAGTTTTTAATTTTTTTCATAAAGAATAATGTTTTTTCTTTCATAAGATATGACTAATGATATCATTTCGAGTCTCAAAATGATAGGAAATCTTTTTTTCCAAAGACTTTTTTCTCGGCATGACAACTACCTTAATTCAATAAAACAAGTTCCGAAAATGTTGTCACTTAGAGTCTTGTGCCGTGACATCCTTACTTTCAGGTTGTGCTGAAAACCCTCACCAGAGCCCAAGCTTCAACGAACGAAGGCCGTAAAAAAGCAAGAGATTCAGGGATGACGTTTGGTACACTTTACTCACTTTATTCACAAAATTGCAGTCTCAAGGAAAAACACGTTTTTCTAAAAACATGTTTTTGCGACCTTCCGTGCATATCTCAAAAACCGTACACTCCAAAAAAAGTCTGTTGATAGAGAAATTACGTTTCTTTCAAAATGCATATATTAAAATTAAGCAGATTTCTTTTGTCTATCAACAGAATCGTTTTACTGTTGAAAAACTCACCTGCAAAATGCAAAACGAAAATAGTTTTACCGATAAACGATTTCCTTTGACTTTGAACAGAAATCCTTTAACTATTAAAGGATTGCATTTGTAGGCTAGCAAACAAAGTGCGCCTGCGTATCAGTGAGTTTACATCGTCTAGTGCTTAACAGTGCAATATGCACGAGTAATTTTTGTGTTGCGCCATATATTCTTTTATCATCGCGATTAATTAACGTGGAGGCGTCAAGGGAATGAAATTATTTAAAATATTAGGAATCCCAGAGTGCAACGTAAAAATTTTGGAAGGTACGTACATCAAAACAAACAATTTTTATCCGCATAACCTCATTTTTTATTGCTTCTGTCAATCGAAGCATTATATATTTATTAATCTTAAATGTTTTTTAACATCGATGGGTTATCAGTCGTCTCTTTTTAAAATGATTTTGTAAAGCGTGCTTGAATTTCAATGAATATAATGGTTTCAATTCCCCGATGTTCCAAATATTCTAGACGGGCTCTTGCCACAACTTTTGAAAAACACGACTTTTGGAAAAACGCGATTAAACATATATGATGAAATAAAACATGATTGGAGAAACTTGAGATTTAATCGGCTATGCCAGGGCACATTTCTAGTAACGTCTAGATTCGAAATATGCAAAATAAAAAAATCGATCTTTTGAAACCTCGAAGGTAAACAACCCCCTTAAGGTAGTTTTCATCCACGAAAATTAGACCTCAGACAAAAATAGATAATTTTGCTTTCAAGAAAAGCAATATTATTATTGAAGGGCTAATTTGAAAGAGAAAAATTTATTTTTCATGAAAAAATTTGAAATGCAGAAAAATAATGCATTTAAAAAATTTTATTTTTACCCGAACTCTTTTTCTTATCGCTTCATACCTCATTTTAAAAAATTATGCGATTCTAATAAGTCATGAACAATTTTTTCAGAGAAAAGATTTCCCACAACTTCACCGTTTTTGATTTTTTAAAATAAATTCTTTAATGGCTGAAACATTAAAAAACATTTTCCAAAACGAAATTTTTATAAATTAGATAAAAATTTATTCATTTTCGAAAATTGGAAATGGTTAAGTTGTGGGAATCTTTTTCTTGAAAAAGTGATTTGTAATTTATTAAAATAGCATAATTTTTTAAAATTTGGTAAGAAGCAATAAGAAAAAAAGTTAAGTCAAAAATAAAATTTATTAACAAAATTATTTTTCTGTGTTTTAAATTTTTTTCATGTCAAATAATCTTTTTTCTTTCAAAATAGCCCTTCAATAATAATATTGCTATTCCTGAAAGCAAAATTATCTATTTTTGTCTGAGGTCTAATTTTCGTGGATCAACTACCTTAATCTCGCCTTAATCGGTTTTTTTATTTATACACCATAAAATCTCTAAAAAACAGGTATTTTTAGGTACTCTGCACTTGCAAACGCTCTTAACACGACCCTGTTTGTTTGGAATCGACGGTTTAGTGTAAATATTCTTTCCCACGACCTGTTTTTTAGCGCTGTTTATTTATTACTAGCAATAAAAGTACTTGGACATATAAAAGTACCCTACTTGTAAAGAATCGGACATATATATAATAATAAAGTTTCTTATAGTATTAGACGACTGAGCTTTTGCCCGTCAAGGGTGACACATTATATTATATCCTGCTTCAAGTTTCTCCCCAGACTACGACCCACATAACATCCCACTCCTTCGGGATTGAAGTAATTTACAATCCTCCTGCCATCGTTATTATAACAGCATATAGTCTGCCTCTTGAGGGAAACCAATGTTTCAGAATTCCTATGATGTTCTATAACGTGAGCTCAAACGTTGCAGTGGCAACGGTCTGAGAAAAATTACGATCCTTTCAGCAGATATGATAAAAATTGATTCAGGCAATCAACACTCAGAAACCAGTCTAATAAAATTAAAGAAACATTTCTTTGATATATGATCAAAGAAGTAGATTTTTCATAGTGAAGAAAATTTTTTGTATTTTTGAACTGAAGAAATTTTTTTCTTGAGCGTGTATCAAAGAAATGTTTTTTTGGTCTACTTACGATTATGAAGCAACCAAATCTGTCAAAATGAGGAATTTCATATTTCTGGTTTTAAACACATAATTTTGATATTTTGAGAAATAGAGAGAGCTTTTACTTTTACGACGCTTCGAATTTAATAATAATTCGAAGGGGTAAAAGAAATTTCGAGTTACCGTAGTTTTGATGTTATAACTTACATGTTTTAAGACTAATCATGATTTTTGGTTTTTACACTATATTGATGGAATTAATAAATCAGTTTGAATTTCGATACGATTAATTATTATTATTATATGTTAATTTTATAAAGAAATTGGCAAATGTCTTATTATCGATAAAAAAAATGTCTTTTTGCTAAAAGTGCTTCGTATTAATGTAGGAATGACATTTAACCACAAAAATAATTAAAAAGGTAACAATAACCATTGCAATAAACAATTCTTGTGAGAAACTATTTAAATTTAAGGTTGTGTAAAATTTAAATTGCTACATTTTACCAAATATTATCAAAGATATATTATTTTCAGGAATATCTGTACCCATTCTGGCAATCAAAGGAAATTTAAATTTGATAAAACCTTAAATTTGAATATTATGTCACACGAATTGTTTATAACAATGTTTATTATTAACTTTTCAAATATTTTTGTGACTAGCAGTCATTCGTCCATTACTTTAAAACATGTTCAGTACAATAAAATTTTTTTCCTACGCGAAAGGGCCTAAATTTTAAATTTGTTTATCTAATTTGTTTACAAAAATTTCAATTGTTATATTTTACCAAATACTATTGAAGATTTATTATTCTAAGGAATACCTGAAGTCGTTCTGGCAATTGAAGGAAATTATAAATTGAAAAAACATCAAATTTAAATATTTTGTCACAATAATTGTTTATAACAATGGTTATTGTTACCTTTCTGATTATTTTTGTGATTAAATGTCATTCCTACATTAATACGAAGCGCTTTTTGCAAATAGAAAAACTTTTTTCCCGATAATAAGACTATTTACCAATTTATTCATAAAATTTATTTATAACAATTAATTGGAATAATAAACAAGTTATTTGTATTTCGTGAGTCCTCGAAAATTAATTTCGGATAATATACAGTTTACCTAAACAGTGATTAAAGCGTAACAAATTTTTATATAAAAAGTTTCAGTTTTTTCATACTTTGAATAAAAAAATTATTAATAAAGAAATAGAGGTGACAAAATTTCTGACCGCGAAGCTCTTCAGAATTTAATGCACTTTAATGTTGAAAATAAAATAAAAAATTGGACCAAATATGAAGGCTCTGCACATTTTTTAACGAAAAAGTGCATTTCCTTCCAGTGTATGTAACTAAACAAAAAAGTGTTGTGACAAAATGTGTCAATAACAATCGTTTTTAAACTTTTCAGCATTAGAAACAACTAATGAGAATTCACTACTTTCGCACGTTCATAAAACATTATTCGCAAAGACTTAAAATAAGTAAATAATCTTCAAATTTACTTATTGGAAAAAAATGTTTCTTTAATAAAAAATTGTTTCAACGATTTCAGCTACTGAAAATTTTACTTTCAAGATCGGAAATAATAGGATTGTAGAGGATATTTTCCCTAAAAAGATAAGTCATGATTTATGAAAATCCAATCATTTCTAAGAAATCGGTAAGAAGCAATAGTAAGTGAAAATTCTATTACAAAAAACAATAATAAAAATATCATTTTTGTAAGTTTGGAATTTTTTCATAAAAAATGTTTTTTTCGTAAGAAACGACTGATAATATTATTCCAAGTCTAAAAATCATAGAAAAACTTTATTTTCCAGAAACCTAATTTTTAACGGGACCTCAGATATAATCTGTAAACACTCTTATGTTTCTAAAAAAAATTCATAAGTCGTAATTTTTTGGTGACGTGTGAAAAAATATCAAATTTTATGAAAAAATCAGTTCTTCGACTTCAAAATTAAGCCCTTTGTTTTTCTATTTATTTTTATAGGTCCCACAGGAAACTGTGGATGTTAGGAGTAAATTTCTGCGTTGCAAAAGTCAATTAGATCAATTTAATTAGAGATATGACTACAAAACCAAGAAAGGATATGTTAAACTCTCAAAATCTGCGCCACCATTTTACTACAACAATATTACTTTCTATGATGTTTTTCTTACTCCACAGCATAATTATAAATGAACACAACACAATAGAATGTTTCAGCACTTGCTTTTATTCTTTTGTGAGAATGTAAAAACAGAATGTAAAAATTCTCGAGAAACGATTGCCAAGATTCCTTAGGCAAGAAGTGAGTATTTTATTCAATTTGAAACATCTTTAAAGTTTAAGGAAGAAAAGAAACTTTATAAAGTTTGAAGTTTGTATGCTAATTTCTCACTGCTTCTGGTCGCATAATCAAAAATACTTCCTGTAAAAGTATCTTGAAAATTTTTTAAATTATTGTTAGGTAAACAAAATTGAAAAATTTAAGTTTAGATTATTTATTTATTTTTTTATGAGAGTTTCTGCATTAGTTATCACTGTTAAGGTAGTTTTCATCCACGAAAATTAGACCTCAGACAAAAATTAATAATTTTGCTTTCAAGAATAGCAATATTATTATTGAAGGGCTAATTTGAAAGAGAAAAGTTTATTTTTCATGAAAAAAATTTGCAATGCAGAAAAATAATGCATTTAACTAATTTTATTTCTACCCGAACTCTTTTTCTTATCGCTTCATACCAAATTTAAAAAAATAATGTAATTCTAATAAATCATGGATTATTTTTTCAGGAAAATTATTCTCTACAGCTCAACCATTTGCAATTTTTAAAAATAAATGAATTATTACCAAATTAAGCAATTTGTTTATAAGAATTTTGTTTTGGAAATTTATCGTATTTTTTGGAATTGAAACGAAAAATATATGTTTTTTCAAAAACAATTAAATAATATTATTTCACAAAGTTTTTTCGTATCTCGTATATTTCATTTTCCAGTTAAATTATAATTTAACTGGAAAATGAAATTTTGATATTGACTTTTTTCAAGTTTTAATATGCTGTAACATTTCTAATTTTGATTTAATCAAAAAATGTTATCAGGATAATTTGTAGAGATTTATGAGCACTATCAAAAACCAGTATTGAAATTTTTGATTTTTTCAAAAAGTTATTTTCAAAAACACAAAAGTAGTGCTCAATCCCTCAATTTTGATTGGATGTGGATGTGACAGACAGACAGACAGACACTTTCGTAAAAACTGTTTTTTCTGACTCAGGGGGTCTCAAAACGTAAAGATTTGATGAAATTTTCGAAAGTCATTTTTCATATAAAACCAATACCTTCTCATCCATGATGAGAATGTAAAAACTGTATACTACACTCAAAAAAATTATTTGTTTGAAACACTTTATTTGATGTAAAGAAATGTTTTGTATTAATGAAACAAAATTTGTTTGATTCAAACAAAATATCTTTGGACCAAATAAATATTTGTTCGAATCAAATAAATTTCTTCCTTAAATCAAACAAATTTTAACTTTGACCATATATCAATGCATTAATTTTTTTGTTTTGAAGAAAAATTAATTTGATTCAAACAAATATTATTTGGTTGAAAGATATTTTGTTTGAATTAAACAAATTTTATTTCATTTAAACAAATCATTTCTTTAAATCAAAGAAAGTCGTTTTAACAAATCATTTTCTTCGATTCATTAAAATTTTTTTTCTGAGTGTAGAATGTTAACCCAATCATCAACATTATCCTGCTTCTGAGTTATAAATATCATACAATAAATTTTTATTTCAAGTTTTCTTCGGAATTTATGTTGAGTTTTGTCTTGATAAAGTAATGATTATTATATGCCAATTTTATTCCATCAATCAGTCTAATTTCGAAGTTTTACGAATATGGTAAACTCACATGCGTGTTTATTAGTCTTATTGGTGAAACAAAGAAGTTCTATTTCGCAACTTTGTCTATAATCAGTAACACTTTTTCGCGTAAGGCCGTTTTATACAAACTATTTAAAAAACGAGGAAGATTTCTGCTGCTATGAAAGTTTGCTCATCTAGTCTCAAAGAATGTAAGTTTTTTTCATTAGTGAGCCAGAATTTTCGGAGCAGTTATTTTATGAACGACATACAAGATGAGCCAAAAGTCCCGGAACAGTCGAATATCTTGGAAACAATGTAATTTAGAAAAAAATGTCATGAGTTTGAAACTATCTATTCGACAGTGACCTTAAATTTTCCCTTAGAGTAAAATTTCAAGGTCATTTAAAAGTCAATATTTGTTGACCTTACAAAAATGTGACAAAACTTATGACACAATATCCAATGTTGAAAATAGGTAATTCCATTTAAAAAATATATTTCGACCTTCAAATGACCATTCATGAACTTTTGAGGCACCTTGTATATCCTTTGTAATAAAAGCCCCACTTGTTCTTTATCCTTTTTTTAGTGAGGTTAATTCTGCATATTTAATTTTGTTTTCATAACATTATCCTAGTTTTCAAATAATTTTAAACAATATCCAACAACTATATCTCTCACAAAATTAAAGATTTATTGTTAAAACTTTATAAATGTCTTTAAGATTGAAAAACTGATTAGAAATAAAAATTAACAGCTGCTTTTATAAAAAAAATTTGATTATCTTTTAGAAACGAAGACGTATAAACATTTTTAAATTTTAATCGAAAAATCGTCATAGCAATCGTAATAACCACACCAAATGTTTAATTAACTTTTTGTGCTTAATATAACTCAAAATGAAAATTGAAAACAGTTCCGACCTAGCACTAATATTATAAGAATTTATATTTATCTCTCCCCTCTCGCTATACACATCATAAATTAAAGTGCATCATAATTTTTTATTCTATAAGAAAAATTAACTAAACTTAATATCTTATGCGTGGAAAACAATTTAAAAATGTTCATCGTGGAATTATGTAACAAATTCTGAAACCCAAAATGGTACTTATAATGAATGATTGAGTTACTCGAAATATGTGAACATCGTTTGTTAAACAATTTTTATATGTAAAATCAGAATATCTTACAGAATTGTGCGATCTTATGTTACAAGAAGTAGAGTAATGAAATTCATAAATTTAAAAAAAAAATTACTTTCTGCGTTTATCAAATTTTTTGATGAATGAATCTTATTAAAGGAAATTTGGAAATCATTTTGCTAGATTTTTTCATGGGTAGTCAAAACATATTTTCGAGTCCCTGATTCAGAAAGTTAAAAGCAATTTAAAATATCTTCAGAGAATTACAAAAAAAATAGTAAAACAATTTATTAATCAATGTATAATTGTAGTTTATTACAAGGATCCTTATTCCTTAGAGTTAAAAATATTGACGAAAGTCAAGTTATTATAAAAGTTTTGTATCAATTTTAACCTCAGTTATTCTATTTTACTTACTAAAAATTTGATAAATTGTATCACAGTTTCATTTTTGTATAAAGCTTGCATATAAGTTTAAAAAGTGACAATCTTATTAAATACTCCATTCTTCCGTGAGAAACATGTCTTTTTCTCATGAATAGATTTTTGATTTTTTTTTTAATTTCTATAAAAAAAGTGCGTCTTGTTGTTGTAATGATCAAACGTACCAAACGATTCACTTTAACTTGTTTTTTAGATCAGTACACAGTCAATGTATCATATACTTATGAAGATTTACACACTATAGAAAGATTCAATCAGGAAGTGATAACCGGAGGCACAAAAACCAATCTTCCTCAAAGTTAATAAAAAACGCTCGAAATAATTTATGACTTGTCTAATGACTATGTATTATTTTTTGTTAATTCTTAATCCTAAAGCTGAATTCCTAATTAAATCAACTTCAGGTTTACTTTAAGTACAATTCTAAAAGAAGTTGAATAATTGCAAAAATAGTAGTCATTTGCCAGAATTACTTGCACATAAATAAATCATTTTACTAATTACCTGTTAATCCACTTCATTTCATAAATTAAAAATCGCACTGAATATACATTTAATTTTTTAATAATTCTGTCAATTTTTATATTTTATCCGCTATAATAGGATTATATACTCTTTGATGTTCAACCAATAATTTTTTTGATCAATTTTACTCAATGACTAATTATTAGATATACAGTTAGTTATTTTGAGTCACATTCACAAAGAAATCAGTCAAAATCACTTGAATCATATCGTTAGAATTCACTCACTGATTGAAATTAGTGAAAAAAGAACTGACTAAAATTTTAAAAAGTAATGAAAAATTGAAACAAAAATGAATTTGGGAAATGAAAAATGTTTATTTCCCGAATTTAGTTAGTTTATAGTGGGATATTGAAAACTAGCTCACCATCGTCAAAATATGGATTGGCACTGACTTTTTCCGCCAGAACGAAAAGAAGACAAACTAGTCCTAAGAACCCGATCTTCATCGCCACCCAACTTGAATTTCTCATAAAGTTTCGTAGCGAAATTTAAATGTCTCTTGTCAAGGACTGACTCGTGTCAAGCCTTCCGGTTGTTCGCGAAGGTAACTCTCGGGAAGGTGGTCAGGATGCGAGTGACGTCGTACCGCTTCTTCAAGCCTTATATAGATGTGGGAGGCGTGGCTAAACGTTTGCGAGGGAAACGGAAAAGCGGGGGATGAAGAGCTTCATCTGATCGCAATTCGGTGGGGGTGGATGCATGATTTCCGAGATTTTCCACCCCCGCTTACGTGTCGCAACCGACGTCAACTATAACAGCAAGCAACTGGTTGCGACGCAACTGGTACTTCGATTTTTCACATGGCCACTCACCCCTTGGTATAAGCGCTTTCTACCGGAAAGAAGAAAGGTACCAATCCTACTGAAAGGTGTAAAAAATCATATCAAATTTTTATTCTCTCCTGTCATAGACCAACTATTGTTTTCGCAAAAACTTTCATCGATTTTTCTCACATATCTTTGGCTACGACAGTATGAATACTTTTAAAGTCAACTTTCTCAGTCTTGTTTAGTAAAATGGGTGATGTTTTGAATTTTTAGAGTGGCAGTTTATAGTCGTATCTCAAGAACCTTCCACTTTTCCGTTAAAAAATAAAGAAAAAAAATGTTGTAAGCACAGCCCCAAGCAGAAATCATGACACTCTGCCGACTGTGACGATCGGTTAAATGTTGGTTCTATGTAGGAGATCGACTGTTGATTACCAATGTTGGTACAATGTTGGGAAACAATTGGCCCAACCTTATTCCGAATGTGGAAAAAGTAATTTTCCGATAGTGGATGTACAAGGTCTATTCGGCCCCGGTAGTCGACTGTAAAATACCAGCGCTTGTACAGTGTTGGATGTACAACAGGCCCAACCTTCTTCCGACTGTGGGAAAAGTAATTTTTCGACAGTAAATGTACAAGGTCCACCCAGTGTCTAATCGACTCTGATAATTAACATTGTAAAATATCAGTATTTGAAGTTGATTCGACACTGGTACACTTTTAAAAAAGTTTATTAATAGTGAAGTTAGGTTCCTTTCAGAATGCATCAATTGAAATTAAGCATATTTCTTTTGTCTATCAACAGAATCGTTTTACTGTTATTGTGGCATTGATGATAACCGATTCCATATTGGAATTTGTCAAAGATGGGCTTGTGTACATTTCTAATATTTCTATTATATAGGTTATATCATACAATTTGTTTTCTTTTATCCTTAAAATTATTTTTTTTGTACAAGAAAGGATTTCATTTCAAGACCAAAGGAAATACTTTGACAGTAAAAGGTTAGCATTTGAAACGATAATCGTTCAACTGCTAAAGGATTTGCTCTCATGCCAATTTTGAATAGAGAATTCTCTAATAGTGAAGGGAATCGTTTGAGAGTCAATAGTATGGTTTTAAAGTGTAGTCTTCTTTAAAAAATGTCTTTAACCGTTAAACATGGATTTAATAATAAAAGTATATAACCAGTATTTTAGAAATGTTGACAGCCAGCGTTGAAAACATGTTGGTTACCAGTATTGATACAACGTTGGAAACCAGTGTTGTACCAACGCAGTACATCGTTATCATTTCGACTGTACTACGACAGTCGGATTCCAACAGTGCAGTCGGAAGTTGCTATCCAGCGTTGGATCGACGTTGGTCCGATTGTTAATTTCTACTTGGGGCACTGGGAATTCCACAATATTATCCGAAGGTACTAAATGGAGAAAAATACTTATTAAAATTTTCCAAACTATTTGAGAACGCATGATAAATTCTGAAGCTAAGTTCTTTTTTCTAATAATTCAACATTTATTAGGATTTATATGAGGCTAGGTCAATAAGTCCTTACAAAATGTACCAGATGACGCTCAAAATATCGAAAGAAGTATATTACTAAAGAACCCCATATCTTAAGATCATGGAACAACTAGACCATAACAAATCAACCAATTAGTTTGTAGGATGAATAATGAAACAACAACAATTTTTAAAGAAAATTCGACATCATTCATCAACATAGCCTCTTTCAAGAGTGGTACATTCATTCAAACGTCTCTCTAACATTTCGATGACTTTTTTGTACAATAGAATGATTTATCTTTGGCCTCAAAATACATTTCAGTTTCGGCAATCACTTCCTCATTGAAGCCAAATCTCTTTCCCTAGAAGACTCTTTTTAGGTCTAGAAACAGGTAGTAGTCGCTGGGAGCCAGATCCAGAGAATACGGTGGATGAGGAACCAATTCAAAGTGCAATTTTGCCATTGTTGCGATCGGCTTTCTTTTCTTCATATGGGGTTGTTTTTTCGCAATGTGTTCCTTCAAACGCACCAATAGCACCATATAATATTGGCTACAGATGGTTATTCCTTTCTTAAGATAATCTATGAATAAAATTCCATGCGCATCCCAAAATACGGAGGCCAAAACCTTACCAGCTAACATTTGCGTTCTTGGTCGCTTTAGACGGTTTTCACCCTTTACTGTCCACTCAGCTGACTGCCGATTTGACTTTGGAGTTTAGTGATGGATCCATATTTCATCCATTGTCACATACCACAAGAAATTAAGGCCTAGTTAGATGAAATTCATGTCATATCTGCACCATCATTTAAAACTATGTAGGGAGGGATGAATGAATTTAAATATGGCCGTCCATCCACGCGTGATGAACCCCGTTTAGGACATCCTATTGATCGCATGGTAATTACAATTTTGCATAAGAAATTGTATATGAAAAAGCTGTCGACAAGACGAATGCCGCGTTCACTCACCGTCGAGAATAAATGCAACCTTGTGACACTTGGAACCATTTTTAAACGCCTTTTACAAAGGAACAGTCGAGGAAAATGATGGGACAAATTTAGTCGATTGTATATAAGCGAGCGCAAAGCACAAGATCCATATATTTCGGAGCGCGATGATCAAAACCCGCGCCCCCGACGCGCTCAAATTTTCTTTTCCATTTGAAATGATAAACAAATTTAGTAACTTTGAGAAAATTCATTTCACATTCACAATATAATAACATTGACTTGAGTTTCAGTATTAAATTACAAGAAATAAAGTCGAATTTATGCGAAGAATATAAGACCGAGCGCGAAGCGCAACGATCAAATCACACGCCCTAGGCGAAGCGCGGAACACGAAGAATAGCGGAGAGCCTCACTCCAGACAAGCCCTAACGAGTCTCCGATAAGCGACAAGGAGCAGTAAAGGACAAACGCCCTAAGAGATACTTGACAAAACCTTGTAAACACTCATTGCCCGTAGGGCTTTCCCGGAGATGCACGTGATGTAAAGAGATCAGGAGAGGCAAGGCTTCAAAATAACACCCAGATATTTAAAAGTGCTTCGGCAAGGGATCTCAACGTCTCCGATCTCCAATGAGACAGACGAAGGGTCAACCCAAAATTTCATGAAGAGACAGAGCTGGCATTTGGGGATGGAAACCGAGAGCTCGAGTCAACGCAGCCAAAGAGCCAGAGCCTCGTTCGCACTCTCCAGAAGTGTAAGAGCCTGTCGAAGTTCGCTGAATGTGACATAAAAAAATGTCATCAGCTTACTTAGCTGCTCAAACCTCAGCAGGGAGGACCACATTCAGGCGTCTGAGGTGAATACTGAACAAAATAGGGGAACACCTGCGTCACAAGAGCGTAGAGAGGAGCACACTAAGAAAAAGATAGAAGTTTTCTCGTGATAAGGAAGTTGACAACGTTAACTATCCTACCCGGTGCCTCCGGTTCCACAAGTTGGCGAATAAGGTCGCTGGAGAGGACGGCGTCAATAGCATTCCACATATTGGGTTGGCAACAAAGTCATTCCGTTTTTTTTCATGATTTTCAAAGCAAGTTTATTAATTCAAATAATAAAAATTTTGCGACAGCAGTCATTCGAATTGAAAGTTTGGTTCCTTGCGAGCAGCTCAATATAAAAAATACTTTTGAAATCTCACCAAACACTCAGCATAACCTTCTTTTGATGAATATCGGCTTTTGATGTCGATTGTGCAGGCTCATCTCGCTTGCTCCATGATCTTTTTCGCACGACGTTATCGTAAACAAGCCATTTTTCATCGCTCGTTGTGATTCGCTCTAAAAATGGATCGGTTTCGTTACGTTTCAGCAGTGAATCACAAAGGGAAATTCGTTTGGAGTATTGAATTTCGTTCAATTTGTGAAGAACTCAAATATCGAGCTTATTAACGTAACAAAGTTGTTTTAAATGTCTTTCAACGCTTTATGTGATATGTTAAGCTTCTCTGCGATCTCTCGTGTCGCACTACGCCGGTTATTTTCTATCACTGCATTTATTTTGTCGTCGTCAACTTCAGTTGGGCGTCCAGAACGTGATGCATCTTTAAGGTCCATTTCAAATCAATGCAAAACAATAAATAAAGAACAAAACTTGAAACTTTTTTTTTACTGAATAAAATCTATGAAATCTCAGCTGTCAAATACCATATACGGTCTAAAGTTTGCAATGGAGAAGAATGAATTTGAACGACTAAAGTCATCTAACGGAAAAAAGCGAAATGACTTTGTTGCCAACCCAATATAATGTTTGGCGAGGTACTCTAGGCATCTCCGTATCAGGTTCTAAAAAGTTTTGCACAGAGTATTAGTCAATGAGTTGGGATGAAACTTGGAAGTGCCAGGCTTCGACACAAAAGAGACCAATGTGGCCCTCTAAAAAAGGGGGTATAGAGAGTCCCTAAACATCCGATTGCAAAAGGTCCATAAAAAGTCCCTCAACCGATCAGACAGAGCCAGAAGAGTACCGTAATCAATGCCATCTAGACCAAGAGCGGAACAGACATTACGCGTCCTAAGAGCCACAGAAAATGCAGAACGGGAAAAAAGCCCATTCATAAGATCAAGTTCATCCACTTCGATGATCAACGGTATCTCGATCGGGACAATATCAGGGCATACAGTCCCTCCCCGAAAGCCCGAGAAACGAGAGAATCCGGGTCCGTAGAACGCTCAGAGCTTGCACCACCTGCTCGAGAAGAAAGAGACCAAACTGTCTTCCAGATTCTACCCAGGCCTAAAGATGGTGCGAAGTTGCACTGCTCCTAAGAAAATAAAGCAGTTTAGAACCATAGAAATAATTGAAATAAAACTTCAACAAAAATAAAATGATAGACAGAGCTCACCCCGAGCAGGACACTAAAGGAACATGCAGAAGTTTACATACAAAAAAGAAAGCAATTAGGTAAGGAATCAGCTAAGAAAATATGTAAACTAGTATACCCTAGCGAACTGGCTGAACGGTAGCTTTACGCTGTACCGTAAAGCTATCGTAAAGCTATCGTAAAGTAGCATTATAACTCGTGAATGAAGCAAAATAAACATTCAAAATGTTTTTATCCTTATTCTACGTTGAAAATAACGTTAACTGGTAATTGAAATATGCAATAATTTTATTTATTTACGCTAAAAATTGAAAAAAAAACATAATACCTGTCATTGAAGGCAGTGCAGTGGTTCATCACTTTCCATGTCTTCACCGTCAGGATTGAATATTTGTTAGAGTGAGATGAAAGTATAGTTGTGTCTCACTCCAACCAATGGTCAACTTTAACGGAGAAGTTCCACAAAAGGTGAACCACTGCACTGCCTTCAATGACAGGTATTATGTTTTTTTTAATTTTTAGCGTAAATAAATAAAATTATTGCATATTTCAATTACCAGTTAACGTTATTTTCAACGTAGAATAAGGATGAAAACATTTTGAATGTTTATTTTGCCTCATTCATGAGTTATAATGCTACTTTACGATAGCTTTACGATAGCTTTACGGTACAGCGTAAAGCTACCGTTCAGCCAGTTAGCTAGGGTAGAAACAAATATACTAAGTAGGAGAGCAAAAAGAGGAACCCAAAATACAAAATTGTAAATGCGTAAAATATTTCTAATAAGACATAAATAAGCCCTGAAAGGTTGAGTAGCCCAAACTTCGAGAAAGAAAAACATTGTTGAGTTAAGTAATTTAGGCTAAGCAGAAGTGAAAATAAGGAGGAATGAAAAGGAAAAGATAAATAGAAGTTAGGGAGAATCAAGAAATGAAAGCGAACAAGCAGTATCGAAAAAGAAAGGTCCTACCGTAGATAGCGTAGACAATAGTTGAAGGTTAGAAAATTAAACAAAGTGTTTCACCTCGCTTCCAGAGGTACAAATTTCCAGAGGACATGAATATAAAAAATAATTCCTCAAGTCCCTCCAAATGCTCACCTTTTATCGTAGACAGTTGATTATTCATTAGGTAATTCAGAGTAGTTAAATAAAAAATTAACAAAGACTTGCTTTCCTAAAAAGCAACGTGTAAAATCTGGTGAGGTCAGTTGGAACGCGTTGAGTAAAGTACGCGCACAATGTGGCGGTAGAGAAAGCCAAAAGCACACTAGGCCAAATAAAAACAATTATTCACCACACATAAATAAAATAAAGCAAAATTAATCGTAATACAGTCATCAAGCTAGCTTTGCACTTCTAGAATCCAAGCGTATATTACCTAGTCAGGAGAATACCACAAAAGCAACCGCGCTAATCAACCGCCACAGACCGAATCCCACAAGAAATAGTCTAACGGCGTTCAATCACACGATCTAGGCGGTCAATTGACTACAGAATTACGCGAAATTATTTGATCGGGAAATTTCGTTCGCAATAAATTCAATGTTTCAGTGGCTGTGTAGCATGTGGGGCTGTTCTGTTCAAACTACGTATCACTCGCATCCATATTATCAATAATGGGCCAAAAAACATTTGTCAACATGTCCTGATAACGCAATCCATTGTGAGTAATAGCGTTTTCAGCTTGATTTTCAAAAAATACGGTCCAACCACTCCACCAGACCAAAAAGCGCACCAAACAGTACACCGAAAAAAATTCTTTGTACCCGTATACTATTTTGCCTAGTTAGGACAGGCGCCAACTTTGCAATCCTAGTTGAAATGACAAAGTTCAAGTTTAGTAAGAAAAACAAAGAAAGCAAGTTGATTTGACGGACAGATCCTTTCAGGCGCATGTATTAAACGTAACCAAAAAACAACTTTATGTTTATGATCTACTAGAGCAAAATTTATATTGATAAAAGTGGGTCTTAAAGAATTATTGACAAAAATAAATTTTTGTTTACACAGTGAAAAAGTCATAAATACAGAAGATATTCTTTTTACAGCTGAGTTTTGTAATAACAGCATAGCAATATTCATTGAATTTAATTGTTAATAGAAGTAGAATTCTTTATATCTCTGTAACAAGGTTTATATTGGTTTGTTTAACTGTATGTACGTGATTCTCTTAAACAGGAATCCGTGTTATTTCAACTAGGTTAGACTTAACTATAGATGATAGTTGACTCTCGGAAAAAAAAAATTTTCGGTGTACACTGCGAGAAAAAGTATTAGTCATGGCTACCCATTTTTTTTGTAGAAAAGGGTCACAAGTATGTTTTCTTACTCTGTATCATCTAAACACCTTAGTTCTTACAGCTAGATTAACTAAGTAGCAATGATTAAAATTTATATTAAAACTTACAAAATCCGATTAGTCGGTCCGTTTTGTAGCCGGGACTATTTTCATGCATTCCCGCATTGTATTGATCTTATAATAGAAGTTACCAATACGTTTTTGTAGAACTTACTAATTGCGTTAATTGCTATTACTATTTGTCCAGTTTAGTTATTACAAAAAATATATATTTTTTCGACATAACAGCGAATAGTTGTATTAAAAACTATTTCAATATCTTGATTGGAAACTGATGAATTTTTTCTTCCGTACATGATTAAAATAGTCATTCCAACTTTGAAAAAAATGTTAAATTCATCATTCTATCTATTTTATTTCGGTTAAAGTCGATGGAAACTTTCTTAGGTTAGAATTGTTTAGGAGAAAAACTTTTTTAATTATGGTTTTTCAAAATGTAACAAAGGATGATAGTTGTTGACATATTTTTCATCAAAAATTGCACAACAGTTTACAATTATACTTTAAAATTACCATGATTTAATTCTTCTCATTTTGATGAAGAACAAAAGCAACATTTTAAGTGATCAATGTATGTGACGATTTCAAAACGATTAAAAACAGTTGATAAACAGGAGAAATCTAATTCGCCTGTACAATTATTTCTTGAAGTTTACTATTATCAAAGATTTATAATTACACGAAATATTACATGTGAAAATAAAATAATTACTTTTCTCAAACTAAATGAATTGATTAATTTTACAAAAAAAAAAACTAGTAGCATACTTATAGTTCCATAGACTTTTGAGCATTGGTAAGTTTTACAAAATTTTTGGTACTGCTTACTAAAAATAAATAGTTGTGACCTTTTAGTCAGCAGAACTAATAGGATTTCTCTCCGTGTAACACGAGTGAAATATAGAGGCTTCTCAACAAACACTCTTGAGCTTTCTAAAGCATATATAAATGCTCAAATTTATTCACTACGACCGAAAATATCTGAAATTTTGCGATATGTAGTTTCCACAGATCCACCATTTTCCTTGTACATTTTAATTATTTTTATACAATTTTCGATTGAAATTTCAGACATTGTAATAAATTTTAGACTTTCTACTTGACATATGTCAAAAAACAGGATGACAAAACAGTTACCATATCCAAAATTGCTCCCATTGAAAAATAAAGTACCTGTTGAAAATCCTTGTATAAGAGCATATAGAATTATTTGACTAGTCTTGGACGGCCCAGATGCCTTGACAATTTTTAGAACTTTCAACCCCAAAACATACATTCTTATAGAAAATTCAAGAACGCAACTTTTTTCTTCTATGAAAAAAAGTTGTATCTTATGTTATTTTTTATTATTGGATCTATAACTCAATTCGTGCGGTTTGCTAAGAGATGGCGTAACTTGATTATTATTCCATCGTTCCAATATTCCGAACATGCGTTGGAAAGCTACTGTCATTGTGCGTCTTTTTCAGTATATGTCATTCATTTGAAGCGTAAACAACAATCATTTTTTTTCACTCAAATATGTCGAACTTTGTGCTTGAAAAAGTGTTTTTGCGGGGAGTTCTTCTTCATTACTTTAATATGAAGAAAACTGCTGCTGAAAGTCATCGTGTTTTAGTGGAAGTTTATGGTGAACATGCTGTAGCTGAGCGAACGTGCCAAAAGTGGTTTGCACGATTTAAAAATGGTGATTTTGGCTTGGAAGATGAAGAACGTCCTGGGCAGCCAAAAAAGTTTGAAGATGAAGAACTAGAAGCATTACTCGATAAAGATTGTTGCCAAGCACAAGAAGAGCTCACAGAATCTTTGGGAGTCACTCAAGAAGCCATTTCAAAATTTTTAAAAGCAGCCGGATACATTCAAAAGCAAGGAAATTGGATTCCACATGAACGCAAGCCGAGAGACGTTGAAAGGCGGTTTTGCATGTCCGAAATGCTGCTGGAACGCCACAAAAAGAAGTCATTTTTGCATCGGATTGTTACTGGTGATGAAAAATGGATCCAGTACGACAACCCCAAGCGCAAAAAATCATATGTGAAACCCGGCCAACCAGCCAAATCAACGGTAAAGCCGAATATCCATGGCGCGAAGGTAATGCTCTGTATTTGGTGGGATCAGAAGGGTGTGCTGTATTATGAGCTGCTAAAACCGGGTGAAACCATCAATGGAGAACGCTACCGAACACAATTAATCCGTTTGAAAAGAGCAATAGCCGAAAAACGCCCGGAATATACGACCAGACACGAGGCAATAATTTTCCATCATGACAACGCTCGGCCCCATGTTGTTATTATGGTTAGGAACTATTTGGAAAACAGTGGATGGGAAGTTTTACCCCACCCACCTTATAGCCCAGACCTTGCCCCTTCTGACTGCCATTTGTTCCGGTCGATGCAGAACGCCCTCACTGGAATACGGTTCACATCAGAACAGGGTATCAAAAATTGGCTTGATTTATTCTTGGCCGCCAAGCCGGTGCAGTTCTTTTGGGATGGAATCCACAAATTGCCAGAAAGATGGGAAAAAGTCATAGCTTCAGATGGGCAATACTTTGAATAATACTATTGTACATCTTTTTCTTGAATAAACGTTTAAATTTTGAAAAAAACCGCACGAATATGATCTTTTTCTGGCAAAAAACTAGACATGATTACCAAAGGAAAAATGTATTTTGTTGTATGAAATTGCTGAGGATGTGCACTGGTTAATGTTGACAGATGTCAAACTCATAAAAAACAAGGTATGCCGTGTCCATATTAGCTTAATACCCTCACTAACGCCATCTATGAGTAATCAACAGATTTAAGCTTATACACCTGGTATAATACTTAACAATTTTGCTATAAAATTCAGAGTATTTGTAAGTATTCCGTCATATTTTAGTAATCTTGACCGACAGAAAGACCCAATGATGATCTAATGGATCTTTATTTAGATTTATAGATTATTCAAAATTTTAGAATTTCATTGAGTCTTTAAATAATTTTCCTACTGAACATTGGAAGCAAATACATAAATTTGTAACGTCAAAATATAAATGAAAAAACTTTTCAACAATTTAATATATTTTAACATTGTTGTCACGATCTATGAAGCGTATTTCTATGTGTGTGGTTGTTACAGGTTGATCCTTGATAAAGTTTAAAGAACTAACTAGAAGGCAAGAATTATAAAATAAGGAGAGTAAACCAAACCAAACCAATGTCTGACTAAAGTTCACCCTATACTACTTACGTCACGTCACGCTCAACAAACAGCGTTATATTCTGCGTCATAAAAAACACATTCTGTAAATACTATAGAGGGACACTGGTCAGTACGAATGTAATATTACTATATTAGTGGTGATAGCAAGTTATTTAATATAGAGGATAGAACCTGTGTAATTATTATTCAAACATTTTAACAAAATCTTGGACATAATTTATTTCACGCAGAACCGAATAAAAATTCCTGTGCCCTGTTTCATCAATAATTTCTCTATTCTACAATATATATTTTCAATGATATGTGTGTTTAAAGTTGGCAAGTTGTTTTTAAAGTATGTTTCAGAAAAATGGTTCAATATCGAAAATGGAAATTTGAAAAACTTTTATCAGAAATTTTCTTTATAATTGATTCCCTGAAAAGGGGCATTTTAACCTGTCCTAAAATGAATAAAACATAAAATAAAAAAAAACTAATTTAACTTACTACTGAGTAAATTAGGCGCACTTGAGTAAATATAAGCGAGTCATTCTGCAGAGTTTCTTTAGCGGCTTTAATTACTATCTCTGTCTCTTTCGAGCTCTTGATCTGACAAAGTGTTAGTCTTTAGATCTCCGTTTTTCATTTTGAACAAAAAAAATTTAATTAAAGCGATGGAGCTACTGCACCACGTGATTTTATATATTAATTAATACTTGTGAGCTAATTTTTTGAGATTATAGAATAGCCTTCTGAACATTTGGGAAATAGAATACTATATAAAAATCTTTGTCAAGTTCTTTTGATCAAAAATTTTGCAAAAAATTTTACAATTAACGTTAATTTATCTTATTTCCAAACACATTAGGGGGCGTTCACATAATACGTCACGCGATTTTTAGCTATTTCCCCCCCCCCCCGGCCCCTATGTCACACATGTTCGCAAACCTCAACCCCCCCTCCCTTTCGATGTCACGTCACACCTCTTAATTTTATAAAACATTTTTCGTTAACGCGTACAAAATCCAGTAAAAAAAGAAGCTATTAATTATTATTTAATGTGTGACGTAACGCAGAGGGCAGACCCCCCTCCCAACATGCCACACCACGTCACAATTTGCAGCCCCCCCCCCATAAACTGTGTGACGTATTATGTGAACACCTCCTTACCGTTTTACATAATGGTAGGTATAATCAACCGATTTTATTCAAAATATGATTCTTGCTCAAATTTTCAATATTTATTATTCATATTTATTTCAGTATGAACATTTTTTCAGATTTTTATTATGCTATTCCAATCTTTAATATTAATTTGTGTTGAGCACGATTTTCTTGTAACAATCGTCAATTGTACATGCATTGTTCATATTTTTATTTTTATCATAGTTGTACAAAACTAGATTTTTAATATAAACGTGAGGAACGATTTGGTTGAAATTTTCAGGATTTTAAATCAACTATGTCTTTTAAAAAGATGTATATTTTTTATCAAGACTTAAAACATGCTTTTCATGCTAGAAAATATTATTGAAAATAATATTAGCAACTGATTACATTGAAAATTGAATAGATAAATATTTTTTCAGAGCGCATGTATGGAATGAGCCACTTTTTGAGCATGCAGAGTGTGCCGGAAATGACCAATTTCAGATCGATGCCGGAAATAATATTTCCCTCTGTTATTATCGATATCTATACTATATATCAACCTCTGCTCCATTCCAGCTGACTCTAGAGACTTAGAGCTCTGACCAGAGTACCTTCCCAAGCACTTGCGCCCAATCAAACTGTACTTAAAATACAAATTTGTCCAAATTATGTCAGTCGATTATGTTGGTAATTAGAAGAGTGTATCACTCACCATGATAACCGAACTTTACCGTATCGACCCTATCAACCTGTGATTTAGAATTAACGTCATTTAAGACCAGATGGAATTTTCAATATATATTTGAACAATTTTTCTGTGAAAAAAGGAACGTTTCCACTCCGATGGGTATCGAGCCCAGGACCTTTCGATTGCCGGTCGAATGCTTTATCATCTCAGCTACGAAGGTTACACAAAACTTTTCTTACAGAATCTATTTACGCCAATTTTGTCAAATTTTTCAAATGTACTTATAATAATCCAAAGTTGTGATACTGAAACAAGTTGGTCGGTACACTCTAGCGATTATCCTGAGCGATCTATGTTATATATCTACATTATCGATTACATGAAAGGTAAGTGGCATATTATTACTTTGTTATAAAGAATATCGTGTGCAAATGTGAGGGAAGCATGCAATTCTGATTCCTATGAAATTTGTCACTCGTGTCACTTGTTACACAATATACTATTTTTATGTGCCTCCGGCGCATGAACGCGTTTTATACTACAGTTGAGAGTGGCGTAATGTTGTGTATTACGATACAGAGTAATGTAATGTAAAAATTGAACTGCGCATGCGCCTATTACGATACAGCGGAGCGTAATCTTCTTCTTATTCTTCTTCTTCGTACAGCTACGAATACGCTACTACTACACAAGATCGAGAAAATCAAAATGGCCGGAAGTATTCGCCAAACGTCAAGTGAGATGGGCGATAATCATAATGAATAGTAGATTAGATTCGAGTGTACGCATAAAATCTCGTATACGCACCGAAGTCACATAAAATAGAATATGTGCCAATTCACACAATTCAGGTAATTACGAGACTCGCTTAAAATACGCGCAGGACTGATAGCGCCTCGGCTTCGTCTCGGCTATGTCTCGGCTATGCCTTAGCTTCGATCTCTTTCGAGCATTGTCGCTCGTCGCGTAATAACCCTCATTATGCGCCTAGGCACATAATATACTATTATATCAGACACAGAGAAAAATCTTTGTCTAAAATTAATAAAGTATTTGGAAACGCATACCCGTGCAGAAATTGCCCAATTTGTTTCCAAGTTCCGATCCGGGCCCGATCGGATTTTCCACATGTGGCCGCAGGAGGGCACGTGTTGTGGCCCGGGTTGGAACCACATCGGATTATGATAGACAAGATTATTTTCGAATTTTGTGTTGTGGTCCTGATATTGTATAGTGACTATATTGATATTAAAATACCAAAAGCAAAAAGTACATGGCGAGTTCGGAAATATTTTTTTATTAACAGTAATTTGAAAAGAAAATTATAATTTTAAGTGTAGAACGTTATTGTGTTTCATTATTTTTTATATCGTATATACAATTTTCCAAAGTGAATTTTTTATAAAGAAAATGATTAATAATGTAATATATTTTTAGATTCAGAAGAATCGAATAGTTCTACAGACTACGAAAATGGGTTTAAAAATTATACCGTTTTTATACTTTTAATTATACTGTTGCATCACTAATCTGAATTAATGAAATAAATTTTGTTGAACCATCTATTTATTGTTATTTTACTATTTTTAAAAATACAAAATTAGAAGGGGCCATATCTGGACCAGATCGGGCCCCCATTTTGCAAGCCCAGATCTGGGCCCGATCGGGTAGGGCGTTTCATTACTGGTCTGGCGCTAGACAGATTACCCTATCGGGACCACATTTTTCCCGACCGGGGCCCGATCGGCGCCCCACCAAAATTTCTGCACGGGTAATAAATGAATTATTAGAATATTTTACCATCTAGATGGGAATTTTGATCGGTAATTTAGCATATTCTATAATAGAAATCCTAATAAATGCAATTTATTACAATAGAAAAAACTATGTTGCTTTAGAATTCATCATGCGTTTCCAAATAGTGTGTTAATTTTAGATAAATATTTTTTTCCCTTTTGTTTTAATTTTTACTTTAAAACGGAAAGATGGCATTGAAGGTATGTGATATTCAGGAAATTAGAAACTTTTATTGATTTTAAGTTTTTACAAGCTTGTGTATAGAATAAAAAAATCTGCCTGTTTCGCGGGTACATTTTCATCGCGCGCTTCGCGCTCGGATCTGTTTCGGCCTCGCATTTCGTGTTCGGTCTTATGTTCCTCATATACAATCAAGTTTATTTCTTGTAATTTGATAGTGAAACCCAAATCAATTATAAAATATTGCAAATGTGAATTAAATTTTCTCAAAGTCACTAAATTTGTTTTTGATTTTAAAAATAAAAGGAAAATCATTTTACTTAAAGCTCTATCGGGCTTAAGGAACACATTCTTATCATGATACTCGCACTTCGCACTCAATTTTTATTTTATATCCATTAGAGCCATATTTGCATTTGAAATAAAACAAAAATTTGTAGATCATCTTATGGTAAACAATTTTGTATAGTAACGTTTTTTTCATATTTCGTATAATTTAACTGGAAAATGGAATTTTGTTATTGACTTTTATAAATTAATAACATTATGTAACATTCTTAATTTTGGTTTATTCGAAAAATGTTAGAAGTGTAATTGGTGGAGATTTATGAGCACCATCAAAAAGCAATATTGAAATTTTTATTATTTTGAAAACACAAAATATGCTCCTATTTTCACAGTTTTGGTCGAATGTGGCTGGTTATCAAACTAGTTGTTACTTTTTTGGGCTCCGATAAAGTTGATGAAAATTCCGAAAGTGATTTTTCACATAGAAGCAATACTTTCACATATGATAAAACTGTAATAAAATTTCATTTCCAAAATTTAGAAAATGGCAGAAAAGATCAAAACGGATACAGATAGGCAACTTCTGGTTTAAAACATGAAAAAAATGTTAATTTTAGCAAAATCTGTTTCATTATCAAATCCAAGCACAAAAAAAACAAGAGATTAGATTTTATGGGAGGTAAATTAGTAGTAATTTATGTTGCGGGTAAATTCAACACTAAAATCTAAAATGTAGGTATGAATTCGTTAACCAGCTACATCCAACCAAAATTCTGAAAATAAGATCATTTTTGTGTTTTTGAAACAATTAAAACTTACAATATTGGTTTCTGATAGTGCTGATAAATATATACTAATAATCTTGAAAACATTTCCCGAATAAACCAAAATTAGGAATATTACAGAATGTTAAAACTTGAAAAAAATCAATAACAAAATTCCATTTTCTAGTAAAATTATACGAGGTACGAAAAAAACGTTATGATACAAAAATTTTTACTACGAAAAGATCTACAAATCCTTTTTGTTTTATTTTTAATGCAAATGTGGCTTTAATGAATATATGTAAAGCAAAAGTCGAGCACGAAGTGCGACTATTATAATAAGAATGTGTTCTGTTTTTGTTAATTGCAAATTGCATTAAACCTGGTGAGTGAATAACGTGGGAGGGTTCAAAGAATACAGAAAACAACAAAACTGAAATATGCTAAGGTAAAAGCACCAATAGCCGGACGTCTAAGGAAATGTCATTCAATTTTTTGTATTAATCGTTCTAAATATGATGCGGAATCAAGAATTGCCGCGATTATTTTGATGTATGTGTCCTCCCTACTATAACAAAAAGTCCAGAGTTATGTTAAATCTGAATAATCCATTTTAATAATTCTTTTCATTAAATAATGCTCTGGAGCCAATTGCCGGACGGGTAAAGTGAATTGATCCAATAGCCGGACAGCGCTGCACCAATACTCGGACAAAAGAATATTATAATTTAATTGATATGGATTTGATATTTTTTAAGCATAATAAACACTGGGAAATATTTACGGAAATATTTTTTAGATCTGCGCTTATAAAAAAAAAGTATTGAAAAGATTTTACAAATAGAATATATTATATTTAGAGCTTGCAGCACTAATTGTCAATCGTTTTTGCCTTATATCCTCAATCGCATTAATAATATCCGCTTTGGTATAAAGCTTTTTAATCTTTTTTTCTGATACTTTTTCCATGATCTATAATAAAGACACCAAATACATAAAACCCAGAAAATACATATGTTAAAATGAAAATACTTTCTCAAAATATCAGATTTTCAGCAAATCCATAATTCAAACATTATTTCTTTAAAAAATTATTCATTATCAATCATACTTTATCATTATTATTGAAAATTATCATTCAAAAAGATCAAAAAGTGGGGAAATTTCACTCTGAAATCCATATTTTTATTGTTCTCAATGTAAAATCAACAAGAAAATAAACGTCAAATGTCAATTGAGGTTGGATTTCATATTTGACTAATTAAAATATGTTTAAAGTAATTTACCTAATATTTTATCAGATAGATATCTTCTATGAATTGAAAACAATCAAATACTTACCAAATTTCTCGAAAATATCAACAGCACTTTTTAAAATTCGCATTCGTTTTTGTAATAACCTTTTCGTCCGGTGACTAGAGCGAAAACAAAATAAGTGCAATGTAACTCCGGACCCGCGTTCGGTTATTAGGCAAAACGAATATTCATTGACCTAATAACCAGATTTAGAATATTTAATTAAAGTAAAATTTTTTTTAATTTTGAAAAATATTATGATGTAGATAAAGCATTTGACTTCAGTGTAACACGTATTAAAATGAAAAATGAGGGTAAATGTAAATGTTATTTGCTTAACAAAGACAACGTGTCAGTTTGTTTATAGAGCAGATTTCGCTACATTTCGACCAGCCTTGTGCTTCGGTAGAGAAATTTTTTTTTTCTTGGCGAAGTTTTAATTTCTAATTCAACAAATTTTTCACTTTTTTAAAGTTTTATTTTACTAAGAAACCCAAGAGAACTCTTACACGAACTTTACTCTATGATATTCTCTCGTCAACTCCTCACAAAAAATTTCACATTCTACACCTTCCGACCAGATTGAACCTCTTTATTTTTCGAGGATGGTCACTCTTTACTTTCCTTAACATCTGTTGCGAATTGTTTTACAACTTACATCCCTTTTAAACACTTCGGCTCTTATACCTACTCATACCGCTTTTCCAAACATTTCCCGTCTTTTATAGCTGACCCGGATTAGTCTTTTTCACAGTCCGTCCGTGTCTCCTCATTTCTTTCCAAAATTAAAATAAATATATATATATATGTATCTGACATGTTCCCTAAGGCCGATAGAGCCTTAAGGACGTTCTCTTGCCCGTAGATGTGCTCATCCTACTCTATCATAGGTAGTGGGATTACTGTTAAGCTTTCTAACCGAATGAGTTGAGCACCGTTTATGCGCAAAAGTAACAAAATGTGTCTTTTACGTCGATTTGTGCGATTTGGTAACACCGCTTTCCTGTCTTTCTCATATCGAGTCGAAAGGGTCGAAAGCATATGGTGTGAGAGAGGTTATATTATGAGTTTATTGACAGTTTGTAAATACTAATAAGATGTCTAATAAATTTCGCAACAAAAATGGATTTTTTATTTCACAAAAATCAGCTGCTCGTAAAAACAAAGCTCTGAAAGCAATGTCAAATGTAAGCATACGCGCGCGCTGTTGATGCGGTGTTGCCAAGTTACCATATTTGCTTCAGCAAGCCGGCTAAGAATTTGTGTAACTGCGAGTTTCAACAACGTATATCTTTAAAAGTAGTGCCGGTACACGTATTTTTTATGATGGCATATGATTCCTTATAATCTCTAGTATGATATACTAGTTTTCCAAAAAAATCTAAAGAAAATTGTGCTTTTAATGTAAAGAAAGGTATCGCGAAACTGAACTATGCCTATCTAACACGTGTTAAGAGATTCAACTTTAGAGCTTAATTTCTCGATTTTAAGTACCGGTCTTGATGCTAATCTTTTTACCGCTTTGTAGATCATGATAAAAAGTACTTATTTACGAAGTTTAAAAGAAATCTAAAGAAAAGTGATTTTCAAGAGAACGTCCTTAAGTAAATTGAATTCTCTTTCTCATTTGGACTCAAAAGCGAATTTAGTAATTCGAATGTAAAGGAGATAGAACACCTAGCGCTATGCTCGACGATCGAATTGCGCACCTCAGGCGCGCTCAAATTTATTTCGAATGTGTAAATCGGTCGCGAAGCGCGAGTCTCGTGATGAGAATGTATTCCTCAAAGTCGAAGCAACTTTGAGAAAAATTAATTTGCATTTACATTAAGGCCGCATGGCAGGCTCTGACGTAAAGCGTTACATTTTTCTGCATTGCTGTCTTCTCCGGAAAAATCATTTAAATTATTATTTTATTAATAAAGTGGTCGTATATAGTTGATGACATCAGACCCTACCACGCGGCCTTAATATAAAATTTACTTGAGTTTCTGCATCAAATTACAAAAATAAAAATTGAATTTATGCGAAGAACATACACTGAGAGACTTTTCGTTAGAGTAAATGATAAAGATGAATCAAAATTTAGTATAATATCGTTTCAAAATGGGGAAAGCCGAGGCTTTATTATACTTATTCATATTATGACATCGAAGTTTGATATAGTCATAACGGTCTTTAATACATGAAGAAGATAAAGTAGTATTTTAAATACTAAATATTATGAATCTCTATTCGAGAAATTGAAAGTACGAGAAAATTATATTATGATTACTAAGTTGTCTAAAAATAATTTGAACAAGACGAATAATGAATATGACATTTTGGAAAGCATGTTTGAGAAATTCATATTATGAATATGAACTTGCCAAAAACCTTGCGACGAGCAGCAAAAATCAAAACATTCATTCTCGGTTTTTCGTATAATTCGTTTCATAATGTCGTCCGAGTGCTTCCGACGTTATCCGAATAGCTTCGTAGACTCGATCCAAGTCTGTCCAACTCAGTAGTGGCTTATAAGCGATATTTCTTTCGGAATATGGCAAGCGGGAATAGCCAAGAGGCTTTAGGCGTTAGACATGCGTTTAGTTATGTAGATATAGGTAGGGTTAGAGGGTTCGAACCTAAAAAGCGATTCCGAAATTTAATTCAAGTATGTTATTATCAAATAGTGTATTATTGCGTACTTAAATATGTGAACATAAATAGGGTATGATAATAATATTTGTGTAAGTGTTTCAGAATGTCGCATCAGAAAAAGACACAAGAATTCCTTTTCTGAGGCCGCCACTTCTAAAGGTCAAACCTTTTGGTGGAGTGAGTGATTTTTCATATAGTGGTTTTCAGATTCCCATATTCTTTGTTTGAAAATTTGAAAATATTCTTTCAGTCTTTCGAATAAAATGTATTAACACCACTTTAAATTCGCTTCGCAACTTTAATATAGTGAATTTCAAATTCTCGTCGGTTTTATAATAGATAGTAAAACATATATTCCATTTATACAAACGAAAATATCAACATTGCCCCTTGAAAACCACTATATTAATTTCTGATACATAAACCCTGCTTGCCACACTTTTAAACGATATTATACTAAAATATGATTCACTTTTACGATTTATTCTAACAAAAAGTTTCTCAGTGTAAGACCAATCGCGAATTTTTGTCAAGTAGGCTTTATTTAGATTGTTTTGATCCAATCTGGAAAAAATAATGTATTTTTTATTTCAAATTAATTATTTTTTAATCAAATATTTTATTATTTTATAATTATCTTGTATTGTATATATTATTACCAAAATTGTGAAAATAAGAGCATATTTTACGTTTAAAAAATTTTTTTTTAAATAATCAATTAAAATATTGGTTTCTAATATTGCTCATAAATCTCTTCTTATTATTTGGATACAATTTTTCGATTAAACCAAAATTGGAAAAGTTATAGTAAGTTAAAACTTGAAAAAAGTCAATATCAAACTTCCATTTTCAAGTTAAATTATACGAGATATGAAACAAATATTAAAATACAAAATCATTCGCTTCAGTAAGGTCTACAAATTTCATCTGGATCAGATTCCAATAAAATGTATATTTGTCATTTTAATTTGAAAAAATACGATTGAAATTTTAAAATTTAATTTCTTAATCAAAATATGTGAGATGCGAAAAAAACGTTTAGATGGAAAATTATTTGCCTTAATGAGGTCTACAAATTCTCATCAGGACACTTTTTGACAAGATGCATATTTTATATTTTAATTTTGAAAATCAAAAATTACATGTTTTAACCAAAATATGTGAGTCAAACTTGCGAGCGAAGCACGAGATGAGAATGTGCCTGCGCAGCGGGCAGAATTTTTTCATATATTTTCATAACGTTCAGTAATAGTTTGAAAAATTAAGGAGTACAAGGGTAAATTCCACGAAAAAAAGAGAAAAAACAAAAAACAAAACAAATTTGTACAAAATGACAGATTCGTGATCTATTTTGCTATTTTGCGCACATTTTTCGGTGCTCAAAGTGTAAACTTCCTGTTTTATTCTTAAAAAACTTTTTATTAACTTTTAATACTTGTTTTCATTATATATAAGAATAAATCAATTAAATTATTATAAAAAATAAATTATTGATTTTTTTCAAGCTTTAAAATTCTGTAATTTTCCTAATTTTTGTTTAATTTAAAAATATCATCAAGGCAATCTGTAGAACTCTTTTCAAAATTTCTGTCAGACGGTTGGTTAACGAACTTGACCTTTCTTTTTATCGCATTTATAAACTACGACGACAATAACAGAAAGACAGACAAGATTGAAAAAAACATTTTTTTCAGATTCAAGTGATCATGAAATGTGTATATTTCTTAAAAAAGCAAATGTCAAATTTCACTCAAATCTAATACCTTCTCGTATGTAATAAGAATGTAAAAATGTAAAAAATTTACAAAATTTAGAAAACATTATTATTGCCTTATTTTTTGTGGATGAATAAATTTTAATCACGGTAAAGATGTCAGAGTAAAGTCATCATGAACCCTATAAAATTTATTTCAGGTTGTCGTTAGAAGCCATAGGACTTCTTCGGAGCTAGAAATGTATTTGATTATCACTCCCCTAGTGCGAAGAAGATTGAGCAACAAGTTGACTTAATATAATTCCGGAGAGTATTTTTCATGAAATTAACGAGTCCATTGAAGACAAATAGATCATTTCATGTAATGGTGACGAACTGTCATGGAAGGATGTAAACAGAATAGGTGAAATTATTTTTTAAAGGTTGAACAGGAAGTTGTAATTAGGAATGATCAAAAATCAACAGAATCATAAAATTCTTAAAAAACTAAGAGTATTTCTTTGAATAAAAAAAATATTTTAATTCGAAACTATGTTTTTCTTTCACGATACTTTATTCAAGGAATGATTCTTCGATTTCAAGAAACTGTCTCTGAGTACCAATATATTTTTTCATAATTTTAGAAGCTGCGCAGCTGTTCAGGATTTTTAAAAAATATTTGAAAGTTATAGAGATATGATGAAAAACAAGCAAATTCAAAAAGTTATCTTTTCGTACATTTCCGATACATTTTGCAGCAATTTCACTAGTGAGTAGTTTTTATAATTTTCTCTATTAAAATTATTTGTCATGAAAAATTTTTAAACCCGAAAATTATTTATTTTAGCACCTTTATTTCTGACAACTTTTTTTAGTGAAAACAAATTATTTTATTATATGATAAAATTTTCATAATTGAGAGCTTATTGTCCTGAAAAAACGATTCTTCGCAAGTTGTCTAGATTCAATTTTTAAAATTTAATTTTTTAATGCCTAAATCATGAAAAAATAATTTTTTTAAGGCCATGGACCAACCAGATCACGTGACCGAATTCCTGTAAAAGTTCGTGTGAGATAACTTTTTTATTTTACAAAATGTCACCCTGGAAATTTGGAAAATAAAACAAAAAACGAAAAAGAACGTCTGTTGCAGAAAATTTTACAGTTGACTGTAATTGTCGATAAGTTTTCGAATTTTTTTCAAAATTTTTACTAAAAAGAAGTTAAAATCCGTACTTTATTGTTTTTGTTACGTTTCCAAAAGTTTTAGAAAGTTATTTTGTAAATTAAAAAAGTTATCTTACATGAACAAATAAATGTATAATTTATTCACGTGGTCCGAATGATCCATGGCCATAAGTAAAAAATTCAAACAAATGACTATATTTGGCGTTAATTCATATATTTTTAAAAATTAGACGTGGTCAAGTCATAAAGAATATTATTTGCTTGTCATAAGATCCGATGAATATTTACAAAAATATATAAGATTTCAAGCTATGCAAACAATCGAATTATTATAACTGCAATATTTTTATTGATGTTATGGTACAAAAGGAAAAAAATTATTTTTCATGGACAGAATCTAACTATACAAAAAGTATTAAGAGAAGTTAAAACGGATGCATTTGTTTTTATTTGAAGATTAGAAACACTCGTGTTATACCTTCTCTCTGGAGGCATTAAATTGAAAAATGGCAGATGTCAGAAAAAATAATTTAATTAAAAAATTTCTGTCAATCATAACGGTCACGTAATATTGAGAAATTTTTAATCAACTCAAAAACTTATTAAGTTCAATTAAATTTCTTCAAGGTAAAAAATTATCAAATTAGTACTTTTTTAGATTAATGAGATAACAAGTCTTTAGCATCAAACCAATCTGCTAATAACATATTGCTAGAAATTTGAGAATAAGGGCGAACCCTGTTATTAATATAGGCAGTACCGGCAGAAGGGGGGGCTAGGTCGGGCACCGCCCGAGGGCGCCGGGCAAGTAACACGGAAACAAAAAGTTTAAGGTGGCTTCGGCGTTTTTGAAAAAAATTACAGACTGCTCTGAAACTTAGACATTATCTTAATAAAATATGCTAGATTCATTTGGAAAAAAGAAATACCGTGGTTGACGATGTCATTGCCGAAAAAATCGCTACCAAAAAAATGTCAGTTTAACACGTAGTCTTATGGGATTCCTCATCAAAATCGGCGAAACTCCGGAACAAAATCACAAGTCCCCATAAATCAAATATATACTAGTACTTTCGATTTCGAGGAATCTGTTAGTATTATAAAAACAAAGGGTTGACGACTTCAATCAAGAGAAAATTGCGAGAAAAGTACAGAATATAAAAATCGCCTCGAGGTGAAACTAATAAATTTTTACTATCGCTTTTTTCTGGGGACATTTCCGCGATTTCTTACCCTTCTACTCAGATGTTATTATAATACATATGATTATTAAAAAAATAAGTAGCAATGAGCATTCATGTAACACGTGCTCCCACGGTGCCCCTCACTTGATACGACACCAAACGCCGAAGCCACCTTAAGCGATTCAAAAGAAGCGCGCGCTGATCACGACCAGTCGAGCAACAGCGGGAATAGTGGGATTCCAATGACTTGAAAGTTTCGAATCCGAACGGGCTTTATAATTAGACTTCTCTGTCTGTCTTATTAGGTAGATCGAGAAGTTCGAATCGATAAGTCATTGACTAGTTACTGATATCGTTACCATTTTAAAATATAAGTTTTTCTCAGTTACTTTTTCAGAAAAAGGTAACTATCGTTACTTTCTTCGTTACTTTTATATTTTAGAAATATGAGAAATGTGTACTAAGGCAAATAATAATTAATCAACGCATATCTCTATCTGTATTCCTTGTTTGTGTTTATCGGGTGAGTCAAACCACGTCAAGTGGGCCCCGAAATTTTCGTCAAATCACCGATTTTATTAACAAACGCATTTTTGGATAGGGGATCCGTCACGTACTTAACGCTATAAGTATTTTTTTCATATTCCGGATATTGTTCATTTTATTAACAATTGAAATTTATTGCAAGATATTTTTACATTCTCATCATGGATGAGAAGGTATTGGTTTTATGTGAAAAATGACTTTCGAAATTTTCATCAAATATTTACGTTTTGAGAGCCCCTGAGTCAGAAAAAACGGTTTTTACGAAAGTGTCTGTCTGTCTGTCTGTCTGTCTGTCTGTAGGTCGTGTGCGGCATAACTCTCGATAGAATTATCAGATTGAATTGTGCTTTGGCACACTTTATCGGAGCCGAAAAAGTAAGGACAATTTATTTAAACAGCCAAATCCAATCAAAATTGAGGGATTGAGCACTACTTTTGTGTTTTTGAAAATAATTTTTTGAAAAAATCAAAAATTTTAATACTGGTTTTAGATAGTGCTCATAAATCTCTAAAAATTATCCTGATAACATTTTTTTATTAAATCAAAATTAGAAATGTTACAGCATATTCAAATTCGAAAAAAGTCAATATCAAAATTCCATTTTCCAGTTAAATTATACGAGATACGAAAAAACGTTATGATACAATATTATTTTCTACATAAACACCTACAAATTTGAATTGTAACATTTTTTCATAAGATGCATATTTTTTTTTAATTCAAAAATAATCTATTGAAAATCCAAAATTCAATTTTTTAACAATAATATGTGAAATACGAACAAAACGTAAGAATACAAAGTTGTTCGTTTCAAAACGATCGACAAGTTTGGTCTTACACAGTTTATGAAAAAACATATATTTTTCGTTTCAATTCCAAAAAATACGATTAAAATTCAATAATTCCATTTTTTAGACAAAATATATGAGATACATAAAAAAAGTTTAGATGAAAAATTATTTGCCTAAATGAGGTCTACACATTCTTATTAAGAAATTTCTCGACAGGATGTATATTTTATGTTTTGATTTTTGATATAAAAAAAATTCGATTTTTTTCACCAAAATATGTGAGATACGAAATAAGCGTTGTTCTGCAAAATCGTTTCCTTAAGGTAGTACGATCACGAAAATTAGACCTCAGACAAAAATAGATAATGTTGCTTTCACGAATAGCAACATTATTATTGAAGGGCCAATTTGAATGAGAAAAGATTATTTTTCATGAAAAAAATTTGAAACACAAAAAAATAATGTTATTAATAAATTTTATTTTTGCCCAAACTTATTTTCTTATCGCTTCGAGTCAAATTTCTGATAATTTAATGAAATTTAGTTTGTTTGTAAAATGTTCACCTTTAATAACCTGCAAAGAAAATTTTGTACATACACTCCGTTCCGAAAATATCGAATTTTTCGTTAGTCGATGCACTGTCTTGATGCGCGGCATACTCACTCAACTCGTGACGCGCCACAGTGGAGTGAAATAGAAAAACGAGGTTCAAAATCATTTTCTGAGCTGAATTCTTGACCGATTTGAGATTTTTTTTTGTTGAAAAATCCAACATTAAATTTTGAAGAGATCGCTGCAGGCCGATTTTTGAATTTGTTGTTGTTACAACTTTTATGTTAATGTAAATAGCGGAAAAAATGTCGATTTTTCGAATTTTATTTTTTATTTCTTCGAGTAAATTTTTCCTAGGCCTGTCACACCCCAGCTTCGATGCGTAGGAGTATATAGAATGGAATAATTTTGTTGACATGTGAATTCATTTGTTATAAACAAATAGATATAACAATTAGTCAACGGAATGGATTGGTCATTTGTGCAATCCAATTAAGCATCGGAATCAATCGTTCCCATCTCTAAGATGATATCTCATCATGAAAATTCGTTATCTGTTATTATTTGTTAACTTTAACAACAAATAATATAAACAAATGCACAGTATGGGCATTTGTAGACAAAAACGAGCCGAATTTCTTCCGAATCTTCATCATAATACATTGCTTGTGATGTTGACAGATGTTATCTTGTCATCCGACATTATTTATCAACT
Organism: Diplolepis rosae; assembly: GCA_030998225.1. Classification (NCBI taxonomy): domain Eukaryota; kingdom Metazoa; phylum Arthropoda; class Insecta; order Hymenoptera; family Diplolepididae; genus Diplolepis; species Diplolepis rosae. Next base: position 5,320,132 of record JAPYXD010000710.1, read on the forward strand.
TTAGCAACAAATAATATAAACAAATGCACCATATGGGCATTTGTAGGCAAAAACGAGCCGAATTTCTTCCGAATCTTCATCATAATACATTGCTTGTGATGTTGAAAGATGTTAACTTGTCTTCCGAGATTATTTATCAACTTTAGCAACAAATAATATAAACAAATGCACCATATGGGCATTTGTTTATATTATTTGTTGTTAAAGTTAACAAATAATAACGGATGACGAATTTTCATGATGAGATATCATCTTAGAGATGGGAACGATTGATTCCGATGCTTAATTGGATTGCACAAATGACCAATCCATTCCGTTGACTAATTGTTATATCTATTTGTTTATAACAAATGAATTCACATGTCAACAAAATTATTCCATTCTATATACTCCTACGCATCGGAGCTGGGGTGTGACATGCCTAGGAAAAATTTACTCGAAGAAATAAAAAATAAAATTCGAAAAATCGACATTTTTTCCGCTATTTACATTAACATAGAAGTTGTAACAACAACAAATTCAAAAATCGGCCTGCAGCGATCTCTTCAAAATTTAATGTTGGATATTTTCAACAACAAAAAAATCTCAAATCGGTCAAGAATTCAGCTCAGAAAATGATTTTGAACCTCGTTTTTCTATTTCACTCCACTGTGTCGCAGTCGGTTTTTTAGCGCCACACATGACTTTTCGTCCTTACATACAATAACGCTCGAAATCGTCAAAAATGTATGCAGCGTGTTGCTGCAAATCATATACGTGATCTTGAAATTCTTTATGAATGGGCGAAAAATGCATTCAATACAATACATTGCGATTTTTTCCCCTAAAAAGATCACGATGCACATGAAAAAAAATATTCTAAGCGCCTGAATGAGGCAATAGCCATAAAAAAAAACCCGGCAATTCCATCACTTTGAACCGGCAACCCACAAAAAGATTCGAAGTAAACATTTTTCGCATGACACAACTTTTTTCGAGAGTGTAACAATTCATTAAAATCCCAAAATACATAAGTTAAGTTTGCAAGCATTGAAGTATTAAAATGTAATGCTCATAAAGCGCTGTATTGAATAAAATGCTTATAATTAATGGCTTATTGTGTTATATAAGATAAATATTGTAAGATATAGCCTGATAAAAGTGCATTTGTGAACAAAGAGGAAAAAACATGGCTATGTATATTAATTACTTTATTGAGATATATATTTGTACGTTTCCATGTACAGATCATGTATGCAATAAAAATCCGAGTGATAATGCACCTTATTTCCTAAACTGTTAATCCTTTTCTGACGATTTCGAGCGTTATTGTATGTAAGAACGAAAAGTCATGCGTGGCGCTAAAAAACCGACTGCAAAGCGCGTCACGAGTTAAGTGAGTATGCCGCGCATCAAGACAGTGCATCGACTAACGAAAAATTTGATATCTCCGGAACGGAGTGAATGTAAAAAACTTTCTTTGCAGATTATTGAAGGTGAACGTTTTCCGCGTAATCTGACACTAATTTCAATTATTTACAGCGTGAAGAACGACAAAAAAACTGCAATTGTTTATAAAAAATTATTGCGAGATATTATTATTTAAACAAATTCACCGTGAATCAACAATTGAAAGATAGTATAAACATTTTTCTATAAGTAACCCAAATTTCATTAAATTTTCTACAGTAGTTTATGAGCAAATGATTTTACAATAATATCTTGCAATAAATTTCAATTGTTAATAAAATGAACAAAAACTGGAATATGAAAAAAAATACTTATAGCGTTAAGTACGTGACGGATCTTCTATCCGAAAATGCGTTTATTAATAAAATCGGTGATTTGATGAAAATTTTGGGGCCCACTTGACGTGGTTTGACTCAGGTGTACAGATAAGTTTCCGCAGTTTGATAAAAGTTGGCGTCACCAGTAAGTTTTGGTTGAAATTGACAGATGTAAAACGTCACTTTCGTAAGGTTGGACATCTGTCAACAACATAACCTTGAAATATTAGTAAATTTTTATCAGTATAATATATTCTTTTGTGTGCGAAAATGTCGAGTTTTGAGCCGAATAAAGGTCATTTGCGGGAACTTTTGATTTACTTCTTCAATTTGAAGAAATCTGCAGCTGAGGCGTATCGATTGCTTGTATGGAAGATATGGTGAGGCTGCTTTAAGTGTAGGGTTACCATATCCGTGACAAAAGAAAAAAGGACATGTCATTTATTGAACATTTTTCACAATGAGTTATCACAATCATTTTTGTTACAGCATGAAGTACACTTTAATTTTACCTATATTTTATTTTCTTCTGTTGTATTTATTACGTAACCATTTTTGACACATTTTGTACTTTGCTCATGGAATCTAGCGCATAAATACAATTAATCGGACGTCATTACAAAATAAATATCAGTAATTTTAAACCTTAACTAATCAAAATTAGGAACAAAAGATTTCACGTATTGTCTATGTAAAAAAATTTCAAAAATGAAATTGAAAACATCGAATTAATTACGAAAAATACTTTGATCGCATGATCAGGTACTTATTTGCGAATCACACGTGATATTTTTGAGATTCTCCAACCTTATCCAACAATTTCACGTTTTCAGGACTCATTAAATAGGCGTACATCTCTTTGCAGGAAAATTGTTTCAAATTGAATTGCACAATGAGAGAAAAAATTATAACAGCAACACGTATAAAAGCAGAAGACACGCAACATTGGTAATTATTCGAAAGTAACAATTTTTATAGCCACCGTTAATGAAACAAATTTAACTAGTTACCAATTCCTAACCTATATTTACAAAAGTAATTTCGTTACTATCATCTTTACCAAGAAAAAGTAACTAGTTACTTCCCATCACTGGGGAGGAGAATATAGAGTGATCGCAGTCCTTGACTTCTTAGTGTGCCATCCCGTGACTGCAGAAAACGCAAAGCAGGAAACGAAGATCCAATTACGGAACACCTTAAAGAAGAAAGAAATCCAGAGATCATCTGTAGTTGGCAGTCCGTTTTCTGCTTTGCGTTTTCTGCTGTCATGGGGTTTCACCTTTATTATTACTTCGTGGTTATTAGCTACATTTAATGCAGTCAGCTGATTATTCTGAAACTTTCGAAAAAGCGTGTTCCTGAAAAAACCGACACCTCGAGCAATAGTGTTTTTCGCGCTGATTATCTGCAGCTGTATATTGAAATTGATTATAGATTGTAGTAGATTTTCTATTTTCTGTAATAAATATATAAAAGAATAATTGAAAAATTGACGGCAAGTTAAAAGCGCTGGAGCGCAGAGATTAAAATCTCGTTCTTCCTAATCTAGAAACCAGTCATCCTATTCCCCATTCGAAACATTATGTCTAATGTAAGAATTTAAGAAAAGCATATTTTTAAATGTTACACACAGTTATCAATCGTGTTTGCCTTTGTTGTACTACACGGAGAAAAATAGTTGAAGTAATTTTACTCAACTTCCGATCAAATTTGGGACATAAGGACAAGTTAGAAGTTATTTAGTATCATTGTATTTATTTGTGATATATTAAATGTTCAAAAATGAAACAAAGTTGAGTAAAATTCAGAAGCGTAGGGTGAAGTATGAAAGCGTGCATTAAAATTTTTTAAATATATATATTATTACTCGCAGTATAACTATAAAAAACCAATCTTTTATTAAATCACAAAAATAGTAGAGCTTTCTGTTTATTCTACTCTACGCTTCAATCGAGAGTTGAGTAAACCGTGAATCGCAAGATTTATTCCAACAGCTACATCTATTCACGCAGGAACGAATGAAAGTAATCTGCGCCTTGGGCACACATGAAAAAATTTTAATTCCAAAAACTTAAATTCTTAAAATTAAATTGATATTATGAAAATTTAAACAAAAAAAGTCGATAAGTGTATTACATAAAATATGAAATATCACATAAATTACTCAGGCAGAATAATAATTTGGAATTCGCAAATGTAAAATCCATATTTTGAAAATATAAAACACAGAAAATAAAAGAACCTTCTTTTAAATGTTTTTATACAAAATACTTCTTAATAATAATGCAATTTTTTAATGTGCATTTGAAAATTTAGTTTCACTAAACTTCATACGTCGTATAATAAAAATGTATACTAAATGTAATTTAATAATTATATTATATATATTAATCATCATAGTTATAATAATTGATTAATTATATAAATTTTTAAAAATATTTTATTAATCATTTATGAAAAAAGTTGATTTATTTTTACTTGAGTAAGGCTCAAAAATTTTATTGACGGCACTTACTCTCACAAGCTCTGAATAACTCAGGCAGTCACTATATAAGAAAGTTCCAAATTTTATATCTCAGCATTGTAAGCGAGCGTGTGCGTGATTCGACGAAAGCGTATCGTACTATATATAAGTGTAATTATTAGGTTTATATATGTAAGGTTTAAATGTTTAAGTGTATTTGTAATTTAAAATGTGATTGACTACGTCTGAATGGTGTGAATGTATTTGTAAGTTGTTTATGTATGTACCGGATGACTATTGGTAGGCTCGAGGTAAGAATTTTTTTTTATTTGAGAGAAGCATACCATGGATAGTTCAAATAATACGCCCGATGCTCATTTTACCCAACTACGGTTTGAAGCACCTCAAGCGTCGGTGATATACTTATACATTTCATGTTAACCCACTGACGCATGTTGGTGCCCTGTCGTCGATAACGTTTTACTCAACTCCTTACTATTCCCTATGTAACGCTTATTGTTATTCACTTTGGGTGAATTAGGTATATATCAAATTGATTTTACCCGACTAGGATTTAATAGATGTTCAAATGTCCTTATGTCCCAAGTTTAATCGACAGAGTTGAGTAAAATTACTTCAACTATTTTTCTCCGTGTACCTAATCTGTATGGTTTCTGAACTATAAAACTATATCATTTTTTCTAAGAACTTATCCAATGTGTTTTCTTTTGTTTTTACTGAAAATCTCGTGAGTATAAATAATATTGGCATTTTTTATTTTTAAAGGGGCGCCTTGAAAAATTTTGCCCGAAAGCGTCACAGAGGCTAAAGCCGGCACTGCATATAGGGGTTGTTTAGACTCTGTGGGTGGTGTGAGCAAACTGAGGGTTGATAAAGTAGATGAGAGGAGAACAAATTCTGTCTCAAGTAAAAACGAATAGGACTCTCGCAGCGTAGGTGATTGGTGGGTTCTTAAGGAAAACATGGTTAGCCTTTAATATCGCTTGTACCTCGGACTGATTGCCACAATTCAAGAAAGAAGGCAATTTTACTCAATCTTGTTTACATTTATACAAGTCAAAAGGAAATCTTTTCTACTAGGAATAATAAAGACGGAGAAATATAATTAAGTGTCAATCATTATTTTTTGAATATTACCACAGGTTGAAGAGGATTAGTTAATTTCTAGGAGAATCGTACTAGTGAAACACTACAAGAAAGACTTTCTTTATACTATTTTAATTAACAGAGTAATAGAGCTTTAATTACGTTTTTGAAAAATAAATAAGAATGGAAACAAATTTGTTTGAAACAATTTAATTAGATGCAAAATAAATTTTTAAATATTGTAATTTGCAAGGAAATTTTACTAATAAAATTGAATAAAATTTAAAATCAGGCTTAAATAAAAAACTTTTTTAACATAAATCTATTGAAAAGAGATGTTATAAACACAGAGTTGTAATATTTGAAATGTATATCACTCACGACTCATATTCAGATTCTTTTAATATTTATTAACTTATGTTATTTGCAACCTTCATCTCTACTAATTTATTTCCACTCTATCTTTGAATGTATATTACAAAATGTAATGGAATAGCACTAATCCATATTTATAAAACTCCTCAAAATTCTTAATGTCCCTATTGAAAAACTTTATTTCAAAAACCATGTCAAAAAAAACATGAAAAAAGTCGTCAAAAACGTGATAAAGAATGACGTAAAAAATGACATAAAAAACGACGTCAAAAAGAACATAAAAAACGTTGTCATGAATTGAGACAGTTTTTAACGTCGTTTTTGACATCATTTTTGACGTCTTTTTTGACATCGTTTTTACTTCATTTTTGACCTAATTTTTTATTATGCACTGATATAGTTTTTATAAAGTTCAAAATATTAAATAAAATAAGTTTACAGTTAAAAGGTATGGAAGTATTTATTTTCCGCAATCACAAGTCTCCTTAACATTCCTTAATATTCTAGTTATAGTCATAATAAATAGTACGTTCGTGCAAAAGTGGTAAAAATGTTTACGGTCCTGTTTGTATTTTTAAAAAAATTAGTTCAAAAATGAAGTAAAAAAATCTGCCCGCTTCGCGGGTACATTCTCATCGCGCGCATGTTTGAGCGCGCCTAGGACGCGAGATTTGATCGTCGCGCTCCGTTCTTTCTGGACCTCGCGCTTCATTTTCACACATTTTCTCAAAGTCACTCAATTTCTTTTTGAATTTAAGTGAAACAGGAAATTCAATTTACTTAAGGCTCTATCAGCCTTAAGGAACACATTCTCATCATGACGCTCGCGCTTCGCGCTCGATTTTCTGTATGCATTTCAGTAACTTTTTGATAAATTACATGGTTAAAAAAATTTATTTTCTTCCAAATCTCTCAAAAATAAAAAGCAATCGTAGACTTTATTTAAGGAAACGATTTTGCAGAACAACGCTTATTTCGTATCTCACATATTTTGGTGAAAAAAATCGAATTTTTTTAATATTATAATTCAAAACATAAAATATACATCCTGTCCCGAAATGTCTTAATGAAAATTTATAGACCTCATTTAGGCAAACAATTTTCCATCTAAACGTTTTTTTTGTATCTCACATATTTTGTCTAAAAAATTGAATTTTTGAATTTTAATCGTATTTTTTGGAATCGAAACGAAAAACATATGTTTTATCAGAAACTGTGTGAGACAAAATTTGTGGATCTTTTTGAAACGAACAACTTTGTATTCTTACGTTTTTTTCGTATTTCACATATTATTGTTAAAAAATTGAATTTTGGATTTTCAATAGTTTTTTTTAAATTAAAAAGAAAAATATGCATCTTATGAAAAAATGTTTCAATTCAAATTTGTAGGTATTTATTTATATAATAATGTCCTGTTATCAGGATAATTTGTAGAGATTTATGAGCACTATCAAAAACCAGTATTGAAATTTTTTATTTGTTTAAAAAATTATTTTCAAAAACACAAAAGTAGTGCTCAATCCCTCAATTTTGATTGGATGTGGCTGGTTAACGAACTTGTCCTTACTTTTTCGGCTCCGATAAAGTGTACCAAAGCTCAATTCAATCTGATAATTCTATCGAGAGTTATGCCGCACACGACCTACTACAGACAGACAGACAGACACTTTCGTAAAAACCCTTTTTTCTGACTCAGGGGGTCTCAAAACGTAAAGATTTGATGAAAATTTCGAAAGTCATTTTTCACATAAAACCAATACCTTCTCATCCATGATGAGAATGTAAAAAACGATGTCAAAAATGATGTCAAAAACGACGTCAAAAACAGTCCCAATTCATGATAACGTTTTTGATGTTCTTTTTGACGTCATTTTTTATGTAATTTTTTACGTCACTCTTTACCAGGTTTTTGACGACTTTTTTCATGTTGTTTTTAACATGGTTTTTGAAATCAAGTTTTTCAATAGGGGTGAAAGATTTTCGCCTAAAAGTTATATTTTTTTGCGATTTTTTTTGGGATGGAAGGAAAAGTAAGAGGGTAGAATTATTCAAGGATGTCTTTAATTGTTCAAAAAAATTTTTTGTTCATAAATAGTACAAAATGGCGACGCTGGAACCATTCTCGGGAGGTATGTTGAATTTTAGGAGCTTTGCGGCACGCAGTGTAACTGGCGCAAATTTTAATCTGGAAAAAAACAAAAAATGTTCTCTCAATATATTACAGTGTAGCTGGAGAAATACATAGAGGATTTTGAAAACCTTAATTTTTATGTTATTGGCACGCATAGGAAGTAAAAAATTCAATTTTTGACAAGAAAAGGGGCAATCAACAAAACAGTCAATAAATAATGTTAAAAAAAAAATGTTAAAATTTGTAGTGAATTGAATGGAAATTGTTGGAATTAGGCTACGTGCTGTTTTAAAGAACATGTCTCCCGAGAATAGTTCCAGCGTCGCTATTTTGTACTATTTATGGATAAATATTTTTTTTTTTGAACAACTGAAGGCATGGTTAATAACATCATTGAATATTATTATCTCCTTACTTTTTCTTCCATCCAAAAGAAAAATTACAAATAAACGCTTTATTTTAGATTTTCACAGTGGTGTTACCTCTTAAGGCTTGTGAAATCAAAGTTACACTAGAGACTCATAATAGGGGAACTAGGTATTGGAACTTCCTAGAATTAGTTTGGTGGTTAGGTAGGGATAAACGTATATTTAATGACATCGCAACTGAGAATAAACCGCCCAAATTTGAAACATCACATTAACGAAATTTCTTCTATTCTAATGCAAAGATTAATTTAATTTATTCTAAAATCTCTTTAGCAATAATTCAAGAAAATAAGATATTCTGTACAGGTGGAATCAAGACTATCTTACAAAAGGAAGCGTCTTATGATTTTAATTATGCAATTTCAAAAACCTTACTATAATCCGATTGAAATTATAAAGGGTTTTCCAATAGCAGTGTTGCCAGATTAGGGGTATTTCCACTAGATTCAGGGGATTTTTGGTCCTTTAGTGGGAAATTTAGGGGGAGAAATTCTTTAGTGGGAAAATTTAGTGGTTTTTTTATATTCAGGGTTTTTTTTAGGGGTTTATCTTATTTTATTTAAAAATCTCTAATATCCTCCAATCACCGTAATTGTTTAATTTGAAATAAGCCAATTGATTGGTTGTACTTCCTAGGCGAGTATTAACGCTCAATTTCATTGGTTTATTGTACACATGTTCCAAAAATGACCAAAACACAAGTAAATTATAACTGTTCTTTCCTTTAAATAGTCAATAAAATTTCTTGAAAAAGAACCATATTTATGTTTTTACATTAATCAATATAATTTCTCATTATTTACTGTTTCAGAATAAATTCCTAATTTTAAAAACGCGCGTCATTAAACGTTAGGTCAGCACAGCTACCAAAAGCGAGCGTTCTCGAATTTCTTCAGAAATTCCTTTAAAATTCTTTCCTTTTCTTAAAGAACAATATATACAGAGCGTTTAAATGTTGAAAAAAGAAAAATTTATCATGTACATATAAGAATTTTACTATTAAAATAAAAAATTTCAGGATCTAGTGGAAATTTTTTTTTTTTAGTGGAAAATAGGGACTAATCTAGGGGGAAAGCGACTCAGACATCTGGAAACACTGTCCAATAGGGACATAACAATTTCGTATCTGTATATGAACGCACCCTTAAACTTTTTTAATGAACTGTCAATGTCAAAACGTTAGTTAAAGTCAACATTTTCATCATGGTAAAGTTCACGAACCAGCAACGTTTGGAAATTATTAAAAATTACTACCGAAATTCTGAGTCGGTGGTCGCAACTTTAAGAGCGCTTACTCCAATTTTCGGCCGTAATAATCGTCCCACCCGACAGGCTGTGCGTGCTATAGTGGATACATTCGAGACCAAATACACTATTGGACGTTCTGGTGCCAAAAAGACGTCGTATTGCTCGAAGCGAGGAAATAATCGCAGCCGTAAGTGCATCGATTCAAAATGAACCAAATCAGTCGATTCCACGTCGTTCTCAAGAATTGGGCATTGCTCAAACGACACTGTGGCGTATTATGCGAAAAGATCTTGGCCTACATGTTTTCAAGATTAAATTAACTCAAGAACTAAAGCCACTTGATCATTTGAAACTCCGAAACTTCTCCAATTGGGCTCTAGCAAAGCTTGAAGAAAATGAAGAATTTCATCGAAAAATCATGTTCAGCGATGAAGTTCATTTCTGGCTCAATGGCTTTGTTAATAAGCAAAATATGCGTTATTGGTCAGCAACAAACCCAAAAGTGCTTCTTGAGACACCGTTGCATCCGCAAAAAGTGACTGTTTGGTGCGGTTTTCATGCCGGACGTGTGATTGGGCCGTTTTTTTTTCGTGGATGAAAACGACCGTCATGTTACCGTCAATGGAGAGCGCTATCGTGCTATGTTGGAAGATTATTTGTGGCCAGAATTGGATGAACTTGACATCAACGATATGTGGTTTCAAGAAGACGGTGCCACTATCCACACAGCACGCGTCACAATCGATTTATTGAAAGGCAAATTCGGTGAACGTGTTATCTCGAGAAATGGTCCGGTCGAATGGCCGCCTCGTTCATGCGATCTAACGCCATTGGATTTCTTTTTATGGAGCCATATCAAGTCACTGGTCTATGCCAATAAGCCAGCAATTTTAGACGACCTCAAAGACAACATCCAACGTGAAATTGCCAACATTCCGGTCGAAATGTGTGCCAGAGTGGTGGAAAATTGGGTCCAAAGAATCGACCGCTGTAAACGGGCTCGTGGTGGACGTATGACCGATATCGAATTTCATTCATAAAATGTAATGTTTGCACTACACCCACAATAAATTTGAACTCAATATCTCAAATATTTCTGTGTTTTATTCATAGATAAAATTGTTATGTCCCTATTGGAAAACCCTTTATAATATAAAATTAAATCATTTTAAGGAGGCAACACTCGAAATGGCCCCTATTATGAGTCACTAGTGTATATCAAAATCATTGCGGATTATTTCATTTTCAAGAATACACAAATTGATAGAAAATTTTAAGATTCTTAACAGCCACTTTATAAAATTTTACACGGGAAAATATCGCATTGAAAACTTTACTATTCTCATTGTTAGCCTTCTAGGAACAATCGATTGGACACGATTTATAACGATTGACCCGATTAAGAAACACAATTAGGTACAAAAAATTTTACTCAAACAACCTGCGATTTTTATAGTACAATCTACATGTTATATATAAAATGTTTATATTTGAGAAAAACTTTTTTGACCTTTAAAATATTTTTTAAAATTAATTTTGAGATGCGTATTTTTAAATACTTTTCAAACAGCGGGCGGCCATGTTTGATACTGACTCATGGAGACAGTGACGTCACGATCATAACAACTTGAGATCTTTCTATAGAGTTCATACGGCCAACGTATTTTTATCAGGATTCTTTTTTGAATTGTTCCCGCACAACGGAACGAAACATGCTCGATAGCCTTTTAAACTTTTCTTGGTTGTTACCTGTGTTTCTTTTTCACTCATTGTACAATAAATTATTGAAAACAAATTATTTCAACTTGCGAGTCTATCAAATCCTACGTTAACGTATCAGAGTTTTATGATCGTGACGTCACGGGGCCTTCTGCTAGCCGCGCACCATGATTTTGGCGCGTTTGAATCACGTTTGAAAATGTGCAATTTTCAACAATTTACTATAAAACTACGTATTATCTATCGATTGCTGCTATTATCACAAAAACGTTTTTTTCCTAATTATAATCAATTCATTTAATCTGATTGTATAAAATAACCTGAAACAAATTTCATTCCAGCAGTGTTATTTTATCACTATGTTTACACTATTTACCGTTTTGTTCAATTTTTCGATAGTTAAATGGTAAATAGTGCTATTTAAGTAGCAACACTTGCAAAAATAAATTGTATTATTTACTATTTTGCCTTTCAGAGCATAAACTAGCCATTTTAGTTTTTGAGTATATTTCTTTCAATTTATGTTATAGTACAGGCAAATTAGGATTTGTTTTGGAAAAATATCGCAAAGTCCATCCTTTACAATCCAAAATTTATTTTCAAATTGTTTTTCTGCAAAAATGGTAAATTGTACAGAATTTTTTTTTTTAATCGTAGAAGACTATGTTTCGTACAATTAGTGCCATTGGCCCACTGCACTACGACGAAAAATTCAAAAAGTAGAGGTCGCCAAAGTTACAAAAATCTCGCTTTTCTGCATTTTCTACCCAAAAATATGTTTTTACATTAATAGCGCAAATGGAACTGTTGTTCATCTTCCAAAACCCTACAAAATTGATATAGAAGTTTTTTGTCTACGACTCAGCGCCAGCTAATTGGAATATTAAACTCAATATGAAGTTAACTTTTCAATAGGTACTCTCGAGATTCCCCCCAACGAGTAGCTTGAGTATTGGAGTGTTCTCTGCAACAAGCGCGAGAGGGAACCCCTTCATACCCTATTTGTTGCTATGCGCGTTATATGATGCGCGCGGTCAGTGATGCCATGTGAATAATTGTACTGGAAAATTTACCCGATTAAATAGTGAAAAAGTGTATGAAAGAGTAATTTGCGAGTATTTAACATGGAAAAGAATTCTTTGACGGTATGTACTCAAAATACAGTTCGATCAATCAAATGTAGTACGGGAAAATTAGCCATTATCAATCCTAACCTAACATAATATTTTACTTCGCTTCCTTTATATAAATAATTTCTCAAAGTAAAAAGAAAAAAATAATGCGAAATAATAAAAAATATAAATATCTATGCTTATGAGGTTTATTTTTGAATATTTCCAGAAAAAAAGGAAGAAAGTAGTGGGGGTAGAGGGGTCGATCAGGTACTCGTTGTAGGAAACGGTGACGCGCCCGTATAATGGAAATTTTGTCACTTTATACACGGTATTCATCTTAAATAATTACGTCATTTAATCTGTGTATGTAGTTAGTGTATACTTAAAAGTAAATAAAGTGTTTAATAATAATACTTATATGAGAAATATCTTTTTTTCGTTCAAAACTCAATCATTTTGATGAACTTTTTTTCTATAGTTTCGAGGCTGTCTCAATAAATTATATATTGCTTCCAGTTTCAGATTTTATAGAACTATTACTCCAAATTTTCATACATTAGCTCATTATATCAAAACTTCAAAGAGTTTTTTTCTCCGTATAATTACACATGTGCTTGAAATTTTATTTACATGTGTTTGAATTTACTTTAGTAAAAATTCACGAATCGTTCAAGATTTTAAAACTTTTTTGATACTTTACTTCAACTTAAATTTTCATAAATACTTCTGTCTTTTTTTGTGCTCACCGACACAGATATTGTGTTACACCCTCAATGTATACAGTTACAATTTTCTGTTCATTTTCGATAGATTCAAAAAAACTGCGTAGGATGAGATTCAACGTTTGTCTTGCATCTGATATTCAATATCGGGTCCTAATTGGTTTTCACGATCCTCGAGGGTGCTATAACTTTTTTTTATAGTGCCACTTTAATAAGCTGTTAGGTACTGAGAGCACAAAGTGCTATCTAATTTTATCTTTCAGAAGAAAATCTGAAATAATAATTTTATTAACTTTGTTCCTTTGAAATTCTTTACCGGAAAATAATTAAGAGGCTTGTTGAATGAAGGGAGATAGATTATAACCTTATTTATCGCAACTTTGGAAAACATTTATTATTTTCTTTATTGTTGTACATCCTGACTCATAGTAATAACATTTTATGAAATGTGAATATTTAATGTTCTCCCTCCATCCCCCCTTCCGCTTTGCAACAACCGACTTAAATTACGACTTTCTAATTCTACTCAAATATTAAATTTTTATTCTTATAAAGAAAATATTTTCAGAATAATGTCCTATAAATAGTCGGCTCTGTCATTTGTACATCCCTAGTCTTTTAACATCACAAAATTTATGTTTGCGAATGATTAATGCTCACTGAGTACGGTTTTGAGTACTAAACCCAAAGAATTGTTTGCAATAATAATTGTGACCGTTTGATCGCTAAACCTTCATAAAAGTGCTTGGTCACGAATCTTTACGCCTGAAGAGAGTAAAGGATTTCCTAGGCAGGATTTACGAGGATTTGAAAATAAAATTTTTGTTGTAAACAGAGGAATCTCCGCGTTTATAGCTATAGTATTTTTTAATGGCATATATGTACCTCTATATTGACCTTTAACATGCTTTAAACGTTGAATCAAGTCTATAAATGCAAATATTACTACAAGCTCGAAAAACAGATCCTTTTACCAAAAATGCTATTCTACACAAAAATAAATTCATGTATTAATTTCATGTTTGGTACAAATTATCACTTGTTATTCTATGAAAATTAAAAAGAAAGTAAAATAATTTATAGTTTATATTCTTTTAAAGTAATAAAGTTACTCAATCTGAAAATTTATGAAACAATAAAAAACATCTTTTAATTTTTTTAGTAAAAATTTAAAAAAAAATAAAACTGATAAGGGTTATCGAAAATTACAGTTGGCTGTAAATATTTTTGTATAGACAATCAACAAGATATTATTGATGGCATTTCTGTTATAGTCTCAAGTGTTCAGACAATTGCACAAATGGATAAGGTAAGGTCAATGACCCAGTGATCGTTAATGTACCAGTGATCGTCATTTCACTCTTGAAATTTGACAAAGTACTGAAAAACAATTCCAATTGAAGTATTTTACAACTAATAGTACGACTTAGTAACATGGATTATAAAAAATTATCAAAATAAATGATAATCAAATAAAATTTAAGATTATTTGTGAGCCGATTACTGCAACTAAGATACCGATTACTGGGTCATTTACATTATTTGTTATAAATTCTCCAGGAAAAATAATAATAAATCATGTTCTAATATGTTTTTATTTACAGATCAAAGACATTTTAAAACAAAATTTAGATTTAGTTGCTAATGACAATGTAAAAGAATACATTTTACGTGAGCAATTTCTACTAGAACTAGAATAAAAAATATGAACTGATAGAACATAATTTGAAAAAATGTTTCAGTGAACCGAACTGTCTAAATCATTATTGTAAAATAATAAGTGTCAATTCCAAATTGTTATTAGAAACACTTTAACCTATTTCAACATTTAAAATGCAATATCAAAGTCAACTGTTTAGAATGCAAGGTATTTTTAAAAAATATAAGAATAAATGCCTCTTTTATAATATTTTTCAAGTACCAGTACTTTGCAACCTTAAATGAATCATTCTATATGGTCTATTTGATTTTGGCATATACATTGGACAAATGCCAAATTTACTTATACTTACTTCTATCAGACTATCATACTTTTACGCCGCATCAACCTGGCAGTCAATTCTAAAATTCCCAGCATGTCCTTCTCTAACATATAGCACCCTTTTTACTGAAAAAACATAGTGCTATAAGTTATAAAAAGACATACAAGAAAATTTAGGAGAACACTAATGGCAGTAGATCAGTAACAAGCAAACACCTGCACATGTGCCAATTTCCATTTTTGTGAAAGCATTACCTCAACTTTTCTTGAATGGACAGACTATGTAGACTATTTGTATTCCTCAATACGGACGGTATATAACCAAGATTTTTATGTATTTTAGCTGCATTCGTCGATACATGGTCGAGTCTTATAGACTAGCCGATTTAAATTATAAAGCCGATCATCTGTAAATATTTGTAAATCCTTATAAATCAACTATAATTTCCTTTTGCCACACTAGTTACTTTTAGCATTTGTATTACAATCTATTAGGTTGGCAACAAAGTCATCTTTTTTTTTCATGATTTTTAAAGCAAGTTTATTAATACAAATAACAAACTAAAGAGAGCAGGTGGAAGGCTCAAGGCAAACACAGCGCCAGGGATCGACGGGTTGCCGAACGAGATCCTCAAAGAGGTGATCGGGGCATACCCGGAGATCCTCCTAGAAGTCTTTAACTCCTGTCTTCGGGAGGGGAGATTCTTCGCAGACTGGAAGAAGCAGAGATAGGTCCTGCTGCGGAAGGGCAACAAACCTCTAGGGGATGCCTCATCGTATAGACCAATATGTTTATTGGATACGATGGGGAAACTTCTGGAGGAAATGATCCTACAAAGACTACAGGATCACATGGTCCGCGAGAATGGTCTCTCGGAAAACCAGTTCGGCTGTCGGAAAGGCAGGTCCACAGTGGACGCCATCCAGGCAGTGGTGGACATCGCCACTAAAGCAAGAAGAGGAACTGGTAAGCGTAAGGGATTCTGCGCGTTAATCAGCATTGACATACCCAATGCGTTCAATACCGCGAGATGGAACATCTGCATCGAGGCGATGGTGCGGAAAAAGGTTCCAGACTAGCTGTTGCGAATGATAGATGACTATCTGAGCGACAGGTGGGTGATATACGAGGGCGACAAATGGTCTCTCAAGGAAGAGATGACATGTGGCACCCCTCAAGGGTCACGGGTGGGTCCACTCGTTTGGAACTTCATGTACGACGATTTCCTGCGCATGGACCTGCCTGCTGAAACGAGCATCATCGGCTTCACGGATGACGCACTTGTCGTGTGCGCCGCTGACGACGTCAAAATCCTGGAGCTGAGGATCAATGATAGTCTGTGGCGGGCAAAGCGTTGGTTGGATAGCAGATGCCTGAAAATTGCCCCTGAAAAGACCGAGGCTTTGCTAGTCACAGACAGGAGATCCTTCAAATACCCAAGAATCGTTCTCGGGGAACATGAAATTAAGTGGAAAAAGAGCATCAAGTACCTGGGTGTGCAGTTGGATCGAAGGCTTAGCTTTGGCGAACACCTACAGATCGCGACTGCCAAAGCCATCCAATGTGGGGCTGCCCTAACTCGGCTCATGCCCAACATTGGTGGACCCAGGGAAGCTAAGAGAATGCTGGTGGCGAGAGTGGTAAATTCGAAGCTGCTTTATGCAGCTCCGGGCTGGAGCTGCTCCCTTAACAACCATGCTATCCTGAAGAAGCTCTTCTCGGCACAGAGAGGTGTGGTGATGAGAATTATCTCAGCATACCGAACTATGTCGACGAGTTCTGTGCTGGTCCTGGCGAGCGTCCCACCAATAGATTTATTGGCTTTAATGCGTACCTGAAGCGCTTCAAGAAAAGAGACGATGAGTCATGTCGCTACTGCGTATCCGTTGTGGAAAATACAGAGCACACACTCTTTGTCTGTGCCAGATGGGGCGCGGAAAGGGAAACTGTCGGCCGGGTAGTGGGCGCACAACTCACTCCTGACACGATAGTCTCTCTCATGCTCCAGTCTGAACAGATATGGATGCTTGTTGAGTCATTCGTCACCCTGGTGATGGAGACGAGGGAGCTCGATGGGCGTGCAGAGCGCAGCAACAACGGGGGCCAATAGAAATCGCATCGGGGCCTGCACCCGCGGACCCGCGTCTTGGGCGGACTTGGCTGTCCGCGTCGACCGGGGGAGGGATCTTCTTATTCCTCTCCCGGTTGGCGCAGCTAGCCAGCCTGCCTAACGGCAGCCCATAATAAAAAATACCTTTGAAATCCCACCAAACACTCAGCATAACCTTATTTTTATGAATATCGGCTTTTTATGTGGATTGTGCAGGCTCATCTCGCTTGCTTCTTGATCTTTTTTGCACGACGTTATCGTAAAAAACCCATTTTTCATCGCTCGTTATGATTCGCTCTAAAAATGGATCGGTTTCGTTACGTTTCAGCAGTGAATCGCGAATGGAAATTCGTTTGAAGAGTTGAATTTCGTTCAATTTGTGAGGAACCCAAATATCGAGCTTATTAACGTAACCAAGTTGTTTCAAATGTCTTTTAACGCATGTATGTGATATGTTAAGCTTCTCTGGGATCTCTCGTGTCGAACTACGCCGTTCATTTTCTATCATTGCTTTTATTTTGTTGTCAACTTCAGTTGGGCGTCCAGAGCGTGGTGCATCTTTGAGGTGGAAATCTCTGGAACGAAAACGAGCAAACCAATTCTGGCACTGGCGTTCTGTTAATAATTTTATGTGCCACTGGCGCGCAAACTCGTTTTTTCGCTACAGTTAACAGTAGCGCAATGTAGTACATTTCGCCAGAAAGGAATGAAATGTAAAAATTGAACTGCGCATGCGCCCATAGCCATGAAACGAAGCTCAATCCTTCTTATTCTTCTTCTTCTTCGTACAGCGTTAGCATCTTACTGGCAAAGCCTTGTACATTTGAACTGCGCATGCGTCTACTAAAATCCATTACTACTACACAAGATCGATGAAATCAAAATGGCCGGGACTAGTCGTGACATATCAAGTGTAATGACTAGCGCCGCAAACAACTACAATACTAGATTAGATTCGAGTGTACGCATAAAAACTCGTATACGCACCGAAGTCACATAAAATAGAATACGTGCCAATGCACACAATTCGGGTAATTCCGAGACTCGCGACAATGCTCGTCCCGCAATGACCCTCATTCTGCGCCTGGGCACGTAATGTACTATTTCACCATAAACATCATACAACTTTTTCCGAGCTTGCACTGCGTTTTTACCTTTTCGGAACTAATAAAGTAAAATGTAACGAAAATAACCGTCTGGAATCTCCATTTCAAATCAATGCAAAACAATAAATAAACAATAAAACTTGAAACTTTTTTTTTACTGAATAATCTATGAAACCTCAGCTGTCAAATACCATATACGGTCTGAAGTTTGCAATAGAGAAGAACGACTTCAGATGACTAAAGTCATCTAGCGGAAAAAAACGGAATGACTTTGTTACCAACCCAATACTATTATGAGTGTTTTTCTCGAGTTCAAAAGTTTATAGATTGCGGCGGGGAGAATCTTTAAAAACCTTAAAAAACAAGACAAAGTCGAAAGACTTCTGAATTAAATAATGCATTAATCAACCCTGCGTTTACAAACAGTATATTTGTTGTTCGCATTCTGAATTACCAAGGGGTTTTTTCAAGGAAACCTAATTTTACTCCAAAAAATTTCAAACATATTTTATGTAATTTAGTTTTTAAAGGAATCATGTTGGTAAACGATGGGTTAATATTTACTTATTCCTAAATCATCACTATATCTCTTACCTTCGAATAATCCAACATCGTTCAAGCATGGAGTCGTGAACTTGCACGTTGTAAGTACCAGTTTTTATTCAAGTAGATTGAATGAGAACCAAAGTTTTGATGTTTTTTACGTTCACGCGATCTGTAAATATATTTTTTATTTTAAATCTTTTGTAAATATTCTAAACAAAACTATTATGATAAGATTAAATTATGTTTTAATTACCTTTGAAATTGTCGCGATACATTAAATCCATCTTTCTCCTTCTTTTTATCAATTCTTTTTTTGAGCTTGCTGCCCTTTTTAGTATTTGAATACTTAGGATTTTTTGAATAATGTTTAAGTTTCTTATCCTTCTTCCAGTTATTTTTATTGTCAATTTCACGTTTTTTAATTATTTTATTTAGTTTCACACTTTCTTTTACTGAATTATTATTTTTTTTCTCAAATTTTGTCTTTTTTTGTCGATGCTTTTTATTCATTTTTATATTATTAGAAGGATTAACGGAACTTTTTTTACTTCTTCTGTCCGTAACTTCATTTTTAAATGTCTTATTCTGACTTAACTCTGGCTTGTATATATCATTGATTAATATTACGATTTCACTAGTGTCCTTTTCTTTGAAACCTTTGTCCACAATATTAGTCTCAGAGAATAATTTTAGTGAATCATTACCAAATTGAGCATTCACATCTTGAATTTTCACATTAGGTTGAGACGGCAATAACTGTATATTTAACACTGCATCACAATTATTTAAAAAGGTAGTAGCGTTACCAAAAGTTTTTGAAAAATCAGTCTCACCAATCATTTCACCTTGTATTTCACATAATTTCTTATTTAAATTATTTTTTTCGTTTTCCAGTTTATCAGAAATTTTTTTCATCAAGTTTTGCATTAAATGTGACAAGTCAGAGAGTAAAGACTGGCATACGCTATTTATTTTAACATCGGTTTTTTTTAAAAAGCTGAAAAAATATTGTAACATGTAACTACTTTCATAAGGAAGTTTAGATACATATTATATACGTGTTCATGCTTAGTTTGATACAAACCTTATTTCCAGAAATTTATCTGTATCCTTTAAATTGTTAAGCATCGTGTTTAAACTTATTTTGAAATTTACAAAGTCTAAAATAATACTAGAAATCATGCAAATTTCTATCTTTTCAGCATGAGCTCCTTCTTGAAGTTTATTAATAATTGAGCACAATGTATTGTAGAAAGAGTACAGCTGTCTCAGGCTTTTCATATCAGGATCAGTTGAACAAGTTTTAGATATTACATTTGACGTTTGATATTCCACAAACATTTGTAATGTATCTTTTGTTCGCTCTTGTAAAATACTTTGATACAATTTTTCTGTTTCAAGAATATTCTCATTCAATTTAAATAAAGCGCGATTCACTAAAGAACAGTTAAAAGTCACATTTATAAAATAAAATTGAAATATGATGCTATTCAGAAAGTGAATCTGGAAAATTCACATTTCACATTCATAAATTTACATCACATCCACGGATCTTGTTTTTATATGCAATATTGTTTTAATGTTACGCAATGGATGAATAATTATACATGATTCATGACAATAATAAAAAAATAATATTCAATAATTGCAAGGTATAAAAAGCAAAAGAAATGTTGCAAATTTTAAGTATTACTATAGTAATATTAAAAATGTTTTAAATAATACCTTTATCAATATTTTCAAGTTTATTTGCCTTAAAGATGAGTTCATTGTACAAGTTTAAAGTGTCTAAAGCGATCAAAGTTCCCAGCGAACATACGATTGCAATGATCATAAGGACTCCAGCCTATGAAACAAATTTTTAAGCTTATTATGTACAAGAGGAAAAGAGATATCATTTTTTGTACTCTCCCTGCTTAAAATACTGGATAAGATTGGTTGGTACCAGATAAATAGATAGTTGATACTTTCAGAACCTTTATACGGTTTTATATAGCCCTTACTCGATATTTAATGTTGAATTCAAAACGAAGTTGATTTTAACCGTTTTGTTATACAAGAAATGAACAGAAACGATGAATAGTAAAGTTCATATTTTCAGTCTATGTGCTCCTACCCAATACTTACCGAGTGATCATAACCAGAAATTATTATTATTACTATTATTATTATTCCCGGTCCTGCATTGGTTTCCTCGGAAACCAATCAGGGGGCCCTAGAACAGGCCACCGGGCGCGTCCTCAGGTTGCGGATAGAGAGGCCTTGTACCGAGGGTTACTGCTGAATACGTATACAAAACTAAATAAGCAGTCGCGGACAATGTTCCAGGGATGGTCCCGAAGGAATAACCCCCAAGCCAAGGTGTTAACTACCGTGCCGATGGCTGCATGGCATCAGGGTGTGGTGTCTCACACGGTGTCTCTAGGAAATCAGGCCACCTCCTAGAGTACTGAGGCCTTATCCCTGCATGCGGAGTTCTGCAGGGACGGACCGAATACTTCCCTAGCTAATCGTGGGAATAAAAATGGAGTTCAAAAATTTAAATAAAACAATGTGTGAGGAGATGTTTGGAGGCGAGTTGTACGTGACGAAGGAGACGGTGGATGCGTTCGATACCGATAAGTCCCAGGTATGGCAGTAACGGGACTAGCTCCACGCGAAGAACGACAAGCAATTTGATATCCTAAGGAAGGTATCGGCCCTGGAGAAGATGGAGAACTTCTCCAGGACCAAGAAGAGTATGCACCTCCCTATCAGGGACGACATACAGGAGGCAAAGAAGGAGCTCGGGGCGCTGCGGTATGATATAGAGGATACCGTTTGCTACCTCAACTCCTTCGAGTACCTGATGAGAGGCCTCATGGTACAGAAGATGAAGGAGGTAAGACCACCAAAAAAGAAGGAAGTTGCGGACGAGGGTAGCCAAACCCTCCCCCGACCGGCTGCGAGGTCCACACCAGACACCCGCAAACGGCCGAGAGAGTCGACAGCGAGCCCGGAGGTGTCTGCGGCGAAGAAGCAGGCAGAGAAGAGGCCGAGAGCCTCCAACAAAGAAAAGGAGTGGATGGAGGTCCCTAACAGGAAGGACCTCCGAAATAAGAAGAAGAAAGAGAAGAAGCTCTCCAAAACGCCCGAGAAATCTCGCCGTGCGCGCCCAGACGCGGTGCTCATTAAACCAGCAGAGGTAATGAGCTACGCTTCTATCTTGCGCGAACTCAAGAAGCGCGTCAACCCTGAAGAACTGGGCACCACAGTTCAGGGAATCAGGGAGACGCGATCCAAGGACTTGATAGTAGAACTGAAATGTTCCACAAAAAGCAGAGAGAAGATCGACAATGCCTTTAAAGAGGTGGTTAGAGCCAGGGGGGCGGTCCGCCATCTCATCCCCAAGATCGAGGTCAAGATCGCCGATCTGGAACCAACCATTGAAGCGGAAGACGTTGAGGATGCCGTCAGGAACTACTTCGGCCAAGGAACGGAGCTGGAGCTAAGGGTGTCTTTAAGTAAGACACCCTATAGAGGAAACCGGAAGGTGTATGTGATTTTGAAGCTGCTCAAAGGAGCCCACATCAAGATCGGGTGGGTCTCCTGCAGAGTCCGCAGGAAAAAGGAGGTGAACCGGTGCTTCCGCTGCCTTGGCTTTGGCCACATAGCGGAGGACTGCCGAGGGACGACCGCAGCAGGTGCTGCTGGAGATGCGGTGAGGAGGGGCATCTCGCGGGTTCCTCCACCGGGAAGCCGAGGTGCTTTCTCTGTGCCGCCAAGGAGGAAAAGCCCCGGACTGACCATATACCGGGGACTATGAGCTGTGCGGTCTTTTGGAAGGCAGCCCCGAATAGGAAGCCTTAGAAAGGCCACTATGGGAGAGAACCTGGACCTGTTACGCCAGGAAACAGATGAAGAAGCAAGGAGGAGAGGCTATCATCGCCTAAAGATGCGCCCCCCCACCCCCCTGAAGTAATGCCTAACGGCGGTTCCGGGGTGCGATTCCACGGCCTGGAGACAGGGAGGGAGTTTTAGTGGGTAGGGCTGCGTGAGCAGCAGAGTCCCACAGACCAAAAAAAAATTATTATATAATAGGTGCGCAACTAAGTTCCCGCTGTTTTTTTTATAAAAATGGAACTTTATTGTGAAAGAATGGTTACAAATGAATCATTCAAAGTATTTCCCATTGTTAGCTACAACTTTTGCCCATCTTTCTGGTAGAGCTCGAATACCGTTACAGTAAAAGTGTTCATCTTTTGAGGCTATCCACGAATCAAGCCATTTTTCGATGTCTTCATATGAGCGAAACTGCTGATCAGCCAGACCATGTGCCATCGACCGGAACAAGTAATAATGAGACGGTGCAATATCTAGGGAATACGGCGGGTGGGGTAGGACTTCCCCTTCGAGCGTTTCCAGGTAGGTTTTAAGGGGTTTGGCAACGTGAGGCCGAGCGTTGTCATGCTGTAGAATCACTTTTTCGTGCCTCTGCTCGTATTGTGGCCGTTTTTCGCGCAGTGCTCGGCTCAACCGCATCAATTGCGTTCGATACCGTTGCGAAGTGATGGTTTCGTTCGGTTTCAACAGTTCATAATAAATAACATCAACCTGGTCCCACTAAATACACAGCATAACCTTCGCAGCGTGAATATTCGGCCGAGCCGACGACGTAGAAGCATGATCGGGCAGTCCCCATGGCTTTCTTCTCTTTGGGTTGCTGTAATGAATCCACTTTTCATCACCCGTCACGATGTGATGAAGAAAACTCTTCCTTTTTTGCCGCTGAAGCAGTTGTTCACAGGCGAATAAACGACGCTCAACGTCCCTTGGCTTCAAATCACAAGGAACCCAAGTTCCTTGTTTTTGAATCATTCCCAATGCATGCAGTCGCTTGGAAATGGCTTGGTGGGTAACTCCTAATGCTGAAGCAAGCTCTTCTTGCGTTTGGCACAAATCCTCATCGAGCAATGCCTCCAATTCAGCATTTTCGAAGATTTTTAGCCTTTCTTCACGCGGACGGTCGTCAACATCGAAATCACCGTCTATGAACCGACGGAACCAATCACGGCACGTTGTTTCACTTAGAGCAGCATCTTCGTATAGTTTTTGGAGCTCTCGATGCGCTTCAGCCGCCGTTTTCTTCGAATGAAAGAAGAAAACCAACACTTCCCGCAAATAACGATTATTTGGCACAAAGTCAGACATTTTATGACGCCAAAACAAAATTACTAAAGTGTCAAAACGGTTTGTTTATCATATGTCTAAGCTTGGTTCATGACATTTTGGATAAGTCAAAATCGACCAGCACTTACTACTGGAGCCATCTATTGACAAACAGCGGGAACTTAGTTGCGCACCTAATACTGTCGTGCAAGATAAGTCTACCAGTAATTGAAACCAATGGTAGTTTTTGTGAATTTCTAAAAAACGTCTCTACCAACAATTATTTGTTGGATGCATTTCAAAAAGGACGGGATAAAAATATTGACAATCTTTCGGATTCATTTCGGACAGAAATGGAAAAAAGGAAATGTACACGTTACTTTAGATTCTGATTAGGTTTAAATAGAATCAGATTGAAAACGGACACAAAACATGGATAGAGATTCGGATAGGAACGTTTAATGGAGAATATTGTATGTCATACACACTCCGGGTAGAAAAAAAAAATTCCTACAAAACACAGATAAAGGTTTGTATAAATGTGTGTGCGCAGGGGGTATTGTGAGTTGCACACACTTTGGGTAAAAACAAGAAATAGAAAATGGGCACAAAATTGGAATAAGATTATGAATAGGACTGGTTAGACACCGAATGCTGTCCATTTTTCATCCAGTATTTTAAGCAAAGCTACTATATCCCTTTCCTATAAATATACCTTTAATGATACTTCTTCATTGAAAATTTCAATTTTGCGAATAAGTTCATTCGTACTTTTTACAGGGTCATCTTGCAATGTAACTTTTCTATTTACAATACTGAAATCTGTTTCTGTATCTGTTATAACAGATATCCCATCTGAGTCTTCCAAATGCGTACTGTCGTTCTCTTCAGTCTTATCTTTTGAAAATTCTACACGCCGTCTACGGAGCTTTATACTCTGAAAAGTAGTATTTATGAATAAATATTTACAAATAAACAGCTAATAACGATGATAACATATATTTGTCTAAAGTTAATTATTAATAATAGTATTATAATATAATAAATGATACATGAATAATAAATAGCTTCTATCTCACAACGGAACCTCTGTAAAAATACATCCATAACCACACCTAACAACCGTGAGACAGATGGTATAACGTACGATGGACCTAAGGCGAAAGGCAAACGAGACTCTTGTGTATCTTGAGCATTTGAAGCGACTTAAAGATAACTGCTCTTTGCATTACACCCGCAAGTGCTTCAAGGTATTAGCACGCGAATATGGTCATGAACATTTCTCATCACGAACATAATTCGTTTATTAAAGTCAAGAAGAATAATGTTCGTGCTTAAAAGTGCGAAATAAGGAAAATTGCTGAGAAGATGAAATTCTAGCATATTTGGCACCGCTCGTTTTCTACTATTTACTCCCTCTCCCTAGGAGCATTCCAATGTTGGGGACGTTACTCAAAAAAAGTAATTATAGAAAGAACTGGGTATGAATTTTGTGAATTATAAAATATACATGTCTTTAAAAAACATAAATAAAGAAAACTTGTAATTATCGATGCAATATTTTGTACTTTTTTCTATAGGAAACTTCCAAACTCGACGAATACGCGACCATGAGATGGGTGACTTTATAAGCCAATAAATGATGCGGAAAGAACGTTCTTGAATCCCGAATTGAGGCTCTAGATCGAATAAGGAGGTACAATATTTTTTGGTTTAAGGGGTAACACCACTGTAGAATTTTCAAAAAATCATTTTTTCTTTTATTAGCTTAAAATATGCTCTGAACCTGCTGAAATATGAGACAGAAAGTCTAATCCCTGAAAAAAAATTTGTAAGAGTAGAATTTTTTCATTTCTTCATGTCTATACCACATTTCAAAACTTCAAACGGGTTTTTCTCGAAATATGATTTTTCAAAACGGCACGCAGCATAACTAACAATTTTCAATATTTTTATTTGAAAATTTAACCTCAACTTTGAAATAACATTTCAAAGTGAACCACGTAGGGGATTTTCGATTAGTTAATTTAAACAATATTTATTAACAAGTGACTGTCTATTTTTTTGGTGACAATAAACGACTTTATTTAAACTCTCGCCAATTACACAAAAATCAATATTTCTAAAATCCCCTATGTGGTTCACTAGCTACACTCATGTAGATTACATGTTTTTTTTCCAGCTTCAAATTCGCACAAGTTATAGTGCGTGTCGAAGATCGACTCAAATTAAACACGCCTCGGGAGAATTGCTGCAGTGTCGCCATTTTGTAATATTTTCCTGCAAAAATTTTTTGTAATGTACTTAAATATATGCTTAATAACTACCCCAAGTATCATTTCTCTATCACCTTTCCTTCCGCCCAAAAAAAATTGTCAAGGAAACGCTTTTTTTTTTTAGGTCTTTACAGTGGTGTTACCCCTTAAGCACAATGACTTGCTATTATATTGAAATTTTGTTCCTAGGGTAAATTTTCAGAAATTCAATTAATGTAGGGAATTTGCTTAAAGTCCTTCAACAGTTATTCAAAAAGTAATTACTCTTGAATTGTTAGACTTAATTTGCGCTCGAAAGAAAAGATTATACAGTAAAGTCTTTAACGAAACAGTCAGAGGGAAAGCATAAGTGCGGGGAGAGAAATACGGAAAGGCATAAGTGCCTGTCAAGTGATCGTTAGTTGTTTGTTCATATACATGTACACTCAGGCATTCGTTATTCTGTGTACGTGTATGCAACACATAACTAATATAGGAATAAATAAAGGAAATATTTGTATGAGTTTTCACAAACATTTTCATGGGAATTTTCGTGGGAAATTGCTATATGGAGTAGATATTAGAAAAAAATGGTGTCAGATATCTGGTGTAAATTTGCGTACGGCGAGTTTAACGACAATTCGTAGATTTCGAAATAAAGACCCATACAAATTTCCATCGGTTTTCTTGTAATGAATTAAAGGCAGGATCCCATATAAATTCTTATTTAAATCCTTTCACAAGTTCATAGATAAAATTTTTCAATAAGAACTAAGAACTAAATTCAATAAATAATATATACCTTGCATATATTTTGCGTCACATTTTTGTCACATTTTCCATCGCTGTCGTCTCCATCACAACTATCATTTACTGCATCATTATTGTCACATTTGTCATCGCTGTTATCTCCATCACAACTATCATATTGTGTATTATCTTTTGCGACTTTCACATGCATTTCGTCTATTATATCCCAATCATCGCACAACAAACTTTCGTGATATTTGCATTCCCTAATGTCAGTAGACGTAGAATCATTATTTTCCATTATGGAGTATTTGTTACTTGCGTTAAAGATGTTGATTCGGAGTATCTAAACGAAAGAAAAGTATGCAATGAACATATTTACTCCGCATATTTACTTCTGTAGATCAGTAAATATACCGACAACTACCTATATTGCACATATAATTTAAAAATTCCTGATAATTTAATACAAAAAAAACCTTGAAAGCCGTGTGTTACATTGTAAAGACAAAGAACAAATGTTATTTTATTTTACAAATAGATTTGACACTTCATATTTTGACGTTTATAGCGTAATGTTATCGTCAGGGTTGAAACGAAAGATCAAGAACTATTTGTTAGATTCAGAGATGGGTAGCAATACATTGAACATAATATTTTCTAGGTAATTTACTTGGTTTTTTACAGTATTTTACCAGGTATTTCACGTCTTTAGTTTTTTGCACAATGTATTTTTGTGGTGGGGGGTAAATGACGTAAAATACGATTTTATTTCGTCTAAAAAAACCATGTATTCACGTAAAAACCTCAAGTTACGCGTAATGGTGCTTTAATACCTCTCCGTCTGTGGGCCAAGAAATTCATTTAGAGTACTTTATTAGCACATTCCGTTGCTCAATAAACAGGATTCAACAGAATGGGCCAATCAATTTCTGTAGATGAATTTGCCAGCCCGCAATCGGAGAGGTATAAAAACACCTTAATGCACAACCTTGCGTAGGTAGGGTTGTAAAGTTTCATGAAACCTTGGGAAAATGAAACGTTTGAAGCATAATGGCGGGAAAATTCAAACTAATTGAATTTTCAAAATTCATCTATAAATTGCATATATAATTAACACTGTAGGTGAATTTTCAACTTTCAAAATAACACAGCGTGGTGACTATCACCAGCAGTTAGGTATTCATGAGTAGAGTTTATGTGCACAGCTATTTGGCTAATCTGGCGCTTGTTCTCAGATAATTTAATTATAAAAATATGGATTTTTTTTACTTGATTTTTCTTCATTTTTTGTATTAAAAACGTCTAAATCTTTATTGAATCAACATAAAATGTTGTAAATATTTCTTTTTGTGTTGGAACTCAATCGTAGCTACCATAATCTCCTATTGGATTAAGCATTTTAGGGATTTTTTATTCGTTTTAGGCGCTATTTCGTGTTTTTTCCACTATTTTTTCAATTTTTTGGATTTTAAACTCAATTTTTCATCACACCTAACCGATGGTGATAGTCACCACCACGAAGTAATATAAGGAGGCCAAACTTGGCCGAGAATCTTGAAGTGAGAAAAGTTTGACGTCAAATTTGAACAAATAAATCAGTTAGTGAGGTTAAATACCGGCGTGCAATTCCTCATTTATTCATTGTTTTTTTTTTGTGTAATCTTCGTCCTGAGTGCTTCGCTTCAAAAGATCATAGATACAGCATACAAGCAATTGAATATTTTATCCAAATCTTTTAATTGCACCCAGTTATAATCTCAACTTTTAACATTTATTTCTATCTACACTACTTCGTGATTTACACCAAAGTACATTTAAAATAAGAGTAAAGGAGACAGACAGTGTAAAATTGTACAAAAAGAAAACGTCTGTCTTTTTTGCTCTTATGTATTTTCTGTGATATATTACATTAAAGTACATTTCAAAGAGATTTGTGATAAATTGAATCGTATAAATTAATACTTCATGACATAAAGTATTTACCAGGGTACGTAACTTAAAGAATTTGAAATCTTTTTGTGGAAAAAAAGACCCTTTCGACTGCGATGGGACCTTCCAACTCTACCAACTGAGCTACACAGCAGTGTGCTCAGATTGCAAACCGGGGTACGTACAGACACGATTGCACGCCGTGTCCGTGTGAAGCGAGTAGGGAGAGACGACGGGGCGCGCTGCTTTTGTTTCTTCCTCGTCGTTCTTGCGTGCGATAACGGCACCTCCAACTTCTCCTTATTCTCCTCGGTTCCTCCTTGCAATGCTATTTTTAGATTTCATGCTGTCTGTTAGAGAGTCGAAATTGAGAATTGTATTTTTCTCGACTCCGTGCAAAAGAGGCGGGAAGCAGACGACAATTTCGAATTTACGAAATATGTAGTTATATAATTAATACTTCTTTTTTCAATATTTTTGAAAAATCTGCTTGATTTGAACATCTGAAATCTCCTACAAAATTGTATAAGGATTTTAACACTTGAAAAATAAAAAATTTAATACCAATCAATATTTACAATTTTAACCAATATAGAAATTGAATAGAATTTTAGGTTTTCAAATTAAATCTTAAATCATGAATTTCGGATTTCCATTCATCTTACCCGTACATTTAAAAAAATTGTAATTAGAGAATTACTTTCTATTAAAAAGAATGTCTTAATAGCAAATTTAAATTTCTATTCAAGCTTAAAATTGATATACTCAATTTTAGGTTAGAAATATTTTCATCTTATATTTTTTTAACAAAAAATGAAATACTCTACGTAAAGGAAAAAATTTCTAATAGAAGTACATACAATATATTTTTATATTTTAAACTCAAAATGTATGCATAGGCTAAAAAAAATTAAGATTAAAATATTTTACTGTAGAATTGAATATATCAATTTTGAACGTGAATAGAAATTTAAATTTTCTATTAAGACATTCATTTTAATAGAAAATAATTCACTGATTAAATTTTTTTAATGAATGAATAGAAATCCGAAATTCATGATTTAAGATTTAATTTGAAAACCTAAAATTCTATTCAATTTTTATATTGGTTAAAATTGTAAATATTGATTGGTATTAAATTTTTTATTTTTCAAGTGTTATAAAATCCTTATACAATTTTGTAGATTTAAGATGTTCAAAGCAAGCAGATTTTTTTAAAAATATTGAAGCAGAGATTTTTATTTAAAAAATTAAATGCTGTACGAAAAAGAGAATTTTTTCAAATGAAGTAATTGTCTTAAAATGTAAAGAACTTTTAAATTAATATATTGACGTGAAATTTTAAACATTTTTTGACTTTTTATTTTACTAGTTAATTATATTTCAAGTTTTTAAATCTCCTATTAGTTTTACAAGATCTTCCAACAGTTTAATTCAGGCAAGTATTTTTCAACTACAAAATCGATATATTCAATTCTATAGTAAAATTATTTTTATCTTAATTTTTTTTAGCCTAAGCATACATTTTGAGTTTAAAATATTAAAATATAATTTATGTACTTCTATTAGAAATTTTTTCCTTTACGTAGAGTATTTCATTTTTTGTTAAAAAAAATGTAAGATGAAAATATTTCTAACCTAAAATTGAGTATATCAATTTTAAGCTTGAATAGAAATTATAATTTGCTATTAAGACATTCTTTTTAATAGAAAGTAATTCTCTAATTAAAATTTTTTTAAATGTACGGGTAAGATGAATGGAAATCCAAAATTCATGATTTAAGATTTAATTTGAAAACCTAAAATTCTATTCAATTTCTATATTGGTTAAAATTGTAAATATTGATTGGTATTAAATTTTTTATTTTTCAAGTGTTAAAATCCTTATACAATTTTGTAGGAGATTTCAGATGTTCAAATCAAGCAGATTTTTCAAAAATATTGAAAAAAGAAGTATTAATTATATAACTACATATTTCGTAAATTCGAAATTGTCGTCTGCTTCCCGCCTCTTTTGCACGGAGTCGAGAAAAATACAATTCTCAATTTCGACTCTCTAACAGACAGCATGAAATCTAAAAATAGCATTGCAAGGAGGAACCGAGGAGAATAAGGAGAAGTTGGAGGTGCCGTTCTCGCACGCAAGAACGACGAGGAAGAAACAAAAGCAGCGCGCCCCGTCGTCTCTCCCTACTCGCTTCACACGGACACGGCGTGCAATCGTGTCTGTACGTACCCCGGTTTGCAATCTGAGCACACTGCTACACAGGCGTCCGACAGATCCTTCTTCACAGGAAGACCTCTTTATATCGCCTAGTGGCACTGCTTTACGACTTACGGCTGAAAATGATTTCAAATTATTTAGTTGAGTTCTAAATATTTGCCACTGTCTACATTATCGGAGGATCATTAGTCGTGTATCTGATAGGATACGTTGCCGACAGGTGTCCTCGTAAACAATTTCAAACTCTTACATCGCATTAAATGCAAATTAAATTCAAATTTAAAGAATTTGAAATCTATCTGTGGAAAAAAGACGCTTTCGACTGTGCTGGGATTCAAGCCCAGGTCTTTCGACGTAACTTACTGTAGGACATTTACTTAGTTATTTACAGTATTGTACCAGGTACTTTACGTCTCTAGTTTTTTACTCAATATATTTTTTAACTTAAGAAGTTTTTAAGGTATCGCAACCCATCTCGAGGCTACATAATATTAGAGACTTAAATTTACCGGTGTGGCTTCCTTTGACCTATAGTGACGTCTTTTACTAATAAAAAACGTTGCTACAAGTTAAAGGAAGACCAAGGCAAGTGTAACTCGCAACGATCCCTTCTTTACCGCGATTGTTTGCGCAGTAAACCAAAATCGGCCCTTTGTACATCCTGTGAAGTGCTCAGAGCTGTAAGAAATAATCACGAGACGAAGAACGTGCGCAGTACCATCAAAGTGGCTCACTGCGCAAAGCAGCGGAATCAAGGGAGGAGATAAAGTTACTTCACTATGGCATCCCACCCCCACCACGGGAGTTGAGTCTTCTAGTCTCTAGTCTCCTTGAGGAAGACACACCGGCAAATTTACATCTCTACATAACACTGATCTCTATAATACACTGGATGCACAATCAATGCAAAGTCGTGTGCCCAATTGAACGCTGAGCCGCCATATTTACTTAGGTTGATTACAAAGAATGTTGCGGTAAATTCAAATATAGTAAAAAGGGAAAAGTGTAAATATTAAAGAAACAATATGAAATCCATGCTTTTTTACCGATATTAGTATTGATAGTATACATAATTAAACTTATGAAATGAAATTTATTAAATAATACTAAAATATAACTCAGTAATATTTATTATTATGTTATACAATGTTGTATATATTTAAATAGACATATGCATTTATTTCTTAACTATAATTAAATATAAATTTATCAAATATAGATTACAGAATTCAACAAGTAAACGTACCTTGGAGTAGTGTAAAAATTATCTCACGTTCTGAACGTGAACTATTAATAATAGTCACATATAATAACTATTTTTAGTATAAATTAATTCGCGTTTCATAATTCAACCCTTGTGTACCTGTATATTAACGGTTTTGAAAACTGGAAAAAAGCTCCATCCCCTTCTGTTTAAAAAAATGTTGAATTACTTGACCTTGTTGGCGTATTTCATCATACGTTTAAATTGCTCAGGAGTAATAATTTGCTCCAACTGAAAGAAGTAATAGAAATAATTTTAAATATATACAAAAATTATAAACTATTGTATTTTGGTCTTTTGCGAACATTTTAATTTATCAGAGAATAATAAAATTGGAAAAGAAACAAACCCTAAAATATAATTAATACTGAATGCAGATATTACATGAAAATTAAGTATGTACATGCTGTGACTAGTATGTTACTAAATAATAGAATCCAATTCTATAAAGACCTAAGTAATAATATAGAAGATTATCACTAAATAGTACAAAACATCAAGTACGAAAGTACTTCACAAGCAGCAAATCACTTATTTAAAAAGCACCAGAGTATCACAAACAAGAAGTTTTAAGTGTCAAACTAAAGTAGTGACGAATTCAACACCTTAACTTTCGAACTACATGCAAAAGTAATAAATAAACAATTCTTAAAAGAAACAAATCGATAATAATTACAATAATAAACAAAATATATAATCATTGTTTTCTTTTAAGAATTTTTTATTTATTACTTTTACATGTAGTTTAAAAATTAAGGTGTTGAATTAGTCACTACTTTAGTTTGACATTTAAAACTTTTTGTTTGTGATACTCTGGTGCTTTTTAAATAAGTGATTTGCTGCTTGTGAAGTACTTTCGTACTTGATGTTTTGTACTATTTAGTGATAATCTTCTATATTATTACTTAGGTCTTTATAGAATTGGATTCTATTATTTAGTAACATACTAGTCACAGCATGTACATACTTAATTTTCATGTAATATCTGCATTCAGTATTAATTATATTTTAGGGTTTGTTTCTTTTCCAATTTTATTATTCTCTGATAAATTAAAATGTTCGCAAAAGACCAAAATACAATAGTTTATAATTTTTGTATATATTTAAAATTATTTCTATTAATTCTTTCAGTTGGAGCAAATTATTACTCCTGAGCAATTTAAACGTATGATGAAATACGCCAACAAGGTCAAGTAATTCAACATTTTTTTAAACAGAAGGGGATGGAGCTTTTTTCCAGTTTTCAAAACCGTTAATATACAGGTACATAAGGGTTAAATTATGAAACGCGAATTAATTTATACTAAAAATAGTTATTATACGTGACTATTATTAATAGTTCACGTTCAGAACGTTACATAATTTTTACACTACTTCAAGGTACGTTTACTTGTTGAATTCTGTAATCTATATTTGATAAATTTATATTTAATTATAGTTAAGAAATAAATACATATGTCTATTTAAATATATACAACATTGTATACCATAATAATAAATATTACCGATTTATATTTTAGTATTATTTAATAAATTTCATTTCATTACTTTAATTATGTATACTATCAATACTAATACCAGTAAAAAAACATGGATTTCATATTGTTACTTTAATATTTACACTTTTTCCTTTTTACCATATTTGAATTTACCGCAACATTCTTTGTAATCAACCTAAGTAAATATGGCGGCTCAGCCTTCAATTGGGCACACGACTTTGCGGACTTTCCCATTGGCATTGTGTATCCAGTGTATTATAGAGATCAGTGCTACATAATATATAGAAAAAATTTGGCGTAATATACATCATAATTTACGTAAAAACCGTATAATTTATCTGAAATGTTTCACGTACATAACCCTGCTGATCTATCCCTTGGCTCTTCTGGGTTTAATGTTCATGATTCATGATTGATAACTTGGGATACTTGTTTATTATAATCATTCCGATTTTTTATTGGCAGTTTAGAAGTCAAAATGAATTAAATTAACTTTTGCCGTAAAGGAACTGAAGAACAATTTAATTTTGGTATGTTTTGAAGAAATATTACCTTGTTTGCAGAAGGGGGAAGGGGGTTAAATCCGACATAACCTCAATTCTTTTTGCCATGCGTATATACCGTGTTCAAAAGATTCATTTATATGCAAGTTAAAAATGGCGTTTCGTATAGAATAGACGTGTACTATTTATTTTTACATAAATCTTGTTATTTTTTCTCGCTTTTCGGGATGCTTATTTTTTGCATAGATTGTATGAGGTGCTAGTAACGTTATGCGTTAGAATTGATATTATAACAAGTTGATTAAATTACGTGCAAGTCGTGTAGATTAATAATGAAGGAAATTGCTTTAGCAGCTTTCTACGTGATTTCGAGTCTCGTTATTGTGTGTGGTCTTATACTAGCAGGTGAGCTAAATGATTTTTAATTTTAATATTTTAGATTGGCTATATTCTTTTTCCATTGAGAATTTACATTTTAGACAATTATCGGTAATTTTCTTTTCCTTCGGTTGTATAGAAATACAGCTCTGTCTTAAGATCAAAGTTCAAATGAAATTGTTTGGAACGTAAAATCACACTTGTAGAAACTATTTATAGTTGAGTTAAATTTAATTACTTTTGAGTGTTTTTGCCCGCTTTACTTCTTCAACTTACCAAGTGAAACATTAATATAAATTTTGTAATAAAAATTAATCCAAGTTGCACAAAATCAACAGAAAATTCACGAGAAGATATTAGTTATTGCTAGAATTCGAACAGTTTTACAACGTTTAAAAAACAGTTGCAACGATTAAGGGCATATAAGTTCACCTCAATCATCCTCTCTATAAAGCTTCCTTTTAAACTATAAATAAAACATATCAGTTTTCTTAATACGCAAAATTGCTTACATTGCGACAATCAGAGCTAAAGTAAGGCATTAGAAACTGTTTTTTTGTTTTATTGAAGAACATTTTTCATATCGAAAAATTGTCGTAAATTAAATATCTTTGTAGATATATGGAAGATTTCAAAGTATACGCCCTCGTCCTTTTTCCAATCAAACTACAATTAACTTCAATTGTCATATCATGGATTATTGTAATGTATTGCTTTATATTATAAAAACGCATTTTCAATAGATATTTGCATTTTTAACAATATGAAATAGGTCACTTATTCAACATTGCAATTGTTCGTGGTATGAATTATGTAAAATAACAGTAGTATTTACATATTTTCTGCCTTTTTCCAGGATGGTTCATGGTCTGGTGGTTTTTCCTTTCCCGATTTCGATTCGTACGTGAGCTTCTTGGTGGAATGAGTGAGTCTTCATCAGTTAGTGAATTGAAAAATAGTCGATCACGCATCAAGAAAATACGTCGTGATTAACAATTCATAATAAAATTGCGAAATCACTCCAGAAACTTGGACACCAACTAAAGCTTTTTTATCAGTCTGAAATCTTCAACTTCGATCGAAACTAAGAACAATGGCGATTAACATTCGTTGTGCCAATATTAATGATCTTTTAAATATACAACACTGCAATTTACAATGCTTGCCAGAAAATTATCAAATGAAGTATTACTTATATCATGCTTTATCTTGGCCACAATTGAGTTATGTAGCAGAAGATGAAAAAGGAAGAATAGTTGGTTACGTCCTCGCTAAAATGGAGGAAGACTGTGAAGATAATCCGCATGGACACATTACTAGTTTAGCAGTGAAACGATCACATCGAAGGCTTGGTATAGCCCAGAAACTAATGAACCAAGCATCAAGGGCAATGGTAGAATGCTTTGGAGCAAAATATGTTTCGCTTCATGTACGCAGAAGTAATCGAGCAGCTTTAAATTTGTACACGAGTAGTTTGCAATTTGAAGTGTCTGAGGTAGAGCCTAAATATTATGCAGATGGTGAAGACGCTTATGCAATGAAGAGAGATCTTAGTAGTTTTCACCAAGAAAAAAGTTCCAGGGAAAAGATTATCAAAGAAAGCAATACGCACATTCATTCTGGAAAATGTTGTGAACATTCTTAATGTAACTTAATCCTCGTATTCGAGAAAAGATTTTTCGAGTCGTTTCTCATTGTTCACTTAGCATAATTTAAGGTGTTACAAGTTTCTAACGTCATGTGATCCTTTAATATATCAACTGTAAAAAAAAGCCCATTAAAAGCTGAACAGTATATTGCTGTTGTTAAATGTTGCTTACTTTTTTCTTTATCATTTCTTTAATGATATTGTGTAAAAAAAAATTATCTCAAACGATGCAAGTAAAACATGATGCCTACAATGCAAAATAAATTATACAACACAATCTATTTTTCTCTCTTTATTTATCTTATAAACAACTTCCAACTTAAAATTTCAAAAAAAGCGTAGCAACTTGAATTTTTTTACATATTCTCATCACATATAA
The DNA here is from genome assembly GCA_030998225.1 of Diplolepis rosae. Classification (NCBI taxonomy): domain Eukaryota; kingdom Metazoa; phylum Arthropoda; class Insecta; order Hymenoptera; family Diplolepididae; genus Diplolepis; species Diplolepis rosae. Next base: position 5,356,931 of record JAPYXD010000710.1, read on the forward strand.
AGAGGTATTGAATTCATGCGAAATTTGACATTTTTTTCAATAAATTTCCACATTTCTTGACCCCTTGAATCCAAAAAAAGGATAAACATTATCAGAGTCCAAAAGAAGAAAAAGTTCGCAAGCTAACTATATCCAACAAAAACTCCAAAAATTAGGGAATTTTTGAAGTCTTCGACAAGTACTTTTTTAAGAATTCAATTATGGAATGTAAGAAATGAATTTTTATAAGTAAAATAATCCGAATGAAAAATATCTGTACAAGTGATTCCAATTATTTTTTTATGACTCATAGTATACATTGCATTTCAAAAATGCTATATAAATTTAAAAATTATCCTTTTTCAACTAAAATGAAAGCGTTACAAAAGAATGTTAATAAATAAAATTGTTTTGGAAAAAATATTGATAGGAAACATAAGTTTAGCTTTATTAATTTTTCAATCACGATATCTTTTGAAACGTTAAGAACTGTCTGCGGAAGGTAGACACATTTTCTTCATTATATTTTCCGACCCTAGACAAAATCTAAAAAGTTACACATGGGACCCAGCGCGAAGCGCGACGATTGAATCGCGTGCCTAAGGCGCGCTCAAAGTTACAAAAGATAAGATCTTCACTATTGGACTGTCAATAATCTTTTCAAGACTTTCAATTCTCTTTGCCTAATTTTCGGAGGGCCATAGCAATTTATTGCGCTAGGTTTTCTAAAAATGTCTTATTAAGTAAATAAGTTAATTTTTAAATACAAGGTATTAAGGAACACATGTATATATATATACCTTAAAAAAATTACATCATATATAGTGACACTAGTCTATTAATTAAGATGGCAAATAAAATGTATAGTATATATATCTTGCCATTTTGATATACATATATATCGCGAAAACTGAGTTTTCATTGTATAGTTATAGTATAAAAAGTCTATTATAAAATTTAATCTCGTTTCCAAGATATTTCATCGCAATTTTAGTATATTATTGCACGTTGCGATTACAGTAGAACCTCAAGAGACTTAACAAATTGGGGGAAAAACTAAGTCCCGAAAATAGTTTAGAAAAAAGTTGACGATTTGCTAACTATTGTCAAAATATATCGGGAAATTTTTGTTCATTGTTGACACCAAAAGTAGTCTACGTTCGTTTTTATCTTCTCTACCATTTCTCAAATTTGAAAAATAACATTTTATGTATTTTGGACACAAACATGTAGAATCTAGATCAAATTATTCACATGAACTTGTTACTTTTCTCAAGTATCACATCCCCTTAAGTCCTGCGCAGTCCAGTCCAAGGAGGTCCTACTATATATATATATATAAAAGCTTTTACAACGGTCATTAATTCAGAACGAATTACTCTATGACCAGATATTTATCTCTCAATTCTTTTCAGTTTTGACACGTTTTTGGATTTTCTAAACCGAATTTCAAATAACTACATTACTTAATCATTCAACAAGATTCTAAAGAAAAAAATAATTTAAGTTGATCTTTTTGAAACAAGAAACACGTTATATGACGTAATGTACAGTAAGCCATACGTGTTACTGAATGTATATATAATTGTACATATTTCTAGTATTAAGGCTGTTGGGCAGCGTGAATCAAAACAACTTTTAAATCCTTAGCTGTGTGCGAAACGTCCACAACACTGTCTACCATTTCCTGTACTGCGGTAACACTAGGGAAGAACTGTGCAGCTTGCTTTGTTTTCGAAACGATTTGTGCAAGAGCTTCATTTAAAGCATTAGCACATTGTAGAATTCGAGTTCTTACATCATTTCTCGACACGTTTCTATGTACAGTATCGCCGATATGAACCAACCTATGAGCACTCAAAACGACAAATTTGCCATGTGCAAGAAAAACCTATACAGAAGCGAAGAAAATGTTAGTATTTTCAAAAAAAATAACATTTAGAAAGGAGGTTTGAATTTAATATACCTTAGGAGGTTGATTATGTTCAACTGTTTGTAGAAAAGCATCAATTGCGTGGGTAAGATGTGATCCATGTGTTATCACTTGGGCTGCATAAAAAGCCAAGACCTGCTTATCGTTAGGATCCATTGGTGAAGGTGTAATATGTGGCGTTTGAATAGTAGCATTATCTGCTTCGGATACAAGAAGATCATAGTTACTGCGAAGTTCCTGCGGTAAAGATGCTCTTAGTTCTTCCCGTTGTTTTGCAACTACTTCTTTTGAATCCAAATTAACGTAATCATAATCTTCACCAGCATCATTGTTGGTATAGCTTGTAGATAAAGTCGAAGATCTTTTGAACAGTAATGTTGAATTCCCCTACAAATAATTATTTTTAGAAAATAAAGTATTTTTAGATGTCTCTCATTAAATGTTTACCTGAATGAAGCTAGCTACTTGACGAACATCCTCTGTTAAGGATCTAGCACATGCAATGAGCTGATCAAGTGGATCAGTATGTGTCGGCGATATAATCGACGGAACAGAACAATTTGTTGGAGTCGGCGTATCATCACATCCCCGACAGAGTTGAGTTGCATCCCATTCTATAGCGTCTAATTCTCCTGCTGCTTCTTGAACAAGTTTATCGGAATCACGGAGTGCTTTTACCAATGGCCGTAATTTTACTGCCAGTCCCTTATCCGGTGCTTTTCCAGCATTTCCAAGAGTTCCTAGAAACAATAAAAGATTACTTATCGAATAAAACGAAAAATGATGCATTTTTATTATTAAAATGCAATCAAATAAAATACTTTGTGGAGATTAATGTAATATCTAGTAATTTCACGAACCTTCTGCAAATTCAGCCAAGTCATGCAATGAAGATCTTAATCTTAGAGAAGCCAATCTAAGATCCATTAAAATTTTGTCTAACTTTTGAGGTGTTCTCCATCCTGGACTAACGAATCCTAATAATTTGCTTATGGCAGCAGAAGCTTCACTTTGAAGTCTTTGCAAGCCCTCTAATGCAGAATCTAATTCCAGTGGCAACTCTTTATTAACTGGTACATCGTAAACATGTTGGTTTGGTGGTGGAGGTGTTGGGGTTTTAGGCAAAGGTGTATTGTGACGAGAGGGTACTGTAGATGTTACAAGACGAGGTCGAGGTACGTCGTAATCTGGAGCAGTGAAACTAGACCTGGATAGAAAACTATTATCAATAAGTTGTAAAATTACATTGCATACTAATGCTAAAAGTGTATACAGAGATAAAAGAATACAAATGTCTCGAAATCGCAAAGTTCGTATATTTAGGACAATATTGTCCTAAATATACGAAGTTTTAAATAACCACCTACCTGTTAGATCCACTAAGAGAACCATCATTTGTAAGACTGGAAGCTGAACTACTAGGTGTTAAAGGTTGCGATGGACGCGGTACATCGTAATTATCGAGAGGAGTTACTGCAGAACCACCAGAGCAATTAGAATTTGGTGTACATGATGCCGGTGGTTTTGGAATGTCATAACACGATGGAGCAGGGCTTGGACTCCTAGCAGGTGACGTAATTATAGCAACAGCTCTTGGTGGTGTATCATAACAATCATTCATGTCAGCAATACTGTCAACTGTAGTTGCTCTCATATTCGATAAGTAACGACCTATATTACAGCATATATATATTATTGAATCCTAAATTATAACTATTACGAAACTAAAGCACTTTGCAAAAGGAAGTTATGTTTACAGGATGACCACTTAAATTGCCGAATACGATTCGCGGTCATACAAATTTTTACATAGTAATTAAATAAATAATTTTTGAAGACTGAAATTGAAACTTAATTTAAGTAAACTGAAAAACCAAACGCAAAAATATTTAAATAAGCACTTCTATTCAAAATTATTTTGGTATTAAAACAACATATGTGAAGGTAGTTAACTTAAATTCTTTATGAAAATAGAATAAAAAATAGTTCTACATATTTTTAACCCGATGTGAGAAATATTTCAATTGATCCCTAGGTTCAATATTTTTAAATATTGGCCGTAAAAATTTGGAGTTACTTTGATTTAATAATTGCAAATTTCAAAAATTCCCTATCATTTACCGATCTAGTGACGATCCTGATTAGAATAAAAATACTTAAATATTTACCCATATGTAAATGATCATTAGTTTCGTTTAAACGGGACTCGTAGATTGGTTGAGGTGCAGGACTTGACCTGTTCGCTGGAAGATCATAAAGATATACATCTCCAAACTTCTGTGGAGTTACAACCTGTAAAAATGCAATCATTTACATTAATGCAGTCTGCTTTAAACTTTGATCAACCTTATAAAAGTGAAAATAGCCTTACTCTATTAGATTGAACATGCCAACTACGACGTTTTCCATGTCTTTGAGAACTATCATCAGCAAATGTGAGATTGCTAAAACAACCTCCATTGTCGTACTGACCTACGAGAAGTCGTAATCTATTTCCTGGACATATTCCCTGCGGTAAAAAGGAGTTGATAAATCAAGCTAATATATGTAGATCCTAAACACGATTCTAACTTGACACAAGGGAGTAAATAGTTTAGAAAATTTGAATCTGACATTCAAACTCTGATCTCTGTAAAAGTATTAACCGACTATAAGTTTATATTTAAAAAATAATACATATCTAATAGATAATTGTGTCAGAGACAAGCCTTCTTGCAGTTCATCCTTACCTGTCTACCTCGTAACGAACAAAGCCACCATCCTTCTAAACCAGCGGCATTTTGCTCTAAAACTGTGAGTACATCACCTTTTCGAAATGCTAGTTCATCGGGAGCCTCCGCTATATTGTCATACAGGGCACGAGCTTTAACGCATTTCTGCTGAAATAGAAATTCATGAAATTGATATTGACAAAGAAATAAATTACCAAATTAAATAAATTACCAAAAAGCTCAGACAAGTAAAGCCTTAACAAGAATAAGAAACACAGGAAGAAAATCCATGTTATTATAGAGTAGGTAAGTTTTCAAACAAGCAATCTTTTTGTCTTATAAATACTACATGTATCGATGGAATATTTTAAAGATCATTTACCATGAAAAATGAAAATTCTTCCAAAATTTTTATTGCCAAGGTTTGAAGTGTTTTACTTTAATTCGTTAGATACAAGACACCTTATTACCGAATTTAAAGAAGTAGGAATGATCTCAGAAGTTTGGGGTAGCATCCTGAGATTAATACAGTTGTCGAAGACTCTCCGATTAAAACAACTTTTTACCACACACAATTGTTAGCTGGTTCAGCATAACTGAGCTTGATAGAGAAGATACACTAGAGGTAAGTAAATTAAATAAATATAAAGAAACACATCACAAATACTTGATATTAATCTACTAAATGTAAAAATTAACAGCCATATAAATTAAATACACTATACGCGGTACACTAAAGTCTTTTCTTAAAAGTGGGCTGCTTTCTTCGAATTTACTGGCATTGATTTTTACGCTACAGGTGAAAGTTGAGTCACAGAAAAACCATATGTATATACATCCTGCAGTGATCTCTACACAGGGTTCGGAACGTGAATTATTCAAAGTAATTTAGACGAGTTTAACATGTATATTACTATGTAATTTACATCAGACTTATTAATTATTGAGGTGTAAAAGTATTTTAATTTTAAAATACTTTTATTTAGGGTATAAATTGCTTATTTTATGGAACACTTTATATGCAATATATTTTTATATTTTTCAAAATATAAAATTTTATCTAGTATAAGTACAGCACTGGGAACAGTTAAGAGGATTGGGAGCGCAGCATTAAAGGAGGAATTACACCTCTGCATGCAGGAATTATGCATGCAGGTTACCATGGTAACATATTAGTGGGAAAGAAATAGTAAAATTGTCAGTCTCTTTCTCTCTTGTATGTTACCATGGTAACCTGCATGCAGAGGTGTAATTCCTCCTTTAGGGTGCCGTCCTATGAATGCATGCTGCGCTGCGTCATAATAAGTGTAAGAGAGACACATTCATTTTTTTGTCTCTTTTGACCTTTTTATGACGCAACGCAGAACGCATATGTGGGATGGCACCGTAGCTAGACGCAACAGCGGAGCACTTGGTGGCTATGAATTGAAGCAGATTGAAGCTTTATTTCTGGCTGGGTACTAGGGTTTGGAAGCTACACGTAAATCTGAGTTTTTTTTACGTAAATTACATTTTCTGTGTAATTTGCGTAGACAACGTAGGAAACTTGGGTAAATTTATGATTGTAAAATTTCATGAAACTTTGGGGATGTCGAGTACACACGGAGCGAAATTGTGGAATGAGCATGTTAAAATTATGGTACACTATGGTACATGTTTACAAGACGCATGCGTGGCACGAAATTCAAATTGATACATCTTCAAATACTTCAAAGTTTAATATTTTTCATAAATAAAATGCTAATAACATTTTGTTAATAAATATAATAATATGATGTTTCAATAAAACTATTGTAATAATAATTATAACATAGTTTATACTTATTCAAGTCTTTATATTTTGTAACATTTACTTAAGGTAACTCTTATTAAAGAATATTTTTTTTTTTATAAAACAACTTATAATCTATAAAAAGCAAGTATAATATGTAATTGTCTCTGGAATACCTTTACGTAAATGACATGAAAATTAACTCTACTCAGCCTTCATTTAATAAAATGATTGATTGGTCAAACATGCTTCATGTAGGGCAGAAAACAATTCTCATTGAATAATAGCTATTCTGATTTTGTCTTCATTTCATTTCGGTTAAATGAAAAATAAAAAAATATAAATATTTGTAAATTATGGTATATTTAAAAGGTATAGTACACGAGGGATGGTACATGGTACAAGAATCAAAATTATTGTACGATTACATAATTATGGTGCAATACGGCTTCAACATTATTAACATAGGTTACGCTCGTATGATACAAGCGCCCTGTTCGACTGTGCTCGAGGCGCCGCTTATATACGACAAAAATTTTTTCGGAAAAACGGTGTGCAATTTTTTGCGCCCCCTATTTTTTGATTCTCTGTTCGACGACGGAAAAGTTCAAACATCCCTGGAGTCGGCCCAATATTAAGATCCATAATATTACTGCTTGTAAAATTAAATTGTGCAATCCGCATCTTGCAATACAAACAAATACAAATCAATACAAAAATCGACAGAAAATAACTTCAAAAATTGTGAATCAAAAATAATTGTCAAAAATAAAGTTAAATCGTTCATTTGAAAGTGTTCATTTAGAAAACTCCCGCAGTGACAAATAACTTAGCATGATAAATCATCTTATTTTTTATTTATCTAACTATAATAATTATCTAATTACCATCAATACTATATTAATAAACAATCTGTTGTGCTTCTGGCATTCTCTGTATTTTTTAATTCTCGCGCCAATGGCAAATATGAGAGTACACCGCCGATTCGCCAAGGCGGCCGGATGCGCCCAAACATCTGCGCGTTACACTTTTATTTCTTTTAGGAAATTATTATAATTCCGTAATTTTTAATTACCAAATATTTAAAGCAGACTACCAAATACCACCAAACGATTTCGAATCGATTGATGCAAAAATATTCAGAAAAGTCAAATTTTGGAGTGCAACATATTTTTTTTAAATTTTCCATATCTTTCTCAATTTTGACTACAAAACGACATAAGTTGACTACCAAACACCACCAAACAATTCCCGAAAAAAAATTTCATATATATTAAAAAATAGTGTAACAAATCTGACGTGAAACGTGAGCACTTGCAAGTACACTGTCAAAAAATTGTGTTAATGCGCTAATAAAGTTGTGAACCTTTGAATAGTAAAATGTTCGTGTTTTATTTGTTCCATGAGATTTATTTTATAAATCGCAATCCCAGTTTGCGGTAGCTGATTTTCAAATCAGCGCAAGTCAGCAACCACGAAGGAATAATAAGGAGACCTATCTCCATGTAAGCGACTTGGCAGGAGCAACGGCACGGTAAGTGCCCGGCTTGTAAGTTGGAAGTAGTGAAAAAGAGTGTGCAAGTGCGCAGTTGTCCTCTTCTTACTCACGGGAAAATGTGCGAGTGAGACGAACTTGTCAAATTGATCTAAGCCAGAGAAGTTATGCAACCCGGTACGCGACACGACATTGCTAAGAAAAAAATTTATTATATTAAATGCATTATATTATATTACATGCGATCTTCAAAATTTTGAAAATTTCTCGGATTAAATTCCCTCACCTTTAAAGGAAAAAACTATTCAACATTATTAAACACACGATTTACGAAGTAATAACAAATACCATAATTTCAATTTCAAGATTTACAATCTTATATTCGATATATACTTACCACTTTTATAATTCACTCCTTTAGCTTTATAGGAGTACTGAGATAATATTTTTTTCTTTTTAAACTAAATTGAAACTGAGCAAATATCTGCCGCTTGCAAATGATCAAAAAATCAATCAACATAACCACTCTGGCTCAGATCAATTTGACAAATTCGTCTCACTCGCACATTTTCTCGTGAGTAAGAAGAGGACAACTGCGCACTTGCGCACTCCTTTGCACTACTTCCAACTTACAAGTCGGGCACTTACCGTGCCGTTGCTCCTGCCAAGTCGCTTACATGGAGATAGGTCTCCTTATTATTCCTTCGTGTCAGCAACGTACCACGCATGGAGACTAGGTATAAGGAGACCAATCTCCATATATCCATTCCCGAAATGAAGTTCTGCCAAGTACATAGTTACAAAACTTCCCGATGAGGGCATATGTGTTCCCTGGGTGCAAAATGGCGACGTCTAATACACGATGCTTATAAACCGTGGATGCCGCCATTTTGCACTCAGGGAACACACATGCCCTCATCGGGAAGTTTCCTAACTAAGTACTTGGCAGAACTTCATTTCGTGTTTTGTGAAGTACGGCCATAAGAGATTGGTCTCCTTATATCTAGTCTCCATGGTACCCACGGATGACTGCTAATCAACGTTGGATCGAAGGGAATTTATTCCACAGCAGCGATTAGCCGATATAACATAGAGATGTAAATTACTAAGTAATATACATGTAGAGTGCTCTGTAAATTACATCGACTAATTTACGTACGGAACTCTGCTCTTCCTATTCTTTATGACTGATCTGAATTCTGATCCTGTCTGATCTGATCCTGTTTATGTTCATCAGTGGATGAGTACAGTAGTGCCAAGCTATAAAAAATCTAAAGATTATTTAAATTGCCAGTCAGGTAAAAGTTTATTACTTTTTTTCCAATTATCTTCTATTAAATAACCCTTTTGCTCATTACAATTATTGTGAATTAACAAATATATTTTGAGCATTCGAAATCATATTGTCATTTATACTTGAAATGTAAGATTATAGGTTATGATTTTTACTAAATAAAATAAAGTTTTCCGTTTTCACCGTATAAAAATAAGTGAGTAATTATTAAAAATTTAATTGAAATACCAAATATACAAATGAATATTTTCAAAGCTTATATATATATATATAATTATAAACTTGAATAGTAGTTACAGAATAAGCTGAACGTACACCGGTTTACGAATAACGCATTTTAATAAATTACATGCTATTTTGTGTTATTTCACATGTGGAAAAGTGTGGCGCAATAATTGAAATACATTTTCTGATCACGAATTGTAAAGATAAAAGTACATTCCATTATAATTATAAAATAGGAAGGCTCTAGAAGCTTGATGAGACTATCTAATTGTTTCTAAGAGATTATCCTCATGATATATCCTCCATAATATTGATATCAATTCGTCTGCTGATAGGCGAAATAGAAAGACACTTTTATTTTCAAAAATGTATCATTGTTATTTCTGTCTTAGTATGTCTGAAAAACACGAACTTCCTTCGGATTCGGATGAAGGTGACGAGGACTATGTCCCAGAAGAACAAGATAGTGTTTCTGAAATTGAATCTGAAGGGGATGTAGAAGCTTCACCAAATGAAGATAACAATGAGTGTCAAACAGATACTAATGTACGTAAAAGGCGAAAGCGATGTAAGAACATAAAGAGCAAGGTTTCGAAACGCAAGCACAAACACGAAAATCCTGTGGCCCATGACAAAGAAGAACATACAGAAGATGCAACAAAGGAAAAAATTGTAAATGAAGAAGAAGAAAAGAAAAAAGCTGACTCTTTATGGGCAGATTTTATGAAAGATACTGGTAAGTTCAGGACCTACATTTTTTATGAAGTTCAGAGTTACGCTAAAGTATACTTTGAATTTTTAGTTACGGGCATGTGTTACTTAGGAAATTAGCATCTTCATGTGAACAGCTAGGTACACTTTATACATGCTATCATCCGATATAATTAAAATTACGATGAACAAATTTAGGAGAAGCTAAGGTATATCCAAACGGACATAGCCTATTTTTAATTTTGATTACGTCAAAAAGTTTTGTGGAAGATTTTGGTGAAATTGGACTTTCTTTCAATTACCTGAACGAGAATTAGTCTATCTACGTCTATTTTTATCTTCTATACCATTTTTCAAATTTTTAAAAGAATATATTTTTATATTTAAAGAATTTGAAAATCTTTCTGTGGAAAAATGACAAAAATTTCAAACTCAACTAATTAATTTGAAATATATTTTTATATTTTGAAATAAACATGCAGACATAGGGTGTCGATCCGTCCGGATTTCCCCAGACACGTCCTCTTTTTGAGGCTTGCAACTTTTATCCTACAGGGTTTTTGACAGTCTAAGTTTTTGGAAATAGTATTTTTTAATTTTTTAAAAATTAGAATTGATAGAAATCTAATGATAAAAACATTCAGTTTATGTGAAATTTACTGGTTCTTTTCAAATTTAGTGAACCTATAGACATTTTAAACCATACAGGGTGATCCGCCAATAGTCATAAAGTTTTGAATGTCAAATTCTTTGTTAAAAACCAAACAAGAAATTATATTAACAAAGTGTTGTGCCTAAGCTTACTGCGCAAATTTTTTACCAAGATTCACTTCAGATCAGTAGAAAAATTGTTCTCAGCCAGATAAGACACAAACTTTTAGCAAAACTACATGAAGTAGAAAACCATATCACCGTCAATTGTTCATTGAGTTACCCACGATTTAAATACGAATTATGTACAAAAATTGCTTTCTAAATATATAGATATTTTCTATATAAGTTTATTTTTTATATAAGTTTCTCAGAAGAAGAAACCTGATCAATGAAACCTTAATGAAAAATTGGATTAAACATCAATAAAATTGAATCGAGAGTAAACACTGTAATTTTACACTTTATTCTAAAAGATTTTGTTAGCGATTTTTAGAATTCTTTCTAGTATTGAGGAATGCAATTCTAAGAGTATCGTTTTGTCCCAGAAGTCATAATTTAGCCCAATAAAGATACAGATAGTTGTAAACTGTTTAATTTGGAAGTAGTAGCGATATTACTGCCGGCTGAATCCTCGACAGGGTGAGACAAAAAAATGAAAATTTTGTTTAAATTATCACAATTCAATGTGTTCTTGGCAACAAATAAGAAGGTAAAGTTAAAATTAATAGAACTGAATTTTCCATGAGTCTGGATTTTTCATACATAGGAAAAAAAGGACGCCTTTTGAGATGTAATTAGTGGTACTTGCAATTAAAAATTTGTTTACTATAGTGTTTCCAACTTCATGTTCGTTCGGTAACAGTTTGTCTCTTGTCTGGCTGAGAATATTTTTCTACTGATCTCAAATGAATCTTGGTAAAAAATTCGAGCAGTAAGCTTAGGGGCGCGCGGAACTAGTAAATTTCTATTGGCTAATTGTAATGCTTAATAGTTTGAAAACTGTTGTTAGCACAACATTTTGTCAATATGATTTCTTGTTTGGTTTTTAACAAAGAATTTGACATACCGAAAATCAGCTCTGATCACTCTATGTAGGGACCTAAACTTAGTAAAATTTAACAATGTTCTAAGTATTAGACGCCCCTAAATCTCTGTTTATATCATTAAAATTATAAATTTACTTTTTCTTACAGCGACAGTTTTGAAACCAACATCAGATAATTCTACTGCAAATAGTTCTTTAGAAAAATCTGATAGTTCCGTTACAAAATTAAAAATGGAAGAAAAGGTTAAAATTACAAAAATTTTTGAATTTGCTGGTGAAAAAGTTGAGGTTATAAAAGAGGTTCCTGCAGATAGTGCTGAGGCCAGACTAACAGGATCTACAATTGAAATTAACGCAAAAAAAGCTAATGGCTCTTCACTTGACGAAAAACGAGAACCAAAAGATAGAGGAACCCGAAAAGTTGGTTTGAGTGGCATCTCATCTATTTTAGGTCAAATAGGAAAAAAGTCAAAAATAAGTACTTTAGAAAAATCAAAGTTGGACTGGGATAGATTTAAAAAGCAGGAGAATATAGAAGAAGAAATTAATACTCACAACAAAGGAAAGGATGGTTATTTAGAAAAACAAGATTTTCTTCAAAGGGCCGACTTACGTCAATTCGAAATTGAGAAACAGTTGAGAAGTTCCTCTCGTCGTAGTACTCGATAATTATTTGCGTAATTCCCTATCAACCTATGAAATATAACTAACATTTACATAAAGTGTTGAACTCAAAATTCTTGTACAAATGTTCATGTACTTTTACTCTTGAGACTCCAATTTTAATGTGGATCTTGATATGATAATTCAGAAATGAAATACGTTTTCCATAATAATTTCTAGATAAATTTTTAGCGAAGTTAATAAATACACGCGATGCCGTCTTTACAATTACTGTATATATCATGGAAACTGATATAAATTGATATTCTTGATTTATTTAGTGATTTATTGTCATCAATGCAAGTATTGTATTCAGTCGGTAGCTACTGTGATATAACTACAGTTAAATTGTGGAATTTATAGGTCGACTTGATTTGTACATTTAAATGCAGATAAAAATATTTAGAATCATTTCTTTTTGTACATTTTTTGTGTACTCAAACCGTATTCAGTTAAATATTTGACATTTATTTTATAAACAATGTACCAATAAATTTTTAAAATTCACAATATATTTGTGCAAGAAATTTTCAAACTCCATCTTTAAATTTATTACAAATTATAAGTTAGTAATAGTTTTTTAATTTAAAATTCCTGCATCCATGCAAGGGTCAGGAAACAGATAAGAAAATGGCGCCACATCTGGGTGTCTAACTGTCCGAAGTACCACCGTGAAGTTAGCACCCCGACTATTAAAATTTCGATTTTTTCTTCATGGAATCGTTTGGTGGTCGTTTGGTAGCGTTTGGTAGTCTACTTTTGTCGTTTGGTATTCAAAATTGAAAAAGTTATAAAGTTTTCAAAATTGGGGTGCTAACCATATTTTGGAATTTTTTATAAATTCCTTTTTTAATCGTTTGGTAGCGTTTAGTAGTCCACTTTTGACGTTTGGTAGTTAAAATGAAAAAAGTTATTAAGTTTTCAAAATCATGGGTAGCACCCCATATTTTGGAATTTTTCAAAAATTCTTTTTGATATCGTTTGGTGGTTTTACGTTTTACTTTTAGTTTATCTGTTAAAGCAACAATTACATTTTTGAAAATTTGAAAAGTCCTTTTTTGCATAATACCAATACCTTCTTATAAGAGAATATAAAAAACTTAATTTAATTAGAGTAAATGTAAAGGATATGAGATCAGATATTGATATATTTTGATAGTTCCTCCAATAACCAGAAATACGATTCCAAAAGGATCAAATCAAAATTGCTCTCTATTTCACTCCTGGTCGTACACTTGTAATAGGCCTAGGACAATGTACTGTGGATAATTGATAATAATTCCATATATTTTATTCCTGATGCGGCATCAATCTCACCATGAAAATCGTTTTGGAGCATTTCTTTGATTATCTATTAGGCTGATTTCCTTTTATTTTAGACACCCTCTTTTTTTCGTATAAAATACGTCAGATTTGTTATTTAATTTCCACTAGATTTTTAATTTTCAATTAAATTCATACAATTTTAATCATTTAACAATCACAATTTACAAAACTAGTATGCTACAATAAAAATATACAAAACACTTATATTATCAGATTATTTTGGATTTAAATTTCCCGCTAAGTCTAAGAGAGTGCAGGGTGGTGCAGGGATGTCTGTTATGCGCGTGGAGCAATTACTCCACAACAATATATTTACTCTGATATTTATTAAGGAATCAAACCAAATCGTTTGATGTTGATACCAAAAAACGCAAAATAAAATAACAAACACAATAAGATAACTTTGAAAAAACTATTGATAAAATTTTCTTGTAATTTCAAAATATCATCTCAATATTATAAACTTAATAAATTTTCTAATTTTGACTACCAAACGTTGAAAGTGGGCTACCAAACACTACCAAACGACCACCAAACGATATCAAAAAGAATTTTTGAACAATTCCAAAGTATAGGGTGCTACCACGAAGGAATAATAAGGAGACCTATCTCCATGTAAGCGACTTGGCAGGAGCAACGGCACGGTAAGTGCCCGGCTTGTAAGTTGGAAGTAGTGGAAAGGAGTGCGCAAGTGCGCAGTTGTCCTCTTTTTACTCACGAGAAAATGTGCGAGTGAGACGAATTTGTCAAATTGATCTGAGCCAGAGTGGTTATGTTGATTGATTTTTTGATCATTTGCAAGCGGCAGATATTTGCTCAATTTCAATTTAGTTTAAAAAGAAAAAAATATTATCTAAGGACTCCTATAAAGCTAAAGGAGTGCATTATAAAAGTGGTAAGTATATATCGAATATAAGATTGTAAATCTTGAAATTGAAATTATGGTATTTGTTATTACTTCGTAAATCGTGTGGTTAACAATGTTGAATAGTTTTTTCCTTTAAAGGTGAGGGAATTTAATCCGAGAAATTTTCAAGACTTCACGGTGGTGTCCGAAATTGAGTTTCTAAGCTAGTTAAACAAATTACCACAAGCGGCGCTAACAGTACTGTCACTCCCAGTGTTGAGAAGTGACACATGACTCAATATTTTTTCTTGATCTCCTAGTACGGTCCTCCTGGTATTGATGCAATATCGATATCAGAATATCGAAAATATCGATATTTTCCTCTTGATATATCGATATTTTCTGTACCGATAGTCGATATGGGATATCGATATTTTCCCCAAAACCGATATTTTTCCTGATCGATATTTAACATTTAAGTGGAAATAGGGTGGAATCCGTTGCCGACAGGAAATAAAAAAAAATTGGTTTCACATTGCAGAACACTTTATCGTAGAAAGCAGTGACAGAACAAAGACTAATAAAATCTACATGTACACACGTCACGCGGTCGCCCGAGCCGGTTGCTTGCTCGCAATTGTTCTTTTGATTGTTAGCAAAAGTAAGAATTGTTGTTAACATCTTTAGAAAAATCGCACAACGCGGCACAAGTTTCCAATTCCTGAAATTATTTTTTTATAAAATTCTGATTTTTGGATTCCGAATTTTTTAAAAATATTTTTAAAATTAGAGGTTCGGAATTACAGCAAAGCAATGAAATTTGTATCTGTTACTCAATAAACATTTTATTGACCTGTAAAAATGTAGAAAAACATTTATTTTTGTAAATTCAAAATTTTTTTGTTTTTTTGTTTTTTTCGAAAAGCAGGCAAAGTTGCGAAATTTCTGCTAGCAGCACAAAATTGGGTGCACTTGAGAGTACTTAGCACAACTGCCAGTTTTATGTTACGGCAAAGTTACGGTTCTAGCAAAAAAAAAGTTCTTCAAAATGTACGGCCGTAATTTTTGATTTTTCAAAAAATCGTTTGCGTCACAAATCAGCACAACTCTAGCACAACTGAGCACAACTTTTATTCTCTGAAAATATTATGTTTGCGGTTCTAACTTCCAGGACATTAAAAATACACTATTATATTTTTGTTCCATGCGTTTTTAAGATTTTTTGTATCAGTTCTCTTAAAAATTGTCAATAAAAATATTGAACATGTAAAATAGTTAACTAAGTTAACTTCTTAATTTTTTGTATCTTGATAAATAAAGAAAAAGATTACTGCACAGTGCTTACAGATCGTGGATGAAAATTACCTCCTCCACTTTACCATATTATTGAACAAGAATAATTTTGGAAAATTTTATAATATAGTTAAAGAACTTAAAAAAGTAATATAATTACAAAAATTTTCCAAATTATGTTCGACGAATTATTATTTTTTTTGATAAAATTGTAAAATGGAGGGGGTAAATTTGATCTATGATATAAGAACACTGTTACAGCAGTCGTTTTACCTACATTGAATTAAAGAAAATTATTTGTTTTACTTTTACATTGAATGAAGTACCTGAATTATTATTTAAAATTAAAAAAAAACTTTAATATCGATATTATATCGATATATCGGAAACTTTCGCCGATATATCAGTGATATCGATATTTACCTTCCTGATATTGCATCACTACCTCCCGGCCGCATTTCACTCCAGAAAGAACGACTTTTGTGGCCGTTTTGCCAGAATGTGCGAGCGCATATCTCTGCTTCGCGCCAGGCACACACCGTTCGGACGAAGCAGAGCTGTGTGCGAACAAATGAAGGCTTCGTCCAAACGCAGCGCCACTGTGCCCACGCACTCCTCTGCTTCGTTCTAAACATATCGTGCGTTTGCGCCACGTTTGTGTATATATGTAATGCGTTGATCGGCATTTACCTGCATAAAAGTTTGATATTTATCGAACCAATTTTCATAATATGAAAATTATTAAACTCTAAAATCATAATTGATTTATAATTTGAATGTTAAAATGAAAATATGTAAAAAAGCGAATAAAGAGCAACAAAGATTTAGTTGCTTTTGACACGACAGAGATACATTTCTATATGAAATACAGGCAACATATAAATGTACAAAATCAAAAATGTTGTATGTGATGGTTTTTTATCAAAATCGGAGTATTTTTAATTAAAACTCGATTGCCCAAAAATGTTCCGTTCTGTAATGAAAAAAATTTTGAGGTTATACGTTCCTCTGCGGCAACAAATTATTATATTGACCTAATTATTTTTCGATTCGAAGCAAAGAACAAATTTAACTTCGTCCTATAACGTAGAGATCTTTTTATTTAAAATCGACTATAAATACGTAGAAACAAAAACTTTTATCAGTGGTTTGGTATTAACGTATTAATTCCAGAAATTTTGTATTTTGAATGATCGTAATATGTACTTTTAAATTCCGTGTCTTTTACATCCACGTCAATGAGACACGGCAATTTTTTGACCTTATAAATAATCAAAGTATAATCAACGCATTACATGTTCACAAACGTGGCGCACACACACGATACCACGATATGTTTAGCACGAAGCAGAGGACGAAGCTTAGCTGTGTCCAATCGAACATTTTCGTAAGAACACAGCTCTGCTTCGTCCCGCGCAAATGACAGCTGCGTTCTCTTCTCTCCGTGTATAATTCGTTTGTTTAATTTAATTTAATGTGACTTTATGCAATTGCACGAAAGAGTAACTCTTAAAAAGAAAAACAAAAAATTGATGTACACGGTTCATTTTATATTAATAATTATATTAATAAAAGTAATAATAATTATTGTAATAAGATGAGTATTACTGGATGTGTGATTTTAAAGTTACTGTTGATCAATATTAATATTGCTATCGAAGAATAAAATTTCTCTGGTATTTGTTAATTTTTAAAAATGTTTTGAATAAAAATTTTTTTTTGCAGTTATTGTATGATAGAATTTTATTTTAAAGTTTCTAATGCACGCCCCGACCAGCAAAAACCTCGGCTTCACCTTGGTTTTGCAAAAGAAATAGTATACAACCCTAGGCCAGAAAGTTTGATTTCCTGGCGTATGTGATATCAATGTCGAGGCGAAGCCGAGACATTTTCATCACATACGCCAGGAAATCAAACTTTCTGGCCTAGGGTCGTAATATACTATTTACGTAAATTACAAGAAGTAACGTCAAAAATATTTGCACTGAAAACTCTGGGTGCTTAAGGAGGTTGGGTAGTAGAATGAAAATGATTAAAAACTTTTAAAACTTTCACAATCCACTGTTTAATATTAAAGGGAAATCACGTAAAAATTTTAAAAGGATTGACAATGCAGTTTTCGAGAAAATCAATGTCAAAATAGTCCTCTTATACATGGGCTCTTATGGGAGAAAACTGAAGTCCATCAATCTCCCTTCAATATTTTTGTTAAAAATGATAAACTCATTGGAAGCTCAGTTGCAATATGAACTTTGAATATTTCTGAATATTTTGAAACAAAAAAAATGTGCACTTACAATGTAGTTACTTAGATAATTGAACTTGAAGAAAATATATTCCTTATTTTGGGGCAAACGGTCAGCCGTCATCAAGAAGTGTGGCAACGCTGCGGTATCTGCTATATTATAATAGTAATATAGATTCACAGGATTCATTGTAAATAAACAACGTACTTATGAAACATTACATGCTTAATCACTTTTATTTATTAGAACGCTGTACAAACAATCTCATTATAAAAAATATCAAAAATAACTTATTATAAACTAAAGAACATTTTTTCAATACTTACAGACTAATCAATGTTCGGTTGATTATAGTGTTCAAGGTTGTATGTAAAAAAATCGATCTCTGGTAGAATTTTTTAAAAAAGGAGCTGATATTTAAATAGAATAATTATTTATATGCATACAAAAAACAAGTTCAAACTACACAACGTTGCCAAACGTCTTTTGTTATTTCAAAGAACTTCAAGTTGATAAAAATAAACTTTATTTCACATAAAACATGAATTTGCTGGTATTTAATACTAAAACAGGATATTTACACTACACTTTATTGCACATCGATACGTAAATAGCGTACAAAAAATTATATAATTTTTTTATCTAAGGTTGGTCACACTACCGAACGCCCGTGTATAAGCATAGGCATACCCCTCTCACCGCCTGCCCCGCAAGTGATCTACCCAACCTCCTTAAAAAGAATAGACCTTTTTATTCTGAAAGGCGCTGGTGCGCATGTGCCGAAATTTGACGTCATTTTCGGATTTTTCGTCAAGTTTTGTATAGAAAAACGATATTTACTGTTATAAATTAATATACTAAACAAATAAAAAAGCATAAATATTAAGAAAACGATAGAGGCGAAAATCCACAACAAATTGAAAAAAAATCCGGTGAAAAAACAGTAAAAAGTACGGTTAAATCGTCAAATAGGTGCGAATGTTTACTACACGTTATAGTAGAATTTGATAAATATTGTACCTGTGTTACGTACATTCCTTCACTAGTTTTTAAAAATTTACATTAAACTTAAGAAATTACAAAATACATGTTTAAAAAAGTATATTTTAATTTTTTTGTTAAAGCTACAAAATATTTTTTAATTTTCAGATATTTATTACTACATACTACAGTGAAATACTATGCTGTAGTTACAAAAATTTTCTTAATATTATTAACTTATTTATTACTGCAGGCTATAGTAAAAGTAAGATAAAACATGTCAAACATTCAGTTTATTTCATTTTAAAGAGTTACAAAGATGTTATTTTTAATATTATTGAGGTATTTACTTCTACATAGTATCGTAAAAGGTTGTTTTTATAAATGAATCTCAAAATGTAAAAATGAAAAAGTACATTTAAAAATGTGCTGCAATGTGATACTGACGGATATAAAAGTATTGTATGGTAGAAGTTCTGTTTCAAATGTTTATGTTATGGTTATAAAATTAATCGCATTCAATAAATTTTTAATATAGTACAACAATTGAATTGATTATTTTCCAAAATAACTTTAAACATCTTTTCTGCATATAAGACATGACGAAAAATGCATTTGTCAACAGCAGTCAACGGGGTCAATCGATGACAGATGTAAACATTCGCACCTATTTCACAATTTAACCGCACTTTTTACTGTTTTTTCACCGGATTTTTTTTCAATTTGTTGTAGATCTTCGCCTCTTTCGTTCTCTTAATATTTATGCTTTTTTATTTGTTTAGTATATTAATTTATAACAGTAAACATCGTTTTTCTATACAAAACCTGACGAAAAATCCGGAAATGACGTCAAATTTCGGCACATGCGCACCAGCGCCTTACAGGATAAAAAGGTCTATTGGTTTAAATTAATAGAAGTGTTCATCCGCCATTTTGGCTCCTAATCAATGTAAAGTTTATTAAGCATCAAAGTGAGTATATTATGCTTGTGACTAAGTCTATTTATATAATTGTGATGCAAGATGAGCAAATATAATAAATAATTCAAAAAGTTATTTCAGTAATTTGTGATATCAGCAACTTAAAACCGATTTTTAAGGCCATGGACCAACCTGGTCTTGTGACTACATTCCTATTTTATCAGCATTTCAGTTTCTGTAATTCCATTTCTATAAAAATTAAGACAGGTAACTGAAAATTTGTATAATTAAATGAAATACATTATTATAGGTCTGCCTGATCATAAATGAAGAGTGGACATTCAAAAGGGCGTAACCCACAATTTTTCAAAAATCGTTTTTTTGGCAAAACAAATTCTTGAGGTTAATGCCAATACAATAGCGCAAACGATTTTTTTTTTCCAGTCGGAAATATTTTTATTTTCGATTTGGAAATCAAAAATCTGTATCTCGAGGTGTCGAAATGGGAACGTTTCTGTGCCGCCGTGTAACATTTCAGAAATGTGGGTTACGCCCTTTTGAATGTCCACTCTTCAAATGTTCATAATTATGAAAAAAAATTCATTTGAACATTTTTTTCTTATAATTATAAACATTTATGACCAAACAAACTTGTCTTAGTGCATTTCTTTTACTCTTACAAATTTTCAACTTGTTATCTTATTTTTTGTTACGTCCTGCGACTTTTTGGAAAGTCGACGCCGACATTTTTACGCGCGTAATGAGCTATAAATTTAAATTCGAAATGGAATAGAAATTTAAGGGATTGTAAGCGTCCATCTCTCTCTCTCTCTCTCTCTATCTTATGGAAATAGCTGAATTCAGAAAAGCAAGTAGAAATATTTCAGGGAAATATATTTTGTAAAGAAATAATCTAAATGAAGAAGTTTTAACATTAGATTTTTGGCTTGCTATAGAGACTGCAAAAGAATGTACTATGTAAACCAAAGTTCCGATTAGCCATAGAATAAGGATATATTTATTTGATTCGTAGAAATAGATAAGATACTACGCTCTAGCGACCAAATTTTAGTATAAACATCCTGGGACTGGTGCCCTGAAGTCGCGACAGAACGTGCCTTAGGAAGAGTATTAGAAACGATTTCTGGAACCCATGCATGAGTCAGTTTGAATCGACTTCAGCCATTTTGCACGTGATTAGGTAAGCCTGATTGGCTAGAGATGTCGACTTCAAGCTTGTCGTGATTGGATGATGATGTCGACATCGTTTTGAAGATTGGCTAAACCCTTACTTTACTTGCCTAAATCTAAGATTATAAATATATGTGCGGAGAGCGCGGAGTGTCAGATTTAGATTTCGGAGCCGCTAAACGGAAATAAGTACGTAGTGAAACCTTTAAGTTCACGTTGGACTTAGAATACTTTGAGTTACATTTGAATTTGACGTGAAGTGCGATCAATTTCGAACCAAACTTATATAATTATGGTGTCATCGAATCAATAAAGAGTGAACATTTGCATTATGAAGTTTTCGTGTTTTATTCGTTTGACGCAATTTATTTTATAAATTGCAATTCTCAGTTTGCGGTAGCTGGTTTTTAAATCAGCGCAAGTCAGCAACGGACCACGGATGACTGCCAATCAACGTTGGATCTAAGAGGATTCTTTTCATAGCAGCGATTGGCGGATATAACAATTGGTGGCAGCGGTGGGATATTTGCTGAACCGCTGGAACTGGGTCACAAGGACGATTTCTGTAGGTCAAGCCTGCGCAGCATTTCCAAATTTTGAATCAGTGCTTTAATGAAAGGGCGGAAAGATTCAAATAATGCCAGCCGCACCTACTGTTTCAGAGGCAGTTAATTCTATTTTCGAATATAACAAGGATTATTGGCATATTTGTGCGGAAATTTTGTATAAGGACCGTCGAAATATTCTTGTGCCAACGGAGTTTGGTATTATCAAATTATAGTGTTGTCAAGGAAAGGAAACTTCCAAGTGCCTTGACCTTATTTTGTATACTTTGTGGATACCGGGGGGCGGATCGAGTAGTTCCTTGGCCCACAAGGTGTGCAGGATTTGAAAGGGGAAAAGATCAAAGACTTGGACGGAAGCAGATACCGGCCCGGGAAGGGTTACGGCACCGTGGGACCGGCCGACAAGAAGATTACTGTACCTAGGGATTGTGAAGAACGAAAGGACTCCAAAGGACTTCATGGGACCTTGCCGAACCAGCAACGATTCTTGGACTTCAGGACCCGACTTCGTAGGATTTCCAAGAGTGAAGTAATAGTGATTGTGAAGTGAAATTCTCTCAATTTTGAAATAATAAAATAAAAAGAGAGAAAGTGAAGTGGCAACAGTGACAACTGATAAGTTAAGTTGGATTAGTTCCTGAAACTGTAAGTTGCAATAACTAATTTTGTTAAATTTATAATTTTGGATCTCAAGGTCGTGGTTTTTTTTTGGATTTATTTTCAGTAAATTTAGTATATTGTTTTAAAGATAAACACTGAAGTATGAATTTATGATTTTAGTAGAATTATAATTAAGAATCGTATTAATTGTATTTAAAAATAATATATTAGTGCCTACAGAATAAAATCTAATTATAAATTCGAATTGTTATTAAGAGAAAATTTAATTTTTACTTACCTATATAATTTTTCTTAAATTTAATTTTTATTTACTTATATAATTTTTTCTTAAATTTAATTTTTACTTACCTATATAATTTTTCTTAAATTTAATTTTTATTTACTTGTATAATTTTTCCTTAAATTTAATTTTTACTTACCTATATAATTTTTCTTAAATTTAATTTTTATTTACTTGTATAATTTTTACTTAAATTTAATTTTTACTTACCTGTATAATTTTCCTTAAATTTTATTCTGATCGTACGCCTTGAGATCTGAAATTCCAAAATGCCTCTTACACGCGGTAGGAAGGCTGCTAAGGGTGTTAGACCCTCACCTGTTCAAAACCCAGAAACGGTTGTTACTACCGATTCTGCAAATCCAAGAATAAACACTTCCGAGAGTTCGCCTGGTAACGCAATGCCGACAAACAGTGCGAGTGCATCGAATTTAACGATAGGAAATTTGGCAGCATCTGTTAGTTCGGGACCAGGGGGTGGTTCATGGAATAATAATTCTGGATTGCCGGAAAATTCTATGCAGGTTTATGCTCCTTTTAATTCTTTAACTTCGCTTGCAGGAACTCCAGATCCGACAAAAATATCTAAAATCGTTCGTGACATTATCCCTTCATTTGATGGAAAGAATATGTCTGTTAAAATGTTTACAGAGCATTGTAGAGCTGCAATTTCCATGATCAGTCCTCTGGAAATGCCCTACCTAACGATGCTAATTAGGACGAAAATAATTGGGGAAGCTCGCGTACATATTCAGGATCGCGCTGGAATGAAACTGGAAGAAATGTTAAAAACTTTAGAATTAATTTATTCGCCTTTAGAAGACACAAGTCAATTGCTGCAAAATTTGGCAAATATAAAGAGAAAACCCGTTGAAACTATTCCTGAGTATGGGGCGCGAGTGAACCAAATTCTAAACAAAATTATAACCCAAACGTTAGAGAATACACCTATGGAAAAAGCGATAGGAATATGCGAAGCTTATAGGATCACCACAATAGGTAACTTTCTTAGGGGCTTGGATAAAGATGTATATTCGCAAATCAAAGATAAGGAAATAAATACATTAGAAAACGCAATTGCACTCGCTAACCAAGCGGACATTCAGTGGAGAGGATGGAATCGTGTTCATAATGCGGTTCCGGAAACCTCGACCTCGGAAAAGATGGAAAATAGCGAACGAAAACATATTATGCGTAAGCAGGTTGCCCATGTGCGAAAAGAAGGCACTGGCAACTCAAGTAATCAATCTCGAGGGTCGATTCAATGCTATGGCTGTAAAGAATTTGGGCACATTAGGCGTTTTTGCCCGCTAGGAAATAAATATGTAAAGGATGGAAAGACGAGTGAGAGATGTGATTATTGTTTTGCAGATAATCATATGATCAATAACTGTAATCTTAAAGAAAAGCATGAAAAAGAGCGAAATTATCTTAAAAGAAAACGTGAAGAATCTTTAAACGCGAAACAGGGCCGTCGAAATGGAGACTCGGCGACCCTGAGTCAGAATTCGTGTCTAGTAGAGTCATTCTCCAGCTCAAATCCCAAGAAGAATTAAGCTCAGCACCGGTGATAACTTTAGAAAATTATTCTCTAATGAAGAATCAGGCGACCTTATTAGTGGATACGGGGTCAAGTGTAAATATAATTAAAGAAAAGCCGTTAGACCCCCGGGTTTGGATAAATAGGAGAAGAGTTTATAAATTGATTGGAATTAGTGCGAATATGGTTAACACCTTGGGCGAGGTAAAGCTCATGGTAAAAGGCTTGGAGACTCCTTTCCAGGTTGTTTTAGGATCCTTTCCAATTTTGCAGGACGGAATCTTAGGTGTCGAAGCTCTGAGACAGCATCATGCCGTCTTAAATTTCGTTGATGATTGTCTTCATCTTGGAGATCAGGATTTTCCTCTTTTGTCCCATGCCACTATTAAATTACCTGCAAGATCAAGGGCATTAGTTAAGGTTATTTTGAAAAATACAAATTTAAAAGAGGGATACATACCTCGAATTTCTTGTGGACCTGGTATTTATAGTGGAGAATGTTTAACTTTAAATGATAAAGGGGTTGCTCGAATCCTCATGATAAATAGTACGAATAAAAATATTCATTTGATCGTACCTCCTGTGGAGTTAGAGGAGTACGATGATATCCCTTCCTCATGTGGTTCATTAAAAATTTCAAAAGATAAACAAAAGAAGCAAGCTAGAAGACTTATTGAGATTCAAAAAATTGTGGATTTGAAAGATCTTAATGAGGAAGAGCGGAAAAGTTTGCTATCCTTATTTTTTGAATTTTCTTTTCAGTTTAGATTACCAGGAGATAATTTGGGTGCTACAAATGTAGTTAAGCATAAAATTTTGACAACCGATGATAAGCCTATACACACAAAGCAGTATCGATATCCTCACGTTCATAAAGACGAGATTCGTAAGCAGACGGATGAATTGCTCGCTTCAGGGATAATTCAGCCGTCTGTCTCACCCTATAATTCCCCATTATGGATAGTTCCTAAAAAATCTGATTCTAAGAATAATAAGAAATGGAGGATGGTTAATGATTACCGTGCTTTAAATGAAAAAACTGTTGCTGATGCTTATCCTCTTCCGAACATTACTGACATTTTAGACCAGCTTGGGGGGGCTAAGTACTTCTCGGTAATGGATCTTGCATCTGGGTTTCACCAAATCCCGATGGATCCAAATTCTCAGGAAAAGACCGCATTTCCGACTGCATATGCCCACTTGGAATTTACTCGTATGCCGTTCGGGTTAAAAAATGCCCCGGCGACCTTTCAACGAGTAATGAACCAAGTGCTTTCAGGCCTACAGGGTATCGAACTCTTTGTCTATATGGACGATATTGTCGTCTATGCAAAAGACCTGGAAGAACATACTAGGAAACTTAGAGCCTTATTGACACGTTTGAGAGAAGCAGGGTTAACTCTTCAACCCGAAAAATGCTATTTCTTAAAACACGAAATAACATATTTGGGTCATATAATCACTCAAGAAGGTGTTAAACCTGATCCTAGGAAGGTAGAAGCAGTAAGGAATTTTCCCACTCCTAAAACAAAGAAGAATATTAAGCAATTCTTAGGTTTGGTTGGCTACTACAGACGATTTATTCCTGACTTTGCGAAAATATCAAAACCTCTAACATTTCTTTTGAAAAACAATGTAGTTCATAAATGGACAGAATCTGAGCAGGAAGCTTTTGAAGTACTTCGAAATATGATCTGCTCCGAACCAATACTTCAATATCCAGATTTTTCCAAACCATTTCTGGTGACAACTGATGCGTCAAACTACGCCTTAGGGGGAATTTTGAGTCAGGGCCCGATAGGACAAGACCTTCCAATATCTTTTGCGTCACGGGTTCTTCAAAGCGCTGAATTAAATTATTCGACAATTCAAAAGGAGCTTTTGGCAATAATTTTCGCTGTAAGACATTTCCGACCCTATATTTATGGCCGCAAATTCACGTTGGTCACTGATCATCGACCATTGGCATGGCTATATAAATTAAAAAACCCCATCTCAAGGCTTGGGAGATGGCGGGTTGAGCTTTTCGAGTACGACTACGATATCGTCTATAAGCCTGGAAAAATAAATTCGAATGCCGACGCGTTGTCGAGAAACCCTCCTGAATTCGAGGAGGCCTCTCTCCCTGTAACGTTGGCGGATGGTCATGTTCTGAAGTTCGCGAACTCTTACCATGCCCGCTTGTCATCCAAGCAGAGTGAGGAGAGTGCTGATAGTTATGAAACGGATGAATATGTAGGAGAAATGTTGGGGAGGATTTTCTTGAGTGGGGGAGACTCTTAGTTGAGGCTAATGGTAAAATGGGTAATGACGATTTTACCTTCGAAAGTCGAGGCAATGACGATTTTGTCTCAGGAAGGGCCACCCAGGGACAGGTTCCACAGGTTAACGCTCATATGTCTGGGAATTCTGCTGGGTGTCGCCGTCAGGAACCCCATAATCAGGACGGACGCAGTGATCATGGCTGGTGCAACCTGTGGGGATTGAGATCCTTTGGCCTTCAATGCATTAAAAAGATGATAGGGATAAAAGATATGGAACCGAGGTACCCATTCCCCAGTAAGGGTGCGCCCGCTATTGGAAAGACTGATAATATCTTCAGGTCTATCTCATCAGTTCCAAGGTTAGTCGACGAGTATATGCCCGAAAAACTCATGAGTTACTCAACTCCTCTGAGAATGAATGGGATAGAAGGTCAGGGGATCGGCTCTGATATTAAAGACGCCTTCATTCTAAAATTGGGTGAAGAGGCCGATGCGGGGGTGCTCCCGAACTCAAAGGTGGGTAAAATAGCCCATATCGAATCCGCTCCCACGTTGGAAATTAATAATTGTATCTCATACTCCAAAGATAAAGTAACAATGGGCAAAGGAAACGTTGCTCATTTTGTATCTTCTGATGGGTTGGCTGAATCTGAAATTAATAAAGATTTAATTAAAAATCAATTGTTTGATGTAGAAGGCTTGCAAAGTGAACAGCCTAAGCCGGGCGATACCGTGGTCTACTCGAAAAAGAACAGGTATATTTTTAGTATGGTTGTCAAGCACAAAAAGAATGATAAGGTATTTTTAAATTTTATTTCTAGCGCTATCCTGGCTTTGAGAAACGCCATGGAGACTTTAGGGGTCAAAAATGTTCAAATATCTAGTAAGGGTAATAACCTTGATTTTATTTCCTGGGTCTCAGTCGAGCAAATTCTTCAACAGCATTTTAAAGATTCAGGACTTCACATAGCAATCTGTTTAGGTGAAGTTATTAGCCCACCCTTCCATAAACGAGATGAAATAATAAAGGAATTTCACGAATCGGTAGTTGGGGGGCACAAAGGAATCTCCAAGACCTATCGCCGTGTGCGATCATCATATTATTGGGATAATATGAAATCCGACGTTCGAAGGGTTTTAGGTGGTTGCAAAACCTGCATGAGAAACAAATTAACGCGAAAAGGTACTCGCATGCCTATGATAATTACTGACACGCCCAAGGAGCCATTTGAAAAAATACAAATAGATCTCGTGGGGCCACTTCCGGTAACCCCGCGAGGAAATCAGTATATTTTGACAATACAATGCATATTTACGATTTTTACAGAAATGAGGTTACACGAATTGAAAATGTTGATAAGGCAGGAATCTAGTCACGTGATCCGGTTGGTGCATGGCCTTAAGTACTTTTTTTTATTTGTAAAAAATTAGAGACGTAAAATACCTGGTAAATTACTGTAAAAAAACTGAGTAAATTACGTACCTATATCTGCTCGTATTCGATATATGTCCGAAAACGTTGTGGATTATAAAGTACAATAAATACGAATATTATTATTTTTCTAAACATAATTTGTTTAGGAAAGTGATAAATAATCACGAATAATCATTTAATTTCCCAATATTAACTGTTTCTGTAAGGCAGGTGGATATTTTTAGAATAACGAGTTGAAAAATTCCGCCCTTATCAAAACGTGATCAAATGTAATTGCGGGCCGAGAAATTCATTTAGAGTACTTTACTGGCACATTCCGTTTCTCAACAAACAGGATTCAATAGAATCGACCAATCAACTTCTGTAGATGAATTTGCCAGGCCGTATGTAATGTCCGAAAGTTTTAATTTAATAGTTTCAGAAGAAATCCTATCTTCTGATTCGGCGGATATTAAGGGATCTCAACACTGTTAATTGGTTAAAACCAAAACCAATAAAGAGACAGAATTTATGAATTCACTAAGACAAAATTTATTTAAATATTACACAATGCTTCAAGACTTGACAAATTTTATGTTTTGATAACTATTTGAAAACAACTTTTTTCCCCGAGAGACTCTTCAGAGATATGCTTATATTTATAACATGTTTTTTTGGCGGGGATTACTCCCTCCAAGGGACTTACAACCAATCATATTGCTGACGTCACACAATTTTATGTCTATTCGACGAATAGCGTAAAAGGTCACATGGCTCCTCCTATCGATTTTAAGACGCATTTAGACTTAGGTGATGAGTGATATTATAAACATTGAAAGTCTACAGGTAGACATTCCCTAAACTGTTTGTAAACATTACATCCGGTCCTTTTTGAGGTTAAGGCACGTTCTACTACTATAAATAGCCCTATGTACGGAAGCTTGTAGCCGCCAACCTGCCACAGTGTCGCTAGTTGTTGGTCTATGCCAGTATAAGCGGCATGTATTCGCCACTACCGACAGTGTCGCAAGTTTCTTCGGCTCTTCCGGTTTGCGAGTCGCAAGCCGGAAGAGCTGATCGGCCCTTCCGGTTTGCGACTCGTAAACCGGAAGGGCACATGTTTTGTAGTGAAATGAAGCCAGGTAATTCAATTTTTCCACATATTACTTATTCTTAAGTTAAAGATTATTTTCAAAGAAAAGATTAATTAATTTTACGACAATTACTGATATATAAGATAAGTAATAAAAAAATACTTGAATATAAAAAGCAAGAATGATACCACATAACCTCTTTTTGAAAAATATGTTGGGTATAACTAAGTAACTTTTAAATTAAAATGTTAAGAATTTTATAATACCTATCAAAGAAATTGTTTGAAATAATAATCTTACTTCACTTCACTACAAAACATATGCCATGTAGGTTGCATAAGCAAATCGGCCCTTCCGGTTTGCGAGTCGCAAACCAGAAGAGCCGAAGAAACTTGCGACACTGTCGGTAGTGGCGAATACAAGCCGCTTAGACTGGCATAGACAAACAACTAGCGACACTGTGGCAGGTTGGCGGCTACAAGCTTCCGTACCTATGAGTCATTCGTAATCATAACAATGGCGTAATACCTCGCATTCCAAACATTCCTACACGTGTTCTAAGATTTTTAAGTCGTAGTAACATGTTATAATGCTACAATAAAGACATAGGAAGTTATTTATGCGCTGAAAATTGCGGATTTAGCATTACTTATAACAAATAAACGATTTATCTAGCTACCCTGATTTGAACCTTCGCGCAGCACCGGTTGGTTATTCAGATCGCCTTTTTACCAATGAATTAGTCATAATCGATAATGTCTAAATTCTCATGTAACATTATGATTTTGATTATAAATGACTAGTGTCAACAATAATTTCAGAATAAAGAAGGCTTGATTAAAGAATATTCTTCCTATTTTGCTTTCCTAAATCAATAATGAACCATTAGCGTTATTACTTCTATTTGAATCGGAATCATGCCGCCATTTGGATAAACGAATCGATATATCGCAAGTAGATTATCTCGCTTCGAGCTATACCATGTGTTTGTAAACGTGATTTGGTTGAGGGTTCTAAAACCCTAAAACCTATATATATATATATATATATATATATATATATATATATATATATATTTATTTTTATATATATATATTTATATATAAACAAATATTTATAAGAATGGAGTATTTTTCGGTCTATATAAATATACGCACACATATGTATATATTTATATTACTTTTATTTTTGTTATTCCATTAATAAAATGTTTAGTATTTAAATCAAAAGAAAATTAAAAGAAAACTGATCCTAGATATTTAAAATTGAATATGTTTATAAAGTAAAAATATTTTAGATTGAATCAAGGTTAGGTTCTAATGAAGGACTTCCAACTCATCTAATTGTCATATATTTATAAAACATAAAAGATTAAGTAAAGTATAAGGGAGTAAATATATTTAGTTATTTGTTCATAAAGAGAAAAAATGAAGTTTCTTCATTTCCTTTTTTTACATCTAATTTAAAATTATTATTATTTAAAAAAAACTTGGAATGTTAATCCGAAATTAAAAATGTTTTTTTTATAATACTGCAGTATTTTAATTTTTGTTTTTGGTGCGTTTGTAAAACTAATATTTTTTTCATCACTTGAGTGTAATTAACAAATGCACTCTTTTATCACTATTGGTAAATTCCTAATATTTATATATATTTATAATAAACTTATTGTCTTTGCTAATATGGACGAAGAAATTGCACTCTCGTTAAAAGACACAACGTTAATTCTTCGTTTTTTCTTCAGGTGTTAATTCCATCGCTCAACTATTGTGATAGGGAAGATGTCTCTGGTTTCTTCATCTTGATTTATTTCAACCCAAAAGAAAAGTTCAAAAAGGCGGCTCAGTACCACGGTCAACCTCTCGATAGGTGACAGGGTTGTAATCAACGAGAGGGTTCACAAATATTTGAAATACCTGATATGTATGCCAGCTGATGTTATTCCAACTTGAATTTCCTATAACTTGCAGGCAGATCCAGCACCTTCCGGCAGGATAATTTTGGACATGTTCAGATCCACTACCTTCACACATACGAGGTGTGTAAAAATCTGCTGCTGCTGATTGATTTCCATTTCAGGAACAGGTTCGACGTCAGGTAAAGGTACAGTTACAGGTGCAGTATCAGGTACCATTGCACCTGTAGTTTCTCTTCCTGCCACTTGTCTTCTTATAATGTCGAGAAGATAATTAACGGCCAGGCAAACCAACACAGAAATCAAAATTGTATCTATCATTTTCGGCCATATTTTTTTTCACTTGAGAAACAATGTGGACTCTAGGACGAGATTACACTGAAGTGAACTAGCTGCGTGAACTCAATGGCCCTAAGAGTCAGTGGGGAGAGGACAAGGGTCGGCATATCCAAAACATCACGAATTAGGTAGGAATGCACGTAATACTATTCTAATATTTTCCGAATATTTTTCTACAATAAAAAGAAAAAATTTAGCTTGTTTTAAAATATTCCTTATTTTTCCTTTATTTATTTAGCCTTTTTCCTTTTTCTTGATTTTAAACAAAATTCATAAATTCGTTTGTTTTGATGCACATAATTCTGCTCTTCTTTGTAATACATGTGCGCGAGAAAAATTCAAATATTCAGTTCGCGCTGAACCTTACTCTCCAGATGAGTTGCGCGCGGAAACATTTTAATATTTAGTTCGCGCGCTTCACTCCCCATCTTTTTTTTAAAATTCTTCAACATGTATTGAATGAATTTTAACTTATGGTTATTGTACATGTTTAATTCAAAATCTAGATTTCTCCTGAACAAGAAGAAAAATCTTTTACTTTCTTTATAGTTATAATCCTCTTTTATTTATTAGTCAAAATAGTATTTGACTAACAGGTCGAATACTATTTTCTAATCAATCTTTGTTTTTCTGCTTTTACCGAATTTAAAAAAAAAATAATAATAATAACGAAACAGGCAAATTAAAACATTAAATGCTACATACATATATACTTTCAATCAGTGATCCCAGAATGTGGGAGCTGGTGGCCCCCACCATAGACTCCACCAGCTCATGGCTTCTTTCTCGCTCTATTGCCATAGGTTGGTTGAATGAGGAAGACACAATGAGCTTGAGGCATCAATAGTGGGGGCCTCCAGCTCCCACGTTCTGGGATCCCTGCTTTCAATTGCTTTCTTAAAGTTTACTACCTAACCTAGTCTAATAGACAAAAAATATATTATGTTAGAGAACCGATGTTTCTCCTCCAAAATCATGACATGTAGCTCTCCTTGTTATTATTAAGTTTAAATTGAAAGAAAATAATAATAATTATTTTTTTTTAAACAAAACATGTATAAACATGACTATCTGTGTTCCATGATACAGGGCATCCACCCAGGAGGAAGAAGAACACCGCTTATATACTTAATGTTTGATCAATTGAATTAATTTAATGAATTATATATATATATATATTATAACTATATGGTATTCTTAACTTTAATTTGATTTATTATGTTTTAATCAACCTGTTACGTTTAATAGTGTCACGTCCCCGTGACAATTAATAGAAATATTATACCTTTATTATAAAATTAAGCGAGTAAACCATTGTACTAAAAGTATAAACAGCTGAAAAAATATAAATCATTGTTATCCCTAGCGAACTGGCTGAACGATAGCTTTACGCTGTAGCGTAACATTGGCGTAAAATTATCGTAAAGTTATCGTAAAGTAGCATTATAACTCATGAATGAGGCAAAATAAATATTCAAAATGTTTTTATCCTTATTCTACGTTAAAAATAACGTTAACTTGTAATTGAAATATGCAATAATTTTATTTATTTACGCTAAAAATTAAAAAGACATAATACCTGTCATTGAAGGCAGTGCAGTGGTTCGCCTTTTGTAGAACTTCTCCGTTAAAGTTGACCATTGGTTGGAGTGAGATACAACTATACTTTCATCTCACTCTAACAAATAGTCAATCCCAGCCCTATCCGACTCCCTGCCTGCAACGGCGAGAACTTGATTCCCTTAGTGATTATAGTTTCTATATGCGAAGTTTTCTCACCAGAGCGGCGCTGCACGCGGCACGCTCTACAAAAGCATTGTACTAATAGACAAATATTTAAAAAATTTTAAATAATTACGTTTCTGAACAATATGAAATGAAAAAATGTTCCTAAAATGATTCTAGGACATAAAATACACATTTTGCATAAATCAATTAATACAACATAAAAAAAAGAACACATTAAACTTCGTAAAATATATACTGTGGATACGCATGAAGAATTCTTGAGACCCTGAACAAAATTTTTTTTATGTTATTCCCATATAATTGAAAATATATTTAAAAATAAATATTCATTACTATAAAATTTGCTAGTACATATTTTTAACATATTTTAAATTTTTAACATGTACAGATCGATGATGACTAGTTAAGTGTCGCAAAGCTTGGCATGCTTTTTTTTCAAAACGCTAAATTTTTAAATTTCAGCCATTTCCTGTCTTACGAATTGTCTCATTCTTATTTAAAATAAAATTAAATCACATATGCTAACATCTCTACAGCTTCATTGGCATGTTCTTTGCATTGAAAAATAAATTTTGTTCACATGACAAAAAATATTCATTACTATAAAATTTGCTAGTACATATTTTTAACATATGTATATATGTCTTCGGTTATGTTCGACATATTTCGTACAGGGAATATAGATATATTAGATACTTTATCAGATATAGCTGATTTTTTTCGTCTTTTTTCATTATATTCAATCAATTTTTGTAAGTATTGAACTTCGCTGAAAAATATGAACATATGTATTCATTTTAATATGACGTGTTTTTCAGGAAAGATAAACTACCGTTTATAATAATAATATTAACATATTTATTTTAATTACTTTATACTTAGTATTTTTTACGCGTATAATAAAATATCTTTATATAAAATCTGTTCTAATATTTTAATTCCAGATACATTCATATTAATTATCACGCTACTTATTTAACTCCAAAATTTATCTTTATATCCCTTCAATCCATTCCATTTCATCCGAATTCTTCCAGTGAAATATAAATATCGAAGAAAGCACTTTTATATTTTTTACATTCTCATCATGGATGAGAAGGTATTGGTTTTATGTGAAAAATGACTTTCGAAAATTTCATCAAATCTTTACGTTTTGAGACCCCCTGAGTCCGAAAAAAGGGTTTTTACGAAAGTGTCTGTCTGTCTGTCTGTAGGTCGTGTGCGGCATAACTCTCGATAGAATTATCAGATTGAATTGAGCTTTGGTACACTTTATCGGAGCCGAAAAAGTAAGGACAAGTTCGTTACCCAGCCACATCCAATCAAAATTGAGGGATTGAGCACTACTTTTGTGTTTTTGAAAATAATTTTTTGAAAAAATCAAAAATTTTAATACTGGTTTTAGATAGTGCTCATAAATCTCTAAAAATTATCCTGATAACATTTTTTTATTAAATCAAAATTAGAAATGTTACAGCATATTCAAATTCGAAAAAAGTCAATATCAAAATTCCATTTTTCAGTTAAATTATACGAGATACGAAAAAACGTTATGATACAATATTATTTTCTACATAAACACCTACAAATTTGAATTGTAACATTTTTTCATAAGATGCATATTTTTTTTTTAATTCAAAAATAATCTATTGAAAATCCAAAATTCAATTTTTTAACAATAATATGTAAAATACGAAAAAAACGTAAGAATACAAAGTTGTTCGTTTCAAAAAGATCTACAAGTTTGGTCTTACACAGTTTATGAAAAAACATATATTTTTCGTTTCAATTCCAAAAAATACGATTAAAATTCAATAATTCCATTTTTTAGACAAAATATATGAGATACATAAAAAAAGTTTAGATGAAAAATTATTTGCCTAAATGAGGTCTACACATTCTTATTAAGAAATTTCTCGACAGGATGTATATTTTATGTTTTGATTTTTAATATTAAAAAAATTCGATTTTTTTCACCAAAATATGTGAGATACGAAATAAGCGTTGTTCTGCAAAATAGTTTCCTTAAGGTAGTACGATCACGAAAATTAGACCTCAGACAAAAATAGATAATTTTGCTTTCACGAATAGCAACATTATTATTGAAGGGCCAATTTGAATGAGAAAAAATTATTTTTCATGAAAAAAATTTGAAACACAAAAAAAAATGTTATTAATAAATTTTATTTTTGCCCAAACTTATTTTCTTGTCGCTTCGAGTCAAATTTTTGAAAATGATGCGATTCTAATAAATTATGGTTCATTTTTTTAGAAAAAAGATTCTCTACAACTTGACCGTTTCCTATTTTTGAATTTTTTCTTGAAAGCAAAATTATCTATTTTAGCCTGAGGTCTAATTTTCGTGATCGTACTACCTTAAATAAAGTCTACGATTATTTTTTCTTTTTGAGAGATTTGGAAGAAAATAAATTATTTTAATCATGTAATTTATTAAAAAGTTACTGAAATGTATACAGAAAATCGAGCGCGAAGCGCGAGTGTCATGATGAGAATGTGTTCCTTAAGGCCGATAGAGCCTTAAGTAAATTGAATTTCCTGTTTCACTTAAACTCAAAAAGAAATTTAGTGAATTTGAGAAAATGAGTAATTCACATCATCTTTAATATTATAAAATTGGTTTGAGCTTCAGTATTAAATTATAAGAAATAAACTTAAATGTATGCGAAGAGCACAAGACCGAGCGCGACGTTCAAAAATTCCGGAGCGCGAAGCGCAACGATCAAATCATGACTGATTTTAGTGATTTTGTAGATGCAGTAGCGCACGATTATGCTTTACCAGCTGCTAGAGATTATTTGATTTTTTACACAACTGGTCATATAACTGCTTACATTAAACAACACACTCAGTGTTCGACATGCTTAAATGCATTTTCGACTACTTCTGAAATTCATGCAGATACGATATCTTTTTCTAGTGATCAGTTACCTGAAAGTTTGAGTAGATTTGCAAAAATAAATAAAGATTTCATACATCCAAATGTTAAGTTATACAAGCTTATCACAGTTTTCGAATATCTATTTAGCAAACATTGCCGGTCTAGCAATTCTTTTAATCTAATTCTAGACGATTTAATTTCATCTGAAACAAAATTTCGTTTTCAATGCAAAGAACATGCCAATGAAGCTGTGGAGATGTTAGCATATATAATTCAATTTTATCTTCAAATACGGATGAGACAATTCGTAAGACAGGAAATGGCTGAGATTAAAAAAGTTAGCGTCTTGAAGAAAAAAGCAGCCAAGCTTTGCGACAGTTAACTAGTCATTATCGATCTGTACATGTTAAAAATTTAAAATATGTTAAAAATATGTACTAGCAAATTTTATAGTAATGAATACTTTTTGTCATGTGAAACAAAATTTATTTTTCAATGCAAAGAACATGCCAATGAAGCTGTGGAGATGTAAGCATATATAATTCAATTTTATCTTCAAATACGGATGAGATAATTCGTAAGACAGGAAATGGCTGAGATTAAAAAAGTTAGCGCCTTGAAGAAAAAAGCAGCCAAGCTTTGCGACAGTTAACTAGTCATTATCGATCTGTACATGTTAAAAATTTAAAATATGTTAAAAATATGTACTAGCAAATTTTATAGTAATGAATACTTTTTGTCATGTGAAACAAAATTTATTTTTCAATGCAAAGAACATGCCAATGAAGCTGTGGAGATGTTAGCATATGTGATTTAATTTTATTTTAAATAAGAATAAGACAATTCGTAAGACAGGAAATGGCTGAAATTTGAAAATTTAGCTTCTTGAAAAAAAGCAGGCCAAGCTTTGCGATACTTAACTAGTCATCATCGATCTGTACATGTTAAAAATTTAAAATATGTTAAAAATATGTACTAGCAAATTTTATAGTAATGAATATTTTGTGTCATGTGAAACAAAATTTATTTTTCAATGCAAAGAACATGCCAATGAAGCTGTAGAGATATTAGCATATGTGGTTTAATTTTAGTTTAAATAAGAATGAGACAATTCGTAAGACAGGAAATGGCTGAAATTTAAAAATTTAGCGTTGTGAAAAAAAAGCAGCCAAGCTTTGCGACAGTTAACTAGTCATTATCGATCTGTACATGTTAAAAATTTAAAATATGTTAAAAATATGTACTAGCAAATTTTATAATAATGAATATTTTTTGTTACATTTACAGATTTTTAATTGAGTAAATATTTCCCTTCGCATGGTTTTTTATGTTGAACACAGGGCTCAACAAAATATTTATTTTTCATTTCATTCGTTTGAGGCTGGAAAAGAAAAATGGAAAATACTTCTATTTAGAAGCTTAAGCTTTTTATTTATTTTTAAATATATTTTCAGTTATATGGGGATAACATAAAAAAAATGTTGTTCAGGGTATCAAGAATTCTTCATGCGTTTCCACAGTATATATTTTACGAAGTTTAATGTATTCTTCTTTTTATTTTGTATTAATTGATTTATGCAAAATGTGTATTTTATGTCCTAGAATCATTTTAGGAACATTTTTTCATTTCATATTATTCAGAAACTTAATTATTTAAAATTTTTTAAATATTTGTCTATTAGTATAATGCTTTTGTAGAGCGTGTAGGTTTGTTTGACTCCATTTAAATCAGCGGCCTACAATTCCGCCGTGTATATGAGAGGTATCGATCAGATTCACGTAACTCTTAGATGATTTTTAATAGTTTAATCTCACACTTAAAACTTTACAAGAGTGGAGGAACTTAACGCGTTCTCCGTCTTATGGCTACCATGAACATGAACATAAAAAAATACAAGAGGCGACTCCTCCAAAAAACTTCAGAGTGAACATAAACCCTGCATCGTAGATGGTAACTCGCGTCTCATCATTGAACCTGCCCTACTCTGCTGAGTGGCACGGTTGGGTAGGCTATCCCTACATGCGTGCCGCGTGCAGCGCCGCTCTGGTGAGAAAACTTCGCACATAGAAACTATAATCGCTAAGGAACCGCCATTTTGTTTTTAGTCGGACAGGGCTGGTCAATCCTGACGGTAAAGACATGGAAAGTGATGAACCACTGCACTGCCTTCAATGACAGGTATTATGTTTTTTTAATTTTTAGCGTAAACAAATAAAATTATTGCATATTTCAATTACCATTTAACGTTATTTTTAGCGTAGAATAAGGATAAAAACATTTTGAATATTTATTTTGCCTCATTCATGAGTTATAATACTACTTTACGATAAGTTTACGATAATGTTACGATAATGTTATGCTACAGCGTAAAGCTATCGTTCAGCCAGTTCGATAGGGATACTGAGTAATAGGAGATCTTATGACTAACAGAGGTTAAACAAATTATAACAAATTAACTTAACTGACAGTTCTATTATCAACTAGTTTTTTTTTATTGAAAGTGTAATTAACTTAAAAGCTTTTAGAAACTATTAGTCAGATCGATAACCATTAGCACATTCGCAAATTGGGCCATGATATGTAATTCACCATAAGGTTGCTAAGGCAACACCCAACCACCCACCGATTACGAATTTTGGAAAATACTAAATGGATCAATAACTACTTATTAACTGGGCCATGATGCGCGATTCATTATAAGGTTGCTAAGGTAATACCCAACCACCCATCGATTATAAATTGGCGGAATTCAATCACGGAGAGTCAGTCTGATTTCTACCATCGCAGTCGCCAGTCTGATCTTCACCACCGAACTTAAAACTATACAGCGAGACCACGTGCTGATATCACTCCGCGACGATAGTAATCAATATCTTTCCAAAGAATTAATAATATCAGAACGAGTAAATCCGGAATCGTCATCGGAAATTGGATTAATGAAAGTTATCAGTGCGGAAGTACCTGCAACCCCTCAGACTCCGCTGCCCTGGTTTCACAGCTGGAAACTCTTCCGCTTTGGGAAGCTTACCAACCCAGCCACCTGCAGCGGCACCTACCTGTGTACCTGGCTGATCGTGCCCCCTGGAAATTCAAACCTAACACCACACAAATTCAGGTATGGTCTATATCTTTTATCCTCTATTTTACTCTTGAGTATCAAATTGTTAAAAGTTAGGGTTTCTCCTCCAAGAACCCGGAAGAAGAAGAAGATTCCTGCAGTTTGCCAATTTGCTTAACTAAACTCAGTAATTGCATAACATCTCAAAGTTTCAATTTGTTAGTTGTCAATATCTGTTATCATCAAAATCATATCTCTGTCTTTTAATTCTTGTGTGTAAAAATATATATGTGTGTTTAACTGATTTTGCTAAATATATTATTTCATTGAGTGACCTTTTGTTCCCGTTCCCTTAGTTTGAAACCTTGTGTTTCATAAATAAAACGGGAGAGTGTAAATATAAATTGAATTGGGTCTGTTTAATCCTTCGGGACGTAAGAATAGCACAACTCGTAAATTTGATTTATTTAGAAATTCATTATTTTTTTATTCTCTTATAGGTATCACGCCAAACCAAGATGCCAGCCTATTCAATTCAACGCGTTTTTCAGAAAATTTGCTAGGAATAGTCTCACATACCAATATTCATCAGATAAGTTATCACCTTTTTTATTAGTTTATTTTATATCTATATGAGAAGAACAATTGCTTTGTGTAAAATTGTTCCCCCTTT
The DNA here is from genome assembly GCA_030998225.1 of Diplolepis rosae. Taxonomy (NCBI): domain Eukaryota; kingdom Metazoa; phylum Arthropoda; class Insecta; order Hymenoptera; family Diplolepididae; genus Diplolepis; species Diplolepis rosae. Next base: position 5,396,629 of record JAPYXD010000710.1, read on the forward strand.
TTCATTATTTCCGTTTTTAGGCTAAAGGATAAAGACAACGAACAATAAGTGACAATTCTTCTGCATCTAAAAGAAAATTTACGAAAGTCCGGATGATTTTACTTTATTTCCCGGAATTGAGAAGGAAATTAGTTTGGAAATCATATTCATCATTCTATTGAATATGTGTAAGTAACTAGTTTTAAATATTTACATTTATTTATAAATATTTTATTCCTTCAATCTTCTATGCATGGGTATGCATTTAATCTTAACTTATCTAAATAGACGATTTTCGTTTTCGTAGGACCAAGCCTAATAAGAGCATTTCTTTCCCCAATTAATTTTTCCAAAACATATGGTCCAGTATAATAAGGTGAAAATTTCTTATTTTCTCTTTCATTTATTTCTAGATAAACTTGACTTCCTACCTTAAAATATTTTGGATTTGCTTTTCTATCATAGTATTTTTTGTACTTCTCCTTTGCTTTTATAAGTCTATCACGAGCAAGAGAGTGGACATTCTCGAGTTTTAAAAAGAGACCCTGAAGATATTTCATATAAGTATGATCAGGTAAATTTGTTGAGAAACTTGTAGGGAGATTAGCGTCTTTTCCATACTCCAACGTGAATGGGGCAAAACCAGTTGCTTCATGAACATTCACATTATAGGAAAATGCTGCGAATCGAGTCCAGTCATCCCAATCAACTTGTCCTTCGAAACTCCTAAGATATTCGATTAAAGTATAATGACTTCTTTCTATGGACCCTAAACTTTGTGGATGATATGCAGTAGATTGGATCTTTTTGATCCTGAAGATTTTGCAGAATATTTTAATAACCTTGCTTACTAAATTTGAGCCTTGATTGGATTGTATAACACGAGGATAATCATAACATGTTATAAATTCCTCAGCTATAGCAGTGGCTATAGTAACAGAATCTGTATTTTTTATTGGAATTGCATCACAATATTTTGAGAATATGCATTGGATGGTTAAAATATGAGTGTTTCCTTTTGAGGTAACAGGGAGAGGAGCAACCAAATCAATTTGAATTTTTTCAAAAGGTTCTTTAGGAGTGTCAGTAATCAACATTGGCTGACGTGTTTTTCTCGTAACCAACTTATTCCTCTGACAGTTTTTACAAGAGCCAATAACTCTTCTAACATCCTCTTTCATTTTATCCCAATAATAATGGGTTCGTAAAGTCCAATAACATTACGCTCATCGAGTCATTCGTCACACTTGTGATAAAGACGAGAGAACTTGATGGGCGTCGGGAGCGAAACAACGGGGAGGGCCAGTAGAAATCGCATCGGGGCCTGCACCCGCGGTCCTGCGTCTCGAGTAGACTTGGCTGGCCGCGTCGTTCGGGGGAGGAATCTGTTTGTTTCTCCCCTGGGTGGCGCGGCTAGTCGGTTTGCCTAGTGGGCGTGTGGCCGCGGATGGAAGTTGCAAGCGAACGGATGACGGAAGAACTGTTTGATCAATTGGTCTCTCTCATGACGTGCTGGAATGATTATTTCACCTGAGCAGACGACAATCAATAGTTCGGATTTAATGAAATGTTGTCGAAACATTTGCTCAATAGAATGCCAAGAAATTGAGTCTAAATCATTTTCCTTTTTAGAGACTTTAACACTTTTAACATCAAGAGTTTTCATAGCATTTTTCAATGCAATGATTGTTGAAGAAATATGATTCAAGAATATTTCATCGTCCTGTTTATTCTTTACCACTAAAGTAAAAATGTACCTATTATTTCGAGTGAAGGCCATCACTTCACCTAATTTAGGACTTCCATCTAAAAAGTCTTTAACCTTAAACAGATTATGATCTATTAATTCTTTGTTTGTTTCAGATATCATCAAACCATCTACAGACATGAAATGGGCTATATGACCTCTACCCATATACACCTTGTCTACTATAGGATATACATGCGTCTGAGATTACCAATACAGGAGTCTTTTTCCGAGCAGTAGTGCCACTACCGTCCTCATTTTTGTCTTTCTCTCTCTCTCTACAGCGCAAATTTCATTTTGCGTCTTATTTCCAGAGAATTTCGAGCCGACTCCCGTCACCCATAACCCACTCAGAGCTGACGATGACATGGGCATCGAGGGCTTCTGTTTTTTGGGCACCTGAGCTAAGCCATTGAGAGTCGATGGATTTGACTTAACTGTGTCGTTAAGGTCTCCATAAGGTGAAGTTATAAAACTGTCATCACTGAGGGTTGAATCCCTCGACTCCAGGCTGGAATTCTTATCTTTCAAAGAACCACCTAAATTACGAGATTTTGGGAGTCTCTTTCCCCACGAATCTGAGTCAAGATGCTGTGGTGCACTTACGCAGATTGATATCAGGGTTCCTACTTGGCTACACCCAACAGAAGTTGCGAGTCGTGGTACCTCGGTAATTTGATACTGGGTGGCATTTAAATTTTCACCAATCAAAGAATTTAACCTCGGATTATTTATTTCCCCAATCCTGCTAATTCTAGTATAGTACTACTTTCCATAGCTCTGACTTCAAGAGCTTCAAAACAGACAAATACACGCTCCATTAATTCATCTGGGTCAATCTCTTCATTTGATACTAATTTTTCTTCAACACCTTTTTGCCTTACATAAGTGGAATCTATGGTAATGTTTAGTGAATCACTACCATCATGCGGTTTCCTTGACAGTGCGTCGGCATTGGAATTCACTCTTCCAGGTTTGTATACGATTTCATAATCGTATTCACTTAGCTTGATCCGCCAACGAGCTAACCTAGAGACAGGATCCTTAATACTGTGTAACCAAACCAAAGGCCTATGATCAGTAACGAGGATGAATTTTTGACCATATAAATAAGGCCGAAAATGGTGTACATAAAAGACAATGGCAAAAAGTTCCTTCTCTATTGTTGAATAATTAATCTCGGCACCTTGGGGTGTAGGCATATGCATTTGGTAAATCCTGACCAATTTTGCCCTGACTAAGAACACCACCAAGCGCATATTTTGAAGCATCCGTTGTCAGGATGAAAGGTTTTGTAAAATCAGGATATTGAAACAAAGGTTCGGAACAGATCTTATCACGCAGGATCTCAAAAGCCTCTTGTTCTACAATAGACCAACGAAAGTCAACGTTGTCCTTTAAAATGAGAGTAAGTGGTTTAGCAATTTCTGCGAAGTCAGGAATAAACCTTCTGTAATACCCTACAAGACCTAAAAACTGTTTAATCTTTTTCTTCCTCTTTGGAATAGGGAAGTTTTTCACAGCTTCTACTTTTCGAGGGTCAGGTTTTACACCTTCCTGCGTAATGATATGTCCCAAGTATACTATTTCTTTTTTTTTAAAGTGACATTTTTCTGGTTGGAGTGATAATCCAGAAGTTTTTAATCTACCTAAAAGGGCTTTTAATTTCTGATTATGATCAACAAGAGATGAAGCATAGATGACTATATCATCCATGTATACGAAGAGCTTTATTCCTTACAGTCCTGTAAGAACCTGATCCATTACTCTTTGAAATGTCGCAGGAGCATTTTTAAGCCCGAACGGCATACGATTGAATTCGTAATGAGCGTAAGGTGAGGAGAAGGCGGTTTTTGCCTTGGATTCAGGATCCATAGGTATCTGATGGAACCCGGATGCTAAGTCCATAACAACAAAATATTTGGCACCCCCTAATTAGTCCAAAATGTCTGTGATTTGTGGCAGTGGATAAGAATCACTTATGGTTTTTTCATTTAGGCCACAATAATCAACCACCATTCTCCATTGCTTGTTACCTAGAGAATCTGGTTTCTTAGGAACAACCCAAACAGGAGAATTATATGGGGATATTGAGGGTTGAATAATTCCTTCTTGAATGTATTCCTTAGTTTTTTCGAGAACTATTTTTTTATGAATAAGTGGTTGGCGGAAGTTTTTTATATTAACTGGTTTATTATCCGAAGTGATAATTTTATGGGTAACAGCCTTATCTGATCCTAACTTATCACCAGGAAGATGAAATTGTTGAGAATAATCGAACAAAATAGGAAAGAGACTTTCTTTTTCTTCATCATTTAGATTTGAGAAATTTATAAGTTTCAAAATTTTAGCAAATCTAGAAGCCTGCTCCCCATCGTCATAAGAAGAAGGTTTAGTTTTCAAGTTCTATGCGTGGTAAAGTTAAATTTATTTGCTGGTTATTAGAATTGATAAAAAAAATCGTGGCACTTCCCTCATCATTGAAAACCAAAGATTCACCGGCAAAAATTCCAGGGCCACATTGAATTCTACGTATGTAACCTTCTTTTAATTTTCTATTCAGTAATTGAATTTTCACTAATTTTTTTGTTCTTGCAGGTAAACAAATAGTTCCGTGATGGACAAATGGAAAGTCAACTTCACCTATCTGTAATCGATCAGTTTCAAAATTGACGATCGCATTATGTTTCTTCAGAAACGGAGTTCCTAAAATTCCATCTTCGGAAATGGGAAATGACAACGGCACAATATGGAATGAGGCTTCGAGACCCTTTATGATCAATCTGACCTCACCAATAGTGGAGACCATCTCCAGATCTATTCCTACCAATTTTATGACTCTTCTCTTATTTATCCATACTATTGGACTTAACGCGTTTTCTTTAAGCAAGTTAACACTAGCACCCGTATCAATCATGAAAACTACTTTATCTTTTGAAAAGGAAATATTATCCAATTCTATAGCAGCAATGTCCTTTAGCTCATCAGGTTTTCTGAGCGCGAGGATGATTCTTTGACGTGGTTCCAGGGAGATGATTCCAGAGTCCTTGATTGTCCTGGGTCCTTCTGATGCTGAGTCGTAATCCCTCTTCTCCGGCTGATCCCTCGAAGCCTTAATCATTCCCGGATTGGTCCAACGGTCCAACGTTGCCGTAACTCTTCACGAGCTCGGTAATTCAGGAACAAGGTTGATAATCGTATGAATATATATATATTTCGGATCTTGAAGTGCTGTATCGGACGTTCTCGTAACCTCAAAACCCTGGTAGAAGATTGCGGCTTCTCATAATAATTGGTTCCAATTTTCCCTTCTCAAGGTTTCACACACACACCAGTGGGCTGAAAGCTACTCGATCCACCTTCAGTATCCACTATGCGTAAAAAGAACCCAGAAACTACTCAGGTTAATAATATCTTTTAAAAGTTTGTGTGATTGAAACACCAATGCTACAACAGTTCAACAGTTCACTTTTCACTTTAAACCGTCTTTTCGTTTCTTTTTGAAACTATATTTCAGAATTATTTATTTTCACATCACCTTGTAAAACACACTTCATAGTTTTTTTTTAAATTTAATTTAATGATCACTGATTCTCTTGTTTTTCTTGTCTGACATGCATAATCACATGAATAGTATATTACGACCCTAGGGCATCAAACATTCTGGCTGTGGGTTGTATATACTATTTTTCTTGATCTCCAGCCGAAAGTACGCCCAAAACCGAGGCGAAGCCGAAATTTTTGCTGGTCGGGGCGGGCATTAGAAACTTTAAAATAAAATTTTATCATACAATAACTGCAAAAAAAAATTTTAAATCAAAATTTTTTTAAAAATTAACAAATACCAGGGAAAATTTATTCTTCGATAACAATATTAATATTGATCAACAGTAACTTTAACATCACACATCCAGTAATACTAATCTTATTACAATAATATTATTATTACTTTTATTAATTTAATTATTAATATAAAATAAACCGTGTACAAAAATTTTTTGTTTTTCTTTTTAAGAGTTACTCTTTCGTGCAATTGCATGAAGTCACATTAAATTAAATTAAACAAACGTATTATAAGATGAATATATCGACACTACTGAGCCGAAAAAAACAAAAAAGGGCCACAAAAGTCGTTTTTTCTGGAGTGAAATGCGGCCGGGAGGACAGTACTTTCGGCTAGGAGATCAAGAAAAATACAGTAAAACCTATCGTAGCCGACACATATGGGAGACAAGTTCGGCTACGATGGGTACCAATGACATGCAATAATTGCTAGGGACTTATTACTAGCTTGGTTCAGTGCTGTGGCAACAGGTGCCCCTGTGTTTAGTAACACACGTATACCGGTTTGTACATATTTGTTGTGTTTACTTTTGTGCAAAAAGGTGAGTAAAAGTTAGTTTGAAAAATAATCTGTTCTTTTAGTTGACAATTTAAAAATTTAATGGATAAATTCAGTCGATAAAAAACTATAAGGAATATTTAGTGCTTTTAGAGGAAAATGTATAGATGACAGTTGAGGTTATGTTGCACGACTGTGTATACATATTTAAGATCTTAATAAGTTGAAATATAATTGGTTATGAAAATTTGTCAATTTTTTAAAGTTATATTGTAATTAAAATTTATAATTCAAATATAATCAATAATTATATTAATATTTCATTCAAAATATTAATTGAAAAAAAAAATTTCCAAGATGTTTTACCAAAATATGAGGACCCTCCAAAGACGGTGTTTAAGGCGGCCCTGACCGTGCACATTTCTCGACCAATAATGTGACGCGTCAGAGTGGGATGTTCGTTAGGAGAGTGTCGGCTACGATAGGTTTTACTGTAGTTTTGATTTAACGTTCAATCAGGTTCCTTATTTGAATTTATTTTCTGTCCTTTGATTGGTGCAGTATCCCACCGCGCTGTCACCAATTTGTAATGTCCGAAAGTTTTAATTTAATAGTTTCAGAAGAAATTCTATCTTCTGATTGGGCGGATATTAAGGGATCTCAACACTGTTAATTGGTTAAAACCAAAACCAATAAAGAGACAGAATTTATGAATTCACTAAGACAAAATTTGTTTAAATATTACACAATGCTTCAAGACTTGACAAATTTTATGTTTTGATAACTATTCGAAGACAACTTTTTTCCCCGAGAGACTCTTCAGAGATATGCTAATATTCATAACATGTTTTTTTGGTGGGGATTACTCCCTCCTAGGGACTTACAACCAATCATATTGCTGACGTCACACAATTTTATGTCTATTCGACGAATAGCGTAAAAGGTCACATGGCTCCTCCTATAGATTTTAAGACGCATTTAGACTTAGGTGATGAGTGATATTATAAACATTGAAAGTCTACAGGTAGACATTCCCTAAACTGTTTGTAAACATTACATCCGGTCCTTTTTGAGGTTAAGGCACGTTCTACTACTATAAATAGTCCTATTTTTCTTTCCTAAATCAATAATGAACCATTAGCGTTATTACTTCTATTTGAATCGGAATCATGCCGTCATTTGGATAAACGAATCGATATATCGCAAATAGGTTATCTCGCTTCGAGCTATACCAAAGATATTTGGCTATAGGCACCGTGCGAAGTCATGGTAGGGAGAGTTAAATCGACGCCAGCGCACGCAGTGGATAATTTAGGCGTTAAAAGAGGCTGTTTTATACTTCCGAGCAATCAAAATACATGTGCAAATCTAAATTTTGTTTTAATTAAAAAAATATAGCTGAAATGAGCCACCGAAGTTGTTGTGTTGTGAATTGTAAAAATACAAGCAGGAAAAGTGAGTGTAAATTTTATAAATTTCCAACGTCTAAATGGAAAATAAATCAAAGGAATAAGTATGGGTACTGTAGGGTGTTGCATGAACTGATGCTTGTCGAATTATACGAGATTTTATTAAATAACTTTCATTATTTCTACGGAACTCTTGGGCATCTCGTACGTGTTCTGCCAGAACGAGATTTTTACCTTTAATTTTCGTTTGTGGTTGAAATTCTATTGTATGTTTAATTGATTGAAAACCTGTTTTAGTAATTATATCCATGATGAATTTGAATCTGAAAATAAACAATTAATATTTATTTACTCAACAAGTACCTAAAAGTGTCATCATGAAATTACAATTTAATTCTTTATTATTTTTCTAGTCTGTTTTGATCTGTCATTAACTTAAGGTAGTCGTCATGCCAAAAAACAGTCTCTGGAAAAAGAAGTTTTTCTATGATTTCAAGACTGAAGATTATATCATCAGCCATGTCATATGTAAGAAAAGACACTCTTTTTAATGAAAAAATTTAAAAATTACGAAAAATAATTTTTTAATAATGTTTTTTGTAATAGGATTTTTCCTTACTATCGCTTCTTATCAATTTTTTAAAAATGATTGAAGTTTATTAAATAATAGCTTATTTTTTCGGGGAAAATATTCTCTACAACTTAACCGTTTCCAATTTTTGAAAATAAATCAATTATTATCAAATACAGCAATTTGTTTATAAAAATTTTGTTTTGGAAAATTGATTTTTAATTATTTCAGTCATTAATATTTATATTTTCCCCGAAAAAATAAGCTATGATTTAAGAAACTTCAATCATTTTTAAAAAATTGATAAGAAGCGATAGTAAGGAAAAATCCTATTACAAAAAACATTATTAAAAAATTATTTTTCGTAATTTTTAAATTTTTTCATTAAAAAGAGTGTCTTTCCTTACATATGACACGGCTGATGATATAATTTACAGTCTTGAAATCATAGAAAAACTTCTTTTTCCAGAGACTGATTTTTGGCACGACAACTACCTTAACCTTATATTTACTGGTTTCTATATCATTTTTATTATGGAAAATACTTACTTTTTACTGCTGATTTCACACAAATACTTCACAAGGAAAAACAATCGAATTTTAAAGTGAATCAAATTGTTTTTTTGTTTGTTTTTTTATTGATAATAAACATTTTTATAACTAAGTCCCATTATAATACATTGTAAAAGTTCTCGAACAGCCTCCTTTAGTTCACTCATGCTATGGCGCTGCAGTCACGCACGGTGCCTATACCATGTGTTTGTAAACGTGATTGGTTGAGGGTTCTAAAACCCTAAAACCTATATCGTCACACCCGTCACACCGTAGCCAGTGAGGTATAAAAACACTTTAAGGGCGTATTATACGTAGTGTAGTAATATGCATGTAGAAAACCATGTAATATACGTGATGTATTATAAGTACTCATCTCTGGTCTTGGTTGACATTCGTTAATGTTGATAACATTTGTCTTAAGTCTTACCAAGATACCAAGTCTTGTGAAATTATTATACTTTAACTCAATGCAATGAAATCATATTTACATTCCTTTGGAATTGAAGGGTCATTAATTGCCCGTACTCTTTTCTAAATCCGTCTATATCAACTGTTTTCTGGATATCTGTTCGCCTGATATCTAATAAGAAACAATCATGTAAGATAGAAGCTTATATACGCACTAATAATATTAAGTACTGGAATAGAAGTTACACCTTACAGTTTACTTAAAATATCTTGGAAGCTTGAAAGTTAATATTTAAGTGCCAAATGCAATTTTTAATTAGAACCAAGCATTACGATATTTTTTTACGACCATTATTTCACGGTTAGTTTACAGTTATCTAATATTTTCGTTTTTGTTTTCAGAAATTCCATCGTTTTTTGCACAACAAGGAAAATCAGAACACAAAATTGCAGTTTTAAGCTCGAATCTAGTGGAAGGAAAATTACTTTTTTTATTTTTTCGCATTTCACTCGTAATATACCTGTTAAAATGACTAATGTGCCTCTATCATTTATAAGTTCTAATAATTCGCAAAAATTTGCATCATTGGCAGAATCACTATCATTAGCTGAAAAAGAATGCGAAAAATTCAGAAGTAATACTTATCAATCCGATATAAAAATTGATTTAAGCCAACTAAGCACACATCGTCATTCGAGAATTGCTCAGAAACGAAAGAATAGAATGGTGCAATTTCGTGGGAAAGATAGTATATTTAAAAGACCTGAATGTCCTCCGCCACGAGCAAATTTAACACGTGTTCCAGATCATCATAAAAATCCTCATAAATGGACAAAGTACAGTCTCGCTGATGTTTCAAATGAAGACATGTCGAATAAGACAAACAGCCAAGCAGCGTATTCCTTCCTCAATGATTTAAAATCTCGAAAGCAACTCAGCATAACAGAAGTAGAAGAGCCCATGGAATTGAGTGAGCCAGTATTTAAATCGAGAAATAAAATACTTTCCAAAATCCAATTCAGGAAACCTAAAAATGAAGCTGGGAGTAAAGAAGTTCCTTTGAATATACCTGAACATAATACTAAACCAATTTTTACGAGCAGTAAAATCGTTATGCCAGAATATGTAGTTGGTCAGAAGCAAGAGAAGAAGAGCCACAAAAAGGTCAAGGTAGCAGAGAAGGCAGTTATATCGAAACATGTAAAACTGGATCATTTACAAGAATCTGAAGAAGAAGAAAGTTGAGAATGCAACTGTTAAATAAGTTATTTTATATTTAAGTCATTAATCTTAAGACAGTATCTTTATCACTGAATTACTTTGAGCCTGTACTCCAACTAACTGGAATATATATGATATTTTCATTTCCTTACACAAATTTTTACCTTCGCAGGACCTTCTGCCTCTACTTAATTAAGTTTTTTTTTTCTTTCAAATTGTGTTTCTAGGTGAAATTAATAGCGTAATACAGTTTTTTAATTTCTTGATGTATCTTATGGATACACTTTTTTTCATATAGGGAATGGCAATGAAAATATTCCCCATGTAGGGTCCCTTGTAGGAACCTTCATGTATGTAACTTATATTTTTTCGTGCCGCATTTTCTCACACGTAATTGAGAAGGAAACTAAGATTACAATTATGTAAGTATGTAATCCTATATTTTTCTCAACCCCTCTTAAATATCTTTCCCTATATTCAAAAATTGTACCTCTTTTCCTCCGTTTTTAGGTTTTCCATTAGATAAAAACATGAACACTAAAAATATGGAAAAAAACTTAATTTTTTAATTTTATTTATTCATCTAATAATTTGATTGGAACCTGGAGTTTTTTTTAGAAAAGATAGGCGCAAATCTCCAGTAATAAAGAATTAACAGATTAGTAAATTGTTAATCCAAAACAATTCACTTTATTCAATGATTGATATTAAATTCCAAATTATATATACACAAAAAATGAATTTGTGTTAGTTTTCAATGTGATAAAACAGTTTTCTTTTTCTTATGCATATGTACTTATATGTACTATACAATATCTATTCTCCATGGCATATAATATGTATGTGATTCATCACTGTATATCAGTATATGTCGTGATCAGTCGTGATTGAACGTGATGTCGTGATGTAAGCATCTGTATAGTGATCTGTTAGTGTCTGTTCATGTTTGTCAGTAAACGAAGTCTTTTGGAGCATTGCAGTTAAATTATTAATTTACAAGATTAAATCGCATATTTTAAAAGTGAGTATAACAAATTAAAACGTTAACATAATTTGATATTGTTAAAAAAATTATGTACAATATTAGATGAGTTTGCTTAGTTTAACCCTAAATTTAAGATGATCAATGAATAAGAAATTGTATTTAAATAAAAATAATAAGTCTTTAAGAATTGTAATAATTCTATGTACAAGTCTGATTTATGAAAAAATTCAGTTTTTTTGTATAAAAATCGTATAAATGTGTTCAGCATGAAATAAAGATTAGCCTTTGTTTTTGAGGTTAGATTTAATTTTTAAAATATTAGTGATAAAATAAAACTTTAGGATTGTCATGGCATGGTCATGGTAACCCATAGAGGATCCTCAATGGGTTTTCATTTCCGAGTGTTTTTATCTGGGTCCATACCCGGTAATAAAGGCTGAATAGAGAATAATTAAGAATTTTTATTCCTACGAATACGCGATTTTTCCTCCGTCTAAAAATCCACCAGCGGGAATAGAAAAAGAGCAATTCCTATTTTTTTCAATCGACCTAGTAAAATTTAATGAGAACGCATTAAAAAGAATTGATAAGTATAGAAGAATGCAAAAAAAGGAATAGAAAGGCTTAAAGGTTTTTCACTTTGAAAACTTTAGGTTGAATTTAAATGTATGGATAGTTTTCTCGTTAATAAATATTTTGTATTAAATTTTAATTTGTAATTGGAAAAGAACAAATCAATCTGAATTATATAAATATTTTTTTATTAATATATTGAACGTATATTTGGTGTATTGCTTTACAACTGCCATATATGATTCATTAGATGACATTGGATTAAATATGAAATATAAATATTTGTAGCAGTACTCCATTATAAATACTCGTAATAAAATAAAAATTAATAATTCTGGTATAATATTACACTTTATTTTTTGTAGTAAACTTCGTTAATTCACTTTATTGTCAATTATCAGTGCTATTTAATCACTACTACATATTTATGAAGTATCTTATTTAGCCTACTTTTTTCATTATTAAATCGATTTATAACTTATGCATTTGGAAAATATTCAAATTTATATTTATTTATATTTTAATAATTTATTCAAACGTGTTAAAAATTACATAAATTAATCTCTTTGAGGTGTGCGTGCCGCTACGACTAGAAGGAATTAAAAAAATCGAAAATACGTTTGCGTTTGTAGAATACAAAACAACTCTGAGAAGTGCGGCGGTCGCTATGGAAGTAGAAAGCAATTAGTTTCGGAGATATCCTATTCAAATGTTGTGCACTTTAGGCTGATGGAAAAATCGCGCATTCAAAAGAAAAGAATAATCTTCTCTTTTACGCTAAAATCTAAAACTATTCATTTTTCTCTATTAAACCCTTATTACCGGGTAAGTTACCCAGTAAAAGAAACAAACTGAAATGAATTAATTTTTTTGATTCATGACAATTTATGAATTATTTTTTTTGCACATTTGATTTTAGACAAATTAATCGTCTTCTGAATAAATTCGTTCTGACCAATTTGTAAGAATCGAAGTATGAATTTTAATTCTTAAGTACTAATTTAAATGAAATAAGAGTACATTGAGCGGGTGCATGTTGTCAAATTTAAAAGAATTCACCTGTCCAAATTATGCATGAATTTATATAAATTGAAGATTAGAGTATTCAATTCGCTCGCTGAGAAACGATAATTTCTTTCTCTTTTTGATAGCAGAATCCATCCTGTGATTTGAGGATTATGGGACAGAATTAATTTGATGTCACTTGAATAAAATCATCATGGCACATTATAAAGGAGCAGCCAGCGAGGCTGGTAGAGCCATGCAGTTGATGAAGAAACGTGAGATTGCACAGCAAGAAATCGAACTGCGAAAAAAGAAAATTGAAGATGATCTCAAAATTCACAATATTGAAAATAAGTTCGCAACGCACTACAATGCAGTTGAACAACAACTCAAAACCTCGACTATTGGTCTTGTCACCCTTACTGAAATGAAAGCCAAACAGGAAAATATTGTAAAAGAAAGAGAAAGGAAACTCGCTCAGAAAGAAAGAGAAAAAGAACAAGAAAAAGAAAAAGCTCTCGCAGCCAAACAAGCTGAGAAAAATAAACAAAAGAAACAAATCCAAGCATTGTCTTTCAGTTTAGACGAAGACGAAGACGAAGCTGATGAAGATTCTGAGGATGTTGAAACAGAACCGAAAGTAAAAAAAATTAAGAAAAATCCAGATGTTGACACAAGCTTTTTACCTGACAGAGAAAGAGAAGAAGAAGAAAAAAGATTGAGAGAAGAATTGAGACAGGAGTGGGCCAAAAAGCAACAAGCTCTCAAAGAAGAGGAAATCGAAATTGTATTCAGTTACTGGGATGGTTCCGGACATAGGCGTAGTGTAATAATGAAAAAAGGTCATTAAATATTTTCACTAAGATCCAAGTTAATGATTTTCTTGAATTAGGAAAGTTATTGTAACAGGTTGTTCAGTTTTAAAATTTGTTGGCTTATTTTTATACTGTTTGCAGGTAATTCAATATATCAGCTTCTACAAAGATGCCTAGAAGTTCTCAGGAGAGAATTTAGCGAATTGAAAACTGTAATGGCAGATCAACTAATGTATGTGAAAGAAGATCTGATTCTCCCACATCATTATACATTTTATGATTTTATAGTGACAAAAGTAAGTTTAAATACGAATTGAAACAGAGATTGCTATGGAGTTTTATATTTTGTGCATACAAATTTTCTTTTCTGTAGGCAAGGGGGAAAAGCGGACCTCTGTTCACTTTTGACGTTCATGATGATGTTCGAGTTATGCACGATGCATCTATCGAAACAGAAGAATCGCATGCCGGAAAAGTTTTACTCAGGTTTAAAAAATTTATTCTACTTCTAATATTTCACCCCTTATTAATCTTATAATTAAGAAAATAGATGCTACCCTCGATTAAAATTAATTCATAAGTTTGCAAAGAACTCGATCTTTTTTAATTTACTTTCTTAAAAATTAATTTTTATTTTTGCAGATCTTGGTACGAAAGAAATAAGCATATCTTCCCTGCGAGCAGATGGGAACCTTTCGACCCAACTAAAAGCTACGATAAATATACAGTCTCTGATAAAAATAAAAAGAAAGACAAGATTTAGTGACAAGTTTCCTATTAATTAGTCTACTTAATTTAATTTTACGACCAAAAAATGTTGAATATAATGTCATTCAAACTCAAATTTATAGAAATGTTTTTTTCTATAAAAAAGTACAAAATTAATATAAAAGTTATTTTAAGAAAATAAAAATTTCGATTTTTATATTGGAACACATTTTTAGTCCTTTTTAACGCGTTTAGTTTTTAAAAATAAAAAATAAATTGTTTCGTTTATAATTAGTACTAACTTTTGCTATTTTTAATTGCAATCGGTCAATGGGAAAACTTTGAAAATAGGTGATATTGTTTTACTAAATGAGCAAAATAATTTAGTTACTTATTCATATTATATATTTTTTAAATACATAATGAAATAATGTAAATATAAATACAAAATACGCAATAATTCTTTCAACATGATAAAGCGTAAATAATATACAGATGTGTTCTGAAAAATGATAACACTTATCTTAAAAAGTAAATGCCATGTTTGATTTAAACTTTTGATGTATAAAATAGATCAAATAAGAATTCGATAATTAACACTCAGGTCAAAGTTTCTTATGCAGTATTCCTAATTTATACATTTTATACCATATAAATAAACAACATTGCTTTAATTTGGTTCTTTCTAAGCAATGTGCATTCAAATAATATAAATATATATATACTTATTAATCTCAAGACTGCATGCTTTTAAGTGAAAGTCATAAATAAAACTAAACATATTAATATTACAAAAAATATTAAATAGTGTCAATAATTTAAACCTCGAGTAGAAAATAGAGAATATTATCGTTAATATCAATTACAGTTAGCCAATAGAGGATCTCATGATTAATTTTTAAAAACATTTGGTTGTACCAAATATTGATATTCGAATCGTTTCTTGCCGAATACAAATTTTAATCGAATTATCTTTTGCATCCAATTTAAAATATTGTAATGACTTCAAAAATTTTGAGTGAATTTGTTTCCACGGTTTTCGTAAAACTTTCATATATAACAATTTTTAAACAGTTATACATACTTTTCGCAACAACGTATTTTCTCTGTTATAGTTTACGCGTAAAATTTTAAACTTCATTAAAATATTGACTAGGTCAAATAATACTGCGAATTTTGTTAAAATGGCAATCGATATATTCGTTTTGGTTGCATACGTTTATGCAAATGTATCACGGTCATTGTCTCACATTTTTTACTATACTCGATGATTTAAACACGAGAAAGTTTATCCTTGAATAAACTATATTTAAATAAATAAAAAACAGTGTGCATGTAGTTTTTTAAATTTTTTTGTTACTGTAAAGTACAGCCGCTTTCATTTTCTGGTTCCTTATTCGATTGGTGAATTGTTTCTTCTTTTACTGGAGGTAAATCATGTTCATGGCCAGCTTTTGCTGAGGATACACCAACTAATGATGGATAAGTTCCCAAGTTCCAAAGAGAATTCGGTGTGGGCATTTGAAAGTCGATGGGACTTACTAAACCAAATGTTGCTTTCGTATCCAGTACAGGTACTTCTGAAGGAACTGATTGATGATATCTGAAAAATATCAAGAATTTTAAAAACATAAATTAATTTAAAAAAATTTTAAAAACATCTTTAGCATTTAAAAAAATCCTAAAAGTGTTTAAACCATTTAAAATATAATTTTTTCCCCAATGAAATTAATAATAAAGATTGAATACATTAAACCATTCTCCCGATTGCACTTGTCCAATGCAAGTTTAACAGATGGTGCCAGTCTTTTGAAAACAGTGTGCTGATCCACTTTAACACGTGGGGCAGGTCCATTTGTTTTTGCATAAACTTGACAAAGTGATTTCGCTTTATTCAAGCAGCTCTCGCTCTCTTGTAATGCCCTTATCGCCTCTCCACATTTGTCCATACTTAATAATTTTATTCCACAGTAATTATAGGCCTAAAATACGTTTGTAGTTCATAATTACGGATGTAATATTTAAATAATAATTTTTGAAAGTTTTTAAATTAAATTTCAATGATAATTGCATAGCTTTTTTATAGAATTGAATTCACAATCAAAAATGTTCTTACGTAAGACTGATAAAAGGCTGCTTTCAACTCTAAATATTTGATCCACTGGCTGGAGATCTCAGGTTTGAAAGAGCGTAAAGTATTGGCGGCATCAAGAAATAATTTACTCGTCTCATTTGCCAAAGCAGATATTAAACTGGGATTGTGTTTTAATTCAATTGCCCTGGCAACAGTAACTGAGAAAGAAATAATAATTATATTGAAGAGAATATCTTGTTAATTTGAAGCGATACACGAGTTTTAAAATATATACCTTCTTGTGCTTCAGCAGTGCACTGATTTATGTAAGCGTTTATGATTCTAGGATCCAAATCGCTCCCTAAAATTGGTGGATTTGCCAATTGTGGCAAAAACTCTGTTTGTACAAAAGTAAATACTCCAGCAGCACGTCTTAGCATCGTGTGAACCTCTTTTGCTTCATCGATTGAAATGCTACATTTAAAGAGAAGTCTTTTTATTTTATTTTTCTTATCTTTGCCATAATAACTATTCATGTTATTATCACTCACTCATCTTTTGCGGCCAACATCGCTGCGTGTTTCATGAACCAGAGTCCGATGTTCATACTCATATTCGCAGCTTCATAAATGGCATCTGCACTAGAACTAATTACAAAATAAAACTGTTATTAAATCATAAGCTATAATTATAATATCAAATAAAAAGTTAATTATAAAATTGAAATAACCCTCAGGAATATTTATTTTTACGATAAATTACAATGAACAATAAAAATATGATAATTATATTTTTCTGTAGAAAAATTTGATCACTTATCAATTTTTTTTAAACTGTAAAAACATATTTCTACCATAAAAATGTAATTATATAATATTTAATTCTATGCATTTATTAGTTAAAATACTGTAACTAATTCTTTAACAAATTTTATTTCATCAATTTTTCAGTTTTAAAGACTCTTTAAATCATAAACTACCTAACTTAGATGTTCGATAGATGATAAAAAACATAAGAGCTACAATATAAAGACTGAAAAATTTAATTAAACTCAATGAAATAATTTATATTTGATAATAAATTTAATATTACCGTGTTGTTGATCCTAGTAAGGTATGTGTCCATTTAAAGACAAATACATTGCGTAATTTACTAGGATTTGGCCTTCCGAAATGCTGTTCACCTCCATTAGGTTTTTCCACTTCCCACATGAAACCATATAATAATGACAAGTAAGCTGAAAATGCTGGTTCGATTGTATCACTTGTATTATTTGCATTTCGGATCAGATCCAAGATGCGACTACGTGATATCTTCAAATCACTGTAAAATTTCAGAAAAATTAGTACTTTAAGGATTTTTGAAATTCATATGTATATTTTACTGCAAAAACAACAAATGTCAACAATATTATAGCTTATATATATACGCATGTATACAGCAATATATTAAAATTTCCACAATATGCGTAAATTCTAGCGTTACCGAAGTTACACATTTTTAAATCAATGAAACAGTAACAATTACAATTTAATGTTACAAATATATTCTTGTATTTTTTTAAGCTCGCAGACGTTTGTAGGGAAACACAGACTATATTTTTTAAAATAAAATTTGTATACCTATTCTGCGTGTTAAACCTTAATTTCAAAATTTTATTTTTAGGTGTGTATTAAAAGACTTCTCAACTGGCCTTAACAACGTAAAAATGCACACAACAACAAGAATCACCAAAAGAGGAAAAACTAACCTCAGAAGTTTCCTCGTAGCGTCGGTTGGAATAGGTATTTTTAATTCAAATTTATGATTTGTAGTCGCTTTTAATGTATTACGATGAAACCAATGAGCCATTTTTTGAAAATTAAATCGTTGATCCAAAATTACTCCGTTTTATTTACCTGGCAAGGTTTTTGACAGGTATATAGACAGGTAAACGAGCAGACGAAAGGCTGCGTGATGCTTGGCCGTGAATGAACTAAAAAGATATTCCACTCATTCCACTTTTCTTTCACATTTATCACAAGAATTCCAAGCAGCCCAGCTTATTCGCAAGAGTTTGCTAGAGTTACGTCCATTTATACTCATCTTTTCGTTACAAGGTAAGAATATTGTAAATTAATCTAAAATTATCGAGTGAATATTCTTATAAATTTATTTTTCGAAAAATGTAGTTACTATATTTATCTATTTCAGACTTCTCAAAATTTTATTAGATGCACATCGTACATGATACTTTACTATCTTAACTACATACATATATCAAACGTCCTTGAAGGTTACTATCACTATCATTGTTGACATATTTATAATAATTGGGAATTCCTTCGAGGATGAAACCAATTCGAGATAAATAGCAAAAGACTATTCGGTACTTTTTAAAAGCTTTTTAAATATGTACATTGATTTTAATTTGAACCTTTGAATTATATTATTTCATCAAATTAATTATGTAACTCAATAAAGGTGTAATTTATTTTATTATAATAGATGATTTGGTAGAACAATGATTTTTGAAAGGAAATAAAGAATAAAATATTTTAATAATTCCGATAACCTAGAAATCATTGGAAATTTTGCACAAGATCCACAGAAATTATAATTATTATTTATTTTCTTAAAAAACATTTGTTTTATTGTAATGCGGAGAGTGATAACTTATCTTTTGCTCATATTGGGTACAATATGTAATATATTTTTGAACATTAAAAAATAATTAATGTACGAAATTTAAAATCTATCGTTGAAGCGTTTACATAATAAAGAAACGCTCCTAAAATTTATGATAATGTATCTTTTGTTGATTTCAGATACATGATAACTTATTTTTCTGAGAACTGAACATAATAATTCATTTTTTTTAAACACGCAAAAAACGCACGCAAACACGCACTTTTCTTCGCAAAAGAAATTAAGACATTTTTTATTTTTACTACTTTGATTAAAAATGGTTTGCTCATGATAAATGTAAGGGCTTATTTTTTACATGTTGTAAACTGTTATTTAATAAATTGAAAAAGTCAACTTTGTAAAACTGTACTAAGATTGACTAGATACTCTGATAAAGTAGAGTCTTGATACCTTGAAGATTTTATTTTCAAAAATATTATATAATTTGATACTTTTTTAGATGGGAGAGCCTTCAGGTTTAACGAATAGTGAAGCTCGTGAACTTTGCAAAGAGCCGGATCCATCAACTAAGGATTACATTATGCAACAAACTATGTATCGAATAAAAGATCCTCGGAAGTCGTTACCATTTTATACTGAAGTCCTGGGAATGAGACTACTACAGAAGCTCGATTTCCCAGAAATGAAGTTTTCTCTCTACTTCCTTGGATATGAAAATGCAGCGGACATACCTACTGATAGAAGAGAATCTCTTGAATGGACCTTTACTCGAAAGGCTACCATCGAACTAACTCAGTAAGCAAATATAAACGTTTTTCACCCTGCCAACAAATTTTAAATTCATTTAGGTAAAGAAGTACAATTAAACAATTATTGTTTTTTAAATATTATTAAGGTTCTGTTAGTACTTTTTCCTCACATTACATTCTTCAAGAAAATGATTCAATATTCTCGTATTCTTTGAACTTAAAAAAGTCTTTGATATACAGGCGGAATAAATAAATAAACAGATTTTATCCAAATTCTATTTTAGAATATTAGGAATGTTTAATAATTAATATACATTTGGTTGTATAAAGAATTTTACACACTGGTACACATTTTGTTAAATTGGAGATCGGATTTTATTTTGCAGTAATTGGGGAACTGAAACAGATCCAGATATGAATTATCACAACGGAAACTCAGAGCCTAAAGGTTTCGGTGCGTAGTGTATTTTACTCCCTGATAGAAAAATAGCCTTGCATGTAGAAAAGTGACTTTGTAGAAGAAACATAAATGCAGATATATTT
Source organism: Diplolepis rosae (assembly GCA_030998225.1). Classification (NCBI taxonomy): domain Eukaryota; kingdom Metazoa; phylum Arthropoda; class Insecta; order Hymenoptera; family Diplolepididae; genus Diplolepis; species Diplolepis rosae. The sequence continues at coordinate 5,416,942 of JAPYXD010000710.1, forward strand.
AGAGAAACTCTGTTTTTTCTGTATTCACTTTTAAATTTATCTGTAATTTGAAATAGAATGCAAATCTTGCATGTGAAAAAATATGGAGCTAATTTTCATGTTTCTTGTTTTACTAATTTTTCATTACATAATTTTTAAATTACTTTTGCCTTTGCAGGTCATATTGGAATAACAGTGCCGGATGTAGACAAAGCCTGCGAAAGATTTGAAAAAATGGAAGTAGAATTCATAAAGAAACCCAATGATGGTAAAATGAGAGGAATCGCATTTATCAAAGATCCTGATGGCTACTGGATTGAAATATTGAGTTCGTCAAATATGGGAAACATAATTCTGAATCACTAGTTTGATTCAGTACAAGAAAAATAGCACATCGCACTATACACACCATCTAAATAACTCATAATAGTGCATTATATTGTCTACAGTAGACCAAAATAATTATTAAAGTAACAGAATAAGTTTTCTTCATTTGCACCATAAACATATATTCAGGTTTTGATTTCAACACCAAAGTTAGTTTGACACTTTTTAATAAATATAAACTTCTACAAGAAGCTAACTTTCATTCAGCAAAAAAATATACAGAATTTTCTCGGAGTTTTGTAACTTTTTTTATTAGAAAGAACTTCTATAGAAAACTTACTTATAGATTTCCACAGAAGATCTATGTTTTGAAAAGGTACAAATGTGATGCATAATTGGAAGAAACGAACGAATTTTCTTTTTTTTATCACGATTCATCTACATATTTTGTAGATAGAATTTACTACTGACAGGAAGAGGGCCATAAAAAATTCGATTTTTTTAACATATTATGCATATTTTTCGGATTTTTTAATTTAAAAATACTTATGCGTAAATATTAATTTTGATAGATGTATGGTGAGAATGGTTTAAAGATCAAGACAAGTAAAACAACGTAATAAAACATACATATATCTTAGAAAGTGATTATTTTAGTTGAGAAATGTAAATATCTTTGAACTAATAAGTATCAATGTTCGTGCTTCTGCAAAGAGATTTTACTTTCACAGATAAACAATGAACCTGAGATTCCAGTGATTATATATAAAATGATACCCAGGTTTCAGGTGAAAAGCGAACACTTTTATTTTGGGTAAAATTATTTAGATTTTAAACCTTGCTATTTAAAATTTGCAGCAGGTGTAATCATACATGTTTTTAATAACTGTAATAATTTTCTATTAGATGTGGCACTTCAAATCAGACTTCGTCATTTTGTAGCAATTTTACATTCTGTTATTGTATAATGTGTTATCTGTATAGTATATCTATTATAAACATACCATATTATTGATAACTTTAAATAAAAATATTTATTTTTCATTTAATGTGTGCTTTTTATTATGAGGCTACTATGAACCAAATCCTTATAAAACACATATTAATAACAAGAATTCAGGAAAATTCAAAATGCTAAATCCAAATTTAAAAAAAATAAGGTTTCAGTTAGACCAATTTATTGTTTCGTCTTTATTTTCAGGATCATTTTGACGAATAGGAAAATAATGAATTTTCATATTTAATAATACCTATTTTGCTTACTCTATTAAAAAGGAAAAATTATTATTTTTTTATTCGTTAAAATTATCCTGACAATAAATAAGAAACATTTCTAAAAATCATTATTTTTCTTTTTTACTTGAAAAGTGAAAATAGATATTCTGTAATTTTCATGACGAAAAAATCTATATTTCTATTGAATAAAGAAAATTATTTTTTCTACTAGCGGGTCAAAAGTGTGCTTCATTTTTTGACAGCCCCCCCCCCCCAGTGGAAAATAAGTCGTATGCAACATGGAGGAAACATTTATTTTACACGTATGATTGATTTTACACCCGCAAAATAAATATTTTCTCCCTAGGTTGCATAATATACTAATTTTTTATCTATTTCAAATCCTCGCGGGCTTGACGCATGCGCAATTAGGAGATCCCTTATTTGCGGAACGATAGGAATTGGCAAGAATATCTTAAAAAGTTGCGCCTCCTTCATAGAAATGTCAATCCATTATTTATGACACAACATTTATTAAAATTTATTGATAATTAACGATACGTTGAGTGTAATTAATATTTTATAAACATCATTAAAAATTTCAACCAACTTAATGCATAAAATTCTTTGTACCTTACCTGCTTGGTATACAGCACGCCGTTGATTGTTTGAGGTTAGGTCAGTAAGATTTAAATCTTTTAAAAAATTTCACCAAAATATACCTTTAAAACACAATAATAAAAACAATTAAGCGCAATGCACTTCATCGACTTTTAAAAAAATACAATTGATATTACTTTCAGATCTTGTACTAAGTTGAAGAAAAAATATATTTAAAAATTTTAATTTGTCCCATTTTCTTGAATAATTAATACTTACAAAAAGTCTATAAGCTTTGTGCTTAATTTTTTTAATCATTTGCAAGTATTTTTCCAATGATGAATGTCTATTTTGTCCTGAAATTTGATTTTAAACTATTTCTTGGATTTTTAAGGACATACTTTTGATTTACATTTTTTTGCACCTGATGTGAATTTTATTTTGTATTTTGTTAAATTTAAGAATTTTAAATTTGTGTAAAGTTATTAACTTATTTTTTACAACGGAAATCATAACAATATTTTGGAATGTCAGATAATTTCTTATGACGCCTATTATTTTAAACTTTTCAACAATTTTTTCTATTTAAAGGATGGTAGAAGATAAAAAATATAAAATTGGTTCCCGGGTCGAATGCGAAGGATATTCAGGGACATTAAAATATGTTGGACCGGTAGGAAATACCAAAGGACAATGGTTTGGTATCGATTGGGATGATTCATCTCGTGGAAAACATGATGGAACTTATGAAGGCGTAGCATATTTTAAAGCATGGTAAGCCAAAGAAGCTAAATTAAAGTCAATTTTCTCAATAAATATGCAAATTTCTGAATTAAAATAAAATTATTAATTTTTTACTAATTAGAAATTAAAATGGCAAATCATTACCAAATATTGAAAAATTACAAAATATTATATTAATTAAGATCTATTTTAACAGGCATCCAACCTCTGGATCATTTGTACGACCAGAAAAAGTAAAATTCGGTATGTCATGTCCAGAAGCCATTAAAACAAGGTATGGTTTTGTGAACGACGAATTGGCTGGTATTGACAGAGACAATTTATCTAGTTTACAAAAGGAAATAAATGCCCCGTTTTTAGAAATGGTTGGTTTCTCAAAAGTGAACAAAAAGCAGAGTACATTTGACCAATTGAAAATAGTTTGTCTACGAGAACAATGTGTTGGCGACGCTGGAAATCCTGGAGAATTGTCAGAACTCTGTTCTAGCATAACAGAGTTAGATTTATCAAAGAATTTGATAAGCTCCTGGAAAACAGTTGCTGAAATTTGTTCTCAACTACCACATTTAAGCAGGCTTAATGTGAGGTAAGAATTTGACTTGCACTAAGTTTTCTCATTGTCTCGAAATATGACTGATTTGAGAATTTTGTAGTGAAAACAATTTACCGGTGGATAAAAATTTGGAGGAGTTCAAACATGCCTTTTTGTCGGTAACTGATTTGGCAATAGCAAAAATGAATTATACTTGGTTGGATGTTCGTCAATGTTTGAAAGTCTTTCCTGCCATTCGAAATCTTTCTGTTTCTTTTAATGCCATAGAAAATCTTGAAATTCCATCTAAAGATTCTAATTTTATGAATTTAAGAGAATTGATTTTAGAGAAAAATGTCATTTATAATTGGGAGGAGGTTTTAAAATTAGGATGTCTGTCATGGTTAGTACAAGTAATTTCAATAATTGGAACTCTTACTGAAATTGAATGTTGCAGTATAATAATTTGTCCTCATTTCACAGTCTAGAATGTCTTAATCTGAATTTCAACAAAATAGACCGCATAAGATTTCCTACCGAGCAACCAACGGATAAAACGAAATGTTTTCCTGATTTAAGACAACTGCATGTATCAAATAATAGAATAACGGAGGTAAGAATAAATTATTACTTTTACAAGAAATTATAAAATACTTCAGGAATGTCCTTGCTCAATGATTTTCATAAAATCCAGTTCTTCGTTTTATTTACTGAAAGTACATACATATCAAGTTTGATGATTAATTTGAGTCTTATTGGGAGTCAAAATATTAAAAAGGAACTGAATTCCTTAAATGTCCCATAATATGTATACTTTCTTCTATAAAATATTTTGTAGTGGCGTTCTATCAGTGAATTGGAGAAGCTTGAGAATTTAAAAGATCTGAAGTTTAGAGAAAATCCTGTTGTAGAGAATGAAAGTCTCGAAACGACGCGACAATTGATAATAGCTAGGATATCAAAGTTAAAGTATCTAAATGGCACAGAAATTTTCTACGCGGAAAGATCTGGAGCTGAAAATGACTATTTGAAACTATTTGCAACGCAGTGGGTGGAATCTGAAAAAGACTCAGAAAAAAGAATGGAGTTCTTGATAAATCATCCGCGATTTCCTGCTTTAGTAAAGAGTAAGTCTTACTTTAGTATTAAAAAATCGCAATACTAATTTTTCTTATTTATAGAATACGGAGCTGCTGACATTCCTACTTCGAACACAGATTCGACAATGGCTTCTAATGTAATAACTGTTAAATTTTTGTGTCCTGATGATCCTAGTCAACCGGGGGGCGTCAAGAGGAAACTTTTGAAAGATATGGATGTTCAAAAAGTAACTGGTCTTGCGCAAAAATTATTCAAATCCTACGGAAAAATTCCCAGTCTTTCTTTTGTACAACATGATGTGAGTAAAAGAATATTAATATTAGTTGGAATCAAATTCAAGTCAATTAAAAAAAGTATTGCATTCACCATCAATTTCATCTTTGTGAATTCATTGCAGCTTTCGAAAGAAGAGATCCCTCTGGACAAACCCCTTCAAAAGTTAAACTATTATTCGATTCAAGACGGAGATCATATTCTCGTACGATGGTAACATTAAATGCATATTATTATTGCAACTTACTATTTTGTATATTATTTTCATTAAAACTACTTTGTTATTAAAATCAAGAAATTTTGCTTTAACTTTTAATCTACATACCAATGCATGCAATTCAGTTTCAGCACAGATGGGCTATACTTGAAAAAACATTCATTTTTATTCAATCATTACAAAAATTGAACTCTGCTTCAATGTAACATGTATTTTATCAACCTATCTGCTTTGTAAATTAAAAATAGATAAAAAAAAATAATTATATACAATGATACAACTTCACGTTTTTCATGTATTACAATAGTCCGAAATGTTAGCATTCGCTAAATTCTTGTACAATAGTTTTTATATTTCGTCGCTTATAATAACCTGTATTATATTGTTACCCGGTGGAATAAATTAATTTTTACTTTTTCATACACTCGTATATCTTTTCGCTTTACATAGTAAAACGTTCTATTTTTACTTCGTAAAAGGATTGATTAATTGATTAATATCAATATTGTTTTTATGTCAGTTTTGCTGAGCTTTTTGCTCTATTTTACTGGCTTCTTCTTTTTCGAGTTGTTCCCTCGTCAGGAGCGAAAGTCCCAATTGATCTTCTCTCGTGAAAGGTTGGGCCATTTGCCGTAACCATCTTTTGCTTATCTGTACAGCCTCTTGGGTGGATAAATCACAAAGACTATCAGTAAGATGTTCTTGAATCCATTTAGGAAGTTTGCTTCGTTTGTCCGCTCTTGAAAATCTCTAAAATACATTTTTTTTCAATTACTATAACTTGTTGACAGTAAAATTTGACAGTATTTACAAGCTGGCCAGTTAAATCACCACAAAAAAATTCTCGTTTAACAAAAATTTACCGACTTTTCTAGTTCAGTAACTATCTTGTTTTAAGGGCATGTGATACTTAAAGAAAAATTGAACGTTTATGTGAACAACTTGGTCCAGTTTCTAAATGTTTATTTCCAAAATTTACAACATTTTCTTTTCAAAATTTGGGAAATGGTAGAAAAGATAAAAATGGACGCAGATGGACTACTTTTAGTTTTGATAATGAAAAAAAAATTCCCGATAGATTTTGCTACAATTGAACTTCTTTTCATTTTACAAGCCTGAAATAGTCTATCTACGTCCGTTTCGATCTGCTCTACTATTTCCCAAATTTTGAAAGCAAAAGTTGATCTATTTTGGACATAAACATTAGAAACCTGAAATCAATAAAATTTGATAATTTACTAAGTATCACATGCCTTTAAAAAACTTATCAATTTTTAAAATCTTACCTTATCAGCAAAAATCATAATACCATAGTCAGTCTTTCCTCTAATAGCTCTTCCTACACATTGAGCTGCATGTCTCATAGCATCGAAAGTTAGGAAGTCATTTTCTGCAATCTTTAACGGAACATTTTTCATCGTTGAAGGAGAATCTCAATGTGAAAAAAGATCTAATAATTTTTAAAAACCAAACCTGAAACTGATCTCGAAGATACTGCAACCTAGCTTTCAGAATTCTCGACTGGGTATAAACGTAAGGAATTCCAAACATGAGAACAGCTCTTCCTAAATGATGATCAAAATCAACTCCTTCAGAAACTTTTCCGCGAGCGACTGAAAGTAGAACAGCTCCTCTGCCATTCTCGCAGGCTTTTATGTAATTTATTAAAGCCAGACTGGTCTCTGCTGAATCTTGGGTTTCGATAAACAGCAGTTTGTGCCTCTGAAGCTGATCTACCATTCCCTGATCGTACCTGTGATTAAATTGCAAGTATTGATCAATCTTTTCATCGACGACTCCATACAGTATAGCTCTATTTGATGACAGCGAAATGTATCGCTCCATCGTATATGTATTCCCTATGTACTGCATGGAGACGTCGATATGTAGTCTTTACTTTTAATATAAAATTAATTATAACCATGCCGCGACGACGGATTCCATATATAAATATGAAGTGAAGAAACAAACTAAACCGTCAGGTACGATTGCAGCAAACTCCACTAGCAGTTGTCCATAATTTCTTATAACGGCCACATCCTCTCTAGTTTCGTACTTTGAAGAAATGACTGCTTGGTCTTGACCTTTCGAGACAATCTGAAAATTTTCAAATTATGCATTCTCTACTGGATATTACTTTTCATCACATATTGAGAATTCGCTTTCAAAGGCGTTAAAGTAATTACTAACCATTGGAAGAAGACACGGTCTCGCCAGTGTCATAGTGAATGATGACATAATAACAGGATGAAAATTTAAAATTTTCGGATACATATCTAGTGGAGAAAGTGTTCCAGATGTAATAATCACGGACTGAAATCTATCAAAGATTGGCTTCATAGCTATAGAGCAATCAAGACAACTAAAATGCAACACAGGGTTTAAAACCGTCGGCGTCTTGTCGTCAAACGGTTCCACGATTATCGTGAATCCCTTCGTGTAAGTTGCGACTAAAGTTGCAAGGTGAGTCACTAATGTCAGTGGAGAAAAGTCTGTCAAGTCTGTAATTTCCATGGTCCTCAGAAGGGATGACAGTCGCTCTGCACAAAACCTAAGAGGTTTGCGTTCGATACAAACTTTGTTCTGAATGTCTCTCAAAAATGAAGCTGGCGATTCTTGAACTACGTGCTGAACTCGTAGACGTGTTTTTAAGTACTCCACAAAACGCTTCAAAAAACTAACAAAATGCTCGGCATTCCTAATATTTCCGGGGACAACTTCTGCAAAAACGATAATTAAAATTGTTAGTATTAAAGAGATTAGTTTCCTTTACTAGAATTTAAAATCCTGTAGACTATATAGAAACCTTGTAAAACTTCATCAGGCAAGACGGGATTTGATAAGATCGTGTCCGTCTCTCTTGCAGCATGCGCATCTTTTAATCCTTCAACTAGCCGACTATACTCCTCCTGTAATTTATTCATATCGTCTTCTCTCATTCTAAAATATAAAACATCATTATTGAGCAAACATATGATTATGAATTAAATCGTTTGCAGTATCTTACTCTGCGACTGTTTTCTCCAGAATCTGAATATTCGCAGAGCTCTTCTCCATAATCCTTCTGTTTATTTTCACACTCATGGAATCAATACAGACGTTATCTAACAAAAATGAAAAACACTTATTTTTCTAAAATTAAATCATATGTTAATTTAATTTAATTATTTACCAATATTGTGAGCCTCATCGAAAACTACGACAGAATTTTTAGATAGTTCTTTGGAGACAGTTTCAGCAATTTTAGGATCCAGTAAATAATGATAACTGTACACAATAATTTGTGCATGTAAAATCTAAAGAAAAAAAGTGGAATCAGGTTGATTTTTTATTAATTCACTTATTGTAATTTATTGCCTGCATGGTTATATTACCGTAAATCTCGCTAGAAAATAAGGACACCAATTTCTGTCTCTACCGTAATCTTTTAAGTCATCGATAGAATAAATTCCAGGCGGCATTAATAATTCACGACCTTCTGAATCAAAACCTTCGTAAAAACTGCAGACAGGCACATTTTCATCCAAATGATGTCTTTCGCGAACATAAGAAGCTGTTAAAGCGTGGCAACGACTATCTACGACTTTTCCATCCCTTTCTCTGATCACCTAAATATTATATGTGAAAAGGAATTCTGATTTTTGCAGTAACATTTCGACTAAATTATGATTTAATTACCTCTGGATGAATACACATATTTTTCCTAGAACTCAGCACCAGAGCTAAAATTTTCGGTTTACTTTTAGTTTCTTCCTCATAGTAGTCTATCAATTTCTTTAACTCCTCGATAACCTTTTCTATTTCCGGCATCGTTCGTGAACAATAAATTAATTTTGTCACACTGAGCGGATATTCCATCATGTAGGCCACGATCAACGATAACAAAGTTACCGTTTTTCCCGTACCCGAAGGCATTTCCAAAAGACAATGACCCTAAAATTTTTACGAATAAAATTTGTTGTGAATGTATACTCAAAATTATTTAAAAAAGTATTCTTCAAAAATAACATCGGATACAACTTTTTTTCACAGGAGAAAAGTTGCGCTCTTGCATTTTTCATATGTATGTTTTGGAGATTGAAATTCTAAAAATTGTCAAGGTTATGAGCCGTCCAAGAATAATCAAATAATTCGATATGTTCTTATACTATCTAGGGGCTCAATTGGTAACGAAATATTTTCAAATTACGTAAATGAAATGACTAAAAAATAAGTGATTTAACATTATAATAGCAATAGGAGTGGAATATTTTATTAAATCAATAAGAGCAAATGAAAAGCATCATTGATAGTTTAAAGTTTCAAGAGAGAAATATCCAATGTTTCATCATCCCATGCAATACGTAAATGCACAAAATCTTTTGTTAATTTAAAAGATACAACAAAGTATAAAAGAATAAGTACTTTTGCATCCAGGCCTCGTTTAAGCTCCAACATATAAGCATATTGTTCAGGATAGATGTAATCGTAAGGAAAATACACAATCAAACCTTCGACACTAATCCTGCAAAAAAATTGAACAAACGAAATTATAAGAAATTTATTATTTACAAACAAAACAGCTTAAATAAGTGAATTCGATTATACTTCATCTTTTTGCATTAAGATTGCAAAACTACAACAAAACGAGAAGGGCCGATATTTTATAAACCGGCCAACGCACGTTTTTCGTAGTCTCTCACTGTTGAGTGTTGATATATACTTTTTAAGTTTTTAAACTTTTAAGGTTAAAATACGAACAACAAACTTTTGATAATGCGCGTGCGCTGTGAAAGCAGTACATCAATTATACCAACTTTTCAATAAGAAAAAAATTGCTATTTTTATCATTTACTTCTTTATAAAACACTTTTTAAAAATGTTCATAGAAAATTCTTCTTATAAAATCACACCAAATTATATATTGAATATAACTTTTCATTGTAAAGACGTGTATTTTTTTTCTTCATAGGGTTTTCTTGATACTTTAGGCAACTATAGGGAATACTAAAAAAGCAACAAAAAGTTACTATAATCAGTAAACTCTCTATGCGCATGCGTCAATGGCAATGGCGTAAAATTTCTTTTCGCTTCCCGAACGAGCACGTGCAACGAGTTTTTCGAGTATTATTATTTACTGAGGACTAAATATTGCAAAGAAAAAATTATGGGTAAGCCAGGTATGACTATTTTTTTTAATAGTCTTTTTAATTTATTTTTCGACATTGGGTGTAAGAGTATTTTTGCAGTGAGTCGGTGTTACTCGTGCTCTTGTAACCTAAAAACTTGTATTTAAACACTTGTTCCTCTGAATATTTAAGATATTTCTGTTGTTTTTTTAATGAAAATAGTAATTTGATATTATCATTCTTAACTGCAAGTAGTATAAATATATTTTCATGTCACATTTGACACATACATAATGTGTGCAATTAATCAGGCGTGGGTACCTAACCTATATGTAAATGGTGCGTCTAGCACTTTAGTGCACTTAGCCTAATACCGCTTTTGCCCATTGTTGCATACAGGTTGTATTAATTCATTTATTTATTTATGTATTCCTTGTATAGCTCCTGTAGGGCTTTCAGAATTCTTCCCTTCTCGACAATTTTACATATCATGATGCTTACATACACAGGTTGTATTTAACTTTTTAGTGAATCAGAATTACTCCTTTAGCAAAAGTAAAATATTTATTTTGAGGCTACATTTTATGGCTGACTGAAAAGTTAAATAAACTTTAGCAGAGCATTTAGATATAGAGTACGAGGCTTGGCCAGACATTATAGCCAAGCTTATTCTTTGTTGTATTAGATTTATTAGAAAGAAGTTAATTCGGATCTTTGTATTCATAAACGTGGCAAATCTTGACAGTTGTTCATCTTGTAATAGGAGTGAAAAGCGGGGTAATTTTTCTCATGTTTTTATATTTTTTATCCTAATCCCTTACTTTTTGGAATATGCCAACTTTGGCATGTTATTGGCATCTTGTTAGCATTTTTTTTGTATGCTTTTTACAAGTGATAATTACGTCGGAATTATCGCTTTTTATTGATTTTTTACAACTAAAAACTTAAAAATTGATCATTGCGGTATTATCGTGTAAGTATAATTTTGCATTATAATGTTTAAATTTAAAATTAATGCGATTATACGAGAACTTGTAAAAATAACTATTTCATGAAGTCTGCTGAAATATTTATTTTTAAATTTAAACATTATAATGCAAAATTATACTTACACGATAACACCGAAATAATCAATTTTTAAGTTTTTATTTTTAAAAAATCAATATAAAGCGATAATTACGACGCAATTATCACTTGGAAAAAGCATACCAAAAAAATGCCAAAGTTGACATATTCCAAAAAGTAACGGAATCAAATAATCAGAAAAATTAACGTAATTGTGATAAAAAATTAAAAAGTGGGAAGCCACCTATCCTGTTTAAAAATAAATAGGTAGATAAATTATCCAATTTACGGAAGTAACTCGAAAAAAAGCAACGCTATGTGGTAGTCTTGGACTAATAAATGTTTCAGTGCGTCTTGGTTCAATGAAGTTGCTAATGTGACACAAACTGAAATTAAATTTTTATTGTAATTATATTTTTATTGAATTCCAAAGTTTTTAAAACAAAATAACGTAATACTATAAATTGATCTCTTATTTCTGAGAATACGTTTAAAACGATATAAAGTAGATTATTAATCATTGGGTGATTAAAGATAAAGGGATAAGTACTTGTAAAAATGATTTATAAAAGACCGAAAAATTCGTAACACACAACATAAACAATAATAATAATAGACAATAATGAAGCTGATAACATTTTAAAAATGATAAGAAACATAAAATAATAAAAATGTTTACTTTAGACAAAATTACATTTTTTGTTGATATTAATTTTCTATAATAATTTAAATCTCTCATATACATTTCAATAAGATTTTATTACATCGTGTAATTAAAGACACTCGATATAAAAAATGCATACATTAGAGCCAGATTAGTTCATCTTTACTGATTTGGTGTCGAAGATATGCAAAATTAACTCAAGTACAGAACGATAACATGTAAGATTGTTATTTCTTATGTGAAAAGTGACGTACACACTTATTCTTCCTAAACATTGTTTCATTAAATAAAGCTCAAACAAATATATGGATAGGAATTCGATTATCTTTTCATATTATTAGCAAATTAGTAAAGTTGGGAGGTTACCTAAAAATGCAATAAAAAAAAGTAAAATCAATCTAAGTCGCCTCTGAAATCCTAATAAATGGCATAATTTTTAATTATTGCTTAATGTATCTTATTTTTTATTTTCTTTATAGGCTTTTCACCAGGCGGAGGTGGTGGCTTTAGAGGAAGTGGTGGCCGTGGAGGTTTTGGCGGCGGTCGGGGAGGTGGCCGAGGTGGTGGTTTCGGCGGTAGAGGAGGCGGAGGTGGAGGTCGTGGTGGATTTGGTGGACGTGGAGGAGGAGGAGGAGGAAGAGGTGGTGGTGGTGGCACACCTCGAGGACGAGGTGGCGGACGTGGCGGTGGAAGAGGAAGAGGGGGAGGAGGTGGAGGATTTAAAGGAGGGAAAACTGTCGTCATTGAACCTCATCGTCACGAAGGTGTTTTCATTGCTAGAGGGAAAGAAGATGCGCTCGTTACTTTAAATTTGGTTCCAGGTTCAGAAGTTTATGGTGAAAAGAGAATAAGTGTCGAGGTAAGAAAAAACACATTTATCACAAATTCTATACTTTTTAAATGGGCTATTAACTGGTTTTTTTGACACACTTTTAGGGCGAAAATGGCGAAAAGATTGAATACAGAGTCTGGAATCCGTTTAGATCAAAACTTGCTGCTGCTATTCTTGGTGGCGTTGATCAAATACATATGCCACCAGGAAGTAAAGTACTGTATCTGGGAGCAGCTTCGGGAACTACAGTATCGCACGTTGCCGACGTTGTAGGCCCGGTTAGTTAAATTCAAATACTGAACGTTAGTTCTAAGAAAAATTATAAAACAAATAAAATCTTTATATATAGGAGTTTTAAGGAAATAAATTCTGAAAATATGCATACATTAGAGCTAAGTTAGTTCAACTTTACTGATTTGGTGTCGAAGTTATGCAAAATTAACTTTGTACAAAGCGATAACGTGAAAGGTCACTTGTCTTTTGTGAAAAGCGATGTGCACATTTTTTTCTAAATGTAATTTTAGTAAAATATTTAAATACTTTTAATCTTAGATAAGTAAATATTTACTAAAACTAAGTTGAGTAATAATTTCTTGTATTTACAGGAGGGACTAGTCTACGCTGTGGAATTCTCTCATAGATCAGGTAGAGATTTAATAAACGTTGCAAAGAAAAGGACAAATATCATTCCCATAATTGAAGATGCTAGGCATCCACATAAATACAGAATGCTGGTAGGAATGGTTGACACGATATTTGCAGACGTGGCGCAACCAGATCAAGCCAGAATTGTAGCTCTGAATGCTCAATACTTCCTTAAAAATGGAGGCCATTTTGTTATCTCGATTAAGGTCAGTTTACAAAATTAGATTTACTTGCTTTTATTTGATTTAGAGTTCATTTTACTTAGTTTCGAATAGATTCTCAATGAAGACGGATTATTTATAAACGTTTCTTAACATTACAGGCCAGTTGCATTGATTCTACGGCGCAACCGGAAGCCGTTTTCGCTGCAGAGGTAAAGAAACTCGTAAGTGATAAGCTGAAACCTAAGGAACAGATAACTCTCGAGCCTTATGAACGAGACCACGCCGTCGTCGTTGGTGAATTTAGGCCGCCCGTGAAGAAAGCCGCATAATTTCTTTGTATAGTGTCGAGTAGGTTATAATTACTAAATATTAATTAATTATATTTTTCCATTAAATCTTTTTTCTATAAATCATTGACACTTGATTTCGAAAAAATAATCTATAATATTGAATGGCTAATAGAAGAAGGAAGCTCTGCAGATAATTTTTAGTACCACTGTAAAAAACTATTCAATAAGAATACCAAAAGGAATGTTGAAGCCAGATTAAGTTTTTTTTATATTCAAATGACTCGTGAAAATGCTGATTTTGATTAAAAGTACTTTATTATAAAAGTATTTATCTACGTTCAAAAAAATTAGAGAAAGAATGTTTAATGTCCGAAAATATGTGAGTGCGTTTTCAAATGCTCAAACATTGAAGCATAGAATATTTCGAATAAAATAAAAATATTTACAACATTAATGGTTGAGCATAATTTTATCAAGCATATTTTCGAGTACAACTTTTTTAGAACATTGTATGTGACATTTGTTAATTGTGCAATATCCTATCGTTTACTTTATTATGAGCGGTAGGATATCACTGACATTCAGATCCAAAATTTTTCAATAAAGAAAAATAGTAGTAACGTTCAAGAAGAAGTCTTTTTATAGTAGTTATAGTTACGATTTTTTTCAGAGGTTTTATCATGGTTTTATGGATAGCATTAATTTAGTTACAATAGAATTGAGTAAAATACTCAAGGTTTCTCTTTTTTTGTTTTTTTTGTTTGTTTTATATGGCAGAATATTGAAACAAATTTACTGACATAAAGCTGAGGTTATTTTCAAAAATTCAAAATCACAAAAAAAAAACATAAATGATTAACGCTTTCTGTTCTAATTTTATTTTCAAGTTTGTATTTCATGAACAATTTTGTAAATAATGGTAAGTATAAAATAAAATAAACTTCATATGAATTTGAAAGAAATAAATTTCAAAAATATAATACAGTTCCAAAAAAACTTCACTATTTGTATACATTGATATAAATGCAGAAATTTTAAATGAATTAATATGTTAAGAAAATCCAACGGTGCATTTCCTTTCTATCAATACATATCAGTTAATGCTCTTAAATGCGTTTTATATAATGCAGAAGTAATGGCAGGTAAATTGAAGAAGAAACCATCGTTCACGGGAAAGGAAATTAGCGAACTACATTTATATGGCAAGTCCAATTCCAAAAATAAAGCTGGTTCACATTCCAGAATTGCAGATCAAATATCAACTGACACTAGTCAGATAGTATTCATGGATAATGAAGACATCTCTGACGAAACAATATCCATGGAGTCTTTAAAGTAAGTTACTTTTTTATCGGACAACGATTTTCAATTTATTGATTTTCATATCGAACATCATCATCGATGAGTATGCATATATTAATTAAAAGGCAAATAAGATAGCGTTCTGCGATTTGAAAATAAAACTATAAAAGGAATAATTTATTGATCTTACAGTGATAAAACTGTAGATGAAATATTGGTTTACATTCATAGCAATATCAAAGAGGCAGACACTATCTTAGAGAAATTACAAGAGGACCGCGAATTAAAAGATTGTCTAAAACAAGTAAAAAGTTTCTGCTTGTCAAATCATCATCACAAAAGGATCTAATTAAGATCTTAATTGACACATTCATAGCAATATCAAAGAGGCAGACACTATCTTAGAGAAATTACAAGAGGACCGCGAATTAAAAGATTGTCTAAAACAAGTAAAAAGTTTCTGCTTGTCAAATCATCATCACAAAAGGATCTAATTAAGATCTTAATTGAATGAATTTCATAAATTTAGAAATTTATTCTTCTAAGCTTTTATTTCCATAAACGAAAAAAAAAAACAGAAAATAAAAAAGTTTTAATGTTTTATACATATTATATACTTATTATGAATTCTGTTTTGCTTATTCTGATTTAAAATATTTAAGGGACAATAAAATCCATTAGTAATTAGGATTGAAATAAAATAAAAAATTTCGTAGGTAAAAGAAAAAAATTACTTTGATATCAAATAACCATTTTTAACAAGTGTATATAAGTCTACAATATATCCAGTGTGTTTATTATTGGAGATTTATTATTTTTAACACCTGAAAAATGGATTTTTTTATTGTTTCTGTTTCATATATTTTTAGATATCAAAAATTAATCTGAAATCACTCAAAATTAGATTTTCTATCTCAATTTTATTTATTTTATTAAACTCTTATAATAATAACATAGATTAACTTCTCTTTGCTGATAATCTGTTTATTTCAATGGTTAATTATTATTATATAAAATTTCCATGTGATAAAAAATGCTTTTTTATTTGGTTGATAAAATAAGTGTACATAAATGTATATTTTGAGAAATACAGTAAAACCTATCGTAGCCGACACATATGGGAGACAAGTTCGGCTACGATGGGTACCAATGACATGCAATAATTGCTAGGGACTTATTACTAGCTTGGTTCAGTGCTGTGGCAACAGGTGCCCCTGTGTTTAGTAACACACGTATACCGGTTTGTACATATTTGTTGTGTTTACTTTTGTGCAAAAAGGTGAGTAAAAGTTAGTTTGAAAAATAATCTGTTCTTTTAGTTGACAATTTAAAAATTTAATGGATAAATTCAGTCGATAAAAAATTATAAAGAATATTTAGTGCTTTTAGAGGAAAATGTATAGATGACAGTTGAGGTTATGTTGCACGACTGTGTACACATATTTAAGATCTTAATAAGTTGAAATATAATTGGTTATGAAAATTTGTCAATTTTTTAAAGTTATATTGTAATTAAAATTTATAATTCAAATATAATCAATAATTATATTAATATTTCATTCAAAATATTAATTGAAAAAAAAAATTTCCAAGATGTTTTACCAAAATATGAGGACCCTCCAAAGACGGTGTTTAAGGCGGCCCTGACCGTGCACATTTCTCGACCAATAATGTGACGCGTCAGAGTGGGATGTTCGTTAGGAGAGTGTCGGCTACGATAGGTTTTACTGTATTGAATTTTATAATCCAACATTTGTTCCTTTGTCACGATTGAGTTTATTGTCTAAATACAGTTTGAAAACATGGCTGAATAATTATGACTATTGATTTGGTATTTTTACAAACAATCAGTATAAGAAGAAATTCATTGTGATCAGATAGATCACTATTTTTTCTCCTTCCCAGCAGCATATTTTTGTATACATTCTGACGGCGTCACTCCCTTTATTTCAAATGTAATTATTTGATTTCCTTGAGCTTGAAACTGGAAACAAAAGAGCTTTTTAACTTTATTGCACATCAATAATGAAGCTGTGTATCAGCCGGCTCACATCACTAAATTATAGTTTATATTCATATAAAGTAAGGAACTATTTTTACACAAAAATATATTTCTCGAAATTTGGAAGATACGATAGAATACAATTAGGAACGTCTCTGATTAATTCTTGTAAAGATTTTACAACAGTTTTTATAGTTGATTCTAATTGCTAATAATTCTAAGTTTTATTTTCAGTAAATAAATTGTTTATAAAATTTTTACTTAAATGAACCAGACTTTATGGAATTCTGTTATATTTCCCAAATTTCAAGGAAGATATTTTATAAACGAAAAAAAATTATCTCACAAGAATATATTAACATAAATTTATTTAGCATAACCGCTATATTAAACTTAATATAAAGTATTAAATTTAATACAAAAGTATATTAAATTTAATAATTATTTAAACAGTGAAAATACGTGTAATATAAGGTAAAAGCACCAATAGCCGGACGGTACCCAATAGCCGGACAGAGCCATGAATTTTTCTCAAAATTAGAAATTTACGAATCATTTATCGCTATTTTGGTGTACCGTATACAAACCTGGAAACGTACACTTTAAAAAAGTGAAAAATTTGTTGAATTAGAAATTAAAACTTCCCGAAGAAAAAAAAATTTCTCTACTGAAGCACAAGGCTGGTCGAAATGTAGCGAAATCTGCTCTATAAACTAACTGACACGTTGTCTTTGTTAAGCAAATAACATTTACATTTACCCTCATTTTTCATTTTAATACGTGTTACACTAAAGTCAAATGCTTTATCTACATCATAATATTTTTCAAAATTAAAAAATATTTTACTTTAATTAAATATTCTAAATCCGGTTATTAGGTCAATGAATATTCGTTTTGTCTAATAACCGAACGCGTGTCCGGGGTTACATTGCACTTATTTTGTTTTCGCTCTAGTCACCGGACGAAAAGGTTATTACAAAAACGAATGCGAATTTTAAAAAGTGCTGTTGATATTGTCAAGAAATGTGGTAAGTATTTGATTGTTTTCAATTCATAGAAGATATCTATCTGATAAAATATTAGGTAAATTACTTTAAACATATTTTAATTAGTCAAATATGAAATACAACCTCAATAATTGACATTTGACGTTTATTTTCTTGTTGATTTTACATTGAGAACAATGAAAATATGGATTTCAGAGTGAAATTTCCCCACTTTTTGATCTTTTTGAATGATGATTTTCAATAATAATGATAAAGTATGATTGATAATGAATAATTTTTTAAAGAAATAATATTTGAATTATGGATTTGCTGAAAATCTGATATTTTGAGAAAGTATTTTCATTATAACATATGTGTTTTCTGGGTTTTATGTATTTGGTGTCTTTATTATAGATCATGGAAAAAGTATCAGAAAAAAAGATTAAAAAGCTTTATACCAAAGCGGATATTATTAATGCGATTGAGGATATAAGGCAAAAACGATTGACAATTAGTGCTGCAAGCTCTAAATATAATATATTCTATTTGTAAAATCTTTTCAATACTTTTTTTTTATAAGCGCAGACCTAACTTATGTTTCCGTAAATATTTCCCAGTGTTTATTATGCTTAAAAAATATCAAATCCATATCAATCAAATTATAATATTCTCTTGTCCGAGTATTGGTGCAGCGCTGTTCGGCTATTGGATCAATTCACTTTACCCGTCCGGCAATTGGCTCCAGAGCATTATTTAATGAGAAGAATTATTAAAATGGATTATTCAGATTTAACACAACTCTGGACTTTTTGTTATAGTAGGGAGGACACATACATCAAAATAATCGCGGCAATTCTTGATTCCGCATCACATTTAGAACGATTAATACAAAAAATTGAATGACATTTCCTTAGACGTCCGGCTATTGGTGCTTTTACCTTACTAAACAATTTGAAATTTCAAGTATGTATAATTCGTGAATAGTTTTACCTCCTTTATAATATTTCCATCGGACATACTTGTACATTCTTCTTTTAAGGGCGCTCTGGAAAAAAAAATGAGAAGAATGATTTCAGAGATCGTACAAATTATATGTATATGATTTGAAATTAAAATTTATAAGAAAATAGAAATGCCGTTTAATCTTTTATATCCATGATAAATCTCACTTATTTCCATGTACTTTTATAAGTTCTTTAGATATAATTATTTTATATTTTACGATAAATAATTATTTATGCGTTTAAGGGGACTAGGCCGACAGTAATTCGATTTTTTATTGACATTTTTTGAAGAGTCGATTCTCTTGAAGTAAAATACAACTTAGTTTATGTCGAAATTCGAAAAGCTAAGAATTCAAGTTTGAACAGCTTAATATGGAAATTCGCTCCAAAAAAGACGTTCAGCAGAAAATAAATAAAAATAAAATAAACATAAAATAAGATTTTAATATTCATCAAAACCTTTCAAATTTGAAGGCCTTTTTTCAACAATTTTGAAGCTCACAGATTTTCCTACATTTATATGTTTATTATTAAATTATATCGTGACATGTTTCCGTACATGTTCCTTGTTACATTGACCCACAGTTATAATTCTGTAATATTTATTTTGGCTTGGGGTCAGCTTAGTTTCTAATTATTTATGTCATAGAGGACATAAAAATTAGGAAGGCAAACGTTTCGGCCACAGATGGGGGCCCTCTTCAGTGCCAATTAGCTTAATTGTAACCTTTAAATATTTATTAACTAATACATGCAATTAAAAAATATATAGTATTTTTTGTTTTTTTGTTTTTTTCCTTTGCTTATTAATTAAAAATAGAGTAAACATGCAGAAAAACTTATGTACTCGCTTACACATAAGTTTTTCTGCATGTTTACTCTATTTTTAATTAATAAGCAAAGGAAAAAAACAAAAAAACATAAATAATTAGAAACTAAGCTGACCCCAAGCCAAAATAAATATTACAGAATTTATTATTAAAATTTAAAAGTTTTCAATTTCTTTTAATTATAAACCGGTTAGTCTTTTAAAATTGAAAGATTTTTAAGGTATAAACACATAAAATACGAATACCATAATTGGATTGGTTTCGATTTTTATATCCCTACTTTCTAAGATTTACCTTTAAAAATTGAACGCCTTTAAATTTGATAGTCCTAAATTATCGAATTGAATGAAAAATTAATTTGAAAATGCTAATGTCAATATTGTCACTAGCAGTCATTAGATTTGTCTAACAGAAAAATCTGAAATACATATGAAAGTTTGGTTTTAAAACATGACGAAAGAAATTATGAGAATGCAGAATGCTTCTAGTCCTGAATGTAGAAAGCACTGTGAAACACTGTGAAGTCTGAAATGAAGTGGTATAAAAAACAAGTCACGAGCAATCACGACTGTAATGAGTGTCATATTCTGAAGTGGTGGTATTTATCCGTATGCCCTATATTTAATAAACATCCTTTCGTAAATTCCTCGTAACTATTTATCCAATTGAAGAATGAAAATACTATACACTCAGAAAAAAGATTTGATTGAATCAAATAAAATTATTAGTTTGAACAACTTTCTTTGATTTGAAGAAATGCTTTGTTTAAATGAAATAAAATTTGTTTGATTCAAACAAAATATCTATGAACCAAATAAATATTTGTTTGAATGAAATTAATTTTTCTTCAAAACAAAGAAATTAATGCATTGATATATGGTCAAAGATATAATTTGTTTGATTCAAGGCAGACATTTATTTGATTCGAACCAATATTCATTTGATCCAAAGATATTTTGTTTGAAACAAAAAAATTTTGTTTCATTAAAACAAAACATTTCTTTACATCAAAGAAAGTGTTTTAAACAAATAATTTTTTTGATTCAATCAAATATTTTTTCTGAGTGTAGCTTCTTCAATAATTGTTGAAGACTTTTGTTCCATCGGAACAGTTTATTATATGTTTTGTCTGAAAGTCTTCAGGTCTTCGAATTCAGTTTATATCTCTTATTTAGGTAGTGACAGTTAAGAGCAGCTAAATTACTATAAGTTAAGTTTGTCTGTTCAATTGCTTCCTAGAGAAGTGAAAATTTCTATAATTTTTTAATTTTACTCCTTTATTACAATAAGCAGCTTAGATCGTCTTCAGGCACGGTCCCAGATCAGTTTAAGGCACTACCTGTAAATAGACGGCACTCTCAAGCTGTGCCAAATCGAGGTGGTACTTTACTGCCTCCATGAATTTAACAGTTCTGCGACCAAGGGCCTCTTTACCCTTGGCTTCTAACTTCGGAATTTTTCCTATGGGTTTTTCCGGTTCGTTGCCTTCCGTCAATGATCGGAGCTGCACTGATAGAAAGGAATGGCTGTTACAACGATATTTATGATTTATTTAACCTTACCTTATTGCTGGCATAGATACAGCAATATGAGATTTGTATTTTAACCATCCGATTATAACTGAATAAATATGAACGAATCAACCATATTATTGGTTGCTGTGGAAAAATGTATTGTTCGCCTTCCCATATTATATTTCTGATTCGACCAGTTTCACTTACATTAGTTTGATTTCTGTATTCAACATCCTGCTTTGTTCAGAGAGACATATTATTTTATAAATACAACTATAAATTCCCAACCTACAACCGAATGGCTAAAACTTCCGAACCATTTCTATCAGTGTTATGTCTATATTCAGTCTTTGAAACATACAATCTGTTATTAAATATACACTACTTTTTAATTTAATGGGGAAGAAATGAAACATTTCGTTTCTAAAAAAAAATATTTTTTACCGTTCTATGAACGTTCAAAACTGTAAGTGCATACACGGTGCAATAAAATCCACTTTATGACCCGCTAGTAGAAAAAAGTATTTATAATTATGAACGAATTTATTTTTCGATTTTTTAAAATAATTATAGAAAATTTAGCACCGCATTAACGTTCCTTGCTGTTTTTTAATTAATTACAGAGAGTTTCAACTCTATATATCAATTTGTGTGGAAATGCGAAGATTGAAATAAGTGTCAGTAAGATAAGGATCGGATAAGTCATACATGCAGTGCCGGATTAAGAAATCATGTGTCTTCTTCTAAGGCATGCAAAACAAAGGAAAGAGGAAGGGCTGTCGCCCCTCTTTCCGTCCATTGTTTTTCACGATTTGTTAATTCGGCACTGCATACATGGCATTAAGAGAAATGTAAATAATTCATGTAATAGGATAAATTCACCTTTTACAATAGCAATGAAGCGTGAACTTTACATGAGTAGAATGTTCCTTGATAACATAAAATGTACATCAAATTTACATTTTAGTACATTTTATAAGAATTTATTAATATATTTTTAAAAATTAAAAAAAAAGATCAACTTCTATTTTTTTAATATGGAATCCTTGTAACCCTACTTTTACATACGATGCAAAGTTCTAGAAACTTGAAGAAAACATGTCTGAGCCGGCAAAAAAAGCTAACTTCGGCACGTGTTCTTTTAAAACTGAAAGTATTTGACTAGACGCATAATACAAACTGATTGTCTACGTCTTTATTATTTACTATTTTTGAATATTCTAAGAAATTTATTTCGAAAATATATTTTTCTTCACAAAAATTCAAAATGGCCTACGAATAAACTGTCATGCAATCGTTTAGACGGTTACTAGGACAAAACGCCGGTTGATGCCGGTCGAATTACAGAGAATTTGTAAACAAGCATCGTTTTAAAATGAAATAGCAGTCTCCCATAAATTTATCAGTGTAAAACCATGCCTCTATACACATTGATAACGTTAAATATCAAAATAATGATGTAAAATTTAATTTATCAAACTATTCATTTGTTCAAAAAACAAGTTTTCCCTCAATTGATTGGGTCCGGTGTGCCATGTCCTCATATTTTTCTAACCAATCTCCAATCAATCCAGGGAAATCTATTGTTTTCTCGGGAAAATGAAGTTTAATAAATATAATATCCTACCGAAATATTATTTAGCTAACTTTATAAATATATAATTGACCTGTTGAATAAATGGTTCTCTCCTTTGTCTTCTGTAGCTTCAACATTCTCCATGTTCTCCAACGCTGCTTTATTCATCTCTTAGTTCTTTGCTCTTTCACTTCACTACTCAGTGCAGCAGTGTGCACACTGGTGCACGCTGCACAGATCTAATACCGACGCAGTCACAACTACAGAAGCACCTCCTGTCCGTGAGAAGCGAGTAGGGAAAGGCGGTGGCGCGCGCCAGTGTGCTCAGATTGCAAACTGGGGTACCTACAGACACGATTGCACGCCGTATCCGTGTGAAGCGAGTAGGAAAAGACGACGAGCGAGGAGAATGAGGAGAAGTAGTAGGAGCAGTGCTCCCAGAACGTGGGAGCTGGCGGCCCCCACCATAGATGCCTCGAGCTCTTTGTGTCTTCCTCATTCAACAAACCTATGGCAGTCGAGCGAGGAAGAAGCCATGAGCTGTTGGGGACTATGGTGGGGGCCGCCAGCTCCCACGTTCTGAGATCACTGAGTAGGAGTCGTTCTCGCGTGTGAGAGCGACAATGAAAGATCAAAAGTAGCGCGCCGCGTCATCTCTCCCTACTCGCTTCACACGGATACGGCGTGCAATCGTGTTTGTAGGTACCCCGGTTTGCAATCTGAGCACACTGGCGCGCGCTGCCCTTCTTTCTTCCTCGTCGATCTTGCACGCGAGAACGACTCGTCCCACTTCTCCTTATTCTCCTCGCTACCGCCATGCAATGCTATTTTTAGATTTTACGCTTTTGGTTATCGAGTCGAAATTGAGAATTGTATTTCTCTCGACTCCGTGTAAAAGAGGCGCGAAGCAGACGACAATTTCAAATTTATGAAATATGTTCAAGAAACAACACTTTTTTTTCAGATATTTTGGGAAAAATCTGCCTAAAATAAACATCTAAAAGATCGTATAAATTTTTTTAACCATTTGAACATTTCAAAAATAAACTTTCAGTAAAATTTGATGCCACTAAATGTTCAAAATTTAAATCAATATATATTTTTCTATTTAAATTTCCATACTTCTTATAAATTTTGTACATTTAAAAAATTTTCAGTTAGAGACATATATTCTGTTAGGAAATGATAAACATAAAATTCAAGTTTAAAATTTGCATTCTCAGTTTTATGTTAGAAATATTTTCATCTTACACTTTTGTAGCCTAAGCACAGACTTTTCATTCAAAGAATGAAATGATAGAAGTGGATAAATTAAAAAGCTAAAACATGTGTTCATTGATGTTTTCATATGAACATGTAAATATTTACCGATATCAAATTTTACATGAAAATTTTTGTTCGAATTGTTCAAATCTTGATACCTTTTGACAAGATCATATGGACAAGTTCAATTTTTTTAATGGAATATTCTATAATTTTTAATTTGTCTGTTCTTCTGAAATCGGAGGAAGATTTGAACAGTAAACAACAAATTTTTCAATGGAATTCAAGGTCAATAAATACTTGAAGTTTTAAATCAAGATTTAAATTACAAAATTTTGAAGCTTTGTAATTAGCTTTGTAAATGACTACTTGATTCAAAAAGTAATTCAGCTCTTCACAATAACATTATTTTCTAAGTACTTAAACCTTTCTTCAATTTTCAGAATTCTTCTCGAGGTTTATTTCAGGTGAGTGACTATTTCTTTTTTTAATGAAAACATTTATAATTCTAAATTTGGCTCATCTTGTAACATTGTAAAAATATTTTACAACCTCAAAGCAAATTTTTTAGTTTAAATCAAAGTTAATAAATATTCAATGTTTGAAATAGAAATATTAAGTAAAAAATTTTCGAGCTCTGCAAAACAACTGCTTTAATACACGGAGAAACTCTTCATTGTAAAATCTAGTATTATTATATTAATTTTTACTAAAAGTCAATAGGAAGCGAGGATATAGTGACAAAACTAGAGAAAAAAATTAATTTTTTTCTTCCCAAATTCAAATTTACCGGTTTTCGACTCACCCTTAACTTCTCGGGTTCGTGTGTGTGTGTTTGTGTGTGTTGTGCTGTGCGTTCTTCATCGAGGGCTCACGATTGGATTTATGACCTGTGTTTTTTATGGAATTAATTGTGGTTGTGTGCCTTTGAGGTGGCGCGTTCCGCAATTCACATCTTCCACGAATCTGACATGAGAGGACTTCTGTGTGAGGACGATACTGGAAGGTCTATTCGCATGCTCTAATTCTACTTCCATAAATAAATTTATTATAAGAAAAAAGCAAAAAAACCAAAAAAAGAAAATAAATATTAAGTTGCATGAGTTTTGCTTATTTAGTTTATAATTATTATTTTTAGTGCAAATTAAAATTGTTGGCACTGAAGAGGGCCCCAATTTGTGGCCGAAACGTTTGCCTTTTTGATGTTTATGTTTTTTACGACATAAACAATTTGTAACTAAACTGACCCCATGCCAAATTAAATATCACAGATATTAAATGTACTGCCGAGTGACGTCAGATACGCCGAGCGTTTCTGATACTACCCGAGAATCGCTCCATGTGCTCGTTATGATTATTTGTCGGTACCTGATATAGTAATATATTTTTTTACATTTGAATATGGCGCCTTTCTAACTTACGATTTTTTCTAGCAGAGGGACTACCGAGCTTTTCCTCACAAATTGTAAAAGTTTCCACAGTTCAGTATATAATGAAGTTGCTACATTGTAATTGTCATATCACTGCGATGCGCTTATGAATGCGTGCGTTGTGTAGTTAGGTTAAGTTGCGTTAAATTAGTATTAAAGCGTGTATTGGTATGTTTACTATTTATATTGATACGTTTATATGTGTATGTGTACATAAGTATGTAACTGTTTATAAATACTCTCTCTATGTAGCCCACAAAATCTAATATGAACTATGGTCAAATTTACGAATGGCTGAATTTTTTTTATTATGGAGGTGCAATTATTCCCTATTTTCGATAGGAAAAGTTATAAATTTGGTTCCACTATTACTATTTATATTTATATTTATTTATATTACTATTGTCTTTTGTAAACCTAACATTCTTTTTTAGCAGTTAATGAAACATTTATTGGGTTTACTTCAATATAATTCTATCGATCTGTCGATTACGATTTTACTATTTCAAGTAATTAAACTTGCTTTTGTTCTTAGGCATAAGTACAATTATATCACCATTTTCTCCAATATTATTAGTAACTCCATAGTTTAATATTCCAAATAGTAATTTCTAAAAAAGTGACGTTATATCCTCGTTTCCTATTGACTTTTAGTAAAAATAAATATAATAATACTAAATTTTGCAATGAAGAGTTTCTCCGTGTAACACAATTTTTCTTTTCTGTAAAGCATCTCAAGTTTCAAATTAAAAGTCTCCACAAAGGTTAAAAAAACTTAAGATGAAAATACTTTTATTAAAAAATGTTAAATACAGATTTCAAACTTAAAACCTATTTGTCTGAAATAAAGGTCTCAAAGATCTTGTTAAAATAAAGGGAGATTTGAATACTTTAAAAATAAATTTTCAGTAATATGTTGAACTTAATAAATGTTCAAAACTTAAATCAGGATAACAGTTAACAAATTTTTACTTGTGTAAATTGACTCTTGCAATTTGAAAATTATGTGAAAAAATATTTTATTTAAAAGATAAGGCACATTAAATTACGGTTTAAACTCCACATTCATAGATTCATGATAAAAACAGGTCAAAGTTTGTTAATCTTACATTTTAGTGGCGTATGCTCAGACTTTTAATCAAAACAATGAAATGCTTTATAGAAGGTTAAAGATTTTTTAATTGATGTTTTCACTTAAACCGTCAAACATTCATTAATTTAAAATTTTACTCAAAATTTAATCTTACAGCGTTCCAATCTTTCCATAATTTTACAAAATCTTACAAATCTTGATTTCATAGGCAAATGTATTTTAAAATATTCGAAAAATAAGTGCAATTATTTTAATTAAATATTTCGTAAAATTTTACATTTCCCTGATTTTTCAAAATTGTTGAGAGATTTGAACACTGATCAAAGAATCTTGCAATGAAATTTCAAGTCGATAAATGCTTAAAGATTTATCTAACGTTTCTCAGGTCCAAAATGAAAACATTTTGCACTAGATTTGAAATTATATTATTTAAGAAACAACACTTTTACCAATATTTTGGAAAAAATCTGCCTAATATAAACATCTGAAATATCGTGTAAAATTTTATAACCAATTTGAACACTTCAAAAATAAACTTTCAGTAAAATTTCTTGCCAATAAATGTTCAAAATTTGAATCAATATATATTTTTCTATTTAAATTTCCATACTTCTAATCAATTTTGTACATTTAAAAAATTTTCAGTTAGAAATATATTTTATTAAGAAAAAATAAACATAAAATTCAAGTTTAAAATTTACATTCTCAGTTTTATGTTAGAAATATTTTCATCTTACATTTTTGTAGCCTAGGCACAGACTTTTCATTCAAAAAATGAAATGGTCTAAGGAAAGGAAAAATTTTCTAATAGATGTGGATAAATTAAAAAGCTAAAATATATGTTCATTGATATCTTCAAATGAACATGTAAATATTTATCGATATCAAATTTTACATAAAAATTTTTGTCTGAAGTGTTCAAATCTTGTTACAATTTGACAAGATCATATGGACAAGTTCAATTTTTTTAATGGAATATTCTATATATTTTAATTTGTCTGTTCTTCTGAAATCGGAGGAAGATTTGAACAGTAAACAACAAATTTTCCAATGGAATTCAAGATCAATAAATGCTTAAAGTTTTATATTAAAATTTTAATTACAAAATTTTGAAGCTTTGTAACTATAACACTTATTGGAATTTACATCTTCTACATGACAGTTTATATATATATATATATATAAACTACCATCGGAAAATACAGGTTGACCTGGAGTTTCAACTTTCTTTAAAGCGATTTATTTTATAGAAAGATATTACAAAAGAAATTTTAATTTAGATCTCTTTGAAGGAAATTAATAAGTATGTAAAAAAATTAAAATTTTAAAAGATTTTTTTTAGTATGTCTTCATGGTGATTTGTTAACCTAATTAAAATATTTTTAGAAAGTCTTTTCTGGATTCTATATGCTGGGGTTGAACATGTTACAAAGACTCGTGTAATTTAAAAAATTTGTATTCCCATACCAATGAAATCTTAAAGTGTGCTGTTTGATGAAATATTAGGTATAATATATTTTACTTTTGAATAATCAAACCTTTTATTTATACTTATATATTGAAATTTTCATTTAAAATATGTTATGTATTATAAAAGTTTTTTCAAAATGTTTCATTCTAAAGGATTTATTTTCAATTTTACTTCATACCAAATTAAAGTTAGTGTACGATTTCTTGTGCTAATTTTGATATAATTTATGTATTTTTCAAATATTTAAACCTTTTATACTCAAACATTCATAATTATTTTGAATTCAAAATGTTTTAATAAAACTTAGTAACGTTTGCATTGGCTTTAGGGTCCATAAATGAAGAAGTCTATTATAAATTAAATCAAGGGTCAATACAATCTACTATTTTAATTGTTTTAATAAAACATTGAATAATTTAAAAACATTAAACATATTAATACGTTCATAGTTACCTACTTAAATTTAAAGAATTTGAAAATCTTTCTGTGGAAAAAAAGACGTTTTCGAATGCAGCGGGATTCGAGCTCGGGTATTTCGTTTGCCGGTCGACTGCATATACATTCGTGTAAAAATATTAAATATTTTGAAAATTTTTTTTCCAGTATTTTACTTTATAGTAATGATTTGTCGAATTTGCTTCACACCAAAATAATAAAAGGTTAACATCTTTTCCTGATGCTAAAATAAAAGTTAACACAGTTTTAGTTCTAATAAGCCCAAGTTAAGAGCAAAATATTAATTTTGTAAAAATATACTACAAAAAATCTGCCCGCTTCGTGGGCACATTCTCATCGCGCGCTTCGCTTGCAAGTTTGAGCGCGCCTGGGGCGCGCAATTCGATCGTCGCACTCGGTCTTATATTCTTCGGACCCTAAAGCCAAATAAGAACATCAACAATATTTGAATATCAATACTAAGGGTCGATATAAGTCCTGTTTCAGTTAATCGCATCGGGGCCGGCACCCGCGGTCCTGCGTCTCGGGTAGACTTGACTGTCCGCGTCGTTCGGGGGAGGAATCTGTTCGTTTCTCCCCTGGGTGGCGCGGCTAGTCGGTTATCCTAGTGGGCGTGTGGCCGCGGGTGGAAGTTCCGAGCGAACGGATGACGGAAGAGTCGTACGCGACTTTAATGGAACCAACCACCCGTGAAGTTTAAAGCCGAAAGGCGGTTCCGCGGGTGGTGTATTGGTTCGAGAGAGGGGGTTTTTTGGTTTTAACAGGTATGCCTAGACCCGTCCTAGGAGAGTCCTGTACAACGTCTATAAAAGATTTTGCCATTTTTCCTCCTCACCAAAAAAAAAAAGTCCTGTTTCAGTATTATTCAAATTTATTACTTGTAATTTGATACTTAAGTTCAAGTCAATTTTATAATATTATCGATGTGAATTACATTTTCTTAAAGTTACTAAATTTGTTTTTGATTTCAAATGAATAAAGAAATTCAATTTACTTAAAGCTCTATCAGCCTTAAGGGGGGAGATACCTCTAGAACCCTTAAAAAAAGCGGTTTTTTTCAATACATACAAAATGGCAGAAATATGACGGATCCCGTCGATAGCGTCGCTGCTAACATTTTTTGCGGCCGTCAACTTCCTGGCTAGGTTTTTCATTTGAAACGATAAATAAAAATTCGTGAAACAGTGCCATTTTTACCCGTGTTTTTTGACATTAAAATAGTTAAATAACTGTAGAAATACTATTTTTCTCGAAAAAGCGCCCTACCACGCACTTGAATATAGAATTATCTATAAAGTACCGTTTCATTCAAGTAAATCGGTTGAATAGTTTGCTCGCAATCTTGACGGCCGGATAAAAAAAGTTAGTTTCGAGAAAACGAGCCTCAAAGTTTTTGTACATGAAAAAATATGTTCCATTCAACTTACGGGTTACCAATAGAACTTTGGGATTATATTTTTGAATAGTTTTTCAATCTATTTAAGTAAAAAAAAAATTTTTGATTTTTTGAAAGTTCTAGAGGTATCTACCCCCTTAAAGAACACATTCTTATCATGACACTTGCGCTTCGCGCTCGATTTTCTGTAACTTTCTAATAATTTGCAAGATTACAAAAAATCTATTTTCTTCCAAATATTTAAAAAAGGAAGAGAATTCATAGACTTTTTTAGAGGAAACGATGTTTTGTATTTTCGCTTATTTTGTATCTTACATATTTTGGTTCAAAAATGGAATTTTGTATTTTTAATAGTGTTTTTTTAAAACCAAAACATAAAATATACATCTTGTCAAAAAATGTCCTACTGAGAATTTGTAGACGTCATTTAGGCAAATAATTTTCCATCTCAACGTTTTTTTGTATGTCACATATTTTGTTCAAATAATGGAATTTTTGAATTTTAATCGTATTTTTTAAAATTAAAATTATACGTTTTATCAGAAACTATATCTGAAAACATTTGTATATGGGTCATTTCTTAGGAGATTTACAGTCAACATTTTTTTTTCGATGAAACATTTTTTTTGCCTTTTTGCTTCGAAAATAATCGACACGTATTTTTTTTTTCAATGTGATACTTGAAAATTTCGAGATATAATTTTTTTAAGTTTGGCACTCGGGAAAATTTTTTTTTCCAACAGCTCACTGTAAAAGCAGTTTTGATTATAAAATGTAACCCTTGCACTTGAAATGTGCGAAAGAGTACAAGCTTTCAAAAAAGTCATAGCACACATTTCGTTGTTTTTTTTGTAATAACAACATAGTACATTTTTATAAACAATTGAATTTTTTTTTAATTTGGAACTAATTTTTTTCCGATTTTTTTGTTTCTAAATCTTTGTTGAAGTTTTTTCAATATGCAGGCAAAATTTTGGAATGGAAAAATGAAAACTGTAGGTGTAATTAATTTATAAAATCTGTCCCGCGCGTTGCAACGAACGAGCTCGCACGCTGCAACTGCGCTTAAGCTTCATTAGGCATGCTCGGACTCGAAGCATGTGTGGCAGTGAATGTAGTAACCGCTGTTTTAGTTTTCTGTGAATGTTCCTCAAGTGTTCACCTATTTCAAATTAATACAGAAATGCCAAGCTCTCGATTTAAACATGTCTGCTGCAATCCTTTAATAAAAAAAACCATAGTGGAAAAAAGCAAAAAGAAAAATTTGCGTCGCGTTTCGTCCTCGATACATGAAAAATTGAAAATTTTCAAACCGTATGATGTTTCTTGTACACAATGCAGAATAGAAGCAAATGAAATGGAGATGGAAGATTTTTTTTGTAAGTACATTTCCTTTTTATAGCCTTGATAAGGACCAAAAAAATTCACTTTAATGTTAAAATTATAATACCGGTAGCAACATATCTACAAACTAATTATCAGGCCTAAAACCTTTATTACATCGAAACGTAGGGAATATACAAGGATTCTACGACAATCTACGAAATGAATACAATCCACAACTAGTTAAAGACATCAAATTATATAAACAGTTATCAGAAACTAAACTAAACTAAACATTATCAGAAAATCAGTTAAATTAAGATGGAATCAAATAAAAACCAATACTTTTCTCAAACAAACACATTTCGATAATATTTTACAATTTTGTTTAGAATCATCATACTGTACTTATAACAATGAATTTTATAAACAAATTTTTGGTTTACCAATGGGATCGCCTCTATCAGCCACTGCTGCAAACGTTGTCATGGAGGAGTTAGAGAAGAAAATTTTTAAAAAATTACCTTATGATATTATATTTTATTACAGATATGTAGATGACACTTTAATTTGTCTACCAGAAAACAAAGTGGAGGATATTTTATGCAGATTTAATTCCATAGATAAAAAACTAAAACTCACTTTAGAAAAATCTATAAATAATAGTATCAATTTCTTGGATATAAATATCCAAGTTATTGATAATAAAATTAAAACTAATTGGTACAAAAAACCAATTTGGTCGGGTCGATATATCAATTTTTTCTCTAACCACTGTCTAACATATAAAATTGGCGTTATCTACTCACTTACTGATAGAGCAATACTCTTATCAGATAAAGATTTTCATATAAATAATTTAGATTGTGTGCGATCTACATTACTAAAGAATGGCTATCCACTAGATCTTTTAAATGAAAAAATTTTCGAACGTTATAAAAAATTAATAACAAATCAACATAAAACAAGTCAAGTATGTGAAATTTATAATATAGATTACAGAGAAAGTAGAAAAGTCCTAACTTTTCCATATATTCAAAATTACAGAATATACAGAATTTTAAAAAAAAACTAAACTTCAAATTGGCTTTACAATAGAAAACTCTTTCCAAAAAAAATTGTTTCCTACACTTAAAGATAGAACCCAAAAAAAATTTAAATATAACGTCATTTATGAAATTAACTGTATTCAATGTAACAAAAAATATATTGGACAAACTTGCAGATCCCTACACAATAGATTACTTGAACATGATAGATCACTTAAAAATAAAGATAATAAAACTGCACTTGCAGAACATGCTACTTCTTATAAACATTCCTTTGATTTCAAAAATACAAAAATTTTAGATAGAGAAAATATTTTTAAAAAACGATTAATTTTAGAAATGATTTATATTCAAAAAGAAAATTTTTCTATTAATTATAAAACAGATATTGAAAATCTAAGTGCCATTTATAATAATATAATAAAATCCATAAAATAATTTTTCTACTTTCTCTTGTCCTTTCTAATCTTTTTATTTTTATATTTTCATAGATTTCAAAAATTACCATTGAATTTTGCTAATAGCCGATATATTACGTATTAATTTTGTTGAGAACGCACCATAACATCAACAACGCTACGATAGCCAAATGAACGATTGTGGAGACATTTACTTCCAAAATTTCTTGTGTTAAAATAGTTGGAAAAAATGTAACAATAACGTAAAAATGACGGAAACTCTTTGTAAATTTATTTTATAGGCGTCATTGTCTATCATTATAACCTAAAAATATTGACACCAGTTATCCAAACAATTTTTAAAATTTAACGAACTTTCATAGCAACTGATATGCTGTGATGATCAGTTTAACCTTTTACAAAATGATTTTATGTTTTTAACATGGATTTTTTGAAATTTAATTTTACAAAAAACACTGAAAATTTAACCAAATATCAAACAATTTGATGAATGGAAGTAAAATACCAAATATGTCATCCACGGTATGTTTATTATTATTATTCTTTCTCTCTTTCCTCTTCTCTTAATTTTATATCTAAAAAAAAAAAATTTTTTTACTGTATACATATTATCTTTTCACTATATCTGCAATTTCTCAAAATTATTTTATATATATTCATTTTGTATTTCCTTTTTATAGTCTTGATAAGGACCAAAAAATTGGTCGAAACGTTGACGTACTTTCTAAATAAAACAACTATACAAAACCGGAAAGGCCATTCACTTTAATGTTAAAATTATAATACCCGAAAAAAGAAAACTAATAGTAATTTATTTAAAAATATTTAATAACTAGGAATCTACTTTACTAATGTAATAATTTACGAGAAGTTATTTACGAAGGTAAAATACCAGTTTATAAATTACTAAAAATTATTCATACATTTTTCATTGTATTTTGAATTAATTCTAATAAATTTAAACATCAATTTATTTAATAATTGAATATATTTCGAGAATCTTAAATGAGCCTTAAATTATGCTATGAAAATGAATTGCCTTAATTAGTTTGTTATATTGATTTTCAAATATTTCAGAATGTTAGGCTATCTCAACACATGTGTTGAAAAAAAAAAAAATTTTACGACTGCTTGACCGTTTATGAAAAAAATTATAGACTGCTCTGAAACTTAGAGATTATCTTAATAAAATATGCTAGATTCATTTGGAAAAAAGAAATACCGTGTTTGACGATGTCATTGCCGAAAAAATCGCTACCGAAAAAATGTCAGTTTAACACGTAGTCTTATGGGATTCCTCGTCAAAATCGGCGAAACTCCGGAAAATTAATAATTTTTTACTATCGCTTTTTTCCGGGGACATTTCCGCGATTTCTTACCCTTCTACTCAGATGTTACTATAATAAAGGGTTTCCCAATAAGGGTGATATGTTTTGAAATTGAAAAAAAACACTGAATATTCATTCGGAATTGATCGAAATCTTTTTTATTATATTGGATATTCGATGCCATTTATGATTTAAAGAATATATCGGCCAAATGTCCCCCGAGACTTGAGCCAAAAATGCGCCTCATCAGAAAAGATGATTTTTTGATGAAAATTGGGATCATTTTCAATTGATTCCAGAGCCCAATCCGCGAACTCCCGACGCAAACGATGGTCATTAGGCTTCAGTTCTTGGGCCAGAATCATCTTATAGGGATGCAGGCCAAGATCCAATCGCAAAATACGCCAGGTAGTCATCCTGGACAGGCCCAATTCCTGAGATCGGCGTGGCACGGACAATTCACGGTTTTCCTCGATACTGGCCTGTACGGCGGCTATATTCTGTGTAGAACGTGCGGTACGCATACGATTTTTAGGCTTAGTATCCAATAGAGTAAATTCACTCTCCAACTTATCGATTATTCGACGAATTGAGAGCGCGGATGGAGCAGAATGACGACCATATTTTGCACGATATGCTCTTTGAACACCGACAAAACTTCTCGAATTTTGATAAAATAATTGGACAATTTCCAAACGTTGTGGAAGCGTGAAACTACTCATGATTAAATGGCAAACCTTACTGATGACAACTGACAGCAGACGTCAAAAATTTCAGTTCAAATGAGCCCGATAGGGACATTCAAAGTCATATCACCCCTATTGGGAAACCCTTTACATATGATTATTAAAAAAATAAGTAGCAATGAGCATTCATGTAACACGTGCCCCCACGGTGCCCCTCACTTCATACGACACCAAACGCTCAAGCCACCTTAAATGAGCACTAAATTATGGTATATAAATGAATTGGCTCAATCATTTTTTTAAGGTGTTTTATGGTGTGTAGTGCTAGCTTAACATTAAGCTAGCGCAAACATATTTTTTTATAAAAAAATGTGTGAGCCTTAAATTGCGGAATAGGGCATTAAATTAGCCTTAAATGAGCCTTAAATTGTGGCAGAGTTTAAAACTTTATATGACAAGTGTGTTGTGCCAGCTTAATACACCTCTGACTGTATTATGGTGGAAGAAAATTCCAGACGGAAAATAAACAAAAAATCAAAAGCAAAAGTCATCGGGCAGAATTTGAAAAATGTGGTGGTAGACTGCGGAGCATTCATCGACAAACCCTGTGCGCAATTAATGGAAGAAACGAGTAGTTTTGAAGAAGAAGTACTTTGTAATAAATGCTACAAAGTACGGATCTTCAAACGAAAAGTTCTAGCTGTTTCGACAGAGTTATTAAAACTGAATAATTTTGAGAACATATTCGAGGAAGAAGTAAAACACCAGCCTTCAAAAAGCTCCGAAAAAAACTGTGAGGGATTACTAAAAAGTACAATCACCAAAACAGGTAATCACTTATGAGACAAATCGACGGTTCCGTTAAGGAGAAAGAGGTGTTCATTCAAAATTGGCTCGAAGAACGTGATCGTTCAGAATTGGATTCATGATGGTGCTTGTTCAAAAATTACCTAACGTGATTCTGGTACCCTTTAATTTCTGGAGGGCTTATTAGTTAGAAAGAGGGTTGTTTTTTTAGCATAGGGGTGGTTTTTGAAAATTGGTTTTAGGTGATTTCAAGAGCCCAAAAAAATTCCTAAGTTCTGGTGCAGTGTATTTTAAATTTATTCAATTTTTTGTATAGTGATTAAATAATTTATTATAATATTATAATATTATAATTAAATAAAATATTATCCGGGACGAGCATGCACATGACGGAAAGACCGGAGTCCAGACTCGGTCAATGGCCAAGGATATCTTGGACAAGTGCGACGAGCTCATGGGCCGGGGCGGTGTCACCGTACCCGTCTTAACGAACATCCCGGAAGACTGCATTTTCAGTAGTACCACTGAACTTAACCTGGAGGACGAGATGATGGACAGCCATCCTAACAGGACAAGTAGGCGCAACAGCCGTCTAGAGCATGATGACACCCAAGAGATTGAGGAGTCCGAGTCTCGAGACGAGATAGAGCAATCTATCTTAAACAGCATGGGCGGGATAGGACGGATGGCCCGATGGGTTGGTATCGGCTGCAACGCGGCCAGGAACCATGGCAAGCTAATCTTGTCTGGCACGGGGTCTGAGCTGGTGGACGCAGGTGCCGGGGCCCCTACCGCTAGTGGCGCGGGAGTTATACTAAACCCGGGGCGCGAGGCTTTCGTCTACGGGAAAGTCACATGTTCGCCTCAACTAGCAGCAGCAGTGACCGCTATCGTGAAGGGTGAACGAATGGACTGGAGACCGATGGGTCTAAAAATCGCCCTTTACGACATGCTGCGGGAGGATGTGTTTACGCAGCCTTCGGGGGTGGATTGGGCGTGGGCTGAGAAAGACAGCCCC
This sequence comes from Diplolepis rosae, assembly GCA_030998225.1. Classification (NCBI taxonomy): domain Eukaryota; kingdom Metazoa; phylum Arthropoda; class Insecta; order Hymenoptera; family Diplolepididae; genus Diplolepis; species Diplolepis rosae. The sequence goes on from JAPYXD010000710.1 coordinate 5,453,651, forward strand.
GCTAAAACAATCATACCCCTGAACGAGGAGGGTCACTGGCACTACTCCGGAATCGTGGTGGACACGAGTTTTCTGGAGTGGGCAGTAAGGAATGGGGGAAACATCCCGGTCGGGGTGGTCGAGGACCTAGAGATTTGGCGACTCTGGGACGACAACACCACCGTCATTACCATAGCCGATAACACGGCTGGTACGGACCTCGGCCTTAATACTTGGATCCTATCACACTTAACGTACCCGCTAGCGTGGACGTTTGATACCTTCAGGGTCAAGGAGATCGGGTCATCAGCCAACACGACTAGGACATTTCTAAGGACTGCAAGCTTAGTCGATATTAACGACAAAGCTGATCGGATTATTTTTGTGGTCCCTACAAAAACCAAGAACAGCGTAGATGTGGCAATGGAGCCCAAAAAAGCCCAAAACTCTGATATAAAAAAATTGGGGAATTCCGATTGTGGAGGTGCTAGCTTGATGGACCTTTCGTATTCACGTTAGTAATTGTATATACTTACAGTTTTAAACGCTCATTGGACGATGAAAAATATTTTTTTTTGGAAGCTAAATGGTTAGGTTCATTCGGATTAAATTAAAAAGTAGCGTATATTTAATAACAAATTGTATATCTGAAAGGCTCTGAATACAAACGTAATAATTAATTTTGTTTTGAAGGAAAATATGTTGCCATCATTCAATGTTAGTTAAAAACTGTAAGAACATAGTAATTTTCACAAAACATGTTAAAGTACCCAATCGGAAATTTCGTACTTACGCCCGTATATACAACGGGCGCAGTACTGCGCCTGTAATGGCAACCCAGTGCTGGCTTACCAATGCAGGCATATTACTAGCTAATATGCAGGCATAGCACTACGCCAGTGTCGGTAGACCAGCAGCGGCATGGTAGCGTTAGCTTAACTCAGGCATAACTCAGGCCCAATGCACATAAACTGAATGATGGCTAGCCCGTACTTTCCGTAGTTATGCCAAGCGTCGGCTCAATACGGGCACCTTACGGGCCTAATGCAAAATGATAACGACGGCTAACCCGTACTTCTCACAGTTATGCCAAGCGTCGGCTCAATACTGGCACCATACGGGCACCATGCAAAATGATAAAGACGTTTTTAAGCGGATTTATGAAAAATTATTTCAGTATTTTCTTTTTCATGGGTGAAAAATAAGAAATATATTTAGGAATTTTAGGTTTATATCTTCTTAATAAAAAATATCTCTCTGACTGAAAATTTTTTAAATGTACAAAATTGATAAAAAGTATGGAAATTTGAATGGGAAAACAAATATTGATTCAAATTTGGAACATTTATTTGCATCAAATTTTACTGAAAGTTTATTTTTGAAGTGTTCAAATGCTTATAAAATTTAAAATGTTCGAAAATGAATAAATTATTATCAAATTCAGCAATTTGTTTATAAAAATTTCGTTTTGGAAAATGTTTTTTAATGGTTTCAGCCATTAATGAATTTATTTTTAAAAATCAGAAACGGTGAAGTTGTGGGAAATCTTTTCTCTGAAAAAATGTTTCATGATTTATTAGAATCGCATAATTTTTCAAAATTTGGTAAGAAGCGATAAGAAAAAAAGTTGGGTCAAAAATAAAATTTATTAATAAAATTATTTTTCTGTGTTTCAAATTTGTTTAATGTAAAATAATCTTTTCTCTTTCAGAATAGCCCTTCAATAATAATATTGCTATTCTTGAAAGCAAAATTATCTATTTTTGCCTGAGGTCTAATTTTCGTGGATGAAAACTACCCTTAAGTTTCTTGAATTAACTTCAAATTATGTACAACCAGTACGGGACCAGCACTGGTCTGCCAGTGCTGAAACTCGTTATCATGCCCGACATATGCCAGTACCGCACCAGCACCAAATACCAGCATCGAAAACCAGTACGGGACCACCAGCAATGGTCTGCCAGTGCTAACAATCGTTATCATGCCCGACATATACCAGTACCACACCAGTACCAAATGCCAGCACCGATAACCAGTACGAGACCAGCACTGGCAGACCAGTGCAGAACATCGTTATCATCCCCGACATATGCCAGTGCGGACACCAGTACTGTCTGCCAGCACTGCGCCCGCACTTGCCAGTACGGGCGCAGTACCGTACCCGTTGTAAATTTCTTATTGGGTATTGGGATATTATTCTTAACGAGGTGTACATGACTTGCAATCAGTATATACATTTTATTACATTTACTCGGCATTCACTTGAAATCATGCAATCGACGTACATTACAATTTGAAGTTATGTAACACTCGAATATTAGATTTTCTAGATACTAAAAATTAATTTTTAAATTGTTTTTTTTATCGAATATAGTACTTATATTAGTGCGGTTTTGCTTTAGTATTTACGTAAAAATGTTCTATATTTTTAAACGTTTTTGTTTTTTAATCGTGCCTATTTTTTAAAGTAAATAAAAAAAATCTAATTATCTATCTGCAAAGTCAATTGAAACTTGTTTTTACAGTTATCCTCATCTTCTGCAAATCTCGTAAACTTTTGTATCAGTCAATCTATCGAATCATGTAAAAAAGAGTTGCATGTAGAGTCTATTAAAATTCAAATATGAAGTGACAAAGTGAGTTATAACTCTTATTTCCCCTCCCGTCCTCCGAATTCATGTCTATAGTTTAAAGTCATTAAATCATGATTATAAATTAAGTAAGTACAAAATTTATAAAGTAACAATATGTGAATCTCGAAATTACTATTTCAACACACTTCATGAAATATTTATTTTTACAAGTGCTCGTATAATCGCATTATACAGGTCAGGGTGGCCGTTTTCATCGACAAAAATAATACCCGGTCATCGAAAATTTTTTCCCGCACTGAGAGACTTTTCGTTAGAATAAATCGTAAAAGTGAATCATATTTTAGTATAATATCGTTTCAAAGTGAGGCAAACAGGGTTTACGTATCAGAAATTAATATAGTGGTTTTCAAGCGGCGAAATTAATATTTTCGTTTGAATGAATGGAATATATGTTTTACTAACTGCTATAGAACCTTCGAGAATTTGAAATTTACTATATCAAAGTTTCGAAGCGAAACAAAGAATATGTGAATCTGAAAACCACTGTATGAAAAATCACTCACTCCACCAAAAAGTTTGGTGGTGTCTTTTTCTAACGCGTGCGAAGCAAGAGGAAGATAGAGGGGAGAACTTTAGGCACTCAGAAGAGGGGAGGTTTCAGTGGAAACACATACACAATAGTATATTATGTGCTGAGGCAAAGCCGAGACGAATCCGAGGCGCGATCAGTCCTGCGAGCATTGTCGCGAGTCTCGCAATGTCCCGAATTGTGTGCATTGGCACATATTCTATTTTATGTTACTGTGGTGCGGATACGAGTTTTTATGCGTACATTGGAATCTAATCTAGTACTTATTGTAGTTATTTGCTGGGCTAGTTGTACGAAGCGGGCGCTAATTGGCGACTAGTCCCGGCCATTTTGATTTTATCGGTCTTGTGTAGTAGTCAGTGCTAACGCTGTACGAAGAAGAAGTGAGAAGAAGAAGAATAAGAAATAGATTGCGTTCCGCTGTACGAAAAAGAAGTGAGAAGAAGAAGAATAAGAAATAGATTGCGTTCCGCTGTAAGACTATAGTGCACATGCGCAGTTCAATTTCTACATTGTATTCCTCTGTAACGGAATATACAACATTGCTTTACTCTCAGCTGTAACGGAAAAACGAGTTTCCGCGGCTGAGGCACATAAATATTATTATCATACCTTAGTTATGTTCATATATTTAAGTACACAATGCTACACTATTTATATTCGCATACGCTTGAAATTAAATTTCAGAATCGCCTTTGGGTTCGAACCCCCTAACTCTACCTATATCTACATTAACTAAACGCATTCCTAACGCCTAAAGCCTCTCGGCTATTCTCGCTTGCCATATTCCGAAATGAATGTCGCTTATAAGCCACTACTGAGTTGGGGGTTGGGCAGACTTGGATTCGAGTCTACGAAGCTATTCGGATAACGTCGGAAGTACTCGGACGACATTCTGAAACAAATTATATGAAAAACCGAGAATGAATGTTTTGATTTTTGCTGCGCGTCGTGAGGTTTCTGGAAAGTTCATATTCATAATATGAATTTCTCAAACATGCTTTCCAAAATGTGATATTCATTATTTATCTTATTCAAATTATTTTTAGACAACTTAGTAATCATAATATCGTTTTCTCGTATTTTCAATTTCTCGAATAGAGATTCATAATATTTAGTATTTAAAATACTACTTTATTTTCTTCATATATTAAAGACCGTTATGACTATATCAAACTTCGATGTCATAATATGAATAAGTATAATAAAGCCTCGGCTTTCCCCATTTTGAAACGATATTATACTAAATTTTGATTCATCTTTATCATTTACTCTAACGAAAAGTCTCTCAGTGCGGTCATTGAAAAAATAGTAATCAATGAATAACAGTTAATGCAATGGGTTTTTGAAGTTTTAAAATATTTTTTATCTAATATTCTGAAATGTGATTTCTCCTGGTATACCGAAATCACGAAATAAGGCGGGAATTTCGAAATGCATAATATAATATATAAGTAAATCACTTTATGTAACACATTTGAAACAAATTGAAATCATTTTTTTATTAAAAATTTAAAAAAATTCCCAGTCATTTCCCGGTTTCTCCAGGTCACAGAAAATTCCCGGTCAAGCGGCCACCCTGATTATTTTTAAATTCAAACATTATAATGCAAAATTATACTTACACGATAACACCGAAATAATCATTTTTATGTTTTTATTTTAAAAAATCAATGAAAGGCGATGATTCCGACGTGATTATCACTTAGAAAAAGCATACCAAAAAATGTCGAGAAGATGCCAATAACTTGCCAAAGTTGGCATATTCCAAAAAAATAAATCTCTCAAATTCATCTACGACTTCGCACAACCTAAGTACAACGATTTCAAAGGCACCTAGTTTTTTGACATCTCCAGTCCTGGAAGACGTCCTGGAAATAAATTCTCAAAGACAACCTATCATCAACATTACGAATTGTAATTTCTATTTCCAGCAAAAAGAAGAATAATGTCCAAATGAAAAAAGTGTCCCACAAACATTATTTTCGAATCTTATATGTATAAAGTTTATTCATTTCTATACAAGAATTATTTTGATTTATAATTAAACACATACATAATTATGTTCATTGCTTTCAAAAAACAAAATATGTGAAAGAATAGTTCACATTTGTATTTTCTAGAAAAAAGGTTAATTATTCACGTTTAAAAACGTATTACCTCGAGCACATGTAATAAATAAGTAATCAATAGTTCTAAATAAGTTTCATTTCTATGTTTTAATATTCTATGTTCACATATTGTAATAAAAACTATACAAATATTTGAGTGAATATATAATAAACCACAGCTTCTTTATTTGATTGTATACTCGTTTGAATCTTAAATAAATAATTACATTTATTATTCTTATTTCAACTTTTCGATCAATTTTTATCTTATACTCAAATTTTGAATAAATTTCAGGTCATTCACAGAAAAAAAAGTCTTAAATTTGTTACGTCTAACAGACGATTTTGGCTTAAATTTAGCCACCTTGTGTATAAGCGTATAAGTCTGTCCTTCTCTAATGGTCTAGTTTTTGTTACATCTTAAAGTTAGCCGATTCTGAGACTTGAATTAAAACTTTTTTTTTACAGTGTTTCAACAGAAAATGATAATGAATAAAAAAATACTTTATGTATGTGCGTAATCATAACTTTTGCATGCGGAAATCTACGATTCATGCATCTAAATCACGGCAATAGTTTACGATAATAATTTTCGAATGTGCAAATCGACCATTGCGAAATTGGCGATATTTGATATTATGGAAAATCATACCAGAATGAAAAAATGCTAAGCTTTTGAATTATAAATTGTGTAAATATTTATCTTGTTCAAATTCAAACAAGAAGAATGCATGGGTAAATAAAATCCACTTAATGACCCGCAAGTAGAATAGTATATTGTGCAACTAGGGAAAAAACATTTATTTTGCGAGTGTAAAGTTTGATGTCCGAGCGAAGCGAGGGTAACAGCCAAAAGAGTAAAATTAATGTTTTGCCCGTGTCGCACACGATTTTTTTTTCTATTAGGGGGTCAGAAAATGGATTTGTTTGCACCACACGGTATGTACTTACAGTTTTGAACGTTCATTGAACGATGAAAAAATGTTTTCTTTCAAAACAAAATTTATTATTCACTGATAGAAAGGAATGGCTGTTACAACGATATTTATGATTAATTTAACCTTACCTTATTGCTGGTATAGATTCAGCAATATGAGATTTGTATTTTAACTATCCGATTATAACTGAATAAATATGAACGAATCAACCATATTATTGGTTGCTATGGAAAAATGTATTGTTCGCCTTCCCATATTATATTTCTGATTCGACCAGTTTCACTTACAATATTTTGATTTCTGTATTCAACATCCTGCGTTGTTCAGAGAGACATATTATTTTATAAATACAACTATAAATTCCCAACCTACAACCGAATGGCTAAAACTTCCGAACCATTTCTATCAGTGTGTAAATGTAAGCACCACCAGCTAGACCATCGAAACATTGTCATCCACAAATCAGAAAACACTTCTTCCAAATCACTTGACCTATTCAGTTCGTTGCATTAGAGTTCAACTTAATCAAATTCGAATTACAAGTAGTTGCCTATTAATATAAGTCCTCTAGTTAAACTAACAAACAATTTGTGTAGTCAATTTATAGAATAAAGTTACAATTTATTATTACACATTATGTGCACAATCATTTCACATAAACAGAAGATCTTTTTCAAAATCCATAGTGCAAATGATTTCAACACAAAACAACTTTGAAAAAAGTTTAATCTGAGCTATTTCTAAAAACTAATACAGTGAATTTATAAAAAATACATTTTCTGTCATAAGGCCCAAACCAAGGCTCTTGAAAATTCCGAAGTACCCTATCTGAACGCAAAAAATTATACTGAATGCGAATTTGCAGTAAAAATAGGGGTGCGTTGGTACTGTAGGGCTTCATTCACTTTCTCTCTGGCTCAGTCGATTTGTTATCATGTATGGGTATTATAACGACACATGGTAATTTCATATTGATCATCCTATTGATCTGTAGATTTGTCTATAACCTGCGTCGATAAAATCACACTCTCTGTAATGCTGTCTTGATCCCTTTATTGATTTCTTAATCTGCTTGTTACTTGTGGCGGTAGAGTCGCGGGACGTGACAGTATCTCAAAATTAGTTCAAAACTAATAAAATGTCTTACAAGGGATTTTTGCTATTCAAATATAATCTAAAATCTAGAGCAAATAACCAAATACATAGCAAGAGTAGATTGTAATATTCCCGCGCCAAGTTAGTCTCACCATGGCGGGTAAATTGACGCATTTCCCGTCCTTCAGAAAACTCGATAAATACCTTCTTTCCCTGTTTTTTGTTAAAGATTTATTCATTGAAAAGTTTAGTCAAGATATCAAGCTATCCAAATCATAATTTTTAATCTTATACTTGTATTTTAAACTTTCATTTTCTGTTAGGTGCGCAAATTTGGCTTGTGATAGAAGAGGGCATTCAGTGAAAAGGTGAAAAAAGGGTCTTTGATACAGCGCGACATCTGCACCCAGTGTCCAAATCCCACCCAATTCTCGCAAAGTGGTCCCCAGAACAAACATGGGCAGGTCACAGTCGATAGTCATAAGTGAGTAACAAGATAAGTGGAGTACCGAGGAGTGCGAAGGCCCCTGAATCAAGGTCGAGGTGTCTTAAAGGAAACGCCCGCAAAGTATCCGTTGAGACATCGTGTAACCCAACGTGGGGTCATAGTGCCCGAACCCAGGAGCCGGAATTTCAGCCCTATACCCTCAATATGTCCTCCCGAGAGACTCCGTAGCGCACCAAAAACGAAAGACGAGCAGCCGTTCTGGCTATAGAGGCTGCCGCCTCGTTAACCCCGGCCCTTTACAACCGCATGCAACAAAGGCGAGAGCATCGAATTTATCAGCCTGTATCAGCATTAATCGTTGATCTGGAATTAGTGAGAAGCAGCTGCCCTGGTATAATTCTTTATGTTAATGTACCTAAGAGTACAGAGAATACCAAACAGCTCAGCCGTTTCCTCCGAGGCCCAGTCTTGCAGCCCAACACCAAAGCAATAGTTGGAAGAAGGATGGAAGAACCCACATCCCGATCTCTCAGCAACCGGATCAATCGAACCATCAGAAAAAACACAAACTCAACCCGGCAGCTTCACCAAAAGAATCGAGTCCAAGCAGACCTGTGGATCCTTTGATCCCCGAACAGGCAGACCCAGGTCCGGACGAAGATATAACAGATATCTAAAACAGAAGATTCATGAAAATAAGGAAAATGACCGAGCTGGACTAAATATACTGGTGTTGTTGTTTATTATTATTAAATGGCCAACGTTTCGAAGACAACACAGTCTTCCTCTTCAGGGCCTACATTTATTAAAAATTACTATTTAGAAAATTACATACATCAAATTATAATAAAATACAATTAATGTCAATATAGGTATTTTGAAAAAATTATAATCATAATAGAAATTAAAAAGACGATGAAATAAATTAAATAGAATAGAAAAATTATGATTACCTAAGTAATTAAGAGAACGGGGGTACAGCATAACAAATTGTAGTCAAAAACCAGTATGGTCAAAAACCATTGTCAGAATAATAAAATTTGTCAATGTTGATAAAAAATTGGTAAGTTGAAACTTCAATAAATTTGTTTTTCAAGATTCGTAGAAGAATATAAGAACCTGGCAGATTAGTACCATCCATTCCATCTTGTACCAATTAAAAAATTATAATATATTAAGTTAGAAGTCGTAGTACAGTAAAAAATGCGAAGAGAAGAGAGAAAGGGGGGAGAGCAAGATGCTCGGCAATCTCCCGCCTTTGAGAAAAACTATTCTACTAAGGTGAATAAGTATAGCAATAAGGAAGGTGTAAGAAATAATAGAAATCGAAGGACGGAGGGGGAAATTATCAACCAGTATCGTATGAACATTTAAAATCACCTAGTAAGAACATCGATAGTTGGAAAAATCTGAGATTAGAAGAAAATATGATTCGCTGAGATTGTCACAATCAATTATTTTATTGAGACTATTATCTTTTTCTTTTATCATGAAAATCATTTCTGCAATCAGTCTTTTAGATAAGTTATTTTCTTTGTGTATTATTTGAATTTTGTTCCAGTTAAAATTATGGTCACGGTCTTCAACTATATGTTTAGTAATCACATTATGATAATTGGAATTGAGTTTTATGTTATGTATTATTATTTTTATTTTCATGAATTATCACTAACTGAACATCTCCTAACGAATAAAAACAGAAGATATATAAAGTTCAGCCCAGGGGATAGTAAAGTAGGTAGACCGCCTCGTACAGGATCATTCATCACTTAATACGAAGCATACCTCATAGGAAACCAAAAGGCCATATCTGGACGGATTTACCTTGAAGGTTCTTCATTGAGCTTTCTCGGTAAGGAACTTTAATTTTTTAGTAAAAGGCTTGTTTCTCCGCAAAAGATTGCGCATCATAAAGCGATTAGCCAAAAGAGATTTGCACAGGTTTAATGGAAGCTCGTTCGCTTCAGACTGCAAAACTGTAATAGGAGTCAAACACATGCATCCTGGTCTGAAACGGAGGGACCCATATTGCACCCTGTTGAGGACACGCAATACCGCCTTACTTGCCCCTAAGAAAAATACGGCTCCCCACTCCAAAATGGTACGGGTAAAACCTCGATATACCGTAGGTTGGACGAATGGATCAGCCCCCCCCCCCCACCCCGATGGAAACCCTACTTATCACAGCCCTGAGAGCACGACCTGTAATATAATTAACATGTGGAGCCCAAGTATCTCAAGAATCGAGGACAATTCCCAGATATTTGATGGAGCTCTTACCCACTACCAATATTGAAGCAATGACACAGAAAATCAGAAAAGTTCAAAAGTTCGAAAAATCGGAAAACTTGAGACTTTGGGAGCGCGATGGATAAGCCCAGTGCTTCAAGCCATGGAAGTACAGTACCGGTCAGAATTGTGGGGCCACCTGTTTTTCGATAATTGCTTTGATTATCCTAATTTGAATTATGTCAGTGAAAAAATTTGTTCTCTTAATTAAATTCAAAACTATCAAAATTCTTCATAAAATGAGCCCAGCATGAATTCGTTTTGTTAATTTTTAAAGAAGTTATTGCAGAAAAAGTCCTGACTTGTCTCACTCCTGAGGTCCGCGGGGCAGGTGAAGAAGTTTCTCCTCTGACTCCGAGTCCGGCGCTCAGGATTCCTAAGACTACTAAAGGTCTACTGCATTAATGAATTTTCAAATTCATTAATCAGAACCTTCCGTTCTCTATGCTTGCGGTATCTCGAAAGGACCAAAGGAAGCTGATTCGAACATTCAAATCTCTTCACAAAGTTACATTTAACACGAGTTTGTACGATATAGAATCCTACCACGTAGATAGTAAAGAGTCAAGTTTTCTAGAACCAAAGAATTTTAATAAATTGTTATATAGATTTATTATAGACTCACTATATAAGTAATTACCTCGCGGGAAAATTGTCGTTTCAAATATTAGTTTAAGTAGCATTAGGACCTCTAGGCTGATCGCCTGGAGGAAATCACTAAGAGATTTAGGTTAGAGCGATTTCCCTACTTTTTCATAAACGTTAATGTTAAATAAATATAAATGACTTTGTAAAAGGAAATCGCAAATCCATTTTGCATTAAATTGATAGATAGAAATAAAAGGAGTGTTCTTATTTCTTTCTCCCGTGGGCGGCCCCTTATAAAAATATAATTATTAAATATTTGCTTCCTCAGTTAATAGTTATTTAGTTCACAAGGAAAGATAAATAAAGTTATAATATATAAAATATATATTCATGAATTTTGTGTCGAATTCCCTTAAAATATATATTCATATGATCTTTATTATGATTTACCTACAGATGAAATGTTTTCGAAATTCCCCTACTTTTTTGTTACAATTTCAACTCTTTGCATCATGCAAGAAAAAAATTATAGATTTATAATAATAATTTACTGCGATTCTGTAGAATCTTAGATTTAAAATGAGCATAAGAACATTAAAAAATGTTGATTGTTTCAAAAGTTATTTAAAATTTAAGAAAACATTGAAATTTGGACTTTTTATGCAATAACTTTTTCAAAATTTAACGAAACGACTTCATTCTAGACCAATTTCAAATATAATATTGATGTCTTTAACATTATTAAGAGTACAAATTTCATCACTCACAGAATTAAAATGAAGATAATTTAAGCAATCATCGACAAACAAGTGGTCCCACAATTCTGACCAATAGTGTGTGTTCATCACTGTCTGAGTTAAAAGCCTCTTGACCAATTCCTAGTCCTTGGATCTAGCAGCCCGTCTGGAAGTAAAAAGATTGAAAAATATCGGAACTGGGGGATTGGAAAAGATAGAACATTTCTATCTCTCCTAACCCATCACTTTGCATCCCCAAAACTCTATCTTTTTCTATCTCCGCACTTATCCAGAGTGACCGGGAATATCTATCTGTTTCTATCCCTATGTCTGGTAATATCTATATTTTACTATCCCTTAGTCTATCCACCGACTTAAGTAGTATCTATCTTTATCAATCTTTTTCTCTATCTTTCATGATTGACCACTTCTTTCTTTTTCTATCCCTCATTTATCTCCCTATAGTGCAAATTTTAATCTCTCTCTATATCCTTCAGTATCCATTCTTACCACGAAATGAAGAGTGCAGTTCTAAAAAGTATATTGTGTCCATTTTACATAAGGGAATACTATTACTTCATTAGTCATAAAATATAATCACCCTTATACACTGAAAAAATTTCGGTGCACCGGTTGCACCTATAGGAACAGCAGCAGCGCCAAACGCCGTGGTAAATGTTAAACCTCAGTTCGGGGCAGCTGATGCCCCGTTTTCGCACAGCAGATGCACTCGATCGGCACAAGCGCTCTCCGAACTGAATAGTCCCAGATAACGATCGTGCGAGGCACGTTACCCGCACAGCACGCGAGCAACACGGTGCGTGCATGGTGCGGTACATATGCGTCGCATTTTGTGGCAGGCACGCACGTGCGAGGCATATGTGTCGCATAATGTGAGAGTCACACTATGTGCCAGCGTGCGAGGCATATGTCTCGCACTTTGTAATAAGCATCTGTTTATTTGTATATGAAATATTATTGATATATGCCCTTTTTACATTCTCATCATATGAGAAGGTATTGGTTTTATGTGAAAAATGACTTTTGAAATTTTCATCAAATCTTTACGTTTTGAGACCCCCTGAGTCAGAAAAAAGGATTTTTACGAAAGTGTCTGTCTGTCTGTCTGTCTGTCTGTAGTAGGTCGTGTGCGGCATAACTCTTGATAGAATTATCAGATTGAATTGAGCATTGGTACACTTTATCGGAGCCGAAAAAGTAAGGACAAGTTCGTTAACCAGCCACATCCAATCAAAATTGAGAGATTGAGCACTACTTTTGTGTTTTTGAAAATAGTTTTTGGAAAAAATCAAAAATTTCAATACTGGTTTTAGATAGTGCTCATAAATCTCTACAAATTATCCTGATAACATTTTCTGATTAAATCAAAATTAGAAATGTTACAGCATATTAAAACTTGAAAAAAGTCAATATCAAAAAGATCTACAAATTTTGTTTCACACAGTTTCTGAAAAAACATATATTTTTCGTTTCAATTACAAAAAATACGATTAAAATTCAAGAATTCCATTTTTTAGACAAAATATATGAAATACATAAAAAACGTTTTGATGAAAAATTATTTGCCTAAATGAGGTCTACGCATTCTTATTAAGAAATTTCTCGACAGGATGTATATTTTATGTTTTGATTTTTAATATTGAAAAAATTCGATTTTTTTCACCAAAATATGTGAGATACGAAATAAGCGTTGTTCTGCAAAATCGTTTGCTTAAATAAAGTCTACGATTATTTTTCCTTTTTGAGATATTTAGAAGAAATTGAATAAATTACTTTAATCATGTAATTTATTAAAAAGTTACTGAAATGTATACAGAAAATCGAGCGCGAAGCATGAGTGTCATGATGAGAATGGGTTCCTTAAGGCCGATAGAGCCTTAAGTAAATTGAATTTCCTGTTTCACTTAAACTGAAAAAGAAATTTAGTGAATTTGAGATTTTTTTATAATAAAAATGTTAATTTGTGTTAATTTATAAATAATATTTTATTTATTTTATTTATTTAATGTTACTAATAATTAAATAATTAATGTTAATAATTTCCTGCACAAAAAAGGAAATATGAAAAATTACTGGAATATAAATTTAAATTTTGTAAGTATATTTTTAATTTACTAATATCGACAGACTTATTTAAATATCGAATGTTCACAAGTTAGACATTTTATAATTAAAGTTTGTTACTTTTACTATTTTAAAAATGTTTTTTAATTTATTTCATCTCACTATAATATTCCCGCGTGATCACATGGTTGGAATAAACTTCAACATCGCGTTTATTTCTGTTGGTTAGGCTATGTGCATGGTGCATTCAGTGAGTCAGTGCGAATTCAGTGTGCGTTAAATTCATTAGACAGATAAACTTATAAATAAAAGGAAATCTGACAGGTAAGGTAATTAATATTTATTCTAATAGTTTGTTAATAGTCTGACACGTGATTTTTCTTATTTTAAAAGTGCAAGCCACAATGACAAAGTTGACCACGCGTTGACCGGCATCACTAACATAACCTTATTTTCAAGCATGCGGCTCGGCAGTCGGCTTCGAATGATATAAAATTTAATTTTCAAATTGGACGAAAAATAAAAAGTTGCTTGTAACACATACAAAATACTAAACTAGTCACAGTCTAAAATTTTAAGTTTTAAACTTTATTATTATTAAAGTGCTCCATTTTATTTTAAGAGTCAGCCGTGAAGTGTACAAATTTCCATGGTCCATCCAACAAAGAAATTTTTAAAAATCACATGTTGGAGGTTTTGAGACATACAAAACAAAGACATAGAACGTCTCAGCGAAAAAGTCTTCCAGAGGAGAAAAATGGAACCTTGGAAAAGAACATTAAGCAACAAATTATAGAACTGGAAGCACAACGTGATGAAAGAAGCACGGACGAGGAGTCTCAGTCTGAGGAAGATTTCGCAGATGACGAATCGTAATTCTTCCATTACTATTTATATAGTATTTTTACAATACCAAATTTTCGTGTTCTTCGTAATTTTAATATGAAAGTTAAAAAGTTTTTATACGTTGAGTCTTCTTAGAGAAGATATACAGTACCGATCAGAATTGTGGGACCACCTGTTTTTCGATAATTGCTTATATTATATATGTTGCTTATATTATGTAAGTGAAAAAATTTGTTCTTTTAATTAAATTCAAAGCTATAAAAATTTGTCATAAAATGATCCCAGCATGAATTCGTTTTGTTAAATTTTGAAGAAGTTGTTGCAGAAATAATCAAAATTTCAATGCTTTCTTAAATTACAAATAAATTTCGAAATAATTAACATTTTTTAATGTTCTTGGACTAATTTTAAAGCTAAATTTCTACAAAATCGAACCAAATTCTTAGAATTAATTTATAAGTTTTTTCTTACATACTGCTCGAGATTTAAGTTCAAATATAAAAGTTGGAAAAATTCCAATATTTCTTTTGCCGAGAAAAACATTTTTATAAAATATATGAAACATGTAATCATGAATTTCTATTGAATTTCCTTCAAATATATATTCATATGATCTTTATTATGATTTACCCGCAGATTAAATGTTTTCGAAATTTCCCTACTTTTTTGTTACAATTTCAACTCTTTGTATTATACAAGAAAAAAATTAAACATTTATAATGACAATTTACTGCGATACTGTAGAATCTTAGCTTTAAAATGAGCCTAAGAACATTTAAAAATGTTGATTGTTTCGAAAGTTATTTAAAATTTAAGAAAACATTGAAATTTTGACTTTTTTTGCAATAACTTCTTCAAAATTTAACGAAACGACTTCATTCCAGACTAATTTTAAAGATAATTTTGATGGCTTTCACATTATTAAGAGTACAAATTTCATCACTCACAAAATTGGAATTAAGATAATTTAAGCAATCATCGAATAACAGGTGGTCCCACAATTCTGACCGGTAGTGTAACTCTTTATAATTAGCATAAGAAAGTCTACTATTTTCTTACTACCAGGTAATGTTTTTGTTCCTCGTGATTTAAAAGACTTACTTTTCGTTCAGACTACTTAAAAAGTTAATTACTATATTAATATAAAAAAGTGTACTATTTTTCTTAGTACCAAAAATGATCTCGTTCCTTGTGATTGAAATAGAAGTTTAACACTTATCTTTTGTTAAGACGTCTTAGAAAAGATTTACCTCAAATGTATGACCAATAATATAAGAAAAGGTATTATTTTCGTACCACCAAAAATTGTCCTCGTTCTTCGTAACTTAAATATTAAAGTTATTTTGTTAAAGTTATTTTTTCTTGAGAGTTCTTAGATAAAAAATATATATATGTATATATATAAAATATTGCTTTTCAAATTTAAATATAATGTTTGCAAGTACATTATGTATTTTTATTTCTTATTATAATTAATATTTTGGAAATAATTTTAAATTATACGAGGCGCATAAAGCTCGCTTTTCATCGTCACGAATGCGAACTTCACAACGTGCCGGCGATATGCGTCGCATATGTTGACGCATCTGCGTGGCGTGGTGGACGCACGCGTGCAGCATAATCCGCACCCGTGCGAGCGATAACGCTCGCACTGTGCACGCACTTTGTTATCTGGGGTGCAAACGTTGTCTTTGATTTCGGGAACCATGGTACACCAGTGATGAGAGAACGCGTTGTTCTTATAGTTCTTATAATAATGATATATAGTGCTGGAAATTTTTATACAAAAAAAACATTTTGAGGAGTTGAAAGGAGTATTTAAACGCTTGTGTAAAATTTTAACTCGATTGAAAGCTTTGTAAATATGTTTACTATATGTAACCTATAAATTCCTTAAGCAAAAATAGTGACCTAACCTCTTCATTGCATGTGAAGAGGTTTAAGAAATAGATGGCACGTTATTAGATTCATTATTATTGTGCATACATTGAAGCTTATAATAAACTAGTTATATGTCTTGTATTTACTCGACATGCAAATAAAATTTATTCAAAGTACATCTAAATGTCGGGAGCTGAGAAAAAAAGGATTTTTCTAAGACTAAGACTAAAGTTAAGAAAATAGAAATAAAACTTAGTAAGTTTTCTAACAATTGAATAAATTGTAATTGTAAAGAAAGTTCAAATCTTCTTTTGTTGTAAGAAGAGATAATGAGAGATAGAAAGAGATTTTATTTGTAATAGGGAGAGATAGGCATCGACTAGATTGGCAAGAAGATAGAAAAAGATTGACATTGATAGATGAAGGATAGAATGAGATAGAAAAGCGGATATTGGAGAAGATAGACGTGAATTAAGATTAACAAAGAGATAGAAAAAAATTGACGTTGATAGATGTAGAATAGAATGTGATAGAAAAGGGGAGATTGGGAAAGATAGACGCGTATTGTTATTGAGTAAGAGATAGAAAAAGATTTACGTGTATACCAGGTGTATAAGCCTAAATCCGCTGTTTTTTAGGCAAAAGAAAGTCTTTTTTTTTTGCAGAAAATAAAATAAACTTTATTCAAAGTATTTTCCCTTGCTTGCTATACATTTTCCCCATCTCTCGGGCAATTTGTGTATACCACGCCAAAAAAAGTCTTTATCTTTCGATGCAAACCACTCGTCAAGCCATTTTCCGACGTCTTCGTACGAATCGAAGTGTTGTTCAGCGAGCGCGTGACCCATCGACGAAAACAGGTGGTAATCAGAAGGGGCCAGGTCTGGTGAATAAGCGGGATGAGGTAGCACCTCCCAGTTGAGTGTTTTCAAGTAGTTTTGGACCATTTTTGGCGTGTGCGATGGGGCGTTGTCGTGAAGAAAAATCAGCTTCTCATGTCTTTCTTCATAATCCGGCCTTTTTTCACGCAAAGCACGGCGCAATTTGATTAGTTGTTGGTGGTAGCGGTGAGCATCGACAGTTTCACCAGGTTTTAATAGCTCATAGTAGACGACACCCTGCTGATCATGGTCCTCAACGTTTTTGGGTCGATTTTCACGCTTCTTGTCACTCAAGTCAAAATGACCGTCTTTGAACCGACGAAACCAGTCTCTGCAAGTTGTTTCCGATAAAGCACTGTCACCATAGGCCTCCACAAGCATTCGATGTGATTCGGCAGCCGATTTCTTCAAATTGAAGCAAAAAAGTAGAACTTCCCGCAAATGCTCCTTTTCTGGCACAAAACTAGACATGATTACTCAAGGAAAAATTTATGTTGTTGTATAAAAAAACTGACTATGTGCACTAATTTATGTAGACAGGTGTCGAACTCACACAAAAAAAATCATGACGTTTCTATTGTAGCTAAATATGTTCACTACCGCCATTTCTGAGCAAACAGCGGATTTAAGCTTATACACCTGGTAGATAAAGGATAGAATGAGATAGAAAAATATTAAGGATGATAGATAAAGGATTGGAATGGATAGAAAAGTAGTTATTAGAAAAAATAGACGTGAATTTAGAATGAAAAAGAGATAGAATTAGATAAATTATCTTTATCTTTTTACTTCAAGCAGGGATACATGAGCAAGTCATCAGCATACATGGTTACCCGAACATCCACCGGGAAGAAATCGTTAATACATCTGAAGTGGAGGTTAAACAGCAGAGGCTTCAGGATCCTAACGGGAACACGAAGGTCTATCAGCTGCTGCAACAGCGCCCTTAGAAAGGACTGGGTTAAAAGTACCTTTAAGAAAGGAAGAAACTCAGAACATGGCGTTGAAAATCATCAATAAGAATCGCTTCAAGTTCTCTGAGAAACGCCTCACCGCCTCATAGGAAATACCGTAAAAACCCGTAACCGAGTCAGCTCTGGCCCACAAGATCAAGAAGAAAGAGACCTGACAATGTGCAAAATCTTGTTCATGCCCATAGAGGGATCTATCGAATCACAGAACGAGACGAAGGATTTTGTGCTCTGAGCATTTAAAAGCATTTAAAATATATTCTTTAAGTCACGTTGTGTTATGTCCCCGAGCGTTCTCAATCACTCTTCAGCACTTATAATTAATAGTATTGTCAGTTTTATGGTCAATAAAATTTGTGTATCCAGCGTGTCAGAAGAAAATAAATTACACTAAGTTTATATGGAATCCATAGTATTTATCTTGCGTACTTTACATAAGCGCATTATTTTATTATTTGTACCTTACTTTTGCACATTTGGTTAATAATTTCATAATTATTTTTTTAAATCAACTTTTATTATTATTTTTATTAATATAAACATTATTTGAATGTTTGATAAACCTTCAAAACATTAATTAAATTTAAATGCTTTAAATGCTCATAAATGCTTTTTAAATGTTCCATATGAGCTTAAATGCTTAGCATATTTTCAAGAGCATTTGCTCAACATAAATTCTCGGGCATTTAAGAATACTAGGGGCAGGATCCTGTCTCAACAGCGCGGGACAGGCCTCTAGAACTAGTATATTGGGAGCCCAACAGCTACCCGTGCGCACTGAAATCCCCACAAAGTATAATCCCAGCACAGTCTGAACCGATTCAGCAAGCAGCAACGTCCACTCATCAGCTGTTACCCTAGAGAATGGAGGGATGTAAACAGAGATTATGCCCAAGGGCTCAAAAGAAGACACCACTTTGATTACCACCGCGTAGATTCTTTCGGACCAAGATCTACCGAGATGGACTGGCTAATTGCATATCCCTTCCGAATCAAAATCCTCGAACCACCTCTCAAACCCTCAACACGACCCTCTCTGTAAGTATGGTACCCAAAGCTCTCGAAGCTCAGATCAGAGGTGAGACACGTCTCCGAAATCTGTTTCCGAACCAATCCAGAAAAAGATTTGAATCTCGTTTGATGCAAATCGGTTAAAAATTAATCCAACTCAATCCGCTTTATTCTACACGCAGAAAAAAGAAAGGCGAAATTTACTAAGCAGGAACAGTAAATGATTTTAAGTAACTGTAACAGTAAAAACTGTTAACATAGCTGAGAAGAAATGTCGGAATTACTGAGCATTTCGTAAATCTCATAGTAAAAGTAAAGTAAATCTAACTCTGTCACTTGTGAGTTAAAAATACCTTTATCATGTGTATTTAATCCAGGATCATAAGTACCATTCACTGGAACTGAGTTACAATACTAGTATAGTACACATTAGCGAAAGATCAGTAGATTTTACCGATCTGGATGTTTCGCTTAACTCGCACACATGTCACGAAAACATAACCTTCATGTGTAAATGACGTGTGCCGGCAACGCTGGGTGTGAACAAAGGAATTTCCAACTACAAAGAAAGTAGCCAAAACAAAAGAACTGTGTTATCAGAAAGCGAACTCATTCGTGATCCTCGTGGATTCTCAGGGACACCGTTCGAAGTGTACGAGAAAGTTTTGAAAGTAAGTAAATTTTATATATATTTATCATGAATAAGTAGTCCTTAGATTTATAGGTTATGAAGTACGAAGAAGTATTGCCTCCATTTTTTGTAGGCTCATGCTCAATATTATTTCATATATATATTTTTTTAATTGCAAATAAAACTTATAGTTAAATCATCTGTTCAAATCTATTTAAAACATTTTGCAGAGAACAAAATAGACACCGCTTCGTAACGTTTAGCGTAGATAGCACTCATAGCTTAATGTTATGTAATATCCAACACTTCGAACAAGACTGAAACGAATCGGTGGTTGCGTCGTAGCCCTTCGAACGTACAGTCAGGACATAAAAGAAAGGAATAAAAATATTTGAAACTTTCTGAGAAAACACGTACCTTTTTCTTGTGGAACAGACTGTATTTATAGACCTATACAATCAGAAAGGCATTTTTCATTTGGTCTAAAATTTGGTAAAGTTACAGGTGATTTATTTGGAATATATATATATATACATATAGATATGACGAATAATTTTTGAACGACAGCATTATTAACATTATATTGTAAACTTCTTTTTCACTTGAGATATTAGTAAAATGTACCGCATGTCATGCTATTTTTATTCAGAAAAATCAGTAATCGTGACAGACTTGGAAGAAAATTTAACATTCGGTACACGCGAAAACCACTACTAGGATAGATAAAGTATATTATTTATGAAGTTCCTTCTACTTAAATTATTCGTTAAAAGTACAGTCGTGTAGGTATTTTTGACGTTCGGCAAACGTGTAAAACACCACTCTAGTAAGAAGAATTTACTGCTTATCATGCTACTTTTACTAGGAAAAATCGGTAAAGCTACTGTCTTATAAGTAATTTTGACATTCGACAAACGTAAAGGGCACTAACATTTTGGTAAACTATACCGTTACAGTAAGTTACATTCTCTTACACGCTATGGAAATGTAACAGAATAATAAGCATTTGTAGTATTTAGAAACAGTGTAGGATAGCAATTGGCTCGGTTAAATTTACTGATCCGCAAGTCAGTACCACTTATGTATTCGTATTTCTAACTACCAAATCTGATTACAGTTACTTGTTCAGCCTAGTAACATTCAGTTAACTGGCCAGTTGTCCATATAAGTACTTGGAAATTAAGTAAAATTTACCGGATTTTCAGTATATTTAACGGAACTTTTTTCTGCGTGTAGTCCAATCTGAGGCATCAATCCGAATGAATCCGAACCGAGTTGTCAATCCGAATCATTCTGACCTTGGATTCATTCGAATTGAATCGAATCGAAAATTCGGTGTAGGTAAATCCAAGCTTGGATTGATTCCTGGGATTGAGTCGGATTAGTTTTCAACCGATTTACACCGAACATTCTAAAATTTTTGCTAGTGGAGTTAAAAGCCGTATTATAATTACATAATGAATAAAAATTCTATGAATTTTGGGTCCGTATAATAGCAGACATATTTTCAAACATGTCAAATTACACTTTACAAAATATTTCAATCTGCGTCTATCTGTTAGTTTTTGCAAGAGAGATTTTCAAATATGACTTATTACATATTATATATCGAAATAATTATAAAGTTCCACTATTATTGCTAACAATAAACGAAAGGAATATTAATAAATATATGTATATAAAACGTGATTTGTTTATTGAGATTCTATCATCCTTTTCTGAATTCCTGTTCGATCTCGGCCTTCGATTTTCCTACAGTTTCAGGCAATACTTTTATTAAAAATAATGTTAAAATTATAGAAGCACAGCCATATCCGGAAATTGTTCCAACGAAATTGAGATCAGCTAAAATTGGGTAAGATTGAAGAGCAGCGAACTCATAGATTCCTTGACTACAAACCAAAAGCGGTCCAAGAATGTGTACGAATTTCGTGGGAAAAAGTTCGCCCAGCATTGACCAGGGAAGATCTACAAAGCCCATTTTCCCCATAACCTGTGGGATAAATATTACATAAATAACATCTAAAAGAAGAAATCATACACGGTAAGAAGGCTTGCATTGAAAACTGTTGGCAGTGTGTAGATTAGAAATAAGCAATAAATAAGTGAAAAAACGTATATTTTACACACACATATATTGTCCTGAATCAAAACTTTAAACGCATTTTTCTCGAAACAACAGTTTTGTAAGCGGCGTGGATATTAAAAAAATTCTATCCAACCGATTGCTTTCATTTTTGCACTTGTTATTTTATACAACAATGGCTCCGTCGGCTACTAGAATTAATTATAATTTCTTTTTTTTTTCACCGATTTTCAATGAAAAAAATCTTAATCTACTGATCCTTAAACTCTACTGTCTGTACTTTAGTTACTCAAGTACCATTATTTTTCTATGAACGTAATGTTATGTTATCTAAGTTCACAAAAATATATCGAATCATCGTTGCACTTCTAACAAAAACGATTGAAAAGATCAATCGATTACGTCCTTGATTCGGGATTTTTATTGAATCTATAAAATAGGCTGAAAAATGAGAAAGATTGGATCGTTTTTGAACTGAAATATATTGCTTTTATTTTATTTTAAACAACAGTTAATAAATTTATTTTTAAAATCATTTGTTATAGAAGATTTTTCAAGTATAATTGTCCGGAAAATTAGAAAAATCTCTAATATAGCCTTTATTCAATGAATTAGGCAAACTATTTTCATGTATTTGTTATTTATTGAGTTGGCAACAAAGTCATTTCGCTTTTTTCCGCTAGATGGCTAGTCGTTCGAAGTCGTTCTTCTTCATTGCAAACTTCAGACCGTATATGGTATTTGACAGCTGACGTTTCATAAATTATTCGGTCAAAAAAAGTTTCAAGTTTTGTTGTTTATTTATTGTTTTGCATTCATTTGAAATGGAGATTCCAGACGTTCATTTTCGTCACATTTTACTTTATTACTTCCGAATTCCGAAAAGGTAAAAACGCAGTGCAAGCTCGATAAAAGTTGTATGATGTTTACGGTGAAAAATCATTAACAGAACGCCAGTGCCAGAATTGGTTTCCTCGTATTTGTTCCGGAGATTATAAACTCAAAGATGCACCACGCTCTGGACATCCAACTGAAGTTGACGACGACAAAATAAAAGCAATGATAGAAAATAACCGGCGTAGTACGACATGACAGATCGCAGAGAACACGCAAAAAAAAGAAAGGCAAAATTTACTAACCAGGAACAATAAATGATTTTAAGTAAATGTAACAGTAAAAACTGTTAACATAGCTGAAAAGAAATGTCGGAATTACTGAGCGTTTCGTAAATCTCATAGTGAAATCAAAAGAAATCTAACTCTGTCACTTGTGAGTTAAAAATACCTTTATCATATGTATTAACCCATTAACCGCCAAAAACACATACTTTTTAACTCATTTTTGGCCCTTGTTGCCAAAGCGAAAAAGGGAATATATCATGACCAAACCTTGTATACATAATGTTTTTGAGTCTCCTCTTTCGATTTATGAAGTCATAATTACATTACCGTGCACTGGAAAACCAATATGGCAGATTTTATTTTAAAAAATACCGAAAATTTGAAATTTTTGTTTTTATTTTTTTTTTCAAATGGATAAAGCATATTGATCAATTTCAAACTATGGACAAAGGTGGACAAAATAGTTGTAGTTTATGAAAAATATTTTTGGTCCAACTCCTTATGTTTTACCTTTTCCAAAATGGCGGAAAACTATGGAAATTTGGAAAAATAAGCGTTTTTTCATTTTTTGATTGAGATCGCTAATTCAGCGGAAAAAATTCGTAAAGTTCTGAATTTATATTTCACGATCTGCATATTCTCCAACGCTTGATATATGTGGCTAAATGAAGTTATTCGACTTCTACTTGGCTTAGTTTTCATAACGTAATGGTCAAAAGTGATTATTTGATCTATTTAACGAATTCAATTTCATACAGAAGTTTCATGCTTCAAAATTCCACTACTGGTATGACTGATGTGACAAAAAAAGTATATATAATTTTGTAACCAAATGAATTGATATTTATTACGATCAAAATAAGAATTTTTTTTATTTTCTAAAATAGATCATATTGATTCGATCCACTCATTCACTCTAAAATAGATCCTATTGATTCAATCTACTCATTTACTAAATCCATCATCCAACTTCATTTAGCCTCATACATCAAGCGTTGGAGAATAACCAGATTGTGAAATATAAATTCAGAACTTTACGAATTTTTTCCGCTGAATTAACGATTTCAATCAAAAAATGTCTAGAGACATTTTTGATCACATATTTTACATAAAATACGAAAATATTTTTTTCATTAGCATATTATTGAATCTTCAATATTCGGACCGCCATATTGGATTCGCCATTTTGAATTTTCTAACACTGTCACCGGATTTTCATATAATGTGCCAGGAAACATAGGAAAATTGAATTTAATAAAGGTTCAGGAATTTTCATCAACGATAATCTTGAAAAAAAACTCGGTATTTTCCAAGTTCTCCAAGCGCCACATTGAATCCGCCATTAATCAGGTCATTACATATACTAGAAGAGGTCTGTACATAATTAATCAATTAAACTTTGACAGTTTTTTTAATAAAATTCCGTGTATTATCGAATTATCTTAGAAATGTCATGAAAAACGCTTATTTGTCTAAATTTTCATAGTTTTCCACCATTTTGGAAAAGATAAAACATAGGGAGCTGGACCAAAAAATATTTATCATAAACTACAACTATTTGTCCACCTTTGTCCATAGTTTGAAATAGATCAATATGCTTTATCCATTTGAAAAAAAAAGAATAAAAAAAAAATTTCAAATTTTCGGTACTTTTTTTAATAAAATCCGCCATATTGGTTTTCCAGTGCACGATAATGTAATTTTGACTTCATAAATCGAAAGAGGTGACCCAAAAACATTATGTATCAAAAGAAGGTTATGCTGAATGTTTCGTAGGATTTCAAAGGTATTGCTTATTTTGAGCTGCTCCTAAGGAACCAAACTATCAATTCGAACGTCTACTGTTGCCAGCTAATGAAATTGGACAAAGAAATCAAGATAAAGCGGCCAGAACTGGCAACTCGTAAGGGCGTCATCTTCCATCAAGATAACGTACGCCAGACCGCATACATCTTTGGTTACTCGCAAAAAATTATTGGAGTTAGGCTGCGAAGTGATGCCTCATTCACCGAATAGTCCTGACCTTGCACCATCCGATCATCATTTATTCCATTTACTTCAAAACCATTTGAATGGAAGAACATTCGATTCGAATGAGGTGTTAAAATATACAAATTGATCAACAACTCATATAATATAATATTATAGTTTAATGTAATATTATACTTCTTGTGATTCATTTTTCATATGAATCGATGTGTTTATACGTCGAGATAGAGATAGCTCCCTGGACGAATGTGTTTAGTAGTTTAGTCGTTCGACACTCTCTAATGAGTAAAGATTAAAATGAATAAAAGGCTTTCAACTTGATCACTCAAATTAAAGACTTTGTCATTTAATTAGAAAATCACTACCTTACTTCCACTATATTCCAATATGAGGCTGTCAAAAATAAGTTGATTCAGTTTTTTGCCTCTAAAACGAAATGAATTTGTTGCCAACCCACTATTTTTAACAAATATTACATACATTTTTATACAAAATTACGAACACCTTTTTTCCTTAAAAAAAAAAATCTATAGAATATTATACATTCCTACGCTCGTATTATAAAAGAAAAGAAATAGGCACTACACCATTTAGAATACGCTTTAGATGAGAAACAATTGTCTTTAACTTATTTATTACTAACATCATTATACGCATTTGGTCATTTAAATTGAGGTTACTATTCTAATATATTGAAATGTACAAAAATTTACAACTACCATTCAAGGGAATACATTTGAAATCAAAAGAATAATTTAACTTCATTGGAAATTCTATACTTATATTCTATTAGATTACATTGAAATTAATTGAATGCTAATATTATCTGGTTGCAATGAATAGTATTAGATATTTTCGAGCCTAATCGTGCTTGAACATATTCAAATTAATTCAGGAAAAATAATATTAGATTTGTCTAAATGCAATCGCTCTTTATGACATTCGAACAATTCAGAAAAATATCGAAGTTTCGGGTGTGTTGAATTCGATTACATTCAAGGCATAGCCTATCTTGATCACGTAATTCAAATAAACATTCCAAATCAAGATTTTAAATCAATTCAATATATGTTACTTCAAATTGTTTCCAGGGAATTCTCAAATCGTTTTCAATGCAAGTCTTCTTACCGGGTAGGGATCACAGCCGTTCAATTTTAGGGAAAATAAGGTTTTTCGTAAAAGGTTACACCACCTCTGAGGTTTCAAAAATAAATTTTTTTATACGGTTTCGAAGGCTAATTATATGGAGCAGGAATCGTTGATTAAGGGGTGAGATCGATTTTTTTGATTTCATCAATGAAATAAAACTTTAAAAAACTTTAAGAGGTTATACCACTTCTGTCCGAGTAAAAATTTGCCGTCTCAATTATGTGTTGAATATATCTTGAAGACGGTTATATCTCGCTCAGTCTCAAAAATCGGATAAGTTGCAGTACGTCGTTTTAACTTTATGGTCTTACCATCTCAAAGCGGCCCAAGCTTGTCTTGAGATAAGAGGATCGCTCAAAGTCTTGGGTAAATTACCACCCAATCCCTATCCTTCTTATTCTCATTCGTCCAGCTCTTGCCCACCTCACCCTGTACCATCACATCCCTGCACATCCACTAAAAATTCCACTTGATCTAGGATTCGATCTTGGCTACGACTTCAATATATCTAAATTGGAGGTAATTTAAGTCAAACTGAAGACGAAAAATTTTTACTCGGGTACGAGGACCGAAAACGATACCTAACTTAGACATCCTTTTTTTAGGTAGAAAAAAAATTATTTCGTAATTCTAACTGCAGGTCTTTATTATACAAGTCTTAAAGTATATAACTTCTGATTTTATCAATGAAATAGTAGTTTAAAAAACTTTAAACGCGTTTTTCAAGCCGGTGTACAACGTAACTACCGCAATTTTTCATTCGATTCACTTTACATTTTAACTACATATTCTTAAACACATTTCACATGGTGTCACGTAAGATTTTTGTATAATATTGTATAAACATTTTTGCAATATCCTACGTGAAACCATGTGGAATGACTTATACATTGTGTCAAAACAGTACCGGTAATTTATAATTTAAAAGTCCCACGCTAATGGTTATTTAATAGTATATTACGTGCCTAGGCGCACAATGAGGGTTATTGCGTGATCGGTTAACCAGTTTGTTTACAACAGGTGGTGGAATCAGTTCACTTCAGTAGGGCATCACGAATTTTATAATGAACGACATTATTCAACAAAGAGTTCCCCTTAAATTTTGTGTGCCGACTCGTTAAATATGTTAGAAAAGGCTTATGGTGAATCAGTTTTATCAAAAACACCGGCTTTCAAGTGGTACAAAGCGTTCATAAAGGGTCTAGAGATCGTAGAAGACATGTTTCGTTCTGGACGACCTTCGACCTCTTCAAGCGATGAAAACATCGAAAAAGTGAAAGAAATTGTGCTCGATAATCGACATTCCAGCTTAAGAGAGATAGCTCGTAACCTCAAAATCTCTCACGAGTCTGCTCGTTTGATTTTGTAGTGGATATTTTGAGCAGGTCTCTTTAGACATGCTGGATCGCGCCAATTCTGATCCCACATTCATGGAATGTATCATAACTGCACGGAGAAAAGTTTGGTGAATCCGCTCGCCCAACACGTAGAACTGATGTGCTAAGCACACGGAGAGCTGCGCGACCTCTGTTTGGTTGAACAGCTCTGCCAATTTGGGAGAACCATTACCCCAAACTAGGCGAGCCGTTACGCGAAATACTTGGGGCAGCCGTTTTCTCGCAAGCTTTTCGTCAGTTTGGGGTAACCAGTGCCCCAATTTTAGAGTAGAAGTTACACTAAACCAAGGACGAGCGGCTTTCCCACCGCTAGCGCTACGGTTCTACTAAACTTCTGTGTGGTGTCGAGATATGGCTCTACGAGTTTGACATGCAAACAGATCAACAGTGATCAGAATAGAGGACAAAAGACGAGCCGAAATCGAAAAAACCACGTCAAAAGCGCTTAATAGTCAAGGTGATGCTCATTGTTTTCATCGATATTCGCTCAGTAAGAAGACTTGAATTGAATAGAATTAAAAATTTCAAAGTTTAACGTGAAAGTGACGATTTTTTTATTCTATTGAATACCTGATTTTCTCTGAAGCCCAATTCACGTAGCGGAAGTAGGTTTTTTTGATAATCCTAATTCTATTCTATTCACAAAACGTATTCCCATTTTCGTTGAATCTCATAAAGGAGAATATATTTTTACTTTGTTTAATTCGTTCTATTTCTGGCAAATATTATCTACATTACATTTTCTCGTATTCCGTTAAGAGGAATACGTTTTAAGTTTATTTAATTCATCACAGGACCTGAAATCAAAAAGTGTATGAAACTGTTTTTGATTCTCTTCTCTGGGATATAAATTCTAGGTTCAAATTAAATAGACTTCATGTATTTTAGAAAGTTATAAATAAATATATAATAAAATTGAATATCTTCTAAACGTGAACTTGATATGAAAGTGTTTGGTTAAATAACAGTGAAAATATTACTTATTACAGAGGTTTAACGAAAAAACGTGTTCACAGTATTCTTATTTTTCACTTCCTCACCCTTAATTTCCAGTCATAAAAAAATTAAAATTATTATTCAAATATTTGTTTGCGTAACAAAAAATTTATTTTAATTCCACAAAACAGAATAAAATTTTTATTATTTTCTTCACATTGTCATATTCTTTAATTCTCATTAATTCACTTCCTTTTCTTTTCCTAGGTGAATTAACACTAATTATATTTTGCCTTTTTTTTACCACTAACAGAATAAAACACAAAGAAAAAATCAGGTATTAAATGGAACTAATTTTTTTAATTCTATTTCATTCAAGCTTTTTTAGTGGGCGTGATTTGATGCATCACGAATTAATTCCAGAGGGACAGATGCTCAATAAAGGATACTATTTGGCCGCATTGAAGCGTTTGCTTTAGAAAATCCGTCCAAAACGGTCAGATTGGTGGAAAAAAAATTCGTGGATTTTACACGCCGATAATGCGCCATCGTATAGAGCGACAGTTGTGACCGAATTTAAGGCCAAAAAAGCAACAAATACCATCTATCAACCACCATATTCACCAGATCTGGTCCCGTGTGAGTTATTTCTGTCCCCAAAACTAAAATTGACGCTTCGGGGTACCCGTTTTGACTCGATTGAAGCCATAAAATAAAATTCGTGTAAGGAGCTGAAAGCTATACACAAAATGCCTATGAAAAGTGTTTCGAAAACTGGAAAAAACGCTGGCACATATGTGTTGCATCAAATGAGGCCTACTTTGAAGGCGGCAAGATGATTATTGATGAATAAATGAAAATTGTGCATTTTATTTAACAATTACCGGTACTTTTTGATACAATGTAGTTTAAGAACAAATTTTGATTTTGTAGAAATGGTAGTGTCACCCTCCATATTATTATAATAAAAAATGCTGGTTTACGATCAATGAGGGTCAAATATAAAGAAGAAAACTCTTTATAGTGTCAAAATTGTTGCGACGTTTCGTTGGGTATGGGTCTGCCAACCTCATCAGGCTTTATTAAATTAAAAAAAACATTTAAGTTTATTTCTTATATTTTGATACTGAAGCTCAAACCAATTTTATAATAATATTACAGATGATGTGAATTACACATTTTCTCAAAGTCACTGAATTTCTTTTTGAATTTAAGTGAAACAGGAAATTCAATTTACTTAAGGCTCTATCGGCCTTAAGGAACACATTCTCATCATGACACTCGCACTTCGCGCTCGATTTTCTGTATACATTTCAGTATAACTTTTCAATAAATTACATGATTAAAAGAATTTACTTTCTTCCAAATATCTAAAAAAGGAAAAACAATCGTAGACTTTATTTAAGGAAACGATTTTGCAGAACAACGCTTATTTCGTATCTCACATATTTTGGTGAAAAAAATTGAATTTTTTCAATATTAAAAATCAAAACATAAAATATACATCCTGTCCCGAAATTTCTTTATGAGAATTTGTAGACCTCATTTAGGCAAACAATTTTCCATCTAAATGTTTTTTTTTGTATCTCACATATTTTGTCTAAAAAATGGAATTTTAAAATTTTTATCGTATTTTTTGGATTTGAAACGAAAAATATATCTTTTATCATAAACTGTGTCAGACAAAATTTGTAGATCTTTTTGAAACGAACAACTTTGTATTCTTACGTTTTTTTGGTATTTCCAATATTATTGTTAAAAAATTGAATTTTGGATTTTCAATAGTTTTTTTTTTAATTAAAAAGAAAAATATGCATCTTATGAAAAAATGTTATAATTCAAATTTGTGGGTCTTTATTTATTCAATAATATTGTATCATAACGTTTTTTCGTATCTCGTATAATTTAACTGGAAAATGGAATTTAGATACTGACTTTTTTCGAATTTGAATATGCTGTAACATTTCTAATTTTGATTTAATCAAAAAATGTTATCGGGATAATTTGTAGAGATTTATGAGCACTATCAAAATCCAGTATTGAAATTTTTGATTTTTTCAAAAAATGATTTTCAAAAACACAAAAGTAGTGCTCAATCCCTCAATTTTGATTGGATGTGGCTGGTTAACGAACTTGTCCTTACTTTTTCGGCTCCGATAAAGTGTACCAAAGCTCAATTCAATCTGATAATTCTATCGAGAGTTATGCCGCACACGACCTACTACAGACAGACAGACAGACAGATAGACAGAGACTTTTGTAAAAACCATTTTTTCTGACTCAGGGGATCTCAAAACGTAAAGATTTGATGAAAATTTCGAAAGTCATTTTTCACATAAAACCAATACCTTCTGATCCATGATGAGAATGTAAAAAAAAAACACCAAATATTAAAATTGTCACACACAAGAAAAATAAACATTAAATTAACTTAACATCCAGAACATACACAAAATTGTTAAAATTTTACCTTTATAAAAGAAGTTTAACTCATGATGAGTAATGTCGAGAAAATAAAATTATAATAAAAGTCATGATTTACTTAATAAAATGACGTGATGTCATGGAGTCGACGACACTTTGTCTACTAAATTATTACATTCAAACAGTTAACTTAAAATATTGACAACAGTTATTGTAAACACATAATTTGAAATGTAAACAGACATCAGCTGGACAGCTATCATGAATTTAATCTATTAAGTAATGAAAAATAAATTCTATTCAAAGTAAATATGTCTTCTTTTTTATTTATACTAAATTTATTAAATTTTATATGGATCATCTCTGATGTTAATCTTTTTCGATAGTCAGAGACATAATCAACAATCTTGGTATTTTCCCAATCAAATTCATGGTTGAATTCCAATTGATGTTCACAGACTACGGATTCACTGTTTTTTTTATTTTTGTGTTCATTAATACGAACTCTTAATGCTCTCTTAGATTCACCAATATAAGTCGCAGTGCAATTTTTACAATTAAATTTGTATACAATATTAGTTTGTTCTCATTTGTTTGTGGAGTCTTTACCTAATTTTATTATTGATTTCAAAGTTTTGTTGACGACTGGAATAGTTGAAATATTGTATTTTTTAAAAATATTAGACAATTTAGTGAAGTTTGTTACGTTGTATGGCAAACATACCTTTGGTTGATGTCTGTATAAGTTTGAACGGTTTTTTTTATTTGGAGAATTTGGAGAGCTGTATTTAATTTTATTCATACGGATTTTTATATTTTTATCGATGAAGCTATTTGGATAATCTTTGTTTAATAATATTTGTTTAACAATCTTCCAATTGGCGTTATGAAACGTTTTGTGAGATAAAGATATCGCTCGATCAACTAAGTTATAAACAATATTTTTTTTCTGACAAATTGAATGATTGGAAAAGTACTTAATTATTCTATTTGATGAGGTAGATTTTTGAAACCAATAAGAATTAATTTTATTATCTTTTATAATTAATGACACGCCCAGAAAGTTAATTTGATTATTTTGTTGAACTTCAAAGGTGAATTGTAAGTTCTTATCTTGTGAATTAAAAATGTTTAAAACCAAGTCAATAAATTTCTTTTGTACACACAGAATAGTGTCATCTACAAATCTGTAATAAAATAAAGGAGAGCAATTATGTTTGTCTTTTAAAATTCGTAGGCAATCATTTTCCAAATCATCCATGACAATGTCTGCGAATAGAGGTGAAATTGGTGAACCCATTGGAGTGCCAAAAATTTGCAAATAGATATTATTATTAAAGGTAAAATATGTATTTTCGAAAAGAAATTTAGTACAATTTATAATTTCATCAAATGGAATTCTACAGTTATTATGAATAAGTTGACATCTTCGGTCACATTGATCGTAAACCAGCATTTTTTATTAAAATTTTGATTTTGGTTCCAGATTTAATGGCAGTCGGAATCTTGTAGACCGGTTTTGACTTTTAAAAAAGGCACTAACATAATCCGGCTAAAACACCGCTATTTTGTTTAACATAGGAGGGATTCCCTCGGTGGGGTCAGTTTTTTCGAAATAATTTCTTTTTTACGCTTCACACAGTCTGGTCCGTTTGAATACCTTTCCACGAATTATTCCTGAAGCTTTTTGTATCAATAAAAAATGTTCAAGTAGAATACTCATTCAATAATAACTTTTCAAAACCAAAGGTGATGTGAATTCTGAGGGAATCCCTCCATAGTTTGGCTTTCGTGCAATGGAAATAGCTTGAGTTCTAAAGTGCACTGTTGCCATATTTTGATGCTACACGTTCAGCCAAGTAGTCGCAACATTTGGCAACACTGCAGATGTTCTAACATGCAGAGGGAAATCCTCTAGGGTTTGGTAATGCTTTAAGACTTGTATAATAGAGATCTGTAGTTGTATTTACGTAATTATTTTTTTTTTTACCCAAAAAATTATCTTTAAGTTAGAAATCGTTTTTCAGTCTCAGGGCTAGTGTAACCCCTTAAATGGAGACTTTTAAAAAATATGAGGTTTGTGAATGATTGTTAGTAAATAATACATTTTCATAAGAAAATTACATTTCATTTTTAGGTGTCTCGGTATCCAGGATAATGTTCTCTACATACAACTCGTTGGGAATAATGAAATTATTAATTAGTTATCTAATTGGAATAATAATTTCACATGCAATGTTCTTATACAATTATTTGTGAATCGAAATAAAAAAAATCTACCCGCTTCGCGGGCACATTCTCATCCAAGCGCAGCTCGCTTTGCTCGCAAGTTTGAGCGCGCCTGGGGCGCGCGATTTGATCGTCGCGCTCCGTTCTTTCTGGACCTCGTGCTTCGCGCTCAGTCTTTTGCTCTTCGCATACATTTAAGTTTATTTCTTATAATTTGATACTGAAGCTCAAACCAATTTTATAATAATATTACAGATGATGTGAATTACACATTTTCTCAAAGTCACTCAATTTCTTTTTGAATTTAAGTGAAACAGGAAATTCAATTTACTTAAGGCTCTATCAGCCTTAAGGAACACATTCTCATCATGACACTCGCACTTCGCGCTCGATTTTCTGTATACATTTCAGTAACTTTTTAATAAATTACATGGTTAAAATAATTTATTTTCTTCCAAATATCTAAAAAAGGAAAAACAATCGTAGACTTTATTTAAGGAAACGATTTTGCAGAACAACGTTTATTTCGTATCACATATTTTGGTGAAAAAAATTGAATTTTTGAATTTTAATCGTATTTTTTGGAATTGAAACGAAAAATATATGTTTTATCAGAAACTGTGTGAAACAAAATTTGTAGATCTTTTTGAAACGAACAACTTTGTAATCTTACGTTTTATTCGTATATCACATATTATTGTTAAAAAATTGAATTTTGGATTTTCAATAGTTTTTTTTTAAATTAAAAAGAAAAATATGCATCTTATGAAAAAATGTTACAATTAAAATTTGTAGGTTTTTATGTAGAAAATAATATTGTACCATAACGTTTTTTCGTATCTCGTATAATTTAACCGGAAAATGGAATTTTAATATTGACTTTTTTCGAATTTGAATATGCTGTAACATTGCTAATTTTGATTTAATCAAAAAATGTTATCGGGATAATTTGTAGAGATTTATGAGCACTATCAAAATCCAGTATTGAAATTTTTTATTTTTTCAAAAAGTTATTTTCAAAAACACAAAAGTAGTGCTCAATCCCTCAATTTTGATTGGATGTGGCTGGTTAACGAACTTGTCCTTACTTTTTCGGCTCCGATAAAGTGTAAAAAGCATTTTTTCTGACTCAGGGGGTCTCAAAACGTAAAGATTTGATGAAAATTTCGAAAGTCATTTTTCACATAAAACCAATACCTTCTCATCCATGATGAGAATGTAAAAAGACGCATCAATGACACGTTCTATTATCTTTTTAAAATTCAGTGAGTGTTAAATTTAAGTGGTACTCAACGAAAATAGAATAATTATATAACATTTTAAAGTTCATAAGCAGTGTAACTTTTCTGTCTTGTAACTGTTATATTTCAAATGGCTGAAACGATGTTACATTTTTATTACATCAAATTTCCGGAATGTGCCCGATGAAGAAGGAAAAAAACCTTTTCATTAATTGTAAGATTGTGACGCCTGTTTTTAAATGTCATCAGATTACTTGTAAAAAATGTAGGAAAAACAATAATATTTTTAAATATATTTAGTTGGGTGGCCAAGAGGATATGAGGAAAATAAGGAAATATAGGTAATAGGAAACTGGCTGTGATTCCCTAAAAATAATAATAACTGTTCTAATGAATGACTGAAAAATATACTCACCACAAATGAAAGTAGAGAAACTAAAGGTATACTTGAGTAACCAGTGTAAAGAAAAAACTGACCATAAACTCCAAGAATAATCAATGAAATTGATACAGCAACACCAGAAATTATTGCTGATTTTCTCCTGCCTAATCTATTTTAATTTTATAGTAAATATTTTTGATGGATTTTTAACGAAAAAGTGTTATTTTTAATGGAAAATTTTATTATTACCTGGGACTGCAGCAGAGGAGGGTAATATCACCCATAATCTGAAAAATAGAAATGGCAACAGTTGCTAGGAAAGGATCCATAGTAACTCCTGCTTTTTCCACAATATTAACAGTATATGCCAGCAATGGAGTGAGCCCTGAAAAGTGTTGGAAGAAAAAAAAAACATTCAGTATTACAAAAGGTTTCCAAACTTCTGGCAACTTGAAACATCTTAATAAAGTAACCGCTTTATTGGTAAAAGTATTCGATCGCTTTTTTGCTCTTTCTCCTAATTTTATACTTTTACCCTGGCATATGTTTTTATCGAAATTATTTATTTTTTCGTTAGACAATTCTGAACTAACTTTCATGGAATCATGACTATCGGATGATATTTTATCATACTTTAATTCACTGTATGTAACCATTTCTTTAAATTCTTTCTCAAAATCGGTACTTTCTATTTCTTTCAATCCACGTAATTGTTGGAGAGCTATTTTTGCCTTTTCTTTCCTGTTCTTAATAAGAAGCCATCTCGGGCTTTCTGGGAGATATAAGGCAGTTAGAATTATAGAAATTACTGTCATTAGGCCTGAAATAATTGCCATTAATCGCCAATCACCCTAAATTAAAAAATATATTGTTAATGAGTAACCATGACTGAATAAAATTTTGGTATCGATTTAAATTTTTGTTACAATTACCAACCTTGATTACATACCCAAGTAATGTGATAACTATAAATCCTAGAGAAACAAAAAATGATGTACTGGCATTAAGAACTGGCGCCATGCGAATTGATGAAACTTCTGCGATGTATATTTGACTTGGTGTTAGTACCATGCCAGTTGCAAATCCTGTCGAGATTTGAAGTTTGCAGTTGAAATTATACTATTATATATAAATACAAAATCATCGAAAAAGTTACGTAAGCAGGATGGCAGGATTGCAATTTGCATATTATCAGAGTGAATTGAAAGAAGCATTCTTCGTTTAAATCACTTACCGAGAAATAATTTTCCTATTATTAATTGAGTGACTGAATAACTTGACGCTATAAGTATCCAGCCTACCACAAAGAAGAAATTTCCCAATAATATCGTTATGCGTCTGCCGTATGTCAAGACAAACATACTTATTACACATCCAATTAATGCAGTTAGTGAGGAAAGAGAAGCTATAAAATTAAAATGGAATTATAATACATGGGAAGGTATTTTCCACTTTATCGTTTTAAGGGGTCATTTTATACTATCTCACTTTTGAAAAATCGATTTTTTGTTGCATTTTTCGATAGGTTCAGGAGGATTCATTTAATCAAGCAGAAGGAGTATTATATGGATCAGGGATCGATGATTAAGTGTAAGTAACTTCTTTTACAATTTTTATGTTCCAAAAACTTTAAACGCGTTTTTCTCGAAACAACGTTTTTGCGCTCGGCGCGCATGATTTCTCAAAAAGTTTTCAAGCTATTACTTTCAAATTTTCTAAATTTAATCTAAACATAAATAACACATCACTCAATAAGTTTCCGGTCTGACATATAGATGGCAACACTGTTGTCAAATCCATATGATTTCTGGATAGTACTAACCTTCAAACGTTAAGTGTCAAAATTTCATGACAATCTGACGTTTAGTTCAGAAGTTACAGAGGTTTTGGTGAAGCAACTTTTGTCATTTTCAAAACAATGGACAAAAAAAAGTTTTGAGTGTTAATCAAACATTGCTTTTAATGGGAAAAAATACCGTTGAAGCAAAGCAGTGGCTTGATAAGCGTTATGGAGACTCTGCACTAGGGAAATCAACAATCATCGACTGGTATGCCGAATTTAAACGCGATCGTACGACCATCGATGACGCTGAACGCTCTGGTCGCCCAAAATCAAAACCAAAACAAAAAAAGTCGACAAAATAGTTTTGGGAGATCGTAAATTAAAGTTGCGTGAGATAGCTGACACTTTAAAAATATCAGAAGGTAGTGTGTTTACAATTTTTCACGAATCTTTGGGGATGCATAAGTTGTTTTCAAAGTGGGTTGCAGCGTTTGTTCACACTCGACCAAAAACAACAACGCGTCGAGGATTCAGAGCGCTGTTTGGAGCTGTTCAAGCGAGGTAAACAGGATTTATTGCGTCGGTATGTGACAATGGATGAAATATGGATCCACCACTACACGCCTGAAACAAAAAGATCGTCAGCTGAGCGGACAGCAGCTGGTAAAAGCCGTCCAAAGCGACCAAAAAACTCAACAGTGGGCTGGCAAGGTTATGGCATCCGTATTTTGGGATGCGCATGGTATTTTGTTTATACAACACAAGCATGTTTTTCTCGCTTATTGACGCGTGTTTTGCGGGCATAAAGTTTGTCATTTAAGCCCTAGGGCGTAAATAGGGATGCAGTGCTTAAAAGTACACTCTAAAAACAAGTGCACGGAAAAAATTTGTCGCTTAAAATTTAACAGACTATTCGAAGAGTCGTGGACAGAAAGTAAAATCGGAGAAAGTCTTGTAAGGTTTCAATGACTTTTAGGAAATAGTAGAAAAAAGTCGACTAACTTTTAGAAAACCAGGTCGAAGAAAAAAAGTCGCGTATTTACTATTATAAAAGTATTTTAAATACTAACTGATCTTTTCTAAGAAGTAATGAAAAGTTTCATAATCTTTGGATTCATTTGTCATAGATTTTAAAAGACTATCGAATAATTTGAAATGAAAGTAATTCAAACAAATAGTTTTGTAAATTGTATTCTAAAGTCCATCAGATTTTATATGCCGTCTTCTAAAATTTCTTCCACAGTCGCAAAAAGCGATGCGCAGAAACGTAATTCGTAGCATCGCACAGCAGACAATGCAGCTCAGCTTTATGTTTTTGTAATAATTTTGGTTAGATTTTGAGATTACGTGTCGTTTGGTTTCG
Source organism: Diplolepis rosae (assembly GCA_030998225.1). Lineage (NCBI taxonomy): Eukaryota > Metazoa > Arthropoda > Insecta > Hymenoptera > Diplolepididae > Diplolepis > Diplolepis rosae. The sequence goes on from JAPYXD010000710.1 coordinate 5,491,425, forward strand.
TTTGAATCTGGATTGAAGCGTACATTGAAGAATTAGTTCCGAGTAAGTATATGTTTACCTTGATAAAGTCTATTACGTCAAATTTGAAATTTATCTATTATTTTAGATTTGCCTTCAAACTCTGAATGTGATCCAAATATTTTACACAAGTCTCCATGACATGTAACGGATATGCGGGTTAAGGCGTGCGATTAGAATTAGGTTAGGATGCGTGCGTGCGTGCGAGCGTTCGATTCTCGGTACTGCGAAGTGTTTATAAAAAATTGCATTTCTGTAATGTGCAGTGTTAAATATAATGGTAAGTTCATATTAGGATTATATAGGTAATGTAAAAGTGAAAAATAATTAACTATATAAGTGCAGGATCATATCACAGAAAATAATATTTTCCTTTTTACACTGTTCAAAATTTCCTTCGACTGTCACTTAGACTTTCTATGCCTGGTTTAGAGACAATGGAACCCAACCCACGGTGTTTTAAATTTTCCGCGACTGTCACTTAAACTTTCGAATTTACGTTTTACATTTTCAGCGACTATCTATCATATTCTTCAATAAGGAGGCTCATAATGTTTAGTCGACTTTCTAACCTATCCACGAGTATTATACAAAGTCGATGACTTTTTAAGCGACAAATTTTTTCCGTGTGTGTTCCTTCTACACGTGAAATACGATAGTAACTTTTTAGGCATTTGAAGTGTGTATCTTTAATACACATTACAAACGTAACGTTTAATTTCCAAACACTTAAAGGTTTTGTACCCAAAATGTGTGTTAAAAATACACACTTCAAATGCCTAAAAAGTTACTATCGTGGTCCCGTGTAAAAGTAACACACTTGTTTTTAGAGTGTAGTTATTCAAGCACCTCCAATTCCCTATTTACGCCATTTACGACAAACTTTACAAAAAGCGAGAAAAACATGCTTTTGTTGTATAAAGTACCATGTACAACACGGGGGTAAGATCATTTAACCCTCATCGGGACCGTCAAAATTACGTCTAATCGGTTCTTGTGTATACGAGCATATACAAAAAAAGTTTGAGATTTGTTTTAAATGTTTCAAAATGAAAAAAATCATTTTTTTTTTGTTTATTCATTTATTTTTGAATTTTTATTTTCATTATAAATCAAATTTGTGAACATTCATGTGGAAATGGATGAAAAAAAAATACTGTTCAAAACATCAATTTTTTGGGAAGTAACGGAAAGTCGCAAAAAAATGTATACGGTCATATACATAGAACCGATGAGGTTTAAAATCTCGTGCGATGTTTACTGTTCTCGGCTTCGGCTCGCATTGCGCACTCGGCTTCGCCTCGTGCGCGCTCGCCTTCCTCTCGAAATGTAAACATCGCACTCGCCTTAAATGATCAACTTTACCCCCTTGTTGTACAACGTACTATTATCGACTATCTCGAGAAAGGTAAAACCATTAACAGCGACTATTACATGGTATTACTAGATCGATTGAGCGTAGGCATAAAAAAGAAACGGCCTCACATGCAAAAGAAAAAGTGCTGTTCCACCAAGAAAATGCACCGTGATACAAGTCCATGAAAACGATGGTCAAATTGAATGAATTAAGCTTCGAATTGTTTCCTCATCCACCATATTGATCAGATCTGGCCCCCAGCAACTGCTGGCTCTTTCCTGACCTGTAGAAAATGCTTCAAGGAAAGAGATTTAGCTCCAATGAAAAAGTGGTTTCCGAAACTGAGGCCTATTTTGAGAGCAAAGACGAATCATTCTACAAAAAAGGCATCGAAATGTTAGAGAAGCGTTGGAATGAATCTATTATGCTTGAAGGAAACTACGTTGATAAATAAAGTAAAATTTCCCGAAAAAACTGTGCTTTTCTCATTGAGACCGGAAACTTATTTTTGATTTTATCATGGGTAAATTAACAAAAAAAGAGCGAAAAAAGTCGATTTTTGAATATTTCTGTTTAAACTGCCGCCAATTTGTTATTTTGCAAAATAAAAAAAGTCGTCTTTGTAACTTCAGAGCTATGGTCATACTTATAAAGAAAATTTTTGATTTATTTGTTTCAGATGATGCTGACTGGGATTACCACTCTGTTCATTGTTAAACATTACCCAAACTAAACAATAATTTTATGTAAACAAATTTTTTTGTAAAGTTTGAGACTGCCCTAGCGGACCCGGGTGAGAGAACGGTCAGAGAAAACTGACTGTTCTCTGACCTCGCATTATTACGGCTAAGAACGAAAAAAAAAACATTAAAATCATTGCAATTATTATTCTGTGGCGAAATTTCAATTAGAAGGTATAGCAATAAATACAATTATTTCATTTTTCAGCGATAAAAAATAGAAAAACATAATACGTGTCATTGAAGGCAGTACAGTGGTTCACAATTGGCGGAACGTCTCCACCACTAGGTTTGGCCATTGGTAGAAGTGAGACACTTTTATCTCACTTCTACCAATGGCCAAACCTAGTGGTGGAGACGTTCCGCCAATTGTGAACCACTGTACTGCCTTCAATGACACGTATTATGTTTTTCTATTTTTTATCGCTGAAAAATGAAATAATTGTATTTATTGCTATACCTTCTAATTGAAATTTCGCCACAGAATAATAATTGCAATGATTTTAATGTTTTTTTTACCGTTTACCGCGAAATTTTGGAGCTCAAAGTTGTGTAAAGTTTGTGCACTGTTTGGTTTTTGAATTTCAGGGAAATTAGAAATGAAATTATATTCGTTAAGATCGGCAAAGACTAATGAAAATTTTCACGCAAGAATCAACTCGATATGACAATAATTACCGGAATAATCGCGATTTAAAAATGCTGTGTCGCATTAAACGCGGTGCATAGCAACGCGTATCCCCTCTCTTGCCTACTAGGAAATGCCAGTCCGCGCGCTAAGGACGTTCTGCTTTCCAGGGGCTCAATTGCACACGCCCAACAGTTTTTAATACAATTTCAACAAAATATGAATAAAAAAATTCCCGGAATGAAATTTTTATAATTTTTAAAAACATTTTTAAAATTTAGGGATTTAAAACGGTTACCTTCCTTGTCAATTGAAGGGATGGGGATTTTTTCGCAATAATCTTTTATTCATTTATGCATTATCCATGTATATTATTTTGGGTTAATATTTCGAGAACTTATTGATAAGTATTAAAATAAACTCAGGTATTTTTTTCGTACAAAAAGGGATTGAAATTAGCATAGAAATTTTCTTTCTTTCTTGCTGTTATTTTACTTCACTTTGGAATCGATTATAATGATTTGAATTTAATTCAGATTGATTTTATCGAATTCCAGTTTGATTCTTAAATTCGTAATTCATGGGATGTAACATGCAATCATGCTTTTCTCACCAAACAATGCTGATGTTTCATTGTCTAGACTTGGGCTACTTGTAGAATTCAATAAAAATGGTAAAGTCACTGCAGGATATCCATACTGAATTCCAGTTACCACCGCAATTATACCAAGTAATGATATGTACATAATCTAAAAACATATACGCAAAATTAATATTTTTAAAGGTATAATCAATTCAAATTTGACTAGGGAGATTGCTGAAAACTAGTGTTGATGTTTCATGATCTCCTGTTTTATTATTTTCATCGTAACATGATTCATAAGATTTTTATTTATTTAAAAAAAAAATTGAAATTCGGAAAGTCCGATGAACAATTTACACGGAGAAAAAAGACTTGCTGTATTAGTAAACGGATTATTGATATACAACCTACAAATTTCTTTTGCTACCCCAACAAAATTTTTTATTGAACCAACCAAAAGTTTTTTTGGGAAAACTAACATTTTTTTAGGACAGCAAAAAAATTTGTAGAATTCAAAATTTTAAGAATTCGAAACCGTTTGAACTCTCAAAATACAATAAACGACCAAATTTGGAGCAAAAACATTTCCTAGGATCAAGGGTTGTGAGAAACCAACAAAAAAAGAGGAAAGGAAAAAGAAGGCATCCTTCCAAAACCCCTTCTTTCTTTTTCTTTCATTCGTCCTCTTCCGTCTTTATTACTCACAACCATCTACATAAGAATTAATTCGCCGATTTTTCGGTATAAAAGCTAAAAAAAATTAAAATTAGTTAATATTCAACATTCCTGACTTGTCACCCTCCATATAATGGAATTCTTATGTAGATGGTTGTGGGCAATAAAAACAAAAAATGAAGAAAGAAAGAAAAAGAAGGAAGGGGTTTTAGAAGTTTGCCTTCTTTTTTCTTTCCTCCTTTTTTGTTGGTTCTCACAATCGTTGATCCTAGGAAATTTTTTTGCTCCAAATTTGGTCGTTTATTGTATTTTGAGAGTTCAAACGGTTTCGAATTCTTAAAATTTTGAATTATACTTTTGTTTGGATGTTAAGATGAATTTGAGTTTGTCGTGACACGAGTTTGGATTTACTTTTATAATTTGTAGGATATATATAAACAATCCTTTTGCTAATACAGCAAGTCTTTTTTCTTCATGTATTGGTACGCTTTATACGCAAAATTATCTATAGTATTTGCGATTTGTACAGCGATAGAATATTTTTTATTCCCAAAATACAGAAAGAATACTTTCTAACGGATACGAAACAGCACCTCCTGCAATTCGTTGCACTCATAGCAATCATTTTAAAATTTTTTTCCAGATAAGTATTAACGTAAATGATGATTTATTAACAAAATTGATTACTGGGGAAAATACTAGCACGTATCTATTCTATTTTCAATCACCTACAAGGCTAAGAAAAAGGCACCTTTCTCTCTTGATTTATCCAATAAAATTCACTTACCTGAAAAACAGCTCCCCGTTGAACAAAACTTTGCAATACTTTTGTCATTTTTGTAAAAGAGAACAGTAAGTTTTCAATCAAAAATTTCAAATCTAAACGGTTTCTGTCGATTTATCTCCGGAGCACTCTGATAAATTCATGCTGATAATCAGAAACTTAAGAGAATAAACTGGCTTGAGCCTCCAGTGGATTAACGCCTTTCAGTCTCTTTTAGATCTTACCATTCTCTTCGTTCTGGGACATTCCATGTTGATCAAACTTATAATTTTAACATCACCATAAATGAACGAAAAAATAATATTTTTTAAATCGCAGTTTTACATCATTTTTATATCAATATGCTTGAAAACTATATATAATATTCGACGTTATTTCTTAATTGACCTCACAAAAATATTTTTAGTTCTCAGATCGCGTTGAAATTTGCTAATCGAATCTAACTATTCAAGTAATAAGACTTAAAAATTCGTCGAAGAGTCCTTAAAAGAGCTTATAACAAAAATTGGTTGAATCAATTATAGCAATTATAATTAAAGCAATCAAGAAAACTTGTTTTACTCGTTATTTTAATTGCGAATATATATTCACATTCACAAGTATAAACTGGAAATATCTATAAGGTTATTCAAAAACTAATTTTTTGAACAAGCAGATCTAAGTAAAAGTTGATAGTTTTTTAATAACACAACATATCTGTAATTGCAAAGTTTGTCATCCTGGTTAAAAAAAACTTACAAATTATAATTCTTGTAATGTTCAGCTTGTCGACTATCACAGACATATATTTTGAAACATATATAAGTAATGTATATATGATTAGTTACATAATGAAGACAATATGAATTACAATGACAATTCTTATTCGATAACAATTATTTATGTTTAGTGAATTGAGTTGTTATGGAATGCCCCTGGCTTATTAGCTTGTTTTTTTTTTACTGTGAGCATATTGAAGGCCAACGTACAATTAATCTAATCTACCAAAAATGGAAAATCAACATTGACTTACATTAGAAATTGATAAAAAATCAAAGATCTTCATTCAATAGAAGTGGCAATTATTTTTAAAAGTTAAATTCAAAACTTAATTTTAAAAACCTTATATTGAAAATTTTCTAATTCTAATTAATAATTTAACCTGAAGATCTATTTTAAATAAAAATTCAGTCTTAAATCTAATAAAAATACTAGAATAGCACGAAAATTGTTGATTATTTTCGAAATGCTTCTTCTATTTCTGTTTTTGTTCTTCCTGCTGTTTCTGGTAACGTTATTGCCAAAATTATTGTAAGAATAATTGCAGATCCACTGTAGAGATAAACTGTGAATGGGAAGCCGATTTCAACAAGTTTTGGATAAGATTGAAGTGCTAAAAACTCGTATATCCCCACACAACATGCCAAAATAGGACCGAGGAAATAAATAAATTTTGTAGGAAATAATTCGCCAAGCAGAGTCCAAGGAAGATCTAAAAGACCCATTTTTCCTAATATCTGTAAAAAATTATGAATCGTGACTTAAATTTATTTTACTGCTGACCATAGGGATGCGAAGGCTGAAACATTTCAATGAAAACTTCAGTGAAACTTTTTACATTTCTGGGAACTGTTTATTTCTTATTGAAAATTTGTTTCTACCAATCACATAATGTTCCTTTCGATTTTAGGCTACACTTTTAAAAATCTTATTAATTTTAATAGACTTTAATATACAAGTGGTAAATTAAAATTAATAAATTTGTATATTATGTAAAATTAATATACATTCATATTTAATTTAATAACTTTTTAATCAAAATATATTAAAATTAAAAAACATTATTAAAATATATATTCCAAACCATTTTTTAAATTTGATTTTGTTTCAATAGCTAAATAGGTAAGACATAAAACTTTTAAATAATTTTTAATGTTTTGCTTGTTTTACGTACTTAAATTTTTCAAACCCCAAATTTTTTAAAACCCTAAACGATTGTTTAAAGTTTATGTATAATGTATAAAATAATTTAAACATTTTTATGTGCCTCCGGCGCGCAAACTTGTTTTTACGCTACAGTTGAAAATATGGTAATGTAGTGTATTACGCTACAGAGGAATGTAATGTAAAAATTTAACTGCGCATGCTCTATTACAATACGCTACTACTACACAAGATCGAGAAAATCAAAAGTGGCCGGAACTAGTCGCGAAATATAAAGTGCAATGGACGAGAATCATGATGAATACTAGATTAGATTCGAGTGTACGAATAAAAACTCGTATATGCACCGAAGTCACATAAAATAGAATACGTGCCAATGCACACATTTCGGGTAATTACGAGACTCGCGACAATGCTCGCAGGACTGATCGCGCCTCGGCTTCGATCTCCTACGAGCATTGTCGCTCGTCGCGTAATAACCCTCATTATGCGCCTGGGCACGTAATATACTATTATACATATTTATTTTCTGTTTCCATAACTTGTCTTGAAAGAAGTATAAAAAACTGAATTTGAAACAAATATACATTCACTTTCTATCAACTTCGTTTTTTAATTTTATTTTTAATGCATTTTCAGAATATAAAATAATGTCATTTTAAAATTCACGCTCGTAAAATAGAAAGTACGTAAGGTGAGAACTTTTTAACTTTTCAAATTTTTCATAAAAAGTTTCAAGTTTTCATTTCACAAAAAAAAAATTTCATGAAAACTGACATCCCTAGCTGACCATATACTATACATAAAGTGTTACAAAGCGATAGCACTCAAACTATTGATCATATCCAAAAATGTTTCAGACAAAAGTTTCAGTGTTCGAGAAGGCCGTCATATTCGACCACCATATTTTTTTATCGGTGGAGGTGCGGAAGCTACGTCAAGGTCAAATCCACTTTTTAAAATGGAACCATGCATTTTTTTCGATGACATTATTACCGATTTTAAGACGAATTCAGCGACCTGCAACACAAGGTCATTCTAGTCACGTAAAGTATGAAAATAGTCGAAAAATTATTTTCATTTCTTTTCATTTCTTACGATACCCATGATAATACACATCGATAGGGTACTGTTGACATCGGCAGAAAGTAAGCATTTTCTGTTGACGTATCAGTTAGGCACGCATTACCTTCTAATTTGTTTACATCGGAACGCGAAAATGAACGATTTTTAAGAATATTTTGAAATGTTATTGGTGCTGGGGGAATGCCGTAAACATTACAGAAACGCCCAAGATTTGTATGTGGCTCTTTATCCAGATAGGCAACAAAAATCGCACATGGCTTTTAAGCGAATAGGTGACCGTTTCTGTCGCTTCAGTACAGTGAAACAAACACGAGTCAAACGTCGACCAATTGTTAATGAAAATAATGCGGCTGCTATCTTAGCTTTTGCTGCACTAAATTCACATGCCAGCAGCAGGCAAATGGAAAAAAAAGAGAGGAATTAGTCAGCGATCTGTATTATGAATCTTACATCAACACAAGTTCTATCCGTATCGTATGTCATTACATCAGAATTTGTACGGCAATGATTTCCTAAAACGCGTCAATTTCTGTAATTGAATTCGTAGAAAAATGCGCGCAGATGTGTTATTTTTGAGTCATGTGCTTTTTTCTGATGAAGCTAACTTTGCAAATACGGGAAATGTGAATAGGCATAATATGCATTATTGGGCAAATGAGAATCTTCGATGGATGAGAACTGTACCATTTCAACATCCGTGGTCCGTTAATTGTTGGTGCAGCATTGACGGCGATCACGTCATTGGTCCATATTTTTTTGAATGTCACATGACTGGGCAAGTTTACGCAAACTTTCTGCTAAACGTACTGCCTCAATTAATGAAAGACGTGCCACTGCATGTTCGCATAAACATGTGGATGCAACACGACTGTGCACCACCCCATTATGCTCTGTGTTCAAGACAAGTGATGAATGAGATTTCTGACAAAAAGTGGATAGGACGAGGCGGCCCTGAAGCTTGGCCACCTCGTTCAACAGATCTAACATCACAAGATTACTTTTTATGGGGTTTTGGCAAAGAACGCGTAATGGTGGTAGCACCTACCACGCGTGACGACATGAAAGAAAAAATACGCCGAGCATGTACCGAAATTACACCATAAATGTTGGCTGAAGTTAGACGGTCTTTTCGTCAGCGAATTAACAAGTGCTCACAAGTCGAAGGTCATCACTTCGAGCATCTTCTGTAGGTAGACCCAAACCAAGGTTAGTGGATCCTTTAAAAATGATTATTCCGATATGTTTTGATTTTTCGACTATTTTCATACTTTGCGTGACTAGAATGACCTTGTGCTGTAGGTCGCTGAATTCGTCTTGAAATCGGTAATAATGTCATCGATAAAAAATACATGGTTCCATTTAAAAAAGTGGAGTTGACCTTGACGTAGTTTCAGCGCCTCCACCGATAAAAAAATAGGATGGTCGAGTATGACGGCCTTCTCGAACACTGAAACTTTTGTCTGAAACATTTTTGGATATGATCAATAGTTTGATGCTATCGCTCTGTAACACTTTATGTGCCTCACCCTGTATATGATACATAAAATAAACAAATTTTACTCAAATGGTACTTACTACGTAGGCAAATAAACAGATCAAGGGTATACTAGAAACTCCACTTTGTTCAAAATACTGCTTGTAAATACCCAGAGTGAGAAGTGAAAGTGAAACCACTATGCCAGAAACCATGACCATAGTTCTTCGACCTATCCTATAGTCAGAAATTGAACTTTTCGTAAATAATTCCTGTAAATAGATTTTTAGACAGTGAGATGAGAAATTGAATTACCAAAAACTGCAAGAAATAAGGAGAATATCGCCAATCATTAGACAAACTCCAATGATGATTGTAATCAAGAAGGGATTTTCAAGTGCGCCCGCATTCTCTACAACGTTTACAGTGTATGTCATCATTACAACGCATCCAGAAAAATGAGTGAAAAAGAAAAAACAATTTATGATCAAAAATGGTTTCCAGACTTCTGGCAACTTGAAATATCCCAGCAGCTTTAAAACATCCATCCAAATACTTTTAATTGATGTTCCATGTTTATTTTCCTTATCAATGTCCTCTGGCTTAAAATCTTTTGGGTCAAATTTGGATACCATTGCAATGTCCTCGGAATTGAAGTTTTCTGCTTTCGAGTTTTTCCTTCCCAGATTGTATTCCAATTTACTATAATTAATCATCTCTGAAAACTCTACTTCAAAATCTTGAGTAGCTTCTTGACATCCACGTAGTTTCAGAAGAGCCTTTTTTGCATCTTCGACACGTCCTTTAGTTAAAAGCCATCTTGGACTCTCAGGAAGAAATAGAAAAGCGAGAATTGAAGCAACTAACGTGAAAATCATGCAGATCATGGCTATAAGTCTCCATTCTCCCTGGATGAAAATACATTTTTATAAGTTTAATTTATTATTAATAAATTTACAGTTTTATATACAAGGGTTGTTCAATAAGTCCTTAGAAAATCTAAGAGATGGCTCTCGTAGTATCGAAAATGGTTTGGTTTTAGTAAGCATCATTACTCACTAGACAGCTGTTAAAGTCTCAGTTATATCTATCATATCCCTGCTTAAAAAACCGTTAGAACTCGATAGAACCCTGTAAGAACGTGGATTTCTACCTGGGTGTAAACGGAGTTGTACACGGTTCTAAAGGGTTCTAAATTAATACAAAAATTGTGCGACTATTGGGTTCTACACGGGTTGGAACCAGGTTGTACCCGACCCTAAGAAGGGTTCTAAATGGTTCAAAAAATTGTGCGCCAATGAGGTTCTATATGGATGTCAAGCAGGTTCTAAGAAGGACTTTAAAGGGTTTTATGTGGGATCTGAAATTGTTCCGCGTATATGGTCTTAAACGGGTGTTAAGCAGGTCGTATCAGGCCCTAAGAAGGGTTCTGTACGTCCATAACAGGGTTCTATACGGAACCAAACATTTTCACACTAGGGCCTTATAGATACGCAGCGCGCACTTGACCAAATTTGTCAATCTATATCCCCGCTATGACCCTTTCAGACCCTGTTAGACGCCCATACCTGCAGTTCAAGAGATCTCTGGTAGAACCACGGTAGACCCGCTTAGACACCCAGAGCGCATGGCCAAATTTGTTAATCAATGTCCCTGCTATGATCCGTTCAGACCCTGTTAGACACCCATACTTTTGATTCAAGAGATCCCTGATAGAACCACGGTAGACCCGTTTAGACACCCCGAGTTCACCTTGATCAAATTTTTCAATCTATGTAATATAATTTGAGTACCAATTACCCATGTAGAACTCGCTTACACCCGGATAGCATTCCACAATTATGTTATAATTTTCCGGTAGAACCCAGGTGGGTCCGAATAAATGACCAGAGCTTATGATTGGAAGCTACCCGGGTTCTAAATGGCGTTTTACCCGGTTCCAACCATGGTTCTAACGGTTTTATTAAGCAGGGATGGTTTCATTTTTATTGTCAACTGAAGAAAAAAAAATTGGTGTATTTAGAAAAATGGAAAAAAGTGAGTTTCGAGCAGTGATTAAACACTTATATTTGAAAGGCTTAACACCGAAAGAGATCAAAGCTAAGTTGAATAAAGTTCATGGCACATCTGTTCCTGTGTTTGCAACTAGATACAATTGGGTAAATGAGTTTAAACGTGTTCATACATCCTCAAAAGATGAACATTGTTTGGGACGTTCAGTGGAAGTGACTATCCCCGAAGTCATTGACAAAATCCACGATATGGTTTTTAGTGGTCGACGAATCAAAGTGCGTGAAATAGTTAAGGCCACAGGCATATCGCAAGGTGCAGTGTTTTCAATTTTGCCCGAAAAATTGTGCGTGAAAAAAATATCGGCAAGATGGGTGCCGCGTTTGGTCTCAGAGAAGAATAAATGTAATCGTGTGGTCGACTCTGAGGCTATTTTGACGCATTTCCGTCGCAATCTTGACGAGTTTCTGCATCAATACATAACACTGGACGAAACATGGATATGCCACTACTCTCCACAGACCAAAGAACAGTCAAAACAGTGGGTTTTTGTAGGCGAACGGGCTCCGAAGAAGGCGAAGACGGTGAAATCGGCCGGCAAGGTGATGGCCGCGATTTTTTGAGATGCGCGCAGAATCATCTACTCCGATTATTTGGACAAAGGACAAACGATAACTGGAACGTATTCTGCGTCGTTATTGGACTGGTTGAACGAAGAAATTAAGAAGAAACGTCCTCATTTAAAAAAAAGAAAATCCTCTTCCATGAAGACAATGCACGGGTGCACATTTATGCAGTTTCGATGGCCAAATTTATGGAATTAAAATTCGAATTATTACAACATCCACCGTATTCACCCAATATGGCCCCCAGTAACTATTTTTATTTCCAAACTTGAACACGCAAAAGAGTAATTTCAGAAAATCAGAAGATATCTGATTGAATTTTAGCAAGTCGCTTGCTGATTGGTGGCTTCGTGGTGGATTTTCTGAATTTTAGCATATTGTATACTAATATAATGTAGAGTGCATACATTCGCTAGTACCTCGCTAGTACATTTATTTGTTTTTTTTACCTATTATACATTATTTATCATTTTTGCCGTCGGATTATTACATAATTTTATTAATTAGTTGAGTTTGAAATTTTTGTCACTGCCTACATTATCGAAGGATCACTAGTCGCGTATCAGATAGGATACATTATCGACAGGTGTCCTCGTAGATTTTTTTTAAAGAATTTGAAATCTTTCTGTGGAAAAAAAGGGGCTTTCAACTGTGCTGGGGTTCAAGCCCACGTCTTTCGATTGCCTTAGAAAACCTAAGCGCCCCTGCTGGGGTTTGAACCTCGGACGCTGACACGACACGCTCGCATCTTAAACACTACGCTAGTCTACGCTTAGGCTACCGGTTCTCATAAAAGAATATAAAACGGAACTGAGCGTACTAAAGATATTCTGAATTTTATCAAGTGATATGCTGAAAATTAGAACATTCTTGCTGTTCTTGAGCATTTGCATGCTTAAATAACAGTAAGTCCTTTGCTGAACATTTCAATGAGATCCACACTGAATTTTAGCAAGTGATAAGCTAAAAATTAGAACATTCTTGCTGCTCTTGAGCATTTTCATGCTTGAATAACAGTAAGCCTTTGCTTTGAATTTCAGTTTGCTCCACACTGAATTTTATGAAGTGATATGCTAAAAATTAAGAAGTATCAGCCTATTATGTTGAAAAATAGAGAAAAAAATCTACACAAAATAATTTGTTTTTTTTTATCTTTTTCCAATGACTTATTGAACGACCCTTGTATTCATATATAATATCAACGTTTATTGTAACAAGGGATGATTGAAAGTTGAATAATATTGATTAATAATAGGCTTAATGATAAATGTACCAACATTGATTACATATCCAAGGGTATAAACAATTACAGCTCCAAAAGAAAGAAAAAATGAAGTGCTGGGATTGAGTATTCGAGCCAGATGAACTGATAATATTTCTGATATGTAAATTTGATTAGTTGCCATAGACATTCCCAAGGAAAATCCTGTTGAAATTCAGCATATATCTATATTATTTCATTTATATATCAGATATTCAGTGTTTAATACACATCTTTGTTAGCAAACCTATTGAAATGTCCTAAATAAATGTTTAGGTAGGATTTTACATCAGAACTCACAAAGAAACTGATTTGGGTTCCTTCACAATTACGTATAGTAAAATAAAACAAAATTTAGACAGAAACAGACGAAGATTCTCACATGGAATCCTGAATACTGCACATATTTTATTTTCTACATCAATCTCACATAACTTCCTTTTTCATTTCTCATACATTTATTTTTGTTTAAAAGTAAATTTTAAAAAACTCAAAAAAATTATTGAAGATATATGGTGATGCTGATAAATGGCTTCAGGGTCCAAAGTTGATGAAAACTCAAAGTTTTATGTAATCAAACGTTTCGGCCACGAAGTAGTATAAGGAGGCCGAACTTGTGTACAAACTCGATCCGAAATCGGTTGCAGTGACTGTACAATAAGTGACAAGCTCGAAGAAATGCAACCAATTTTAAGTCTGAATCGCATGCGCACATCTTCAAATCTATCTTTTTCTCTTGACAGAGATCTACCATTTTCTTTTAAAGCGAAGTACTGAGGACGAAAATTAGACACAAAAACAGTGAATAAATGAGAAATTGCACGCCGGTATTTAACCTGACTAACTGATTTATTTGTTCAAATGTGACGTCAGACTTTTCTCACCTTAAGATTCTCTGCCAAGAGAAAAAGATAGACTTAAAGATGTGCGCATGCGATTCAAACTTAAAATTGGTTGCATTACTTCGAGCTTGTCACTTATTGTACAGTCACTGCGACAAACTCGAATGTACAAAAGAGTGGCTGAAACTAACTTTGCCATTTTTAAGAATAATATTTCCAATGGCATCAATTTTTATTCGTTAATGTTACACAAATTGGATTTTTAAAAAACGATATGAAAAGACTCGCCTAGGATAGGAACGGATGGAGAACTGCATCAAACGAGTCCCAGAACTGCTGACTATAACAACAACAGTTCTATATTTTCCTCAAAAACATACACAGAGATCCATATAAAAGCTCATTTTTCTATACATAATTGTGGAGAATCCTATGTAGGACTGCATATGGCAAACATACCATATGGTTTTTGTTTCGGGTTCCTACATACACATCCATGTGGGGACTGACAATAGGAAATAAATAATATTATTGAAACAAAGTTAGAAATGGGTTAAAATTAGATTTTGACGAAATATATATTGTTATAATAGATATTGTTCTCACCTAAAATAATTCTTGCAAATAACAACTGAACTATGGAATAACTTGAAGCTAAAAGAATCCATCCTATCAGGAAGGAAATGTCACCCATTAAAATAGTTTTACGTCTACCATATCTCAAAACGAAAACACTTACTAAGCAGCCAGCAAGAGCTGTTATAGAGGGTACAGAAGCTGTAAAAACAAAAATCATTTTAATTACTGATACGCATTTATCAATATAATTGAAACATTGAATAAACTGTTGGTAACTTTACTAATTAATGTTTCCATTTCATCATCAAGACCAATTCCAGTCTTTGGATTTTTTATAAACTGTAATGTTACAGATGAGTATCCTATTTGCATCCCCGAAACTGATAAAATCAATGCAGCCAATAGTGCATAGACAATCTGTAAATATTACGAAATCAACTTATATTTATTAATATTTTTTTACAAAGATGTGTTTATTTTATTGGACATCCTCGTTTATTTCATCTGTTATTAATTATTTCCATGAAGCTTGCTCTTTAGAAGTTTTTTTATTGTACTGTGATTGAATTTAATATAAAAAATATAAAATTCTGGCAAGAAGGCATTCGCTGAAATAGATGATACATTTATCATTCTAATATAAATTAAGAAATTAAGTTACAGAATTAAATAAGGGCACATAAAAGTATTTAGACATTTTTTTAAAAATTCTTTTTCAAAAATAACATCAGATACAACTTTTTTCCATAGGGGGAAAATTTGCCCTCTTGAATTTTCTATAAAAATGTTTGGTTTAAAGAATAAAATTCTAAAAATGTTCAACATCATGCACTGAGAGACTTTTCGTTAGAACAAATCGTAAAAGTGAATCATATTTTAGTATAATATCGTTTCAAAGTGAGGCAAACAGGGTTTACGTATCAGAAATTAATATAGTGGTTTTCAAGCGGCGAAATTAATATTTTCGTTTGAATAAATGGAATATATGTTTTACTAACTGCTATAAAACCTACGAGAATTTGAAATTTACTATATCAAAGTTTCGAAGCGAAACAATGAATATGTGAATCTGAAAACCACTATATGAAAAATCACTCACTCCACCAAAAAGTTTGACCTTCAGAAGGGACGTATCCGAGTTATGGATTATGGTGTCTTTTTCTAACGCGTGCGAAGCAAGAGGAAGATAGAGGGGAGAGCTTTGGGCACTCAGAAGAGGGGAGGTTTCAGTGGAAACACATACACAAATATTATTATCATACCTTAGTTATGTTCATATATTTAAGTACACAATGTTACACTATTTATATTCGCATACGCTTGAAATTAAATTTCAGAATCGCCTTTGGGTTCGAACCCCCTAACTCTACCTATATCTACATTAAATAAACGCATTCCTAACGCCTAAAGCCTCTCGGCTATTCTCGCTTGCCATATTCCGAAATAAATGTCGCTTATAAGCCACTATTGAGTTGGCCAGACTTGGATTCGAGTCTACGAAGCTATTCGGATAACGTCGGAAGTACTCGGACGACATTCTGAAACAAATTATATTAAAAACCGAGAATGAATGTTTTGATTTTTGCTGCACGTCGTGAGGTTTCTGGCAAGTTCATATTCATGATATGAATTTCTCAAACATGCTTTCCAAAATGTGATATTCATTATTTATCTTATTCAAATTATTTTTAGACAACTTAGTAATCATAATATCATTTTCTCGTACTTTCAATTTCTCGAATAGAGATTCATAATATTTAGTATTTAAAATACTACTTTATCTTCTTCATGCATTAAAGACCGTTATGACTATATCAAACTTCGATGTCATAATATGAATAAGTATAATAAAGCCTCGGCTTTCCCCATTTTGAAACGATATTATACTAAATTTTCGTTCATCTTTATCATTTACTCTAACGAAAAGTCTCTCAGTGTGGACCTTCTAAAAATAGTCAAATAATTTTATGTGCTCTTATTTAATCCAGCACACTCTAAAAACAAGTGTGTTACTTCTACCTGTGAATCACGATAGTAACTTTTTAGGCATTTGAAGTGTGTATTTTTAACACACATTTTGGGTACAAAACGTTAAAGTGTTTGAAAATTAAACGTTACGTTTGTAATGTGTATTAAAAATGTTGGCTTAAATTTAGCCACCTTGTGTATAAGCGCATAAGTCTGTCCTTCTCTAATGGTCTAGTTTTTGTTACATCTTAAAGTTAGCCGATTTTTTGACTTGAATTAAAACTTTTTTTTTACAGTGTATATAACAGTAGCGCTGCTTTTGCTAAACAGACGTTCAAAGTAGCATTTTTTACATATTTCTAAAGAAAAAATATGATTAACTCGTGCTGGTGTCCGCACTTGTGAGAAATCCTCGACTTCCCGCACTCGTTGCTCAATGTACTATTTCCGCATTACTTTGAACATGTTTTGTTGGAAACTATATTTCCAGTTTACGGAAGTTCTACAAGGCGCAAAAATTGAGCAAATTTATTAAATGAGGGTTTCCAATGTTCAGAAAACGTGTCTCCATAAAGTAGACTACAATCAAAATTTTTAATCGACTTTTGGAATAATGGTGATGAATCAAAACGAAAATTTGTTTTCAACAAAAATACTGTCCGTTTTTTATTCATAAAAAAAAATTATTTTAACTTAAAATTACGATTGTAGTCCACTTTATGGGGACAAGTTTTTTGAACACTTTAAGCCCGGATTAATTACAATTGATAAATTTTAAAGCCTTGTAGCACTTACGCCAGCTTTAAAGATGGTGTAAAAAAAACGCGTTCAAAGAGTTACTGGAAAATTTGTTCTACTGTTTCAACTGAATTCCTTAGTTGAATAAGGTCTCTTAAATGTATACCAAATTTTAATAGTATAACTGTAACGGTTTCTGTACAGTAAAATTTTTTAAAAAACTATTCTTCCAACACAACAAAGTAGAAGGTCCCCTTACACCCAGAAAAAAGTTTCTTTGCATCAAACAAAATTTCTTTGGATCAAACAAATTTGTGCATTCCTATACGGTCAAAGAAAAGTTTCTTTGATTTTGATTCAAAGATAATAAAATTGAATAAATTATTTCTTAAGTTTTTCCCAGTACTGTATTTAAATCGAAAAAATATTTTTTTAAATAAAATATAAAGGTGTTTTTACTTTGAATTAAAGGAATTAAGTTGAAAAAACAATTTCTTAAATTTAAATAAAACAATTTTCTGTGTATAACGCTCGAAAACGCGACAAAGTATTGTTCAAACGTCTTGAAATATGAAAACTTTGAATGTCGTAAAATTAATTTTATTTTAATGCAAACTTGTGGAGACTGACTAGACGGAACTTCTTTTCGAAATTTTTATACTCACCTGGAAGTGAGCTTCTCGTTGTTTAATATATTCAAATACTGTCGGCATTATTTTTAAAAATTTCACTTTAGCTTCGTTGTAATAACATTACATCTAATTAATTCAGAATTTTGAAACACGATATATCAACTAATGAAGCACGAGAGAGACTGAAGCAATGGTTCAAGTTATATTATCAGATAAAATACAGTTGAAGTGTTTGCAGTGTTGCCAGGCTTAAGAAATAAATCAAATCTAAGGGCACTTTTAGTAGAGAAATCACATGATCAATAATAGCCCTACGTTTTCATCTTCAATTAACAACTCAAATGAATTTTCTGCACTGAATATTAAGAATAGAGCAACAAAAGTCTGTTTTCATAGAAATACAAAATCTGTTTCAAATTTAAATTTATAAACCAACTTGCAAATACGATTGGTCACATATATATAGACACAAAGATAAACTGAATTTATTAGTAGAATATCAGCCTTCGAACTTGAATGCACTTGATATAAAAAATTGACGGCTTGGACAATCAACTGGTTATTTTTCAGTAGATAATTATCGAATCGAGCTAATTTTTGCGTAAAAATATTCTCCAGACTTGAGCGCTTCTTAAGAATATATTCATGCGACTGAAATGTTAATTTATTTTAAGATGAGCGATAAATAAACTTTAAGTTGAAAAAATGAAATGGTAATTTAAAAATTGATCAAAATAATCGACATTAACTTATTATTCATACATTTAAAATATCTAGTTTTGATCAATTTTTGCATTAACTGCCCAGATCTTTCGATTGCCGGTCGGCTGCTCTATCTGAATCAATTAGATCCCGCAAATCTCATTACTATAATGCTTCTAAATACAAGAAATTAAGGAATTCCCGCTATGAGAGATACTCAGTAGTGACAAATATGTGCCCCAAAAGTATGATAGTTAAATAAAAAAAAAAATGTTAATGCAACATTTCAAAGCCATACATAATTTTAATATTTTCCAAAATTTGTAATTTTTTATCTTTATTGGTAATATTATTTAAAATTTAAACAATTAATTTTGAACTCAACCACCTGATTTGAAATTATTTTTTTAACCTCTCGCAGCTCTAGCTTATCCCCACCCTTTTAGTCTGTATGACTTAAGGGGGGAAATACTCTATTGATCTGAAAATAAAAACCAAAATTCCGTATGATTATTAATGTCATATTTTGTAGATGAACCTAAAAATAAAAAAAAAAAATAAAATTTTGCAGAATGAAACAGTTCATAATAGTACATTGTGCAACTAGGGAAAAATAAATGTTTTTCCCGTGTTGCACACGATTTTTTTTCTACTAGCGGGTCAGAAAGTGGATTTGTTTGCCCCGCACGGGGCAATAAAGTCCACTTTATGGTCCGCTAGTAGAAAAAAATAATTTGAATTTTTGACCGAATTTTTCGATTATTTTAGTTTCGATAAAGTAATTTTTTCAACAAACTTTTGGAAATATGTAGTTATCGTGCCAGCCAATTTGAAAAATATAGTTTTGAGAAAAACGCGGTTAAAGTTTGGTTACATAAAAATTTAATGCTTGCAGTGACTTACCAATTAGTCAGCAATTCCAACGCCTTATAATTGTCCTTCGGTAGCCTCTTAGAACTCATTTTTTTCAATAAGTTGCTCTTGACATGCTTGACGATTTTTTCAAAATTTTACATGTATTTTCCCCCTGAAGATGAAGGTTTCAATAAAAATAAGCATTGAGATATCTACCATATTTGCAAGCTTTCATCAGTTACAGCAGTTAAAAATTGATATTATTTATTATAAACTATGCAGTTTACTTTTTTGTTAAGGCCATGGATCAATCAGACCACGTGACCAAATTCCTTTAAAATTTCATGTAAAACAACTTTTTCATTTTACAAAATATCTTCCTGCAAATTTGGCAAATGCAACAAAAGACGATAAAGAACGTCAGTCAAAACTTTAAACATTATTTATTTTGAACAAAACTTTGCAATGAATCAACCACACCATATTATCGATATGGTGATTATTTTGTCAAAATAAGATATACAGTCAAAAGATTGTGGGATCAACGAAAAGGCCTTAAGGAAGGTCTGTCAACTTTTGAATTTTTATTATGATAAAAAAATATATTTACACATTTTTGACTTGATATATTATTTTGCATGGTCCAAAGTTTACAGAAAAAATAATCACCATATCGACCATATCTATGGCCTTGAAAGCATGTCATTAACGTGACTTTATCCAATATTTTTCGTTCTTCCCATTCTTAAATTAATAACTCAAATGGATTTTTCATATCAGATGAACATACCTTGATCATTCTTTTACGTTTATCTGTTATGGAAAATCCATTTATGTTATTAATTTAAGAATAGGAAAGACGAAAAGTATTGGATAAAGTCACGTCAATGACATGCCCTTAAGGTATAGTTATTGCCCAAATTAAAACTCTCAAGAACCTCATAAAACTTTGTGCAATACATGAATTTGTGCAATACATGAATTCGTGCACCAAAGATCATGTATATTAAATAACCATCTAGTTTCAAAGAAATTGACATTCAAAACCAGTTATTTTTATCATTGTTGCAATGGCAGTAATGTGCAAAACGAGGCTATTGAACTACAATTTTACCTTCAGTAATTGAACAAATTGAGGAACAAGTCTTCAGACATTGACAAAAAAGTGGAAAAAATAGTTTAGATCTTTATGCAACTTGTGAATAAGGCTCAGGAAGATAGTCCATACAGTTTCCAAGTATTTCTCATACAAAAGTCGTAACTTGCATTAATTTTAATACAGTTTGATTGCACTCGGTTACTCTCATTACCTGTGGCAACACTGGCAACATCGCACTCATGAACAGCTGAAAAAGGTTTTATTATAGGTGTCAAATTGGTTAAATGTACTAGATTTGTGTTCCCTTGTAGAAAAAAATAATTGGACCCGATTGGGACCGATTGATCCAATTTCAATTTCAATGATGTTTTTGAAATGGGTTCAATCGGATCAATCGGGTCCAATTATTTTCTTCTACAAGGGTCCACACACACTACCATCGAACAGCTGATTACTGAGGCCTGTAGCACAATAAAGAACTAAACTCTAAACTTAAATTAACCCTTTGCGGACAAAATTCTGTTGAATAATTCAACTTTAACGCTTCGTGCGTCGCGCACTTTTTATTAACAACCCTCTCAATTCTTTATTTTTAGTACGAATAATTTGAAATTTTCCCAAAAACTTCCTTAAATACAAATAAATAACTTTATTACTTCATATTTTTCGAAACAGAAAATTTATTCGTCACTTTTTCACTCAGAATTGCGAAAAACAAAGAATTAACAGGTATTGATTTGTTATTGAATATTATCAAATGTTGATGATATTTATTGTTTTTGAATGACTATTCGGCATCAGCAATGAATACTGAATAAAAATAAGCAAAATTTAATCCATTGCGTGCAGTACTTACCGAGAAATCGCAATTTATGTTTTTTGAAACATTGATTTTAGGTTATTTAAAAAATACCTTTTATATTTCTTTTTTCGTAATAATCATGTTGAACTAAAAAATACTTGAGGAATAAAAGTTGTATTTTGACAAGCTCTATCAGCTTATATTTTTTTATTTTAAGATTTGTCAACTTTTTTTTTTATCTCAATTTTAGAAAGTGGACAATACTTTTCTACCGCTTTCTTCATGAAAATTTGTTCGACCCAGCGAGAAGCGCACTTGAAAAAGCGCTCGATCGCAAAGGGTTAAAATATCATCTATCTTTTTTTGTCAATCCATGATAGAAAAAGACACGTTTGACCTAAACGTTTGAGTTTTCATTGTGCGTTGAAAAGACGTGAACGTGTTTCTTGCTATCGAAGCTTGACAAAAAAAGACAAACGATCATTCGAGTTTAGGTCTTCATTGTGCTCAGGCCCTTAGGTTAGGTATGCGATTGTTTACTGTATATGTATACGCTATACGACGTTGCCACATTTAAAAGTTCATTTTAACTACGTAAAACCATAGATGACAATTTCTTTTTCAATTTTCAAAATTCTTACCTATGTCGATATTGTACAACCATAAGAATGATTTATGTGCAATGAAATAGGACACGCGGATCTTCGCTTAACTTGCATAGTTGGGCAATAACTACTCTAAGGGCATGTAATACTTGGAAAAAGTGGTAAGTTTATATAAAAAAACTTGGTCCAATTTCTATACGTTTACGTCAACAATACCTAAAACTTTGTTCCTGAAATTTGGAAAATCATAAAGATACACGGAGAAAAATGGAGGGACAGCCTGAATATCTAGAGGGTCAGGTCGACCAAATACGATGATCGACTATAGGACAGCCTTCTAGATAATCAAACTGATCCTGTAGAGGGTCAGAAATAAATAATCGATTTGATCATTGTAGAAGGTCGATTTGATCATCCTTGAGGGTCGAAATGAAAATTTAAAACAATATATTCAATTTGATCATCCCAGAGGATCGATTTGATTATCTTGATAGTGTGACTGTTTCTCTGTGGTAATCAAGCTGATCATAAATCGAGAGTCTCCCTGATTATGTCCATAAAAATATGGAAGGACTATTTGATAATCATTGATAATCTAGAGGGTCGGTCTGACTCTCAAAATTTTGAACCTCTAACTCCGACCCTCCGTTTTTCTCCGTGTAAAAACGGACGTAGATAGACTATTTCCCAGTGAACGCTCACGGTTGTTATGTAATTGTTACATAAAAGTTCTCTAAAAATGTCGTCCCATAAATGTCGCAATTACAGAACAAGATTCGTTATGTAACTGTTCTATACCTGTTCCATAACGGTTCTTGTTCTGTAACTGCGACACTTGTGGGACATTTTTACAGAAGTGTTATGTAACAATTATGTAACAACCGTGAGTATTCACTGGGAAACAGTCTATCTACGTCCATTTTTATCTTTATCATTTCCCAAATTAGATTACTACAGTTCTTTAAAAATGTCCTCCTATAAGTGTCGCAGTTACAGAACAAGATTCGTTATGTAACTGTTCCATACCTATTCCATAACGGTTCTTGTTCTGTAACTGCGACACTTATGAAATGGCATTTTTCGAGAACTGTTATGTAACAATTACGTAACAACTGTGAGTGTTCACTCGGTTTTAGTTTTGATAATGAAAACAATTTTCCGATAGATTTTGCTAAAATTGAACTTTTCTTCATTTTCCAAACTAAAATTTATCTATCTACGTCCGTTTTTATCTTCTCTACCACTTCCCAAATCACATGTCCTTATGGCCATGTCTTACTCATCCAATCCTTACCTTACCGACATTGTTTTTTCGCCCATCGCATTTCCGCATTAATTGAGATGTCGAATTAGAACTTTCAGTAATTAAGTAAAAAGCAGTAAAGAACGTTTATCTGGTCCAAAATTTTTATAATTTTTTTGTCATAATTATAAAAATTTAGGAGCAGATAAACGTTCCTTAGTGCTTTTTATTAATTTACTCAACGTTTGAACTCGATATTTCAATTTATGTGGAAATGCGAAGGGCGAAAAAACAATGTCGGTAAGGTATGGATCGGATAAGTAAGACGTGGCCATAAGTAAAAATCTTGCAAAAATGTTTACAGTTAACTGTAGTTATCGGTAACTTTTCCAATTTTTTCCAAAGTTATTGCAAAAAAGAAGTTAACAGACGCACTTTATTTTTTTTTGTTACGTTTCCTAACTTTTCAGAAAGATATTTTCTAAATAAAAAAAACTTAACTTAGATGAACAAATTAATGTAAAATTTAGTCACGTGGTTATCCAATACTTTTCATCCTTTTTCATTCTTAAATTAATAACTCAAATGGATTTTCCATAGCAGATAAACATACCTTGATCTATCTTTTACATTTATCTGATATGAAAAATCTGTTCGACTCATTAAATTATGAATGAGAAGGACGAAAAGTATTGGATAAAGTCACGTCTAGAACATGGCCTTAAGTATAATTTAAAACAATCTTATCGAAACAATTTGAGCTCGGGCTTGTAAATGAGGTGTCAGTTTGCAATAATGATGTTTACCGAATGCGTCTCAAGTTAAAGGTATCAAATAGAATTCATGTAAAATAAGACATATTTGATTAAAAGATAATCAAATTATCTCACTCTCCACTAGAGTCTAATATTTCATTTTTATAATAAAAATTATATATAAAAAATAGAATAAACTAAAAAAAACTATAATAATCTTGTTAAAATATTTTTTTATTTTATAACAAATATTTTACGTATTAACGATTACAATTTTCTTGACTATAATAACAATGTCTTTCGGTCTGCTAATAGGAAATGACTATAGGTGTTTTCGATAGATTTTCGCACGCTAAACTAAATCTATAAATTTAAAAGTCATCCATCACGTATAGTTTTTAAGAAAATGGGGGCTGAAACACCCAAAAAGGCGTTTTTGGACATTTTTGGATAATCATGGGCATTAAACCTGGAATCCTAGAACCTTAAAAAATGTCTCAAATTGAAGCTTGTTATTTCCCCTTTCGACCCTAATAAACCCAAATTAAATCGCATCATACATATATATCCTTGTTTTTTTTCTTTGTGAATCTTCTTAGCCCAATTATCTTCATTTCTAGTTCTCTTACTTTCTCAGAGTGGAGTTTCTGGTAAACGCAATGACATTTTACTTTTTTACCTAATTGCTTTTAATATTTTTACATGCATTTGCACCATATACACACAACAAAATTAGGAATCCAAAACTCCCTACATTAAAACACGTGCAATGCCTTTCGAGCGAATTTTATTCATTTTGTTTCTAGACAAAAAAAACGGATTTTTTACGTCTATAAACGCCTAAAATGTACATTTGTTTGCAAAGTTAGCAAATAATAATAAATAACAAAATTTCATCAGAAAACATTACAGGCGATGAAGGAAACAATTTCAAAGCAGAAACATGCTTGAAAATAAAGAATCCATTAATGATCATTACTTGTTGATATAATTTGTTTATAACAATTATCGCTATTTGCAGTAAAACATAACAATGGAATATCGATACCCGCGTTCTAATATGTCGTATCCCACAAAATTTGAGAAATTGACTTTTTTTAAAAAATGGATTAATAGTAATGTTTTACAGCTTATATTAAAATCTTGTGAGTCAAATTGTTTATTTAATATTTTTAAATAAATATTCTAATATGTCGTATCCCACATGCCGATTTTCACGAATTCTAATATGTCGTATCCCACATCCATTGGTTAAGTCAGCGCCAGCGATGTGACAGTCAATTTTTATTTTGTGATTAGTCTTAAGTTTATTTTGAGAAATTATTTAATAA
This sequence comes from Diplolepis rosae, assembly GCA_030998225.1. Classification (NCBI taxonomy): domain Eukaryota; kingdom Metazoa; phylum Arthropoda; class Insecta; order Hymenoptera; family Diplolepididae; genus Diplolepis; species Diplolepis rosae. The sequence goes on from JAPYXD010000710.1 coordinate 5,516,741, forward strand.
AATGAGTAAGAAGGTAATTACAAATAATATTTTTACAACTCCAATTAAATCTAGAGCATCCGCTGAAACCTCTGTTTGTAGATCGATTAAAAAGAACTAAAAGTAAATGGCAACAATTACAGGCATTAAAAAAAGTGTTGCTGAGAGATACACACTGCTTCTATGATAATATAAAATATATTGATGATATTGACTCTGCTTCTGACCAATCTTCATCAATAAAAAATTTGGAAGCCGAGAATAAAAATATAGTTTAGGTAACTGAAAAGACTAAGAGTAAGAAACGAAAAGCTAATCAAGTTAATCTTGGTGTTAAAAGCAAAGTACTGCGTACTAATAATAGATTAAAAAAACCTGAAGATAATGATATTAATCATAAAAAAAATTGTGATAATACCAGACGAAAGAGGACAAGAATTTTTCAACAATCTCAGCAAGAAAATGTACCTGAAGTAAAAAAAAAAAATTAAGAGTACTTAAAATGAAAAAAAAATGTTTTAAGCAATATTAAAGATAGTAAAAATAAAATGTATCAATAATGTTATATTATAATAATTATGAATTAAACAATAAAAAATAAGAGAGAAAAATGTTACGTATGGGATGAAACAATATTTAATTATAAAACGATTAAATCAATTTTCTTTCTAAAATACATTTTAATTTTTTCTTCTTGCGTAACCCACATAAATATCATAAAATTTATTTAAATAATTTCTTTTCCTTTAATTATTATTATTTATGCATTTTTATGAACGTATAAAACAAAAATTTGTTTACATTTATTTATTTGTGCTAGCAAGACGTTTTTATCGTTTCCTGAAAAATTTTCCAAATGTGGGATACGACATATTAGAACGTGGGTATCGATATAAGAAAAAATCGACTATCACTGATCTCTTAAGAAATTAATCCTGAACGTTCTAAAAAAAATTAATTCTAGATCGGTTCAGGATTTCAGCTACGTAAAGTTGACAGAACCAAAACATCGAATCATGATGTCTCTTATTTCATAATTAAGGGCTCATTTAGGGCTAATTTAATGTCCCTATTTCAGCAGATGACATCTGTTGATTCAACAGTTTTTTTTTCTCCGTGTACCTTCATAAATAAAAAAGGGCCACAAAGGGCGAAGGGACAAAATATTAAATTTTGCTTTTTCATCATTAAATCAATACAGGCCAATTTAGGGCTCACTTCCTATCCAACTATAAATTTTAGTACTTTGCCCTTTTTATAAAATATGCAGAGGTGCTGCCAACTTTACATCAAGTTGGCAGCGCCACCCACGTACACACCGAAAAATTGCTTTTTCCAAAATCTACTCCTGCAGGAATTTTCGGCTCATTTTCGGCTCAAGATAACCCTTTAAACCATTGTCCTACCTTCAAAATTAAAAAAGGGCAGCTAAGGGCAGAGGGCCATAACATTAATTTTTTGTTATTCTTCTTCATATCAATCTAAGTAGTTGCATTTCTTGTTCATATTCTGGCTAAATATAAATTTCTACCAGAGCCCTTTTTAAAAAACACGCAGGAGGTTGTCTTACTCTAAATAATATCAGCATGACCATCCAGAAACACTTCTCGAAAATTGCTTTTTCCAAAATCTACTCCTGCAGGAATTTTCGGCTCATTTTCGGCTCAAGATAACCCTTTCAACCATTTATCTACCTTCAAAATTTAAAAAAAGCTGTCTATCTGTCTCTTTAGTAGTAGATCGTGTTCATGTACTTATAGTTCTGAACGTTCATTGAACGATGGAAAATATTTTCTTTGAAAACTGAATAATTAGTTTTTGCCCAAGAAAATTAAAAAATAGTGGTTTGTTTATGAGCGATTGTATATTTAAAGGGTCCCAAATATAAACATACACAGAGAAAAATGGATGTTTAGAATTAACATCTAGATGTTTAACTATGGGACAGCCATCTTATATGTTTAGTTGTAATATCTAGATATTCAGGAGTAATATCTAAGATGTTAAAATATGCAGAGATTAATATCTTGGATATTACAGTTGAACATCTAAATAATACAATTAAACATATAAGATGACTGTCCCATAGTTGAACATCCATTTATCTCCGTGTACATGATGACACGTAATTTTCAGGTTTTGCGTTCCCTGAGATTTTAAAATCTTTAATATGTATTAGTTAAAATTTTTTTGAACACTTGAGGAGCATATTTAAGGGCATGTGATACTTGAGAAAACAAGCAAGTTTGTGTAAAAAACTTTGTTCAGTTTTTATATGTTTACGTCCCAAATACATAAAATGTTGATTTCAAAACCCTGGGAAATGGTAGAGAAAATGAAAACGGACGTAGATAGACTACTTTCTGTTTTGACAATGAAAATATAATTTTCTAATACATTTTGCTGAAATTGAACTTTTTTCCATTTTTTAAACCAAAAGTAGTCTAACTACGTCCGTTTTAATTTTCTCTACCATTTCCCAGAGTTTTGAAATCAACATTTTATGTATTTTGGACACAAAGATGTAAAAACCTAAAATCAACAAAATTTTCTAATTTCCTAAGTATCACATGCCCTTAAAAAACGTATTATATCCTATTTTTTAGATATAAGACTTTTTGGATAAATGACGTTTTGGAACTATGAACGTTTAATAGAAACTATTTCCTATAGGAAAATTCATTTAAGATATACATTTATTAATAAGCAATATTATTAATAACTAATATTGTAGATGTGAAATACATTTTCTTGAAGTTACTAAAATATTTAAATTTCAAATAAAAAAGGAATTTCAATTTACTTAAGGCTCTATCGGCCTTAAGGAACACATTCTCAGTATGACACTCGCGCTACGCGCTCAATTTTCTATATTCATTTCTGTAACTTTCAAATAATTTACATGATTAAAATAATTTACTTTCTTCGAAATATCTCAAAAACGAAAAACAATCACTTATTTTGGTTAAAAAAATTAATTTTCAATTTTCAATAGTGTATTTTTTTTTAAACAAAACATAAAATATGCATCCTGTCGAAAAATTTCTTAATGAGAATTTGTAGACCTCATTTAGGCAAATAATTTTCCATCTTAACGTTTTTTCGTATGTCAAATTTTTTGTTTAAAAATTGAATTTTTAAACTTTTTATCGTACTTTTTGAAATTGGATCGAAAAATGTACATTCATCAGAAACTGTGTTAGACAAAATTTGTATATCCTATTGAAACGAACAATCTTGCAAAATTACGTTTTTTTCGTATTTCACATATTATTAAATATGTCTTAAAGAAGTATTTCGAGTGTCCATCGGGCGTAGCGCGGTGTACCCACTCCTATAGGCCAAATGGCGAAAGAAAAATAGTAATTGCTACGTCCCCTAGTCGCCGCTAGTGTGTCATCGAAATGAACATCGTGCGGAGTCGACATGTTGTCACTTGTCTGCCTGTTTTAATTAATTAAAATTCATAGCGATTTCAAGTGATTTTAATGAAATTCGATCTATAAAGTGCTAATACCTAATGTGCCAACAATTAGCAGTTCTTTACTGTTTGCCCTCCAAATTAAAATAGTTGTAGCTGCAAATCGGGTAAGTCACCAATAACTTTTGTTTTAAATCTAAAATAAAACTCGTAAAGGCTTGGTTTCTCGTTTTGTGTATACAAATTCATTACGTATTATCATATTGCAAAACCCGGTAAGAAAGCTTGCATTAAAAAGTATTTTTGTCCTTCAGTTTTAAATCCGCATTTAAGTGTTGATAAAGATAAAACTCTAGTTACCTTCAAAGCCGATTTGAGCCAGGTACAAAGTAAACTCAAATATAATAAAATCCGAATTTTTCCTTTTTCGCATGGGATGGCGAAAATTTTGCGCCCTTCATTACTGGATCTGAAGTGGAGGGGGGATGGTTAGTTTTCGTGCAATCTAGTTCCTGCTACGTCCCCTAGATGTCGCTGATATAAATTCATTCGCCCCGCCACCATCTGTAAGTACCCCTTCAAAATACATGGGAGTGGGCACACCGTGGGGCGTAGAGTGGTACTGTGAAAGGTGGTGGAAAGGATTGCAATTTTATTGGAGAAATATAATCCATTTCTCGCAACTGTCCAGAGGACGTAAGGAACAAAAGTAGGACTTAAGGAAGAAAACAGATACAATTAGAACATGCTGGCCTTAAATGGATGTCTTTACAGCCGCTCTACAGAGGCTCGAAGTACTACTTTAGTGCCTGTTTTGCAAAAATTGAATTTTGGATTTTCAATTATTTCAAATTAATTGGTTTAATATTTGAATTTATTTTCAATAATATTTTTCCAAATTGAAAAGAAAAATATACATCCAATGAAAAATTGTTGTAATTCAAATTTGTAAATCTTTGTGTAGAAAATAATTTTGTATCATAATGTTTTTTTGTATCTCGTATAATTTAACTCGAAAATAAAATTTAGATATTGACTCTCTTCAAGTTTTAACATACTGTAACGTTCCTAATTTTGTTTTAATCGAAAAATGTTATTAGGGTAATTAGTAGAGATTTATGACCACTATCAGAAACCAATATTGGAATTTGAGATTGTTTCGAAAAGTTTCTATCGAAAACAAAAAATCCTCTTATTTTCATAATTTTGGTCGGATGTGGCTGGTTAACGAACTTTTCTTTATTTTTTTGGAACCGATAGAGTATAAACAAAGCGCAATTCAATCTAATAATTCTATCGAGAGTTATGCCCAACACGATATATACTTACAGTTCTGAACGTTCATTGAACGATGACAACAAATTTTTTTTCACTACAAAATTAAATATTAGGGGTGAAGCGGCGAAATTGGCGCGTCGTCTAAATTGACGCACCCTACTTTTCAGAAAATGATAACATAACAAAAAATAAAAATAGTTCTATCGTGTGCATTCTTGTATGATATGTATTTGATAGAAAACATTATAAAAATCTAATTGCTTAATACAGTTTTATTGCGATTAATCGTTTGTTGGTATAATGGTTATGTTCGAAGCCATTGAGTTAAATCGTTAAATAATAGTAATTCAAGGTGAATTAGATTAATGCAACGATTTTATAATCTTTGATATTTAATCTTACGATTAGGATAGAATATTTGTATGAAAAAATAAGCATTTTACGTAAAAAGTATTTAATTAATGAACGATACACTTGCGGCAAAATTGGCGCATACGAGATATAAAGAAGATAGTAAGAACACAATTATTAATATATAGATATATGCATTTGAATGTTGCTGGACTTTTCTTCTAATCTTTTTCTTAAGATTTTTTGTGTCATGGGAGGTAATGTGGTTCGCAAAACTGATGTAACGACTTTGTAAGGTTATATTCATTTGAACAATCAGTGGTTAAATTTTTTTTTTAAGTTTGAGGTATTAAGGCATTTTAAAAGCGATTTTTAATAATTAATTTGCAGTCTGACAGTGTTTTGAAACTTTTCTCGATTTTAAGATGTGAAAGCAATGTAAGTAAAAAATTTGCATTTTTGATTGATTGTTTCTATTATTTATAAGTCTTCTAAAGTTAATAACTGTACACCGAAAAAATTTTTTTTCCGTGAATCAACTATCACCCATAGGTAAGTCTAACCTAGTTGAAATAACACGGATTCCTGTTTAAGAGAATCACGTACATATAGTTGAAAAAACCAATATAAACCTTGTTACAGAGAAATAAAGAATTCTAGTTCAACTAACAATTAAATTCAATTAATATTGCTATGTTTTTATTACAAAACTCCGCTGTAAAAAGAACATCTTCTGTATTTATAACTTTTTCACTGTGTAAACAAAAACTTATTTTTATCAATAATTCTTTAAAATCCACTTTTATCAATATAAATTTTGCTCTAGTAGATCATAAACGTAAAGTTGTTTATTGGTTACGTTTAATACATGCGCCTGAAAGGATCTGTCCGTCAAATCAACTTGCTTTCTTTGTTTTTCTTACTAAACTTGAACTTTTTCATTTCAACTAGGATTGCAAAGTTGGCGCCTGTCCTAACTAGGCAAGATAGTATACGGGTACAAGGAATTTTTTTCGATGTATATACTTCTGATTACAAATTCAAATAATTCTCTATAAAAATGATTTCAATTTGAATATTCATTTAAATATCCACAATTGCCAGTATTTTATTGTACAAATATAAAATATATTTTAACTTTGGCTGGTTTATGTGAATAAAGGTATAAAAAGCTTCACATATCTTGATATACTATCTCAAATTTAGTTTCAAATTATAACTACCTCTTTTCATCAACCTTTGCTACTAAAATGTAATTCTAAATCTATGAAAATATAACTAATACGTGGCAAGAGAAGATTATAATATTGGTGCGTGAATTTACTCGACATGGCGGGTAAATTGACGCAGGTGCAGTCCTTCGGAAATCTGAATAAAAACCTGCTTTAATAATTTTCAATGCAATCTTTATCCATTGGAAAGTATAGAAAAGATATCCAGCTATTAAATAAATATTTTTTCATAATTTTTAGTCATATACTTTCTTTTTAAACTCGCACTTTCTATTAGGTGCACCAATTTCGCCGCTTCTCCCCTACACGGAGAAAAATGGATGTTCAACTATGGGACAGCCATCTTATATGTTTAATTGTATTATTTAGATGTTCAACTGTAATATCCAAGATATTAATCTCTGCATATTTTAACATCTTAGATATTACTCCTGAATATCTAGATATTACAACTAAACATATAAGATGGCTGTCCCATAGTTAAACATCTAGATGTTAATTCTAAACATCCATTTTTCTCTGCGTATGTTTATATTTGGGACCCTTTAAATATACAATCGCTCATAAACAAACCACTATTTTTTAATTTTCTTGGGCAAAAACTAATTATTCAGTTTTCAAAGAAAATATTTTCCATCGTTCAATGAACGTTCAGAACTATAAGTACATGAACACGATCTACTACTAAAGAGACAGATAGACAGCTTTTTTTAAATTTTGAAGGTAGATAAATGGTTGAAAGGGTTATCTTGAGCCGAAAATGAGCCGAAAATTCCCGCAGGAGTAAATTTTGGAAAAAGCAATTTTCGAGAAGTGTTTCTGGATGGTTCTGCTGATATTATTTAGAGTAAGACAACGTCCTGCGTGGATTTTAAAAAGAGCTCTGGTAGAAATTTATATTTAGCCAGAATATGAACAAGAAATGCAACTACTTAGATTGATATGAAGAAGAATAATAAAAAATTAATGTTGTGGCCCTCTGCCCTTAGCTGCCCTTTTTTAATTTTGAAGGTAGGACAATGGTTGAAAGGGTTATCTTGAGCCGAAAATGAGCCGAAAATTCCTGCAGGAGTAGATTTTGGAAAAAACAATTTTTTGGTGTGTACGTGGGTGGCGCTGCCAACTTGATGTAAACTTGGCAGCACCTCGGCATATTTTATAAAAAGGGCAAAGTACTAAAATTTATAGTTGGATAGGAAGTGAGCCCTAAATTGGCCTGTATTGATTTAATGATGAAAAAGCAAAATTTAATATTTTGTCCCTTCGCCCTTTGTGGCCCTTTTTTATTTATGAAGGTAGGACAATGGTTCAATGGGATACCTGGAGCCGGAAATGAGCCGAAAATTCCTGCGCCAGGGGGAATTTGATATAAACATTTTTAAACTGATTTCTGGAGTGGTGCTGCTGGCTTGAAGTAAAGCTGGCAGAACCATGCATATTTTTAAAAAAATGAAGAGCCGAAAATTCGGCAATGGGGCATTAAATTAGCCCTAAATGAGCCCTTAATTATGAAATAAGAGACATCATGATTCGATGTTTTGGTTCTGTCAACTTTACGTAGCTCAGGATTTCGTTCCAAAAGTTATTTTGAACCCCGTTTTTTGACTTCGCCGCACTGTGGGATGTGAAGATAGTCTTCGTCTTTTTAATGTTCTGATTTTTTGAAGCACAGGAGTCTTAACATCGGGCACAGTTTATCACATTTATTTTTACGTGTATTGTTTGAACCTTGATCTTCAAAATTATTTGAGAAATTACCATTGTGCATATCTGAGGTGTCGTTACTGGCATCATAATATACTGGAAAAATATGAAAAATTATTTTGAAATTATGTTTTTTGAAACAATCTGTTTGAGTTTATGGACATTTCTTTTTGTAAAAAACATAAATTCTGGAATTGGAAAAAGTACACTACTGAGAAAACTCAAAAAACTTGCAAAAATACTGCGCAGTTGTAGGTAATATATTCAGCAGCATTCACATTTTAAAAAAATATACATAAGTTTGTTGGTAGACTGTCCAAAAAGGTAGAATGTAAATGATCCTGAACACATTCTTGCATTGTTTATACAACTACTCCTAAGCAAGAACGTATTAAAAGTCATGTGTCGAAAAAAATCGTTTCTAAGACAGCAGCAGATCCTTAAGACGTTCCAGTATAGAAAAAAATAAAGTCTACAAACAACACAGGAATAACGTACAGGATTTTATACGGGTTCCCATACGAGAGCAGTTATTTACTATCTCTTCTCCATCAGTCTATAGAGAAATTTGTATTAGATCCTTTATATATTGAGTTTTGTCATACAAGCGTTCCTGCAAAGCAAATCTGTACACGAACATACGAGGGTAGTCCCAGAAGTACACTTTTCCCAAGGATTTTCAATAGCTTAGATACCCTGTTCATAGTGAGAACCGTTGAGCTCCTTGAAATAGCCATTAACCGCAGACTCCACTTCTTCATTGTTGGCAAATCTTTAACCGCTGAGCTATTTTTTCAAGTATAAGAAGAGAAAATAATCCGAGGGGGCTGAATCTGGCAAATAGGGTGCGTGAGGAAGCAATTTGAACATTAACTTATTGATTTTGGCCATCGCGATAACGGATGTATGAATTGGTGCATTGTCTTCATGAAACAACACTTTCTTTTTCACTCAATGCGGCTGTTCTTTTTTAATCCATCACGATGCATCTTCGATGGGTTACCGGTGTCTTGTCTCCGGGTCGCTTGACTCGTCTTCGGCTCGTATTCGCATACTCGTCGACTCAACATCAGCAATCTGTCGCCTCGGCATCATCTGCTCCTGCGCCTTGTGCTGGCCTCACATTCATGCGGGAATCACCTGCATCGCGTCCTTGCAACACAATATACTATTGTCTGAAATCGAAAAATAATAATTTACAGTACTTATCAATCCAGAATCCGACACAAATGTCTCGTGTAATTTCGCCATCGCAACTGCTGATCTGTGGGCTGGTGCATTGTCCTGGTGAGAGAGGACTTTTTTTTTCTTCAACTGCAGACGTTTGTTATTGACTACCTGGTCCAAACCTTGTAATAGCTCAGCATAATACTCTCCTTTGATAATTTTACCTTTCTCCTGGTAGTCGACAAAAATTACCCCATAGGAATGCCAGAGGACTATGGCCATCACTTTGCAAGCAATTGGAAGCTTTCGCCTACTTCGGAGTCGGTTCGTTCTTTGCAGTCCACTGTTTTATTTGTTCTTTTGTCTCCTGAGTATAGTGATGGACTCAAGTTTCGTCAATAGTAATAAAACATTGTCAAAAATCCTTCTTATTCCGCTTGAAACAGTGAATCAACAGTAAGCAAATATGGCACCCAACGCGCGCTCAGCTTTCTTATACCCAACTCTTCGTGTAAAATTTGGTGAGCTTGTTCGTCTGAGATGCCAGCAGCTTCCGCTATCTTTTTTAAAGTTAATAAATGACCGTTTATCACGATTTTCACGGTCATAAATGAAGGAGCAGCATCTCCATAGACCGAATCTAGTTTAGCTTTAATTTCTGTAGAAGTTTTACTTTTCAATTGAAGGGATTTCATCACGGTGCGATACTGCAATTTCTCCATTCTTGACCGATGTTGACAAACACTCACTTACTCTTAAAAACAAACTAATCGCTAGATTGACATCAAATTTAGCTCTTTCTATTTCTTTTACTGGCATCTATTGTACTTAAATTATTTTGTATTTATTGTATTTAAATTTAACTGAAATCTCACTTTTTCCTGGTTAGGTTTAAAAATTTTCAAACTGGCTATACTATTATGATGTACTATCTAAATCTCTATGCACTGTGTGGGCTTTTAAAGATGAAGATCCTCTGACCATGGTTAAGCAATCTCGTTGAGTATAAAAGAAAATTATAGCTGTATTTTTTGGTGAGCAGGGTATCATTGGACGAGTAATTCTTGATGCATAGAAGACAGTTACTGCTTCCTGATATACCTAATTTTTTTTGCCTAAAGTCATTGAAAAGTTGAAAGAATTCCGTCGACACACTCGACTTAACACATGGCACTTGCACTACGCTAATGCACCAGCTCATCGGGCTCACTTAAGGGGGGAAACTACATTAGAGAGTTAAAAAAATCGGGTTCTTTTAACTGCATAAATTATTAGCGAATCATCTGAAAAATATATACTCTCAAAGTTTTAGAACAAAATTCGAATTCTTTCCGATGCTATGCGCACCAAAAGTATTATTAGTATCATTATTATTAGTATACTTATTAATTTGAGTTTTTCGTTTTCGAAACTTTGAACGCGTTTTTCTCGAAACAACATTTTTTCTATTTCCGAGAAACATAACTTTAAAATTAATCGACTGATTATTCTCAGAATTGATATACTTTTACCTGATTTCATTGCTAAAAACATGAACTTACAATTGAGATGATAGCATGTTTTGAACTATGATTATTATTGCATAAACTAATCGCTGGAAATTACAAAAAGGACCTTCGACGTTATAACAATACGTTTTCGAAGATTTAGATTTTATAGTCAATGTATAACCATAAACTAGAGTGCAGATTTAAGTTTTACCCAAACGTGCTGCACCTGAATTTGTACGAATAAGCGGTAGAAACTATGTGCAATCTCTGCTTTTGATTGCAAAGTAATTTTACAAATAGCTTGTTTAACTTAAAATAAAACTTACGAAGTAACAGAGCCTAATAATGAAAAACAGTAATTTGTCATCAAAAATGGTTTTATTTTTTTTCAAAGTATTCTCCTCTATGATCAATACACTTTGGGATGCGTTCGAACCATGTATCAAAGCATTTTTTCCATTCCGCTTGAGAAATCTCCAAAACATGGTTTTTTAACGCACCAACGGCTTCTTCTGGCGACAAAAATCGGTGTCCACTGTCCACGCAGTTTGTTTTTGATGTGCGGGAACAACAAACAATCATTAAGGACCAAATCATGACTGTAAGGCGGATGACCCATTAATTCGATGCCTTGAGTGCTTAAATATTCGGTTGTTTGGCGAAATGTGTGAGAGCTTGCATTGTCTTGATGAAGAATAATCCGACGTTGCTTGTTTGTTTTCCTTATTTCACCGAATACTTCCAGCAAACAAATAGTTGTGTACCATTTAGAATTAACCGTTCTGCGTTGCACTAATGGCACTGTTGCCACATGACCAGTTTCTCTGAAAAACAGGCGACCATTTGTTTCGAAGTGCTTCGAGCGTGAATAACTTGTGTTGGATTTGGTTCATCTTGAAACACCTATACAGACGACTGTTGTTTACTTTCCGGCTCATACGTATAGATACATGATTCGTCACCTGTTACAATCTTATACACGTTTTTTGAAGCACGAGCATTGCATTTCTTGAGCATTTGTTTGCACCAATCGACTCTTGCATCTTTTTGAGCTTTTGTCAAATTATGTGGGATCTAACGAGAACAAATCTTTTTCACGGCTGAATCTTCATGCAATATTTTATATATGCCGGTAGAACTAATGCCTAAGGTTGCCTCAATCTCACAGTATGTCACATGCCGATCTTGCATCATCAGTTATTGCACAGCATTAATGTTTTCTGGCCCAATAACTGATTTTGGACGATTTTCACGAAATTCGTCGTTGAGCGAATGGAGGCCACGATTAAACTCGCTATATCAGCGTTACACAGTGGCATATAGGATGGAGCTTCATCGACAAAAGTGGAAATAAGTTGATCGATGCATTCTTGTCTTGATAATCCACGTTGAAAGTCGTAATAAATCATCACATGAAAATTTTTACAAGTTAATTCCATTTTTTTGCTGAGACACAATTTTTAATTAACTGTAAACGCAATTAACGCTCAAATGACAAAACGTTCAAAAGGTACTCCTACAGGGACCGATCCAGGGGGGTGGTCCTGGGGGTCCGGACCCTCCCCCCCCCCCATATATCAGACTCCCTCAAATCTCACTAGCGAAAAAATTCGAGTTTGTCTAACACAATTCTAACGTCACGTTTTGTGAAAGCCGAAATATCTTATATTTTTAAATTTTTCGATCGGACCCCCCCCCCCAAATTTTTTTTCTAGATCCGTCCCTGTACTCCTATATAGAGATTTTCAGTAAAAACGTTCAACAGAGCAGGACCAAAACTTTTGAATTCGCGGGAACTGTCATAGCAACTGTGTGTATTTTAACTTCTGAATTGAAATAAAAAGATAAAAATTTTTTTTTTATAACCGATTAAAAATAAGAGAAATCATAAAAGTCAAAACAGACTATATCATCTTTTATTCGGTTTCAATCTGATTCAATGGACATTTTAGCTTAAGGCGTGCGAGATTTTAAAAACATATTCCAGTCTTATATTTAATTTCCTCTTACCGTTTGAATCTTTGTTGCCCATTGAAATGTCCGATTGAGCATCAAAATAGATATCTGATTCACTCCAGCCATCATAACTTCCCCCAACACTCACAATATCTGGTAGACAGGAAAATTTCATCGCATCATAGATAAAATCATAGTAGCTGGAAATTCTTGTATAAACACCAGGCAATAACGGATTTCGGTTAGAGAACGAAGCAATTCCTATAAGTAGTCCTTTGTGAACTAGAGGGCCACCATCATCACCCTGAAAACAACAAAACTAAATAACAGTTCAATTTTTTTCAAATTAATTAGGTGAGTTTGAAATCTTTGTCACTGCCTACATTATCGGAGGTTCACTAGTCGCGTATCAGATAGGATACGTTGTCGACAGGTGTCCTCGCAGACAATTTCAAACTCTTATATCGCAAATAATGCAATTGAATTCAAATATTTAAAGAATTTGAAAATCCTTCTGTGGAAAAAAAACGCTTTCGACTGCGCTGGGATTCAAGCCCACGTCTTTCGATTGCCGGTCGACTGCTCTAACCACTGAGCTACACAGGCGTCCGACATCTAATTCTCCACAGGAAGATCTGCTTATATCGCCAAGTGGCTCTGCCTTGCGGCTGTATATTGATTTCAAATTAATTATGTGAGTGAAATTTTTGTTACTGCCTACATTATCGTATTTGCGATATAAGAGTTTGAAATTGTCTACGAGGACACCTGTCGACAACGTATCCTATCTGATACGTGACTAGTGACCCTCCGATAATGTAGGCAGTGACGAAAATTTCAAACTCACCTAATTAATTTGAAATCAATTAACAGCCGCATGACAGAGCCACTTGGCGATATAAGCAGATCTTCCTGTAGAGAATTAGATGTCGGACGCCTGTGTAGCTCAGTGGTTAGAGCAGTCGACCGGCAATCGAAAGACGTGGGCTCGAATCCCAGCGCAGTCGAAAGCGTCTTTTTTTCCACAGAAGGATTTTCAAATTCTTTAAATATTTGAATTCAATTTTTTTCGTAGACACTCAAAATTTGCATTGTAGTAAAATATATTTTGTATAAAGTAACTTTTCTAATATTTCAAACATAATAGTACATTATGCATAGAGATATTACAGATAGAGAAGACAAGCCAGCCTGAAACCTGTCTGCTCGGGCGAGAGAGTGATATGGAGGGTTAGGCTGTCTCTCTCTAACGCGGTACGCATAGACAAAGACATTCGACGGAGGCCAATATCGGATCGAAAATCGGATCGAATCTTTTTGCACACCTCTATTTCAGATAGAGTATCATATGCACCACAGAAGTAAAGTTGACTTTTATACAAGGATCTAGTTATACCATCCTCGCCTTCGGCTTGGACGTTAAATTCTGTGTCCTCGAAAAGGTCAAGTTTACTGCTTAGGTACATAATGGCATAGAGATATTACAGATAGAGGAGGATGTCGAATATTCAACATCCGAAGCACCCTTCTTCGGATCGGATTTTTTCGATTCGATCGGCCGTCCGTCGAATGTCGAATATTCGACATCCGAAGAAGGGTGTTTCGGATGTCGAATATTCAACATCCGAAGCACCCTTCTTCGGATCGGATTTTTTCGATTCGATCGGCCGTCCGTCGAATGTCGAATATTCGACATCCGAAGTGCGTCCGTCGAATGTAGAATAATCGACATCCGAAGCACGTCCGATCGAATGACGGATTTGTAACTTTCGACCGGCGCATTATGTAGTTTGCAATTTTTAATCAGACATTACACAATATACATTGAATAGTTGTATTTTAATTTTACATCGTCATATTTAAAGAATAAAAAAATATTAATTATTTCAATTTGACACATTAAAGTTACATAATTTTAACTAATTTTTTAAAAATATATAAATAATCATTTTATTAAATGTAAATATAATATTAAATTTAAAATAATTTGTGAATACATTTTTCAAGTTATTATTAATAGTTTATCATATCGGAATCGTGAGTCGAAAGAATTCGTTTTTTTGATATGCGATTTATTCATATCATTTAAAGGAATGTGTATTAAAATTGTTTGAAGAATCAGGCAACGTGATTTGTATTTAATAAAATAACTACAAAATAAAATGCTGTACGCCTGAAAACTCGAGAAAAACAATTATACGCACAGGGACTATACACAGTTATATATATTTAACAATTTTAATATTTTCAACCAACTCACCAAAATTTATCCTATACCATAAATCTCTACAACTGAAACAAGACATAATAATTTTAATTATGGAAATTTAAATAAACTTTACACAATAAAACTCTGTACGATAAAAGAGAAAACCCTACTGAACATAAGTTTATTAATAATTTTTTAAGCACAATGAAATTGTACACTAAATTATAGCAATTAAATTTTGTACATTTAAATGAACTCTATTAGAATCTACGAGAAAATATTATGCACCCGATTAAATACTTTTTTATTAGTTTAACTTCAGGGCCATGACACACTTACCCGATTACTACCTTACTTTTTTAAACCAACTTCCAGTCACACGAAATGAGATATCGGTTTGAAGTTTTGAGAACTTAAATGAAAGGCACTAAGAAATGTTTATGATTAAAAAATAATTTTTTTCCAAAAATTTTTATCTAAATTGTTATTGGAATTGTAAAAATTTTGAAGTAAAAAAGTCCCTTCGTGACTGTTATTCAAGAGCCTAAAATTTCAACTCGATATCTTATCTCGATATCTTAAGATAGTCGAAAAAAATATTATATCTATACACAGCTGTTCAGCTGAGCATTATTTACAAATTCCCGCGACACCCAGAAGTTCTGACAGATTGTACACGAGTAAACGAACCATCTTTGAAGAGAAAAGAGATCTGCTGCCACCCTCTTATGTAAAAGAGTATATTTATTTGTATAAAATCATGAGTTAGTAAGCAATCATAATGAAGTTAAAAGTTTCTTTATAACATTACTCGTATTTATTTTATACCTATACACTTCTATTATTAATAGACCAGCATACAAATTCCAAAACTATGTTGCACACACTTTCTCAAATAATCAGTCTCAAAGAAATTAGAATTTAAAAACAGTATCATTAAAGAAAAATCCGTAATACTCGATCGTCGCGCTGCGCGCTTCGCGCTCCGTTCTTTCTGGGCCTCGCGCTTCGCGCTCGGTCTTGTGCTCTTCGCATACATTTAAGTTTATTTCTTATAATTTGATACTGAAGCTCAAACCAATTTTATAATAATATTAGAGATGATGTGAATTACACATTTTCTCAAAGTCACTCAATTTCTTTTTGAATTTAAGTGAAACAGGAAATTCAATTTACTTAAGGCTCTATCAGCCTTAAGGAACACATTCTCATCATGACGCTCCCGCTTCGCGCTCGATTTTCTGTATACATTTCAGTAACTTTTTAATAAATTACATGATTAAAATAATTTATTTTCTTCCAAATCTCTCAAAAAGAAAAAACAATCGTAGACTTTATTTAAGGAAACAATTTTTCAGAACAACGCTTATTTCGTATCTCACATATTTTGTTGAAAAAAATCGAATTTTTTTAATATTAAAAATCAAAACATAAAATATACATGCTGTCTAGAAATTTCGTAATAAGAATGTGTAGACCTCATGTAGGCAAATAATTTTTCATCTAAACGTTTTTTATGTATCTCATATATTTTGTTTAAAAAATTGAATTTTTGAATTTTAATCGTATTTTTTGGAATTGAAACGAAAAATATATGTTTTTTCAGAAACTGTGTCAGACAAAATTTGTAGATCTTTTTTAAACAAACAACTTTTTATTGTTACGATTTTTTCGTATTTCACATATTATTGTTAAAAAATTGAATTTTGGATTTTCAATAGTTTTTTTTTAATTAAAAAGAAAAATATGCATCTTATGAAACAATGTTACAATTCAAATTTGTAGGTCTTTATGTAGAAAATAATATTGTGTCATAACGTTTTTTCGTATCTCGCATAATTTAACTGGAAAACGGAATTTTGATATTGACTTTTTTTTAATTTGAATATGCTGTAACATTTCTAATTTTGATTTAATCAAAAAATGTTCTGGGGATCATTTGTAGAGATTTATGAGCACTATCAAAAACCAGTATTAATATTTTTGATTTTTTCAAAAAGTTATTTTCAAAAACACAAAAGTAGTGCTCAATCCCTCAATTTTGATTGGATGTGGCTGGTTAACGAACTTATCCTTACGTTTTCGGTTCCGATAAAGTGTACCAAAGCTGAATTCAATCTGATAATTCTATCGAGAGTTATGCCGCACACGATCTACTACAGATAGACAGACAGACAGACAGACAGATAGATAGACAGACAATTTCGTAAAAATCGTTTTTTCTGACTCAGGGGGTCTCAAAACGTAAAGATTTGATGGAAATTCTGAAAGTGATTTTTCACATAAAACCAATACCTTCTCATCCATGATGAGAATGTAATAAATTCTTTCGACTATGGCGATATAAAATCAAAATAAAATTATACAATGTATGTATATTGTGTGGTGTTTGGTTAAAAGTTGCAAACTACATCCTGCGCTCATCGAATGTTCAATATCCAAATTGAGGCACTTCGGGGGTCGAATATTCGACATTCGACGGACGGCCGATCGAATCGAAAAATTCCGACATCCGAAGAAGAGTGCTTCGGATGTCGAATATTCGACATTCGACTATGCGGCCGATCGAATCGAACAAATCCGATTCGAAGAAGGGTGCTTCGGATGTCGAATATTCGACATTCGACGATCGGTTGATCGAATCGAAAAATCCGACATCCGAAGAAGGGTGCTTCGGATGTCGAATATTCGACATTCGACTATGCGGCCGATCCAATCGAAAAAATCCTTGGGCTGATAATCTCGTGCCTTTTTTCCCTATTTCATGTAAAGTATGATTACACAGCAGTTAAGTTGACCTTTATACGAGGATGCAGTTTTACTGTCCGAACCGACGACGAGAACGTTAAATTCTGGATGCTCGAAAAGGTCAACGTTACTACTTAGGTATAAAATGTACTATTACTGAAACTGAAAGTCACTTTGACTTTCAGAAATAAATTCTTACCACGACATTTAACACGTAATATATCACTCAATAAGTTTGCGGTCTGACATATAGATGGCACCACTGTTGTCGAATCCATATGATTTCTGGATAGTACCAACCTTTAAAAGTTAAGTGACAAAATTTCATGACAATCTGACGTTTAGTTCAGAAGTTACAGAGGTTTTGGTAAAGCAACTTTCGTCATTTTCAAAACAATGGATAAAAAAGAATTTCGATTGTTAATCAAACAGTGCTTTTTAATGAAAAAAAATACTGTTGAAGCAAAGCAGTGGCTTCATAAGCGTTATGGGGACTCTGCACTAGGAAAATCAACAATCATCGACTGGTATGCCGAATTTAAACGCGGTCGTACAAACACCGATGATGCTGAGAGACACCTTAAAGATATCAGGAGGTAGTGTGTTTACAATTACGCACGAATCTTTAGGGATGCATAAGTTGTTACTGGATCGATTGAGCGCAGAAATCAAGAAAAAACGGCCTCACATGCAAAAGAAAAAAGAGATGTTCTACCAAGACAATGCACCATGCCACGAGTCCATGAAAACGATGGTCAAATTCAATTAATTAAGCTTCGAATTACTTCCTCGCCCATCATAATTCCATGTCTGGCCCTCAACGACTATTGGCTTTTTGCTAACCTGAAAAAAATGCTCCAAGGAAAGAGATTTGGCTCCAAGGATTTAGCGATTGCCGAAACTGAGGCTTATTTTGAGAGCAAAGACGAATCATTCTACAAAAAAGGCATCGTAAAGTTAGAGAAGCGTTGGAATGAATGTACTACGCTTGAAGAAAACTATGTTGATGAATAAAGTCGAATTTCTCAGAAAAACTGTGTTTTCCTTAGTTAGACCAAAAACTTATTGAGTGATGTGTTATTTGCACTTCGAACTCGATATTAATGGTTTCAAAAGATAGTAAAAACTGAAAACGATAATCCCTATCGTTTCAACAAATTTAACATGAGAAATGAAAATAAGGCAAGCAATGTCAGTCATTTTCTACTGTCTCTTGACAATTTCGATTATACACTCGAAATTCCCTATAACGAGAAGCTCGAGCATCAGACACCTCTGCAACGAGCGCGAGAGGGATCCCCTCCATATCCTACTTGTTGCTACGCGCTGTTATGCGCATTATATAATGCGCGCAGTCAGTCTGTCAGTGAGGCTATGTGAATAATTTATTTACATAGTTAAAAACGCATAAAAGAGATTTCTGTGAGTATTGAACATGGAATTAACTTATTTGACGGTATGTACTCAAAATACTAAAAATATAATAATAAAAATATTTATGTAGAACAGCTCTTTTTTATTTTGCATGTGAGGCCGTTTTTTCTTGATTTCGGCGCACAATCGATCCAGTAACAACTTATGCATCCCTAAAGATTCGCGCGAAATTGTAAACACACTACCTCCTGATATCTTTAAGGTGTCTCTCAGCATCATCGGTGTTTGTACGACCGCGTTTAAATTCGGCATACCAGTCGATGATTGTTGATTTTCCTAGTGCAGAGTCCCCATAACGCTTATCAAGCCACTGCTTTGCTTCAACAGTATTTTTTTTCATTAAAAAGCACTGTTTGATTAACAATCGAAATTCTTTTTTATCCATTGTTTTGAAAATGACGAAAGTTGCTTTACCAAAACCTCTGTAACTTCTGAACTAAACGTCAGATTGTCATGGAATTTTGTCACTTAACTTTTAAAGGTTGATACTATCCAGAAATTATATGGATTTGACAACAGTGGTGCCATCTATATGTCAGACCGGCAACTTATTGAGTGATACGTTAATATTCCTAAGCATGTATATATTGTAAATATTTCGAACTCTTGTGGTCTAAATAATAAATTGTTCAATATTATTCTCTTATAAACATGTGAAATGTAACATTGGCTATCAAAATTTCAATGCAAAACTTATCTTTAAAATGTGGAACAAGCTTGAAATTCCGTTTCAAAAAATTACTTTCGTATATTCGCCTACACAGTCAAGACTCGCTTATTGCAAGACTCGAGACTCGTCTATTGCAAGGCCTGAGCGTTCCCCTAACCCGCACCTTTACTTATATGCAACACAGTGGTTGGGGCGACAACCAATCCACTGCTTACTCTGGAAACCGACCTTACCGATAGTTGCTGTGGTGATAGCCCCTCTCGTCTTAAAACGTGGATCAATAAGACCCGGGACTGACACATAGATGGCGTTGCCAACAAAATTTCTGTATGATTTTTCATGATTACCAACCTTCAAACGATACCTGTCAAAATTTCATGACATTCTAATGTTTGGTCCACGAGTTACAGTGATTTAAGTGACGCTAGTCTTGATATTCTCAAAACAATGGATTCGAAACAATTTCGTGTGTTGATTTACCATTGCTTTTTGATGAAAAAAAGCACAGTGCAAGCTCAGCAATGGCTTGAAAAGTGCTACAGGGACTCTTCTCCATCAAAAACAACCATTTGTCGGTGGTATGCTGAGTTTAAACGTGGTCGTACAGACACTGAAGATGCTGAACGCTCCGACCGGCCAAATGAGGTAGTTACACCGAAAACCATCAAAAAAGTCCACCAAATTTTTTTCGAAAACCGTAAATTAAAATTGCGTGAGATAGCTGACACCTTAAAGATATCATACGGCAGTGTGTACGCTATTTTGCATGAACATTTGTCTATGAGGAAGCTGTTGTCAAAGTGGGTGCCGTGTTTTCTCACGGTGGATCAAAAACGACAACGTGTCGTTGATTCCAAGCGCTGTTTGGAGTTTTTTCGCCGAAATAAACCGAATTTTTTGCGTCGGTATGTGACAATGCACGAAACCTGGATCCATCACTACACTCCGGAGTCAAAGCGGTCGTCAGCCGAGTGGACTGCAGTCGGTGAGAAGCGTCCAAAGCGGCCAAAAACTTAAATGTGGGCCGGTAAGGTTATAGCTTCAGTATTTTGGGATGCTCATGGAGTTTTGTTCATTGACTACCTTGAAAAAGGTAAGACGATCAATAGCGAACGTAACATTCACCAATTGATGCGTTTGAAGAACGAAATCGGTGAGAAACGGTTCCAAATGTAGAAGAAAAAAGTGCTCTTTCACCAAGACAATGCGCCGTATCGCAAGTCGCTCGCTACCATGGCGAAATTGAATGAATTTAGCTTCGAATTGCTTCCGCACCCACCATATTCACCGGATCTGGCCCCCAGCGACTACTACCTGTTTGCAGACCTTTAAAAAATGCTCCAAGGGAAGAGATTCTACTCCAACGAGGAAGTCATCACCGAAACGAACGCTTATTTCGAGGCCAAAGATAAATCGTTTTACAAGAAAGGTATTGAAATGTTAGACAAGCGCTGGACTGATTGTATTTCTTTTGAAGGAGACTATGTTGATGAATAAAGTCGAGTTTTTCCAAAAAAATGTGTTTTTCCTAGTTATTCCCGGGACTTATTGATCCACGTGTTACAATAAATGAGTCTCACTTGTTTCGGAGCCTTGCAATAAACGAGTCTTGACTGTACTTCACATCAAAATCTACCTACTCTCAGGGCGTTCCAGTTTTGCCACTAGATGGCGTATTCGAGTTCTTCAGATACCAATTTCAAATAAGATTTAAACTTTTGTTATTTAAATATCTCGGCCAATATTAGTGAATCTAGAATCCCGCACTGTAATAAAAAGTTCTGATTCAAATTTTAAAAATCAGCTAACTTCAAGATGTAACAAAAAATAGATCATTATAAAAGGGCAGACTTATGCACTTATACACCGGGCGGCTAAAATTAAACCAAAGTCGTCTTTTAGAAGTAACAAATTTAAGACTCTTTTTATATAAGAGTTTTGTATACAAAATGTTGATGGAAAAATTAATAGTGTTTATCGTTCAATTATATTTAACATGGGACTATTGTTCTAAAATTAAAGTTCTCTGAAAGAAATTGTTGTAAAAGGTTGCACTTACATAACTGAAATTTTCTGGATATCCTATTAAAGATACTGCACATATCTGAGAATCATAAATCTGAGTAGGTGAGAGCATAATCGAACATAGGCTGTTATCTATTACTTTAACTCGCAGTTGTATTAATCTGGTAGATTGATGATTATCACAGTCATCATGTTCGTAACATTCCGTACAGCCCCATCCTGATATCGTAGCTTGAGTTCCATTACCAAAAACCTCACATGAAAAATTAATCCCAGTTATATACCATGGAAAATGCTGGTTAGTCTTCCTAAACTGAAAAAGATAGATCATGATTGACCTCATCTACACTGTTAGAAATTTCTATCGTAATTTCCCGAAACCCGTAACTGAAGTTTTATTTAGTTAGAATTTCGTAAAATTAACATATAATTTTTAAAAAAATTTATTTATTTTCAGTTATAAAGTGTTGAATGTTCCGATACTTGTATCTGGAAATTCTGAGACTTACAAAAGGAAAAATTTTACGTTTTGGGTAATTGAAGTTCTATGCAGTTACATGTAACTGAAAAATTCTGTTGCAGTTAGGTAGTTTTATGAAATTTTTATGAAAATTCAGTCAAGTTTCTTAATATTAAGAAAAAGTTTCGCAATTTTAAGATACCTTTACTCAAAAACATCATAAATATCGTCAAATTTTACGTAACATTCGTAACATCAACATTTTGGAAATTTCCAAAAATTTCTGATAGTGTACTTAACTTGATAATTTTATGAGGAATCGCTTACATGTATGAGTGCAATATCAGCAACAGGAGTTTCCAGTAAGGCGTTAAAGTCAGGATGAACCACTATATTCTGAATCCTAAAACGTGGAAAAGCAGTTTTAATAACGAGACTTCCAACCAAAACGAAGACTTGTCCAAATTCTGATGGTTGAAATCTATGAACGCAATGAGCGGCAGTCAATACATGTAGAGTAGAAATTAAAGCCCCACCACATATTTGAGAACCTTGATGTTCCAAATAAACTACGTAGGTGTTGATTTCCGGCCCAAAAGCCTCTCCACCAACTATCTTACTGGTTAGCAGTGCCGAATTGGGTTCTGTAGTCATTTTTTACCAAAATAATTATTCATAACAAAAAAAATGTAATAAAATTACGAAAATTACACTTTTAAATAATACATTTTTAATATTGTCATGAGCAAAAAGACAAATCAAAGGACCAAAATCAAAGTAATTCTATTCAAGTCTATCCTCAGTCTATCCATATGGATCTTTTATTATCGCTTCATTTATTTACGTTCCTTCCAAACCTTTTGCCAACTTTAGATACTTTTTTATACTCATTCTATAATTTTAATTAATTTTTTGCGAGAAAATTGGCTCATATCATTTTATTTTTGAAATTGTGTTACAACCAGTCATTATAGAAATAAGCTAATTTATAAAAATGTGAAAGTTAATCAGATAAACGTAAGTAGCTAAAAATAGATATTCTGAGAAGATTCATAAAAATATTCTGAGAATATAATCTCTAAATTTATTTAAATAAATTTTAATGTAATCAAACTGTTTTGGACTTCAACTAATTTACGTAAATATTAGAACCCCCATAGCACAATATCTTCCCTGAACGCTCCCATGGAACGTTCAAGGAACGTTTTTGTAGAACTTTTCGCTGGAACATTCAGGGAGCATTCACAGAAAACGTTCCTTGGACATTTCACGGGAACAGTTAAGGAACATTTTTTGGGAATGTTTCTGGAATTATTTGCTACAGCATTCAGGGAACCTTCCTCATAGATAATTCTGCTGCTTCAAACATACTAATGTAGGGAATGTTTTTCATAAGTAATTTTAGACATTAATTTATAGGTAAAATAAAAAAAATTAATTACAAATATTAGTCTTTGAATTATATATTTTAATATGATTTAAATATAAAGAACAATCTACAATTATACAGGTATGGAAAGAAGAACCAATAAGGTCTATCTGGTGCCAGAAATCCATTGTAGTTGTTAATTTAATATGTTTAACATACTATAATTGCAATCACCGACGACACGCATACCAGTAAATCCATAAAAGTATAATGCGCAGATACGATATCTTACAAAAGAAAGATATAACTTAAAATTATTTAACGATGTTCGATTATAAAGGAACTGTGCAATTACCATTCGGGAACTAGAAAAAAATCATGAATGTTCCCGCGAAAAGTTCTACGAACGTTCGTTAGAAATGCTTTCTGAACGTTCCTATGGAAGGCTCCTGGAACGTTCTTTGCGAATATTCTCTTAATGTTCCTGCGAAAAGTTCTGCGAACCCTCGCTAGAAATGCTCTCTAAACGTTCCTATGGAAGGTTTCAGGAACTTTCTCTGCGAATGTTCTCTGAATGTTCCCGCGGAAGGTTCTCTCAAAATTCCTTTTGAACGTTCCTGGAACTTTCCACAGGAACATTCAGAAAACATTGCTTTGGAACGTTAAAAAACCCGGACATTTTCTTAGCTCTAGGAACGTTCCTTGATCGTTCTAATGGAACCTTCCGAACGTTCCATGGGAACGTTCAGGGAAGGTATTGTGCTATGGGGGAAAATCCTATTTTTCGAAAAACTTATACCTTTCACGGAATACATGAAGAAATTTCCTTACTCACATAAAAATGTGTAGAAAGAACATTCGCAATATAAACTTTTTTTACTTACATTGAATGGTTGGAATATATTTCGGTAACACAAAATGTATGAATCAGCAGTGGAAATTTTTTCCTCAATATATTTATACTTTGAATAAAAATAATTACCCTGGGAGTAGGAGGCAGCTGAAAGCATGCAGAGTATCCCAACAATCGGAATCTTCATTTTTGTTAATTTACAGAAACTCTTTACGGTAAGTTTGAATGATCCGCAGTTAAACTATTCCGTGCAAATAAGTACGAAAAAATGATAATTAGTGCTAAAAAAAAATTGCTTTGTATTATTCGATAAGGAAAATTATACAGAAAGTTTGATTTATATACAAGCATGGCATAAGGCTGAATCTGACATATAGATATAACGTTATGATCACAGTCCGTACTTATTTCCAAGGTCGAATGTATTATGTAACCTAGATAACACAGGGTCTTTCACAGAAGTTTCTTTCGGGTAAACTTCTTACATATAAGACAGTTTTTCGAGCACTTCTCGCAAGAGGTAAGATAACAAAGATATGGGAAGTCTTTTTCCCACTTACGAAACGGAAGTATAAAAAACTTCATTGATGACGTCAGATTTGCTTCCACTCTTAAGGTTATGGGCCATACAGGTGACGAGACCAATTCAGTTACTGGATATCGATTTTTTTCTCCATATAAAATTTTAAATCAAAATAAATCGATCCAAATTTAGGAAATGATAAACTGTCGGTAACACTGTCGGTAACATACTCTGATGCAAAGTTGCTAAAATTACTTAATTTTACTAACATTTCTTTTATATATTAATTGCCAATAATACTTTAGTTTTACAATTTAAAATTTAAAAAATTACCAAATTTTGTGCGAGATATTTTATAACCAAAAAAAGTTATTTTACATAGTTGAATTAACAAATAATTTTTGTCATGTGACCTGCTTGGCCCATAGCCTTAAATGAAAAAGTCTGTAAATGAAATGAATGCATCAACGTTCAGTATGTTAGTGTTCAAAAGCAAAAAAATCGGCGATTTTTAAAAAAAATAATATGGTGCATACCGAGGGGCATCTCACTCAAAAATTCAACGTCTAAAACGCTGAAAGTCGAAGGAAAATACGCACGAAATACGAGGTCTGTTAAAAAAATAAGGTGAATTTTAAAATTTCGAAGGCTATGTACATTCGATTTTCGATTTTTTTTTCCTATTTTGGCGCACTTGTCCCGAATGTATGTTTACAGTTTCAGCAATATAGCAAATTTTGTGTAAAAAATGGAATTAAGTGCACAAAAACACTTGAAATGTTGAAAGTGGCATACGGTGAGTGTACTGTGTCAAAAAAGTGTTTACAAGTGTTACAAGCTCTTCACAGAAGGTCGAGACGAGGTGAATGAAAACGCTCGCCCTGGACGGTCCAGCATGTCAAAAACCAATGAAAACACTGAAGCGGTGGAGAAAATTGTTATGGAGAATCGTCGATTCACTATTAGAGAAGTTGCTGAGGATGTCGGCATATCGGTTGGCTCGTGCCATGCAATTTTTTCGGATATTTTGGGTCTGAAGCGTGTGGCAGCGAAGTTCGTTCCAAAGCTGCAGAATTTTGACCAAAAAACCCGTCGCATGACCATCGCTCGGGAAATGTTCAATGACGTCAACGACGATCCAGTTTTGCTTAAAAGGGTCATAATTGGTGACGAATCATGGGTATATGGTTATGACGTCGAAACCAAAGCGCAATCGTCCCAATGGAAGCACACTGAATCACCAAGACCGAAAAAAGCACGTCAAGTTCGGTCAAATGTCAAGGTTTTGCTCACTATTTTGTTTGATTATTACGGCGTAGTGCATCGGGAGTTCTTACCACAAGGTCGTACGGTTAATAAGGAGCTAAAGTTTAAAATTTAAGGAGAGAAACGCCCGGAATTGTGGAAAAACAATTCATGGCTTTTGCATCACGATAACGCACCTGCTCACTCGTCATTGCTTGTTCGTAATTTTTTGGCCAAAAACAACACCGTAATCATGCCTCAGCCACCCTGTTCCAAACATTGAAGAGACCCATGAAAGGACGGCGTTTTGCCACGATTGAGGACATAAAAACCGAATCGCTGAGAGAGCTTCAGGTAGTACTACCTTTAACGAGAGCCAAAAGTTTCGCGCTTGCCGTGCGGGCAAACCCTAGTACTGTTGCGATATCACCAGTGTAATAATTTTGGCTGAAGCTGTACACACGGATGAGCGCACACACTTAGCGAAATCAGCTGCTCGAAAGCTGGCAACGTCGCGCGATAAAACAAAAGTTTAAAGTTAAAAGCTCGGTACGCCTTTCTCAGTTGCACACATTTTGCTATTTCGTACTTTCTCTCGCTCAGTTGCGACGTTGCCACTCACTCGGCTCATTTATATAGTGCTCTTTATTGAACTCGATTTCAACAACTTTAAAGCATTGTTACAAATTGAACATTTATATATAAATGTAATATTTTGATATTATTTTTATCTGCGGGTGTGCTGCAGGCCTCTTGCAGGTGTCTGATTGAATACAGGCCTGCTACAGGCCTGTTGCAGGTCTCTAAACGAGCTGGAGGCCTGCTGCAGTCGTAAACGATTTTCACCCGGGACGCCGGAATGAGAGAAAAGCTTCGCTGAAATGAAGACACTATTAACACTATCGAGCTTAAAGATTCTATCCGTCTGTATGTTTATATCTCTCCCGCTTTTTCTCAAATTCATGGATTGCACTGGAGATTTGCCAACGTTTAAAAGCCATGGGAAAAATCCAAAAGTATGGAAAATGGGTACCACACCAACTGAACTATAGACAAATGGAAAATCGAAAAAACGTTTGTGAAATGCTGCTTCAATGGTTCGAAAGGAAATCTTTTCTGCATCGAATTGTCACGGGGGACGAAAAATGGATTTATTTCGAGAATCCGAAGCGGAAAAAATCATGGCTTAAAACCCGGTGAGACGGTAAATACGGATCGCTACCGACAATAAATTATCAATTTGAATCATGCGTTGATCGAAAAACGGCCGGAATGGGCCCGAAGACATGGCAATGTTATCCTACAACATGACAACGCACCGTCTCATACCGCTAAAGTGGTGAAGAACACATTAAAAGCATTGAATTGGGAAATATTATCGCACCCGCCGTACTCACTAGACCTCGCCCCGTCCGACTATCACCTTTTCGCATCGATGAGACACTCACTAGCAGAGCAGCGCTTCGCCAATTTTTAAGAAGTCGAAAAATGGCTCGTCGAATGGTTTGCCTTGAAAGAGAAAAAGTTTTTTTGGAATGGTATCCATGATTTGCCTGAAAGATGGGCAAAATGTGTAGAATCCAATGGTCAATACTTTGAATAAAGAATTTTTGAGATTCCCTTGAGAATTAAGTGTTTTCCCAGGAAACAAAAAACCATTCACTTGCGTTAAATTTGAATGGGCTTTGAGGTGTTCTGAATTGCGTATCTGTCACTGGAATTTCAGCATTAACAGATTGAAAACCAATATTTCCGATAGAAAATAATGTATTTAAAGTGAACAATCGTTTACAATACAATTCGTATTCTGTTTTTATTGTATTTCTCTTATTCAGAGTGACCTTTTAAGACTTCCATTTCATTTGGAATTTCAACCGATTCATGCGAACATCAATGAATCGTACATTGCCATTAGAAATTATTTGAGGTTAATCAGTCTTATTCAACCCTATTCACTTAACGATTTAACCAATGTCGAATGGCAGATTTAAAACATTGCGCACAAATGGCAGATTCCAAATGTCACCATCCGATTGAATTTTTATTTCCTGAATATGCAAATGACAGATACACAATTCAAAGAGACGCGCGTTCTATCGGTTTTTTTTCCTGGGTTCTTCATTGAAAAAACAGGCAAACTTCAACTAACCCCCTTTGGTATTCCACTGGTTAAAAATGTCCCAGGTCGTTGACAGACCGGGAAACCTTTCAAAACTCGCTTTTAAAAAAAAAAGATCGAAAAAATCATGCTTTTTTTTTTTAAACTGATTTTTTTTATAATTAATAATTTTTTAGATCAATTTCGTATTTACCATCGGAAAGGGCATGTCTTTAACTTCAAAAATATGTCCCTCTCAATTTTTTCAGTCGTGAATAGCATAAGTTACACGGCCTCAAAGACCGGTGTATCGTTTATGCCATTTTGGCCCTTAACTGGTTAAAGGAGTTGTGTTCTAATGATACAAAGATATGGAAGTTGAGAATTATTAATTGAATCGTTTAAGCTGAGGGTCAACAGTTTCTGGGTTTATCATACGAAAAAATAAGAATAAAAAGTTTTGAAATCAGTTAATATCTTCTGTTCACATTTTTTATTCGAAAATATTAAAAAATTCCTATTGGTTAAAAAATTTCAGCAAATAATAATAATATAATAACAATAATAGAGAATTATGAATTTAAAAAAATTTTCTGAATTTAGAATTGTTCGAAAATTTGCATTCACAAAATTGTAAATGCATATTCCAGAAAAGCCAGAAAATATTTTCGTGGTGTTTGAATCGTTCCAAAATAGTGAATTTTAAGATTTTTGAGCGAATAAGAAAATATTGTAGAAGTTTCGAACGAAGGAAATAAATAAAAGATATTAACTGACTTCAAATTTTGTTTTTATTCTTTTTCGGGTGCTTTCTTTGCCCTATTCAACAAAGTAAATAGAAGGACTTTCAACCTTTCAAGTATAAGATTCTACATCTGACATGAGGTCTTAAATCTTAATTGCGTATTATCAAGGTAGATATAATGGATTGCCTAAAACTTAAAATTGACTTACAAGTCTCAATTTAGAATGTTTTCTTTCAGCTAAATTCGGATTTTTCTTTAATGATGCTTTTTTTTAATTCTACTTTCTTTGGTACTGATTATTTGAGAAAGTGTGTGCATACTAACCTGAGTAGCGTGTAATATTTATATATTTTTTTCAATAGTTGGAGAAAATATTCCAATGTTTGATAAGAAACGTAATAATATTTAGAACAGACCATACCAAAGTTAACGAGCGAGTTGAAAAGTCGATTAATACAATGAAAATTCTGGAACCCACTCGTGGCCACTTTGTATATTCATCACATCATAACATCGTTGTATACATATACAATACACGCTTAAAATGAACCTTATATACTTAATTTAATATAATAACGTGACATATTTGACAGCGTGTCTACTATCATATTAAACCAACAGTTACAACATTTTTATTGAATTCTTTTTGTTTTGACATAGGGGCAGTTTTTTCTTTCTTTTTATTCAAAAAATTATTATCAAGGGACCAATGGAGATATGAGTGAACTGATGCATGGGACCTTGTGAGAGGACACTTCAATCCTCTGCAGCCTGCGACCAAGAACAGTCCAACCCAACAAAAGGCGGAGCTGATGTGAGCCTGGCTTTTCTGAGGTGGTGTGCCATGCGGGATCAGAAGCCAGCCCCTTCGGGACCTTGATCAGGTAGTGCGTATTGAACACAGACGTCGGAGTCTGTGTTGCCCCGAGCGAGTCTGGTCCATCCGTGTTCTCCGGGACCGGCTAAGCGGAGGTTGGACCCCAGGGAACTGGGGTAGGACTGCGGCCTGAGGGTACACCCGTTTCTAACTACTCCAACCGACTTCTCTACGCACGATGCGCTGGTAAAAATTATTAATGGATTCCAAAAAAAAACTGGGAATAAGGAGGCGATGGCTTCTTTGGAAGCTGAGGGGTGAAAGGACGTCCTTCAGCTCCTAAAGGAGCAGAGTAAGAAGATGGAGAGGTTAGCAAGGGCCATCAGTGTTATCCAAGAGGGTATGCTGAGGAATAACACTGGCTTTGTAAAAAATTGCGTGAACGAGGCTACTGAGGTGTTGAGCGGAATGCTCAACACCAATAAATTCAAGATAATAGTCAACAGTTTTTATAAGAGAATTTCTATTAATGGCATACAATTTTTCCTCTTGATTTTTCAATTCTTTACGAGCTTTCATACAAAACAGACAAACATTTTTGATATCTGTAGTAAAATCTGTGTTTTGGTGCTCTAAATGTTGAGTCTCTGTTGAGTCTTCTTCAATCCGTATTTAATCTTCACTATTTCCGGAACGAACGGTTTCTTTGGGTTGTGATTGTAAGACAACGGGGTCAAGTTCCTTAGATATTGCAGCATGTGTTTCAGGAATATCTAAAAAAATAGTTTAAAATAGAAAGGTTACATACACTTCTTAAAAAAACTATGACAATAGAAAAAATTCCAAAATTTTTTGGTGATTTTTAAAAAAATGTAACTTTGTCAATAATACTCTTAATCTAGTCGAGAAGTTTATTTCCTGCGAAAAGTTGTTAAAAGTGTCCTAAAAATATAAGAGATAGCTCATTCGATTCGGAATGATATTATTGTTTATCAACTAATGTTAAAATAAAATTTAAGAGATCTTAACAAACCCAAAATTCATAATTTTTATTTTCTCTACACGCTAGTATTTTTTTCAAATTTCTTCATTTATAATTTAATTCTTTATTAAATAAACAATTTGTTAAAAACAATTGAACTATTAACGAGTTATAGACCTGTAAACATTTATTGTGTTGTAAAAGAAAAATGGAAAAAAAATGATTATATTATAATTATTTATTATTATTATTATTATTATATATGATTATTATATATTATTATTATATTATATAATTTCAAAAACTCCAAAAAAATATAAAAAAAGGTTTTTAACAATTTTAACGAGTAACTACATTTATTTAAAGCCTTTGTCAAACATTAAAACAGCAATAACAAATTATTAAGATAAAATAAATTTTTCAATAACATTAATTAGATTTTTCATTTTTGATTAACTTAAAAAATGTATGCAAATAATTTAAAAATAGAAAGAAAATTAACTCCCACGTAAATACGCGGTACAAACGTCCAACATTTTTTTTTTTAATAACATTATTATGAATATTATATCTTCCAGTATTTTTATTTCGATTGAGGTAGAACTTTCATTGTAATAAATAATCTAATTTGAGACAGTACCTGATAATGATTGAGTCTGTGCAACTGATAGATAATTGTTTTTTGTACCGTCCTGATAATGAAGTGAAATTTGAATAGCGTCGAGTATGATAGCCTTTTGAAGAGGGCACTTCTAGTGGTAAAATAACGTCTTTATATTTAAGTTGATTTTTTTGTCGAATTTTTAACACATTTTTGCACTTTTCTAAAGTTACCTCAGAGAAAACAATAATTTTATTATTTTTGCTTTTACAAAACACACAAGAAAAGGTTATGTTTGCTACTTTTTTTACCTTTATTTGATAAAAATAATTGTGTTTTTTTAAAATGCACAACAATAATACACAATATTACATATAATTGATAAAATAAATGTTTATAAATTTTTATTTTATCGCTTATAGATTATAAAAAAAATATATCAACTTAAAGCAACTGAAAACTCATGTTTTTACAGTCGTTGAACGTGGCGTCGAATTAGAACTGGTCTGACTAGCGGTGAATAATTTGATGAGACTGGACTGAACTGCACTGACTGGACTGAACTCGCGGTAAGAAGTGACGACACTGAACTGGACTCGCGTTGATTACATTTTAGAAATCGGACGTTGACTGAGCGACTGAACTGACTTCTATTGGAACCTTCGCCTTTTATAGGCCCAAAGTATGTCAATTATGGTGGGGGTAAAAGACCAGGTGTTCCACCTTTTCCATATTTGGTATTGAAGCTTAAGATCGGATGAGTTGCCTTCTCCGATGACTCATGGTCCGATGAAATTTATTACCTGGCATTAATGTCACAGCCAAATATATCAATTCTATTTTTGTAATGTTTTTATGAATTAATAATATTTTTTAACCATCATTTTTTAACTAACTCTCACCTTGCGCTAGTCGTGTTCGGCCTGTTATTGCCAAGGAGACTGGCTATTCCCTATTCATAGACTGTACGATTACGCACTATAGCTACTTGTTTCAAATCCGTAGCCTAAATTGTGTCACTGGTTCTCCGACTCAAAGTGACACATCATCTTGACATTCTTGATACTCATCAATATATCACGAGATTTATTCTTACAAAATTTTTGATGAAAATAAATAAATTAATTAATGAAATAAATATTTTAATGCATGTAAGGTACTATATTATTTGGGAGTATACATTCCGACATTTTGACTCCTGATAGTTAACACTCAAAATACACAATTATATTCACTTGCTCACGCACTGAATGAACTCCACATTGGCTAGGAGTCAAAATAGCGAATATGCACTCCTGGGTAATATAGTCATAGAGTTATTATAGATTACAATTATTATACATTATTATAGAGTACAATGTCGGGAAAATTCAAATTAATTGAATTTTAAAACTTCATAAATAAATTGCGTAATTAATTAAATTAATAGTCAATTAATCAAATAAATACATAATTTATATAGAAAATTTGAATATATAAATAATTTTATCTCATTAGAAAGATTGAATCAGGTGAGTCAAAAATAATTATTTAGTATTTTATTTTTTTAAATTTACTGTCTTAAAATTAATTTAATTTTTGCATTGAAGACATCTTTTATCCACAAGTTTACACTTTTACTAGTATTACCCGTCGTTCCTCTGGAATTTCTTTTTTATTTTTTTATTTTTTTTTTATGTCTTTTTTTGGTAAGGAGGAAAAATGGCGAAATCTTTTATAGACGTTGTACAGGACTCTCCTAGGACGGATCTAGGCATACCTGTTAAAACCAAAAAAAAACCCTCCCTCTCACGTACGACTCTTCCATCATCTGTTCGCCCGGGACTTCCATCCGCGGACACACACCCGTTAGGCAGGCCGACTAGCCGCGCCAACCAGGGGAGGAATAAAAAGATTTCTCCCCCGATCGACGCGGACAGCCAAGTCCGCCCAAGACGCAGGACGCGCCCCACCACGTACAGACAAAAAGTGTGTGCTCTGCATTTTTCACAAGGGATTTGCAGTAGCGACACGACTCATCCTCTCTTTTCTTGTAGCGCTTTAGGTACGCATTAAAGCAACCATGACCCGAAAGCGCTTGCGCCAGGTAAAAGCCGACTTGACCGAGCTTTCTATCCAGCCAAGTGGCGAGCTACGAGATTAGACGGTGTGTCCATCTCCCGGATTGGTCACCATGCCATCTCGTCTGCCATTTCTCGACGAGTCTGCGACTTCCATCCTTGCGCATGGCTTCCTTCGCACGAGCGATTTCCTGCAGGTTTGTTATGCAGATGAGTTCCTTACGGAGCTGAAAGGTCTCCTTCCTTTCCTCCGCCAATAAGTCTATTGGTGGGACGCTCGCCAGGACCAGCACAGCGCTCGTCGACACAGTTCGGTATGCTGAGACAATTCTCAGCACCACACCTCTTTTTGCGGAGAACAGCTTCTTCTGGATAGCATGGTTGTTAAGGGCACTTGTCCAGACAGGAGCTGCATAAAGCAGCTTCGAATTTACCACTCTCGCCACCAGCATTCTCTTAGCTTCTCTGGGGCCACCAATGTTGGGCATGAGCCGAGTCAAAGTGGCTCCACATTGGATGGCTTTTGCAGTCACGATCTGCAGGTGTTCGACGAAGCTAAGCCCTCGATCCAACTGCACACCCAGGTACTTAATGCTCTTTTTCCACTCAATTTGGAATCTTCGGGTATTGGAAGGATCTCCTGTCCGTGACCAGCAAAGCCTCGGTCTTTCCAGGGGACATTTTCAGGCATCTGCTATCCAACCAACGCTTTGCCCGCCACAGACTATCATTGATCCTCAGCTCCAGGATTCTGACGTCGTCAGCGGCACACACGACAAGTGCGTCATCCGTGAAGCCGATGATGCTCGTTTCAGCAGGCAGGTCCATGCGCAGGAAATCGTCGTACATGACGTTCCAAACGAGTGGACCCACCCGTGACCCTTGAGGGCGCCACATGACATCTCTTCTTCGAGAGACCACTTGTCGCCCTCGTATATCACCCACCTGTCGCTCAGATAGTCATCTATCATCCGCAACAGGTAGTCTGGAACCTTTTTCCGCACCATCGCCTTAATGCAGATGTTCCACCTCGCGGTATTGAACGCATTGCGTATGTCAATGCTGATCAATGCGCAGAATCCCTTGCGCTTACCAGTTCCTCATCTTGCTTTAGTGGCGATGTCCACCACTGCCTGGATGGCGTCCACTGTGGACCTGCCTTTCCGAAAACCGAACTGGTTTTCCGAGAGACCGTTCTCGCCGACCATGTGACCCTGTAGTCTTTGTAGGATCATTTCCTCTAGAAAGAAGAAGAATGCGAGAATGCAAGAACCATCTTGCATCACATCAAAACAAATGAATACGATTTAAATAATATAATCTTAACCTGACATGAGTGCGCATGCGCATTTATGTTTGTGAAAATTTGCGAATGATTTAAAGAAATGCGCATGCGATTCAGACTTAAAATTCGTTGCATTTCTTCGAGCTTGTCACTTATTGTACAGTCACTGCATCCGATTTGGGATCAAGTTTGTACATAAGTTCGGCCTCCTTAAGGAGGAATTACACCTCTGAATGCAGGCATTATGCATGCAGAAAAACAAATATGGCATATCACACCTCGCATTTTCCGACCTGAGAAAATCATTCATTTGGCAGGAAGCTATGAATAATCATTTTTTAAAAATTTAATTAATTAAATTTGTTCATCAAATTGGGCATCATAATTTTATAAAAACGATATCAATTTTACGTACTTCACATAAAAATACAAATATGTAAGGAAATGTAATAAATTCACATAACTTTTGTACTGTATTGCTGGCTGTGTGTAATTTTTGTGTATGGTAACATAGGTAACCTATGTATGCCGGGTGCTTGCAGACAGAATTCATTCTGTTTATCAAAATTTTAGTGCAATTTAATTGTAACAAACACAAAATGAACGCAACAGATATAGGGGTATGCTCTATGTTTTCCTGTAGAGGACGAAATGCTCCCATTTCAGCGTCACGTCACAATTCTCCTTGAACAGCTTGTCCTTCAATCCATGTGTCTACATAATTAGCTGGACAGCAGTAGCGCATATCAACTGGTAATAGGCTTTCATTTTTTTAAATATAGTTATGAAGACAAACCGCTACTAAAATTATTAAATTACAATTTATTTCAGTAGCTTAAAGTTTCATCATATTCTGATGTAATACCTGAAAGAATATTAAATTCTTCATTTTGAAAGTATGTATACCTGTACATCTTCAACCAAACATTCGATATCATTATCTAAATAATATGGATTCACATTTTCCTGATTTTCTCTGAATTTCTCCCACGGTTGATCTGTGTTAATAATTGCGTTTCCTTTCGACTCGAGATCACATTTATTTATGTTATTTATACTTGAAGAAATTTCATGTGAGGGGAGAAACTTATTTCTTGACTTGAAATTACTGGGAGCTTGAACTGTCTCGTTCTACAAGTAGTTCATAGAATCTTCTTCCAAACACTCAATGTTATCATTTAAATTTCTTGGGTTTACATCTTCCTGAATTGCACTAAACTGTTCTCATGATAGGTCTCTGTGGCAAATTATGTTGCCTCTCGATTCGAGATCGCACTTATCCATACTTTGAAAACAAGGATGATTCATGATATTCATAGTTTTCATTCTTTTTTTACAATAAAAACAATAGAAAATACAAGGATTCTGAAAATTGAATATGATTATTACATAAAATAAGTTTCTAACAGTACTTTTTGCATGAGTGTGTTATAGAATTTAAGGTTTTGGTTGGTTGATTGAGGCCAAGAATGTTCTGCGATAGAGGACGCGCCTGCGCAAGAGGGAAAAAGAAGGGGAAGAGAGAGAGAGAGTTGTTGGGTAAAAAGCAGAGTATGGGCAGTGTGCTGCGAGAGAAAAGGTTAAAAAAGAAACGTATGATAAAAAGAAAGGAAAAAGTTAGTGGTGTGACAAGACGAGAGAGTGATAGCGAGAGATCTCTAAAATTCGGAATGAGCTTGTGTTTTTTACTTAGTGGCTTTCCCGCTGATCTTGCGCGTACGTTTATTCAAATTAATAGCCATTGTACACTGGTAATAACCTGCCTATTAAAATAATTTTTTATCTATTACTGATAGAACAGCTTGCTTAATCCCACTCGCCCTACTCCCTCGATCCCTAAAGATACCATTTTAAAATTTATAACAAATCAGAAGTGGGATATGTGAGTTAGCTGAACAAAAGAGAAGAAAGTGGAGAAATTCGTGTGCTGGAGGGACTAGACAAAAAGTGTAAAATGGCGACGGATGAGTTCGATCAGTTTCAACGGCAGCTTCGAAATCATAACCTAGAAATGGAAACCGAAGGTTCAGGGACAGAGCAAGATAGGATTGCGGCTTTGGAGGCCGAGATTCAACGGCAAAGAAATCGCCGAACCGAGGAAAAGCGACGCTTTGAGGCTGAGGCAAACCAACTCAAGGCGAAGTTGGGGCGATTGCAGGCTAGCACAGGTGCTGCAAGGGTGGAGGATTTGGAACATGGCCCGTCTGGCAACACTGCAACCATCGATGGAAGTGTAGCACAGGATGTTGTGCGCGCCCTGACATCTATAGAGGGCGCACTATCGCACCTTCATTTTTCGATTGCGACACAAGCAGAACAGCAGCAAGGTATAACAGGGAGAGGTATTCAGCATTTCATGGGAGACACTAAGTCTTTGATCCGTGAATTTCATGGAACGGAAACACCCGAGCAGGCAAGTGCATGGCTAAGAGAATTTAAAAATTCTGCTACGCTGTACGAGTGGACGGAAGCAGTAAAATTTAGTGTTGCCAAAGCGCGGTTGAGGGGAGCTGCTTTGAAGTGGTTAATGTCAAAGTCGGCCGAATTAAAAGATTTTCAAACTTTCGAAACTGCGTTCGAATCAACATTTTTATTGGCACGAAGTGTTACGGAAAAGTTACGTATTATGACAACTCGCGAACAAAATCCCCTAGAGACAGTGCAAGAGTATGTGTTAGATAAGATTTGGCTATGTACAGGACTGAACCTAACAGTGAGTGACATCCGTGATGAAATAGCAACAGGCTTGTTGTCAAAGGACGCTGCAAATCTTCTCATTTCACGTGAATTTGATACCACCGATGCGATTCTTCAAGAACTATTAAGATTTGAGAGATTGGATAATTCTAGGCGACAGAGAACCATCGAGAAGAGAACAGCGAGCGGGAGAAGCAGTTTTCTCCCCAGGACAGCAACAAATGAGATGACAGCATCGGGAATGAAGAAGGAGGTGCTGAGAGAAGAGGAGAAGAAATACATACCAAGAGTTTCTACAGCTGCAGATATTATAAAGTGTTATAACTGTAAATTAAGGGGGCATATTGCCAAAAATTGTCCTAGTCCGCGTAGAGAAATAAGATGCTTTCTATGTAAACAAATAGGCCATATAGCTTCACGTTGTATGAGCGGAAGAAAAGTGTCAGAAAGAAAAGAGTCAAATGACGTAAAAACGGCAGAAGGTTATGTAAACGCTATTAGTAGCGAATATAGGGAAAAGGATTTAGAAAAGTTCATTCGTGAAATTCAGGTTGGCAAGGCTAAACTATGCGCTCAAATCGATCCTGGTGCGTCGGTAGTAGAGTTTAGAGTCGTGCCTGACACGGTTCAGGAGTATGATATAATGCTGGGTAGACCTTTCACAGAGTCGCTGGATGTTTCTTACACGCGAGTTGGGTACGAACTAAATTTCATGAATGTAGATCCTAGTATTTTTGAGGACAGCGAATCAGGTCGTAATTTCTTTATCGCGGAAGAGGAGAAAGTAATGGAACCAGACAGAGTAAATTTTATAAAAGTCAATTCGGAGGTAGGAGTTCTCGAATTACCTATTACAATCTACGCGACAGA
Source organism: Diplolepis rosae (assembly GCA_030998225.1). Lineage (NCBI taxonomy): Eukaryota > Metazoa > Arthropoda > Insecta > Hymenoptera > Diplolepididae > Diplolepis > Diplolepis rosae. The sequence continues at coordinate 5,555,011 of JAPYXD010000710.1, forward strand.
GAAATTCAAAGTAAAGGTGGGACAGAAAATTGGGAATGATATTCTCGCGATCGAGGAAGTGCATAGAAATCTAAAACGTGACAAACCCATGTCAGAAATGGAAATTTATACGGATGAACAAGTTACGCTACCCCAGAGACAACAATTGATCAATTTATTTAACGAATACTTAGATTGTGTCGCGCGCGATATTTCGGAATTAGATTGCGCAAATAATTTAGAAATGGAAATTCAGCTAAAAGAAGGAGCAACACCTTTTCAAACAAAACCTTACCGTATGAACGCCAATGATCGCGCTGATTTAGACAAAATCGTAAATGAATATAAACGAGCTGGAATTGTTTCAGAAACAAATTCTGAGTTCGCGAGCCCTGCTTTCATCATTCGGAAGAAAGATGGAACCTCACGGATGGTAGTAGACTACCGTAAGTTGAATCAAATAACAAGGCCGTATAATTTTCCTATACCCAATTTTGATGACTTAATCGAGAAGGTCCACGGAGCGAGATATTTTGCCACGCTGGATCTAGCGTCGGGGTATTTACAATTGCCAATGGAGAAAAACTCACGTGACAAAACTGCCTTTATAACTGAAACACAAACCGGCGAGTTTAACAGGGCAATGTTCGGACTGGTAAATGCCCCTATGTACTTTGCCAAATTAATGCATCGAGTGCTAGGATTCGCACAAAGGAAAGGAATCGCAATTACATTTTTTGACGATACTTGCGTATTCGCGGAAAATTGGGATAAGTTATTGGAAAATCTCAGAGAAATCCTTGATTTGCTGCGGGACGCAAAGCTAACACTTAACCTGAGTAAATGTCGGTTTGGAATGCGAAGGGTAGAGTACTTGGGATATATACTAGGAGAAGGGGAACTAAGACCTGGGGAAAGGAAAATAATAGCAGTAGAAAACTTTCCTAAACCTAACAATCAACATGACCTTAGACGGTTTTTGGGCTTAACAAATTTTTTTAGAAGGTTCGCAGAAAATTTCGCTAGAATTGCGGCCCCACTCACAAAACTTTTAAAAAAGGAACAATCTTTTGTCTGGGGTGATGAACAAGAAACAGCGTTTCGAACCTTGAAAAGAAATTTAGTGAAGAGACCGGTGTTAAAAATGTACAATCCAAAAGCGGCAAAGACAGAATTACATACATACGCTTCAGCTGTGGGTTTAGGGGCACTTTTGTTGCAAGCGGATAAATTGGGAGACCCACTGAAGTTGGTATATGCCATTAGTAGTAGAACTACCGAGACAGAACGATTTTATCACTCAAGCCGCCTAGAGTTACTTGCAATTGCGTGGGCGTTAGGACGTTTACGAAATTTTCTAATCGAAATTGAATTCACTATAGTAACTGATTGTCAGTGTCTGGTAAACTTGAATGCATGGAAGACACAAAATCCACAAATTGCACGATGGATGAGTGAAATAAATGAGTCTAAGAGAGTGTAGGCTGGTGCAGAAACGTCTGTTGTGCGCGTGGAGCAATTACTTCACAACAATATATTTTCTCTAATATTTATTAAAGAATCAATCCAAATCGTTTAATATTGATACCAGAAAACACAAAATAAAATAACAAACACGACAAAATAACTTTGAAAAAACTATTAATAAAATGTTCTTGTAATTTTAGTATATCATCACAAAGTTATAAACTTAATAACTTTTCTAATTTTGACCACCAAACGTTGAAAATAGACTACCAAACACCACCAAACGACCACCAAACGATATCAAAAAGAATTTTTGAAAAATTCCAAAATATGGGGTGCTACTCATGATTTTGAAAACCTTATAACTTTTTCAATTTTGACCACCAAACGACAAAAGTAGACTACCAAACACCACCAAACGACCACCAAACGATTAAAAAAGGAATTTTTAAAAAATTCCAAAATATGGGGTGCAGCGTGAAGTTAGCACCCCAATTTTGAAAACCTTATAACTTTTTCAATTTTGACCACCAAACGACAAAAGTAGACTACCAAACGCCACCAAACGACCACCAAACGATTCCATAAAAAAAAATCGAAATTTTCATAGTCGGGGTGCTAACTTCACGGTGCTCAGCAATACAGTACAAAAGTTATGTGAATTTATTACATTTCCTCACATATTTGTATTTTTATGTGAAATACGTAAAATTGATATCGTTTTTTTAAAATTATGATGCCCAATTTGATGATCAAATTTAATTAATTAAATTTTTAAAAAATGATTATTCAAAGCTTCCTGCCAAATGAACGATTTTCTCAGGTCGGAAAATGCGAGGTAGTGATGGGCGATACCGATTCGATTCTTTAAGTATCGGGTATTTTTGCTCTCGATACTCGGTACTCGATTCGATACCTAGAAAGTCGATACTTTCGCGATTCGATTCTTTTTTAACCGATATCGGCTATATTGATACTTTCGTTCTTGAGAACACTTCCAAATTCCAACTAAATATACTTTGCTCTCTCACTCTAACTATAGTGAACTATAGAGACTCGTGGACACTCGTGAAGACTCGAAAGCACTCGAAAGGTAATTTCTTCTTTGCTCATCAGTCAAGTAAGTTTTACTTAATATTTCTTAATATTCTATTCTAATTTTGAGGCCGTTGAAAACAGTGATCCCAGATCTGAAACCGACGCAGTGTCTCACACTCTCAGCCTGCCTGTCGGTGTGAAGCGAGTAGGGAGCGAAGACGGGGCACGTTGTCATTTTTCTTTCCTCGTCACTCTTACATGCGAGAACGACTCGTCCCATTTCCCCTTATTCTCCTCGCTTCCTCGTTACAATGCATGCGTTTTCAACTGTTCCAAGTTTTAGATTTCAGGCTGTCGTTTATCGAGTCGAAATTGAGAAATGTGTTTTTCTCGACTCCGTGCAGAAGAGGTGCGAAGCAGACGGCAATTTCAAATTTACAGAATATGTAGTTATGGAAATAATACTTCTTTTTTCGATATTTTAATCAATTTTTCACTAAAATAAACATCTATAAGATTTAAAAAAATTGTGGAATCATTTTGAAAGTCTAAAAATTATTTTAAAGTGGAAATTTGAAATTGATAAATAATTAAAATTTGAATCTATATATAAATTGAAAATATTTGAAATTTTTAAAGGAAAGCTTAAATTATAAATTTCGAATTTCCATACTTTTTACCAATTTTGTACATTTAAAAAATTTTCAATTAGCGAATTATTTAGCATTAAGAAGAGATAAACATAAAATTTAAGATTGAATATTACATTCTCAATTTTATGTTAGACATATTTTCATCTCACTTTTTGCAGCCTAATCACAGACTTCATTCAAAAAATGAATTGCTTTACAGAAAGGAAAAATTTTCTAATAGAAGGAGATAAATTAAAAAGCTAAAAAATGTGTTCAGTGATATTTGCATCTGAGCACATAAGTATTTATTGATTTCAAATTTTACATGAAAATTTTGTTTTCAAGTTCGTGTTTAAATCTTGTCACGATTTTACAAGATCTTATGGGCAGATGCAATCTGTTAAATGAAATATTTTGTAATTCTTAATTTGCCTGTTCTTCTGAAATCGTAGAAAAAATTCAAAGTCGATAAATCGTAAAAATACTTACTTACTACTTAAATAAAAATACTTTCATTATAAAATTAAGAATGTAGATTTAGCACTCATTAGGTCAAATGTTTATTACTTCTTCATGTAAAATACTTTACGTATCATATGAAAAAAAGTTTGTAATTTAAAAAGAAAGTTAAGCACTATTGCTGTGATAAGTAAAGTCAGTTACAAAAATAAGTACAAACTACTAATGTAAGAAACGAATATGAGCAACGCAACTGTGAAATGTCTGTGATTTTGATATTAATATAAATATATGTGTGAAGAACAGTAAAAATATGTTTATTTTATGACCCTTTGTATTTTCCCAAGATTTCTGTTTATCGTGGATCTATAGATCTCAGATCAAGTCATAGTTCCAGCAAATCGACGAGTTTGTACATTTATTGTACTCACAAAAATCATTTTTAGACTTTTTGTGCTGTTTTCATATTAATTGTGCAAGATTTGTTCCAGTTGCAAACGTATACTTGTAATTTAATATATTTATATATTAGTTTTTTCATATGAAAAGTCGTGTTCTGACGTCGAAAATATACCTCTTTTTCCGTATATGTGGCTTAATTTCATTATAAACTTCCAGCGGAGTCCACATGTATCCGTCTTATCATGTGGGAAATGCGGAAATTATATTACGTCGATACCGATACCGATTCCTTAGAATCGATACTTTTTTTCTAGTATCGTACTCGGCATCGGAATCGAGTATTTAATGTACTCGAGTACTTCGATTCCGATTCTTTTGGTCGGTATCGCCCATCACTAATGCGAGGTGTGATATGCCATATTCGTTTTTCTGCATGCATAATGCCCACGAAGTAGTATAAGGAGACCCCACTCCTATGCAGCCTTTGGAAAATTTGGACGCGTAGATTCAGATTTAGTTAGTTTAACTCAAGTTAGTCTGCGCCAGAGGGAAGCACTTACCGGTACAAATTTGCGCGGAATTATTTGAATATTTAAGATTTGCAATAAATTGATATTTGAAATTTACCTTACTGTAAAAAAGTATAAAGAAGAAGCATATAAAGAGAAACTAATAACATAAATTTCAAGAAGTGATTGGACTCGGTGCGTAGTTAGATTAGGAATAATTAATATTATAAGTCATAATATTTAGTTTGAGAACGACGAAGAAATTATAGAGTAATCAAAGCTAAATAAAATTTGAGTATCGTGGCAAGGGCTTCAGAGAACCCTGGACGAGCACGAGGTTTTATAAAATGTAAACTTAGATATAAGAAACCGTTTGTAAGCGAAAAGCCGAATGAGTTATCAGATTTAATTAACTAAAGAACTTTCCAAGGTATAATTTATCATATGTGAATGATATGTTTATTAAAATTTATCTTGACAGCGAGTGCGTGAGGTCTTAGAGAAATTTGAATCGTACTCGAGATTTAAAAGGTTTTCTAGGAAGCTATTAAACTAGCTTGTGAACTTAGGGTGGTTTTTCTATAAAGAATTAAGACCTTCTTATTGGTTGGACGTATGAGTGACGTATGTTAACGTAAACTTAATGTAAAGCGGTAATTGGATGAATGTGAGGTGGGGGAGTGTCAAAGATCTAGCTAGCGAGGATAGACTAGCGCGAGAGATCTAGATCTTGAAAAAAGAGAGTAGTCAGACTTTGCTTTTAACTCTCAAACATTTATTTCGGCTCTGGCTACAATTTTGTTTAACTCGAATCTTTCTTAAATAAAATTATACTTTCACATTTATAAAAGTTTATAGTTTCTTTTAAAACTCCCAGGTTTATATTTATAATTAATTGGCGAAAACCCTACCAATAAGAGCTTTTCGTATGTGCGAATGCTCATCACGTAACATTGCATCGTTCGTTGCGCCGCTTGCGGAAAAGCGTTGCAACACAAGTTTCAAAAATATCGGCGCTCATAATAATGTAAGCGTGATTTGTACAAACAAAAATTACCAGTCATAGCCATACATGTGCGAGAAGTTTTAAATATATTAATAAACAAGTGTGTGCAAGATAATATGGTCTATTGTTTTACTGATGGTTGCGCATCCACGCACTATGTGACAGATTGGAGAAACGTCACTTCTTTTGCCCTAGCACGGTCAGTATGTTTAATTATTTTATAAATCTGTAATGTGAAGTACATTGATTTGTATTTAATTTTTGTGCTATTGCAACTATTTTTTCTTGATCTCCTAGCCAAAAGTACGGTCCTTCCGGCCGCATTTCAGTCCAGAAACAACGACTTTTGTGGCCGCTAAATTCATCGCATAATTCGTTTGTTTAATTTATTTTAATGTGACTTCATGCAATTACACGAAAAATCAATATTAATATTGTTTTCTAAGAATAAATTTTCTCTGGTATTTGTTAATTTAAAAAAAATTTGATTTTCAATTTTTTTTGCAGTTATTATATGATTGCATTTCTTATTATAATATTTCCGAATAATATATAGCTGCAACAAAAATTACGGATACTCATCAACCTCTCTTAGAAGAAACAAAAGGGTTTGCTTTCCATCTTCGCGTTGACAGGTAACATCATCTACAAAATTCAGAAAAAGGCAAAATGTAGATAACATAAACTATACTTCACTTAGTAAACACATATATATTGTATATTATATTATATTTCATATAAAAGAACAGCAGTATACTTTTAAAATAATGTTAACTATAACAGTGCCACGGGTGCCACTGTATTTGTTTATCTGTTTTCGTGCAGTAGACAACACGACAGCCATATTGTGAAAATTCAAGAGTTTGACATTTCCCTGTAAGAGGCGCTACGAGCGATGCAAAGTAACTAAATCCGAATCCACGCGTTCAAATTTTCCGCGAGTGGGGTCTCCTTATACTACTTCGTGATTTCAATGAAACGTTTCCTGGACTCACATCCCTATATAGATAGAGTAGGCACGCAATAGGGGTGCGTGTAAGTGGAAGCAGCCGATCGTTAAAAAAAGAGAGAAGGTGAGGTTGGTGAAGCTCTCTCACTCTATCAGCGCATGCGTATTTCTTGTTTTTATTTCTAATGCTGTGACAGGTTAGGTTGCATCAGCCCCCTGCATCTTAGCCAGAATGCACGTAATCCGCGAAACGAAAATGTCACAAGAATTGACCGTGGCCGCTAGGGGCGCTGATTGTTCATGAGGCCTGATTTCATTTTAATGCATGGGAAAAATGCATAAAAATTAAATTTTTGGGGATAAAAACTACTTGATCATATTTTTTTTTACAACACATTAAACTAGAAAGTTTTAAATATTATTTAAAGCAATTTTTACTGATATAAAGGGTAATATGCTTGAAATTTGGGCGAAAATTGTCTTTGTAATTCTGGCTGGAAATTGAAATCAAAGTTCTGTTATCTTCGTTTTAACATTAATATTTACATTGTGATTATTAAATAAAAATACAATATTTATTTATATTATCAATATTATTGATATTATATCAGTCTTACATATTATAATAGAAAAATTGGCTATTGAAATTCCATCAAAATGAATTATAATACGGGTATTAATTATATCATCTTGATTTTGTTAGAAAAATTAGATTTTATTATAGGACACTTTGTATTTTATATTTTAAAACTTCTCAGTAATTGAAAAAATTACATTTTTATGAACAAAATTTTCACATAAGGAATGAACGTACATTTGAAAAAGTAACAAATATAAAGAATTTATAAAATTCCTTTATAAGTATTTGAAAACACTAAGAACAAAGATGTTTGTAATAAATAATAATCAACATAATATACTATATTTCATAATAATATAATGGATATTTAGATCTCACATGCACATAATTTATTATGTGTATTTTATCTATAATTAGGGATGGGCGATCTCGATTCGATTCTACGGAATCTACGGAATTTTTTACTCGATTAATCGGTTGGATTGATATGTTTTTTCGATCTTTACGAACGATTTTCCTTTCTTTTTTTCCTGTTTCCTATTTCTATGAACTGTTCCTATGAACTGTTTTTTAGTTTAAAAGTGAGATCAAGGGGTCGACCAGGAGAATATCCTTAATGTGATATATACAAAGTATATTAATATTATAAACTTTATAATAATACTTCATATTTATGCCAGAAATTTTATCATAAATAATACTTTAAGTGATATGCAAAGTTCAAATTATATTAATATTATAAACTTTGTAGTAATACTTCATTTTTATGTCAGAAACTTTATCACTAATAATACGCATTGCTTTAGAAATTGTGCAATTTAAAAAAATAAAAAACGTTCCTGATTCGCAAATATAGTGTGTTTTTTAAGCCGAATTTCCTTTTTTATTGATATAAACACTTTTTTATTTTGAAAATTTAAATTCACAAAATATGCAAGTAACAATTATATCTCCAATTGTTATAAAACATTTTAAAAAAAGGTTATTTTACAGAAATTTATCATTTTCAGAAAAAGGTATCGATTTTTGAAGATCGATTCAAAAATCGATCTTTTTAACCGCTTAATCGATCAAATTGAATCAATAATTTCAAAATCAATTCTTTTTTTTGAAGATCGCCCATCCCTATCTATAATAACTTAAGTTCAGTCAGTCAGCTTTGTTGATTTTTTTATTCAAAGCGTTTTAAATTTAGTATAGATTAAATTTTAATAAGTTAAAGGCGCTCATGATAAATAAACCTCAAAACAATGCACTTTTTCAGAGCATTACGTGTAGCCTGTTTTGCAACCTACAGCAACAAATTTCCGCATTTTCACTTAAATTTTTATATCACCGACTGTTAAAACCATTCCAATTTACCTAAAAAGCACACAAAAGCACTTCAGACACCAGATTTTCACAAAAAACGTTAAATTTCAATGTTCTATAATGCTAATCTGTATAAGGTCGGCCTCATGAACAGCCAGCGCCACGGTGGTCAACGGTCAACATCTGTGACATTTTCAACTCCAGAGATTCCGGGGGCTGGGTTGCATTTTTTTTCAAGTCGTTTCTGCATGCGTATCGCTCTGTGAAAGAGAGAGATTGACAGAATAATTCGATTCTCTTTCTTCTTTCATTTGAAGGACGCCTCCGACCAGGCTTACCTACTCTATGTCAGAGATAAGTAGAGTTCTAAATTTCTTGGACATTTAAAATCCGGTCACGTTCTCGTGACTATGACCGTCATTTTAAGACAACTTGAGAATTTACAGAGAATTTAAGAGAATTTTACCTTCACCAATATTTTCATTATCATTAAACCTTATAATATTGTAAATTTATTTCCAAACACTATGAATTGCAATAGTGAAAGTTTCATAAAAATAAAACTACGAAAAATGTCAAGTTTTATCGGAATTCAATATCAAAATTGTTTTATAGCCATTATATTAAATTCAAACATAAAGAACAAGTAATTCAAGTTTTCTTCACACACGGAGAAAAATAATTGAAGTAATTTTACTCAAATTCCGATCAAATTTGGGACATAAGGACAAGTTAGAAGTTATTTAGTATCACTGTAATTATTTGTGATATATTAAATGTTCAAAAATGAATCAAAGTTGAGTAAAAATCAGAAGTGTAGGGTGAAGTATGAAAGCGTGCATTAAAAATTTTTAAATATATATATTATTACTCGTAGTATAGCTATAAAAACCCAATCTTTTATTAAATCACAAAAATAGTAGAGCTTTCCGTTCATTCTACTCTACGCTTCAATCGAGAGTTGAGTAAACTGTGAATCGCAAGATTTATTCCAACAGCTACATCTATTCACGCAGGAACGAATGAAATGTCCGTGAAGTTAGCACTCCGACCATGGAAAATCCAAACTTTTTTTGGTGAAATCGTTTGGTGGTTGTTTGGTGGTCGTTAGGTAGTAGTTTTCGACGTTTGGTGGTCAAAATTACAAAAACTACAGAATTTTTAGTGTTGGAGTGCTAATTTCACGCTGCACTCCACATGTTAATATTTTCCAAAATTTCTTTTTTGTAATCGTTTGGTGGTCGTTTGGTGGTCGTTAGGTGGTAGTTTTCGACGTTTGGTGGTCAAAATTGTGGGAGATATCATTTTTCAAAAAAATCTTTTATAGTATGCGCAGAAGATCTGCGCATGTGTGCACTTGGCGCGCAATTTGAAAACAAAATTATAAAAAACTATTCAGATCGTTTAATAATCTATTAAATTACATTTATTTTATGCATCTTTAAATGCTTTACATTATTCAAAGGTAAACATCATCCTTCAATAGCTATCTTAAATTTACATCACATTTATTATCTCAAAAACTAAGTTTCTTGATATTTTAAAATAATTCTTTTTGGAAGCACTTCATGATTGTTTGGTAATCGTCTGGAGGTAGTTTCTGACGTTAGGTGGTCACAATTGTGTCAGATATTAATTTTTCAGACAATTTGTCACAGTGTGCACGAACGTTGGTGCGCGCATACTAAACCGGCGCGAAATTTAAAAGACGGTAATACACAAAGTACAACTAAATACCTTGGGTAGCATATTTGATCATTACATAAAACGAATTTGATAGAAGTGTTAATTGTTTTTGAATAATTTTTTGAACAACTAAATATTGCTACGTAAAAAAGTATTATGTATAACACTTATTGTACTTGTCTAATGTTTCTCTTTAAAGCAAGTTTAAAAGAAACGAGGATTGTATCACTAATTTAGTATAAGTAGAAATATAATACTGAAAGTGTTAATTTTAGATCTGAAGTATATAATGTGTATAATATTATATTTATATGTGCTTTATGAATCTTTTCGTCCAGAAACTCCTAATGCATATTTCAAATATGCGTTTGCTATGTTCCATACATATAGGTGCCTGTGTTGAAAATTTTGGAAGAATTCTTATGTAATACGATTTCGCACACTATTTTCGTTGGAGCTCTTATTTTCCGAATCGTTCAAGCTTTTCAATAATATGTACAAAATTTGTAAAATGTAATTCTGAGAAGAGATAACCGATTTGACAATAATCAGTTGATAATAATTAACAATAGTATCAATAAATTTGGAATTCTCAAATTTTAATTGGAAAAACTATTCATTTACAGTAAAAAAGTAATACATATATTATTTTAGATACATACATAAACATATAAAAATCTTTTAAACACTTAAAACTTTTCATAACTAAAATGTTAAATGTTTTCATAGTTAAAAGTTCTTACAATATTCAAATATATTCTATCTTTGGCAGTAAATACTATGCAGAGGAATATGTTAAGGACGTAGAATAATACCTAATATTTTCTTTGTTTGAAATGTAGTTATTACACTGAGAAAAATTTTTCTGGAGAAACTCCCATAGATTATAGAAATTTTTAGTCATGAAACAAATCATGATAGACATGTACAATAAGTGTTATACATAAAACTTTTTTACGTAGCAATATTTAGTTGTCCAAAAAATTATTCATAAACAATTAACACTTCTATCAACTTCGTTTTCTATACGATAAGTGTATTATTTTCTAAGTTTATTTTGCCAACGAAAATATTTGAGACTTCCGAATTTATTGATACTGTTGTTAATTATTATCAACTGCTTATTGTCAAATCGGTTATTTCTTCTCAGAATTACATTTTTACAAATTTTGTATATATTATTGAAAAGTTTCAAAGTGACATGTTTGATCACATGTCTTTTATTGTATTGACCCAAATTCATATAATGTTTGTTCATTTCTTTGGCATAGGGTCAGTTTCTTCTTATTTTCTTTGATTAAAATTATTATTACATTTAAAAATGCGCAAAAAGAAAGAAAGGCAAACGTTTCGGCCACATATGGGGGCCCTCTTCAGTGCCATAAATTCAAAGATTAATTCAAAATTTCTGTAAAGGATTACAATATAGAAGATAATTAAAAAAAGAATTATCATAGAAATTAAAAACTTATCTCATAGCTTGCAATTCAAAATGAAGTAGTCCAGTATGCAGCATCACGAATTGAAAAATTACTTGAAGTTCACTATGAATAAAAAACCGGATAAAATGAAAAAATATAAAAGATTTTGCTCACGAACCGATCGGAATTTTTTTCAAAAAATGTTTATTATTAAAGAAGGATGCCAAATTGGTTCACAATGGCAAAACGCAAACAAGTTTTACATTCATGACAACTTCTCGTGAAGACCTTATTACCGGCGTCTAAGCTATGTGATAAGTTTTTAATTTTTATTATAATTCTTTTTTGATTATCTTCTATATTGTAATTCTTTACATAAATTTTGAATTAATCTTTGAATTTATGGCACTGAAGAGGGCCCCCATATGTGGCCGAAACGTTTGCCTTTCTTTCTTTTTGCGCATTTTTAAATGTAATAATAATTTTAATCAAAGAAAATAAGAAGAAACTGACTCTATGCCAAAGAAATGAACAAACATTATTGAAAAGCTTGAACGATTCGGAAAATAAGAGCTCCAACGAAAATAGTGTGCGAAATCGTATTACATAAGAATTCTTCCAAAATTTTCAACACAGGCACCTATATGTATGGAACATAGCAAACATATTTGAAATATGCATTAGGAGTTTCTGGACGAAAAGATTCATAAAGCACATATAAATATAATATTATACACATTATATACTTCAGATCTAAAATTAACACTTTCAGTATTATATTTCTACTTATACTAAATTAGTGATACAATCCTCGTTTCTTTTAAACTTGCTTTAAAGAGAAACATTAGACAAGTACAATAAGTGTTATACATAATACTTTTTTACGTAGCAATATTTAGTTGTTCAAAAAATTATTCAAAAACAATTAACACTTCTATCAAATTCGTTTTATGTATGATCAAATATGCTACCCAAGGTATTTAGTTGTACTTTGTGTATTACCGTCTTTTAAATTTCGCGCCGGTTTAGTATGCGCGCACCAACGTTCGTGCACACTGTGACAAATTGTCTGAAAAATTAATATCTGACACAATTGTGACCACCTAACGTCAGAAACTACCTCCAGACGATTACCAAACAATCATGAAGTGCTTCCAAAAAGAATTATTTTAAAATATCAAGAAACTTAGTTTTTGAGATAATAAATGTGATGTAAATTTAAGATAGCTATTGAAGGATGATGTTTACCTTTGAATAATGTAAAGCATTTAAAGATGCATAAAATAAATGTAATTTAATAGATTATTAAACGATCTGAATAGTTTTTTATAATTTTGTTTTCAAATTGCGCGCCAAGTGCACACATGCGCAGATCTTCTGCGCATACTATAAAGATTTTTTTGAAAAATGATATCTCCCACAATTTTGACCACCAAACGTCGAAAACTACCACCTAACGACCACCAAACGACCACCAAACGATTACAAAAAGAAATTTTGGAAAATATTAACATGTGGAGTGCAGCGTGAATTTATCTCTCCAACACTAAAAATTCTGTAGTTTTTGTAATTTTGACCACCAAACGTCGAAAACTACCACCTAACGACCACCAAACAACCACCAAACGATTTCACCAAAAAAAGTTTGGATTTTCCATGGTCGGAGTGCTAACTTCACGGACATACGAATGAAAGTGATCTGCGTCTTGGGCACACATAAAAAATTTTTAATTTCAAAAACTTAAATTCTTAAAATTAAATTGATATTATGAAAATTTTAACAAAAAATAGTCGATAAGTGTATTACATAAAATATGAAATATCACATAAATTACTCAGGCAGAATAATAATTTCGAATTCGCAAATGTAAAACCCATATTTTGAAAATATAAAACACAGAAAATAAAAGAACCTTCTTTTAAATGTTTTTATACAAGATACTTCTTAATAATAATGCAATTTTTTAATGTACATTTGAAAATTTAGTTTCACTAAACTTCATACGTCGTTATAATAAAAATCTATACTAAATGTAATTTAATAATTATATATATCAATAATCATAGTTATAATAATTGATTAATTATATTAATTTTTAAAAATATTTTATTAATCATTTATGAAAAAAGTCGATTTATTTTTACTTGAGTAAGGCTAACAAATTTTATTGACGGCACTTACTCTCACAAGCTCTGAATAACTCAGGCAGTCACTATATAAGAAAGTTCCAAATTTTATATCTCAGCATTGTAAGCGAGCGTGTGTGTGATTCGACGAAAGCATATCGTACTACATATAAATGTAGTTATTAGGTTTATATATGTAAGGTTATATGTTTAGGTGTATTTGTAATTTGAAATATGATTGGCTACGTCCGAATGGTGTGAATGTATTTGCAAGTTGTTTATGTATATACCGGTAGGTATACATTGTACCATATTTTTAGTTGCCCAAAGTTTCAATTGCCCATAAAATTACCAGAAGTCACTATATTTGAAAAGCAGTGTTTGACGAAGATTATGAAAGGAATGCGTTGGCAAAAATTGCAAGTATACATCAAATATGGGCGGTAGAGAGCGCTTCAGGGAAATGTACAGGAATTCTGCATTTTGCAATCCTCGCAGTTTTTGCCAACACATTCCTTTCATAATCTTCGTCTAACACTGCTTTTCAAATATAGTGACGTCTGGTGATTTTGTGGGCAATTGAAACTTTGGGCAACTAAAAATATGGTACAATGTATACCACCGTATATACCGGATGACTATTGGCAGGTTCGAGGTAAGAATTTTTTTTTTATTTGAAAGAACCATACCATTGCTAGTTCAAATAATACGCCCGATGCTCATTTTACTCAACTACAGTTTGAAACTCCTCAAGCTTCGGTGATATACTAACATATTTCATGTTAATCCACTTACGAATGTTGGTGCCCTGTCGTCGATAACGTTTTACTCAACTCCTTACTATTCCCTATGTAACGCTTATTGTTATTCACTTTGGGTGAATTAGGTATATATTAAATTCATTTTACCCGACTAGGATTTAATAGATGTTCAAATGTCCTTATGTTTCGAGACAGTTCATGAACTTTTTTAAGTGCTCTACTTGTCGAGTGGCATGCTTTCTGTACACCTGATCACAGTATTTGCACTTGAAAGAAGCTTTATTTTGTTTATCAATAATTTTTATGAAATAATTCCGAATTATATTCTTTTTTCCCCATTTTTATTGCGCACGTTACACGAACTTCCAGAACAAAGCATTTATCAAAAACAATTGAAAGCTTGAACCGTTACGGAAAAATAATTTTAAATTCTCATAAATTCTTGAAGAGAACATTCATCAGAGAAATTCTCAGTCATATTCCCGTACTCCCAGACATATTCTCGGTCACATAAATTCTTAAGAACTCTAGAGATGAGTTGGTCTATGTATAGGCACCGTGCGAAGTCATGGTAGGGAGAGTTAAATCGACGCCAGCGCACGCAGTGGATAATTAAGGCGTTAAAGGAGGCTGTTTTATATTTCCGAGCAATCAAAATACATGTGCAAATCTAAATTTTGTTTTAATTAAAAAAATATAGCTGAAATGAGCGACCGAAGTTGTTGTGTTGTGAATTGTAAAAATACAAGCAGGAAAAGTGAGTGTAAATTTTATAAATTTCCAACGTCTAAATGGAAAATAAATCAAAGGAATAAGTGAGTACTGTAGGGTGTTGCATGAACTGATGCTTGTCGTATTATACGAGATTTTATTAAATAACTTTCATTATTTCTACGGAACTCTTGGACATCTCGTACGTATTCTGCCAGAACGAGATTTTTACCTTTAATTTTCGTTTGTGGTTGAAATTCTATTGTATGTTTAATTGATTGAAAACCTGTTTTAATAATTATATCCATGATGAATTTAAATCTGAAAATAAACAATTAATATTTATTTACTCAACAAGTACCTAAAAGTGTCATCATGAAATTACAATTTAATTCTTTATTATTTTTCTAGTCTGTTTTGATCTGTCATTAACTTAAGGTAGTCGTCATGCCAAAAAACAGTCTCTGGAAAAAGAAGTTTTTCTATGATTTCAAGACTGAGAATTATATCATCAGCCGTGACATATGTAAGAAAAGACACTCTTTTTAATGAAAAAATTTAAAAATTATGAAAAATAATATTTTAATAATGTTTTTTATAATAGGATATTTCTTTACTATCGCTTCTTACCAATTTTTTGAAAATGATTGTCGTTTCTTAAATCATAGCTTATTTTTTCGGGGAAAATATTCTCTACAACTTAACCGTTTCCAATTTTTGAAAATAAATCAATTATTATCAAATACAGCAATTTGTTTATAAAAATTTTTTTTTGGAAAATTGATTTTTAATTATTTCAGTCATTAAAGAATTTATTTTCAAAAATTGGAAACGGTCAAGTTGTAGAGAATATTTTCCCCGAAAAAATAAGCAATGATTTAAGAAACTTCAATCATTTTTAAAAAATTGGTAAGAAGCGATAGTAAGGAAAAATCCTATTACAAAAAACATTATTAAAATATTATTTTTCATAATTTTTAAATTTTTTCATTAAAAAGAGTGTCTTTCCTTACATATGACACGGCTGATGATATAATTTCCAGTCTTGAAATCATAGAAAACCTTCTTTTTCCAGAGACTGATTTTTGGCACGACAACTACCTTAACCTTATATTTACTGGTTTCTATATCATTTTTATTATGGAAAATACTTACTTTTTACTGCTGATTTCACACAAATACTTCACAAGGAAAAACAATCGAATTTTAAAGTGAATCAAATTGTTTTTTGTTTGTTTTTTTATTGATAATAAACATTTTTATAACTAAGTCCCATTATAATACATTGTAAAAGTTCTCGAACAGCCTCCTTTAGTTCACTCATGCTATTGCGCTGCAGTCGCGCACGGTGCCTATACGCTCCGTGCGAAGTCATGGTAGGGAGAGTCAGATCGACGCAGGGCAGGTCGACCTCTAATGTATTGGGTGTCCCCGTAGGATAGTTCATGTGCGGTGGTGTACGCGGCGCTAGTTGTCGGAAGCGGGCGGAGTGCGGCAAAGGGAACGGCTTCGTATGAGTTCCGCCATTGTTGTATACATGTATCAACAATTCGTACGCGATCGCGCTTTATAATCATTTAAAATGAATTCGAAGTACGAAATTCAGTGTGCTGTGAGTGGGTGTACCTCTAAAAGGGGTCGGAAGAACAATGTGTCAATTCATCGGTTTCCGAAGAAAGAAAATGCCGGACAACGATGGATAGAAGCATGTTCAAATCCCTACTTGTCGAGGTTAGGATACCTCGAAGTACTAGAAAGACAATTTTTTATTTGTCCTCGACATTTTTCCGACGTTAAATTTACCGTCGTGTAGTGATGTGTTGAGTGGAAGTGATGTGAACATTAAACCGGCGAGTGTTTCTTCCCCATCAGACTTCGAAATTTTTATTCCCGAAGTAGAAAAACCTGCAGAAGGCACACGAGACTTTGAAGAAAGTAGCGTGCAATTTGCACACGTAAGTAACAATATTTTTAATTTCATACGATATTGTATATAATTTCAAACTTTTCGACTCTGATCAGAGTCCTCATTAGTGATCTTTATTTCTAAAATTTTAAGTGCAATAAATAAAATATTACATATATGAGCCCTATTTCGAAGTAAACTTTGAAAATGTGAAAAAATGTAAAAATCGTAAGAAAATTTACATAAAATAGTACAAGAAACTTCGATGAAGTATCTAAAACTTCCTTAGGAATGACAATAAAATTCTAGCACGTAATTTTGAGATACCAAACTAAAAAAGTAGTATATACACTACCGGTCAAAATTATTTATTTACCTGCTGTGTTAGCTATTCTTAAAGTGTCTTAATTTTTATAATTATTTAAATTTTGCATCTACTGAGCCCAAGTTGAAGGCAAAATGATAATTTTATAAGAATATATTGCAAAAAACTTCAAATTTCGATCTTTTTGAATAAATATTAATAACACTGAAATTAATTAAGACCTTTAAACGTTTCTGGTCTCATTTTGAAGGTTACTCTTCATAGTATTTTGTTAACTTATCAAGATATTTTTAGAATTTTTCTTTTGGATTCTACCCTGGGGTCAAACATGGTACAAACATGTCGAATTGTAAGTAGCTACACATTTTTAAAATTTTATGACCTTTTTGTATCATTTTTGACGCCGGGTAGAATCCAGGAAAAAAAATCTGAAAATATCTTGATTAGTTAGCAAAATACTATGAAAACCTACCATTTAAATGAGACAAAAAACTTTTAAAAATCTTAATTAATTTCAGAGTTGTTAATATTTTTCAGAATGATTGAAATTTCAAGTTTTCTGAAATATTTTTTTATAAAATTAACATTTTGTTATTTTTTCTGATTTTTCTAAATCATTTCAGTCGATTATGTTGATCATTAGAAGAGTGTTTATTTTATTATTTATTATTTTGTTTTATTTGTTATTTGCAAAATTTTATTAACTTTTATTTTATGATAGGGAAAAAAATTTCAACTTGTTATTATAAAAATTAAGACACTTTAGGAATAGCTGAAACAACAAGTGAACAAATAATTTCGACCGGCAGTGTACTTCTGTCTAAATGTTACTGAAGATATAGATGCAAGTACATATATAGTATAAAATTACAAAGGATTATTTATGAAAAAATAGCTGAAAATTGCCCATACAAATTCCACAATGTCAGAAATTCCCACCACAATTTCGCGAAACATGTGACTGGAGTTTTATTTTATAAAATTTATTTTTATTTATTTTATAAAATACCTACGAAATAAATTTCAAATATTCATAGAAATTAAATGCTTTTAATCTATGTTCCAGAAAAAATAATCAGAAGATATCCCAGAAGCAGGAAGCAGCAAGAATGTATTTGGAGAAGACTTTCACACAACACCGAAAAGAGCTATCTCGACCCCACAAAGTGTTCGATTATCTTGTAGTACAAAAATCAACGCAAAATGTGCTAAGCAACTATATTTTCTGAAAATAAAAATACAAATTACAGATATTTTTGATTTTTATTTATGACGAGAAAACCATGATTTAAGGCAAAATTGTGTAAATGTAATTAAAGAGTGAGTTGATATCAACATAACTTCTCACTCTTGAATTAAATTTTCACAATTTTGCGCTAAATCTTCAATTTCCTTTTAATTTTATTTAAATATATTCTTTGTAACACATTTAAAGAACCTACGTATGCATGTATATGCACTAACACGTGCACACATAATGGTAGTTCATGCGCAGTGCTGTACGCGGCGCTAGTTGCTAACGGTCCACCACCTTTCCATTAGGTTTGCACGGCCTGGATCGACGCCAGCATACGCAGTGGATAATTTTGGCGTTAAAGGAGGCTGTTTTATATTTCCGAGCAATCAAAATACACGCAAATCTAAATTTGGTTTGAATTAAAAAAATATAGCTAAAATGAGCCACCGAAGTTGTTGTGTTGTGAAAGCAGGAAAAGTGAGTGTAAATTTTACAAATTTCCAACGTCTAAATGGAAAATAAATCAAAGGAATAAGTGGGTAGCTGCAGTATATATTTTTTAAGCTGTAACAAGTAATAATTGTAAAATGTATTCATCTAATTTATCATAATTTAGTATTTGATATAATATTAATGAATTTTTTAACATAAATTCTTCGACTTTTAACAAAATATTTTGGAACAAAGTATGTGTAACAAACGTTTTAATATATTTATTGAACTGAACCCTTTAACGCCCAGATGTGCAGAATTTTCACGTTGACTTCAATGTAGTACCATTTGTAGAAAAAAGATGAAAAAGGATCGGAAACTCCATATCCTACCGTTTTTGGGGTCGCTCTTTCGAATGGCACAGTCAGAATTCTCAAAAAATGACGCCAAACCCTTTATTTTCCCAAAAATACCCAAAAAAACGCTATTTTTGGGGTACGATTTTTTTTTAAATTTAAATTTTCACTATGTTCCCGACACTTAGGCAACTTCTAACTTATCAGAAACGTGTTCTCGAGACTTGTACTTTTAAAATATGCATTGAAATATTTTTTTTTTCTTTGTTTTCTAATTCAAAATGGCGTCTGGACATTTGAAATTTTTTGAAATTGAGAATATTGATCCTATTTCGGATTTTCCAGGTTACTTCATAGTGTGATCATATAAATAAGTTATTACAAGTTTTGTCTCACCGATTACGATTAGTGGAAGCAATATTAGCCCATAAAATTAAAATTCAAGATGGCGGCTGCCATGAACCTAGTAGAAATACGTATATTTCGCGTTTTATTACAAACCAGGATAGTGTAAAATTTGCCAATTAGCAATCTCATAGGTTTAGTCATCACTAAATTCGAATCTTAGGTGAGTTTTTCGAAATTTAAAATGGCTGATCCAATATGGCGGACCCGTTATGTAAAATTTAATATTCCTGAAATAAAAAATTACTGCTACATTCTGCGCAAAATTTAAAATCAAAATTATTCTTCATGTTTTTTTGATTATAAGAGTTGTTTTCCAGGAAAAAATTCCAAAATTATGAGGCTTCCGAAATTATTCAAAATTTACATATATCTATATTTTTTGTCTCAGACTTTGCTAATATTTCATAAAATAATGTTCATATGAATCATACATGAAACTTACTTATAATAATATGTCATTCTGATGCTGGTGTAACTTACTAATTATGCTATAGAAGTAGATGAACATTTATAGATAAATGGTAGGGTGTGAAAGAGACACTAATAAATGTTGGGGAATTAGTAAATTCGGCTGCATTTTATATTTTCTGATACTCTATCTTACCATAAAAATCCATAAATGTAGATTTGTCATACATATTCAAATTTTGAATAATTTCGGAAGCCTCATAATTTTGGAATTTTTTTCTCGAAAACAACTCTTGTAATCAAAAAAATATCAAGAATAATTTTGATATTAAATTTTGCGTAGAATGCAGCAGTATTTTTTTATTTCAGGAATATCAAATTTTACATAACGGGTCCGCCATATAGGATTTTGAATTAGAAAACAAAGAAAAACAAAATATTTCAATGCATATTTTAAAAGTACAAGTCTCGAGAACACATTTCTGATAAGTTAGAAGTTGCCTAAGTGTCGGGAACATAGTGAAAATTTAAATTTAAAAAAAAATTGTACCCCAAAAATAGCGTTTTTTTTGGGTATTTTTGGGAAAATAAAGGGTTTGGCGTCATTTTTTGAGAATTCTGACTGTGCCATTCGAAAGAGCGACCCCAAAAACGGTAGGATATGGAGTTTCCGATCCTTTTTCATCTTTTTTCTACAAATGGTACTACATTGAAGTCAACGTGAAAATTCTGCACATCTGAGCGTTAAAGGGTTAACATACACCTAAACTTAAAGTCATAGAAGCTATATTATTTGTTTAAAGTATCTCTGATGTCAGTTCCAGTAAAACTTCGGTTAAATAATATCTCTTTATCTTTACTATTACTTAAACTTTCACAGTTTTCTAAATTTTTAGTATTATTTTCATCATTGAGTTCTTCGACAATCACAGCCTTATATAAAGCATTTAATAATTTTCAAAGTAAAATTCTTTAGCCTTCAATAATGCTGTTTGTAGAAATTTTTCATCACGGTGTGATGTCTGTTTTGATCTGTCATTAACTTAACCTTATATTTACTGGTTTCTATATCATTTTTGTTATGAATAATACTTACTTTTTACTGCTGATTTCACACAAATACTTCACAAGGAAAAACAATTGAATTTTAAAGCGAATTAAATTGTTTTTCTTTGTTTTTTTTTTTTTTTTAATGATAATAAACATTTTTATAACTACGCCCCATTATAATACATTGTAAAAGCTCTCGAACAGCCTCCTTTAGTTCACTCATGCTATGGCGCTGCAGTCACGCACAGAGCGTATAATAACTCTATGAATGTATTATCCTTAATGCATGCGGCCATTTTTAATTTCTATAGAAATTAAATTTCTAAAATTTCTGTCAATTAAAAATGTCTGAAATGCATGGGTCACTTCGTCGAATTTACTCTCCTTCTCAATGTCTAGAATGAAATAAACTTATGTTATCATCATGTAGTAGAGTGAGACAGTGAACATTCCCCAACAGAGGTATAGATATGCCTTCAGCCTTTGCATTCCTAATCCCTACACACAGTACGACGTAGTATATTCTTTTACATCTATGCTTTCTCCGGACTCCGACCGTTAAAAATACGCCGCTTGCTGCTTGCTTGGACTTGGAAATGTGTTTTCGACGTATCGTGTGTGGCATGACTAATGAAATGGCTTGGCAGTAACGGCAGTAACAGAAAAAGCGTTAGTAGAAAGATAAATAAGTTCAGTGAGCACATTTTTGTTTTCGGTTCGTAGAAGCGGATGAACACAGAGAGTAGAATCGCAGCGATATTAGGACGTAATAACACTTTTAGGTACATAGCAGAGGGTGGTTTTGGGTCGTAGAAAAAACAGTTTTTTTTCTAATTTTATACCTGTGTTGGTGTCACGTTGGTGTCCCTACGAGCAAAATGTCGCTGGATAATTTAAGTGATTCTGAACTGCGAAAGAAGCTCGTCGAGCATGGCTTTCCCGCCGGGCCGGTCACACAATCTACAAGGAACATTCTTATTAAGAAGCTCAAGAATCTTATTGAAGCAAAAGGCGGCAGTGCCTCGAGACACTCATTAGCGGCAAGGTAACCTCACATTTCTTCCACTTTCCATTATACATTGCTCTAACTTTTCACCAATCATCTTGTAATTATTTTAATTTATTACGCTTTTTAGGTTATTTTTAATTTTTCCAGTGAAATATCCGCTTCCTATTGATGAATTAATTTCTTGCATAACATAAAATATAGTGATAGTTGTAATTTTGAACTGTTCTTAATTATCTGTAGCTTAATCTTCTCCTTAAAATATTTTCAGGTATTATATGTTGACAATTCGTTAAAATTAAGTACCTATGATATCATTTCTTCATTTTTATAAAGCTTTGTTTTGTTTGAGGTTAGTTCCTTTAAAGCATACATACACTTTACCTTATTCATTTTTCCAGGTAATTTATAAACGACTTTACAAATAATTTATTTTGAAATAAAGGTACAGCAGCGATGAAACGGATGAAGATTCTGCAGCGACTGCAAACAAAAAGAAGAAGGTTAGTGCAGCTTCTCGGAGACAAACCCTGGCAAATCCAATGCCCCCGCCTTCCACCACGTCTGTGGTTTCCAGCATATCAAGTACATCAAAATCTCCTACGAAAAAGCGAGCATCATCCCGAAATCCCGAGTCTGCTGAGCGTGAACTTGATCGTCCTGCACTTCCTTCGATGAATCGAAGTTTTGCAAAAACCGAGCAGACTAAATTCACAAAATCTTACACCTTATCCTCTGTGTCGGATGGATTGGAGACAGGCTCAGACTCAGACATGCCTGAAGAGCTAGAAAAGTCTTACCGCCCGCCTAAGTTCGGTGATACCACAAAATCGTACGATTCGAGAGCACAGAATCAAAGTCTCTCTGAACTTGGCCAGGCAACGAAATCTTACGAAAATAAATCAAAATCTGTTTACATAACAAAGGACGATAAGTACTCATCTCCTCAGTTTAAGAGCACACCATCTCCAATAACTCCAGGTAGAGGAGATTTTACGAGAGATTACGGAAGCTCTAGTGGAAGCCAGGGTGATATTCTTGCCAATTACGAGACACCGTTCTTGTCAGAATTTACAAGGAGACTTAGTTCACGAACTTCTATAAATGTGCCTTCACTTTCGAAACAAACTCCTAAGAGTAAGCCTTGTTTAAAAAAAGGATTCATGATTTCTATTCATATGGAAAATTTTTAAAATTTGTTAATTAAATATTGTTTCTTTAATGATTGTAGGCCCTGTATATCGAAGCACATCAGGCATGCCAGAGGTTAAAGAATCCGATACAAATGGTCATTACTCTACCTCACGATCTCTATATCCATCCACTGCAAGGTAAGAATTTCTGTTATATATAGAGTGTCTAGTACCCAGAAAATACTAGAAAAACCTAGAAATTTTGCACTATGTCCTGAATATTGAAATAAATGTCATATATATTCAACTACAGTAATTGAAGAAAAGTTCTTCTGAAAACAGGGAGTTTTAAAAAGATTACTGTGTATCTGAAATATTCATGAAGCTATAGTTCTTTACACTCTCCTTACATATAAGAAGGTATTAGATTTGTGTGTAATTTCACATCCTCTTTTTCTTTTTATTTATTTTTTTAAAAATAAGTGTTCATGTTTCATGACCCCCTGAATCCGAAAAATGGGTTTTTTTATTTCGGCCCGTCTGTCTCTCTTTGTCGTTGACGCCTGTAGACATGATAATTTCCGAAAGATCGATCAGGTTCATTCAGATTAAAATGCGCATTGGTATCACTTATCAAGACCAAAAGAGAAAGAACGAGTTCGCTAGCCAAACTTCTTTGACTTTCAATTTTGAAAAATCTAGAATTTTCAATCTTGGATTTTGATAATACTTGAATAGTTCTTCAAATCATCTTGATGAAATTTTTTAATGTGGCATAAATTAAGAAAGATAGCGAATTTGGGAAGCATTAATAAATCAAAAATTGAATTGTATTTTCCAGTAATACCAAGTGAGATACGAAAAAAAGTTAACGAACAAAATTATCTGCTTAGAAAAAATTACAAATTTTCATTCTGAACATTTTTTATAGGACGTTTATTTTGCGTCTTAATTTTTTTTAAATTACACGAAAGAAATATATAAAGAATATGTTCATGAGTAAAATTATTCTGATAACAAAGATCTGTGAAATTGATTTAGATTATTTTTTTATATGCTCATTTTTTAGACACGATATCTTTAAAAATGTGAAGAGCTATCTACGGAGAATAAACAAATTTTTGTTATTTTTCCAATATTTTTTTGAAGCGCAAGTTTTAATTTTTTAACCGTCAATATCACGCACCAGTGTCGTGTTGAGAATGTATTCTTAAGGTTGAAGTAACTTAGGAAATTGAATTCACATTTACAATGTTATAAAATTTACTGTAATTCATAGTAATAAATCATGAAGGATAAACTTAAATGTCCGCGAATAACACACTGAGAAAAAATTTAGCCAACAAAACTTTTTTTGTTATCCTGACAAAATATTTTGTTGTCCCAACAAAACATTTTGTTTAACCAACAAAATTTGTTTGATATAGCAAAATGTTTTGTTGGCACAACAAAAGATTTTTGTTAGCTAAATACTAACCAAATATTTTTGTTGATTTGACAAAAACTGTTTTCTCAGTGCAGATAAGATCGAGCGTGAAGCGCAAGGACTGAATCGCGCGCTCAAACTGGCGAGCGATTAGAATGTGCCCGCGTCCCCGAAGGGGCCGGGCAGATTTCCTTTATAAAATTGAACCATGGAGTCAGAAAAGTACATACAATTATCTGCGGGTTTAAAATGTAATTTCTTTGGAAAACGACAATATTGCAACTGTTTATGCGAAAAATAGGTGCACAATTTAATTCTCTATAAGAAATTTTGTTGTCTGATATTTAAATTTTATGTATATGTTTAAGAAACATCCATGAATCACGTAGCATATTTTCTGCAAATTCATATTAAAATAGTACCCCTCTCTTACCCTATGTTACGTAATTTTTAAAAATATTGTTATCACATGATTTCCACCGTTAAAGCACAAAATGACGGGCCAAATAATTCCACTACGGCATAGTAGTAGTGCTTCAAATTAAAGTACATATATATATTTAATTAAAATTTCTTAAAATGTTGAAATATAATTAATGGACAAAGTACATTAGAAAATAAAAAATTTGGTAAATCATAAAATCTGAAAAGTAGCAATTAAGATATATAAATCCAGAAAATGAAATAAAAACTTGACATTCAAAAATTTCAATTTTATAGTATCTCAAATTCCACTTCTATTTTGGATCATCAAATTTTATGGTTTTCAGAATGATAAAAGAAATATAAAATGAGAAAACTAGGACATTTAAGTGTTTTTCAAACGGAATAAAAAGTTTGAGTTTCTTAAACAGAATCGTGAAGAGGTGGTAAAATGTTATGAGGAATAAGAAAATTCTTATTTTAATCACAGTTTTGCCCAATTATGAAAATGTACGTCCTGTATAAAATATTTGAAGGATAGTATGAAATTATTTTTATTCAAATGACAAAATTGATAATCTTGTCGAAAAAACTGTAAAATAATTTGAGAAAGAAAATTCGGAGATATGAAAAGTGTTTAGAGGTTCTGCTGTATTTTTATTTTGGGATACCTAGTATTAATCTGGAATTTACGTTCGATGGAACGCTAGACACTCTCCATATAAACAAAAGAAATATACATACTTGTATTCCAACTAAAGGTTGTGAATTTATTATTTTTGTAGCACCAGATACATCACATCTACAATGGACAGGTCTAGGGACGTTCTTAAAAGGACGCTTAAACCAACAACAAAAACTAAGGAAGACATTAAAAACAACCAAAATATGGTGTCAATGGTTCTTGTGATCGTGCTGGCCTTATTCTTTGGGGTGTTGGCAGTAGTTTATCTTGGTCTTGGAGGGAAAACTGAAAGCGTTCCATCGCTTCCTGCTGGTAGGTATACCGAATAAAATAATGAATAATTATATTATTTTGATTATGAGTAATTTTTTAATATATTACATACTATCATCTATTAGTTTTAATAAACTGCATATGAACTTTGCCTTCAATTCGTAATTTAATTACATACGAAAAAAATTATAAATCTTATAATACAAATTTTTAAATATCGAGCAATTATGAATTTCGAATTCTGAAGCCTCTAATTGCTCTAATTTTAAAATAACTTAGGGTTTAAAAAAAAGGGAATCTGTAATAGCTTCACTTAAAATAAATAAAAATTATAAAATTAATAATACTAACGTCTGTTCAAAGTAACATTGAGTTATCAATTTTTTTGGATTGTTATTTTCTTTATTACTTTCTTTGAAAATATCAAATTTACGCTATTAATTATAAACACTAAAAATATTTTCTGTAAACTTTATTTCTCATCAACATTTTGATTGGTAATTTCAACAATGACAATTACTTATTTCAAAGCAAATAGCAGTAAAGAGTAGGATAAAAATCAGTACAAAACTTAGGATTCATAGGCATTGCCTTCCATCAATTTAAATGAGATTAGAATATAGATCATTTACAATTTTTGACAAAACACTACGTTGAGGATTAACGTTTTTATCATATTATTTTTTCTAACATTTTGTATAATTGTGCATTCTATATTTAATTATGGTGAAATCGTAAAATGATCTTTAGTGTTAATTAATCCTCCGTTAATCGCATCAAGTGTTGTAACTTAAAAATATCTAAGCGATATCTTCTATATTCCCTTGCTTTAATGCTTAATTCCAGTGTTGGGCTGTAATTGTAAGTTACTTGTAACAGAGTTACCGTTACAGTCGCTAATTTTTGGGATCTGTAACTTTGCATCATTTTATTCCAGGACGTAAATTAGTTACTATTTTCCGCTAACTGTAACAAAAGTTTGAATTAAAACAGTTTCCTGGAAATTTGAAATGTTTCTCAAAGTTCTATGAAATTGTTTTATGAAAATTTTGGATACCAAGTATTTGAATTTATTTAGTTAAATTTAAATTTATTTTAAAGTTTGAGTTAAAATACGTTACTTTCAGTGAAATTTGTGTTTTTTCTCCACTGCTCCTAATTTTTGAACTTATATCAGGTTTTATTAAACACAAAGCAGTATTGAATCGTAAATATGTGACAAATGTATTTTGTAAAAGTTTTGTAATAAAAAATGACAATCTAATACAAATGGTGTATTTTAATATAATCCTTTCAGGAATTTAATTATTAGATATAATATAGTGCGAAATGAAATTTAGATAAAAAAGAGTAACAATTGTTACTTCTAGCAGCTACTGTAACGGTAACTAGTTACTTTTCTCATGATGTAACGATAACTAGTTACTTTTAAACGGTAATAAGCCCAACACTGTTTATTTTTCATTAAGACCATTAAAGTATTTTGAAAATATTCTTACATTCTCATCACATATGAGAAGGTATGGGTTTAATTTGAAATTGATTTTCTTTTTCATGGGAAAGGATGAGAAAACTTTGCCACTTATCACTTTAAAATGTGATAATTAATTATTTTCACATTAAATTCTTGACAGCTGTTACAGTATATAAAGGAGAATTTCTTTAAAGGCTACTAAAGATAAATAATTAAAATATTATATATTTTAAGAGAAATTAAGCAAGAAAATATGTACCTCAAAAACTTCAAATAATTCTAAACGATTTGCATCTTCAATACTCGACACGTCCAAATTTGGGCCAAAATAAACATGCAAGCCACCCAGTTGGTAATCAAGCAAACCTAATAAAGAAGAAGGAAAGAAATAAGGTTAGCATGATTAGCTTGCATGGTCTTTTTGAAAACTCGAATTGTTTCGGATTACTTAAAGTTTTTGAATTATGATTTTTGCTTAGACTTTAAGGTGATTTTGAATTTATAGTGATATGAATTCAAGTTCTGTTTTGAAGTATGTACCCAAGCCAAAAATTTAGTATGTCTAACGGAGGGTTAAAATAAATAAATCCATTTTATAATTATATATCTTAACAAATTACAGACTGAAAGTGTTCTTTTCTTTCTTCCTAATTAACCCCCACTGCATATTCAGTTAACCATTAGCGTGAAAAGAGTGTTAGATTAATAATAGAATAACAAAATCAAAGGGTTAAGTAGCAATAAATACAAGTGCGCTTAGTAAAGAAATTTTAGAAATATATATTTTTTGAATGATATTAATCTCTTATTTTTTGTGTAAAAAATTATTGATAATTATCAACTGTATTCGAACGTCGAAAGATGTATTTTTCTTGTATGAACAATAAAGATCATTTATTGGGAATTTGTTATTTAAACATTTATTTCCTCCTTCCTTATTCTGTCTCACATTGTCATTTCAGTATAATAAGCTGCTGTTATAATGAATGTGCAAAAATGATAAAAAGCAAAAATCAAATTGTAAATTTTGATATGAAATTAAATCTGATTTTTCTTTTTAAAAAAGGATAGGTATATCCTACTGCTATTTTATTGCTCAGAAATAAGTAGATTGTCAAACGTTCATGGCTAATTACTCGAATAAAATTTAAAATTTATAGATAGCAACGTTCCCCTCTGCATTCCGGAATTAACCAATCAAAATAACCCTGGAGTAAACTGCATATTGAAAGAAAACGTCGAAAATGTATTCGAATTGTTGAAACGACTTCAGCAGATTTTGATGGAAAGAGCAGTATCGGCGGTATGCGAGGATTCAAAAATAAAACCATACATTAGAGATGAAGAAGTAATAAAGATGTTTACAAGCCCCAAATTGGTAAGTTTAACATTTCTATCATTCTAAATCATCTGATAAAAATGAGACGTATGAAAGTATATTAAATTTTGTTTTTTAGTCGGACTTTATGGTGAAACAGGATCTGCATAATGCACAAATTCTAATAATTGCAAATCCTAAATGGGGAATATCACTCATCGAAATCGAAGAAGAAAAAGGAGCTACACAAGTTGTAAATACGATGGTGAGTGGATTATAAAACAAGATTTTTCTGGAAATAATCTTTCCTTTCTTTTCTGGAAATTTTTTTATTTCAGGAAAATGTGTTCTTAAGTCGGGTTGAAGGCAAACTTGGGATGCAAAT
Source organism: Diplolepis rosae (assembly GCA_030998225.1). NCBI lineage: Eukaryota > Metazoa > Arthropoda > Insecta > Hymenoptera > Diplolepididae > Diplolepis > Diplolepis rosae. The sequence goes on from JAPYXD010000710.1 coordinate 5,584,294, forward strand.
CTTGAATCCAGATCTTCCAATGCAGTGTCTCATCAAGAGAAAGGTTTTCACCCTGTTCTCTTCGATGCTTATTGTAGCTTTTGGTAAATCATACTGATATTTAAATTATTATTATTATTATTTCAAATTAGATGATTTAGTTCAAAATGTTGACAATTATCTCATCTTGTAAAAAAAACGAGTTTATATTTAAAAAAGGCAAAAATACCTAAGAATTTTTAATAATTTAATAAAAATTAAGGGCTAGGGATAGATGTTTATAAACTTCCTTAATTATAGGTGTTCTGATCATAATCGGTTCTCATAAATTGACTTCATGGTATATGCAACATAAAAAGAAAACAGAGAAGGAAGTATTCCAACTGGTCAGTGAAATCATCAGCATGATAGAAATCAATCATCGAAGTCATGTAACAACTAGTCCTGGCGGTACTCAAGCAAGTTATCTTGCTATAAACCACGTTCGTGATAGTCTCATACCGCCAAAAAATCGAAAGAAGATGGCCAATATATGGGAAAAGGCTGTTAAATTTCTTGACGAAAACGAGTCAAGGTAATATTTTCAAATAACAAGAAATTTAAGTTTTAATTTTGAAAATAATAATCTTATAGACAAGCCAGTTTACAAGAAAAAAATAAACAATATTAGGGACGTACAATAATACGGGTCTGGTTGTAGATTTTTCGGGTTATGCTGCAGGGTGTTCAGCGTTCAGAAAATTTACGAAATTAGAGAAAATTCAAGGAAATTGGAATACTTAGAAAAAATGAGGAAAACTTGGAGAGTTTTGTCAAAAATTTTCACTGAATATCCTAATGCTGGTTTATGAACTAACTTTAATACATCGGGTCGATTCGATAATATTCTAACAGTTTACAATTTTTTAGAATTCGACGAGAAGTTCAAGAGGTTGGAGGTGAAGAATTTTATGTGTGGCGGTGGTTACCGAATGATCTAAACACTTCTAATTCGTGCAGTTCAAGTTCAGCGAAAAAAACGAAAGTGTGGCAAGGACAGGCATTTGAAACTATGGAAGGTTCAGTAAATAGTTTGCCATGTTCTCCAACTCCTTGTCTCAAGATAAGAAATATGTTTAAGCAGGACGGCGAGTTCGAAGAGGATTGGGAAACGAAAGTAAAGGATGCCATTCTCGAAAAATGTGGAGAAGGTGTTAACATTTTCCATATCAATGTCGACCGCGGAAGTCGTGAGGGCTGCGTTTACATGAAATGCATGTCACAAGAGGATGCCGGAAAAGCTTATAGAGCTTTACATGGCTCTTGGTACGATGGTAAGTTTTAAAAAAAAGGTTCACACTTTCACATATATAGACGTACAATTTTATGAATTATTTTGCAAGATATTTAATTACTTGAAACTAAAAATTCAACAAGAATTTATTCACTTTCAAAAGAATTTCAGATAAGTTGAAATAAAAGGAATATAATTTAAAAGAACTGGAAACCTTGGAAATATATTGTATATAGAGGCTGGAATTGACAAGACATTAACTTTTTTTTAGTTCTAAAAATAATTGAATTTTGAATTACAAATTAGACATCTTTTTGAAAGCGTCTCTTTTCCCCTAACAAAATTTAAAACTTAAATTTAATAAACTTGCGTTTAGCAGCTTTAAGAGTTTGAAATTGTCTGCGAGGACACCCGTCGAGAACGTATCTTATATTATAGACAGTGGCAAAAATTTCAAACTCAACCATCTAAAAAACTTAATGTTTAAAGTTTAATGACAATTCAAAAAAAAATCTAACAAATGCTTATAAATAAATTTGAATATTTTTTTCTAGATGTAGTTTCTAATTTTTCTAATTTCGTTCTTTTTATTAGGTCGATTAGTCACTGTCAAGTATCTGAGACTTGAAAGATACCACGAACGTTTCCCAGACGCTATATATTTCAAGACCCCGCTGAAGCCTAGCAACAACCAGCGGCTCTCTTTACAGTCAAATTACTGGCAAACTCCGATGGAGGCAAATTAATTTTGTTGTGTTAGTTGCAAGCAAAATGTACTTTATCTTTTGCCTCAATCAAAGTTCTTGGACTAGAGTTAAAAGCCATGAAACAAATGTTTTCTTTGAAAACTGTGTGAAAGAAGCAGTTACCTGACTGACGAAAAGCGTAAAAAACGCCCATGGAAGAGTTTTAATTTTGTAACGAAAGTCTCCTTACCTGATTTCAGTGAAAACACTGATCTTTATAATACGCTGGATGGGCCATCGAGCACAAACCGTCTGTCCACACTAGACTTGACTAGACTTCGTATAGTTTTAAGTGATAATCTACAACTGATAGTGTCTTTATGTATAAAGTGCTCAAATGCCAAAAGATAAACTACCATCATAGAATACTACCACAGAAGCACTTTTTATACACCAAGACGATCAGATGTAGATGATTTAGCTTAGCAACTCTAAGGTGAACAGTCTTATTTAATTTCCATTCTGATGGATTATTAGAGATCAGTGAGTGAAATGCGTCGTCGCGACGAAAAATTCAAGTCGATATATTAATGTTCTAATTTTATAATTGCAATGAAGTGAGATAATGCTGATGACAAGTGCTGATTTTCATAATTATTTTAGTTTTATAAGACGAATACTGTCCGCAAATGCCATTTCATAAATTCTCAATTTCTTCCGCATTTGATATTTGAGAAAGTGATAAGATCGGATGCATAACTTAATTTGTGAAACAAATAAGGCGTTGTAGACTTTAAGTACAAATTGCGTTTATTTTTATTCTACATTTTTTGTTCTTGTTTTACCAATGTCTCTTCAACTTAAGATTTTTGAGTGACTCCTTTAAAAAACAAAAGTTAATCTGTAATCCGTATTGTATTTAACAGTATTAACACGACATGACTTTGAGACTCTGAGTGCTATATTTGATTCAATATCTATGTTTGAACTAAAATTTGTCTTCGTCCTTTTCTCGTCCTTGAGCCATTGGTAACATCGATTTTATGTAATCCGTTACACGTCTGCTAAATAACTCATAGATTGGACAACACAGCATCAGCAAGAAGTGATTCGCACACTGCTGCTTGTGAGCTGTAAATACATTAAAGATTTAGATTTTATTATACCTTCTCTATTGCGAATAAAAGAATGAAGTAATTTAGTAGCAAAACATATTTTTTCTAATAAACTCTGCTAGTTTCAACTCATTCTGAAATTTTTCAGAGTTTACATGTTGGTTAATTTATTAATATTCACTTGAAGTCATATTTTTCATTTTTTCATTTGAGATATTTGAGATAAAAAGCTTTAAAATTGTTTTTATTTTTCAAATTTTGACAAAAGATTTCTGAATTGTTGAAAATTGTAAATTTAAAAATAAATTTAGTTAGTAATAAATGTATAAATTTAAAGAATGAAAAATTTGTAATTGGAACATAAGACATTTCTAAATCAGACGGTAAGAAATTGTGATTTAAAATTTTTTAATAATTAGGAAATTATGAATGATTTAGAAATAGGAAGGTTGAATAATGGAGAATTTGCATGAAGTTTTAAAATTCCCTATTTTATAAGACATTTAAATGATTAAATATTTTCATGGTATCTGTACATTTTTTGCACAAATTGTTTGCAATTTAACGACTAATTTTTCGAAGAAAAATGTTTAGTTTTTGAATAAAGTTAAAATGAAGTCCTGTTTTCTTTTTGATTGTGTAAATATATTATGTGAATGGCTAAAAATTATTAATTTCAGTGACAGCATAATTTTTTAATTTTAAAACTGTCTACAATCTTCACTTTTATTTTTAATGTCAACCTCATTTTGTATTTTAATGATTGAAATCATTAAAATTTTATATTAGACAGTTCAATATTCTTTAGAAATTAAGACTAAAAAAAGAACATTGTTAAATATAAAATTGGAGAGGTTGAAAATTATAAATTAATGTTCTAAATTTTTAATTTATTTATTAATTTGTTAATTATCAAACTATACAACTTGAGATGTGAAAAATTAAATTAAATTAATATTTTTAAATTGTAATATTAAGAGATAGCAAGTATTTGTAAATAATTACATTCTTTGCATCGAAATATGGCAGGTGTTACCATGGAAATATACGAGGTCATGGACACAAACAGTTTATGTCCATTGAATGCATCGATGATATTCTTTTCGCGCATTGTCAGTGTTAATCGGCTAGATCTAGCAAAACGATGTAATGATTTCTGTAAAACTTCGGCTTAATGATACAATACACAGATGTTTCTCCAGTATATAGCCACTAAACGTAATTAAAACAATGTTATTTTGATAGAAAAGTCTAAAAATTGTATAATTTGTTTGTCAAACTAAAATACTACATTCGTGTATCAAATTGCAATTGTTAGAAACATTCTTATATTCATCAACAAATTTACAATACTTTTTTAATTCTATTTTCATATACTTTAATAATTACTCGTTCTTCAAAAAAATTGTACATTTTGCGGTTTTCAAAATATCTAATCATGAAAAAAAAATTTTTTGGAACAAAAATTTCCATTTGATTCGTTATATTATCTCTATTTTTAAATGTTTTTAATGAAACTTGCAAGATACTTCATGCCGTACAATAAAACGACGAAAATTAATATGCAAACAAATTATAGATAAAACTTCTGTTCCGTAAACGAATGCTTTCAAATTCCCAAAAATCTGTGTAAGGACCAATCAATGTAACTTAAACAATTCGAGATAGTGATTAATTACACTTCTGCTTTTCTAACTTTCAACTTTATAAGAAGTAAACCACTTCTCTGAAAACAGAAATCTTATTCAATCACATGACTATTCAAACACTCTTTTGGAAATAAAAAAAATGTGCAAATCAAAGTTTTTATGTACATATTTTCATGTTTTAAATTATAGTAAAATCTTCTAAATTCAAATCTATATTTCTGTAATTGTGAACAAATTAGTTTTAATACTTTTGAAAGCTGTAGATAATAAAAATTTTAATCTCGCTAAAAATGATACACCTTCAGATATTTTTAAATGATCATAAATGCAATACTTATTTAAAGTAGTATTTTAAATTTAAATCCGCTTTAAAAAATACAAACTTGATTTATTTGACAATATTAGTGATTATTTAATTGAAACTAATTTAAGAAAATGTAGAATAATTTGCTTATAATGAGATATGAAGGATCTGAAGATAAGAAGGACACAGTGATCGAAGTTCAATTTAGAAATCACTCCGCTATTTGTTATGAGCTGTATTTATTTTCTGCGCCAGTCAGAAAACGATAAAATTACCATTAGGACTTCGGAGTGCATTGAACACAACGAACGTTGAATCTGACTGAAATCTCAATTGTCATTACAGTGAGGGCTTTGAAAAGGATGTCCACAGAAGCCATGGGAGCTGCTATGGCAAGAAACGGAATCATGGATATTGCTTCACATGTTGTTTCTGAACAGGTTTGTCATTTTTATTATCATTTGAGTAATTAAACAAGTAATATTTTTTCTGGTAGAAAATATTCATAAAAAATTATACCATTTTTATTTTGGTTATTCACCAAATAGAAGTATCATAAAATTCACAAGAGTGATTGTTTGAAATCTTGTAATCGATGAGCAAAAAAATGTTGAAACTTGAATAATGAAAATTGGAAAAAGATAATTTTTCATTTTTATCTTTTTACAAAATAGGAATATTGTCAAATATATTCAAGGGATTTTTTGAAATCTTGAAAAAACAGTGTAAAAAATAATTTCCAGTATTAGATATTGGAAATTGCATGAGAATATTAATTCTTTCGTTATTTTTTACCAAATTGTAGAAAATATTGGGACCTTTCTTCTATTTGAAACTATTAATATCTTATTGTAGTAGATGTAGACAAATAATTTGTGCAAGTATTTTACAAAAAAAATGAATTTAAAATGACAACGGAATGAAAGTGTCAACAAAAAATCAATGTCTCTTGTCAATAAAAAAAACAGAAAATTCTCAAAAGTTTGCTTATGTTTATATCGCTTAAAATTTATTATATACTTTTTTCAAGATTTTAAACAATATTTTTAATGGATTTGACGATATTTATATTTGGTGAAGACATTCGATATTCCTGTTTGTGAATGAAAATAAAGTAATTTGGTAAAAGTTTGGAAATTATTTAAAAACATAATTTAACATTTGATCTATACATTATTCAATGTTACCATTTTTGATTATACTATACTTATTTAACTTATCAATAATAATAAAATCTTTTTATGTACTTACAATATAAAGAAAGTGTATAAATCAGATTGTGTACTAGAAATTAGTCACGTATGTTACCATTTGAGTCCAAACTTATTCAGGCTTTGTTCTGTATTCTTTCTTCAAGTGACAATCTTTCGTACAAAGAGATTAATTGAAGATAATAATAGTTTTAATTAACACATCAAATAGTATTCAAGTCAATTTCATCACATCACATCAAGTATTTTTGGATTTTATTTTTCTGGATGAATTATAATAATAATTATTTGAAGTATTTTAATTTTATTTAAGTATTTCAAACTCTTATCCTAACTCTTTTAATTGATACAAAAAATATGAAAAGTAACAAAAGTAAACTTGAATAAGAAATTAAAAATTCAAACCTTTGTTTTTTATTTTTCTAAAATATATTAATTGAGTGGATTTTATTTATTTAAAAATTCAGTGTGATCGCACAATTTAGGATAAACTTCTAGGTTTTAAATTTGCTTAAAAAATCATCACAAAATGAATTAATTTACATATTTTTCTCAAGTGGTGTATCAAAAAGTCGGTTATTTATTATTTTTTCAAAAAAAGTTCTTAATACGGGTAAATATTCTCTTTTTTACTTGTTACTTTTGATTCATACTTGTTATTAAATGAGACCCTGGCCTCCTTCCACCCTGAAACTAGTGCTTCAGAGTATAGACATATAACTGAAGAAATTTTATTTGAATCAGTCACCCTTCTCAGTCGGAACATTTCACATCGTTTATTTTTCTCAAAGTGCGTGATTTTTTTCCCATGATTTAAATAAAATTAAAGATTGTTTTATATTAGCGCCAAATTGGGTGAATCGTCATTTTTTACACTGAGAGAAATTTGCGTGGTTGAAAATTTATTAAGTTATCTGAAATATCTCTCAGTTTACTATTTTTTCATCTATGGCAAAATGCTTACTTTTGCGCTGATATTCGATTAATTTCATTTTCAATTAAGGAAAAATTGGATGGATAATTATAAAAAAAAGTTAGTAAAGTTTTTACTCAGTTTTTTTAATTTTGAATTTTTTTATCGAGTTTTTTAGTGAAAGTGTGGAAAATTTTATCTCGAATAAACTGAGTCATTAAAAATTTGAATCAGATAAAAATTATAGATTTTTTGTTCGTCAAATCACATTATCCAAAAAAAGTTAAAAACAACTCAAATTTGTCTATCGATTCCTACCATGGAAAATCTATAATTTTCATCCAATTAAAACTTTCATGGCTCATTTTATTGAAAATAAAATTTTTTACACTTTCACTAAAGAAAAACAAATATACTAAATGGAAAAAATGAGGAAATAGTCATTTTGGCAAACTTTTTTCCGATTATCTGTCCAATTCTTCCTTAATTTGAGTCAAGAAAATTTGTTATACGATTAAATAGCAATTAGGTTTTAGAGGGATTTCGATAAATCCATTTGCTTATGAGAAACAGTCTTCTTTTGATTTAGCAGAGAGATTTAACGAGAAATAATAAAAATCTAATTTATGAAGCAGATTTTAATCCTCAAATTTTAATATAAAAATTAGTTTTTAATTACTCTGATAATGGCGCGCATTCCACAATCTAAGCCAGTAACTTTTGGTCAAGCTGTAACTCATGGAGATAAAGAAGAAGAATTTGAAAATCCAAGACTTTCGCGACTATCAATATCTAGAGAACCATCTTCATACAGTCACTATGATGCAGTTCAATTCCAAAAAGAATTCAATAATCACAATAATCATCCCTTTGTTGTCGAATACCCTACTTCATCTAAAACCGCAAAGCCAGTTTCAAAAAAAGTAGGTACCCTCTAATTAAAGTGAGTTATATTAATTGATAGAAAATGTTATTTATTTTAATATATAATTACAAAATGGTCACTTAAACTATCATAAAAATAATCTATCAGGTTTACAAATAAGTTTCCGCCGTTTTTAATAAAAAAATTGGTTATTTATTGTGAAATAACGGAACCTTATGTTTTATTCGAAGTATTGTCCATCGTATTGTTTCACTCACTTAAGGCAACCTCATCCCGGTAATAAGGGCTGAATAGAGAATAATTAAGAATTTTTATTCCTACGAATACAAGATTTTTCCTCCGTCTAAAAATCCACCAGCGGGAATAAAAAAAAAGCGATTCCTATTTTTTCAATCGACCTAGTAAAATTTAATGGGAGCGCATTAAAAAGAATTAATAAGTATAGAAGAATGCAAAAAAAGGAATAGAAAGGCTTAAAGGTTTTTCACTTTGAAAACTTTAGGTTGAATTTAAATGTATGGATAGTTTTCTCGTTAATAAATATTTTGTATTAAATTTTAATTTGTAATTGGAAAAGAAAAAATCAATCGGAATCATAAATATTTTTTTATTAATATATTGAACGTATATTTTGTGTATTGCATTACAACTGCCATATATGATTCATTATATGACATTGGATTAAATATGTAATATAAATATCTGTACCAGTGCTCCATTATAAATACTTACAATAAAATTAAAATTAAAAATTCTGATACAATATTACACTTCATTTCTTGTACTAAACTTCGTTAATTTAGTTTATTATCAATTATCATTGCTATTTAATTACTATTACATATTTATGAAGTATCTTATTTACCCTACTTTTTTCATTATTAAATCGATTTATAACTTATAGATTTGGAAAATATTCAAATTTATATTTATTTATATTTTAATAATTTATTCCGTGTTAAAAATTACATAAATTAATCTCTTTGAGGTGTGCGTGCCGCTACGAGTAGAAGGAATTTAAAAAATCGAAAATACGTTTGCGTTTGTAGAATAGAAAACAACTCTGAAAAGTGCGGCGGTCGCTATGGAAATAGAAAGCAATTAGTTTTGGAGATATCCTATTCAAATGTTGTGCACTTTAGGCTGATGGAAAAATCGTGCATTCAAAAGAAAAGAATAATCTTCTCTTTTACGATAAAATCTAAAAATATTAATTTTTTTCTATTCAACCCTTATTACCGGGACCATATGTTTCTGCAAGCAATCAATGCGCCTCAGTTGAAGATTTCTTCAAATTTAAGAAGTAAATCAAAAGTTCCCGCAAATAACGCTTATTCGGCTCAAAACTCGACATTTTCGCACACAAAAGAATATATTATACTGATAAAAATTCACTAATATTTCAAGGTTATGTTGTTGACAGATCACAGATGTCCACCTTACGACAGTGACGTTTTACATCTGTCATTGTGTCAATTTCAACCAAAACTTACTGGTGGCACCAACTTTTGTCTAACGGCGGAAACTTATTTGTACACCTGATAGTAATTTTCCAATCATCGAAAGTTTCTCTTGGTCATTGGAAAAATAATTTCTGAGAAGTCAATGCAATAAAAGCATGAAGCGGTTTATTTCAAGATTCATCACGAAAATTGAAATTATGATTTTAATTTAGTTTTATTCTTTTAGCATAAATCGTGGGATGTAAATCGATACGCTACAAAGAAAACTGTTGCCCAAGGAATGTTAGATATTGCTCTACTGACTACAAATGCATCTCAACTTAAGTTTATACTACAAGTGAGTATGAAAAAAGTTAAATTATCACCCAAAGAAATAAATAATTCGCCCTACTTGAAATAACAGAAAGAATCAGTTTTCGAACCATTCCAAATCATTCAGAACTAATCCAAAAAATGTTTTGAATATCTTTCAAGTCAAATCGGTTAAAAATCAATCTAATTCATTCAGGCTTAATCCGAATAAATCCGAACCAAATTTACAATCCGATTTCGGATTAATCTCAGTCGAATTTTTAATCAATCTAAATGATTTTTATCCGATTTGCATCAAGCGAGATTCAATAGGTTTTTTGGATTGTTTCGAAAACATATTTCGGAATGACTCGGATTCACTCGAACTGAATTTCATTACGAGACATTCATCAGGGTAATGCTCCAGATATAGACCTTTCTGGAATTTAAAATTTTAAATAGGTCCTTCAAATTATCTTCATTTAAAAATATGTATTCTTTGGGTGAGACAAAACAGAGTACAATTTGAAAATGTTCACGTGTATTTTTTAAAAATGATAAATATCTTGAAGATACTGACAAAATTTATATTTTTTTGAAGGTTGGAAATCAACACGAATTTTACGTACCTATGCTGACATTAATAGGCATATCGATTGGATTACAGGTATATCTTCAACTTGCCTTATATAGAGATATTTCTGATTTATAATTATAAAATGATCTACTAAACTAGAAATTTTCTTGGGTGACCGCTTTTTTTCTTTGAAAAAAGGATAATGTCTATAGACAGCCTAGATAAGTTTTATATTTATATATCTTAAACTTAATTCATAATCTAAGTTGACTACGGTCAGGGTTTCAATTCTATTATATCACTTTTGCTTCTAAATTTGGTTTCAAAATAAATGGATTTTTGTATTGATTAGTAATTAATAATTGAGGTGTCTATCAGTTCTGGAAGTCAAGGTCATCGGAATATTAATTACTTTTTTAAGTCTAAAAAACTAGTTTTCAGAGTCATAATTGAATAAAATGTGATTTTTGTGATAAAAAATAAATATTACTTTGAAAATTTCTTAATCAGAATATGAATTTAATATGCAGTAAAATCTAAATTAAAATGATTTCAATAATTAAAAATTGCAACAAAAATATTCACAATTTCACAGAAATTGTAGTAATTTATACCATCGTCTAAAATTGTCGAGAATTGTCTTGAGATTTAATTTGAAAACTTAAAATTTCAATTTTACTGGAGAACTAGATACTTTGATTAAGAATTCTGTCTTTCAGTTATAAAATAATATATTTCCTATTTTTATTCACAGCTTTTTCAAGGCATAATCTGCGTTCTGCTGGGTTCAAACTTTGACATAAACAAAGAGACCCATCAAATAAGAGCAAATCTATGGAACGATGTTTGCATGTCGATGATGGTAGTGACAGTGGTAGTCAATGTGGTACTTTCTGCATTCGAAATGCATGATTCAAATTATATTCAATACAGATCAATGGACCCCAGCCTCACAGAAGAATTAAACGCGTGAAGAAATTTTTGTATCGATACAATCAACTATTTACACTATTTTATATTCGTATGTATTCTAATTAAACACCATAAAGAATAAGTATCGACGAAATGCATAGGATGTTTCGAAATATTCTATCATTTTTTAAGCAAGGAACAGAATCGAAAAAACTTAGGGTCTTAATAAACATAAATTAGTTTTAACATCAATTGTTATCAGCAGATTTGGGATCTCTTATATTCTAATTTGTTTCATTTTGTGAATCAATATCTTTAAAAGGTTTTAATATTTTCAAATAGAATAATTAAATCAGATAGATAAATTTTACTTTAATGTTTTTATCATATGATTTTTTATTACATAAGTTTATTTATACAACAGAATGCCTCATAATTAATAAATTAATAAAATGTGAAGCATACATTTCACATTGTAATTATTTAACAATTAATAGTAAAATTAAGATAATCAAGCAACTATTTCTCTCAGATTATCATAGCAATCACTTTTTACCTCCTGCAACAAGAATAATTAGCTGATTCATTACAAATATTATTTTTCAGAAATACAAAAAAAATTCCTAAAGTAGATTTTATTTCTTGAAAAATTCTAATAATTACTTAAAAAAGCTTTTCCAAAGAATATGAACATTCTTATTTGATTGAAAATTTTCTACATATCCATCCATCTTCAAAATGAACAACTGAAAACGTTTTTTATTTTTTTTTCTCAAAAATTTTGATTAATTGAATTTTAAAACTTATTTGCAATATTTTTTAATGACATTAAAATTAAAGACATTTTGAACCTTTTTTGCCACCTTTCTTCCCAGTGTCTGCATTAGGTTTTGATTGTGAGGACTTCCCAACAGGAGCTGCAGCTGGTCCTTTTGTACCTCCACTAACTTCCGGTTTTTTCTGTAAAATTCCGGCAGAATTTATATTCAAGTTAAAGCCAGAAGTTGAAATGAAGCTTTTTATTAATTTTCATAACTTACGTCCCCTCCTTTGCCACCTCCTCCTGCAAAGAAAAATAATTTAACTCTAATTTTGAACTCAATATATTTTTTAATCACAACTTTTATGAACAATTTTTGATATTTACGTTTTGTTTTCAAGAGAATATTTTTTTAATTTTTTCTATAGGAAGCACAGCAAAAAATAGAGAAAATACATAGAGGACAAGCTGAGAGGTCAGCAATTACAAAATCTCTTCTGTTGCATTTAAACTCTAGAATGGCAGTGACACTCAGTAGAGTTAAAAATACTAAAAGCTTACCTTTTCCCTTGGCCATGACAGTGAATTAATTAAACAGTGAATTTAGACGCCTTCGAAATTTAACCAAATACTGCCAGATACTATGGAATCCTTGTCGGAGGTAACTTGTTTTCTCGACGCAGATCAACGCAGATTGACGCTGATCAAACTATCAAGGAGATCCGCTCGTCTATTGTCTTGTAATATTCTCAAAATGTTATATGATTCAAACTTCAAACGTCCTTTTCTTCTGGCTCTTAAAGTCACTTACTTCATTACCGATAAAAATACATCACATTACATTTCATATAAATACAACAAGTGGATATAATTTTAGTAGTGATGATCAAGAAAATTATGTACATCACAAAGTATACATATGTAAATGGGTCATTCCATATATATTTTCAATTGACAAATATAATCGTCCCGAATATATTTATTTTTTGTATTGAATGCGAAAAAATGACACATATTTTTTAATTCCAATATGATATGCAAAATTTTGGATTTACTGCACACTCTGAAATAAACATTTTAATCCTCGAAAAAATAAATTTGAAGAGGTTCATTTTCTGTAATTGCTATTTGTCTAAAATAATTGGATATTTGGAGTATAAATAAACAAAGTAATTTTTTTTATATATTGCTATATGTTAAGTTTAAGCGATTATGGACTTTCTCTGAAAATGTTGTTTTTTTTCTATACATTTTTTTACAAAGTACAAGCATTCTAAAAAATACAAGAAAAAAATATTCGGGGCGTTTTTATTTTTCAATTGAAAATATGATATGGAATGACCCATATGTATTTATACAAGTGTTGACAGACTGTGATATTGCAGCCAGAGTCTAAAATAATAAAAATTGAGAGCTGAACAATTATAATAGAACACACTCCTTCGCTCAAACTCGTTTCCTCATCGGCGACAGTAAAAATATGCAGAGATAATAAATAACAAAATATATGTAAGTAATTATTAAAAAGAAAAATTCAATAAAAAAATAAACAAATAATGTTACTGGTTGAATATTAATAATAAATAACATAATAATATAAAATAAATTAAAATACGTACATAAATAAATACTGATAATAATAAAAACATTAATAATTTAATAATTTGTTTTCCTTTTTAGCAATTTTAAGGAGCAGTGTTCTTAACATTTTGTACCAGAATTTTATTACTGGAGCAGATACGAAACTTTAGAGGTAAAAAATGTCATCTTTGGAATGATAATTTTTTTGAAAAATTTCAAAAAAATTCCGAGATTACTATAGTAATACAATGCCATAACATTAACTAATTATAAATCAGGGAAAGCTACTATTTAGCAGAAAATTGGGTTGCAATTTTATCCACCTATATTGTTAGTAGATATTCATTAAGAAAATATATATTTTATGGAATAATATACTTTTTTAATGTTTTTATCAGGAAAATATTATTAATAAAAATTGGGAGTTGTATAAAATGTAACATTTACAACGATTTTAGCTAATCTATAGGATTTTAAAAAAAACATAAAATCCCACCAAACATCATATTTATTCATCTTAAATTTCCACTATTCTCCCTTTTTTACATTACAAAATATTGTTAATTTTACACTACAAAATATTGTTAATTTTAAATTATAAAATATAAACTATAATTAAAATTAAACTAAATGTAACAAAAAATTTTAGTACCTATTACACATCTTTATTTCTAAAATCTATTTCTAGTATCTAATATATATTTTTAATATTTTAATAAGAAAAGTATTATGAATTAACAAATAAATAATATAAAATTCAACAATTACAATGAATCTTAGGAAATTGTATAATCAAAAATATATATTAAATTCTACCAAACGTTTTATTTATTCATCGCCAATTTCTATCGTTCCTTCTTTCAAAACTATTCAAAATATATTCAGCATTCAAAAATTCAATTCAAAAATATGTATTAAATTCCACCAAACATTTTATTTATTCATCGACAATTTCTATCGTTCCTTCTTTATGTACTTTAAGGACGTAATAACTTTTTTCCAGTTGTGAAGTTGTATCTTGATTTCTTTAAAATGTTATTCTTTCGTGAATAATCATTGCCCATTTCTCTTTTAACAAGAAAGAAAGATGTAATGCTTTCTGTAGACTGTAATAAGTTCCTTTGTGCTAAAATAAAATTTTAATTAATAGCGTAAAATTTTAATTTAATTTTAATAATTAAATCAATCAAAATTTTCAACTATGATTAGTTACAAAACATTCTTCAGAAATTAAAAAGATGGTACTGGTTTTCATTCTACAGTTCATTCATGCATTTTTACAGCAGAGTTTACATTTCGCTTGCAACGCCAAGGCTTTACATTATTTACAATAAAAATTAATATAAAACCCTAATTTTATCATTTTTACGTGGTTAAAAGTTTCGAGTTTTTACCTTTAATTATCTTAGGATAGTGTTTATTAAGTATTCTTAAAAAAAAAGTCGAGAATTACAGATTCTTTTTGAATAATTTACGATCAAAATCACATTTATTGATATTTGTAATATAAAATATAGACATATCTAATGTAATTTTTCATAAAACTTGTAAATTGGCCAGATTTCAATTCATTTCCAAAGACTACTTTGGTATGAGCGTTAAAATTAGATTGATTATGATTGATGACACGATTGGATTTACACACATATATATTCTTGAAATTTAATTGTACTTGCTGTTGTTTTCTTGTCAGCAACTGATTCCATCGCCTGAGTCATCTATGAGATAAATAGGTTGTGTTGGTACGTTGATAATAAAATACTTTTTCGTCATTTTTCTCTTCAATGAATTTTTTTTTTGGCGGAGATAACCTTTATATGAAAATCGATGATTAGTTTTTAGTATTAAAATAATTTTGAATAATTATTTTGAAACTTAAGGGTATGTCATTGACGTGACTTTATCCAATACTTTTCGTACTTCCCATTCTTAAATTAAGGGCATGTGATACTTCAGAAATTAGCAAATTTTATTGATTTAAGTTTTCTGACATGTTTGTGTCTAAAGTACAAAACATTTTCTTTTCAAAATTTGGAAAATATCTTCTTAGCCATTTCCCAAATTTTGAAAAGAAAATTTTATGTACTTTAGACACAAACATGTAGAAACCTAAAATAAATCAAGGCACGTTTATATGCTATGGAAAATCCATAAGAGTTAATAATTTAAGAATGGGACACACGAAAAGTATTGAATATAATCACGCCAATGACGTGCCCTTAATTTAAAGTGCTTTGTTAACAAGACACAAATATTATATATAAAAAAATATTCAACTAAATTCAAAGATTTAATCGACAATTGTGTATTTACTTGAAAAACGATTCATTATGCCAGTACAAATGTTCAGTACTCAAAACTTATAGAATGTATAGGTTAAGATAGCTTATTTATTTAAATTAAAATACTAATAAATTTACTTGTTTTTATTATCGAAAGTTATTGAAGTAGGCTAAACCAATACCTCATTTAAAAGGTTAATTAGGATTTTATGGAATTAATTTGATAAGGAATTTGAAGATAAGTTTTTTTGTGATTAGACCGATTAGATTGACATTGTTAAAAAGTTTTTCATACTTTAAATAACATAAAAAATTTTATTTCTCTTACCTTAACGAATCTGGAGGAAATGTGTTAAGTTTGAAAAAGATGTTCGCCAAATTCAGCCAAGACAGAATAAGTATAAGACATCCCTAGCGAACCGTATTAAGTAAACGGTCAGCAAATTCACTGACCATTCACTAACCGTTCGCTTACCTCGTATTAATATGAGAAAGAGGAGCATAAAAAACACTTAAAATATTGCTATTATGATTCTGCGGTACATTTTGAGTTTGAAGGTGTCAAAGTTGGCACAATAATTTTGTTTAGTATTGAAAAACTAATAAAACATAATACCTGTCATTGCAGGCAGTACAGTGGTTCACTCATGGAGAATAGACTGATACTGATAGTCATAGACATAAGGAGAACAAACTAATGTAACGGAAAAGAAGTATATTGATTGAGTACGGGAACTTCCCGAGTGATGGCGCCCCTGTAAGTAGCGTGAGGGTCTTGGCACCCTAACCTGACCTAGAGTTCTAAATTTCTCGGACATTTAAAATCCGGTCACGTTCTCGTGATTGTGACCGTCATTTTAAGACAACTTGAGAATTCACAGAGAATTTAAGAGAATGTTACCATACCTTCACCAATATTTTCTTTATCATTAAACCTTATAATATTGTAAATTTATTTCCAAACACTATGAATTGCAATAGTCAAGGTTTCATAAAAATAAACTACGAAAAATGTCAAGTTTTTACCGAATTCAATATCAAAAAAAATTTTTTTATAGCCATTATATTAAATTCAAACATAAAGAACAAGTAATTCAAGTTTTCTTCGCACAAATTACGCTTTGATTTAAATAATTGTTTGACAGTTTCGGGACAGTTTATGCACTTTTTTAAGTGCTCTATTTGTCGAGTGGCATGCTTTCTGTACATCTGATCACAGTATTTGCACTTGAAAGAAGCTTTATTTTGTTTATCAATAATTTTTAAACAAAAATTCCAAACTATATATTTTTTTTTCCATTTTTAATGCGCACGTTACACGAACTTCCAGAACAAAGCATTTATCAAAAACAATTGAAAGCTTGAACCGTTACGGAAAAATATTTTTAAATTCTCATAAATTCTCGAAGAGCACATTCATCAGAGAAATTCTCAGTCATATTCCCGTGCTCGCAGACATATTCTCGGTCACATAAATTCTTTAGAACTCTATTAGTCTATTCTGCAGAGGAAGCGAAAAACCACTATGGCATATCAAACTCATATTTTAACCAGTTTTTTGAAACTAAAACTGGCTGCTTACATAAAAAACTGCCTTTTTAGATTTTGCAAAAAGAAAGTGTATTTTTATAATTTTCAGTGAGAATTTGCAGTTACGCTAACCTACAATTTCAACTTTTTTCAATACTTTTCAATGCTTGGACTGGAAATACCGTATCTGCTACAAAAACTTTTAAACAATAGTAAATCACTCAGTATCATCAGAAAAGGCAAATAAAATTTCCAATTTTCTATATATGTAGATAAATCTGTTAAATGATATATAAAAATATCAAAATTTGCATTTATCAACTGCAGAGAAATTCTAATATTATGTCACATTCTAACTAATAGTTTGTACAAATTTTTTTCAAAAAAAAATTCCTTAATTTCTTAATTAGTACATTTATTATTATTTGCATAGTTTATGAATTTGTTTCATAAATGATTGACATTATATAACTTTATTACGTAAATTAATGTTAGTCAATGGGACTAAAACGGAGAACACTATTTTCTGGCGAAGTTTGTACTTTTTAATTCACATAAATTTTTATTAATTAAATAGTGTTATTCTCAGAGCCGTAATGGGAAATTTTGACGCCCTGAAGGTCTTTACAGAATAGGATTTTAGAAACCGACGTGTAACATCGACATGACATGAACATAGAGTTTACGTCGTAAAATATAGAATGAACTAACAATAAAACATAATAATTTTGCTCAAATATATATACATTTCTAAACTTTACTTGACAAGCTGCGCCCCGGTCACCTTGCCCTCGTTACGGCTCTGGGCATTCTGAAACAAAAAATTGCTTTTACGTACTCTGTATAATATCCTTTTTCGACTGATCAATATATTTTATGAAGGCGTTGCTGGGTTATATTGTATATAATATTACAAAGTATGTACCGAAAGATCCAGACCAGCACCTATCAGCACCTAGACTAACGAGTCTCTTCTGTAAATGAAAATCTACAATTATAATAAAAGAACTTCCATACGACCTATAAAAAGAATAAAAAATACTTTCAAATTCTACAATTGAAAAAGTTGAGAAAAACAGTCGAGATTTTGTCGTCGAGATATTGATATTTCAACTCGAATCATTTCGAATCACAAAATTAGAGGAAAAGAGATTTTCTTTAGGGGCGTTTTAAAAAATAAGAAAGGTATCAAACTAAAATTGAGAAATTCAGGCTATATTTCTGTGGAATTTCAAAAATATAAAAATTGATAAAAATGTAGTCTAAATTTTAGCATCTTTGGATAATATTGATACATTTTACTTTGAATCTTTAGTGCAGGGTGCCTATTTGTCCTAGTACATCCTTGGAACAAGTAACAAAATTGTCAGTTCCATAAATTAGATCCAAGAACCAAATATTTTATTTAATAATTTATTTTAGTCAAATAATAATTTTTAAATACATGATTTTTTACAATATGAACTATTATATTTTTATATGCGAAATAAAAATGCCAAATAATAATTTATTTATGTATAGGCAATTATTTGTTTATAGCAATTTAATTTTCTTTTCTCAGTAAAAAAATGAAGAAATTATTTACCTAAATTGTTAAAAAAAATTTCACACAACAAATTGTAAAAGAAGACATTTTAAAAATAGGAAATTAACATTATCTTTTTTTTCCCTCGCAAATATTTGGGAGTTATCATAGATGTGCTTTTGATAAGGACATAAATTAATTAATTTTTATTGATCCAACAACTAGGGCGTATTTGTCACTTCCTACCTCCTCATGCAAACCATTTTTCTTTGCGGTTTCGAATCAATAATATAGTTTTAAAACTCTATTCTGTCATGCCATATATGGTATACATGTATATATAACATTTTACTGACGCAATGAAAGTCTAATTAGTCCTATAAAAATCGCAAGGATTCTAAATTTAAAATGTACTGGAAAAGATCTAAAGAATATGTGAGATCAACAACCTGTAAATAAATAAGATGAATCATTGCAATTTTCATTCATTAAATTTTACACATCAGTCAATAAGCAAAAAGTGACAGGTGTTCGGACTATTTTCTTCATGCACGACAGTAGGAAAGATTCACTTTCATGCGTTCTGCGGTCAAGATCGGACCAATCAAAGTATGGATGACATCACCAGGAACCAATAAACGTGAAGGAAAACGACCGTTGCCGAGAGTATAAAGAAAGCCTCAGTGCCCTCGCCCCAGTATTGCATAGTATTCGTTTTTCATTTATCGTGGTTTCTCCGTATTGTTGTGACGTTTGCAGAAGCTTTATTACCTGTAGTCAACAATTAACTTTGCGTTTGACTTGCAAACGAGAACCTACCTCTTTTTAACATGGTGAGTAGGAAAGGTTTATCTTTATAATCCTTGAATTAATTTATCTCCAACGAAATTAACTTACATAAACGGCCTCTTGGTCCTTACTCCAAAAGTTTAACAAGCATATTATAACGGTTAAATGCCGGCCGGCTCCACCCTTTTCATAATGACTCATCCTGCCCGTACCTTTTCTTCTTTAATAATTCAACGATCGTTAACTCATCCTTGAAGAACTACCTGTTTGTTAAACAATGTGATTTCGATCTAACTCTAGTAATTGTTTTGTAAATTTATAAGTACTCCAATTGTGCTCAAGTTGAAATTTTTATTGTTGTCTTATGAACCTTTTATTTTGTAATTTGTATTTGACAAAAGAATAATCTAGTTTGAAAAGTTTGATTTTCGGTATATTTCGAAAACGGCAAATTATATATAAAATTCAAGGAAACCTTTGCATGTTTTTCATTGGAAGAATTCTAGAAACTTGTCCACCCATTCGGAGTTTTACTTTGTAAATAAATAAATAAGTTGATAAAATAGTATATAACAATAAGATTAATCGATACTATATTTGAAAGGTCAAGAATTAATTTAAAATGGCGGAAAAAAGTTGAAATATTTAGAAGATTTATAAAAGCGACTGAATTCTACACGGTGAAACATTTTATTATAGAATACGCTAAATTACCGGTTAAAATTCTCATCCAAGTGGTAAAATAAATTACATTATTAGAACATTTTTCTAATTATTTGTATTTGACAAAAGTATACTGATTTAGGGTAGAACACTCTAAAAAATTAGGTCTCAGGCGAAAATAGATAATTTTTCTTTCAAGAATAGCAATATTATTATTGAAGGGATCATTTGGAAGAGAAAAGATTATTTACCATGGAAAAAATTTGAAGTAGGGGAGAGTCGGGTAGTACCGGCCACTCAAGCTTTTTTGATTATAACTTGGCTTATAGGCATTAAAATTGAAATTTAGAAGATTAGTTATAATGTCAATGCTCCTACCAACAGCATATAAAGAGAAATATAGGAAATAAACATATTTTAGAAGAAATCAAAGCGTTTGAAGTGAGATCTAAAATAGGGTACTACAAAATAGTGTTGGGTAGCCCCGGCCATCGAAAAAACCGAAATATTTGGACATTTTATCATAAAAGAATAATGGGAAACGTATTTTTTCAAATCAAAATTTCGAAATATTATAAATTAGAACTAATAGAAAAAAAACTTTCATGAATAATAGAATATTATAACATTTAATAACATATATAAACATAAGATTAATTAAATTCACAGCCAATTAGCCAAAATTAGCCAAAATTTCCAATTTATTTAAAACAGAGACATAAGGTTATATATAAAAGTAAATATAATTTTGCACTTCAAGCAGAAGAAAATTACTTTTTTGGCTTCTTTCTCTCATTTTCCTCCTTTTAACTTTTCTTGTTTTTTAAATTCTCTTAGATTCATTTTCAATTCTCTTCTTTTCTTTTGCTTTTCTTTTTTCTTCCTTTGCCTCGCTTGCTTCTTTCATCCTCTTTTCTCTCTCTTCTTTTTTTTGAATTCGTTTAAGCACATTTTCTTTCTTTTTCATTTCAGTGGCTTTCTTTCTTTCCGCTTTTTCCTTCTTTTGCTGCTCTTTTTGTTCAATTTGATCTTTTTTATCTTGAGCCTTGTGCGATAAAGCTTGATAGAATTCGTCGCTGGTCAGAATTTCAGAATGCTGGCTTCTCCGTTTTCGTGAAATAATCCTGCGCTGTGTAGAGTCAGGAAGCGGCATCAGTTGTTGAAGATGTGAGACAAATTCATTTTCTTGACAAGAATTTCTCTCTGCCAAATTTTGTCCATCATCTTCCAATTTAACGAGTTCATATTGATTGGAACAAGAAGCAGTAGGTGCACGGATTTCCTGAGCATTATTCTGAGGTAGATCCGTTATCAAGGAAGGTGCAAATTCAGCATCCATGAAGATCTTCGGATTGAACGAATGTATTCCAGTGCAAGCAAATCCATTTGTAGCTATTTCCATCCTGCAAACTTTCTTATATGCTTCGTTCACCAGACCAGCGACGCCATAATCACTGATTCTCAAACCAGGATTCTTGCGCATCCATAAAGCACACTCTTCCGAATATGCTTGTTTAAAAGGTTTCATGAATGTCCGATCAAGAGGTTGCAATTTGTGACTCGTGTGTGGGGGTAAACTTAGAAGATGCACATGATTAGCACGAGCGTAATCGATGACATCAAGGTCCTTGTGACTGCCATGGCCGTCCAATAAGACGAGAATTGGAGAATCTTCTGTCGGTCTGGTTATTTCGACAAAATTTTTCAGCCACACAAGAAAATTTTCTCCAACCATCCAACCATTGTGCTGTGCAACGCCTACACTCCCTTCAGGAGCATTAATCATCAAACGCATATTCATCCTTTTTCGCGGGAAAACGAACAGAGGTGGAATAAATGTGCCTGCTGGGTTCATGCAAAATAGAATTGAGATGTTTTTTCCTCTTTCTGCCGAGGTGAGCTTTCCTACCTGACGCTTTCCTTTCAAAGAAATAACCATCGTGTTACCGTGAACGCAGGTTACGCCCGTTTCGTCACAATTGAAGATTTTGAAATTTTGGAAACGATGTTTCTGATCAAGCTCTTGGTATTTTGAAAAAAAGCGCTCAACCTGAGGCTTATTGAAACCAACTGCACGTGCGAGACTAGTTGATTCAGGCTTACGAAGTGATAATTCAGGATGTATTTTTACAAAACCATAATAAAAATCTTTTCCTGCCAGTCTTGTTGTTTTTGAGAATTTATGAGGAATTTTTAAACTTTCAGCTAAATTAAAAGCTAATTTTAAAAACTCTTTTCGAGATAGAGGCATGAGACGATTATTGAGATTAATCATATAATCAACAAGTTTTTTTTCATACGCATCTGTAAAAGTACACTCAAATCTTCCTAGTTTCGAAGACATACTGACTTCCAATCCCTATTTTATGTTATAAATCTTATCCTGTAAAGTACTTCGAGGAACATTACAAGCCTCCGAAATTTTTCTTACTGATGAGTTTTTCTCTAAAGCCAATTTTACACCTTTTATCATACTCTCTGTCGTCCATTCCCCACGATTTGTAGATTTCTTTCTAAATTTAGGCATTCCTAAAACGAGCAAGTATAATTTTATTTGGAAAATTGATTTAAAATTACAAGAAACCTTAAGCAGAATTCAAACACTCACCGAAAATAAATAATCTTTACGTGCAAGACATACAGGTTATTTCATTATATGGTATAGAAAACTTCAATTACTTGAATTTATTTATGATTAGGTATTTATCAATTTTGGACAGAAAAAAAAAATGAAATCGAGCATGCATAAAAATGTGACCAGGGCTACCCGACACGAAATGGCCAGGGCTATCCGACTTTGACAAGTTTCAATAAAACTGCTGTAAATAAAAAAATACGCAAAAATATTGAACAAAAATTACAGGTCACATAGTTAGAAAGTAAATTTATATATCCCAATCAGAACCAATCTGATATTTTTTTTAGCTTTAGAAATATTTGATAATAAAGATGGTACATATTTATCAAAATGCACCTGTTTTCTAGAGATGAAATATTTAGACCGGATTTTCTTTTAAGCTGATGAAAGATACGAGTCCATATCTTTAAAATTACACTTTGGCACAATTCTGAAAGAGAAAAATGTTAATTTATTTTTGCAGAGAGTACAGTTTATTCAATGTCAAGAGTGGCCGGGGCTACCCGATGGCCGGGGCTACCCGACTCTCCCCTACATAAAAATAATTTGATCAATAAATTTTATTTTCGGCCAGACTTTTTTTCTTGTCGCTTCGAGCCAAATTTTTAAAAATGATGTCATTCTAATAAATTATTGATCATTTTTACAGGGAAAAGATTCTCTACAACTTGACCATTTCCAATTTTTAAAAATGAATTATTTATTATCAAATTGAGCAATTTGTTTATAAAAATTTTGTTTTTAAAAACTATTTTTCAACGGTTTTAGCCATTAAAGAACTTATTTTCAAAAATTGGAAACAGTCAAATTGTAGAGAATCTTTTCCCTGAAAAAATGAAAAAAAGTCTGGGCGAAAATAAAATTTATTAATCAAATTATTTTTATGTGTTTCAAATTTTTTTAATGGTAAATAATCTTTTCCATTCCAAATGATCCCTTTAATAATAATATTACCATCCTGAGGCCTAATTTTCGCGAGTGTATTACCTTAAGAAGTCTGATTTCCGGTATTTTCCAAAAAACTATAATCACATCTAAAAATCAGAAAAACATTGGAATGTTTTTCAATGGAATAAATCTATAAATTTGTCCACAAATTCTCATTTTTATTTTGGGAATAAATAAATAAGTTTTGGCGTTAAATTACGGCCGCCTTTGAATTCGTGATCCTCCGTCATTTTGCAAAGTAAGACGAAGCATTAAAACAGTTATCTGTAATTCTATAGGGCTTATGAATATTATAATTGTATTGTGAGATCTTCTTACATTTTCTTGTGGTATTTTGGGATTTATGTAAAAATCTCTAATAGTAATATTTTTAATACGAAAATTGCACACAACAAAGGGAATTCGAGTGGGATTTAAAAAATCTTTTATGTAAATACAGTTTTAGAAAGCAATGTTTTTATATATACAAGGTTGCCACTATTTTCGCATACACAAATTCCCTGACTTTTTCAGGTTTAAAATTTTCATTTTTCCAGTTTATTTCAGTATATTCTATATAAATAAATGATTAATAAAAGTTGCAACAATTATAAAATACATTCATTTTCATTGAGAAACAAAACTATCTAAATATAATAATCTCAATGACAATTAAGAACTTTATAACGTAGAACATTTTATGTGAATTTTGAAACTAATTTTACTAACTTTATACTTTATTATAAATTAAAATGAATCCTTGACATTTCCGTGACTTGCATGTTTTCTAGGTTTCCAGAAAATGTGGCAATCTTGCATATATGTATAAATTAATAAACCAAGGCAATTGAAAGTCCTGGGCTCGAATCCCAGCACATTCGAAACCGTCTCTTTTTTTACAGAAATATTTTTAATTCTTAAATATATATTTGTTTAAAATTATTTTCCCTAAATCTTTGAATATCTTTTTGTTGATTAATGCTATTTTTTAAAATGAAGCATCAATTAATAAAAAAGTAATTTTCTTTCAGCGTGAGTGTATCTCAATCCACGTTGGCCAGGCTGGAGTCCAGATCGGTAATGCCTGTTGGGAACTTTACTGCCTGGAACATGGTATCCAGCCGGACGGTCAGATGCCCTCAGACAAAACTATCGGAGGAGGTGATGACAGTTTTAACACCTTCTTTAGCGAAACTGGAGCCGGAAAGCACGTTCCCAGAGCGGTGTTCATTGACCTCGAGCCTACAGTAGTCGGTAAGATCTTTTTTATGAATACTTTTCAAGTAAATTATGTCATATTAAAAAATAGTCTCTATATTAATGTGAGATAATTTTCTAGATGAGGTTCGAACTGGAACATA
This sequence comes from Diplolepis rosae, assembly GCA_030998225.1. Taxonomy (NCBI): domain Eukaryota; kingdom Metazoa; phylum Arthropoda; class Insecta; order Hymenoptera; family Diplolepididae; genus Diplolepis; species Diplolepis rosae. The sequence continues at coordinate 5,609,609 of JAPYXD010000710.1, forward strand.
CCGGCAGTTATTCCACCCAGAGCAACTAATCACAGGCAAAGAAGACGCAGCAAATAATTACGCTCGCGGTCACTATACGATAGGAAAAGAAATCGTCGACTTGGTACTGGACCGAATTCGTAAACTTGCCGACCAATGTACTGGATTACAAGGCTTTCTCATCTTTCACTCCTTTGGTGGTGGCACTGGATCAGGATTCACGTCTCTTTTAATGGAACGTCTCTCCGTTGACTATGGAAAGAAGTCTAAGCTCGAATTCGCCATCTACCCAGCTCCCCAGGTTTCCACTGCTGTAGTTGAGCCATATAACTCTATCCTTACAACTCACACCACTCTCGAACATTCAGACTGCGCTTTTATGGTTGACAACGAAGCTATCTACGACATTTGCCGCCGTAACTTAGATATTGAAAGACCCACTTACACGAATCTCAACAGACTGATTGGACAAATTGTTTCATCTATTACGGCATCTCTTCGTTTCGATGGTGCTCTCAACGTCGACCTCACAGAGTTCCAGACCAATTTAGTACCCTACCCACGTATCCATTTCCCTCTGGTTACTTACGCACCGGTAATCTCTGCAGAAAAAGCATATCACGAACAGCTTTCTGTTGGCGAGATTACAAATGCTTGTTTCGAACCAGCAAATCAGATGGTCAAGTGCGATCCTCGACATGGAAAATACATGGCCTGCTGTATGCTCTACAGAGGAGACGTTGTGCCAAAGGACGTTAATGCAGCGATTGCTACCATTAAGACCAAGCGCACAATCCAGTTTGTTGACTGGTGTCCAACTGGATTCAAGGTTGGTATTAACTACCAGCCACCAACTGTCGTTCCTGGTGGTGACCTTGCTAAAGTTCAGCGTGCGGTCTGCATGTTGTCTAACACAACAGCTATCGCTGAAGCTTGGGCAAGACTTGATCATAAATTCGACTTAATGTACGCCAAGCGTGCTTTCGTTCACTGGTACGTCGGCGAGGGTATGGAAGAAGGTGAATTCTCTGAAGCGAGAGAGGATCTTGCTGCTTTGGAAAAGGACTACGAAGAAGTAGGCATGGATTCTACTGAAGGTGAAGGAGAGGGAATTGAGGAATTCTAGACTGCGTATGCCATTGACTGGCTTTATTGACATTCCTTCATGACACATTTTCTTCGAACAGTATTTTTTCCACATAAGTATATTTGTTTATTTATCTATCCGACTGAATAAAATACAATGATTTTCAGCAGATTAAATACTTTTTCGAATTTCTTATCCATCCCTTCTGGGTAAACCAACTTTGGAAAAAGAATTTAAAATTTTTTATAAAGCAAAACCAAATACATTTTTTGTATGAATTTCAGATCCCCAAACCCTATTAATTTTGGAGTCGTTTATAAATTCCGTATCAGCTATTTCTGGGTTTTTATTCATATCTTTGGATAGAACATTTAATTTATTTGAGAGCAAAAAAATGTTTTTGACTTAAGGGGATCGTTGGTCTAGAGGATCGAAAAAATCGAATTTTTTCTTTTTCGCTCTAATGCTAGTTTGGGTCTTACGAATAACTTCTTATAACTTTCCATTGAATTTTGGTGATACGTTTGAGAATTTTTGACTCTTTTATATTACTTAACCCTGTCCAAAACTTTAAACGTGTTTTTCTCTAAACTGCTTTTTATCTACAATTTTTTTCCAATTTCGGTGGTTCACCTAGTAACTACTAGCATAATTTAAAAAAATATTTTTGGTTTCAAACCATTTCTTCGAACATTATCATGCCCGTCGTTTTGCTTTCTCGAAGCGGAGATGGTTAGATATCTGCTCTTATAACAACAATCTTTGTTGCTTTGCGGGTCTGCAAAATTTTTTTTGTGTACCATATAGGTGGACAAATAAATCTTTAAAGTGTCGATAAGACCCATTGTTGTCTTTTCATTAAAATTACACTGTAAAAAAAATAATTCAGTAGAATTACAAAAGCAGTTGTAAATGTATAAAGCGATTGTAAAAGTACTACGTTGCACGTTATAAAGTTATTTATATTTTGTGAAATTACAGTTGAATAGAAATTATGCTACGTGACACGTTTTTTTTTCTACAAGGCGAAATGTAATAATGCAACGTTATACGTCATAGAATTAAATATCATTGGCAAAATTACAATAGGATTATAAAATTACTACGTGTCACGTGAAGCGATTTATTTCCAACGTGATACGTAGTAATTTTACAATCCTATTGTAATTTTTCAAATGATATTTAATTCTACGACGTATAACGTTGCATTATTACATTTTGTCTTGTAAAAAAACAACGTGTCACGTAGCATAATTACTATTTAACTGTAATTTCACAAAATATAAATAATTTTATAACGTGCAACGTAGTACTTTTACAATCGCTTTATACATTTACAACTGCTTCTGTAATTCTACCGAATTATTTTTTTTACAGTGTATCCTATAAAATCACTCTCATTTTCAGCCCTCCACAGCAGACGATCCCTTTAATAAAATTAATAAAATTTTTACTGCTTTCTGATCAGTTGGGAATACATAAATTGATCTTCCTATGTCTTCCAAATAATTGACTCCAAAATAATTTGAAAAATCAAGTTTAAAAAAGAACCCAGGGTGAAAATACTAAAAAATTGACGTATATTAAAAAAAAAAATTCCTAATCTTGCAAATTTTTATTCTTTACATCAGAAAAATGTACAAAACTCAATGTTTACATTATTTCTAAAGGATAGCTTTTGTAGCAAATACTTTTGAAGGTAAATAAAAAAATAATTCAATAATTATGTTAAAACTGATATTGAATTTTCAAGCTTATTAATACAATATTCGTAGATTTGACGTACATTTTCAGTATTCTTTCAAAATCTGGGCTTTTGCCAATATTTTATCTCTTTAAATATTGTAAATAGTAAACTAAAAACATGATCGTGACTAAAATTAGTTTTATATATATATTTAATATTATAATATATTAACTATTATAATAAATTGCAATTATTATATTGTTCAATAATACAATAATAATTGTTATGTGATAGCATTTTATCGGAGTCGTATTAGTGTTTGTGTTTTGTGTACATTGTGTATGAATCTATGTATGTCTAACAATCATTTCATCGCAGTCGAAAATGATTACAATAAAAAAGGGAAGAAAAATGCGATTGATTTTCCCTTTTGCGGTTATTCCTGTACAAAGAAAGCTAATAAATGGTACATACATCGCGTTCAAGATTTCCGGTTGTCTCGCAGTTTTTATTTATATTATCAATAGAAGAAAACGAAAAAATAACAAGTAAAATTAATCATCAATTATTCCAACATAAGAGATGTTGTTGTTTAGCGTAATTCTCAAAACCATTGCTCAATCTTCTGAAGTTTTTCCATCACCCGCTACAGCTTATGAAAATTATTTTTCACTTCAAATTAAAATGTATAAACTTAAAAAATATGTTGCACAAACAACTTTTTTCATTTATAAGAGTTCAAATTTTATTTTAACTCAACCCAAATCTTTCTTACTATTGTAATTTTAAATGCTATGTATTATATAAAGCTTTTAATAACAAAACATTTTTTATTTCACTTCTATAAAAAATATGATATAAAAAATGTTTAAAAAAAAACAAATAAATGAATCAGACTGCAAAATATTTTTCGATAATAGAAGCAAAACTTCAATACAGTTAAAAATTCTTGAAAAGATCAAAGTTTCTTAAGATCTAAACAAATTTAAAAAAATAGTATTTACAAAAAGTATTGTCTAGATAATATATCGCATTTTTTTTATTTAAACATTAAGATATCTGTTTTTTAAATACAGAAGCTGGTTTTGTCGCACAATGAAAGGAAAACTTAAAATGCATTTCGACCATTTTAGGGTGTTTACTCACTCTGAATAGAAATTTTTTGATAATTCCAGGATTATAATGTTTCCTCCAAAATTTAAATACATTTAAATTTCCAAAATAAATATGAAGTTAAAATTTATAAATATATACTTAAATTTATAATCTTTTTAAATTAAATAATCTAAAATTTGTACGTTTTCAAAAATGAAAGGCTTTAAAGTTTATAGTTTCAAAAACTGAATTCATGAAACTTTAAGTCTGACGAATTTAAAATTTCGAAATATTTAAATTTCTAATATACTTAAATTCGAGAGCATAAAAATATAAACTGTTCTATGAGACATTTTAGCATTAAATTAAATTCATTGACTAAAATTGATCTCATATTAGTTTTAATTTTGAATACATTTTTTGAAAATTTCTTGATAATTTCTAGTTTTTCGTGTTTTTTCCAGGTGAGTAACCACGATGCGGTGTTCAAATTGAAATCTATCTTGTACAAATAAAGAAGAATAAAAATATAAAGCACTTGAGGGATTACAGCAAGCGAGTGCTTCAAATATTTTCTCAATTGCAATGAATGCAATAGCGTTAAGGCGCATTTAGCTAGTCGATAAAAAGGGTTGATGGTTAAAATTAGAAGTGAGCCGAGTCACATCAGCTGAGTCGTATTCGTCAGACTGCACATCAATATTTCGTTTACTATTATCACGTCCTTTTTCTTATTAATTGCATATTAGTTTCAATAGAATCTCCCGGAAACGTCCAGCTTTTCAAGCCATGAACGTGACAATTCTATGGAAGATGGAAAAGTGTACGCGTTTTGACATTTCTACTTAAAAAGCGTACCAAAGTGCTCCCTCAATTCATATTTCTGGCTACTTCGATTACGCTTTTACATTGTCGATTCCTAATAGTGACAAAGCACGCGCGTCAAATTCTTGTAGGCCATTCCTAAAGTGGAAGAGAAAGAACAATATGCAAAGATGAAGAGCGATATTCGTTACTATAATTTCGCGAATCCATTTGTATATAGTTTCTTTTTGTTAGAAGGTGGCTGCTCGCGATATTCGCCTTACCCTTCCGACTAAGTATCAGGTACGGAGGATCTAGAGAAATCAATCAGAGATCATCTTTGAAGAAGATTTTCCAAGAACAATCGTACAAATTTTTACGGTGTATCCTATTCGCATTTAACTTTTTCTCCGTAAATAAAACGTTCTAGCGAGAGTAATATCTTGGAGGGCCATCGAAACTTATAAAACAACGCCTTATCATTAGCTCGTTTTAACAATATGCTAGTTTAAGAATCTTCTTACTAAAGGACTTCTTAAAATACGGAAATAAAAGTTTGTTGGAGCGCCTTGAATTACATATACACAATCGTTAAAAAACAGTCCACTATCCACAATTACATTTGATAAGTTAAGAGAATTAAAAAATTCGAAAGTCAGAGAATATTTTTTACAAAACAAGCGGGACCACATAACGATCCAACGACGTACAATAACTTTCGAATAAAACCTTTCGTGCGAATCTCCCGAGAGTGTTAAAAGCACAGCACAACGAGATGTGTTTGCATCGCAGAATAAAGGGCGGGTACTTGACGTTTAAATACAATATAAAGAGCGCGACGTTTAACAAATTAAAAACGTAAAAATGTTAACATTACAATAAAATTTCCTTATCGTAGACGTAATGCGATGGCAGTCTTGAGTCCTGGAAATATGCTGTGATTGTTTTGCTCGGTTTCTTCGGGTGATATTCGTCGATTTGTTCCCCATTCTGAACTCACGTTTCGATTTCGGATCGGTTGTGTCGATGCCTATTTATAGTAAGCTTTTCTTTGTGGCAGTGGCTGGAAGAAGATAATTCACTAATTAAAAATAAGAAAGCAATTTTTGTGGTATTAAAATTATTAATTTAATTTTAATGAATAAACTATTTTTTGAGAATTCCAATTTAGATTTCTTGATACGTACAATATTCTCCAGTTTCTTGAAATGCCTATCGATTATATGAGTGAAGTGATTTTATTGGGGGAAATGATGCATAAAATTATAACTATCTGAGCACCTAATAATAATCAAGGCCGATCGCTTCTATGCAAAATTATTAGCGAGAGCTTATCTATCCTATTCTAGGATTTAATGCCAGCTTCTATGACTCATTTCAAATCTATTACAATTGAATAAATAATGACCTTTGAATTCCACTCATGCTGTACAAAATTCAATCTTACAGGAATGTGATACTTGAAGAAAATAACAAATTCATGTGAATCATTTGGTCCAGTTTCTATGTTTACGTTCAAAATACATAAAATTTTTGTCCTAAATTTGGGACCTAGTAGAGAAGATTAAAGTGGAAGTATATAGACTACTTTTAGTCTTTATAATGAAAAAAGCTCAATTTTAGCAGATTAATTAAAATGGTAGATTGTATTGACCCTTGATTTAATTTATAAACTTTCGAAACATTTTTTACATTCTCATCATGAATGAGAAAGTATTAGTTTTATGTGAAAAATGACTTTCGAAATTTTCATCAAATCTTTACGTTTTGAGACCCCCTGAGTCAGAAAAACGGTTTTTACGAAAGTGTCTGTCTGTCTGTAGTAGTAGATCGTATACTCGATAACTCTCGATAGAATTATCAGATTGAATTGATTGAATTATCGGAGCCGAAAAAGTAAGGACATGTTCGTTAACATAAGGTGTATATTTTTCTTTTTAATTTAAAAAAATACTATTGAAAATCCAAAATTCAATTTTTTTTTAACAATAATATGTGAGATACGAAAAAAACGTAAGAATGCGAAGTTGTTCATTTCAAAAAGATCTACAATTTTTGTCTCACACAGTTTCGCAGAAAACATATATTTTTCGTTACAATTCCAAAAAATACGATTAAACTTCAAAAATTCCATTCCTTACAAAAAATATGGGAGATAAAAAAAACGTTTAGATGGAAAATTATTTGCCTAAATGGGGTCTACAAATTCTCATCAAGACACTTCTCGACAGGATGTATATTTTATGTTTTAATTATAAGAAACACTATTAAAAAAATTCAATTTTTTAACCTAAATATGTGAGATACGAAATGAGCTTTGTTATGCAAAACTGTTTCCTTAAATAAAGTCTACGATTGTTTTTCCTTTTTGAGATATTTTGAAGAAAATAAATTATTTTAATCGTGTAATTTATTAAAAAGTTACTAGTTACTAGTTAAAGTTATTAAAGAGTGTCATGATGAGAATGTGTTCCTTAAGGTGGCTTGAGCGTTTGGTGTCGTATGAAGTGAGGGGCACCGTGGGGGCACGTGTTACATGAATGCTCATTTCTACTTATTTTTTTAATAATCATATGTATTATAGTAACATCTGAGTAGAAGGGTAAGAAATCGCGGAAATGTCCCCGGAAAAAAGCGATAGTAAAAAATTAGTAGTTTCACCTCGAGGCGATTTCTATATTCTGTACCTTTTTCGCAATTTTCTCTTGATTGAAGTCTTCAACCCTTCGTTTTTATAATACTAATAGATTCCTCGAAATCGAAAGTACTAGTATATATTTGATTTATGGGGACTTGTGATTTTTTCCGGAGTTTCGCCGATTTTGACGAGGAATCCCAGAAGACTACGTGTTAAACTGACATTTTTTCAGTAGCGATTTTTTCGGCAATGACATCGTCAACCACGGTATTTCTTTTTTCCAAATGAATCTAACATATTTTATTAAGATAATCTCTAAGTTTCAGAGCAGTCTATAATTTTTTTCAAAAACGATGAAGCCACCTTAAGGCCGATAGAGCTTTAAGTAAATTAAATTTCCTGTTTCACTTAAACTCAAAAACAAATTTACTGACTTTGAGAAAATGTGTAATTCACATCATCTGTAATATTATAAAATTGGTTTGAGCTTCAGTATCAAATTATAAGAAATAAACTTAAATTTCATGAACTTGCTACTATTCTCAAGTATCACATGCCCTTAACTTATCAAACAAATTAATTTTAGATAACAGTAATACAAAGTATATAACAATTTAATAACTCGCTGACTGTAAAAATCTATTTTTGCCATTTAAAGATTTTTTCCTATCAATTTAATTAGAAATTACATTAACACTTACAACCCTTTTAATATCTTAATTTTTCAACTGAAAACGAAACTATTTATGGGTAATTCTCCGGAAAGCTCATTATTTGCGCATCAATCTTTTTCAATATTCAAAATAAACGAAATTTATGAAAATATTCGGAGAATTACGCACATACATTTTTTCCTGCTAAAACAGGCCAACTAATATGAATTAAAAAAGATGAATTTCTTGATTAGTCTGAAAATTTGAAAAGGTGATAAGTGAAAGATACATACCTAAATGAAATCTACCTACGCCTCAATAGGCTTCTTCTTTTCCTTCTTCTTCTTGAGGAAGGACGGTGTCCTCAGACCCTTCTTCTTCTTCTTTTCCTTCTTGGGAGATTCTTCGCTAACGCTGACGTCCTGCGACATGGAACCCTTAACATGGAAGGTCCCAAGCATAACCTTAAGTTTTGTCATGCACATGCAAATTTCTGATATCTCTAATTTCCCTACCAATCTCGAAACATGCAAGCAGCATAACTAGTAAATAGCTTACTTAGAGCACTAATTAATTCAGTCTATTGCTAAGACTAAGCAAGCTATTCAATGATGCTAAACTTTAAAGTCTTCTTAACAAGTTTTACATCCATGTTGAGCTAATAAATATGTAAAAGTGATAATATTGTCAAAGGGTTACAATAAAAGTCTTATTAGACTTTCAAGCTAATTCAAGCTCATTTATTTATTCAAATTTTTGTTATTAAGACTTTTACTGTACACATTTCCTTTGTAAAGAGTACCTGGATTTTTGCGCAAGTTAGGACAACAGTGCAACAATTGTTCATTTTCAGGAAAAATTGTAATTCTGAAAATGAAGCTCAACTGATGTATATTAATCTGAAAATCTCTTTCACTTTATTTGAGTAAAAAACTAAAATTTGTTTTAACATAATCAAAATATATTATACATTTAAAAAATTGAACTTGATTTTAAAAAAAAAGTATTTACTAAAATTTCCTACTTTAATTTAAGAATAATAAAATAACAATTTTATTGGTAAAATTTACAAAGAGTTGATAAATATTTCATATTTCGAAAAGTAACTACATTTTGACAAAGAATGATCAATTTTCTAAAATCCAAACTAATCTCGAAAATCCTAGACATTTTTTAAATTTTATTTTAAAAATCCTGCATATGAATAAATTAAAAATGTTACACTGTTGCTATGAAGAGTTCTTTTTTTAATAATGAAATGTGGAATATGAGTACTGAATATATTGCACTGAATGTGAAAAAACTAAAACACAGAGTAATTTTCTAAAACGTGTTATCTTAATTTTAAGTATGGAGATTATGAATGTCATTAATAAGTAATTAGATCTTAGAGAATCGTTAAAACTTCATCTTCGTGTATATTATATATGTACAAGAAATAAATTAACAATGGTGGAAGTTCATAATTATTGAAAGATTTTAATCATTAAAATGCTAAACACATATAACGGACACAAAGAAAAAGATTTTTCAATTTATTTAATTTTTTACAACAAACCTCCTTGCTGCTATGCGAGAAAGTGCTGTGATGGGCATCTGAGTGATCTCCATTCACGGTATTTTCTCCTGGAACACAAAATCAGAAATTTAAGAGTTTGGTTAATAAACATTATTTGCAAAAGATATTTTTATTTAAATATCCTTGGCAGATTTTACATTGTTTTATTAAAACCGTAACCACATATAGACAAAACTTTGTGCATAGGACAGAGAAAGGGAATCAGCTTACCTTAAAGAAGACACTGTTAAGCTTGATGGATGTGCATTTTAGTAGCAAAAGTCTTGTAATTAGGAGCCATGAGATGATCAGAACACTAATTTTTTGTTTTGTTACAAACAATAATGTAACTATTGTATTTTTTAACAAGAAAGAAATTCATTTTTTTATTAATTTTAAGTAAGTTCAAGATTGAAATTCACTTAAGCATTAAACAATTTTTCATGACACGCTTCAAATATTTTTCAAACTTTTAGACAATAATATTCATTAAAATACATTCTATTTGTGAGAAGTATTTGTTTTTAATATATTTAGATTTGATTCGTCTCTTGAGCAAGTAAATTTCAATTTTCTAATTTGAAATAATTGAAATTTTATTTTATTCCAATATATAAACTTGTAAGTTAAACATTTTTCTCTCAACCAGAAGTTTCTTAAATTTCCCGGCAAATGGATTTCTTTCCAGTTATCTTCTAATTAATTCTAACTTTCAATGAGCATTAATAATGTATCTAACAAACGGTGTGTAAAAGAAAGTCGATGATCATAAGGACTCATTGAAAAATATTTAGAACAGAATGAAAATACTAAAGTACCATAGAATTTTAGAAAGAGAAAATATACAAGGAGAAAAAAGTCAAACCAGAGCTTATGAACAACTTCTTCCTTCCACACCAGACCTTAAAAACTGTTTGCAAAAGATAGTTTATTTTTCGTGAAATCGTGATTTATGATACAAGCAAATGATAACCGGCAAGCTCTATGTACAAAATTGCAATGGTGTAAAAATAAAAGAAAATAAAACTGCTCAAAGCAAAAAATAAAAAAAAACAAAACAAAAAGAACAACTTTTAATTCAAAAACATGAGAATCACCATTACATTTTTACAATGTCAGCAGTAATTATGAGCGTGTGCGTTAATATTTTACACCTAAACCTAACGTTAATCCATGCCTGTTATTATTTCAACGAAAGGTAAATTGTACCTTGTCAAGGATTAACAAAGATTAGTACAAGTCTTTTTAAGTTGAATGTAACAATTCTTCAGAATAGTTTAAATAATTTAAAACCCTAAACAAACTATTAATAATTTTTACAAAAGTAAATACGAATAGAATAATAAAGCTATTATTATAATTATAACTCTAGGTAAAAAACCGGTATCGTAAAAATAGTCAACCTGGAATATTTACTCGAAATCTATATGCAAAATTCTCACCGAAGGGGAAATAATTATTCAAAAACTTAAATGTCGAATTCGGTTTGAGATCACAGTGCCTAGGATAAATTGCTTAAAATATTTTATAGGGGCATTCATTAAAAACGTAAGGCTCATTTTTTTTTTTATTCTGGAAACTCTTCTCCTACCCTCTTTTTTAATAAACACTAAATACTTTCTTATACAGAGACCAACAACTTTTATACAAAAATATGTACCTACATCAACTTGCAAAAAGTTTATAATATAAAAAAGGTCAGTAGACTCTAATCATTTTCTGCATTTTATAAAATTTGGAAAAAATCTACTTAAAAATCATTTTGAAAATTTTAAGGTTTGAGAAAAATTTCTGAAGCTTTTAAGGTCATAGAAAAATATACTTATAATTTAAAAATATGTAAAAAATTCTTTCAATTATCATAACAGAAACTATTTTATTACAATATTAAAGGTTTACGTGTAAAAAATATTTCAAAATATTTTTCATCTTTAAAAATACCTTGTACTGGTATTCGAAAGATTTTTTGAGCTGGTTTCATCTATACACAACATTTTTTCTACAGAAAGTGTTTTTTACAGTAAATACACTGAGAAAACAGTTTCTTTGAATCGAAGAAACATTTCTTTGATATACGGTTAAAGAAAAAATGTCTTTGAATTAATGAAAGTTTTGTTAATTCAAAAAAAATTTCTTTTATCCAAAAAAATTTATTTGTTTACATTAAAGAACATTTTTTTGATCAAAAAAACTTTTTTCAATTCAAAGAAATTTTTTCTTTGACCGCATATCAAAGAAACTATTTTTTGGGTGTATAAAGATCTGTTTCAATTAAAAACCAAAATCGGAAAATATCTTCCGAATTTTGGTTCCCGATTGAACTAAATCTTTGTATTTTCTGAAAAAAACACTTTCTGTAGAAAAAATTGTGTGTATAAATGAAATCGACTCGATTTTTTGAGATTTCCACCTTTCAAAAAAAAATGTCTTACAGAATTAATGAACAGCCCTAAAACATATTTTTAAAATCTGAAAAGGCTTCTTAAATTATCCTATAAATTTATAAATCATCACAAGTGTTATCTTTAAAGCTAGAAGGTGAAAGGCTCGCAGTATCAGCGAGATTAATTTGAGTAATTACTCTGCACAAGGATGTATCTTCGTACTTTGGTGGACTGCTCAGCAATCTAATACTATTTTCATGTTCCGAATGGCAGCAAGTTAAACTTTCTTGCGTCTCAAGATCCTTTTCCAATTTTATGAATTCCTTTGTATCGAAGGAATACGCCATTAAATCAATTGGGTACTTGTCAAGATTTTCTCTTTCAACATAGTCAGTAGATTCGATCTCTTGACTACTTTCCAAGTTATCACAGGCAAGTGAATAGTAATTTTTTTTGTTAATGTTTACCCACTTGGTGGATTTTTTTAACATCGAGACCTCCAATTCCGAATACATAGTGCTTGCCGAAATGTCTGCGAAATTCAAAGTGGTATCATTATTCTGATTTATCCTCATTTTCTCTGTGAATGAAGAAGCTGATTTACGTGTTTCTAGATTTGAAGACACATCGGCATTATATTGAAATTCCAAGGTCTCACCCTTGTCACTGTCACTCGCATCAGAAATGGTGTAAGTTTTGTTGTGAAGCTCGTTTTCATCAGAATCATTTTCTTCGAAAGGATCTTCCAGTTTGTCAATCTGTTCTTTAGTCGTGTCGATATCAATATTATTGCTTTCGTTCTTTTCAGGGAGACTTTTCAAGGAAAGAAAAGCAGTCGATTCGCTTTCATCTATGCAAGTAACGTAATCTAAACTGCGAGGTGAAGTTAGAGTTTGATTAAACGATTTCGCTTCAACTTCATTGCTCAAATCTTCAGACTCAGCCATCTCCTCAATTGGAGGTAGTTTGAAAGATGAGTTATCGTTTATGCTTACTTCCATGCAAAAAGCACAAGGCTCTTCTTCAATGTTACAAACTTCACTGAAATTAATAAAAGAGGGAGATTTTTCCAGATCTTGAAGCCTTTGAGCTTTACAAGTCTCTTCTATCTTGTTTTCTCTACTTTCCCACAGCTCAACAAATTCTTGATTTTCATTCGAGTCATCCTCAAATCTGTTGCTTTCTTCTAGAAAAGGATTGTATTTTTTTGAAAACTCCTTTTCTTTACTGTTATCGGATTTCGTATCATTATCCGTTGACTCGGAAGTTACTTCCTGTTCGGCGAAGTTATCTGATTCTGCAGAATGAATTGAACGTGAAGAGTTGGATTCTGACGCGGTTTTGTCTTGGGAATCGGATTGCTCCTCACCAGAATTCAAATATAATGGTTCTACAAATTTGAACTTGATTGGTAACAATTCACGATTTCTAATCTTTTTTCTGTCGAGTGCAAACATTTTCGTTATTTTATTTTTCAAATTTATTACTTCATCATCTTCGTTTTCGCTATCTGATAACTTTTCTTCCAGACTTTGATCAATGATTTCTAAGTCTTGATCAGGTAGTTTTGATTCTTGATCTTCTGAATTATTATTCAAGACTTCAAAATCATTCTCATCAAAAGTTAAAACCTGACTATCATTTTGATTGAAGAAATTTAAAATTTTTTTTAGAGACTCTTGATCTTTTTTTACTTCTATTGATTCCAGATTATCTTTTGGTAAACACTCAGAGCAAATACAAGGCAGAATGTCGTCATCGTGAATATTTTTCAATAGCCCCACTAAATTGTTTTCTTCTAAATATTGATCATCGTTCTTAGAACCATCAGGAAATTTCTTCAGTTCAGAGTTCACCGTTTCCTTAAGTTTCTTAGGTCCATAAGCCTCGGGTTTTTCAACATTAGCTCTATCGATAATGTGATGAATGATTTCCTCAATTATGATAACACTGTCATCGAAGTTAATATCATTTTGAGTTTCTTTATTGTCTGAAAAATTCTTCTCCACTGAGGAAATCAATTCTTCTAGTTCGTTGAAACAAGGAAGTTGTTCAATCAATCCTCGCATGATGTCCTTAGCAATAAAGAAGGCCTGAATTCTATCCTGCAATAGAAGTTTCGCTTCTTGTTTCAGGTTCTTCAGATCTATGGAGATAGTTAAACAAGATATATCGAAAAGAATATCATCTACAAGATTAGTGGCATTAGCATAGATCTCAGTTTTTTCTAAATCGACAAGAATTTGATTTACAGTTGTATTGAGTTCATTACGAAAGGATTCATCCTCGGTTTCCTTCAACTCAAGATAAGTAGAACTCGGGAGTTCTAAAATATCAGATCCTTGGTTTGAGGAGTTTGAAGAGTTTTCGACTCCAAAAAAGCTTTCTTCATTCAAAGAATCTTTAAAGAAATAGAGATTAGCACAAGATTTGATGAGGTGTCTAACTTTCTCAGGATAGAAAACCTCATTACTTTGTTTTCTTTCACATGCGAGATCAAGCCAATCAAATAAATCGTATTTCCCAACGTTTATAGGGTCCAGATTGTACAAGTCTTCTAAGCTTCCAAGGCCCAACATCTCAACAGAAGTATTTTTACTGGATACGCCATTTTCTAAATTCATATCTGCCGATGGTGTGAGGCTGTAAATTAAACTCATGTTGGTTGCATCTAAATTATATTTAAGAGAGTTATCCGTCTCAGGGAGGTTTTCATAGGTCGTTTTAGACGAAGGGATGTTAATGTTTATGCTGTTGATCATTTCGGTTATACTGTCCCTTCTCTCAACGCATTTCGGAGACGACGTGGATGAAATTAATTCAACATTTTTTCGAATATCTTCAGTTACGAGATGAACAGATATATTTTTCTCTTTGACCAAGAATGCCGTTCTTAAGTTATATTCATCTTCCGATGATATTTCTTCGTTGAGAGAGTCCTTGTCGACTGAATTATCTACGTCTTGTCGATTAAAATTTTTATTAACAACATCACTAACGTCGAGATCGTCGTGTTTCATTGAAAATATCTTATCTATGAAGGCTTCAAACTCCTCAATACTAGTTTTAAATCCTTTATCGTACATTGAAAATACTTCCTCGTAAGGATTTTCAATATTTTCGAAGTCAATGTCAAAAATTTCATGAAAAGAGTCCTCGACTTTAGTTGTGGCTTTCTTTTCGTGTCTTAAAAACAATTCTTTTATGTTAAAATTTTCATCATCTTTAGTGTTGCAACTCTTCTCTCCCTCCGATGAAGACATTTCATTGAGGTGGTCGTTTTTATATTCATGGAAATTAATTATTGTATCACCTGAAGTTTTGTTTTTCACATTAATAAAATCATCTACTCGGGTATCTTTATCAACATTATCAGAAATGTTCTCTTCATTGAATGAAATCACTTCGTTACTACCTTCCTCATTTTCAGACTTAGAATTTGGTTCGAGAGATTCGGTTATTGAATCTGCTTTATTTTCAGCTAGGGCAGCCATAGAATAATTTTGATTTTTAGCTTCAACAAGAGGAGATTCCTTGTTTTCAACTTCATTTAGTTTTTTCTCAAATATGGGATTACTATCAGTCAAAGCTTGATTGATAGGAGTATCATCAAAAACTATTTGGGGTGGAGAATTTTCCTCACTTTTACTTTTAATTAATGCTTCATTTTCATTGGAGAAGGCTTCTTTCTTAGAATCACCTTTCGTTTCAGTAATTTTATTTTGTTCTGATTGATTAATTGAAATCTCGTCAGAAATGCTTGGAAATTGATTATTTTCTTCACTTTTACTCCTAAATAAAGTTTTATTTTCATTAGAAAGTATTTTTTTCTCAGAACTATCTTCAATTTCAGCAAAATGGCTCTGTTCTGACAAATATCCTAATTTCGAATCATCTTTTTCTGATGCTCCTATAGTTTTAGGTACTGAAACTATTTCAGCAATAAGGCTAGGACTTTCTTGTAGAACATGTAAAATTTCCTCTTCCTCAGTTTCTTCTTCATCTATTTTAACTTCAGTTAACGTTTCTATCTCATCTATCAAAACCTGTCTTGAACTCTCATTTTCCATATCTTCAATATCGAGCGTTTCATCTGGAGAATATATTTGAAGAGGTTTTGAAACTTTATCTTGATCTGGAAGTATTTCGCTGTTAGAGTCTTCATTAATTTCAGCTTTCTTTTCCCATTTATCGATTGAAAAAAACTCAGGAAAATTGAGATTTTCCATTTCAAACAAATCTTCGACTTCCCTCGTTTTTTCTTTTTTCTGCTTTTTACTTACAGCTTCAATTACAGTCTCCCTAACACTTATATTTATATTGTTCAGATCGGTTGAATCATTTGAAAATATTTTACATGCAGGACGTTTTTTGTCGTCTTTACTCCTAAATAAAGTTTTATTTTCATTAGAAAGTATTTTTTTCTCAGAACTATCTTCAATTTCAGCAAAATGGCTCTGTTCTGACAAATATTCCAATTTCGAATCATCTTTATCTGATGCTCCTATAGTTTTGGGTACTGAAATCATTTCAGAAATAAGACCAGGACTTTCTTGTAGAACATGTAAAATTTCCTCTTCCTCAGTTTCTTCTTCATTTATTTCATCTTCAGTTACCGTTTCTTTCTTATCTATCGAAACTTGTCTTGAACTCTCATTTTCTGTATTATGTTTAATATCGAGTATTTCATCTGAAGAATATATTTGAAGAGGTTTTGGAATTTCATCTTGATCTGGAAGTATTTCGCTGTTAGAATCTTCATTAATTTCAGCTTTCTTTTCCCATTTATCAATTGAAAAAAACTCAGGCAAATTGAAATTGTTCATTTCAAACAAATCAGATTCAATAGAAATTTCATTTCTATCTGCTGTAAACAGTTCTTCCAAGTTCAAACTGTTGTTCTCGATCAAGTCGCTTTTAATATTAGCTGTTTCTTCGATTTCATTTGTTAAAGACATTTGATCTTCATTTGCTCTATTCTCGTATTTCCAATTATCTTTGTCTTCTGTTTCTTTATTATTGCTTTTAAAAAATATTTTCTTATTAACATCTTCGATATTTTTCCTATTTTCTTCTTCAGAAATAACTTCTTCAATTATTTTCTCTGAAGACTCTTTGTTAACAACTTCTTTGGTTTTTTTCTCAATATTTTGTTCACTCAGATTGTTTATAAATTCTGTACTTTCAAGTTTAACATGGCTTGAGTTTATATCATCAACATTCTCAACATTCTCCACTTTCTTTTCTTTGTCACTGGAGCATAATTGTTTATCTTCCTTGAGTATCTTATCCCAAACATTACCATTTTCGTCAGATTCATTCCCGTTGTAATCCACTTGACGATGGATAGCATATTTTATAAATTCTACTTCCTCTTGAAGCTCAAAGGAATCATTAACTCTTTTTTTCAAATATTTATTTTCTTCAGTCTGATTCTGATCAAGTTTAGCTTCTTGAACTTTTGAATCAGAGTTAATACTTACTGTCTTCGATCCATCTTCTATAGTCGATTTTAAAATTTCTTTAACTAGAATCGGAGCCTGCAGCGGATCACTAAGTGAATCTGAAGATAAGAGATCCTTTTCACAGTCATTTTCGATCTGATCATCTAATTTTATATTGATTTTTTGAGTGAAATTCATTTCCGGTCGACGATTTAAAGAACATTCAACTGTAATTACTTGCTTGTTTTCGAATCTCTTATCTTTTTTATCTGGTTTCGTTAAATCTATTGTAACAAAATCCGTATTTGTAGAATGATCTACACGAGCAGAACGAATAAGAGGCTGGGACTTCGTTCCTTTAACAATATATACTTCACAGTTGACATCCTCAGCTGATCTGCTCAGGAACTTCGTTTGAACATTTAATTTCCTAACACATCGTTTTCTCGGTTTATTTGAACTTGTCCTATTCAGATTTATAACATTTCTCTTTTCTTCGGCATTCACATTCGTTATCTCTTCTTCGTTGTTCCTCAAAGAGGTTCTTTTCTTGCTCTTGATTTTTCTTAAAGGTTCAACTCCTTCACAGAAAATATTCCCGTTCTTCCAATCTGCAAAAACTTGAATTTCCGAATTCATTTGGCTATTATTATTCCTTGAAAAATTATTATTTTTCAAGAATTTATCCTCGACAGCGAGGGAATTAAATACACGACTGTGCTCGATACGAGATTTCGCGGATACAGTATTGGGTTCCTCAACTCTGGGAACTGTATACGCATCGACGTTTACAAAATTTTTCTTTCCAACAGTAGAGTGAGAGCTTGGAGATAGAATTCGTCTATCATAATCTTCAAGAAATGCGCGTTTTAAGATATCGTAACGTCTCGGTTTGGGGAAAGGGAACGAATTTTTATCGGATTGGGAATTATTTTCTAATTTTGGGCACGGAGATGGCGCAATAGGGATTTTCATCAGAATTGGTTTCATGACTTCCGCAACTGTCGTCGTTCTAGCGACTTCTAATTGTGGTTTCTCGTAGGATTCTGGAGACTGCCAACTTGAATATGCATTGACCTCGTTCTCACTGCTGCAGGTACTCGACTGATCATAATCTGTAACCACATTGTCCAACACACCTCAAACCACATACAAGGAATATTTTTTGACAGTTTCACGTTGCTCTTTTCAAAATTAATATTACGTTTGGTCTCTGAGGAAAAATGTTAAATTATTCTAGAAAGTTACATTTTTGGGCTTAAACGAAGACTAGTTTTAGTAACATTAATCTCTTGTTAATCATGTTCTCAGTCCCTTGTATCTTTTTTCCAAAGTAAATTTTTAACATTTTAACATACTGACCACAGGATAATTTTCCATTAACTCATATTTCATATAAAAGAGTAATTTTTTGTGGCCATTATGTTTAAACTTTTAGAAGCAGATTAATTGATTGTGCAAAGCATCTTATGTGAGAAAAAAGTATGAGATAGAGGCTTTTGAGGAACGATAATAATTAAGCACCACTCTTCTTTAAATATTACTTTTTCTCAAAAAACTATTATAAATTTCATGTTCCTTGGCATTGGAAAATAAAATTAAATGCAAAGTAAAGAAAAGCAAAACTATTAATATTAGAATTTGAAAAATGTTCAACTGAAAATTGTTTTAACAAAAAATGTAAATGATACGTTAGGCTCATGAATCCACATAGTGATATCATTCATAAAACATTATTTTAACATTCCTTTCTCACTAGATTCTGAATCTTACCTACAATTGTGAATAATTTCTTGTAATTATCAAACTAACCTCGTCTGTTGACATTGTTTCGTGGTTCAAACGCCGACCGCCGCATCTCATTAAGGAATTCTGTAGTCGCATCCGCTGCACATTCAGAACAAGACAACACATGCAATTCTCAAGTTTACTAATAATAAAGTGCTTGCTTAGAAATTGCAATAAATAATAACAATAAAAGATAGTAAAATATTTAAATATGAAATAAAAAATATAACGTAGGGAAATTTCATAATAACAGGTTCATTGGAATTTAATTATTTATATTTTTTAATTTTTTTAGTAGCAACATGTAAATTTTTTCAAATAAAAAGGGGATTTTTTATCTTTTTAAAGCCTCTTGAATGCGACTAGGCATATTCGATGTTATTCTTATCAGCTGTATGTAAATTAATAACTAATGAACGAAAATAACAAAGAAAATTCTAAAATTCAAAATGTCCAGAAAAGATTCAAAAAACGGTTTAAGGCCGATTTCACCAACGTCGGTTAAATTTTAATCGTCGGATAAATCTGAAATTTTAATTTCTGATTGGTTAATTCGAGAGTTTAACCGCCGATTAAGAGTTAGCCGAAGTTGGTTAAACTGGCCCTTAATAAGTTCAATAAAATTTAGATTATCAATATTTTTTTTTGAATTTCCAGTAAGTTGGATTGATATAAAAACACATTTTTACGGGTTACAATCCAAATTTTTAGAAAAAATTGAAATGGTAGGCAGTTTTTCAAGTCCAGATTCGTATTCAGCGGAGAAAATACATTGAAAATACCTAGTCACATTGAAAACATGAATAATTTTTTTTATGGGAAAATAATAAAATTTTAAAAGCCTTTCAATTTCTTAATGGCCGAATTTGAGATTTTTATCACAGATTTTAAAAACCTTCTGTCCAAGTTGGAAAATTTAAAACTTACGGTACAACCTAAATTAAAAAAAAATAATAAAGCTTTAATAAAATTCCTTTGTGTTTATTGATTTGATTAATCTATGCCAAGATGTGTTTGACTTTCCTAATCACTAAACACCCTGGTTATGCAGTAAGTTTGAAATTATCCCGATAAAGGAGAAAATAATTCGCGAAAATTGTACCTGCTGTGATGCGTTGTGTTATTGATATTTGAGGCATGCGTTGTGCTTCAATTCTCGCTTGTTGCACTATAGGACTTTCCACAATCTTTGGTTCTACAGATAAGTCTGCATCATAAACCATTACATGCCCATGCAGTACTTAACTTAATTACATGCACAATGCAATAACGAATATCTACATTTTCTACAATGATCTACAATAACTAAAGCAAATAGAGGATAATAAAATTGCTCATGAAAGTGACTATAAATTGTACAGTTAATACACATGCCTTAACAGAACATTTAACACAAATAAAGACAATTAATTACAATTTCAGAATTTTTAAATTTTAAGTCACATTAAAATAAAAAAATTTATTTAAGATTTTACCAATGACGCAAAAGAGCAAAAATATTAAAAACTTGGACGATTGAATTTTAAGATAAACACAGTATAGTCACTTATATCGACAAAACAAATTCCTAGTTATAAAAATGTTTTCCTTACAACTAAAAAAAAAAATGATGAATAATAGTTAACATATTGAATTTTATTTTTCTCTTAATCTTTTTTATACACTATTTCTTGAAAGAAAAAAAATGTTATTCTTTTTTTATTATTTTTAATAAAACGAAATGTTAGATTAAGTATTTGAAAAGGAATGTTTGAAAAATATGGAGATTAACACTTTTGTTAAATGAAATCAGTCTATAAATTTTTAAGCTAATTTTGTGAATGAAAAATTAAAGAAAATTCATATCTGAAAAAGTTTCCGGTTTCTTAGTTCAGTGGCAATCTTGATAAATCATCAAAAAATAAAAAGTAGGAAAATTTGTGGAAAAAGCGAATTACGTTAATTCTTACTTTTTGGATTAAAAGCTTTCACCATACAATTGTGTTAAATTCATTTTAAAAAATAATAATTTGAACTTACCATCACTCAAGACGACTTCAGGTTGACTGGGCAGAGGCACTTGTTTTGTTGCTATCCGTAATACTCTGGGTTCTACAGAAAGAAGTTATTGTCAATTATAATATTTTTCCTGGTTTGTAAAAATATTGCTGAATTACACAATAATTAAATTTATTCTACGATGTGATTTTCTTACGTCTGAATTATAATATTTTATCATTTTAAATTTATAATCAAATTTTTATAACTTGTTAAGAATGTAATTCAAAATTTAATTCCAAACTCTTATTTCCAAATTAGAACATATCAAAAATTAAAGACAAACACAAAAATATTAGAGAAATTTTTGAAGATCCTGGCTATATATATTACCGTCTCGGCTTTCTTCTTCCGTTTCAGAAGTGACAGAGACAGGCGATTGGATAGGGCTTTTGGCAGTGCTAGATTCATGTGTTGCTCGACTAGCGTTGAACGATGATAAGGCTTCTGATTCAGATTGTGATTCATCGTCTGAAAATTTCAATATTTTTTTAATCATTTTTTTTGTATCAATTTTAAATCAAATGTATAAAAGCTTCAAAAATTATAAATAAATTTCACGCATAGCTTAAAGTTTTAAAGTGCATTCTAGAAGTTGATTAACGTTAAAGATACACTGGATATCATGCATTTTACTTACAAGGATCACCCTTTTGTTTTCGTTCAATGTCTTTCTTGTACTGGTCTAGTTCCTGATCCGTGACAGCGTCGAATGGGTTTTTGGCATATGGAGTCTTATAAACCATTGCGTTGTGCTGGAATCCTCTTTGGATAATACCTTTGCTGGCTGCACCTACTAAAACCACTTGCTCACCTGTTCCACTGATTGTAGCATCCTGAAACCATAATTGTAAAGTATAATACAAGTACAAATGTTTAATTCTCATTATTTTCACATGAATGAGCATCCAAACTTAAAGTTTTCAAATCACAATCATTTTGAATATTATTTTAAATACTGTATTTTAAATACAACATTTCAATTTCATTTGCTAAATTGAGTTTCCAATTTTTTTAATACCTTCTTTCAAACTTGAAAACTTTATACCTAAAGTTTTTTTAATTATCAGATTTTCGATTGTGATAGATTCCCTTGTTAGAAATTTTCATGAATTAAAATAATTTCTAACTTGAAATAGTCTCAAAATCAAAAAAATGCTCAAATATATATATTTTTAAATTTATTTTCAAACAAAAATATTTTATTCTTTGTTATACCAAAATGAATTTCAGAATATTTTCGATCAATGTACCTGCATTTTCTTAGCTTCTTCCCAAGATACACCTTCTAATATGTGAGACTGCGGTCCGGCTGAAATCTTGTCTGCCCTTCGGTAATCTTTAATCTGTTTGAATATTAATAATAATGGTAATAAATAAATATGAAACAAAAAAAAAACAACATCTCAATCCGTAATTTTGACGAATTAATCTCGTGTTTTGCTCAGGCCTTTTTTTATTACTACCTCTTATTTTTCCTAATTTATTAAGAATTTTATAAGTAAGGTCTCAGATACATTTTTGTTATATTTGTTTCTGCAAAAAAAAAAAAATTATTTTAATTCTTTTCTTACATGCAAGATTTCAACGTTAAACTATTGAAAATTAAAAATCCAAATGAAATAGTTTCTATGAAATTTGTTAAAATGGTTTAAAATAATTTTGGAATCATTAAATAAAAATTCTGAAAAAATACAGATTGTACAGCGTTGAATCAAAAATAAATTTCTAGACTCTCAAGTTCATTTTTTTCATTTTTCTACTCAAATAGAAGTTTTATAATTAAAATATTTTTAATAATGTTAAAATTTTAAGAATTCAGAAGATTAACAAACTAATAAGTTCTGAAACTTGAAAAATAAAAAATTACGTAAATTAGAAATACATAAATAAATAAAATTGTGAACTGATTATACAATTATAAAATTCAATAAATATTCTACATACATTTAAAATTTATTCCAATATTTCAGGATTTTCTGTTAAATTTTAGGACTTTTTCAAGACTGCAAATTTTAAAACACTGGACATCAAGTAAATGCAGTGATGTAATTATAAGAAACATGAACTTACCTGCTGCTGTATCTGTTTGAATTCCTTTGGATTTGTATTCTTGGGTACGAACTGTAGGGCACTTTCAATCCTCACTGGAGTGCTGCTATGCGTCGGTGATCCATCTGTCACCCACTGCACACAAAACCAGAACATTAGACGACCTCTTCAACATTAAATTAATAAATAAAAATAATTAGTAGCATAATAAGATTGCAGCGAAATGACTCTCGCATGAGGTGTGTGCCTGTATTTCATCTTGAAAATTTTTATTTTCAAATAAAAAGATTTCTAATGCAATTTACAAAAATTAAAGCTTTCAATGTATTGAATAAAAATTCATAAAGATTTTAAAATTGCTAATATTTCAATATTTAAGAGTTTAAAGGCCCTTTAGCTTTTTCGAATTCCTGGACAGAATTCGATTCGCATCGGGTCGACGGATCTGGTTTTGTTAATGCAGTGGATGCATACCGAGGCCACCGAAAATTGTATAAAGATGACCAACAGGCACACATTCATACAGAGTCGCGTATTAAAAGTCGAATGCTCTAATTAATAAATATGAAAAGCTATGATAAAATATAAAGGTCTTTAACAATTTAATTTCAATTTTGATAGATTAATTGAAAAAAAATAAAATTAAAATCTGCCATAAATAAAAACTTTTTTAAAAATAAAAATACTTTCTATATTGCATAATAAAATAATGAATGTAGTACTGACAATAAGGAAATGAAAAGACACCTGAATCCCATGATTTCGAGATAAGAATGAAACAGAGATTTTAGTTTAAGTTATCTTAACTTAGAGAGCTTGGAAAAGAAGAATGTATATATAAAAAAAAGAAAGAAAAATATCCCCAAGGAAAGAAAAGAAATTTATGCATGAAAATAGAACTAGTAATAAATATAAATATGACTTAGTCCAGTGAATCAATCCAAGTAAACGTGGATTCCAATTACCTCCTCTGCGTTCTGATCCACCCACTACAAAAAAGTCAAAAAACAAACCTTGAATTTTAACTGTATTTTTAAAACGGACTTGACGTTTCTTAAAATTTTAATCCTACTCTAAAATTTATGATTGTACTAGCATTCTTTATTAAAATTTCATTCGCAAGATGCACACTAAGTGATATATAGACGATTCGTGATAAAGAATCAATTAACCCGTTTGTTTCATTGGCGAATATACCTTTATTTAACATCAATAAGCTACAAAAAAGAATATTCATTGGCATTTTATGCTGAAAAGCAATTCAATTTCACAATTTTCTTTGACAGAAGTTTATCGTCCTATTGAAACTTGAGATCGATGAGAATCAAATCGATAACATTTCAAGTCAAAGTTTCAAAGAATAAATTACACTGGTCAGTGAAATTAGAACTTTCTTTTCCCACGACATGTTGTCTCTAGTTGTTCCCGATGGATTTTACAGCGCAGATTACGAATCTGGTGTCAAAAATGTCCTTTCACACTATGTGTTAGATAAATGGGACTTTTTGAGCAAAAAATCACGATTTTGACAATTTTTATGACATTGTAGTAAAACGTGCAAAAGTTTGAATGTATTTCTGTGTATATCATCGTAAAGTACTATTCTCCCTATACAAAATCCATTTGTTTTCGTTTATATACGAAACGCAAACTTTAGGGTGATACACAAAGAAATACATTCAAATATTTGCATGTTTTATTACAATGTCATGAAAATGATCAAAATCGTCATTTTAGGTCCAAAAAAATCTTATTTTTCTCAAAAAATTTACGTAACAGGACTTTAATTTACCCCAGATTCGTAATCAGCGTTACAAAATCCGTCGAAAATGGCTATAGACACGCCGTTGAAAATTTGATGTCGACCAGTGTTAGTTACACTTTGTACTTTTATAAGTGATTTCTACTTTTAAAAGTTCCTTATAAAAGAATGCTATTAAGCTTTCTTCAAAAATATTTAAGAATGGAATGATTTTCCTGGAATGTATACTAATATTCAAGCTAAAATAAAACTAACAAAATATCTGAGTATTTAATTAAAAATCAGTGTTTCATGTTTTTTCCTATTTCCACAAGGAAGTAAACAGAGATTTTAACCCCAACTATCCTTAGACTTTGATCTTTCTAATAAAGACTCTAGGTGAAAATGAATCTATTTTTACGCAATTTCTTCCGGTAACAATTTGTAAATATATATATATGTAAGAGCTCGCGTGACAAATTTTTGAGTGCACACTTAACTTTATATTTTATATACCTAATCAACATCTATTTTTTTTTGTATATCAACATACTTGCGTTCACTAGAAGCATACTTTATCACTCTGCTCAATAATATTATTAGCGAAAACACGTAGACATTTCAATAGATTATTACAGCGATGAGTAACGTGTAAAAACATTTAGTTTTGCATAAAGCACTTTAAGGAATACTAGATATTATTTCAAAAGTCTAATCACAGGGTGTCTACTCGAATCCTCAAAAGGAATTCCTTTAAAACTCAAGGCTTTTTTAAAATATCATTCCATTAATTAATTTATTATTTACAATTTTCTCATCTTTTAAAAAAATTGAATAATTGAAAATTTATGTTGATGTTGGTAATTGAATATAGGGTCAAAAGTTAATAAAAACTCATAGTTTTATGTAATTAGACGTTTCGGCTCTGATCTAAGCCCTCATCAGTGGTTTTGTATTTCAAAAATACATAGGAGTGGCTAAAATTGTTGCAATATGACCAACCAATCGTAGATATATAAATAATTTAAAAAATTAAAATATAAGTATGAAATGTGTCGACATCAGTTGTTTGGTAAAGGCTTAAAACAAATTTTCAAGTAACATGTGTATGATTTTACTTATAGGTTTAAAAATATAAGAATACAGTATTTGAAAAGTATAAAATTATGTAAATGACATTTAAAAAATTGTTTTAATCCTATACCAAAGAACTGACGTCAAAAAATGTCATACTTATATTTAAATTTTTAAAATTATTTATATATTACAATTATTTGATTACACTGCACCAATTTTAGCCACTTCTTTATATTTATTAGACAATTTAAAATATTTCTATCTTCAATTATTAATTAAGAGTCAATATAAGTCCAGAATATGAATATATAAATAATCATTATTATCCTAAATCAACACATAATTATATACTTTCTTCAAAATTGAATTGTTTCTATTTGAAAATTGAGTATCATTAACGGAAGCTTTTAATTTTTAAAATTTTTAAACTTAAAAATCTAGTGATCCAGGAATTAAAAAAATGTTATATATAAATTTCGTAAACTTTGGTTATTGATCGAACTAAACTTTAAAAAGTTTTTCTGCATTGACCATATTTTTCAGAACTTAGGATTACAAAGTTTATTCATCTTCATCAGGTTTTTGAATTTAGAAACTTTTAAAATACAAATTTTAAAAGATGACAATTTTCATTTTGAAGACTTTAAAATTAAATTCTATCGAGATTAAAAGATATGAATGTTCAAAAGACTTAAAATTATAAAAGCTTTAAAAATATTGAATTTTTTTGTTTTAGAATTCATCTAAAATCGAAAACCGTGAACTACAAGAGTTTGAAATCGTTTTATTCAATGAAATGAATAAATTGAACCTGATATCATATTAAGTTCCAAATTAATTAAATTCCCAATGTGATTTCTTGCATTTTTTCAGAAAAACTAAAGCCAGTTAAAAAAATCTCAAGTATTTTTAGAGAATTCCTTAATAATTGCGGCTTTTCCAGGTGAGTAGACACCATGTTAATAAAACCGTCCTGCAATTTCAAACGAGGTTCAGGCTTGAAGAATTTCCTCAAGAAATTCAGTTTTACAAAACTCTTACTATTTATAGAAAAGACTGTGTCTTAAGAAACTATTAATCAAGACCGGGTCTTGAAATACGATAAATTGAAAGGCAGCAAAGAGAATCGCTTATCAATGACAAATTTGTCATGATATGGTCGATAGATTATTATAGGTCTCTATAAGAGAAATAGTTTTAATTTCTTTAAAAGAACGAATAAGATAAATTTCTGACAAATAGTACAAATAACAAGAGGGAATGTATTGTTCTTTACTGTGAGTAACGGAGGCAATCTAATCTCTGAAATAGTTAAAAATTGAAAATAAACCTGGAATCTATTGGAAAACCCAAGAAAAAATAAACTATGACTTTTTTCTTGGGAAACATAGTGTTTAACGCATACTTCGAGGTAATTATTACCTTAAAAGTATCTAAAATGGCTACTCAACAAAAGCGTTTTACAAATATCTATTACGTATATAATGACTATCTGGAATGCATAAGGAGTATATGAATTGCACTCTTTTTCGTCTTAGTTCGTTGGAATTTCGAGGGTAACCTATTCTTGTTTGTTCTCAAAAGTAATAACCTCTACCTTAGTGATCTTCTTGGGATCTGGTGTTCCAGTTTCCAGAATCTCGACCTTTTGATAAACGTTAGGTGAGTTTAGCCAGCGAGTTCTGTCGGTTCCTTTGCGTCCACCCTTCCAGAGTCTTAAAAAGTAATCGTTTGATATTTTTATATTTTGATCCAAAGTATTTATACTTTTTAAATTTTTAATTTTCAACTCACCCTTGCTTGTAAAGTTCTTCCTCTTCTAACAAATAGCCAAGAGAGGACACAGCTGGAGGTACTTCGACGTCATTACGAGGTCTTGGAGGTTCGCTCTTGATGAGAGGATGTCTGTAGATGTAACCTGTGCGAAATCCCTGTGAAACAAATCACAAGTTTACTCTTTATTTGCTTAACTTGTATTAATATATACAGTTAAAATGATATCCTTTGATTCAGATGTTCAGAAAAATATTCAACTTCAGAGAAAATACTTACAGCATTGTCGAGCATTCTCATAAGCGCCTCGAACTCGGTGCCACCAATTCTCCACCGCTTCTCCAGCTTTTCCGCCAGCGGAGAAGGCTCAGCAATCGAACTGGGTTGGGGAATGAGTGGTTTTCTGGAAGCCTCGAAAATAGCTTTCTTTGATTCCTCGGAGATGAGGTTCATGTTGTCTAATCCAGCTGGCATCAATTTTATTTGTGTTTCGCAAGCCAGCACAGTATTGTAAACATTGAAAAATGCTTCTTCGACAGTCTCTCCACAGCAAAGAGCACCTCGATTTGACAGGAGCATAACTTTGTTGACTGGACCTAGATTCCTACTGATTTTTTCCCTTTCTTCAGGTTCGATGACACCACCGATGTACTGATGGTTGCTCACCTCGCCTATAACTATGCTTTCCTGACCAAGTGGAAGAAGACCACATTTCATGGATGAGATCTGAAATTAAAAAATAAAAAAATTTTGATAACACTCTTTATAAGATAAGATTCGACAATTTTCTTAGTGTTCAAAATAAATCAAATTTAAAAATATAAAAATTAGATCCAGATTTAAAGAATGTTATATTGCTTCTCAAAGTATTTTTCGACACACAATATTTTTTGTCTTTTTCTAATGTTCCATTCTCAAAGTTTGAAAAAATCAAATTCTGAAAATTGTACTTTGCAATTTTGATATCACGAATTTCAAATTAAGCATAAAAATTCAAAAGGACTTATATCGACCCTCAATTATGATTCCATGAAAAGTTAAGTTTTTCATTCATTTATCAACCTTAGACCCTAAAGCCAATTACCAACATCAACATATATCTTCAATTTCAAATTAACAATGAAAATTGTAAAACTCAAAATGGCAGACATAAAAGGGCCAGATGAAGATTTTTAAAAACTACTGATTGGGTTTAATACAATTTTCATTATTAATTTAAAATTTGTGATTTCGAAATTGTAAATGCCTAGTCACATTAAAATACAAAATCAATCCAGGTTTTTGTAAGAAAATGTATGAAAAAGAATCAGGAGTTATAAAGTTGTAACATAATTTTGGATTATCACTCACAGCTGTGACGGACGGAGTAGCGATGTGAACGATACACTTAATATCTGGCCTAGCAGCGTGTATTGTCGAGTGCAGTTGGAATCCTGCAATTTGGACACCAAAATTCGTCGTTCCCTGTTCCACAACGGCGCCCTGCATATCTACTTTGACTAAGCTGGATGCTGTAACCTCGTGGTAGAGTAATCCGTAAGGATTAACCAAGAAGTGTTCCTGGTCCTGGTTGAGGCGGGCGGTAATCTGTCCACCCACTCCTTGCGTCCATCCGTACAAATCCAGCAATCTGAAAACTGCAGCGAGTTTGCAGCGTAATAGTTTTTCCCCTTTTGCATATCCCATGCTCTCCACACCACGAATATCGTTGATAGGCACGACACAATTCGAGTCTAAAATGTTAAATAAAAAATGTTAGTTAAATAATCCAGTGGCCCTAAAAATAAGATACAATTTCAATGAAAACTTATATGAAACTTGCTTTTGAACACATTAGCATTGAAACGGGCTCCC
Organism: Diplolepis rosae; assembly: GCA_030998225.1. Classification (NCBI taxonomy): domain Eukaryota; kingdom Metazoa; phylum Arthropoda; class Insecta; order Hymenoptera; family Diplolepididae; genus Diplolepis; species Diplolepis rosae. Next base: position 5,639,260 of record JAPYXD010000710.1, read on the forward strand.
TGTGGACCCATCATTTCTGAAATTTGTTGAAGAAGACCGGAAGGTCCTGATCCATCTTTCATTTGAGTTTCAATAATGCGTTCCAGCTCTTCTCTAAAAAGCCTCGAGTTCATCATCATCTCTACTCTCTTTCTCCTTTCCATCTCTCTCATGTCCTGCAAAATAGAAATATAATCATTAGATGAAATAGTATTACTTCAATTTTAATTAATTTGGATCTTTTAAAACTTACTGCGTCAATATCAGCTGGTCTCATTTTGCTTTTTTCTTCTTCTGTCAGACCATCAATAACTCCATTGGTGTGTGGCTCGGAGAGCTCTTGTTGACTTGTGTCTGCCATTTTTGTATTTTTTCCAACTAATACTGACTGTAATCGTAAAGAAATCAAAAGTGAGATACATAAAATAGCAACGAATGATTTTCTTAGTAATTAAAAGGTAAAAATATGTGTCATTTAAAGGTTTTCATTAAAAAAGTGCCACAATATTTAAAAAATAACAATATAAATTTAAAATAAAATATTTAACAAATTCTAAATCCTTCAAGTCTGCCTTCTTCCAAAATTTGAAAATTAAACCTTTTATTTTCATGTTCTAATAACTCTAATCATTCTGTAATTATTTATGAATAAAAGGAATGCTTAAAAACTTTTAAAAAATAAATAAGTGAAGGCGTTTTCCTGGTAGTCAATCTTTTATCTTTTAGACTCACCACTTCAGTTTCATTTTCTTGTTCAGTATTTAAATTTACAAAAGAATTTAGCAATGCCTGATTCACTGTATTTAAGCACAAAGTGAGATGGAGCATTGTCGTTAACTAATAATAAACGTATTGTATTTCAGTCCAAACTTCTAATTAGAGAGCTGCACATAAAATACGTAAAAATGCGTGAAAAGGCTAGGTGTTTAGATTTAAAATTCTTGTTGCGAAAACAAATGATTTTTTCTAAGAAAATTATTTTAATACTTTTTCCACTTCTCTTACTTCAAAGCAAGGAATAAAGAGAAACGCATTTTGATAATAAATCTTCGCGAACTAACTCTTTTCTATGAGAAAAGGCTCTAAACACTTCTATTCGGATATTGATGATCTGCAAGCAATTAGCACTGTTTAAAGTGTACTTTACGACAGTTACGTAATGAAATATCTTCCAGGTGAAACTCTTGCCCCCCACTTTTTTTCTATTATCAGAAGAAAATTAAATATTCTTTAAAGAACTTTGCAGTTAACTTTAATTTCAGTATGTCATACAAGGTTATATTTTTCAAGGTTTCTTATGATAAAATTTTTTATTTTCTCGAGAAAAAAATATTACTTTCAAGTTTTTCTCAAATGTAAATTTTAAATAACAAAAAGCGATTACCTTGACGTTACAAATCCCTAACTTTTCCTGAAATCTATATTTCACAATCTTTTCATTTTTAAGAATTCAATTTTCTGCTAGAAAATAATTGTATAATTTTAGAAAGATGAAATTTAAATTATCTACTGGAAAACTGCGGACAAGAAAATAATAAGAGTATTTGAAGAAAAGACCATAGAGATTTACAAGATTAAATTTAGGAGATACGAAAATAAGGTTAAACTTTAATAATTAAAGTAATGAAAACACATCTGCTATCCATTAAATGGATTTAATTACACATACGTTTGGTTTTTTTATCGTCATCGCATGTTGTGTCAATGATACACTCCTTTATGAACAATGACGTAATCCACGGAATTAATTGAAAAAAACTGAGGAAGAGTTTTGTAACTCACGACAACTTTACATATCTACTAAAAACAAAAAAACAAAAGTAGTGAAGTAACGTTAAATATAGCAATCTTCTCACTGCAAAAATTAACTCATTTGTTACGTAATTTTCTTTAACTTACTTTACACATTCACTAAGCATAAAAAATGTTTTCGTACTAATGAAACTATTTTTGTTCAACATTATTAAAATTATTTATACATTTAACAAATGCATCTATTTGAAAATTAATTCTCGTGAATGAAACGTAAACCCCAAAATAATGAAACAGGTGCAATGCCAGTTGGTTACCCTCCATATCAATGACGACCTTAATTTCGGAGTACGCTACAAACATATCGACTAGTCATTTTTAATTGATCACAAAACATATATAAATTTCGAAATTCCACTCTATTGAGATCTAATCTATTTGCGTTTAAAAATAAATATATAAATTTAATTGCACCTTCACACACACTTTTACGACTTTTTTCGTGACTAGAGAATTAATGAAATCAACAAAACAGTATATCGTAAAATATCATAAAAATATGATTTTTAAGGATCGAATTGGAAGAAAATGGAGAGTCGAATGAGGTGAATAATTAGGAAGTGTTAGACGATCGTCACATTTTCGTTTCTCAAGTACATTGAGCCAAAAACGATGGCTCGAAAGACTCGAAAGCTTTCGAAAGACTAGTTCATGATATGAAGAGCTCTGGCATCCTGTCTCGTTTTGTTACATCACTAGTTTGACCCACTATAGTCATGGTTCGTACCGGTTCAGACATTTGCCAAACGCTAATCAACCCAATTAGTAGACAATAATTTTTACGATCAAAGTTTAAAAGCAATTATAGGTTAAAGATGCATTCTCTTCACTTCAGTTAAAAATATACATAAAATAGAAAAAAATAGAAAAAAATAGAAAACAGTAGTTACAGAGTTCATTGATATTAAAATATTGTTGATGTTCTTAGTTGACTTTAGGGTTCAGAAAAAATGTAACTCAAAGTTTCATGTTTTCAAATGTTTCAACTTAGATTGGAGTCCTCATCAGTAACAATTTATTTCTATAAAAAATATAAAGGAAGAGACTTAAACATTGCCCATGTGACGGATAAACATTGTGGTAAAAAATGATATAAAAGAATTGCAAGTGTGAAGCTATAAAATTGGTCTAAATAACTAAATTTACAAAAAAATATAAAAACTGTACAAAAAATTTTTTCTATAAAAATACTAAGGGGAGAAACTTAAAAAATAGCACGTTTGGCGGATAAACATTGTGGTAAAAACTATATAAATGAATTGTACATGTGAAACTATAAAATTGGTCTAAATAACTAAATTTACAAAAAAATAAAAACTTTCCAAAAACGTTTATCCGCCACACGTGCTATTTTTTAAGTTTCTCCCCTTGGTATTTTTACAAAAAACAATTTTTGTACAGTTTTAATTTTTTATAAGTTTTTATTTTTTTGTAAATTTAGTTATTTAGACCAATTTTATAGTTTCACACTTGCAATTCTTTTATATCATTTTTTACCACAATGTTTATCCATCACATGGGCAATGTTAAAGTTTCTTCCTTTATATTTTATATAGAAATAAATTGTTACTGATGAGGACTCCAATCTAAGTTGAAACATTTGAAAACATGAAACTTTGAGTTACATTTTTTCTGGGCCCTAAAGCCAACTATGAACATCAACAATATTTTAATATTAATACTAAGGGTCGATATAATTCCTGTTTATTATTATTACAGAGTTCATTACCTCGTTATTTTTTCGGAATGATTATTTATACTCCTGCCATTTGATCACTCACCTGAAACAAAGATAAAATAGTTATTATATTTATTTATTATAATAGAATTATAATATGAGTAAAATTTGGTATTTACAAATCTCTGAATTATTTTTAGGGTCTCATTTCCTTTTGTTTCAATTCTCGTCGTCTGTTTTTTATTCCACTTCAAGAATTCTCTGATTTGCTCACATTCTAATATTAAAAGGTCTACTTTAACAATTTTATAATTCCCTAAATCTTTCAATGTTGTTATTTTTAAATTCAATAATTTTTTTAACTTGGTGATTTTGTAAATTTGTAATTTCCATATTTCCTTGATGGCAAACTATAAATAAAATTGAAATTATGAAAACTTGGATATTCAATACTTTTATAACTACAAAACATTAAAAAAATATAAACTTTTGGATAAAATTATAACACTCCATGATTTGAATTCGAATGTATTAGAAAAATTGAAAAATCTAAAAACTGAGTTTAAGGACAACAATTTTTAAAAATGTTGAGTCAGAAGACTAAAATAATTAAATGGAAATTCCAAAAGTTTTATTTCTATGGTATGTATAAAAATTGCAGAAGAATTGTCTTAGATTTTCGTCAGAAATTTTTTAGTAATTTTATAAATACTTGACAAAAATTCTAAACGAATTTCAGGACATTAACTATATTATTGACAAGTCTAGAATCTCATAAGAACATTTCAAAAAATTTCAAAAAATGTCATAAAAAAGTCCAAAAAATATGCACACAAATTTGATTAGTCTTAGAGAATGTTCTGAACAATCCTTTGAAATTTAATGATAATAATTCGCTAGTAACGTTTTTTAATTATAATAATTCAAGTTTATATGTCGGGATTCAAGGTCAGTAACAACTCTGAAAATACTAGTTTATTGTCCTTTCAGACAATACTTTCCTTTTTCAATGAAAATTTCTACGATACCTAATTCGAATTTTCTCTGACTGTTAAAAATTTGACAAATATTTCAGAACTCTTTACTGGAAAGTAATCGAGACTAATCAAAAAAATTAATAAAGAGTCGTTGAAAGTAAAAAAAAAAAAAATTCGACACCTAATTTTATCCGTGTAGTTTGGTTTTTATAATAAATAATATTTTCCTTATTTCAACAGATAAAAAACACTTTAATAAGTATCACTTATTGATAGATGGTCTCTATCTTTCAATAAAGTATACACAAACTTTTTTTCTAGATAAAGAAGAGTTATTCTGGGGTCACTGATTTCGTCACCTAATCAGAGTATAAAAAATTGATGGTCAGGATCAAGGTAGACAAATAGCATTAGACTCGGGATTAGATTTAAGTGCAATGACACAATCGTAGATGACTTCTCAATGACCTCTTGTAATACATAATCTCATTTGAAGGGAGAGGAGATTCGACGTCAGGCCTGTAATTTATAGAAACGTCTGCGGATAACTAAGCCGATGGCTTAGAGTGATTTTTCAGGTTGTTAACGTGACTAACAAAAAATCTTCATCGACTTTAATTTCCTTTAACTTATTCCTAAAATAATAATTGTTTCTTGCTGGAAATTATAAATATACTTAAGGGGGGAAAACCTGTGTACATTTTTCAAAAAATCGATTTTTTTTATCTCTTCGATCAATTCTACATACATTCAAAAATATGTATGTGAAGTTTTATATCAAAATTCCGTAAATTGAGTGGGTGACGAACTTCTTTATTATATTACATTATATAAAGAGTCGGAGGGACTGCTTTACGGACCTGGCATAGCCGAATAATATTTTTTGAACTTAAGTTTAATAGAAAAAAACAGTTTTCCCGACACAAAAACTTTAAACGCGTTTTCTGAAAAACCACACCCAGAAAAAAGTTTTATTTAAATTTAAGAAATCTTTTTTTTAACTTAATTTCTCCAATTAGAAATAAAAACACCTTCAGAACAAATAAAAATTTATTTGATTTTAAGAAATCACGTTTTTAGCCTTTTTTAAATGAAAGAAAGTATTTTTTAAAAAAAATTATTTATTTGATTTAAAAAAATATTTTTTTGATTCAAATACAGTACTGGCAAAGACTTCAGAAATAATATATTTAATTTTATTATCTTTGAACGAAAACAATTTTTTCTTTAAATTAAAGAAAATATTCCTGTGAGTCACATTACGTATGTACTTTGCGACTGCGCAGATATTTATTTCTTTAATGCAATGAAAAAAACAATTAAGAAATTTCTTTGTTATGTTTGATTCAAAGAAACATTTTTTTGGGTGTATGCATGATTTTTGAGCCGCTGCAGTAATGTTAAGCCTTAAGGCCATGTCTTACTTATCCGATCCCTACTTTACCGACACTTTTTTCATCCTCTGCATTTTCACATTAATTGAGATATTGAGTTGAAACTTTATGAAATTAAGTAATAAGCACTGAAGAAAGTTTTTCTGCTCCTAATTTTTTATAACTATGAAAAAAAGAAACTAAAGTTGGTAAATTTTTTCTTGTTATTCACGTGAACAATCATGCAAATGGCCTTAACATTCCTCTATTATTCTTCAATATTTTTCTCAGAATAGTCATATTTTCGTGATAAAATTTTGAATTGTGATGAATCATATTTGGGTCATTAAATAAATGTATTTATTTGACTTTGTCGTTATTATAGTGAATAATATCTTTTATTAATTAATCTGAAAAGGAGATACGATACCTCCTTTCGCATTTACTTAAGGGCATGTGATACTTAGGAGATTAGTAAATTTTTAAAGAATTTGAAAATCAAATATTTCAAACTCACCTAATTAATTAGGAAATTTTGTTGATTTTTGGGTACTACGTGTTTGTGTCCAAAATACATGAAATTTTCTTTTCAAACTTTGGGAAATAGTAGAGAAGATGAAAACGTGTGTAGATAGACTACTTTTGGATTCGAAATTCACATTTTTTTGAAGAGCTCGAAAATAACCCGAAATTCTAAAGTAGTTTATTTTGTCCAAAAAGTATTTTTTTAAATTAAGGGTTGCTTGTCAGTGATAGGGGTTGTTTTATCAGAAATTATTTTTGGGTATTTCAAGAATTCGAAATTAGCCCGAAATTATTAAGTAGTTTATTTTGTCCAAAAAGTATTTTTTTAAATCAAGGATTGCTTGTCAGTGATAGGGGCAGTTTTTTCAAAATGATTTTTAGGTATTTCAAGAACCCGAAAATAGCCCGAAGTTGTACAATAGTTTATTTTGTCCAAAAAGTATTTTTCAAAATTAAGGGTTGCTTGTCAGTAATAGGGTTATTTTTTCAAAAATAATTTTTGGGTATTTCAAGAGCTCGAAAATAGCCCGAAATTCTAAAGTAGTTTATTTTGTCCAACAAGTATTTTAAAAAATTAAGGGTTGCTTGTCAGTGATAGGGGTTATTTTATCAGAAATGATTTTTGGGTATTTCAAGAACTCGAAATTAGCCCGAAATTCTAAAGTAGTTTATTTTGTCCAACAAGTATGTTTAAAAATTAAGGATTGCGTGTCAGTGATAGGGGCTGTTTTTTCAAAATGATTTTTAGGTATTTCAAGAACCCGAAAATAGCCCGATGTTCTACAATAGTTTATTTTGTCCAAAAAGTATTTTTAAAAATTAAGGGTTGCTTGTCAGTGATAGGGATTATTTTTTCAAAAATAATTTTTGGGTATTTCAAGAGCTCGAAAATAGCTCGAAATTCTAAAGTAGTTTATTTTGTCCAAAAAGTATTTTTAAAAATTAGGGGTTGCTTGTCAGTGATAGGGGTTGTTTTATCAGAAATGATTTTTGGGTATTTCAAGAACTCGAAATTAGCCCGAAATTATTAAGTAGTTTATTTTGTCCAAAAAGTATTTTTAAAAATTAAGGGTTGCTTGTCAGTGATAGGGGTTATTTTTTCAAAAATAATTTTTGGGTATTTCAAGAGTTCGAAAATAGCCCGAAATTCTAAAGTAGTTTATTTTGTCCAACAAGTATTTTTAAAAATTAAGGGTTGCTTGTCAGTGATAGGGGTTATTTTTTCAAAAATAATTTTTGGGTATTTTAAGAACCCGAAAATAGCCCAAAATTCGGGTATAGTCAGTTTTTTAAACTTGAAGATTTTCATCTACTGGAGGTGCTAGCTGGTCGGGCACTCAGCACCTCCATCTAAAATTTGGTTTTTTAAGGCCATGGATCAATTGGACCACGTGACTAAATTATACATTTATTCGTTCATGTAAGATAACTTTTTTAATTTACAATGTATCTTTCTGATAATTTGGGAAACGCAACAAAAGATAATAAAGCACGTCTGTTAACTTCTTTATAGTAAAAATTTTGAAAAAAATTCGAAAACTTATCGACAATTACAGTTGACTGTAAAATTTTTTGCAAAATTTTCACTCATACAAAGTTGACAGACGTTCTCTATCGTGTTCTGTAGTATTTTCCAAATTTTCAGGAAGATATTTTGTAAAAGAAAAAAGTTATCTTACACGAACTTTTACAGGAATTTGGTCACGTGATCTGGTTGATCCATGGCCTTAAGAATAAAGCATAAAATAAATAGTGGTATTCCGTTATGGAGGTGCCAGCTGATCGGACCTGTTTCTTTTTTCCTGGGTAGACATGTGACTAATCTAGTATATTATACCGATTGATTGGTGACTGGTGAAAACTGAAAATGGAATTCTCGAGAGTCTAAGGCTTCTCACTACATCTTTTTATTTACACACCAAGGGAGCTTAGGGTATTAAACGCTCACCCCGTGAAATCAAGCATGAAGAGACTGAAACTCAAAGGGCTGAGAATGAAAGGTCGTTGGCAGTTTTAATGTTATGCTCTCAACATGATCATGACTTCACGGATTAAATCCCTAAATATCTCGATGAGGAAGCAAAAGCTAAGTTATTTTAGCTTTTACAGCCATTACTAGATGAAAAGGAATTTTATGAATATTTTTTAAATTCTTATCATCAATGAGAAGGTATTGGTTTTATGTTAAAAATAACTCGAAAGTTTTATAAAATCTTTACGTTTTGAGACCATAGAAAAGATACAGTATGTTAAAACTTGAAAAAAATCAATATCAAAATTGCATTTTCTAGTTAAACTGTACAAGATACGAATAAATCGTTATAATAAAAAAATTTTTACTAGTAAAAGATCTACAAATTTGAATCGCAACACTTTTTTATAAGATGTATACTTTTCTTTTTAGTTGAAGAAAAAATACTATTGAAAATAGAAAATTCAATTTTTTAACCAGAATATAATAAATACGGAAAAAATATAAGAATGTAAAAAAACTTAAATTTAGAATTACAAAAAATAAATTTAAAAAAAGGATTGCTGTTTGAATCTTTAGCAACAATTTTAAAGCTTTTTATTTTAAATTAATTAAATAAAGAAAAAAGTAAATTAAAAATCGGAGACTGTTGATTACTAAAAACTAAAAATTTTTAGAAATAATAAAAAACTATGAAGCACTCTTAAAAATTAAGCTGCTGAACAAAATAATGGCACATCAAATTAGTTGGATAGTTTTATATGACATTTTCTTGCAAAATAACATGAGAGAAAACTTTATTCATATTAGGGAAAAAGTGCACCTTTGAATTTTCTATAGAAATGTGTTTTTCATGTGATGCCTTTTTTAAAATCTGATATTAAAATTTAAAAACTCAAAAAAGAGAATAGAAAAATTTACATAAATTTCTAAAATTCTCCGAACTTGTTCTAAGATCTCCACATTTATCAGATCTTTCGTCTTTTTATATCCATTTTACAAGTCACGTGACCTATTTAATCCTTACCCTTAAGGCCATGGGTCATAGAGGTGGTCACGTGACTAATTCAGTCCCTGCCTATGGATTTTTTTCTCCTATTGTAATATAAAATTTTACATCACAGTAAATCGGTAAAAATTTATGAAATTATAAATATATAGATTATTAATATATATATATATATTATTACATAAATTGAGGAGTTATATTCAATAAGGCGACAGGCGCTCGAAAACCTGTAAAAGTATTGTCCGCACGTGATGTCATAGTCAAAAATTGAAAATCGAAATTCGAAAAAACCAAAAACATGGTTTTATAGCTCGTGAAAAATGAATGTTAGTTTCCCCTTACAATTTTTTTATAGCGTTGTAAATTTTCGAGTAAATTAATAAAAAGTGTGTTGGTTTTAAAGCATAGAAACCATGTTTTATTTCAATCCACTCGCCTCGAAAAATTCATTAATTAACGGATTGCGAATTTTTTTTTTGCGTTCTACTCGTGAATCTCTGGCGGAGGCGACAGTGCTTGCAAAAATTTTTTTGTTCATTGTTAAATGGTTTTTTTTTAATCCGAAGAAAAAACTATGTTTTTCGAGCTTCGAACCGAAAAAGTGAGCGAGGAAGTTTGAGCTACAGTAAACTTCCCGTGAACAGGTTGATCATTAGTATATGGAGCAACTTTTTGGAAAATATAAACTCAATTGAACAATTACTTTCGAAAATACAACGAGTTGAACGCAAATGCGAATTAGGTTTTGACGCTCATTTTGATCGCATGCCACTCCTATACTCTCTTTCTCTATCTTCCTTCGCTTCTATACTCATCGGCGCGCCTGCATTGCTCGTAACAAAACCGGTAAAATCGCGTCAAAACCTAATTCGCATTTGCGTTCAACTCGTTGTATTTTCGAAAGTAATTGTTCAATTGAGTTGATGTTTTTCAAAAAGTTGCTCCATATACTAATGATCAACTTGTTCACGGGAAGTTTACTGTAGCTCAAACTTCCTCGCTCACTTTTTCGGTCCGAAGCTCGAAAAACATAGTTTTTTTTTCGGATTAAAAAAAAACCATTTAACAATGAACAAAGAAATTTTTTGCAAGCACTGTCGCCTCCGCCAGAGATTCACGAGTAGAACGCAAAAAAAATGTCGCAATCCGTTAATTAATGGATTTTTCGAGGCGAGTGGATTGAAATAAAACATGGTTTCTATGCTTTAAAACCAATACACTTTTTATTAATTTACTCGAAAATTAGCAACGTTATAAAAAAACTGTAAGAGGAAATTAACATTCATTTTTCACGAGCTATAAAACCATTTTTTTGGTTTTTTCGAATTTCGATTTTCAATTTTTGACTATGACATCACGAGGCGGACAATACTTTTACAGGTTTTCGAGCGCCTGTCGCCTTATTGAATATAACTCCTCAATTATAAAAAAAAATATTATTACTCATACCAAATAAGTGTCTTGAGTTTTGCTGCACTAGTCTAACGCTGTCGGTAATATACTCTGCAAATTTGTTAAAATTATTTATTTTTATCGAAAAATTTTTATATTTTTAATATTCAAGGCACAACAGACCTGTCTCAGTAATTTTGGATCCATTTCCCAAAATTTTAAGAAGATATTTCATTCTCCGTGGTAATGTAGTTACAAAACTGTAATTGCCGATAACACTTCACTTTTATATTTCAAAATGAAAAAAAATTGCAGAACTTTTACTAAAACGAAGTTAACAGACGTTCATTATTATCTTCTGATACATTTACCAAATTTTGAGGAAGATATTTTATAAACAAATGAAGTTATCTTACATAGTTGGATTAACATGTAATTTTTTCCCCGTGACCTGCTTGACCCATGATCTCAACTCAGTCGGTAATGCAGTAAATGATTTTTTGAGAGTTATCGCAAAATTTCACTATAAACAATTAATATATAAAGAATAAGTTAAAGCGAACTAAAAAAATATTTAGGACATAAGAAAGCAAGATATTTTATAAACAAAATAAAAAGCTATCTTACATGGTTGAACTAACATATGTATAATTTTTGGCCCATGGCCTTGAGGCCAAGGATCAATCGGACCACGTGACTAAATGTATCCTAACTTTTTTAATTTACAAAATATCTTTCTGAAAATTTGAGAAACGTAATAAAAAACAATAAAGCACATCGGTTAATTTAATTTTAGAAACAATTTTGAAGAAATTTCTAAAACTTATCGACAATTATCCAAAATACATGAAATTTTGTTTCCAAAAGTTGGGAAATGATAAAGAAGATAAAAACGAACGTTTTTTCGAATTTTTTTTTTCAATTTCGAAACCACAGAAAGTCTATCCACGTCCGCTTTGATCTTCTCTACCATTTCCCAAATTTGGAAAAGGATATTTTATGTACTTTAGACATTAACATGTTGAAATCTAAACTTAATAAAAAATTTTAATTTATTAAGTATCACATACCCTCAAGGCCATGGGCCAAGCAGGTCATGTGACAACAATTATATTTTAATCCAGCTAGGTAAGATAACTTCATTTGTTTATAAAATATCTTCCTCAAAATTTGGTAAATCTATCAGAAGATAATAATGAACGTCTATTAACTTCGTTTTAGTAAAAGTTCGGCAATTTTTTTCATTTTGAAATATGAAAGTGATGTGTTATCGGCAATTACAGTTTTGTAACTACATTTCCACGGAGAATGAAATATCTTCTTAAAATTTTGGGAAATGGATCCAAAATTACTGAGACAGGTCTGTTGTGCCTTGAATATTTAAAATGATATAAAAAATGTTTGATAAAAATAAGTAATTTTAACAAATTTGCAGAGTATATTACCGACAGTGTTAGACCAGTGGAGCAGAACTCAAGACACTGAGTTGATATTAAAAATTTTATTTTTATTTTTATTTTAATACACTACGCACTACACTACTGACCGAATTATTTTGATTTAAAATTTTATATAAAGAGAAAAAATCGATAGCCAGGAACTGAATTGGTCACGTGACCTTCACGGTCCATGGCCTTAAATTTCAGAAAACCAAGCACGTATGCATTATTGCGTCAATGCCAATAAAGAGATTAATTTCGACGTATTGTTTTAAATTTTATGGAGATTGATTTGTGCGCATCAATTTAATACGACGATAGCTAATCACGTTTAAATTTCTTGTTGTAATGAATGAGATATTATCCGTCTGAACGTCAGCTAATAATAAACTGTTGTACAGTGCCACGCCTATAGAGGTGCTGTGTTGTTCTGAGCATGTGTGTATTATCAAACACATGTACGATTTACATTATGAAAAGTATGATAGTACACCCAACATAATGAGAAAAGATATCGGAAGTGACATTATATGGCACGTGCAAATGATGTTCCTGTCCTGACAAAACACGTTCACACATCTCTAATTAATTTTTATTTTCAAACTATTTCAAACAATCAGTTCTTTGCTTTTTTCTTAAATGGCAGAAAAAATGTCAAAATATTTAATATTTCTGGGCATATTTTCTGTGTGTGGAATATTAAAAATTCACAAAATTATTCATTTTAATATAGATAAAGAATGTCAACATGGCCCCAAATTCTATATTTCTTCAAATTTATTTTACCGAAAATACCAATTTCTCTAATTTTTATCTTTCTGATTCACTAGAGACGCTAATTTTTATATTATCCCTATTGAAAGATCTCATTCAGCTAAAAAAACACACTGTACTTTTTTTTGTAACATGACAATTCGGTGAAGTGGGATTCAGGTGAAATTGTGATTCGGAAATAAAAAAATTATGACAAATAATAATGCGGATAAATAAAAATTAGATTAAGTAATGATTCAAGAATATAAAAATTATGACACATGATGGTTTGAAAAAATTCAAATTCAGATACATAGTTACTTGGAAATATATTAAAATTACGTTATATAATGAATCGGAAATTTATCCGATCCCTACCCTACCGACACTCTTTTTTCGTTCTTCGCATTTCCACATTAATTGATATATCGAGTTAAAATTTTAGTAATTAAGTAAAAAGCACTAAGAAACGTTTATCTGCTCCTAAATATTTACTTAACTACTACTTAATTACTCAAAGTTTCAGGTCGATATCTCAATTAATGTAGAAATGAGAAGGACGAAAAACAAGTGTGTGAAAAAAAATCTAGATTATAACCGATTATAATCTAGATGACTGTACCATAGTTATTGAACCATGATATTCGATTTTATAATACATTTTTCTCAATTTACTCATATAAATCTTTTATAAATCTCTTTTTACATTCTCATCATGGATGAGAAGGTATTGGTTTTATGTGAAAAATGACTTTCGAAATTTTCATCAAATCTTTACGTTTTGAGACCCTCTGAGTCAGAAAAAAGGGTTTTTACGAAAGTGTCTGTCTGTCTGTCTGTCTGTAGTAGGTCGTGTGCGGCATAACTCTAGATAGAATTATCAGATTGAATTGAGCTTTGGTACACTTTATCGGAGCCGAAAAAGTAAGGACAAGTTCGTTAACCAGCCACATCCAATCAAAATTGAGGGGTTGAGCACTACTTTTGTGTTTTTGAAAATAATTTTTTGAAAAAATAAAAAATTTCAACACTGGTTTTTGATAGTGCTCATAAATCTCTACAAATTATCCTGATAACATTTTTTGATTAAATCAAAATTAGAAATGTTACAGCATATTCAAATTTGAAAAAAGTCAATATCAAAATTCCATTTTCAAGTTAAATTATACGAGATACGAAAAAACGTTATGATACAATATTATTGAATAAATAAAGACCTACAAATTTGAATTGTAACATTTTTTCATAAGATGCATATTTTTCTTCTTAATTAAAAAAAAAACTATTGAAAATCCAAAATTCAATTTTTTAACAATAATATGTAAAATAAGAAAAAAACGTAAGAATACAAAATTGTTAGTTTCAAAAAGATCTACAAGTTTTGTCTCACACAGTTTCTGATAAAACATATATTTTTCGTTTCAATTCCAAAAAATACGATTAAAATTCAAAAATTCCATTTTTTAGACAAAATATGTGAGATACAAAAAAAACTTTGAGATGAAAAATTGTTTAGCTAAATAAGGTCTACACATTCTTATCGAGAAATTTCTCGACAGGATGTATATTTCAATTTTTTTATTTTTAATATTGAAAAAATTCGATTTTTTTCACCAAAATATGTGAGATACGAAATAAGCGTTGTTCTGCAAAATCGTTCCCTTAAATAAAGTCTACGATTGTTTTTCCTTTTTAAGATAGTTGGAAGAAAATAAATTTATCAATAATCATGTAATTTATTAAAAAGTTACAAAAATGCATACAGAAAATCGAGCGCGAAGCGCGAGTGTTATGATGAGAATGTGTTCCTTAAGGCCGATAGAGCCTTAAGTAAATTGAATTTCCTGTTTCACTTAAACTGAAAAAGAAACTTAGTGAATTTGAGAAAAAGACTAATTTACATCATCTTTAATATCATTAAATTGGTTTGAGCTTCAGTATTAAATTATAAGAAATAAACTTAAACGTATGCGAAGAGCACAAGACCGAGCGCGAAGCGCGAGGTTCAGAAAGAACGGAGCGCGCAGCGCGACGATCGAGTATTACGGAGCGCGACGATTGAATCGCACGCCCTAGGCGCGCTCAAACTTGCGAGCGAAGCGCGCAATGAGAATGTGCCCGCGAAGCGGGCAGATTTTTTAATAATATTTTTATGCAAAAAAGGATATTATTAATTTGAAACCATGCAAAATATTAATCCAACCTCATTGTCTAAAATAAAAAAAAACAGGAGTGATGATACATTTACATAATACGTATTATGAAATAAAAGTGAAAAAAATAATATTTCAAAACAGAAAGTCTAAAAAGTCGATAAAAGTCGCATATTTGAAGAAGAAGTTGAAAAAGCCGTACACTGCTAAACCTGCATTTCACCATTTTTAATAATATTCAAACTTCTTGTATGATTCCAATTATCTATAAGAAATTAGGCAAATTTAAATAATGACTAATGGAAAATCAAGCACTTTATAAATAAGATTTTTCATTTTCAAATCTTATAATCTTCCAAAAAACTGTTTCTCCATAGTTGAAATATTTCGCAATCCTGACATTTTCTAGATTCCAATCTTTCTTATAAAATAATATCATATTTCACACTGTTAGAAATTTCTATATTAAACTTCCATTACATGTAATAGAAGTTTTTTCAGTAACGTATATTAAATTTAAAATACTTTCATCTTAAAAAATACAAACTTTAATTTTAATTTTAATATACATATGTATATATTTTAATAATTTTTAGTTACTTTAACATACTTTGATTTAAAGTTATTAAATTTAATATGAATGTATATTAATTTTTCATAATGTACAAATCTACTAAGTTTAATTTATAACTTGTATATTAAAGTTGATTAAAATTAATAAGATTTTTAACAGTGCAGGAGATTGAAATGTTTAAAGGGAAAGTTTCTATAGATTTGATTACCTTGTTCTTTTTGGAATAATTATTTATAAACTCCAGTCATTTCATCACTCACCTGAAACAAAAAAGATAACATCATCATGAAAATTATGCCAGAAAAATAAAAACGCTAACTTTTATATAATATTCATTAGATTCGAAGAAAAAAAGAATCAAGAAATTTCTTTAAATCAAAGGAACTTTTTTTTTACCGTATAGCAATGCACAAATTTGTTTGATTCAAAGAAATTTTTTTTAATCAAAGAAAATTTTTTCTGGGTGTTTTTTTAATGAAAATTCAGTACAATTTTCGCAATTGCGTGAGATACTCTCACTCAAAAACAACATAAATATCGTCAAATTTTACGTTACCTTTGTAACATAAAATTTTTGTAAATTTTCGATTTCTAACAATGTATAGACAGAGAAAAATGGATAATAAAATTTTATATCCAGGTCCAGTGACTATGGGACAGCTATTTAGATTATAAACAGTATAATCTAGATTATGAGAAGTATAATCCAGATTATAAATGACAAAACCTACATTTTTTTTCTATGTTCTAACATTATATCAATTATAATGAAGATTATATATTTCATAATTTAAATGTCTGTCCTATAGTAACTGGACCTGGATATTGAAATTTATAACCTATTTTTCTCTGTCTATAGTTATATTATTAATGACTGTACACGGATAGAAATTTAGTGGTTGAAAATGCCATTTGTAACGGTAAACCAGAACCATCAGGAATTCCTGCCAGTTAGTCTCAAAAATATGCTATACTTAATATAACACCTTTCGGGAAATATCACCAAGAATGATGGTAAAAATTGAAAATTCATATGCCAACTTTTTTTTCGGACTAAATATACTTTTAAGGGCATGTGATACTTGGGAAATTAGAAAATTTTATTGATTTAAAGTTTCTACATGTTTCTGTCCAAAATACATAGAATTCTAATTTCAAAATTTAAGAAATGATAGAGAAGATAAAAACGGACGTAGATAGACAACTTTTGGTTTAAAAAATAGAAAAAAGTTCAATTCTAGCAAAATCTATAAAGAAACATTTTTTTTTTATTGTGCCGTTTGTAAATACTGGCATGATTACAACTTTTCCACTCGGGATGAGAATGCTCGAAAGTGAAACGTACACTCAGAAAAAATATTTGATTGAATCAAAAAAATTATTTGCTTGAAACGCTTTCTTTGATGAAGAGAAATGTTTTATTTAAATGAAACAAAATTTGTTTGATTCAAACAAAATATCTTTGGACCAAATAAATATTTGTTCGAATCAAATGAATTTCTGCCTTGAATCAAACAAATTATATCTTTGACCATATATCAATGCATTAATTCCTTTGTTTTTTAGGAAAATTAATTTGACTAAACAAATATTTATTTGGTTCAAAGATATTCTGTTTGAATCAAACAAATTTTATTTCATTTAAACAAATCATTTCTTTAAATCAAAGAAAGTCGTTCAAACAAATCATTTTCTTTGATTCAATCAAATCTTTTTTCTCAGTGTACCCATCATATTCTCTAAATCTGAAACAGTAAAATTTTCACTGATTGAATCAGTGATTTGCTTTTTCACTGATTCAGTAGTTAAAAAATATTTTGGACTGTTAAATCAGTTAATTACCACTGAAGTAATCAATGAAATTTGACTGATAATCAGTAGATTTTGACTGATTCAGATTCAGGGAGTAGATGGTATAAATTTGCCTCAATGTTTCCATTTTCACGACAGACAGCGAGTAATGATTGACATAATATACCATTATATTAATAATATAATACAATGACCATAATTTACCATTGTGATGGGACTTTTTCACAACTTTTCCAATATTTCTGGTTTACTCTCTAGAATGGCACTTCTTCGCAAGAAACGTAATACAAATTTAGCTATCAAATTTTTTTCCGTGTATTAACGCCGGGTATGGTGGTGGTAACCAATCGTGAAGTTATATGGTTAGTGATACGGGCAAAGGCAACAGAAGATTCACGACACCCCACTAAACCAATCACGTATATTTATATCAATATCAAGGGGATTGAGGGAAGGCGTGTCTCCTCTCTCAGGGTGTAATCGCCACATATAGTACTTTTCAGGGAAGCAAAAGGACATACGACAATTTATTCTATTCCGCCGAAAGCCCTTCAACGTCTATAAATATAATACTTCCGCTTCTGGATTCCTCTCTCCGATGTCACATTTAAGTGTTCGGGTGGAAAAGCCATAAATCGGAATATAAAATGCATAAAATTAATGCAGAAAGAAATTATTTCCAAGAAACAAAGAAATGAAAGGAAAGAATTTTCCACTAAAATTAAAATAGTGAAAAAGTAGATTGTTAGAAATATTCTTAAATTTCACATACAATTGTATATTAAATTTAATATTTTGTATTTAATTAATTTAATATACCAACATTAATAAATCCACAGAATTTTATTTTACTGTCACATTTAAGTGTTGGGGTGGAAAAGCTATAAACCGGAATATAAACTGCTCTCTGAATATGAATCAGTCGAAATCTACTGATTATCCGTGAAATTTGACTGATTCAAATAGCTAAAAAGAGGTTACTGTAAATCAGTCAAATTCCACTGATTGCTTCAGTGAAAATTAACTGATTTCACAGTGAGAATATTTTTTCCACTGTTTCAATCAGTGATAATCAACTGATTAAACAGTGAAATATATTTTTTCACTGGTGAATCAGTGGAAAGGCAAATCATTGATTCAATCAGTGAAATTTTGACTGATTCAGATTTTGAGAGTGCATAAAATTTATACAGAAAAAAATTATTTCCAAGAAACAAAGAAATGAAAAGAAAGAATTTTCCACTAAAATTAAAATAGTGAAAAAGTACATTGTTAGAAATATTCTTAAATTTCACATACCATTGTATATTAAATTTAATGTTTTGTATATAATTAATTTAATATACCAAAATTAATAAATCCACAGAATTTTATTTTACTGTCACATTTAAGTGTTGGGGTGGAAAAGCTATAAATCGGAATATAAAATGCATAAAATTTATACAGAAAAAAATTATTACCAAAAAACAATGAAATAAAAGGAAAGAATTTTCCACTGAAATAAAAATAGTGAAAATTGTATATTAAATTTAATATTTCATATATAATTAATTTAATATACCAAAAATAATAAATCCACAGAATTATACAGCGCAGTCGAAAGCATCTTTTTTTCCACAGAAAGATTTTCAAATTTTTTAAATATTTTTCTAGAATAATGGGTATAGGAAAAGTGCATAGAATTTTTTTTCTGTAGGTCTTTTTGAACTGAGTAACTTTACTCTTTTTCTCAATATTTCACATTATTTTTCCAACACAAAACGGAATAATAATGAAATACGGGCAATTTTTAAGTTTCTTTCTTTGTATTTTTTATAGAAATAAATTCTCACTGATGAGGACTCCAATCTGAGTCGAAACGTTTGAAAATATGAAACTTTGAGTTACATTAACAATATTTGAATACAAAACGGAATATTTACTTGATTACTTTCTTATCACATATGAGAAAGTATTGGTTTCATGTGAAAATTGACTTTTCGAATTTGTTAAATATTTATTCATCCAGAAAAATATTATAGCAGTAAAAATAACTCACTTTTGTGGAGAATGATCTAGAAACAAAAGAGTTGAATATTTCATAGCAATTATTATTTTATTATTATTTAGTAGCAAATAAAGATTCTAAAACCCGAAAATGTAAATCTTAATTTAACTTCAAATTCTTAAAATATTTGTATGGCTATTTTTGCTTTATAGTTTTGCTTAAATTTCTAAAGGATTTTAAAACAGATGCCTTGTTGAAGGTGAGTTATTTGTGAACACAATCTGTAAAAAAGAAGTATCGTGGTACTATTGGAGCAACTAATCGGCTTTCTCCTCGTCTTTTCTATATTTAGTCATTCTATGAATCATGATAGATATATGTACGTGTAATATATCATTGAAGAATGCAAGTTATTATTTTCCTCCCTGATAAAGATTTCAATCTTTCGTAAACAAATCTGAAAGAATTAAATATCGTTTAAAAACAACATTGTAGGGTTCTGATTAGGCGAATCACCTCCTAATTTATAACTTATATAATCTTTTAGAAAAAAAAAACTTTAAGAACATGTGATATTTGAGAAAAGTAACAAGTTCATGTGAGCAATTTGGTCTAGTTTATTCTACATGTTTACTCCCAAAATAGGTAAAATGTTGTTTTCAAAATTTAAGAAATGGTAGAGAAGATAAAAACGAAAACCAAATTTAATGTATTTTTTGGACACAAATATGTGGAAACCTTAAGTCAATAAAATTTGCTATTTCCCTAAGTATCACATGCCCTTAATTCTAGAAAAGTAGAACTTTTTGAATTTCGAAAAATGAGAACTTCCACTTTACATTTTGAAGCTTAAAAAATTTCCAAATCGTAAATTGAATAACTCTTCAAGTGAAAAACTAGTCAGAGATAAAGTGTTGTTCACTGAACGAAATAGTTTTGTTGAATCCGCAAAATATTTTAATTTTACCAACCAAAGAATTTTGCTACTTAATAAAATTATTTTTTTAAATCAACCAAATCTTTATGAAAGCGTATAAATTAAAATATATCAAGTATAACAACTTATAAATAAGACAAAACAATGTCTGGAAAATTTGACTTTTATTGATTACAATAATAGTTTCAGCAGAAAATATCGAATCTCGCTTTTATATTTCTTCTCTCTAAACCTAAATCAGTGGACGACCACTGATTCGCAGTGACTATTCACTGATGGCAACAGCTATAAATCTTTCACTGAGAACCAGTGAAATTTGACTCATGAATCAGTGAAATAGATTAAACTCACTTATTGAATCAGTGAAATCTTCAGGTGGGAATAATAAAACCAGCAATAAATTTTAATTATCGATGAACTCGTTTATTTTAGGTTAAACAATACTAAAAAGAAATTACGTAATTATTATTGTTTTTTATTATTATGTATAATGAAAAATTAAAGATCCATCGTTACACTTTAATCGTTTTAACCGAATTCAAAAGTTATGTTCACGTGGCGCGTTCACTGATTCCTCAGTGAAATCAAAGCAGGGCACTGATTCATCAGTTGATATATTTTCACTGACTGATTCCACTAATTTCACTGATTTTCAGTGACTATTTCACTGATTCAGGTTCAAGGAGTTAATAAAAGAAAAATTTAGAGTTCTTATTTCTGTTCGTTAAGCTAGAAATAAAGGAAAAAGGAGAAAATTGTCGGGTAAGCAAACCAACTTAAAGAGATTTCAACCCCTCGGTGTCATCGTTATCCACAACCCTCGCTTCTCTCCGGATTCTCATTTTTCTATTTCTGTCCTTTGTTCAGAGTTATATGATCTTCCATTTAACCAGAGAATCATGACATGCACAGACGCACTTATTCGGATTCGAAACCTTAAGTTTCATCGCGAAATTTACATTAAAAAACAATGTTTCAAGTTTCTTCATTTCCATGATGCATCACCTGCTACGACTATTTTTGTTTCTGATAAGAATCAGCCTTCGCAATACGTTGAGCAATCTCGACGTATTATGGACCGAAGATTAAATCGTATACGATAAGGTGCAGAATCAGGGGCGCAGCTCAAGTAATCACTTTGTTACATTTTCAATTTACTATTGAAAATATACTTTATTCATTCCATTATACCTGACTAAGTAAATATACTTTAATTTCTGTATCTTCTTGAAAATTTGGAAATTACAACAGAAGACGATCAAGATTGTCTTTCAACTTCACTGTTGGAAATGTTCGGAAATTTACAAAAATTGTACTTAACTGAATTTTCATAAAATGTATCCTAAAACTACCAAACTGCAACATAATTTTCATAAAATTTACCATAAAATTACAAAACTGTAAAAAAAAATTTCAATTACTCACAACGTTGAATTATTCCTGTTACAAGTTTCAGAATTTCCAGATACAAGAATCAGAACATTCAACACTTTGTAACTGAAAATTAAGAAATTGTTTCTTAAATTTACTAAAAAGTGACAGAATTTTCTGAAATTCTATCTTAATTTTAGGAAACTGTGAAAATGACGGTAGAAATTTCTAACAGTGTTCGTTTGAGTGGAAATTTTGCAAAATGTTTTACTAAAAACAAGTTAACAGGTGTGCTTTACTGTCTTTTGTTATGTTTTCTAAATTTTTAGAAAGATGTTTTGTAAATTAAAAAAGTTATTTTACATAAACGAGTTAATGTATAAACTACCGGTCAAAAGTTTAAGTTTACCTTTTGTTTGAGCCATTGTCAAAGTGTCTTAATTTTTATAAAAACAAGTTAACATCTTTCTTTCGATAATAACATGAGTGTTAATCAAATTTTGCATCTAATGATCCCAAGCTGAAGGAAAAATGTTAATTTCATAAAAATATATTACGGAAATTATTGAGAAAAACAGTTTGAAGGCTATGTCTTACTTATTCGATCCCTACCTTACCAGTATTTTTTTTCGCCTTTCCCATTACGACATTAATTGAGATATCGACTTCAAACTTTGAGTAATTGGGTAAAAAAAACAGCAAAAAACGTTTATCTGGTCCAAAATTTTTATAATAATAAAATAAAAAATCTCTTGGAAATTTTTCTTTTAATGATTATAAAAATTTAGGAGCAGATAAGCGTTCCTTAGTGCTTTTTATTTCATTACTCAAATACGTTAAATTTTGACAATCTGCGCCGCCATTTCGCTGTAATGATATTACTTCCTATGGTGTTTTTTATACTCTATATTGTTTAAGGTAGTTCATCCATGAAAATTAGACCTCAAGCAAAACTAGATAATTTTGCTTTTAATAATAGCAATATAATTATTGAAGAGCTTATTTGAAAGAGAAAAGATTATTTTCCATGAGAAAAATAATCTATTTAAAAATTTTTTATTTTTGCCGAACTTTTTTCTTTATTGCTTTATATCAAATTTTATATCATTTCTTCAGGAATAAGATTCTCTACAACTTAACCGTTTCCAATGTTCTAAAATGAATAAATTATTACCAAATTCAGAAATTTGTTTATAAGAATTTTGTTTTGGAAAATTGATTTTTAATAGTTTCAGCCATTAAAGAATTTATTTCCAAAAATTGGGAAGAGTAATGTTGTGAAAATTCTTTTTCCTGAAATTTTTTTCATGGAAAATAATCATTTCTCTTTCAAATTATCCCTTCAATAATACACGGAGAAAAATGGATATTGAAAAGTAGATATTCAAATAGGAGATATTCATCCATAATATCTAGATATTGACACGCAATATTAAATTTTTTTTTTCAATATATAAGACTTTTCCGAGAAGTAACATTTGATATTCAGACTCAATAGTTTAGATATTGAAGCATGAAGTGCGCGCGCATATATATAAAGGTCATGTGATCACTTTTTCGTTCTCATCGAAATCTAAGTGAATCTAAGATTAACATGCTTTTGCAGCGTTCCGGAAAGATAAATTTTGAAAGTTTATTGAAGTTTCCTTCAGTTCTAATGAGTGTTTCTAATGGAATAAAAGTGATCGGGTCTTTGACTATAGAGGTGCAATAAAGTAAAACATATAAGTTATATATTTTCTCTATATGTGGTTTATAGCCGAGAATGAAATCTAACCTCAGTGTTAAGGTTAAGTTTCTAACAAGAACATTTAATTATTTCAGACATGCCAGATAATGAAAATTTTGTTCAAACGTCTATATTACTTTTACAGAAAAGAACATAATAAAATATAATTTAACTTTTTTCTAAAAACTGAATATGTAGTTATTTTATAACCTTTAAAATAATTTTTTGAGTATCTTAGACATTGAACTGTAACATCTATAACTTTTCTTTTCAGTATACCTGATATCGATGCTAAATATCTGAGATATTCAACTTTAATACCTCAGACATTCAAGTTTACTAACGAGGATATTCAGAAGTTTAGTATCTTGAATATTCATTTTTAATATCTGAGATAATCAAGCTCAATATCTGAGATACTGGTGGTTAATATCTTTTTTTCAATATCTGCAGGCATTGAAGTATAATAGAATAGAATGGTATGTTGTTGGAAAATTGGCTTTAGGGTCCATAAAATGATAAAGTCAAATTTAATCAAACGTTTCGGCTCTGATCGGAGCCCTCATCAGTGATATTTATTAAAATCTAGAAAATACAAAAAGGTTGCTGGCAATAATTTCACATATTTTCTCTGAGTTACTGGAGTGCTTAAAATATGTCACAAAAGGAGTACTTGATATATTAAATACAAGAAGGAAAGTTTGGATATATACATTGGTGCGAAGCTGAATATGGATAGCCTGGTATAGACCATTAAGGATATCTCTTGACTAGTTTTTTTCGAAACTATTTTACTGATATCCTTAATGGTCTATACCAGGCTATCCATATTCAGCTTCGCACCAATGTATATATCCAAACTTTCCTTCTTGTATTTAATATATCAAGTACTCCTTTTGTGACATATTTTAAGCACTCCAGTAACTCAGAGAAAATATGTGAAATTATTGCCAGCAACCTTTTTGTATTTTCTAGATTTTAATAAATATCACTGATGAGGGCTCCGATCAGAGCCGAAACGTTTGATTAAATTTGACTTAATC
Organism: Diplolepis rosae; assembly: GCA_030998225.1. NCBI lineage: Eukaryota > Metazoa > Arthropoda > Insecta > Hymenoptera > Diplolepididae > Diplolepis > Diplolepis rosae. The sequence goes on from JAPYXD010000710.1 coordinate 5,663,775, forward strand.
ATTTTATGGACCCTAAAGCCAATTTTCCAACAACATACCATTCTATTGATATTAAGGGCCAATATAAGGTACAATACTTTTAATTATTGAAGTAGAATATCTGAATGTTTGTCAAATAGTTGAATGCTACTGACATTGTGCCTCAATATCTAGATATTATGGGTCAATATTAAAATATTAAAAATGTTTGAAAAACGATTTCCTATCCCCATTAAGGACGTTCTCTTGCCCGTAGATGTGCTCATCCTACTCTATCATAGGTAGTGGGATTACTGTTAAGCTTTCTAACCGAATGAGTTGAGCACCGTTTATACACAGAGAGAAATTTTAGGTTTCACTGACCAAAGTTTTTTTGTTAAAATCGTCTTTACAAAAATGTTAAAGTTCTCATGACAACCATGGTAGTGGCTGTCATACATTGGAAAAGTGTTTACTTCAACTGCAAGGAACGTTACTGAGACCACGATTCTGGTACTTGAAATACCATAGCGCTGCGGTTACAGGAACCAAAGTCCATCGTAAAGCCGCGCATAGAGTTTAGTTAAAATGACTAAGTCTACGGACAGTAAATACCCAGCCAAAATTATTTTTGAGGTTATAGGTATGGTTCTCTTAGTTATCAAAATACAAATTCAATTTGATGAGAAAAAATAAAGTTTCACCGAAAAGATCTAAGAAAAATAATCCGGTATAATGATATTTATGATAACTTTCGTCGATTAAGTTAAAAAATTGTCACTTTTTTCATCACCATAAACTTTTTTTGACTGACTATAGTTTTGACAAAATACGACGAGACAGCAAAATTGGAACGCATTGCATTGTCCCCGAACAAAATCGTTTATCATTTAGAAAGAATTGTCAGACTATATTTATAATAGAATTATTTACCTGATAATGCTTGGCACGGTGAAATATAGTCTAGGAATCGAGAACGAGAATTGGCAGGATTCAACTTAGGCTGCATATCTTTCAATGAAAGTTATACTTGATTTGTCTAGCGCAACAGCGAACGCTGCGGTTGTAGTAACCAAAGGAGCTTGGCAGCACACATAAAGAAAATGTATGTGTACTAACCGTTGGGGTACGTATAAAGCTCATTCTAATCATCAACTTTGGTCACAACAACTGAATACACAAAAAAGTCCAAATTACTGTCATGATAACTATAAAAGTAGTAGCTTCTCTCAACTTTTTTGGTCAAGGCAACTATTGTACAAAAAATTTATGTGTTATGTGCACAGGAACCAAAGCCGATTTCTCTCAGTGTACGCAAAAGTAACAAAATGTGTCTTCTGCGTCGATTTGTGCGATTTGGCAACACCGCTTTCCTGTCTTTCTCATATCGAGTCGAAAGGGTCGAAAGCATATGGTGTGAGAGAGGTTATATTATGAGTTTATTGACAGTTTGTAAATACTAATAAGATGTCTAATAAATTTCGCAACAAAAATGGATTTTTTATTTCACAAAAATCAGCTGCTCGTAAAAACAAAGCTCTGGAAGCAATGTCAAATGTAAGCGTATGGGCGCGCTGTTGATGCGGTGTTGCCAAGTCACCATATTTGCTTCAGCAAGCCGGCTAAGAATTTGCGCAACTGCGAGTTTCAACAACGTATATCTTTAAAAGTAGTGCCGGTACACGTATTTTTTATGATGGCATACGATTCCTTATAATCTCTAGTATAATATACTAGTTTTCCAAAAAAATCTAAAGAAAATTGTGCTTTTAATGTAAAGAAAAAGGTATTGCGAAACTGAACTACGCCTATCTAACACGTGTTAAGAGATTCAACTTAAGAGCTTAATTTCTCGATTTTAAGTACCGGTCTTGATGCTAATCTTTTTACCGCTTTGTAGATCATGGTAAAAAGTACTTATTTACGAAGTTTGAAAGAAATCTAAAGAAAAGTGATTTTCAAGAGAACGTCCTTGAATAAAAAATCAGAGAAAAATGAATGTTTGGATTATTTGAATATTGTTCAATTTAATAAAAGTTTCACGAAATATTCATAACATGCAATATGAACATAAAGAAATATCGGTTTTCTTTTTTTAGAGTATTTCCGCTTGCAACTCTGCGTGTTCCAAATTATTATTTGAATTTATAAGTGTATGAAAGAGTGTTTCTTATACTATCTTCCAATTGGTTTTCAATTTTTTAAATCTTCTATAAATTTAACTTTTCTTTGGCTCGCAGCCACTTTAATCATATATAAACCAACATGAATCTCGTTATCATTTTCCACTAGTGAAGTACATATAAATTTTCATAATTACACTAATCTAACCATCAAGTTCCCGCCTTTCCCATTTATCACAAGAAAAATTCTAACTGCCTATTAATTCAATTAAGTAAGATGGACTCACATGGTCAATTAATATTTACCGGCTGTTGGATTTCAGAATAGGATTGCACCTGGCATGTAAGGCATGAAAGCGTTCACAAAGGTATATTCATAACGTTTTCTTCTCACTGCACCTCAATGAATCAAAGGAACTATAGTTTTTATTTCACACATACTGAAATGTCCATTGAAAACTAAAAGGCGAATAAATTATTGATCAAGATCCTAAAAATAAAGCAGAGAGTAAATCCCATTGAATCATTATAAAGTTGGAGGAAAGTAAAATGCTTATTTTATGAAAAATAAAGTTATTAGTTTAATCTGAGATGAATAAAAATAAAATATTAATAGATCAGAAGTCTATTTATGGGAATGTGTAGTCAGCCAGTGCACTGCCTAACAATGGATCGTAATAACTTATACTGTCGGTCTAATGTTCATGTATAGTCTGTAAGTGAGCTCATATTACCGGAAATCTCCGACCATACAAAGTAGAAGAGTCTTTCATTTTCAGACAGTGTCGACAAACGAATATCACAAGGCACAGGTGACGTGCAGTTCTTATGAATAAAATGAATAAGAGATCATTATTTTATTTAATCTGTCAGTCTTTCTGATATTAATTTAAAAATTATTTTATTCTTTGTCACTATTACTTTACAGAAATAATTTCGTCAATAATGCAGACAAATTGAAAAATAAAATTCCTTAAATCATTGCATATCTAATATCACAGTGTGTTAATTAAACAGAATATCTTACAGTTGCAATAATATGCCATAAATCATTCCAACTTAGGAAAAATATTTTGAGCCAATTTATAATAATTTATAATATTAAGACCACACGTATGTTAACCTGATTATTTAAAGTTCATTTTAAACAATAAATCAAGAATCAGAAAATTTTCATGAATCGAGCTACCAGTGTTGGATGAGCCCCGCCCTTCGACATCACAAAGCCTAATTTTTACATTCTCATCGTGGATGAGAAGGTATGTTTTATGTGAAAAATGACTTTCGAAAATTTCATCAAATCTTTACGTTTTGAGACCCCCTGAGTCCGAAAAAAGGGTTTTTACGAAAGTGTCTGTCTGTCTGTCTGTTGGTCGTGTGCGGCATAACTCTCGATAGAATTATCAGATTGAATTGAGCTTTGGTACACTTTATCGGAGCCGAAAAAGTAAGGACAAGTTCGTTAACCAGCCATCACGGACCAAAATTAAGGAAACTAGACCATTTTTTGTGTTTTTGAAAAAATAAAAAATTCTAATACTGGTTTTTGATAGTGCTCATAAATCTCTACAAATCGTCTTCATAATATTTTTTGATTAAACCAAAATTAGAAATGTTACAGCATATTCAAATTCGAAAAAAGTCAATATCAAAATTCCATTTTCCAGTTAAATTATACGAGATATGAAAAAAAGTTATCATACAAAATTATTTTCTACATTAAGATCTACAAATTTGAATTGCAACATTTTTTCGTAAGATGTATATTTTTCTTTTTTATTCAAAAATTACTATTGGAAATCCAAAATTCAATTTTTTTTTAACAATAATATGTGAAATACGAAAAAAAAGTAAGAATGCAAAGTTGTTCGTTTCAAAAAGATCTACTATTTTTGTCTCACATAGTTTCTAATAAAACATATATTTTTCGTTTTAATTCCAAAAATATGACTAAAATTAAAAAATTCCATTTTTTAGACAGAATATGTGAGATACAAAAAAAACGTTTAGATCGAAAATTATTTGCCTAAATGAGGTCTACAAATTCTCATCAAGACACTTCTCGACAGAATGTATATTTTATGTTTTTATTATAAGAAACACTATTGAAAAAATTCCATTTTTTAGCCTAAATATGTGATATGTTTATTAAAAAGTTACTGAAATGTATACAGAAAATCGAGAGCGAAGCGCGAGTGTCATGATGAGAATGTGTTCCTGAAGACCGATAGTGCCTTAAGTGAATTGAATTTCCTGTTTCACTCAAACTCAGAAACAAATTTAATGACTTTGAGAAAATGTGTAATTTACATCATCTGTAATATTATAAAATTGATTTGAGCTTCAGTATCAAATTATATGAAATAAACTTAAATGTATGCGAAGAGCATAAGATGTCCGAGAAGTTGGCACCGCCATTTTATATTTTCAAAAAAATGAAAGTTGTGCTGAATTGTGCTAGATTTGTGCTGCATTGTGCTGCAAAAATTTTTTTGAAAAAATTAAAACTCGAGCCAAAATACCCAAAAAACTATTTTTTGACTAGCACCGCCATTTTGTTTTTTTGAGATAAAAAAAGTTGTGCTAGGTAGCCCTTAATATATCAAAGAACGTGCCGTAAACTAAATTTCGATATCACAAACAGTTTTTGAGAAAAATAAAATTTTGAAAAAAATCTCAGCACCGCCATTTTGGTTTTTTTTAAAACGAAAACTTGTTCTAGGTTGCTCTAAGTATACACAGTATTGTGCTGCACATAAAAATAATGAAATTAAAATTTTAATCCAAAAAAAGGAATCCAAAAAAAAAACAAAAATTTTCGAAAATGTGAATTTAAAAAAAAAAACAAAAGTTGTGTTGAGTTGTGCTAGGCAAACACAATAAATCTCTTCCTTAACAATTATCTCTCAGACGTATCATTTTCGAAATAAATACAATTTTGTCAATTTCAAAATTTGTTCAAACATATAATTTTCAAAAAAGCGAATTTCGAAAAAAGAAAATTTGTGATGAGTTGTGCTAGGCGAGCACAATACATCTCTTCCTCAACAATTTTCTCTCAGACGCATCTTTTTCAAAATCAATACATTTTTGTCAATTTCAAAATTTGTTTAAACATATAATTTTCAAAAAAGCGAATTTCGAAAAAATAAAAGTTGTGCTGAGTTGTGCTAGGCAAACACAATACATCTCTTCCTCAACAATTTTCTCTCAGACGCATCTTTTTCAAAATCAATACATTTTTGTCAATTTCAAAATTTGTTTAAACATATAATTTTCAAAAAAGCGAATTTCGAAAAAATAAAAGTTGTGCTGAGTTGTGCTAGGCGAGCACAATAAATCTCTTCCTCAATTATTATATTCATAAGAAATATGGAGATTTGACCGTGAAAAACAAAGCATGTTAGATCAAGCTCGTCTACTGCAAGTCTTTACATTTTTTTATAATAATTTGAAAACCATACTGTATATATAATTGTCATCTTAGGTTCGTCATGAATCAGAGACTGTAAGATAAACTTTGTAAGACTTTCCAATTTTTATACGTACGATGATTTAAAGTTAAGAAATAAACATTTTCAAATGTCAGCAATTTCGCTCGTCCTTTTAACACACTATCTTGGTCTCTATTTATGACAAATACACCAGGCACTCAATAAGCTTTTCGGAGAATTTTCAAAAATCTCTATTTTTATTTCTCGATAAAATCTCCACGATTAAATATGGGCATTTTTTGTACACATTTTTAATGTAGGATGAACGCAGTTTTTTAGTAGAAACTATGAATAAACATGTTCAATCATCAAATTCAAAAAATTACATAAACACTTTTACTTACCTATAGCTTAAATCACATTTCCAACTAGCACAATAATTATCCACGACTTGAAAGAAATATATATGAGCAAACTGAATCAGACAAAACAAATATATCTCGAAAATGTCTCAATTTCACTCAGGGCACGACGGAAAATGACGAGTCGTTATAACCAAAACGTCTGTTACTACGTCGCTTCACTATTAAGGGATATATTAAAGATCCAAAATTGCATATATTATAACAAGCAAAGATGCGTCTGAAAAAAATTGTTAAGAAAGAGATTTATTGTGCTCGCCTAGCACAACTCAGCACAACTTTTCTTTTTTCGAAATTCGCTTTTTTGAAAATTATATGTTTAAACAAATTTTGAAAGTAACAAATATGTATTTATTTCGAAAATGATGCGTCTGAGAGATAATTGTTGAGGAAGAGATTTATTGTGCTCGCCTAGCACAACTCAGCACAACTTTTCTTTTTTCGAAATTCGCTTTTTTGAAAATTATATGTTTAAAGAAATTTTGAAAGTGACAAATATGTATTTATTTCGAAAATGATACGTCTGAGAGATAATTGTCAAGGAAGAGATTTATTGTGCTCGCCTAGCACAACTCAGCACAATTTTTCTTTTTTCGAAATTCGCTTTTTTGAAAATTATATGTTTAAAGAAATTTTGAAAGTGACAAATATGTATTTATTTCGAAAATGATACGTCTGAGAGATAATTGTCAAGGAAGAGATTTATTGTGCTCGCCTAGCACAACTCAGCACAATTTTTCTTTTTTCGAAATTCGCATTTTTGAAAATTATATGTTTGAACAAATTTTGAAATTGACAAAATTGTATTTATTTTGAAAAAGATGCGTCTGAGAGAAAATTGTTAAGGAAGAGATTTATTGTGTTTGCCTAGCACAACTCAGCACAACTTACGAGCGAAGCGAGCTGCGCGCAAAGCGCGCGAAGAAAATGTGCCCGCGAATCGGGCAGATTTTTTAACTCGGAAAGATTGGAATGAAATGATTTTTTCACATGCTGAAATATACATAATGTGTTTTGATAAGAAGATAATATAACATATAACTCAATAAGTTTGAAGGATTACTAATAAAACAATAACTTTTAGGCAAAATTCGACTTCATTCATCAACATATTCTCTAAATTCAAAATAGTGGAAAACCACTTTTTTCTAGTGGTTATCCATTATTTGAGAAAATGCGAATACGCCACTCTGCACGGAGAAACTTTTAATTGTAAAATCTAGTATTATTATATTTATTTTTACTATAAAAGTCAATAGGAAGCGAGGATATAGTAACAAAACTAGTTTTATTTACCATAGCGGTAGGAGGAAATACATTTTCTGAACCAATTGTAAATATAGTGCAACTTTATAAATTACCATTGAGAGTTGCAAAGATTAATATCTTTGATGGCAAATTGAAACTAGAAATAAGTGATACGTATATAAATAAAAAGTAAAACTATCTATGCAAGAATTGGTCTTTTGAATAATATAAATTGCAAAATATTTTAGAGAAATTACCATTGTCAATAGTAATGAACAATGAAGAGAGAAAGACTTGAATTTTTTGCAATCGAATACATCATATATTGGAATAGTACGTTGTCAAAATTTCCATTGGAAATATTAAATGTACTGCCGAGTGACTTCAGATACGCCGAGCGTTTCTGATATTACCCGAGAATCGCTTCATGTGCTCGTTATGATTATTTGTCGGTACCTGATATAGTAATATATTTTTTTACATTTGAATATGGCGCCTTTCTAACTTACGATTTTTTCTAGCAGAGGGACTACCGAGCTTTTTCTCACAAATCGTAAAAGTTTCCACAGTTCAGTATATAATGAAGTTGCTACATTGTAATTGACAATATTGACATATCACTGTGATTCGTTTATGAATGTGTGCGTTGTACAGTTAGGTTAAGTTGCGTTGAATTAGTATTTGAGCGTGCATTCTTATGTTTATTATTTATATTATAAATATATATATTATAAGAACTATGGTAAAATTTACGAATGACTGATTTTTTTTATTATGGAGGTGCAATTATTTTCTATTTTCGATAGGAAAAGTTATACACTGAAAAAAAATTCGACGATACAGACATAATTGTGGTTCCTTGACCTATTTTATATTGGAGATTTACCGAGAACCAAGGTTTGCTTGTATTAGTTCAGCCTGTATGTGTATTCCAAACATATGAATTACTATTGCAGCAATATTTTTGATTATCTGTCAAATATATTTTGTTGAGTTACTTAAAAACATTCAGCTATATTCATATGGATGATAAATCCCAAGCATTTCTTTCAGTGTAAATATGGTTCCACTATCTCCAAAAGACTACGGTAATTCGGTTAGACAGAAGATGTGACTTTACTATTGTCTTTTGTAAACTTAACATTCTTTTTTAGGAATTAATGAAACATTTATTGGGTATACTTCAATATAATTCGTTCGATGTGTCGATTACGATTTTACTATTTCAAGTAATAAAATTTGCTTTTGTTTTTAGGCATAAGTACAATTATATCACCATTTTCTCCAATATTATTAGTAACTCCATAGTTTAATATTCAAAATAGTAATTTCTAAAAAAGTGACGTTATATCCTCGTTTCCTATTGACTTTTAGTCAACTATTTTTCTCTCCGTGCACGTATCGTTTGAAGGTTGTTACTTCCTAAAAATCATAGGGATTTGTCAATCATAGCTCCATCTAGCGATTATCCATCAGCGATAAGAAAAAAAGTTGGGCCAAAAATAAAAAATAAAATTATTTTTCTGTGTTTCAAATTTTTTTCTTGAAAAATAATCTTTTCTCTTTCAAAATAGCCCTTCAATAATTGTTTGCCTGAGGTCTAATTTTCGTGAATGAAAACAACCTTAATTCAAACAAAATATGTTTGGGCCAAATAAATATTTGTTTATTGAATCAGATAAATTTTTCTTCAAAACAAACTACTTCATTCGTATATGGTCAAAGATACTTTATTTGAATGAAACTAATTTTATTTAATTCAAATAAATCATTTCTTTGAATCAAAAAAGTCTTTTAAACAAATAATTTTCTTTGATTTAATCAAATACTTTTTTTTTGCGTACGTGGGAAAATACTTCCTATACCTTTATCTTCTTTCCGCCCCCCGAAAAGTACTCGAAATATTCAAATTTCGCCTGACATGCGCCCACCCAGAAAAAAATTGACTTGGTAAATTTTTGGTAAATGAACCAAGATCTTTGATTCAGTCGAACAAAATTTAGTTGAATCAATTGAAATATTTTTTTGATCCAACCAAATCATGTCAAAAAAAAAACATTTTTATTTGCATGAAACAAATTCTTTGGCTTAATCAACCAAAAATGTAATCCAACTAATGTTTAGTTGGATTAACCAAATGTTTTTTGAGTGAATGAAGAGATCTATTCAATAACATGATGAAATATTCTTCTCGTACTCTGAAAAATTTTGCTGACTGTTGTTTATGAAAATTTACTGCTGAGATCACCAAAAAAAATCTAAGTTCTTATCTTGCAAAAATAGTATTACGTTGTCAGAATTAAGTATAATCTAACACAAAATTAATTTATTTACATACATCTCTTGATAGTGAAAATATCGGTTTAAAATTCCTAATGAAAAAATGTTTCCAATCACGAATTTGTTTATTTTGTTTGTTCGAAAAAACGGAAAGGTATGCAAATACTCTATGAGCAATTGTTTTTTTGTGAGTTTTAGCACAATCCTCTTTGTCAAAAGGTGCTTTCAAGCGAGTCCTCCATCTGACGGAGGAAGTTCGTTTATATTGCTTGGCGTCACTTCCGCCTCGGTAGGTACGTCAAGATAATGAATGGCATGGCTGGAAAAATTGGACTTTTTCCCTAATTACTTGGAGTGGTCGAGATTGTAGAAGTTAAGTTTCTACACTTTACTTTCGCAATGACTTTACCGACCCTGAGAGAAAATTTATTGTAGCGGTTTGCGTGAATTGTAAATCGGAATTCCTACATTTATCTTTAGATTTCTATCAACTGACTATTCTATGCAATTCAAGATTTATTACTGAGACGAGAGATCTTAAATACATACTTTTCCAGGAATTCAAATTATAAAAATCTACCCGCTTTGCGAGCATATTCTTATCGCTCGCAAATTTGAACGCGCCTATGGTACGCAATTCGATCATCACGCTTTGCGCTCGGTCTTATATTCTTTGCATAAATTCAAGTTTATTTCTTGTAATTTAATACTGAAGCTCAAATCAATTTTATAATATTGTAAATGTGAATGAAATTTTCTCAGTTACTAAATTTTTTTATGGTTTCAAATGAAAAAGGAAATTCAATTTACTTAAGGCTCTATAAGTTTTAAGGAACACATTCTCATCATTACACTCGCGTTTCGCGCTCGATTTTTTACTTAATATCCATCAGTGTTGGGTAGTAACTCGTTTAAAGTAACTGTAACGTAACTTAGTTACTATTCTCCCAGTAACTGGTAATTCTTCTTTTCAGTTACTTTTTCGTTACTTTGTATTTTTTTGTATATCTTTCTTTTGATTGCTTTTATACAAAGGGTGAGAATTATAAAAATTCCGCGCGGCAAGAAAACAAAATATCAATATCGCGCTTGCGTGCTGGTTTTCATTTTATATTCTTAAAAAAAATTATTTAATCTGAATCTGTCCAGATTGAAAAATTAGGTGGGGGGGTGTGTGTAATGGAAAAGTAACTATCATCAGTAACTGTAACTGTAACGAGTTACTTTTTATAGAAGAACTTACCCATTAGCCACATTTGCATCAAAAATAAAAATTTGAGCGCACCTGGGGCGCGCATTTCGGTCATCGCGCTTCGCGCTCTGAAATATGTGAATCTAGCGCTTTGCGCTCGGTGTTTTCTGTCCTTTACATACAACTTACTAAATTTGTCCCTTACATTTTTTCGTATTCCGCGTGGAGTTTTGTTTATAAAGAGGTTTTTTTTTTATTTTCAATAATATTTTTTATTAATAAAGAAAAGATTTAACTCCAATGAAAAAATGTTCAAAACAATATAGCAAGATTTTAGGATAAAATATTTATCATTTCAGGAATAAAGCTGCAGAAACTAAACTCTAAAAAAATTTCTTCTACACTGAGAAAAAAGATTTGATTGAATGAAAAAAAATAATTTGTTTGAACGACTTTCTTTGATTTAAAGAAATGATTTGTTTGTTTGATTCAAACAAAATATCTTTGACCCAATAAATATTTGTTCGAATCAAATAAATTTCTGCCTTAAATCAAACAAATTATATCTAAGACCATATATCAATGCATTAATTTCTTTGTTTTGAAGAAAAATTAATTTGATTCAAACAAATATTTATTTGGTTCAAAGATATTTTGTTTGAATCAAAAAAATTTTATTTCATTTAAACAAATCATTTCTTTAAATCAAAGAAAGTCGTTCAAACAAATTATTTTTTTTGATTCAATCAAATCTTTTTTCTCAGTGTAATCACGTGACCTATTTGATTTTGTTATTTTATATATGACATTATTTTCGACTCTTCATAATTACTTTTTTGGATGAAGGCTTTTGTATTAGGTTGAGTACGCTGAACCCACCATATCATTGTTGTTTGCCGCAAAACGTACTATAGTTATCTGTGTTTCATCACCCACTTGTACCTTTTTACGTAGGTTGACTGTTATTTTTTACAGGAACGAGACAAATTATGAGACTTTGAGAGGAAAAGACTAACATTGAAGATTAAGTTGAACAAAGTATGTTCCTATTTTAGTATAAATTACAAGCATAGCAAAAATTGTTTGGAAAATACCAAAAGAATGCTGAAACCGAAACTATTTTTGTTTCGGTATTGTAATTTTAAAAGCATTAAATTCGACTGCATTAAGAATTTTGTCAACTATTATTTGTGGTGTTTTACATAATAAAATTAATTCAAGTCATTACACGGAGAAAAACAGAGATAAGGGAATCGGGATTAATTACTGGAATTTCTGTAAAAAATTGTACGTTTTTTCTTTTAAATATTTTCTAATTTCTTGCAAAATTTTCTTCCAAACTGATTTTTCAATAAATAGGAAAGAGTGTGACGCAGATTGGCAATAATTACTGAATTCCAGTGCCAAGCGACATTAAACTCTCTTCTGTTAATTTTTACGGAAATTTCCGTAATCAATCCCGATTTCACTATCTCCATTTTTTCGTGTTCCAATTTCAGCAAGAAATAAATATTACTCTACAAAAAAAGTTGCGGAAATTAAACTCGGTAAATTTTTCTTGATAGTCATGTGAACGACCTCTTACGTGACCTCAAGGTCATAGCAATGTACAGAGCAATAGACAAATCAAAAAAGATAATATTAAGATGAGAGAATTTCTTGTTCCAAATTTTCGTTTGTGTAAATTCTAATCTTCAAATTTTTTCAACTTCCCAGAAAATGTAATAATTTATTAAATTTTTTGATTTAGAAAACATTTAATGCTTCACATTCTGAAATGGACAGTGATGAAAAAGAATTGAAGATTTTAGATAATGAAAAATTTTCTGATTTAGAATCCAGAAAACGATAATTTAAAAGATGGAAAATGAAGAGATTAGAAAGTTAGATATAAGGAAACCGTAATGACAGAAAATTGAAAATGAGATTAATATTTTCTAGAATTTGTAAAATATTGATCTTCTGTAAAATCTGATCAAAACTTATCGAAAAAATTTTTCGCTCTCCACATTCTTAATCTAAATAAATCATCAAACACCTAAATTACTTTTTGATTAGAAAACCCATTTTAAAATTCCCTTATCTTTACATTTTCTATTCTTCATATAGTTCCTGAAAATATTTGAAGGTTTGGAATAAAGAAAACCATCATTTTTTATATGAAGACAAAAGACAGTATTAATAATTATTAATTCCTACCGAAAGATTTCAAATTCTTTAAATTTAAAAATTAATACATGTTTGGAAATGACAATAGTATAATTAATATACTTTACCGTGAAAGTTTATCAACTTCAATAGGATTTCTTGAGTACGAAACACATGTGCTATGAAGTGAATACACATTTCAATATTTTTAAAAGAATTTAAAAATCTTTCTGTGAAAAAAGAGACGCTTTCGAATGTGTCAGGATTCGAGCCCGGGTCTTTCGATTGCTGATCGACTGTTCTATTGAAAAAACACTCTGTAAACCTGAATCAGTGAAAAAGTCACTGATTATATTAGTGAAAATATATCAACTGATGAATCAGTGTCCTGCTTTGATTTCACTAAAGAATCAGTGAACGCGAAACGTAAACATAATTTTTGAATTCGATTAAAATGATTAAAGTATAACGATGTATCTTTAATTTATAATTATACATAATATAATTATACATAATATAATTATACACAATAACAATTACAATATATAATAATAATTACGCAATTTTTGTTTACTGATGTTTAACCTAAAGTAAACGAATTCATCGATCGTTAAAATATATTGCTGGTTTTATTATACCCACCTGAAGATTTCACTGATTTAATAAGTGAATTAAATCTATTTCACTGATTCATCAGTCGAATTCCACTGATTCTCAGTGAAAGACTTATAGCTGCTGCCGTCAGTGAATAGTCACTGCGAATCAGTGACCATTAACTGATTCATGTTTAGAGAGCATTATTAAAAGTATTATTTTTCGAAAGTTTTAAATTTTTATAAAAAATAATGTTTTTTATTTTATAAGACACGACTGATAATATTATTTCAAGTCTTGAAATCACAGAAAAACTTTTTTTTCAGAGACTCAATTGTCGGCACGGCAACAACCATAAATTTAAAAAACCCTGATAAATCAAAACTCTCGATTTAAGAGAGATGAATCAGGAGGTAAAGAGGAGGTAAAGAGGAGGACAAGGAGGAGTAGGACGATGCAATAGACAGGACGAACAACTATCTACGCCCACAGTTTTCACCTTCGCTCAAAGAACCTGATTTCTGTGGTGGGTTTGTCTATGGGGAAGTCATCGAAGCAAGTAGCTTCTTACTGATACTCTATTCCCTCGTATGGTACCACCGCATTTAATTTATTTCTTAAATGACCAGCACTTTGCAACACAACTACTAAATCAATTCATTTCTCTTCATTTACTCATGTTCCTATAAATAACCTTATAAATCCTTCCATCCCACACAAAAAAAAATTATTCGTCAAAAAGTCCGGTACTTATACTTAAGTTTGAATATCAGATGTAGTTTGTAAGTCGTTCATGGATTTTCAGTAAATTGTTCCGAACTTTCAACAAAAATTCCGGAACTGAAAGTAAAACACTCAAAAACTATTTATTATATTCAAAGAAAATATTTTCAAATAAAAAAAATCTGCCCGCTTCGCGGGCACATTCTCATCGCGCGCTTCGCTCGCTAGTTTGAGCGTGCCTAGGGCGCGCGATTCGATCGTCGCGCTTCGCGCTCCGTTCTTTCTGGACCTCGCGCTTCGCGCTCAGTCTTGTGCTCTTCGCATACATTTAAGTTTATTTCTTATATTTTGATACTGAAGCTCAAACCAATTTTATAATAATATTACAGATGATGTGAATTACACATTTTCTCAAAGTCACTCAATTTCTTTTTGAATTTAAGTGAAACAGGAAATTCAATTTACTTAAGGCTCTATCGGCCTTAAGGAACACATTCTCATCATGACACTCGCGCTTCGCGCTCGATTTTCTGTATACATTTCAGTATAACTTTTTAATAAATTACATGATTAAAAGAATTTACTTTCTTCCACATATCTAAAAAGGAAAAACAATCGTAGACTTTATTTAAGGAAACGATTTTGCAGAACAACGCTTATTTCGTATCTCACATATTTTGGTGAAAAAAATCGAATTTTTTCAATATTAAAAATCAAAACATAAAATATACATCCTGTCCCGAAATTTCTTTATCAGAATTTATAGACCTCATTTAGGCAAACAATTTTCCATCTAAATGTTTTTTTTGCATCTCACATATTTTGTCTAAAAAATGGAATTTTTTCATTTTTATCGTATTTTTTGGAATTGAAACGAAAAATATATTTTTTATCAGAAACTGTGTCAGACAAAATTTGTAGATCTTTTTGAAACGAACAACTTTGTATTCTTACGTTTTTTTGGTATTTCCAATATTATTGTTAAAAAATTGAATTTTGGATTTTCAATAGTTTTTTTAACTAAAAAGAAAAATATGCATCTTATGAAAAAATTTTATAATTCAAATTTGTAGGTCTTTATGTATTCAATAATATTGTATCATAACGTTTTTTCGTATCTCGTATAATTTAACTGGAAAATGGAATTTTGATATTGACTTTTTTCGAATTTGAATATGCTGTAACATTTCTAATTTTGATTTAATCAAAAAATGATATTAGGATAATTTGTAGAGATTTATGAGCACTATCAAAAACCAGAATTGGAATTTTTGATTTTTTCAAAAAATTATTTTCAAAAACACAAAAGTAGTGCTCCATCTCTCAATTTTGATTGGATGTGGCTGGTTAATGAACTTGTCCTTACTTTTTCGGCTCCGATAAAGTGTACCAAAGCTCAATTCAATCTGATAATTCTATCGAGAGTTATGCCGCACACGACCTACAGACAGTCAGACAGACAGACACTTTCGTAAAAACCATTTTTTCTGACTCAGGGGGTCTCAGAACGTAAAGATTTGATGAAAATTTCGAAAGTCATTTTTCACATAAAACCAATACCTTCTCATCCATGATGAGAATGTAAAAATCTGGGATTACTGTCGAATAATAAAAAAACGCTTTCCTAATTGACTTTTCTTTTTTGAATTAAAAGAATCTTTAGTTTGTTTTGAAAATCCATTTTTATTAGAAAAATGACTTTAGCTGAATCATAATACTATATTTTTAAACCGAACAAATCATTCCAACAGAGAATACAAGTTTGTGTCTAAAATACATAAACAATTGAATCTAGTTTTTACATGTTTGTGTGCAAAGTACATAAAATTTTGTTTCTAAAATTTGGAAAATGGCAGAGGAGATAAAAACGGACGTAGATAGACTACTTTTGGTTTTGATAATGAAAATAAATTTGTTGATATATTTTGTGGAATTGACCTTTTTTTTTCATTTTCGAAAACCAAAAATAGTCTATCTACGTCAGTTTTTATCTTATCTACCATTTCCCAAATTTTGGAAACAAAATTTTATGTATTTTGAACACAAACATGCAGGAACCTAAAATCAATCAAATTTGCTAATTTACTAAGTACCAGATGCCCTTAACCTCAAAATGTGTTCTCAAAGCACGAGCATTCAAGCGTTTCAGTTGGCCAGTTGCTGCTTGCAACTTTGTGAATTTTATTTGTGCGGAAGAAAATGGAAAACGTGAACTAAAAGAGTGACAATATTAAAGTTAATATTAAATTATAGGTTATGTTGTAGAAATTTAGTTCAAAGTATTATTGTGCTAATTATTGTTTGAAAATCTCACAATATTTTTGTATTAAAATCGATATTACATCACATCAGTGGGAGTTAAAAAACGAATTTATTTGTTCAATTATAATTGTCGACCGGCAATCGAAAGACCTGGGCTCGAATCCCAGCGCAGTCGAAAGCGTCTTTTTTTCCACAGAAAGATTTTCAAATTCTTTAAATATTTATAATTATAATAGTTGAATTGAAATTTGTTGAATAAAAAAAAATTCCCTAACTTTTTTAAGTTTCACTTGACTTTTCCTGCAGATTTATAAATTCCGTGAACTGCAGCGACCCCGAAAAATGCAAGAAAGAATAAAAACTGTTTTGTTCCTTAAATATTTGAATTTTGATAAATAAATATATAATTTAATATAATTATTATATTTATATTATACACATTATATTGCATAATAGAGGATTTTCTATACAGTCTATAATTATAGAGATAATATCAATTTAAGTATAATATATTAATTGAAGATTTTTTAGTATTCAATGTATTAAATTCAAAATGAACCTAACCTCAAATTTCAACAGGGTATAATTTTAATATATTGATAAGTAATTATTCAAACATCGAAATCTACTGATTTTTAGGAATTTTTCTAAAGCCTCCTAATTTTTTTACTTTCCCAGTGTTAACGTTAAAGTGAGTCATTTTAGGTCACTCGAGAAGGTAAATCGCGTGCCAACTGCGCTTTCGAAACTCAAGAGCTGAGTTAGTTTTCAAGAGATCAATAGTCTCATTATAAAATGTCAAGTATGATTACATCTAAGAAAAAAGGCTGGTTAATGAACTCGACCTTTCTCTTTGGACCTTAAAAAACCAATACCTCCTCATTAGTGATAAGAGTGTAAAAAAATGGCATCTTTCAATGTAAGAAGTGTTTTTATGAGAGTTTTTGAATTTAACCTTTAACAGATTGATAGGTAAAGTTTGCACAATTTGTTGGTAAATTTAGTAAATTTAATGAATGCCATTGATCTTTGATGTTGCGAATTCGACTGTGATATACACGCAAAGTTTGAGTAACTTATTTTTTGAAATATTTTGTGATGTTAGGTAAATTTTTTTTAGGGTGCCTTGTTACAATTTATAATTACTTGAAATATAAAGTAGCTAACTACAGTTATAGTTACTATAAAAAAATAACTTCATAGTTCTACAATAACCTAATATTTTTTTAATACCCCAATGGAAATATTCTTGAACCCCATGCACGTAAATTTCTCCCTTCTCTGTAATTTCAACTTTGATAAAAATCGAATTTTTTTTTTCATTTTTCGAATTTATGAACTATCGAAAATGTATTCCCAAAAGAATTTTATAAAAAAAATGCCACTCCTAGAGTTACAAAGTTTTAAAGATGACTAGGCTTTAAACTTCAAATTTAAATGCGTTTTTCTCAAAACTATTTTTTTCGAAACTGCGACCACGATTACAAGAAAAGTATTTGGTGAATCAAGCTGATTTTTGGACTGAATATTCATTGAACACGCCTCTTCCGTTCAGGATGCTAGGTTTATTTTATTTTCATTTTTCGCACTTTTATAACTAAATGAAACATCGAAAATAGGCCAAAAATTCATTTTTTTTACAAATAGGTGCCATTTTGCTGAATTTCAAAGTTTTGGAAAACGTATGTCCCGAACGAAAGCCAAAACGCTACAGATTGAAACTGAAAATCATGGTCACATTTTGGCTCCAACTTTCCGACAAAGTCACGTTCGAGGACGACTATACCGTGAATTTTTTTTTCAAACTTTTCATGTAAATATATTTCTTATCTTGAGGAATAAACGAACAACATATAAAGAAAATCATTGTGATATCTTATGCCATTCTGTAGAAAAAAAATGTTGAATTTTAGCCATGAAAACCGCGTCACAAGGTGGAAGTTCCCCTTAAAACGTGCACGAGGTTCAATTAAAAAGACTGTACACTGTTCGGAAATTTACAAAATTTGTATGTTACAAAGGCAACGTAAAATTTGACGATATTTATGATGTTTTAAGGTAAAAGTATCTTAAAAAACTCAACTAAATTTTAAGAAAATGTATCTTAAAGCTAAGAAACTGTAACAGAATTTTGATAAAATTTATAAAATTCCGAAACTGTAAACAAATTTTCAGTTACAGTTCTGCATATAAATTCAGTTACCCAAAATGCAAAATTAATCCTCTTACAAGTTTCAGAATTTCCAGATACAAGTATCAGAATATTCAACACTTTGTAACTGAAAATTAAGAAATGATTGAATTTTCTGAAAACATTCTAAAATCTGTAAGCGCAACTATATTTAATCTTTAGAAATTCACTGTAAAAAATTTTATTATCCGTTTAATAAATGACAGTTGACTTGGTTAAATTATTTACGTTCGTATTTTTTATAATTTTTATTCGGAGGAAACTTTTCATGACTTATTTTATTCGAGATAAAATTTCCCATACTTCTACTAGAATAACTTGATAAAAGATCGATCGATAAGGAACAGAATAAGCTGTCAATGACCAAGATTGAATTAAAATAACAATTGTTATCTGGAGCGAAAAAAAAAACATAAACACAAAAAAAGCTCATTTTAAATAAACAATGTTCCCCGGTGTCGATAATTTTCACTGTTGACAATTTAGTTATCACCAGTCATATATTTGATTTTCATTTACACTTTCCCTATATACATCAAGAATACACATTATAAGCGTGTAGAAATGAAAGAATACACACTTTAAATGTTTCATTTTAAACGGATTTTCCGTTTAAAACGACACACTTTATCAGTTTTAAAATTAACACACCGGAAAACGTTTTAAATCTGTGACAAGCGATTTACACACTTGAAGTCTGTAAATTTACACACATGATTTTGCCGTGAATTGTTTATTTTATTCAATTTAATTATTATTGCGAAAAGTACGATTCCTAAAATATTACTTATACATTTTTATTTTATATTAATTTATATTAGTGGCTCACTTTTCACCAATTCAGATTCAGATTCAGAGAGTTTGTGGTTACTAAAACCACATTGGTTTTTTCTCTCTAAACCTGAATCAGTGAAATAGTGACTGATTATATCAGTGAAAATATATCAACTGATGAATCAGTGCCCTGCTTTGATATCACTGAGGAATCAGTGAATGCGTCACGTGAAAATAACTGTTTAATTCGCGAATTTTAAACTTTCATCTACACTTTACTGATTTATCGTCCCTTAAAAATAATAGTAATTACCTAATTTCGTTTTAATGTTGTTTAGTCGAAAATAAACGAGTTCATCAATCGTTAAAATATAGTGCTGGTTTTATTACTCCCACCTGAAGCTTTCACTGATTCAATAAGTGAGTTCAATATATTTCACTGATTCTCAGTTAAAGATTTATAGTTGTTGCCATCAGTGAATAGTCACTGCGAATCAGTGGCCGTTCACTGATTCAGGTTTAGAGAGTTAAGTTTGTGATTATTCTTTGTCCGTATAGCAATGCACAAATTTGTTTGAATCAAAGAAACTGTTTTCCGGGTGCATCCGCTAATAATATGTCCTTTATTATGTCGTAAAGTTTCAGCTAAATAAACTCTTTGAATCTGAATTAGTGAAAAGTAATCCGCTAATTCAATTTAGTGACAATTTCTACTAATAATTAGTCATTTTTCAACTAATTACTTTTCAAAATCCATATAACTACTAATGAAGTTAGTAGAAGATGACTACTATTTAGTAAAAAAATGTACAAAAGTAAATTAGTGGCTCACTTTTCACTAATTTAGATTTAGAGAGAATTCATTACTGCGGAAAAATCTTGGCGGAAACTGATTTCACTGATTTAGTCAGCCGTACTAGTATTTTTTATAATTATAAACACTTTTACTAATATTATTAGTCGCGAAGTGCGACGTTCAAAAATAAATAAATTATTTCTTAATTTTTTCCCAGTACTGTATTTGGATAAAAAAAATATTTTTTTAAATCAACTAAATAATGTTAAAAAAATCATTACTTTCATTTAAGAAAGGCTAAAAAAGTGATTTCTTAAAATCAAATAAATTTATATTTCTTCTAAAGGTGTTTTTACTTTGAAATGAAAAAATGAAGTTAAAAAGAAGTCGATTTCTTAAGTTTAAATAAAACTTTTTTCTGGGCGAGGCTGTAGACTTTAATTAGTATTTAACAGTTAAAAAAACTTTAGTGCCGGTAAAACAGGAATTATTATTTGTTTTATTGTTTTAATAAAAATAACTTACTCTCACTTCTTATATATCTAAGTGATGCAATTATAGCTGAATACTCTACCTAGAAGAAAAGAAAAAATAAATTACTTAGATTTTGTTTATAACTATCAAATACAGTTATATTTTTCAAATTATAAATTAAACTGATGAATTTAAAAAGGCACAACTGATTAAGAAAGTCTTCAATTCTCACAGATAGAGAAACGGATGTTTGAAAATTCTTATCGATTTTGTGTGATAAAATGTCAATACTTATGGAAAATCGCTGCACTGAAAATGAGGGCAACATATTGTTCATTGAAGCCTTGCATCATCACTTTATCATTATAACGCTTGATGATTAATAGTGAAACAAAAAGGAGACTGATTCCAACATTTGTATCTAAATTAACTTAATGTTCAGTATACCGACTATTAATTATTTTTTACATTGAGGCTTTCGCAAATGAAAGAAATTGTACATTTAACGACATGGTTCAAAGAAACGTTTTCTTGATGTAAATGTCCAATCTGCTCAAAATTAGTTCTTTGGCTCTTGATGGTTCGTTAACAAGACACCAGTCAAAATTTAGATGGAAACGCAATGAAAAGCAACATCGAAGCTGAATGTTTGATTTTTCCCACTCATTGGAATTGTAAACCGGAGAAAGGGTAAGTCTCGTCAGTTTTCAAGACGAGTTTTTGCAAAATCATGAGAGGCAATTAAAACTCCTTTCAAACTGAATCGAGTCTTGCCTAATAAAGGGTACTTACCATCTGGCTGAAATAAATTGGTTGTAATTATCTTGTCTGTATTCTTGAGCACAATTTTAGGATGTTTATTTTGAAAAGATTTTTTAAAAACAGGAACGAAAAATTTTCTGCAAGTTAAAGTAGGACATTAGAGCCATTGACCAACCTGGTCACGTGACTTTCTTTAAATCTGAATTAGTGAAAAGTGAGCCACTAATTCAATTTGGTGAAAACTTATACTAATTATCAGTGTTTTTTCTACCAACTACTTTTTCAAAACTGTATAACTACTAATGAAAATAGTATAAAATGATTAATAAATAGTAAAAATGTTCACTAAAGTTAATTAGTAGCTCACTTTTCACTAATTCAGATTTAGAGATTATATCGACTTTGACGGCATTTCAGTTTGTGCAACCCCATTTCTATTAAAAAAAAGGGTAGTTGATTGAGAATTTGTAGAATTAAATAAAATTCACTAACATAGGTCTGTCTGGTGATAAATATTTATAATTATAAAAAATACCAGTACAGCTGACTAAATTAATGAAATTAGTTTCCGCCAAGACTTTTCCACAGCAATGAATTTTCTCTAAATCTGAATTACTGAAAAGTGAACCACTAATTTACTTTAGTAAATTTTTTTTACTAAATATTAGTCATCTTCTACTAACTTCATTAGTAGTTATATGGGTTTTGAAAAGTAATTAGTTGAAAAATGACTAATTATTAGTAGAAATTGTCACTAAATTGAATTAGCGGATTACTTTTCACTAATTCAGATTCAAAGAGTTTATTTAGCTGAAACTTTACGACATAATAAAGGACATATTATTAGCGGATGCACCCGGAAAAAGGATTCTTTGATTCAAACAAATTTGATGCACTTCCAGTTCTGAACGTTTATTGAACAATGAAAAAGAAATTTCTTGTTTGTTTTTTTCTTTGAATTAAAGAAATAAATGTCTGTGCAGTCGCATAGTTCATACGTAATGTGACTCACAGAAATATATTGTTTAAATTAAAGAAAAAATTATTTTCGTTCAAAGATAATAAAATTAAATATATTATTTCTTAAGTTTTTGCCAGTACTGTATTTGTATCGAAAAAATATTTTTTTAAATCAAATAAATTTATATTTTTTCTACAGGTGTTTTTACTTCGAAATGAAAAAATGAAGTTAAAAAAAAGACAATTTCTTAAGTTTAAATAAAACTTTTTACTGGGTGTGGCTGAAGATTTTAATTAGTTTGTAACAATTAAAAAACTTTAGTTCCCGTAAAACAGGATTTTTTTTTTTTTTATTTGTTTAGAACTGATTCAGGTCTGCAGACATCCGCTAATATGCCCTTTATTATGTCCTAAATTTTCAGTTAAAAAAATTCATTATTATGGAAAAATCTTGGGGGAAACTGTTTTTATTGATTTAGTCAGCTGTAATGATTGATCCATGGCCTTAAACAAATTGGTTCTCTTCCCTGATGATTTGATGTGAATGCTTATTCTTCTACAACTAGGAGAAAAAACAACGAAAAATTTGTTTCTATGTTACACGGAGAAAAATAGATAGTAAACCGCAATATCTTGATATTAGCAGATAATATATTTGCGATTTAACTATGGGACAGCCATCTAGATATTGAAACAAAGTATCTGTAGATATTCAAAAAAATATGTTATTTCGCAATATCTAAGATATTGAAGTAAAGAATCCAATATGTTAATTTGAAATATCTCAGATGTTAAGCTGAAATACATTAGATATCAGGTCATAGTATTCGAGATATTAAACTGTAATATCTTAGATAATTAAAGTCAATATTTA
Source organism: Diplolepis rosae (assembly GCA_030998225.1). NCBI lineage: Eukaryota > Metazoa > Arthropoda > Insecta > Hymenoptera > Diplolepididae > Diplolepis > Diplolepis rosae. The sequence continues at coordinate 5,686,990 of JAPYXD010000710.1, forward strand.
TGTCATTGCATGACATTGTCTAATAATTATGTAAAAATACTGATTGAAAAATTGAAAGAAAAAATGAAATTAAGAAAATATAACATGATATAAATAACGGTTGATTAAGGAATAAAAATTTCCTTATAATCTCCTTTTTTTCTCAAATTCCTTGATCTAAGAGTTTTCGCAAGTCCATATATTTGGTTGATTATTATTCTCAAAATCAAGGCAACCTGTTGATAAATGGAGATTATAAAAGCGTTCAGCATAATTGTAAAGATTTGGAATCTATTACGAATTCCAGTAAGTAAATTCCGATTCGATGTTGAATTTAAAAACGGCTACATAAAGAACGAGTTATTGAGAGGTTAGAAAATTCATTTCAAAGATTGAAGGTATAAAAATGACATACTTATATAGATAGATACTTACTGATTGCAGTATGGTAATACAAATTTTTTTTAAAAATGACACTTCAAAACTTCATATAGACACAAAATTATTAATTCAGTGTCGAAACCAAAAACCACGCAACCGGTAAAACTATGGGCGAGCGCAATAGACAAATTATATGGAATTCAAAGACTTTGATCCAGTGACTTTTCCTCAGGCACGTGCACGCTACTGTCAATAATATCTTAGATATTAAAGTTTAATATCTAATATTGTAAATTTTGAATATAAACTGTTATTGGTCATTAATATCTTATATATTTAAGAGAATATATTAGATATTATGTAGTATAATATAGATGATATAAGGTAATATCCAACATTCTAGTATCTCATTTTTACTATCTATTTTTCTCCGTGTACCTTGTTCTGTTTGCTACGGATCGTTTACTTACTCAGTCATATTTTGCTTATAATCAAGATGGTTTGAGATCTAGATCATGGCTAACCATCAAGTTAATGCCTGTATCCCCAACTTTTGCACAAGTCTATAAACTTCATCGAACTATTTTTTTCCGTGTAAATTTCCAGAACATCAATTTTTATGAATATTTGTGTACAACAGTGTTGGATAAGTTACTCTTTAAAAAGCAACTCGTTATCATTACAGTTACTAGTGAAAGTGATTTAAGTTATTTTCAAAGTTACTTTTCATATCCTCCTACTCTCCTCAATTTTTCAATTCGGGAAGATCTTAACAAGTCTTTTATTATTTCCTAATATTTCAGCCAGAAATATTTTTATATTTATAATAATTCAGGAATTGACAGACCTATCTTAGTGGATTTTATGCAATTTCATAAATTTTAAACACGATATTTCATTTTGCATAGAAATGGGGTACAGAAACTGGAATGCCGGTAAGGTAGGAATCATTGGGTGTTCAATGGCCTTAAGGGGTAATCCTCACTTGCAATTTTTGTTTACCATTTTTTTTATTGGCCTAAATGCTCTTTTAAATATCGAAAAATGATACCCGAATGGTTTTATGTGAGGGCAAATTCTTTAAGTGGTCCAAAAGTCGATTTTCCGAGTAAAGTCATATAACGCCGCTTCGCTTCTTACATGAAACTTCAAACGCGTTTTACTCACAACCATGTTTTTCAAGGAGGCCGAACCACTAGCGACTACAATTCTTAACCGATTTAACAATTTTTTCATGTACCTTAATACTTGTAGGAACATATACGAGGTCTGTCCGGAAAGTATCGGGCCTACCTTTATATCTCCGCGCCATAGTGTTCGAGCGACCTCTGCGGGGCATGAACGTCAACAGTAAATCCTCACGAACCTATCGGTTGCTTGCTGACATCTGCCGGACGTATAGTTCATGCGCAGTGTGTCTTTGTTTACAAAGCTATTTTTGAGTTCGGCGGATTTTGTGATTGTTAAAAATGAATGAAAAACAAGATCAACGAATTTGCATCAAATTTTGTTTTCAACTCGGAAAAACGAGTTCGGAAACTATTCAGATGATGCAGAAGGCCCTTGGGAATGAGTATATGAGCAAAACACGAATAAAAGAGTGGTATAATCGTTTCAAAGGAGGCCGCACTTCTGTTGATAGTGATTCTCGTTCTGGCCGAACTTCGGAGACAAAAACATTGGATATTATTGAGCGGGTGCGACTTGCGATTGAAGGTGATTGTCGATTAACTGTTCTTGAACTAGAAAATGATCTCGGAATACCGAAAACTACTGTTTGGGAAATTTTGAACAAGATTTTAGGAATGATTCGCGTGTGTGCGGTGACTGGCTTCTTCACCACGATAACGCACCAGCGCATTCATCGAATCTTGTACAGCAGTTTCTGAGTGAACACAGTATCGCATTGCTTCGACAACCTCCGTACAGTCCCGACATAGCCCCCAGTGGCTTTTGACTGTTTCCAAAACTCAAAAAAAACCACTCAAAGGACAGCGATTCGATGACAAAACTACGGTTGAAAATAATGCGACGAGCGTACTCAAAGCCATCCCTAAAAGTGAGTTCCACACGGAAAACGAACTCGGCAGTTTGCTCGCTCTCGACTGTGGCGTCACACTCCCAGAGTGTGCGTACATCTAACTGCCAGACTTTGGCATTTAACTGCCAGACTTTGGCGATCGCGCGCTCAAAGCTAGCGGCAGAAATTCTTCCAAACTGAAACAAGCCTGAAACAAGCTTATTTCAGTTTGGAAGAATTTCTGCCGCTAGCTTTGGGCGCGCGATCGCCAAAGTCTGGCAGTTAGATGTACGCACACTCTGCGAGTGTGACGCCACAGTCGGGAGCGAGCAAACTACCGAGTTCGTTCTCCGTGCAGGACTGTTTCGAGAAGTGGAAACATCGCTGGAATCGTGTTATTCAATCAAGTGGGGATTACTTTGAAGGATGCCACCCGCTCGATGATGAAGAATAACGCCAGCGCGGAGATATAAAGGTAGGCCCGATACTTTCCGGACAGACCTCGTATACAAAACCAAATCTAAATACATCAATTCATTTTTGTTTAATGAAAGGGACAAAATGGCCCTTCATTCCGTGCTCAAAAATTAGGATACCCCTTAAGGCCATGTCTTACTTATCCGATCTCTACCTTACCAACACTTTTTCGCATTTCCACATTAGTTGGAAATTTTTTTTCTATAATTATAAATACTTAGGAGTAGATAAACGTTCCTTAGTTCTTTTTAGTAAATTATTCAAAGTTCCAACTCGATATCTCAACTAATGTGGAAATGTGAAGGTCGAAAAAAAAAGTGTCGGTAAGGTAGGGATCGGATAAGTAAGACATGGCCTTAAACGAAAAAAAGTTCAGTACATATATAGATGTACTATACATACTCAAGGGATTAATAACTTCTTAACATGGTCTGTATCAAATTTTTAATTTTGGATTTTTTCAAACTGATCAAGTGTCTTTACTGTGAAAATGAGTTCGCGTAGTTTAAAGAAAAGTGTGATAAAAATAAAAATCAGTTATAGAATAGCAAAAAGGGAATGTGTAAAGAACCTGTTCTTTCTCTGTATGCACTTGAAACCTTATAAATAACTGTGAGAGGAAAAGGTGTACCTCGATCTTGAACTTAACAAACCAAAGTAATAGTTACCTGATGATTACGCAGTCATGGTCAGACCGCGATGCGGAACATTACAACGATACCGCCAATTATATAGTTGTCTCTTCAGGCTAACTTCGTCACCGATTGTACAAACATTATGTGACATCTAATTCCGACATTAATTAAAGTATTCTCTTAAAGACATGTGATATTTGAGGAAAGTAGCAACGCAGGAAACAAAAAGTGATAGATTAAAATCGCTTCGAATTGCATATTTTAAAATTGCAGATTCCAAATTTTTTCGTTTAATTGTGTTGTAAACATTTGAATCGGTAAGCTTTTTGAATCGGCAATTTTATCTCAGAACGATTAAAACAATATTTTGCTAGATTGTTTCTACGTTTCTTTGAATCGAATAAATTTGTTTTACTGATGTTAATCGCAATTCCACAATTGAGATAAAAAATTCACAAAATGTATCTTGACAAGTTAAATTTTGTGGACTGTCTCACTTAAGGGGCACAACTAGTTTGAAATTTTGATTTTTTTTTTTTTACATTTTTTAACAGCCCAGCAGACGCTTTTCGAAGAAGAGGAAGGTAAATTGTATGGGCCTGGAATAGCAGATTAGCTCTAGGTATGATACTCAAAAAATTATAACAATCATCCGATCGACTTGCAACTTTTTTCAGCTTATTGTGTATTTATTTTTTCATACAATGACCCACCAGTTTTATGATTGGATGGAAAATATAATTTTGCTACCCCAAAAACCATCAGATTTTTTAGCATAATTTTAATTTTTTTTCAAAACCGCCATTTTGTTGCATTTTAATTTTTGTTTACAATCGAGGGTATTTGTATAGGAAATATATTCCAGTTTAATTAAATTTTTGGTTTTTTTGATTTCAGGTACTGTGAAGGCAACAATCACTGCAGCAGTGGCGAAACTTTTTTTTTTTTTTAAGACTCAGGAGATGGTGAATAACTTGCTGAAAATCGAATATTTTCAATTGAAAACATTACTGTGCATTCATTATTTATGCACAAATATATCTGAAAAATTTTAAAACATTCGATGCAATACTTTTTTTTTTAAATTCACAAAAATCACCGGTTTTTCAGGCGGTCAAACTAGTTCTGCCCCATGTATTTACAGTTTTGAACGTTCATTGAACGATAACAAAAATTTTTCTTCCAAAACAAAATTAATTATCATGTCTTTATTTAGAATCATTTAAATATACAATCTGATATTGAATTTACGTAACTTTTTTATTTAATGGGGAAGAAAGCAATCATTTAGTTTCGAAAAAATATATTTTTCATCGTTCAATGAACGTTCAAAACTGTAAGTGCATTTGTGCCCCTTAATCGTAAAACTACGATTTAATGTCATTGTAACAAATTTATACGATTGAAAAGTTCTGAACACAATCCAAAAGTGTTTCGATTCAATCGTTTTCGGACAGAACTGCAGATTCAAAAATCTTTAATCGTAAATTTTCAGATAAGCGATTTAGAGAAATTTCAACCAATCGTTTCTTGTTTCCTGGGAAGTTTATGTGAAAAACTTGGTCCAGTTTCTACATATTTATATCCCAAATATATAAAAAAAATTTTTAAGAACTTGCAAAATCATAGAGAACTCTGTGAATCTGAATCAGTCAAAATCTACTGATTATCAGTGAAATTTGACAGATTTAAATAGCTAAAAAGAGGTTACTGGGAATCAGTCAAATTTCACTAATTACTTCAGTGAAAATTGACTGATTAAACAGCGAAACACATTTTTTCAGATCGTCAATCAGTGAAAATTTGACTGCTTCAGATTTAGAGAGAAGATAAAAGTGAATGTAGATAGACTACTATTAGTTTTGATAATAAAAAAAATTTCTGATGGATTTTGTTAAAAGTGGACTTTTTCTCATTTTTCTAACCAAGAGTTGTTTATCTACGTAAATTTTTATATTCTCTATCATTGCCAAAATTTAAAAAAAAATTGTATGTATCTTGAAGACAAAAATGTAGAATACTAATATCAATAACATTTGTTAATTTCCTAAGTATTATATGCCCTTAAGGTCATGTACCACCTATCGATTCCTACGTTATTGAAATATTTTTGTCTACAAACTTATGTTTATGTAAAATTAGATATTGAGTTAATAATTTGTAAAATTAAAAAAAGCGATTCAAAAATAATTCAAAAGATTTCTGTAGTTTTTGAAATAAACCTCGGAGTGAAAAATTTCAGTAATTGTTGAAGAAAAATACATGAAATAAAATTTAAAAGTCTCGTAGGAATGAAATTTCTGATATTCAATGGTTATGAAGCATTCTGTTATAAGCATTACAAAATAGTTCTGAAATATCCTGAAAATGTAATCGTCACTGCGTATAAGTGGCAATTTGTTGGCAGATTGCATTGGGTAACGTAATTGAAAAAATTTGTACACGCGATACCAATGGCATTAGAGAAAAATTATTATAATTATTATATAATGTTTTGTATTCAAAATTTGTATCTAGGTTTTTTGTGAAAATATTTCATTTCATAAGAAATGAATAGAAAATATTGACAAATAAAAATATTTCTACCTTACCGCTATTTCAGTTTGTGTAAACTTATTTCCATGCAAAACGAGCTACAGAGTTTATTTAAATTTACTGATTCTCAACCGATTTTATGGCCGATTTTTCCGTCGAAAATAGTTTTTTCCGATAAAAACGGATTTTTTTGCGAGAGATTCTGCGCCGCCATTTTGTTATCAAACATTATATCAAAAACAATTCCATGTATCTCAACACTTGTAAAAACATTTATGCAAAACCAAATTCCAATATAATAATTCATTTTTCATTAATGAAGTCGAGAAAATGATCCTTCATTTTGTGCACAAACAAATATAAATGTATTTGATTTTAAGAAATCACGTTTTTAACCTATTTTAAATGAAAGAAATTATTTTTTTCAATATTATTTAGTTGAATTAAAAAAATATTTTTTCGATTCAAATACATTACTAGCAAAAACTTAAGAAATAATTTATTCAATTTTATTATCTTTGAACAAAGACAATTTTTTCTTTAAATTAAAGAAAATATTTCCGTGAGTCACATTACACTGAGAGAAAAAATAATGTCACCGCAACAAAATAGTTTTGTTAAACAGATTTTGTTGTTAATACTAAAATTTGGTTGGCATTACAAAAAGAATGGTTAATGTTACCAAAAAATGTATTTGGTTCGAACAAATAATTTGATTGAATGCCTTGGTTAAACCACTTAAATAATTTGGTTGTCCCGACAAAATGTATTACCACTCATGTGTATTGTTTTGTTTATATCAGTATTTCGTTCGCGTCGCACGCAACCGGCACATCATCCTATCTTTCCTCTTTATAAAATATGTTATGAGATTTAAACTAGGCCGTAAGGTGGCGCTAGTATTAATTATGTTCTGCTAGACCACATAATGCACAGAAAAAATACGAAAAAGTGGCAAATTAATCTCTAAACAAACCATGTTACAGAGTAAAAATTATTTTAAACTAGTAGTTAAACTGTTTTCATATTATTGTGTTATTTTCCATGTGTTACGTGCTTTGACAGTGCAAAGTTACTACTAGCGACACCTGAATTCTGGTGACATATTTCAATTCCTCGATACACAGGTCTGGTCACGCGGCTCTTTTGTTTGATTCGATGTAGCAAACTTTACCGAGAAACCACATGTCTTCATTTTCGCCGTTCACCGAAATTTAATTTAATCGAATTCGCGACTTCATATTTATTGATGTCTGACTTAAAAGTGCAGAAACTCTTGGAGGAATGGGGCTTACCAGGCCTGATAAATACCTTCAAAGGTAAATCTAACCCTAATCTAACCCTAATAGTGCATTAAATCAAAAATATTCATTTATCATTTTTCACTTTTATTTTGGGATTAAAATCAATATGGCAGAGTCTTGCAAAGTGATTGTTAAAAATCTTACCAGAAAGTGTTCAGAAAATTTTAACAATGTAAATAATGATACATGTAGTTGACTTTTTTTTACTTTTATGATTTGTAGATTCGAATAACCTCGGAAATTCATATTTCTCTTTCCGTGCACAGAAATATGTTTTATCTGTGCAAAAAATATTGCTAATTTAACAAAATTATGAATTTCCTTCAACAAAACGATTTTGTTCTACTAAAAAAAAGTATGCTCTCCTAACAAAATAATTTTTTTCATGGAACAAAATAATTTTGTTGAATCAACAATAAGTTTTGTCATACTAACAAAACACTTTTGTTATCACTACAAAATTATTTGGTTGAGTGAAACTAAAAATTCAACAAAAAAATTTGGTTGGTCCAACAAAACATTTTGTCAGCTGTATATCAAACAAATTATTTTGTTGCGACAACCAAATTTTTGTTGGCACTACCAAACGGTTTTCTCAGTGTACGTATATACTATGCGACTGTGCAGCCATTTATTTCTTTAATTCAAAGAAAAAAATAATCAAGAGATTTCTTTAAATCAAAGAAACTTTTCTCTGACTGTATATCAATGCACAAATTTGTTTAATTCAAAGAAATATTGTTTGAATCAAAGAAACTTTTTTCTGGGTGTAAGGGCACGAATGTGAAGTTATTCAAAAACTAACTAAAATTGATTTTCCGTACCAGAAAGACTTTTTTTCGCTTATTTTTTTAAGGATGTTTAATTTAGAAAACTCATTTTGGCTATCAACTTTTGAATATACATACTTTCATTTCTTTCAGAAATCTCTTACAAGTTTGCCTTTTTGTGACACATGCACAACAATTTTTCATTTTCGTGCCTGTAAAGAGGAGCTTTTCAAAAATACATGAAGAGAGAACATACTGCGCATGCGTAAATCAGTTATAGTTTTTTTCTAACACGCTACGTACTTACGTGCACACTTTTCACAATCTAGTTATTTTTTTTTTACGTATCAGAGAACTTTTCAGACATGAAAAGGAGGACTATTTTTGTATTTTTTACAAAAATAATATGTGATAGTGTGCGATTTTAATATTTCTATACTTATTATTAGTGTATTTTCGCGTTGTATTTTAGTCTACGAAAATCATTAGCTGTATACTGTGAAATGTACGAATGAGTTCTGCCGGTTAGTAATGTCAGCAACAGGACGTTATTATTATTACGAGTTAAAAAATCGTGATAGCAGCCCATAACGGTACTCCAGACAACTGACCTTCTCAGGACTCATATGTGAGTATTACAGTACTTGGAAGTTTCAACCGACTGCTAGACAATAAATACCGGCAATTCTTCAATTGCGGACGGTGACTCGTTTCGCAATGTACAGTATGACCCGCTTCTAAATATACATTCAAATAATTTAGTTTCAACTTGGGACCTGTTATAATATTTAAAAGCGTAAGTAGCCATTGAGAAGTTCAAAAGAATTAGAAATTAGGAAAACATTCAAAAAGATTGACTTAACACTCTTTTCATATAATGCGAAATTTCTAAAAAAATGACCAGATAAATTTTTATTTTCAACACTCAGTAAAAAATTGGAAGCCGTGATTGTTATAATAGTATTGTAGTATTATAACAGTTATAGCATTATTATCAATGTTAGCTAAGTTCCTTTATAAAAAAGTAACTCGTTACCGTTACAGATACTTTTTCAAAAAAGTAACTTATTACAGTTACTGGTGAAAATAACTTAAGTTACTTTAAAAGTTACTTTTCATACCCCCCCCCCCCCCTCATTTTTCAATCCAGAAAGATTGAAATAAAATGATTTTTTTAAAATATAAAATTAATCAGCTTCGAAGTTTCAGATTCGCTCGAAGCAATATGTCCAAAAAAAATGTATAAAAGCAATCAAAAGAAAGATATAGAGAAGAATACAAAATAACGAAAAAGTAACTAAAAAAGTTACCAGTTACTGGAAAAGTAGTAACTAAGTTACGTTATAGTTACTTTTTTTTAAAAGTAACGAGTCACTGAAGAATTTACAAGTAACGTAACTTTTAAAGAAACTTCGTTACTTTTAACGATCCCACTGAACAACGATGAGTTTCAATCTTAAAATCAGAAGAATTCGGCGACTTTATTAAGGACATGTGATACTTGAGAGAAGCAGCAAATTCATGTGAATAATTTGGTCCAGTTCCTACATGTTTTTGTCTAAAATACATAAAATTTTGTTTTCAAAATTTGAGAAATGATAGAGAAGATAGAAACGGATGTAGATAAACTACTTTTGGTTTTGACAATGAATAAAATTTTTCCGATATATATTGCTAAAATTGAACTTTTGTTCAATTTTGAAACCAAAAGTAGTCTATCTATGTCCGTTTTTATCTTCACTACCATTTCCCAAATTTTGAAAAGAAAATTTCATGTATTTTGGACACAAACATGTAGAAACCTGAAATCAATAAAATTTATTAATTTTCGAAGTACCATATGCCCTTAATAAAATAACCATTTCTAGTTTTTATGCAGAAGTAGACCTTGTTCAAACAATATTTTTAATGCATTTTAATGACATTAAGAGTTTATCATAAAAAAAGTAAAGCATAGAACAATTTAAAGGTTTTACTTCTGTTTCCCAGACAAGAACTTGGTTAACTCAATTTTTGACGAAATTGACTTTTTATTTATTTTTAATTTATCGGAAAAAACTACATTTCTTTTTTCTTTTGAGGGAACAGAAGAAAATTGTGGCGGTTACCGCTTCCTTGGTCAGTATTGTCAACTACCAAAAACCTTGACTCTATTTTCTACTTGTTATTAATAAATATCTTGTTTTTCCTTTGCGGAATCATACACTGAGAAAAAAATGCTATTGAATCAAAAGCATTTCTTTCCAAAAGCATGTATACTATGAATTCATAAAAATATACTACAAGGACCAATAAATTGTTACTAATTCTATAGCATATTGATTTGAATCCGTGATATACATGCTTTTGGAAAGAAATGCTATTGATTCAATAGCATTTTTTTCTCAGTGTATGAAACGGACCATTTTTACCACAGAATTGAGCAAATACTGATAAAAATTTTATTCTTCCATTTAATATCAATAGGAGATAGTTTTTCTTGATTTTCTCAGTTTCGTCGAAAATTAAGCCAGTAATAAAAAATTGTAGTCAGCGACTGACTTTATTACTGAAATTATCAATCTAACGGTTTGTACTTTTCTGAAATCTTAAAAGACAAAAAAGAATTTATGTCGGTTCATTGAATAAATTTTTTTTTGTTGAATAAGATTAATTTAACAATTTCGTTAAAAGTGTGCTGAAATCCTAATAGTCCTGATTACTTGGAGTTTTTAAGACCGTATGGTGAGGTCCGTCACCAGCAAAAACATAAGAGCACTTAATTAATAAAATAATAATTTTAACAAATTTCCCGGAGAAGACATCAATGCAGAAAAATGCAACGCATTACTGTCTTCTCTGAAAAATTTGTAAAAATTATTATTTTATTAATAAAACGGTCGTATATTATTGGTGACGTCAGAGCCTACTATACGGCCTTAAAGCCAGACCGTATTAAGGCTATGGATCAACCAGATCACGTTACCAATTTCCTTTAAAATTTCGTGTAAGATAACTTTTTTATTTTACAAAATATCTTCCTGGAGATTTAGAAAATGCAAGAGAAAAAGATAAAGAACGTCTGTCAACTTGGTTTAAGTGAAAATTTTGCAAATTTTACAGTTAACAGTAAAGTTTTACAGTTGACTGTTTACCTTTTTCAAATTTTCAGAAAAATACTTTGTTAATTAAAAAATGTATCTTACATGAACGAATTAATGTATAATTTAGTCACGTGGTCCGATTGATCCATGGCCTTAAATGGCCTTAGTAAAAAATATCTTATCTCAAGCAAGCGATAAGTAATCAATTTGAAAATTCTCTACTACCAACCATAATAGTTATCTTTTTAAGAAAAGGTTTATCCAATAATGAAGATATAGTCTATGAAAGAAATTTCATAATACATGAAAAAAGAATCTGACGTTATACTATTAGAGACTTTTAGATAATGAAAAATAATTCGAAATGTTTACTAATTGTCAGATGACACACCTGAACAATTTCAATTCGTTAAGCGAGTTCAGATCACTGCCGATTAATTTCATGACGACAGCTTGTGCACACTTTACGGAAGTGTGCACTTAACCTGAATACGCAGCTTCCGGGTGCGATCAGCTGGTCTATGATGAACGATGGAGAAACTGGATGGCGTACCTGCATGCTAAACCGACAACAGCAGGCATGCAACACAGGTTAATTTTTGCCATGGCGTCGTAGAGGCGCGTGGATAGTATTGATCGAATCGTCGGCGTCGAGACGCCTGACGATGAGAGTCAACTTAATGTATACCTAGATCCTTGAAGGGAAACCCAAACACAACCGGGGGTCAATTAAACTAATTGGACAGCATAGTCAAAAAGCTATGTCAATTGCAATAAAACTTTTTATAGCTTGAACGGAGAAAACTATATATTGAAAAGCAGATACTGAAAATGTAAATAGTCATTCCATACACTGAGAGACTTTTCTTTAGAGTAAAGCATAAAAATGAATTATATTTTAGAATGATATCGTTTCAAAATGAGACAAACACAGGGTTTACGTATCAGAAATTAATATAGTGCTTTTCAAGCGGCGAAATTAATATTTTCGTTTGAATAAATGGAATATATGTTTTACTAACTGTTATAAAACCTACGGGAATTTAAAATTCACTATATCAAAGTTGCGAAACGAAACAAAGAATGTGTGAATCTGAATACCACTATATAAAAAATCGCTCACTCCACCAAAAGGTTTAACCTCCAGAAGTGACGGCTCCGGATTATGAATTCTTGTGTATTTTTCTAACGCGTGCGAAACAAGAGGATATCTTCCTCTTTTGGGTACTAAGAAGAGGAAAGGTTTCAGTGGAAACACATACACAAATATTATTATCATACCTTATTTATGTTCACATATTTAAGTACGAAATGATACACTATTTATAATCGCACACGCTTGAATTAAATTTCAGAATCGCTTATGGTTTCGAACCCTCTAACCCTACCTATATATATGTACATAACTAAACGCATTCCTAACGCCTAAGCCTCTCGGCTATTCTCGCTTGTCATATTCCGAAATAAATCTCCCTTATAAGCCACTACTCAGTTGGACAGACTTGGATTGAGTCTACGAAGCCAATCGGAAAACGTCGGAAGCACTCGGACGACTTTCTGAAACGAATTTTACAATATTTATTTATTTTATTATATTTATTTACAATATTTTACAATACTATTTAGAAGTAAATTTATACAAATTGAATCAAAAACATTTTATTGAAATTTCATATTCTGTACTGAAAAATATAGTTCTTTTGCAAAAAAAACTGAAAAGTGTATGGAACACTCAACGAAAAAGAATTATGAAAATATTTATAAAAATACATTTTGAATGGATATGTCAAAAATAGATAAGTTTAAAGTTGTAAAAATGGTACGTCGGCAATTTGCCAGTAATGAAAATTAGTAAACGAGTATAGAATTCCAACTGTCGACGAGACTTCCATGTCGATTTATATCCCGTATTTGGATGTTGTATACAGCCAGCACTCAACCAGTACTGTGCCCAAGGTTGGCATACCTTCTTTGTCGTCGGTATTTCGCCAGTAATGATAATCAGTACTGCACCATTAGTAAACCAGTTGAGCGCCAACTGTCATTGAGATTCCTATGTTGGTTGATAGACAGTATTTCGATTCTGTTCATAGCCAGCACTAAGCCATTATTGTGCCGAAGGTTAGTATACCTCCTTTGTCAGTATTTCGCCAGTAATGATAAGCAGTACTGCACCAGTAGTAAACCAGTTGAGCGCCAACTGTCATTGAGATTCCTATGTTGGTTGATAGCCAGTATTTCGATTCTGTTCACAGCCAGCACTAAGCCATTATTGTGCCGAAGGTTGGTATACCTCCTTTGTCAGTATTTCGCCAGTAATGATAAGCAGTACTGCACCAGTAGTAAACCAGTTGAGTGGCAACTGTCATTGAGATTCCTATGTCGGCTGATAGCCAGTATTTGGATTCTGTTTACAGCCAGTACTAAAACAGTACTGTTCTTAAGGTTGGCACACCTCCTTTGTCGGTATTTTTCCAGTAATAGTAATCAGTACTGCGTCCGTAGTAAACCAGTAGAATGCCAACTGTCAATGATATCCCTACTTCAGAGTTTCACCAGTACTGCCAAAGTTTGGCACAGTATTGACAGGAAGTACCGGCATTACTCCTCGTTTACAACTGGCACAATACTGCGCCGGTTGTAAATACTGTCTGGCCTCCGACTTTTCCACCTAGGGCACTAGACTACTCTCGCAAATACGGTTCGAAATTTTTGAACTTGTATTTCTGCGACAGCGCGGCTGATCACACGTGCGTCCGAATATATATCATTCTTGGTGATATTTTCCGAAACGTGTTATATTAAGTAGCATATTTTTTGGACTAACTGACAGAAATTCCTAAGGCTTCTGGTTTACCGTCAAAAATGGTACTTTCAACCGTCAAATTTCTATCCGTGCAAGAGTGCATGTGACTCGGAATGACAAACTTGGCAGGACCAATAGTGAATGGTTTTGAACAATTATAATACATCCTGGAAAATGTGATATAAAATATAAGCACAACATCAATGTTAAAAATGATTCAATATTCAATTTACAAGTATATCGCTGTAAGTTATGTAACAATTCAAAATAATCAATGCTATTCCTTGTTTATCCAAACAAATCATAATCCATTTTTTCTATGTAGCCAAATTTGGCTCAGCAACTGTATATTACTTATTACTATATACTGATTTACTTATTCAGATTTAAAGTTCACCAAGTCAATATATTGAAGGTAGGGATTCCCGATTCAAGATAAATTCCAGCTCGATTTCAGTTTTGTTATTATGTTTCGCCAAAACTGTACCTGGTCATAAGTAATTGCTGTTTGCAGCGTTTATGAACGAAAATACAAAACCAAAATTCCATCATCTGCAAATAAAATTAAAAATAATTTACGAACAGTTTATATTTTCATGTTCAAAAAGACAATAAAAGTATTAATCAGTCAATCATTTACTAACCAAAAAATTATAATTGAAAACAAATTTGATCTTTTTGGCTATAAACGTTGCAAACGGCACTCACATCCTGGTATTTTGCTGTAGGCAGAACCAGACAGCGTTTTAAAGTTCTTAAATTCTCTGTAATTTAAAATCGGGTAACATTATCGAGAGCGTTACCGTAACTTACCAAAATTAGGAGAATTTATGATTTTCAAAATTATCTCAGGTTTATGAACATTTAAACATATAAAAATATCAAAATTTACATGTATAAAGTAATTAAACATTTTCAAATTAGTTTTCTAACCTTTTTTCACGTGAAAAATGATTGTAATCCCAAAAATTTAGTATTTTTAAAATTATTCCATAATTTTCTGTATATCAATATACTACATTGTCTGAACTAGGTATATTAATATAGAAATAAAATTATTTATTGTTCAAAGTATTGATAGCTTATTCAAAATAAAATTATATTTATTCATTATAATGTTTGTTAATAAAAATATAAATCAGGTGGTAATTTATTTCAAAGTTACCTTCTCGGTAGCGTTCTTGAGAACGGGTAAATTACCGGAGTTTCGTCCATATTTTGTAACACGGCAATTTTAATACTAATTCGCTGAACAATGTCACAAATGGAATTTCAAAGAGCTTGGTGATCCATGACATTCACTTATGATGTTGCCCTTGTGCAAACAGAGTGCTTAGAGGTACTTTAAATATAAACTTCACTTTTAGGTAAGGTGATAAAGCGCAAGGGCGCTGTGAAATGGCGCGTAAGTTTGAATGGGATGACATAATATTTGAAATATCTGTGAAAATAAATGTTGAATTCCGAGTAACTGCTAATGCCATCAAATCTAAATTTGATATAAATGCATCATCTCATAAAAATGTCTTTAAGATTTTTAACTACAAGGATCCACGGTAAAGCAGATTTCCCCAGCTTGTTTTTAACATGAACTAAACAAAGAAAAGTTTGAAACTCACTATGACAAGGGTAAACCACAAATTCCTCAATCAAGACAAAAAACTTGCAACAGGTAAACGCACACATCAGTCATATACGGATCCAGTCTAACTTGTTGTCAGAACTCGAAGATAATGTATAGAATTACAACCACCAGGATATCATCAATGTTATATTTCATGATGTCATCAACTCAAAGAAACCTCAGATGAATTAATAGAAAAATGTTTCAAAAAAGCTCAGTCTATGCTATGTTGGAAAATATAAAATCACTATGCAAGGAAATGAAATTAAAATATTGGAAAAAATTTTAAAGTGACATGTTTGATGACATGCCTCGTATTATATTGACCCAAATTCATAGAATTTTTGTTAATTTCTCGTTATTCTCGCATAGGGTCAGTTAATTCTCATTTTCTTTTATTAAAATTTTCACTATTAGATGTAAAAATGCGCAAAAAGAAAGAAAGGCAAACGTTTCGGCCACATATGGGGGCCCTCTTCAGTGCCATAAATTCATACATTGAGAGAAATCCTATTAGTTGTGCTGACTAAAAGGTCACAACTATATATTTTTAGTAAGCAGTACCAAAAATGTTGTAAATGCTACTAATTTTTTTTTGTAAAATTGATCAAATTCATTTATTTTGAGAAACGTAAATATTTTATTTCCATATGCAATATTTCGTGTGTAAACATGACTCGCAATTCTTTGGTAAGAGTAAACTTCAAGAAATAATTGTACAGACAAATTAGATTTTACCTGCTTATCAACTGTTTTGAATCGTTTTGAAATCGTTACACATATTGATTTCTTAAAATGTTGCTTTTGTTCTTCATCAAAATGAGAAGAATTAAATCATGGTAATTTTAAAGTATAATTGTAAACTGTTTTGCAGTTTTTTATGAAAAACCTCTCAACAATTATCATCCTTTGTTACATTTTGAAAAACAATAATTAAAAAAGTTTTTCTCCTAAACAATTCTAACCTAAGAAAGTTCCCATCGACACTAACAAAAATAAAATAGATAGAATGGTAAATTTAACATTTTTTTCAATGTTGCAATTACTATTTTAATCATGTACGGATGAAAAAAATTAATCAGTTTCTAATTAAAATATTGGAATAGTTTTTGATACAACTTTTCTCCATTATGTCGAAAAACTATATATTTTGTAATAACTACACTGGACAAATAGTAAAAGCAATCAAGGCAATTAGTAAGTTTTACAAAAACGTATTGGTAACATCTATTATAAGCTCGATACAATGTAGGAATGCATGAAAATAGTCGCGGCTACAAAACGGACCGACTAATCGGATTTTGTAAGTTTTACTAAAAATTTTAATCATTGCTACTCAATTAATATTGCTGTAAGAACTAAGGTGCTTTAGATGATACATACTTGTGACCCTTTTTTACAAAAAAAAAATAGGTAACCACGACTAATACTTTCTCTCAGTGTAGTTTAATTCAAAATTTCTGTAAATGATTAGAATATAGGAAATAATTAAAATAAGGATTATCAATAGTTTGTTGCAGCAACTATTTCATTGGTTGATATTATCAACCGATTTCTTGAAATAGTAATCTAGAATAAACAATTTTATGCCTACCAATAAATTATCAGTGGCATATTCTACAAATCCACACAGAGAGAAATAGGCACTGGTTACAATAACCTGAAAAATCTGGTTAAATTGAATGTGGTCACCAGTGCTACAAAGCACAGTCTGAGTGACAAACGATTCCGTAACAATAACCTGAAAACTGGTTGCAGAAACCAGGTTCAATACGATGTCCTATTTCTGGTTACAGCAACCACAGGTCGCAGTTAAAAATGTCTTTGAAAACAATTTCATGTTAAATCTGTTAAAGATTTCTTGTTACAGGAACTTGAAAATTGTAATGATTCCAAGGTAGTAAGGTTCGATTTATCGCGCGCTAGCCTGCAGCTAACTTCATATTAAATCCAGTTGTCAATGGTTGTTTTCGATCAAAGTAAAATCACACTGCTTATTTCACTACATTTTTTTACAAAGGGAAAGAATAATTGTGGTGTAAACAAAATACTATGAATCATTTATCGTTACCTTTGGGAATTCGTCACCTTTTCGAAAATCTCTTCAATTTCTTCCTCCATCTCTGAATTTACGTAGTATTTTGTTTGCACCACAATTATTCTTTCCCGTAGCAGTTTTGTTCATAAGAGGAATACAATCATGAAACGTGTTACCCATGGCAGTGTTAAGTTTTGAACTAGCAGTACATCACAATGTAAATGTAGTGTTTACCTTGATCAAGTATAGCCTCTAAAGTATGCTAAATGTAATTTCCGGCATATGTAATCCTACTTTAGCAGTAATTACTGACTATTTCAAGAGAATCGTCAGCTTTACTAGAGCATAAACTAAAACACGCAAGAGCGTTTTTATCAAGGTCACCCATCGTTCAACTGAAAACTAACAAATACACAATGATCGACATATGAGGCGCTTAGAGCAAAAGGAAAGTAAATATCTTTGTCATAGAAAAGTGAAACATTAAAACGGTTAGAGCAAAAGGAAGACAAATCTTCTTCAGCGGTAAATTGAAACAAAATAAAGTTGGAACAAAAGAGAGACAAGTTTTCTTCAGCGGTAGAGCGAAACGAAATAAAGTTGGAGCAAAAGAGAGACAAGTTTTCTTCAGCGGTAGAGCGAAACGAAATAAAGTTGGAGGAAAAGAGTGACTCGGTTGTCTCGCTTTTGCTCCAACTTTATCATATTATAAATTTATTTATCATAACTTTATCATATTAAATATTGTTGATGTTCTTAGTTGACCTTAGGATCCAGAAAAAATGTAACTCAAAATTTAATATTTTGAAACGTTTCGACTCAGATTAGAGGCCTTGTCAGTGGGAATTTATTTCTATAAAAATACAAAAGGAAGAAACTTAAAAAATTCTACGTGTGACGGATAAAAAATTGTGGTAACAAACGATATAAATGTATTGTACGTGTTTCAACTATAAAATCGGTCTAAATAGCTGAATTCACAAAAAAATAAAACTGTACAGAAAAAATTGTTTAATCTACCCTAAGAAAGATTATATATATAGTCATCACAATAAAATATTACCAAGCAAAAAGTGACCTGTTATTTTGTTAAGTAGCTGGAAAAAACGTTGGTGAAAAAATTAATCCAAGTGACACAGTAACAAATTTCCTTTTTTTTTCCTTTTTTTCTTTCACCGTAAACTAAATGAGCACATCATTTTAGAAAAGCACTCTTGTCACTACGGATTTTATTTCAAGACTGAGTTACATTTCGAAACAGACTTGGTGAGGCTTCGTAAAGTAAAGTTGAGGGTGAGGTTTTTTACTTTGGAGAGTTTCGGTTAAAAGGAAAGGAGAACAAAATGTGGAAAGATGTACACAAAATGACCAGAATACGGTGACAAAAGAGGGCTATGAAATTGGAAAGGAGTCATAAACATTCTGTATTTACACTGTTAGAAATTTCCACCGCAATCTCCCGAAACATGTGAGTAGAGTTTTATTCAGTCACAGTCTCACCAAATGAAGATAGAACTTCAGGAAATTCAGTTACTTTTTTGTGGATTTGAGAAACAATTTCTTAATTATCAGTTACAAAGTGTTGAATGTTACAGTTTGACAGTTTTGAGACACATTTTTTGAAAACTCAATGTTACGTTACATAATATTAAGAAAATGTTGTTTAGAAAAACTTTTTTTCACAATTTTAAGATAGTATATATTCGCAATTTAGTAATTAAATATTCATTCGTTGTTGGAATTGTACATTTGGCTTCAGGGTACTATTATTTATTATAACGTGACATATTTGAGAACATATCTGTTATTACATTGACCCAAAAATTACAGAATTTCACTCATTTTTGTTGTTTAGGCATAGGCTCAGTTTCTTTTTATTTTCTTTATTCAAAAGTTATCAATGGTAAATAGAGTAAAATGAACAAAAGAAAAAAGGCAAACATTTCGGCCACATATGGGGACCCTCTTCAGTGCCATAAATTAAAAGATTAATTCTAAATTTCTGCAAAAAACTTTCAAATATAGGAAATAATTAAAATAAAAAATCATAAAGTTCAAAAACTTATCTTATAGCTTGCAATTCAAAATGAAGCAGTCCAGTATGCACATCACGTATTGAAAAAACATTTAGAGTCCACTGTATATAAACAATAGGATAACACGAACAAAACTTAGTAAATTGCAATTAAACCATCCGGGAAAATTTTTTCAAAAAATGTTGTGGTGGAAACGTTTGCCTTTCTTCTTTTTTACGTTTTACTCTATCTACCATTGATAACTTTTGAATGAAGAAAATAAAAAGAAACTGACCCTATGCCAAAAAAAAACAAAAATGAGTGCAGACTATTATTTATGTTACATAATTATCCTTTTTAACAAAATGCTAATTCTTATTTCAGGAGTTAAGAAGAAAAAGAGAAAAACAACTTAAAGCGGAGGATAAAATCTCAAACGATGAGTGACCGAGTGGCCTAGCCTACTTTTTAAAAAAGTAAACTCATCTTCCCTCGTCTTTGATAGAAATGAAAGATCCACCCTACTGCAATTTTTACGCACTAAAAATGGTCTGAGAACTATCTCAGAAAGGGAAAGAAAGTTTTCCAAACATGATGAAAGAAAACGTATATATTCAGCAAAATTTTTGAACTTGTCTTTAAAAAGTTGATCCAACTAAAAACTATGATAATTTTAAGATAATAAATAATCTTAAGAGATAGATTTTTCTTTGACTACATTAAAGATGAAACTGGTACAAAACTATAGGGAAAGTAGGAAGACTTTTTATTAACCAGGATACTGTTAGTTCATTGACCGTAGGAAATGCTAGTTGCAACTTGGTGTTCATCTTCGTCGGTTTATTTTGAGACGCGGTTTGAAATACACGAAAACAAAAAAAAGTATAAGTATCAGTCCCGCCTGTTCGGTGCATAACTAGGCCTCTATATTAAACACGTTGAATCTAAATTGTCCCGTTTCAAATTTCAAAATAAAAAATAAATGACAAAATTAAAAATAGAATTTAAAGTAGAAATCAGGGTGTCCAGTGAGTCTTTAGAACAAAATTAAAGGACTTTTTGAGGTTTTATAGGTCTGGAATCAAGTTTTTCCAGGTCAATTTTTCTGCACATGAAATAACGAAATAACCGTTTACAAAACATTCACTGTTAACAATTTCTTTTATAACTTTACAATAAATATATTAGGAGCAAATTTCCGAATCGTAATGTACCCTAGCGAAAATTTCGGATTGGAAATCAATCCGAGCGAATCAGAGCTATTTCGAGCAATTCCGAAATCTGTTTCTGAATCAATTAGATTTTATTCGATTTATTATGCTTCAATTCGAGGCAACAATATGAATGAATCCAAACCAAATTTTCAATCCGAATCATTCCGACCTCGGATTAATTCAGATTGCAAATTCTATTTAGATCAATCCTGGCTTGGATTGATCGGATCGACTTAACTTTAAAACTTAATTCGGATTCATTTAAGTTGATTTGCCTCGGATTGAAACGGAATGAATTGGATTTAGTCGAATTGATTTTTGACCGATTTCTATAAAACGAGATACAAAGTTTTTCGGAATGGCTCGGAATTATGCGGATTAAATTCCTTTCCAAAACTTTCTCAAGGGTAGAGTTACAATACATGTATTGCACACTGAATTACGAGAAAAATTGACGTTTCCTACGTATATATTTCATCTCAAATACTAATTAAGAATTTAAAAAACTAGAATATTCAACTTTAGTCGCACACAAAATAAGAATTAAACACGACGTATTGGTAAAAAATAACCCGAAAGCATATTTTGAACGTGAAAATTCCATAAATGAGAAACAATTTTTGGGTTAAGTTTAAGAATCTTTGATTTTCTAATGACTCCTAAATTAATAATAATTTTTATTGCAATAAAGATATTTATTATTTTTGAACAAAACATAATGAAATTCAATGTTCTGATTCAAAATTCAAAGAGATTTTTAGATTTTTAAGGTGTAAAAAAAAAGAGGAGATTACGAGGTTTTCCAGATCGCTGGACACCCTGAGAGATATAAAAATTTCAGGTAGGTTGACTGACCTTTTGAGACTTAGGCTGTTATTTTCCAGCACCCTGTAACAATAAATAACATAAAATTATAAATAGAAATTAAAACAATCAAATTGTTATAAAAGTCTAATTAAAATGTTGAAATTGCAGACAGGCAAATTATAAAGATAATCATCATTCGAGGGAGAGGATGATGATAATTCAATAGTCTTTCAAATTCTCCCTTTTCGGCGAATTGTGTGGGAGGTGAATATGATTTTACAATATTATTGAACGCCACTCGGCTCTTGGGAAATAATTACGCAAGAATTACGCAGACCCTTAATCGAAGCATGTAATGCAACTTAAAAATTTTATGTATGCAGCGGAAATCGAGGCGTGCCTAATTACAGATAGTTCCCCATTCACTGTTTCCGCTGGTCAAAGGTGCAAGGGATTCTCAACATGCAACCAAAACCACCCAGGAATTAATTATATATGTATATCACTTTCGCTTCCCCATCTAAATCATTTTATACTAAATTCCAACTATTCTGAAGTGAGTCAGAATCATTTTTCTTCGCGATATTTTATATATTTATGAGCAACATAAAATATATTTCAAGTAGTTACAATAATCATTTCAAGCCATTGCAGTAAATAGGTGTACTTTTAATCCATCCCGTGCAGAAATTTTGGTGGGGCGCCGATCGGGAAAAATGTGGCCCCGATAGGGTAATCTGTCTAGCGCCAGGCCAGTAATGAAATGCCCTACCCGATCTGGACCAGATCTGGGCTTGTAAAATGGGGGCCCGATCTGTTCCAGATATGGCCCCTTCTAATTTTGTATTTTTAAAAATAGTAAAATAACAATAAATAGATGGTTCAACAAAATTTATTTCATTAATTCAGATTAGTGATGCAACAGTATAATTAAAAGTATAAAAACGGTATAATTTTTAAACCCATTTTCGTAGTCTGTAGAACTATTCGATTCTTCTGAATCTAAAAATATATTACATTATTAATCATTTTCTTTATAAAAAATTCACTTTGGAAAATTGTATATACGATATAAAAAATAATGAAACACAATAACGTTCTACACTTAAAATTATAATTTTCTTTTCAAATTACTGTTAATAAAAAAATATTTCCAAACTCGCCATGTACTTTTTTCTTTTGTCATTTTAATATCAATATAGTCACTATACAATATCAGGACCACAACACAAAATTCGAAAATAATCTTGTCTATCATAATCCGATGTGGTTCCAACCCGGGCCACAACACGTGCCCTCCTGCGGCCACATGTGGAAAATCCGATCGGGCCCGGATCGGAACTTGGAAACAAATTGGGCAATTTCTGCACGGGATTTTGGAATAAAATAATCAATTTTCAATTTTCACAAAAAAGAAAGGTTTAACCCAATTATTTTATAAACTGACTAATCAAAAAAGTATAATTTTGCTCCAGTCGTGTGGAGCATCTGTGAAACGCAACCCAACGCAACCCTTTTACAAAAAATAAGGGTTTAGATTACAATAAAAGGCTTAAAATAATTTAATCTGAAATTTTCATACTTATCTTTCGTCATTATTTCAAAAGCGATTCTGGGATGGAAACCATAAAACTGAAATAATATCAGTAATAAAATTCGGCTCTATAAATATTCAATCATATAAAAGCATTGCGATAAAGTAACAAATTTGGAAGCAGTAGCGAGGAAAGAGTTCCTTTACGGAATAAACTAGATAGTTTAATCTACCAGAATGCCCAGAACTTTATATCAGCGTCAGGAACAAACTACTAGACAGACAATAGCCAGTGAGATATAATGGAAGTTTGTGTTGAGAACAAAAGCCTTCATTAGCTGATTTTGGAATTAGTTTGTCGATTCGATGGCTGGAACAATGAATAAATCAATTGTAACTGTCAAATCGGGTGAACTTGAGTTTCATCGTACTAGACGGTATTGTGCCAAACACTATGTTGCCTTCGAAGGGCTATTCACTCTCGAAGTCAGAATTCATTAATGCTTAAAGTTAAAATGAAATCCGATAGAATCGATATAAAATCGATTCGTAATCATATGAAATCGTCTTTAAAGAACGTGGCTCTTCTAAAGTCGTTAAAATATCTTCTAAAGTCGTTAAAATACTGCAAAGGGTGATTTATCATGAGGTTCATAAAAATATTTTGGAATAAAACGCATAAAATTGAATGTGATGGTGAAAACTGTATTATGAACCGAAAAAACAATGAATACCATTTATTTTTTAAATATTAGTTTTTCTAATTTTAGCCGCAGCTACGCTTCAGGTGGTCCATTCTGTAGGTCCAGTTTTGAACCACTCGTTCGAGTATTCCGACAGAAACCCGGCCAATAACGCAATTAATGTTTGCTTCCAAGACCTCCAACGTAGCTGGCTTATCCGCATAGACTTTAGACATCACGTAACCCCAAACAAAATAATCCAAAGCTGTGATATCACACGATTTAGGCGGCCAATTCACCAATCAAAAACGGCAAATCAGCTGCTCACCGAAATTATTTCTTAATATGTCCATTGTTTCACGCACTGTATGGCTAGTAGCGCCATCTTGTTGAAATCAGATATCGCCGACATAACGGGCTTGAATTTCAGATAGCAAATAGTTCGTTATCATGGCGTGATAGCGGGTGCCATTGGCGGTTACTTTACGGCCATCCTCATTTTTGAAGAAATAAATAAATAAAACCGGTGTAAGTCTTTCCACCATGAAACGGTACTCAATACTGAGTCAAACTACGACCGCTTGACACTATTCACACATAATCTGTAAAGAAATCCATATTTAAAGAAGTACCTCACGATGAATCACGCTTTAGAAATTCAAAATGCAAAAGAGAATTCGTCCGAATTATTTGAAACCATCATGTCAGTAAAGCGAATCATGCCGAGATAATAGTATTCTGGAAAGAATCGTCACGAGTCTGTGTAAGTCTGAAGGAATCAATAGTTAGTCACAGCCAGACACCGAATCTATGCATCGAGTCAAATCGAGTCAGTTGCAAGGAAGACGAGTCAACGCGGAAGTAGAAGAAGATAGCAGATGAAGCACTCGCAGCATGAAGCGAGACGCTGTGATGCCATTGAGCAATCCCCTAATTGCGCATGTGTTAAGGGTATATGTGATACTTAGGGAATCAGCAAATTTTATTGATTTTGGTTTTTTACATATTTGTGTCTAAAGTACATAAAATGTTGTGTTTAAAATTTGGGAAATGATAGAGAAGATACAAATGGACGTAGATAGAAAACTTTTGGTTTGAAAAATTAAAAAATGTTCAATTTTACAAAATCCATTGAAATTTCTTTTTTATTATCAAAACCAAAAGTAGTCTATAGACGTCCATTTTTATCTTCTCTATCATTTTCCAAATTTTAAAAACAACATTATATGTATTTTGGAAGTAAAAATATAGAAACTAAATCAAGTTGTTCACATGAACTTATTTCTTTTCTCAAGTATCACATGCCGTTAAGCCCGCTTGGATTTTTAAGTGGGCAATCAGTTATAATTTTTTGTATTGAATAGACATATTGATTTTTCAGTGCTTAAATCATAAATTATTTTTCTTATCAAGTCGATTAGGTTAATTTCTAAATCGTTATTTCTTTCCATATAAATATCCTATCCGCTAAAAACAGTCAAGGAAAAAAGTGTACATTTTAAGGTCTTTTATAAAAATATATGAAAAAAACACGGTTAATTTTTTTCAAAAAGATGGATTAAATTCTTAAATTTTTTCGATTCAAGATAAAAAATTAATCTTTTATATATTATTTTTTTTAAAAAAGATTTGTCTTATTGAATTTAACATTAATTCATATCGAAATGAAATCTAATTTTTGTTTATTACAATACTTTATTAAATAGGTATATACTAGCGAATTCAATAAGTCCGTAGGATGACAAAGAAAAAATAACTTTCTTGGCAAAAAATCCTATTTATTCTTCAACATAATCTCCTTCCAGCTCTATACACATAGTCTAACGATCTTTCAACATTTCAATGCGCCTCTTGTAATACGATTTGGCAAGGACTGCAAAATAGTTATCGGTTTCCCATTTAACCTCTTCATTTGATGAAAATCTGTCCTTGGAGCCCTCTTTAAGTTTGGGAACACATAAAAGTCGCTGAAGGCCAGATCTGGAAAGGCCGTTTTCTTGTTTTTTCTTGTTTCAATCTGTCCAATAATGCACAGTAATAGTCACTGTTGATTGTTTTTCCCTTTTCCAAATAGTCAATGAACAATATGCCACTGGAATCCCAAAAAACAGAAGCCATAACCTTTCTAGTCGCTTATTATGTCTGCTCACTTTGGTGCAGTTCCACCGGGTCGTACCCATTTTTGCTTGTTGTTTCGATTCTGGTGTATAGTGGTAGATCCATGTTTCATCAATGGTCACTAATCGGCGAAAAAATCATTTGGATTACGGTTAAAAAGGTCCTAACAACTTTTTGGGTCATGAACTCGTTGGCATTTTTGATCGATTGCTAGCAAACGCGGCACCCATTTTGCGGTTAGCTTTTTCATATCCAAATCCTCATGCAACATTTTAACCCCTGATCCAATTGATATGCCTGCAGCCTCAGCTAACTTACGACTTTCACTTTTGGATCACCTAATACGATGTCATAGATTTTTGCGATGATCTCTGGACTGGTAACGTCTTTTGGCCTTCCCAATCGTTCAGCATCATTTGTGCTCGTACGACCTCGTTTAAATTCACCAATCCACTTTCCAAAAATTTGCCTCGATGGAGAAGATTCCCCATAACATTTATCAAGCCACTGCTTCGTCTGTGTTTCTATCGTCTGTAACTTTGAAAGTAAACAATGAAATTGGCTCAAATTTTGACAGCTGTCGTCTGAAAGATTATACTTCATGGAAAAAATATGAAAATGTAATTTGTGGTGCCATCTCCGTATCATCCTATTGACTTATTGAACACCCTGGTATTACATGAAAGTTTTCCTGAGTTATAAATTTTTAGTATTACAACATAGATACTTTAATATATGCAAATTATTACTCATGGTTTCCAAAACTATTATAAATTAGTCGAATCTGTGGCGATTCAGAACGGGTCAACACTTGAAATGACTCGAGGTGACTCGGAGTAGTCAAGCGAGTCCATTGTAGTCGTTCATAGTCACATGAAGTCATGGGCAAACGTAACAAGGACTCAAAGCAACACGGAATCGATTCGAGTGAAACGTTCAGATGTTAAAAGACTTGGAATCGTATGTTAACGTTCGAAATTATTTAAAATCTGTTAGAAATGTTTTATAAAACTTGATTCATTTGAGAGTGAACAGCCCTTGCGTTGCTTTAAATTGACTATATCGTTTATTTTTTTTTCTCCTCGAAGCTTCAAATGCAATAATATTAAAACTCACGCTTCATTGATTCAATCGTGTTAAACTTAGCGAGAGCAAGAGGAAGAAAAAGACGGTTAATCGCCGCGATAAAGAGGGAGGAAGAAATAACAAAGGTCAATCAAAGGTGGAGTTTCTGTTGAGAAACCGCAACTTTTTCAACGAAGCAGCTCTATAGATATAAGATACTAAGGTCATGTCAAAATGAATCTTAGCATTTAACAGGATATTATTTTGAAATAATAAATAAAATAAATGTATACTGACATTGGATCAAAATTCAAATCAAGACAAAAAGTAAAAACAATATTTTTCATTCAGTAATGAAAACCCTCTTATACACTACTAAAAGTTTGAAGCCAAAGATGTACACGAAAATAAATGAACACTCATTAACAAGTATCTAGAAATTAAGGCCATGGACCACCCAAAGATTTCTACCGTACCGTAATTTCAGATCCTGTAACCCTATTTACATGCAAAATGAGATACTTGATATTCTTCTTAACCCATTAACCGCCAAAAACACAGACTTTTTAACTCATTTTTGGCCCTTGTTGCCAAAGCGAAAAAGGGAATATATCATGACCAAACCTTGTATACATAATCTTTTTGGGTCTCCTCTTTCGATTTATGAAGTCATAATTACATTACCGTGCACTGAAAAACCAATATGGCAGATTTTATTTTAAAAAGTACCGAAAATTTGAAATTTTTTTTTATTATTCTTTTTTTTCAAATGGATAAAGCATATTGATCTATTTCGAACTATGGACAAATGTGGACAAAATAGTTGTAGTTTATGAAAAATATTTTTTGGTCCAGTTCCCTATGTTTTATCTTTTCCAAAATGGCGGAAAACTATGGAAATTTGGAAAAATACGCGTTTTTTCATGACATTTATAAGATAATTGGATAATACACGAAATTATATTGATCAAACTGTCAAAGTTTGATTGATTAATTATGTACAGACTTTTTATAGAATATATAATGACCTGATTAATGGCGGATTCAATATGGCGCTTGTAGAACTTGGGAAATACCGATTTTTTTCAAGATTATCGTTCATGAAAATTCCTGAACCTTTATTAAATTCAATTTTACTATGTTTCTTGGCACATTATATGAAAATCCGGTGACAGTGTTAGAAAATTCAAAATGGCGGATCCAATATAGCGATCCGAATATTGAAGATTTAATAATATGCTAATGAAAAAATATTTTCGTATTTTATGTAAAATATGTGATCAAAAATGTCTTTAGACATTTTTCGATTGAGATCGCTAATTCAGCGGAAAAAATTCGTAAAGTTCCGAATTTATATTTCACGATCTTCATATTCTCCAACGCTTAATGTATGTGGCTAAATGAAGTTGGATGATAGATTTACTAAATGAGTAGATTAAATCAATATGATCTATTTTAGAGTGAATGAGTGGATCGAATCAATATGATCTATTTTAGAAAATAAGAAAAATTCTTATTTTGATCGTAATAAATATCAATTCATTTGGTTACAAAATTATATACTTTTTTTTTGTCACATCAGTCATACCATTAGTGGAATTTTGAAGCGTGAAACTTCTGTATGAGATTGAATTGGTTAAGTAGATCAATTAAGGTGGCTTGATCGTTTTTGAAAAAAATTACAGATTGCTCTGAAACTTAGAGATTATCTTAATAAAATATGCTAGATTCATTTGGAAAAAAGAAATACCGTGGTTGACAATGTCAATGCCGAAAAAATCGCTACCGAAAAAATGTCAGTTTAACACGTAGTCTTATGGGATTCCTCATCAAAATCGGCGAAACTCCGAAACAAAACACAAGTCCCCATAAATCAAATATATAATAGTACTTTCGATTTCGAGGAATCTATTAGTATTATAAAAACAAAGGGTTGACGACTTCAATCAAGAGAAAATTGCGAGAAAAGTACAGAATATAACAAACCGCCTCGAGGTGAAACTAATAAATTTTTACTATCACTTTTTTCAGGGGACATTTCCGTGATTTCTTACCCTTCTACTCAGATGTAACTATAATACATATGATTATTAAAAAAATAAGTAGCAATGAGCATTCATGTAACACGTGCCCCCATGGTGCCCCTCACTTCATACGACACCAAACGCTCAAGCCACCTTAATCACTTTTGACCATTACGTTATGAAAACTAAGCCAAGTAGAAGTCGAATAATTTCATTTAGCCACATACATTAAGCGTTGTAGAATATGCAGATCGTGAAATATAAATTTAGAACTTTACGAATTTTTTCCGCTGAATTAGCGATCTCAATCGAAAAATGTCTAAAGACATTTTTGATCACATATTTTACATAAAATACGAAAATATTTTTTTCATTAGCATATTATTAAATCT
Source organism: Diplolepis rosae (assembly GCA_030998225.1). Lineage (NCBI taxonomy): Eukaryota > Metazoa > Arthropoda > Insecta > Hymenoptera > Diplolepididae > Diplolepis > Diplolepis rosae. Next base: position 5,716,494 of record JAPYXD010000710.1, read on the forward strand.
ATAATATTCGGATCGCTATATTATTTTTTCATATGTGCCAAGAAACATAGGAAAATTGAATTTAATAAAGGTTCAGGAATTTTCATGATCGATAATCTTGAAAAAACTCGGTATTTCCCAAGTTCTCCAAGCGCCATATTGAATCCGCCATTAATTAGGTAATTACATATACTATAAAAGGTCTGTACATAATTAATCAATCAAACTTTGACAGTTTGATCAATATAATTTCGTGTATTATCCAATTATCTTATAAATGTCATGAAAAAACGCGTATTTTTCCAAATTTCCATAGTTTTCCGCCATTTTGGAAAAGATAAAACATAGGGAACTGGACCAAAAAATATTTTTCATAAACTACAACTATTTTGTCCACCTTTGTCCATAGTTTGAATTAGATCAATATGCTTTATCCATTTGAAAAAAAAAGAATAAAAAAAAAATTTCAAATTTTCGGTACTTTTTAAAATAAAATCTGCCATATTGGTTTTCCAGTGCACGGTAATGTAATTATGACTTCATAAATCGAAAGAGGAGACTCAAAAACATTATGTATACAAGGTTTGGTCATGATATATTCCCTTTTTCGCTTAGGCAACAAGGGCCAAAAATGAGTTAAAAAGTCTGTGATTTTGGGCGTTAGTGGGTTAACTAATTTCTAATAATTACTGAAAAAAAATTAATAAACCGTTATTATTCAACTTTTGCTTCCAGTTACGAAATTCTTATCGAGAGTTCAAAACAATTTACCGGAAATATGCGTTACTCTTTAGAAATATTCAGGTTCAAATCTGCGAAGAGAGCGCTCGAGGGCTGTATTTGTAGACATATTTAAAAAATACGACAAAAATTATTAAAATTTCAGTTTCATATAACTTTATAAGGATTCAGTTACTTAATACTGCTGAATTTTCCTTAATTTTTTTTTCAATTCACCATTCACAAGACTTGGCTAAATGTATCGTGATGATTTGAATTATACAACACTGAATATCTGAGAATACACCTGCATTTTGTATAATAGAAGAGTGCGTGACGAAAAATGACGAGTTCCCCTAATACATATAATTTTTTGCAAGGTGCATATACACATGGTGCTTTCCTAGTAATTCTGGCTTATTGATTTTGTCTTCGATGTACATTCTCGAACGGTGAGCCACACAAATTTCTTTCGGCTATCCCATCCAATCCAGTGACGCCAAAAAGTAACTCCCTAATTGCGCATGCGTTAAGCTCACTATGGAATGAAATGAAGAAAGACGATAGTTTTTTCTCATTTCATTCCATAACGAGCTTAGCGTATACGCATTCAGGGGGTCACTTATTGGAATCGCTGATTGAATCTTGAAACGAACACGCCTTAATCTGCGTGTATGTGAACTATTCTGAAAGCAAACATCATACTCATCAGAAAGAATAATCTTATAAAAGATTTTCATGGGTAAATTTATATTTTACTGAAATAAATAAAAATATCCAACCACACTGGATAGTTAAATATATTTGAATGTTTATTCATTTGTTGGTGCTACTCTCCGTAGTATTATTATTATTCAAGAAGCTCAGGAGAGTAACATCAAACAAATAAAATTTTTTAAAATTATTACTAAATAGTTTTTTTGTATCCAACCTATTTATTTAAGCTAGAATAAGCAATTTGGAAAGTATTCGAGCTCGAAAAAATTTCCCGCCTTTTCTTAAAACAATTTCTTGAAAAATGTATCAGTCGTTTTTCAGAATCTGCATTTATAATACGAATTCTATAAAAGAAGATATTTTTAAGGTCTTCAAAGATCGCTAAATATAAATTTGAAAATATAATTTTAAGATTGCGGATTCAATGACACATTAAAAAATTTGAAAACGGTCTGAATTTTATGAAAATGGATATCTTAAAGTTGATAGGTTCGCTCAATCCAAATATACTAGTACAATTTTTAAATACAACATGGGTGATCCAATATGACGAAATAAAAATTTAAAAATAATTCAGGAAGGTAAGTAGATGACCGAGCTGGACTAGATGTCAGATATTGTTTGTTTATTAATAACTGGCCAACGTTTCGAAGACACAGTCTTCCTCTTCAGGGCCTTAGAAAATTGGAGAGCGGCGATACATCTTTACAATTATAATGTCAAACCATTATTGTAGTCAAAATACATTGTCAAATTATAAAATTGGTCGTTGAATATTTGAAATTATAGTATTTCAATTAATACAATTAATTAATTAATTTAATAATAAATAAATAAATAATTATATTTTCATGCGAATATGTATCCTACACGGGACGGTTTTTGGATCGCTGTGCGTAAATGTAATAAGTATGACGAATAAACATGTAAATGAAGTTCGCAACGTTGCTGTAGCAACGAAAAAGTAATTTTTGAGCATTTGGGGTTGAAGACGACAAACATCCCCGCTAGGTTTGGGGATGAATTTTTTTTCCTAATTAATTGGCACTAAATGCTACAATATCCAGTCTTAAAATTTTAGGTATCGAGCATAGTTTGATTTTCCAAATTTTTTATTTTTATTTATCGTTGCTACAGCAAAGTTGCGAACTACATTTACCTGAATAAACTCCATTGTATTTTTTAACTGAATTACCATTGTAAAATTAGATTAAAAAATAATTTTCACTCGCTTATGCTTTTGGTCAATGTCATCGAAAACACTAAATTTACCACACTATAAAACAGTCAAATGAATTTGCGCAGAGATATTATACGGGTATGCAAAAATTACCTCAACGTCGAGAATCACCCTTATATGAGTTTGTAGGTATAATAAATTTATTTTAAGTGTGCACACTCGTTTCTAATATTGCATATATATGATATGCAATACATGCATATTAAATTTAAGCACACGGGAAATAATAAGTCAGTAAAATTTATATAACTGTTCAAAAGTTGAGGATATAAAAATTTACGAAACAGAGTTATGGAAAATTTACAGAACTTTTAAAAATAAAATACGAAACTTTCAATAATTTTTCTTGAATATTCCGCATTTTATTCGCAAAAGTTCTGTAAATTTTCCAGAACTCTGTTCCGTAAATGCCTGTATCCCTAACTTTTGAACGGTTCTATTAACTTTATTAAACTTTAGAAGTTTGAAATTAGGACTTGTGGTGACATCTATTAGGTATTAATTGCAAATACTTTGTGAATCGACAATATTTTAGATGGTAAATCAACCTAATGTATTATGATTGCATCACATCCTAATTTTCGACATTATTTTATTTTCAGTATTTTTTAAAACACAAACACAAAACACAAAAGAAATGTTCTACATAAACGCGCAGCTATATTTCAATGTATAATATTTTGTAAATAACTCTAAGAAAATGTATATTAAAAAGTAGATGTTGAATTTTTGATTTTATACAATAAAAAGAAAGTCTTAAATTGATTACATCTTAAAAAACGTTTTTTCTCAAAATCAGCTATCCAATAAATAAGCGCATCAGTCTGTCTTTTATTAAAGATCTTGTTTTGATTTTATCTTAGTCAATTAATTTTCAGGCTTAAAATAATGCACCTGGGTTTTCGAACACGTAAAGTGCTCTAAGCTTTTGGCATTTGTCAATAAATTTGTTTAACTTTTATCATACTTCACTTCACCAAACCCCTAAATTGAAATCAGACGCCACAATAACATCAAAGCGACTGATTTTACAACTAAATCTCTCTGGTATGTAAGGTTATCTGCAAATAGTCTGCTTCAGTATTTACATGGCTGTCTCATAGTTAAATCGCAAATATATTACTCACTACACGGAAAAAATAAGTACTGGGAAATTTACATGACAGAGTGCTCGACTTTCAGATACGTTCAAAAGTTACTTGAAACTAGAAGTACCGTTCTTGTACAATTAGATCAACAATCCTGGAAAAAGTATAGAACTTTTCAAAAGTATACAGTAGAAAGTCCGTGAAAATTCTGAGTACGCAAAGTGTATAATTTCTAAGAATCATTTTAAAAATAAAGTTCAAAGATTGTATATTTCTAAGATTTAATATGAAATTCTGAATATAGGCAGATATAGCTCGCACAGTACTCGTGCATAAAAACTTTAAAGCCAGTCAATTAAATTTTTTATGGACTATCAAAGGCAACAGGAAAAAAAAATTATTTTCTCAAGCTGTCTTTTTTTTACTTACTTTTTTATTAATTTTCATCACAAATTGTACTATTATACAGTATCACTACACATCTTTCCCAAAAAAGGTTTGGTACATTTTATCCATAGAAAATGTGCATGATTCAGTTCTTAAGTATTATTACAATATTTAGTTTAAAAACTTCAAATTTAATTTCTGAGGTCGAATTACAACGCAGTGTTTGTGCTCCTGAAGTTCTAATTGTTATCCTTAATAAAAAGTTTCTGTGTAAGCAAGCAAATCATTTTAATTTTTATGTTCTTATTTTTAAATTAAGTATTTAGGAATTTTTAGCCCTTCAGTGCAGTTTTGGTGAACTGCTTAAATCAAAATAATTTCATTCGAAAAATTAATGTTTACAATTGGCAAGTATCAGAATTTTTTAAAAACCAGATTTATTTTCAATTTTTTTATTTGTTTTCAGTGATTTTCAGAATGATTTTAAATTCAAATCCATTATTTTTAAATTATTTTTATTCTAAATTATTTTAAAAACTGACACTGACAACTGCGCATGGTACCAGTAAAAATTTCACAAGACTTTCAAAGCCAGTCCAAGAATTTTTCGTTGACTTGTAAAGCAAGTATTCATCTCTTTCTTAACATATTATTCTATCCAAATTCTTTTAAAACCTGAAGCACTTTTTAGAAAAAGTATTTACATTTCTATAATTTTTTCAAAAACTATACAATAAAATTTGAAAGAATTTCGTTCTTTGACTGTGCTTGAATTAATCTAGGAAATTTTATCTTTTTTTTAATGAAGTTTTAAGTTTCTTCATAAAAAGTATATAGGATTCCCGGAAAAATTTGCCCTGTCTAAAAGTCGAGGACTGTCAAGTAAATTTCCCAGTACTTATTTTTTCCGTGTAATATCTTTATATTGCGGTTTATTATCTATTTTTCTCAGTGAAGATATATGAAAAAGAACCTGAGAAAATCATCTGATGAATATATGGGAAGACAGAACAATAGTTCTTCGGTTTTGTAGAGCTATTGTGATTAGTGTAATGTCCGAGTTTATGACTTAAAATTGCTCCCTCGAGGCAAGTGCATTGTGAGCGTTTTTCTCGACTGCACGTGAAACAACGATTCTCATTTTTAAATCTCAAATGAAATAACCAAACTTATATATTTTTAAATAATATTATACACATGACTAATTTTTCTTTTCTATCATATGTAATTCTCAGAATACTTATAGTTATCTGAACTTTTATTGAACAATGGAATATTTTTAGGTTTTAAAACGAAATAATTGATTTTTGCCCGAGTAAATTGAAAAGTATTGTATAATTCATGACAGATTGTATATTTAAATGGCCTTCTACATGAAAAAAAATACCGCTTTGAAAAAAGTTCTATTTTCATTGTTTAATAAACGTTTAGAAATGTAAGTAGATTAATTCTTAGTGGTTACTAGCTTAAAATTTCCTAGTCAAGTTATTATTCGTTTTTTGTCATTTAAGCTGATTCTTACTATCTCAGAGTATAAATAATGAATATGGAATGCTAAATCCTGAAATGAACTAAAATAATTTTCTTAATCTCATGACTCACTTGATGAATGTTTTCAGACATCAAAAACATTGATATATTAATCTTCTCCGAGTGTAAAACTTTTGTGAAAATCATAATACATACTCAAAATTTGAATCAGTAAAATTACACTGATGAAATAGCTGAAAATGGGTTACTTTTTTACTTCAGTGAACATTTAAATGACAGTCAGTGACATTTCACTGAAAAATAGTGTAATTCCCACTGAAGTTGATTAGTAAAATCTGCTTTAGCATTTGAATTGTAAAGATCAACTTCAGTGACAATTTCACTGCTTTTCAGTTGAATATCAGTGATTGTCAGTGAAATTTCACTAAAGTGAAAGAGTTTGTTTCCAGCTATTTCATCCGTGAAATCTCGCTGATTCAAATTTTAAAAGTAGCATAATATATTATAAATAACTTTTAATTATCACTGATTATAAATATATAGACCATGTATGATTTGATATTGATCGGACTTCGCATTACGATAGCTTCACGGGCAAAGCCGATAATCGTATCATTATTATCAAGTAACACAGCGATGTTCTCCCGTTCTTTGCAACATGAGGATTTGAGGTTAGCGTTCGACAATTCTCCTTACTTATCGACATATGAATACGAAAATATCGGTTTTCACATACTAAGGATTGCTTACCAACCCGAGAAGCCGTGTAACGCTTGAGTTACAATCACTAAATTTCTATAAAGTTACAGTCTTGGATACCTGCAGATGTTTCTGTTTTATTTATATTTATCTTCGTGTAATACTAAAAGCTGCAGAGTAAAATGGCAAATGCTTAAATTAAATTCGAGTTTAAAATAAACAGGAAGTTTCCGCAGCTTGTGTAATAATAACCGTTAAATGACCCCATTATTAATACAATCATTTCACTGCAATTATTTTAACGCTTCTTAGCAGATAGAATATATTTCAATAAGTGGTAGAAATACCTGTTTATAAAAACATAATTACAGTGATTTAAAATTAATTAAGTGCGATATAAGGTTAGTTGATTTTTACTTCAATTGGGAATTTGCAAGCAAAAAAAATATACTATTTTATATAGGCAATCCAAAGTTTATGTTACATAGAAAATAATTACAATGGCGTTTTTTTATTCATTAATTGTTGATTTGCGATCGATTCAAAGATAATGAGCGTTTGAAATGGATCACTTTGGCGCTCAAGCGTCTCTGATTGGTTCTTGAAACTGTGACATCATGTCGTTGTGTTTTCGTATCGGTAACATGCAAACCAAGTGCAAGTGAAGTTGTAAATAATTAGAAAACTGGTTTGTTTATTTAAAAATTCCTCCTAAGGTGAATAGTGGCTTCGTAAAAGCAGACTCGAGAAATCTTCCAAAAATTTCTATGTTTATGGTGTTGGAATATTTTACATCTAATATTCTGGACTTACATTGACCCTTAATTAATAATTGAAGATATATGTTGATGTTGGTAATTGGCTTTAGGGTCCAAGGTTGATAAAAACTCAGAGTTTTATATCCTATGTTAGCAAAACCCTTTTTCTGTATTTTTAGATTTGAATAAATCACTGATGAGGGCTCCGATCAGAGCCGAAACGTCTGATTATGTAAAACTCTGAGTTTTTATCAACCTTGGACCCTAAAGCCAATTACCAACATCAACATATATCTTCAATTTTACATCTAACTCTAAATATGCCGCACCAGAAATCCGTAGTGTTAAAGCCACTTTGTAAGTAAAATTTACAAATCATAATCATTGTTCTACTCTGTCAATTTAAATAAAAGAAAAAACTACTAATCGATGAAATAAAAAATCACTCATGTATAAGTTAATTTATTTAGTACATAGTTAAATTATTATTACGTTATTAAAGAAGATCAGTATATTATTGGTAAAATGTATGATATAAATATTAATTTATTATTGTAAAATTTGTTTCGAAGGCAGAACTTGAAAATTTTTTAATGAAAAATCTGAGAAAAGTAATAACAGCAACAATATTATGAACAAGAAATAACAATACTTATAATGCATCAAAATGATCTTGGCAGCAAAACATGTTACTAGTTCCTGGCTTATCTCAGCGTTGTCCACTTTCAAACCATTTATTTCACACAATCGGATTTACCGGAAACGGAAAAAAATTTTTGTCGAGTGCCTTGGTTGTCGAATTATGACACAAATCGACAAAACACCATTTATATGCCGTTTTTTTTTTTTTTTGACATTTTACAGAATTTTCAATCGGCGTCAATACAAAGATGCGACTCAGAGCGATTTTCCAGAACGTTTTCGGAAAATTTTAAATTAAAACTTTTCTTATCCTCATTAATAAATTATTACTAACTAAAAAATTCAGAAACAAATTTTGTATGCAAATGTGGCTCCCAAATTTCATTTTTCTATCACTTTAAAAAAATATGCAAATTCCCAATTTTGGACCCCAAAGCCAATTTTTCCAACAACGTACCATTCTATTAATATTGAGGATCAATACAACTTACACAACGTTTAATAACTATTTATTTTGAAATAAAAACAAAGCTTTTGGAAGAATTCGAAAAAAATATTGGTTTGAATAAATTTTTATTCGGCCCAAAGATACTTTGTTTAAATCAAACAAATTTTATTTAATTCAAATAAATCATTTCTGTAAATCAAAGAAAGTCTTTCAAACAAATAATTTTCTTTCATCCAATTAAATCTTTTTTCTGGGTGCAGTAAGCTTTATCACTTTACATGAATGAGGGCTCTATGGTCCATTTATAGGATAATTAGGCATCACAGTGACTCAAAAGTCCAATTTTAGGGGACATAAGATAATTTTTTCATAGAAAGTATTTTTAAAAATAGGGGGGGGGGGGATTTGTAGTTGAAGATGTCTAGTTTTCGAACTGTCAGATGTTTTTCTGCTTAAATTTCTAAATCGATAAATTTTAATTTATTCGTGATAACTTTCTTTTCCTACTGGCTATAAGTAAAAGGCAGGTGTCCGGAACCGTTGAAATTTATTCGCTTCTGAAAAAGTCTTTTTTCGGCCTACCCTATACTATTTACTTCACAAACTACTTTCACTTCCATTCATTAGAAGCATTCTAACGACTGCTCTTCTCACTAACATATATACTGACGATGAATCGTGATAGAACTGATAACGTTAATTAAATGCGATTTAGCGGTGAAAATAAACCGATTGCTCAAGTGCAACTGATGAATGAATGGAAGTAATTGAATTTCAAATGTAAAAGTTAATCGAATACTCAACTTTTGTTTTTTAACACAACAAAAGTTTTTTAAACGGACAAAACTTCATTCAATATTTTCACTTCTATATTGATAATCTTAATATTCTCAGTACACCTTTCAACCATGGCCGGGTTCAGATTGAAACATAGAGCAACCATTTAACTACGTTTATCACAGTTGGCATAGGTCCAAAAATCAAGGTTGTATTAGACCAAAATAATTCAAACAGCTCACTGCCACTTCGCAAACTTGGTCCACCGCGGAAATTCAATCAACTGTTTTTGCAGACGATGTACGCTGAAGTAGAGATTTTAACGAAGAACATTCTTTAGGAGAAATTCTAGAGAAAATTTTGCATGAAATGAGCTATAAAAATCATTTGTTGTTAATACATTGACTAAATTCTATTCTTTATCCTATTCAAACTAATAACTACACGGAGAAACTTTTTATATCAATTTTTACTATAGTATTTTTCAATTTAGGGAAAAACGTATCACTTTGAGAATTTTTGTCAGTAAAAATACTAAACTTTATAATAATGCTATGAAACTTTAGTACAAACTATAGTAAAATTTGGTATGAACTATGCTGAAGTTTTTATATCATTATTATAAAGTTTAGTATTTTTACTGACAAAAAAACTCAAAGTGATACGTTTTTCCCTGAATCGAAAAATACTATAGCAAAAAATTGATATAAAAAATTTCTCCGTGTACCCAGGAAACAAGAATCGGTTGTTGGTTGAAATTTCCGTAAATCGGGTATCTTATTTACGGAATCTGGAGTTTCGACCAGGAACGATTGCTTCGAAACATTGTTGAATTGTGGCCAGGACTTTTCAATCGTATAAATTTGTTACAATGACATTGAATTGTAGTTTTGTGATTAAGTTAGGCAGTCCACAAAATTCAAATCGTCAAGATACATTTCGTCAATTGTGAAATTACGATTAACATCAGTAAAACAAATATATTTGATTCAAAGAAGCGTAAAAACAATTCAACAAAGTATTGATTTAATCGTTCTGTGATAAAATTGCCGATTCAGAAAGCTTACTGATTCAAATGTCCACAACACAATTAAACGAAAAAAATTTCAATCTACAATTTTAAAATATACAATTCACAGCGATTTTAACCTTTCACTTTTTGTTTCCTGGGTATATTATAAATAACTATATGCATCCTTTAGAAAAAATGTCTCTTCTCTGTAGACTTCTGAGTAAAAGTATGTTAAACTTTTAAAAAGTGCCTAAAAGTTTTGATTCTTTTTCAAATTATGAAACGGTAACAGAATTTTCCGATAGATGTAAGTTTTTTTAGAGCTTCAGTTTCCCAGAACCCCAGGCGGAAAAGTCGGACTTATGCCGGATCTTACGAACGGCATTGTACCGCGCCAGTTGTAAATAAGGAACAATGCCAGTACTGATGATTGGTACCGCGCCGAGCGTTGGCGCGGTACTGGTATAGTGTTGCCCCAGTATGGAGTCAAATGCTGGCTAGAAGCCGACTTAGGGATTTATGCCGAGCGTTGGCGCGGTACTGGTTCAGTACTGCCCCAGTATGGAGTTCAAATGCTGGCTAGAAGCCGACTTAGGGATTCATGCCGAGCGTTGGCGTGGTACTGGTGTAGTACTGCCCCAGTATGGAGTCAAATGCTGGCTAGAAGCCGACTTAGGGATTTATGCCGAGCGTTGGCGTGGTACTGGTGTAGTACTGCCCCAGTATGGAGTCAAATGCTGGCTAGAAGCCGACTTAGGGATTTATGCCGAGCGTTGGTGCGGTACTGGTTCAGTACTGCCCCAGTATGGAGTCCAAACGCTGGCTAGAAGCCGACTTAGGGATTCATGCCGAGCGTTGGCGCGGTACTGGTTCAGTACTGCCCCTGTATGGTCTCCAAATGCTGGCTAGATACCGACTCAAGGATTTATGCCGAGCGTTGGCGCGGTACTGGTTCAGTACTGCCCCAGTACAGATATAGATAAATTGATTTATCTCACAATAATTAATAGTTTAATATATTTGACTAATTAATTATAGTAATTTTATTTTTACTAATGTTTCTGTAACGTTTTCTACTAAAAATTACTTAAATTTAACTAACAATTAGTCAGTTTTGACTAATTCGGATTTAAAGAGTGTAATTTAAGAATTAAATTTATTTATTATCAAAATACTGGAAATATACAAAGTTCATCTTGAGCTGCTTCTGCGTTTTAAAACCAACGTCTTTAAGACGTTCCTTAGTTTCGACTTGATATTATTATTCTGATTTAAGTAAACGAGTGTACCCAGCCGGAAATGTCGGATCTTACGAACGGCATGGTACCGCGCCAGTTGTAAATGAGGAGCAATGCCAGTACTGATCATTAGTACCGCGCCGAGCGTTGGCGCGGTACTGGTATAGTACTGTCCCAGTATGGAGTCCATGTATACTATTTTTTTTAATAGTACGTTATAAGTTGGAATAACTTATTGCGAACTTGAATGCATAATTTCGTTATGAGATAATTTTCTTGATTCCAAAGTTTCATCATATTTTTGGAATTGAATAAACTCAAAATTTTTAGATTCTGAACATACGTTGATTTTACTCTTGAGAACAAAAATTAAAGGAATCATAACCTGTATAAAGTATCACTAATATACAATAATCAAAGTTAATAATTCTAAAATGTATATAAATCTTTTTATTATGTAATGTTCTTTAATAAATTCAAAAATTTGATCGCTTTCTTTCAAAAATATTTTATTTTATAGAAAATCGACTTAATAATTAAAAATCTTAAAAATTTTAATCTGAATCGTAAATTGGGATAAAATCTAAAAATTCCCGATTACACGGGGCCTATACACTGAGAAAAAATTTATCCAACAAAACTTTTTTTGTTATCCTGACAAAATATTTTGTTGTCCCAACAAAACATTTTGTTTAACCAACAAAATTTGTTTGATATAGCAAAATGTTTTGTTGAAACAACAAAAGATTTTTGTTAGCTCAATAATAACCAAATATTTTTGTTGATTTGACAAAACTGTTTTCTCAGTGTACACTTCTTACACAGCCCTGCAGTAGTTGAAGGTTATAAGCGCTATTTTCTTCCTTGTATTCCAAGCGTGCGCAGCCGAGAGGCCTAGTCGTTAGGTTAGTAATGCGTTAATTACAAGTAGAGAGGGTTCGAACCCGCAGCGTTAAGAATAATTTTTAATACTACCCAAACGAGCGTTTGTGTAGTGTAGAGGTTTTGAAATGTACTAAGAATATTCATCGATACAACTACTGATCTTATTTGATTTACCTATGTTCCTGCAGTTCATTTAACTTCAAAAATGACACTGGGGCCTTTACAAACTACGGAATGTAAGTTAAAAAGTAGTCAAACCTACTGAGATTTTTTTTCGGTGTACGTGTAACGAAAAAGTATTGTCAATTTACTCAGAAAAAATTTTCTAGTTTGAAAACAGATATTTTACTTTGAAAACAGTGAACTTAACCTACCAAGCGAATATCCCTCCGTCGCCGTTCAAAACGGTAAATATTAGTCTTAACTCAAACTTTCCCTGTATTTTTTATCTTAGTAAAATACAGATTTTCGGTACATTTCCCAGTACCGCCCCAGTACTAAAAGACAACTCCCAGCCGAGTGACATTTTGTACTAATGCCAGTACCGCGCCAGTACAGTCCTTCGGTACAGGCATACTACTATTTCCAGTACAGCGCCGGTACAGATATTTGGTACAGGCATAGTACCATTTTTAGTACCGCGCCAGTACCGACAAACAACTCCCAGCCGAGTGACATTTCGGACGAATACCAGTACCCAGCCGTTTTCCACCCGGTATTATGCCAGTACAATGCCAGTACCGACATCCGCCCGGCGGTACTGGCGCGGTACCAAGCCAGTTGTAAATTTCCACCTGGGACGTGGAATTTTTCTGATATGATACGAGATGTTTTAAAATACACTAAAATAAGCACCCATAAAATTTTTTTATTAAAATTGAAGAAATTGTTTTTAGCTTCATTTCTTGAATTTGAAGTAAAAACACCTTTACAACAAATATAAATTTATTTTATTAATAAATAACGTTTTCAGCCTTTTCTGAACAAAAAAATCTGCCCGCTTCGCGGGCACATTCTCATCGCGCGCTTCGCCCGCAAGTTTGAGCGCGCCTAGGGCGCGCGATTTAATCGTCGCGCTTCGCGCTCCGTTCTTTCTGGAACACGCGCTTCGCGCTCGGTCTTGTGCTCTCCGCAATTTGATACTGAAGCTCAAACTAATTTTATAATTATATTACAGATGATGTGAATTACACATTTTCTCAAAGTCACTCTATTTCTTTTTGAATTTAAGTTAAACAGGAAATTCAATTTACTTAAGGCTCTATCGGCCTTAAGGAACACATTCTCATCATGACACTCGCGCTTCGCGCTCGATTTTCTGTATACATTTCAGTCACTTTTTAATAAATTACATGATTAAAATAATTTATTTTCTTCCAAATCTCTCAAAAAGAAAAAACAATCGTAGAACTTATTTAAGGAAACGATTTTACAGAACAACGCTTATTTCGTATCTCACATATTTTGTTGAAAAAAATCGAATTTATTTAATATTAAAAATCAAAACATAAAATATACACCCTGTCCCGAAATGTCTTATTGAGAATTTGTAAACCTCATTTAGGCAAACAATTTTCCAGATAAACGTTTTTTTTGTATCTCACATATTTTGTCTAAAAAATGGAATTTTTTAATTTTAAACGTATTTTATGGAATTAAAACGAAAAATATATGTTTTACCAGAAACTGCGTCAGACAAAATTTGTAGATCTTTTTGAAACGAACAACTTTGTATTCTTACGTTTTTTTCGTATTTTACATATTATTGTTAAAACATTGAATTTTGGATTTTCAATAGTTTTTTTTAATTAAAAAGAAAAATATGCATCTTATGAAAAAATGTTACAATTCAAATTTGTAGGTCTTTATGTATTCAATAATATTGTATCATAACGTTTTTTCGTATCTCGTATAATTTAACTGGAAAATGGAATTTTGATATTGACTTTTTTCGAATTTGAATATGCTGTAACATTTCACAGACAGACAGACAGACGGACAGACACTTTCGTAAAAACCGTTTTTTCTGACTCAGGGGGTCTCAAAACGTAAAGATTTGATAAAAATTTCAAGTCATTTTTCGCATAAAACCAATACTTTCTCATCCATGATGAGAACGTAAAAAATTATTTCTTTAACATTATTTATTATTATTCGTAGGTACACGTATTTATACTGGCACCGTGGGTACACGTGACCCAAAAAGTCCAGGCACTTATTTTTTCATGAAAAAGGTCTTCAAAAAATCTCTCAATATTATGGAATACTCTTTGGTGATCCTATTTTATGTTCCAATAGGTTTTGCAGCAATTTGTTTAGCGATTGTTTATTTATAACAATTTATTCCGATGAAAATATTTCACTTGAAAATTTCGTCATGTCCCTTTTGGGACACGTGTACCTATGAAGGGTTAAAAAAAGATTTTATTGATTCAAATACAGTACTGGCAAGAACTTAAGAAATAATTTATTTAATTTTATTACCTTGAACGAAAAAAAATTTTTCTTCAAATTAAAGAAAATATTTCTGTGGATCAAATTACGTATGTACTATGCGACTGCGTATACATTCATTTCTTTAATTCAAAGGAAAAAAAAATAATTAAGAAATTTCTTTAAATCAAAGAAACTTTTTCCTGCACGGAGAAAAAAAAAACTGTTGAATCAACAGATGTCATCTGCTGGAATAGGGACAACAGATTTTTTTTTGTAATATTTACAGATTTTTCTGTTGAATTCACAGATTGTTTGTAAATTCAACAGATGAACCTGTAAAATCTACAGACATGTCTGTTAGAATAGCGGATTTCAAGAAAAAAGAGAAATCCGTAATTCTAACAGACATTTCTGTAGATTTTACAGGTTCATCTGTTGAGTTTACAAAAAATCTGTGAATCCAACAGAAAAATCTGTAAATATTACAAAAAAAATCTGCTGTCCCTATTCCAGCAGATGACATCTGTTGATTCAACAGTTTTTTTTTCTCCGTGTGGGTGTTACAATACTTCTATACATAAGTATCTTAAACTTTCGATTCTTTTTCAAATTACGAAACAGTAACAGAATTTTCCGCCAGATGTGAGTGTATAGAGCTTCAGTTTCCCGGAAAGTGGAATTTTTTCTAATATTTCGAGACAGGGGTTTTTTGGTTTTAACAAGTATGCCAAGTCTCGTCCTAGAAGAGTTCTGTACTACGTCTATAAAAGATTTTGCAATTTTTCCTCCTCACCAAAACAAAAAAAAGTACAACCATAATGCATTATATGAAAGAAACTTCAATTACACTTGTAAAGTTATAACAGAACGTCTAATATTACGAGTGTATGGATACATTGAATAAATAATAAAATGTGAAAGTATTCAATCAAGAAAAGAGCTGTTGTTGAACACATCCAAAAGAATTCATTTAATTTATTCACTTCGAGTCATCAGGCTGACGTCATGTGACAATTAAATTCAAACCCGAGCTGTTTGCCGGATGCAATACACGACTATCAACCGAGACTCTTTTGTGCATACTGCTCATCCATTGCACATATTTTTTAAAAAGAACTTATCACTGTTTGAGCGTAATCATTATACTTGTAGCAAGTTTACATAAAAATACAAAAGAAGAAAAAAATAGCTTATAGTTTATGTTTAAGATAGTATGACCTATTAAAAGTAGACTGATAACAATGTTAGTTAAATAAACCTACTACTGAAAGTACAGTAAAGTTATCCGCAATTTAAAAAAAAAAGATCACACTTTGATGTTAAAAAAAGAAATAAAAATGATTTCACGATGGATCGAAACGAACATACACGGACAAACTTTGTATAGCAATATGTGTTTTTTTTAATAATTATAATTCAAAAATATATTAGGAATCTAGGGAAAATTAAGGTTTAATGGTAATTATTCCTAGCGTACTGGAAATTTTTCGCAGTCAAAATACTAAAGATTCGAAAAATGATATGAAATTTTAGTATAGATTATAGTAAAGTTTGATACAATCTATAGTAAATTGTGACATAGGTTATCTAAAGTTTAGTATTTTGTTGTTAAAAATTCTCATTATGACACGTTTTTCCCTAAATTGAAACATAGTTTAACAAAAATGGTAAATTCGGGTTTCTCCGTGTATTACAAGACAGATTAGGGCCATGGATCAAACAAACTACGTGACCAAATTCAAAATTTTTACTGAAAAGAAGTTTAAAAGCGTGCTTTATTGTCTTTCCTTATGTTTTCCAAATTTTCAGGAAATATTTTGTAAATTTAAAAAGTTATTTTACATGAACGAGTTAATGTATAATTTAGTCAGATGGTCCAATTGATCCATGGCCTAAAAAAATATCTGGTTTTGTAGATAAATATAGCATTAACTTAGGGTTTGAACTAAATTAAACTTCTAACTAATTAGGTGAAAAAAATAAAAATAACTTAAATCAAATACTTATTGGAAATAAATAAAACTTTATATAGAAAGAAAAAAGGTATATAGGTACCATGCCTGACATAACTATAAGGTGAACGCACTGAGGTAAGACAAAACATCATATGTATTCATGTATCGTTCCTGCTACGCAAGTAACCGCTAAGTAAGAGCTGTGGTTTACGCAATTCTACAAAGGCGTATCCGCGAGAGATTCTTTATCCTCTAACAGTGAAGGCATTAACGTCGGAAAAATGTACAGAGCTCCGACTTAACTTCAGAATTCAATTTTTTTGTGGACAAATCACTTAATTAGGAGGTCCTTATTAACATCCCATGTTTTCAGAAACGCATACAAGTTAGAATCAGAAAAAAATTCGGTTTAAACAAACATTTTTATTGGATAAACAAAAATTTCAAGTTCATTTAAACGAATTTTAGTTGATTGATTCATAGAAAACTATTGATTAAATATATCAAATTATTCAGTCTATAAAACATTTGGTAGAAACAACTAAATATTTGGTTTAATCAACTAGATCGTTGATTGATTCAGTGGGAAAAATATATCTTAAATTTACTGAAATTTATATTTCAAGGAATTTTAGTGCTTGCTATATAAAAAAGAGTATTATCAAAGGATTTTTAAAATTAATATTAATTTTTTACCTGTAATTTTTGCTGAAAACTGTTAATGACCTCTGTAAATTCAAAAAAGAAACAATGTAATATTTACGGGTTGCATCAATTAATAAAACTAATTTATTGCTACTAATTTATTTTAATAATTAATTTTAATGGAAAAGACGCCAAACCTAATGATAAATGACTATTTGGCCATTATTTTTTCTGAGAAGTTGTGTGTGTGATTGTAAGTTCATAAAATTTTATAACTTTTATAAATATACTTAGCAGAAGAGTTTATATTGATTTGTAAAAAGTGCAGTTATTAAAAGTTAACCTCAAAAGTATAACCGGCCCTGCGTGATCTTTACGTGTACATTTTCATTGAAATTTTACTACCACATCTGTGCAGATCCAATAATAATCGATTTATCTATTTTCATATAATCCAATATTCAAACATATTGTACATTCTACAAGATTTCTCAAAATTGTCAATACTTTTATAGCGTAAATTCATGCACAAAAAATTTGAAAAGTTGGAATTATTTTTTAAACGAGTGAACCATACAAAATAATTTTACGTCGGAATTGTTTTTTGAAATTGATTCATTTATTTAAAAATTCGAATAGAGCTTTTTAGATTTACATATGCAGATGTTAGAATAAAAGATACTCGAATGTAATTCTTAGAAGCATTCATCTGTAATCGTTACAGGTACTGACCACCCCATGATCTTTACAGGTACTCTACACTAAGAAAAAAAATTTTATTGAATGAAAGAAAATAATTTGTTTAAAAGGCTTTTTTTTATTCCAAACAAAAGATTTATTTGAATTAAAAAGCATTTGTTTAATTTAAACAAAATATCTTTGACCTCAATAAATATTAATTTGAATAAAATGAATTGTTCTCAAAAAAAAAAAAAAAAAAAAAAAAAAATTATTGCATTAATATATGGACAAAGATATAATTTCTTTGATTTGAGGCAAAAATTTATTTGATTTGAACAAATTTTTATTCGGCCCAAAGGTACTTTGTTTCAATCAAACAAATTTTATTTAATTCAAATAAATCATTTCTTTAAATCAAAAAAAGTCTTTATTTATATTTATCTGCAATCATTACAGATATTTATTTACAAAAATTTTCCCTCAGTGTAAGGTCTTTAAAAAAAAACTCGAATTTTTTTTATTTTTCGCTGAAACTCACTAGTTTTCATAAATGATAATAACAAGTAAATTTAATAACTTTAGGCAAAAATGTTCTATAAGTGAGTGAAGTAAATTAAATTCCAAATAAATTGAAATTAAAAACAATGACTTGGAATTGAGAAAAAATTGGACAAATAATCGAAATAAGGCTTGTCAAACCGACTATTTCCTTAGTTTTTTTTATTTATACTTTTTTTTATCAAGTTTTATTGTAGTCAAAGTGTCAACGAAAGTTTTAATCAGATAAAAATTATAGATACCATAAAAAATGTATAGTTTTTATCCAATTAAAACTTTTCATGGTTCATCTTATTAGAATTAGAGTTTTCCACACCCTTGACTAAAAAAAGCTTGTTTAAAGAAAATTTTTAAAGAAAAAAACTAAGGAAATGGGCACTTTAACTAATTTTTTCCTACTATCTGTTTAATTCTTCAAGTAACCTAGAAGTATCAATAGATCTTTAATTTTTACGCCTCTAAACTGTATAATTTACGAATACAAATTGGTCAGTGCATTTCTTAATTCAATTTATCTTGATGATTTTTGAATATCATTCATGAATAGTTTTTGCATCATTTAATCTAATTAAAAAAAAGGAAGAAAAAATTACTGGGAAGTATGACCCCTTAATTTAATTTCAATTTAGTTGAGATTACACTTGACTTATCTCGGTTTATTCTATTCAAATCAAATTATTTTCATACTCCTATGTAGTGAGGAAAATCTTTTTTTCCATTGGCAAAGAATAACTGTTCTGAACAGATTTTATTGCTTGTACAAAAAAAAAATAGATGGCATAACAAAACTATATTGCTCTCTAAATCTGAATTAGTCAAATTTTCACAGATTGAATCAGTGATTTTCCTTTCCACTGATTGAATCAGTGGAATTTGACTGATTTACAGTAATCCCTTTTTGGCTTTTTGAATCAGTCAAATTTCACTGATAATCAATAGATTTTGACTGATTCCTATTTAGAGAGTCTTATAAAAACAACATCATTCTTTTGAAAGCTTTTATTGAGCAGATCAATATTTTTGTTACTCCTATCAGTAGTTGCAGATACATAAAGCAATACCAATTGTCGACTAGTTACATTACATAATCAGACGCGAGGTACTTTAATAGTCCGATTAAAAATGTGAGCCTGTACATGGAGTATTACACGCACGCGTGCATACGTAAATGCATAGGTATGCACTTAATGCGGGATATGTTACGCCCCACCAGTCATTCTTACAATGTTCGATTTCATTCTCGTTCATTGCGCTTGTATTTGTAATTAAATGAGAACTAGCATCTTCGGATATGGCATCCGAGTGGCCTATTAAGAATTGTCAATGAATGTGGGTGTTCTATAAAATGAGAGCAATGAAGTTTGGAATATCAAATACTAACATTTCTTCGGAACATCTGTTGATCATCAAATTTCACATTTTCTCATTTATCCTTAATTCAACTTTTATTATATCAATATAGAGGATTGCCACTTTTTCTGGAAACCTGGAAAATAGGGAATATATTTGAAGTATATTATAAGGAATCAAATATGTATCGATCTCATATTAGAAAAACATAATTTATTGTTATATGCATTGTCAAAAATCCATATTGATTCAACCTTTTCACTTATTTTAAATGAAGAGTTATAAATTGCCATTAACTTGATTAATATATTATAATTCTGCACTCAATAAAAATAAATGTATTTTATAAACATTAAATGTTGTGATTGCAAATTTTATTACCTCTTTTTATGTAGAATATCCTAAAAAAATCGAGAAGAATAAAAGTTC
Source organism: Diplolepis rosae (assembly GCA_030998225.1). Classification (NCBI taxonomy): domain Eukaryota; kingdom Metazoa; phylum Arthropoda; class Insecta; order Hymenoptera; family Diplolepididae; genus Diplolepis; species Diplolepis rosae. The sequence continues at coordinate 5,736,629 of JAPYXD010000710.1, forward strand.
TAGACCTGGAAATTTCAGGAAATTTTTGTATGCGAAAATAGTGGCAAGCCTGATATATTAACAATAATTTACTTACAGTTCACTTTAACAGCAAAATTTCAAACGGTTTTCAAAGTTATTCCTCAATTTCGAACATAACAATTTTATTTCGCTCCAAACTGTCATTCTTAATTCTAAACTATATTTAATTTTGAATGGTTCCAATATTTTGAATATTTTTCTTATTTCCTTATGAAAAAAATTCGGGTAGTTTTTCAATCCACTTGAAAACTTGATTTAAACATTCATAAAAGCTCGATTGTATACTCAAAAATATAGAAAGGTTCTGAAAGAACATAAATATTTTATCTTTTTTTTAAAAACTAGCAGACGGATACTGAATGATTTGTTCGTTGGCTGGCATCATGGTGATGTCACAGTTTAAACATAGAGATTATCATGTTCATTGGTTGCGGCACAAATGCTGCATAAAATTGTAGACGGAACCTCAATATCTTCACTGATATTCTTAAGTTACATCGCAAATTGATTAAAACAACTTTTAAGACTTCGACTTAATCAATACTCAGAAATGAATAAAGGTCAAAGTTTTATTTACAATTGATGTTGATTAAAGACACTTTTAAGCACCGAAGAAAAATTCCTCAATTAAGTCTACATTTTATACTCAGAAAACAAAAGCATCTTTAACATATTTTAAAATATTTCTTGATTTCGATAGCGTTCAAAAATGAGGAATATTTTTAAAAATACTAACAAAATTCCTAATAATTATAAAACTGCAAAAATTGTTTGTATTAAAAAAATAATAACTTTTGCAACGGTTTACAATTAAGTGTGAACAGAAACTCACCAATCCGGTTACTTGGAAGTACGAGAGAGGTGTGGAAGAAAACATTTAGTAGTGACGCTTCCTGGAATGATTCCCACTAACCCTGACAAGGAAAAAATCCTTTCACAAAACACAACACAAGAACTGGAGCTTCGGAAAAACAAGCAGCAATACTTTCAATATTCCTCTACCACTATTACACAGGTGTAACCGAGTCACGGGATTCTTTCTCCTCGTAACCTCGAGTCAAGTTTTGTTTCAATTTTCGATGAACTACAATAAAAATAGACATGAACGAGTCGATGTCAGGTCGCCGTTTGAAGCTCAGTTTGTCTGTCTTGTGAAGAAAGATGCGGGGAGGGGGCAGACACCCCCACCAGTTTACCGATCCTGCCCTAAACCAATCGCACGTGAACCGTCAGACTCGCCGGTTTTTGCTCTCTTTCAGTCACGATCGTTTAATAACATTTTCTTCCTTGAAACGAAATCTCAAATTTTATATTTTATAAGAAACAATATGGAATTTGAATGTAGAAGTCTAAAATTAGAAAATAAGAATTAAAGATAAAATTGGAAGACAGAAAAAAAACGAAAAGAAATGTAAAAATTTCTTAAACTGTCATTAGCTTCTTTAAAGCAATAATTTATACCTTAAATGCCCTAATATTTTCTATAAATAGCAGTGATCATACTACATAATCTGTTAGGAAAAAATTCATAAATACTGTCACCTGTTTAGATGTCTAAATTTTCCACAGTGATTAAATCATGAAAAGTTTAATGACCATTCTTAAAAAGGAGTAAATGAATGACTCTTCAATTTTGTACTTGATATCGACATTGAACAACAAATTTACTTAATTTAAAAATATTCAAAATAAAAAGACAACTTGAGATTATAGTTATAAGGAAGCCTAAAATTTCTATCATACGAGCTTTATTCTAAGAAACTTGAAACGTAATAACAATATATTTAAGTGGGAGATTGAAATTCACTTGTTTGAATTTCAGACTGCTCTTCCTAGAAAGACTGGCATATCAACGAAGATAAAAAACATTTTACCGAAAAGAAATTTTTCCAAATAAAAGCCAACATGCCAATTAAATTGAGTTGAACGACTTATCGTTGAAAAACTACATTTATTCACCCTTGTAAGAATTAGATAAAATAATACAAAAGTAAACTCTCAAAAGTATCCGTCCGCGAAACCTAACAGTGCAAATGGCGGCTGTTTTTATGGGAAGAAGCTACTCTTCTGTTCTTCAATTCGTGTGACAAGTGATTTTGAACGGTAATTTTTTTAGAATAAAACATTCATTACGTATGAACAGCGTTATCTCTAAAGAAAGATTGTGTATCGAATTGCCGCCGAACTGTACCATGACACACCCCTAGGAATGTCAGTTTTTATCTATTAGCGTTGTTTAATTGCTAACTACTGACATGAGGACATGTTCATTTAAAGAGGAGCAGAACAATTCATTCTTTTTACAATTCAGGAGAGATTAATTTTCACTCACCTGTCGAAAAGTTCAGAAGTATCCGAGTAGCCAAATCCGATGGAACTCGCCCACGAACCGTTTGACTTCCCAGTATCGCCGAGCGGTTGATACGTTCGGCGGACACCCTCCCTCGTGGCACCTCCAGAAACTGTCAACTAAGTAGCACCACGAGGTCGTTAAGAATCGCGATCTCCAGACTCACCGTTTTACGAGCAAATCTTCCCGAGATCCGCGAAAAATGACATAGCTAAGCAGCCTCTTTCAATTCACGACTAACAAATCGATTGACGTGATCGTGTGAGCGTCACTTTTCTCTGCGCTGCGCGCATCTCTCTTGCGCATGCTTGCCGACTGTTGTGTTCATGAACGCATCAAAAAACGCGCGGTATTTAAATCGCGAGTCAAGGTTCGTAAATCTAGTATTTAAATGTGTATCATAATTTTTATTAGCTCATTCCATTAGATCTCAAAAGTGATTAGCTGCATCATTGTATTCTCGGACATTCTTCTTACTCATCTAAAATTAAAACCATGAAAGAAAAATGGTTACACGAATCTCCCATTAAAAGTAAAATTCGTCTCAGAGGAATATGATGGTCAAATATTTGCCCCATTGGAAATTTTAGTAACCCAAAATTTCTATAGAGGGCCAACGCTAATCCGATAGCGGCCTAGCTATCTGTCATTGCTGATTTTTGCTGAATGCCAGGGACAGAGGACAAGAATGCATAAGACTATATAAGTTTCAAATTCCGTTTTACAGAATTTTTAATCCAGTTTTTCCCATGCAATCCGGCAACAAATAAGTTTTCTTTCAACCGTGTATTGATTCTCCCAGCAAGGTGAAAATGTAAGTTCGAATATTTTCGTTTCATAAAGTTCCATTTATGTTTAATAGTAGGTTAAATTTGTGAGAACTAGAATAATATCCACGTGTTTTTAAAGCATTTTTATAAGATTGTGGAAAATTTTGTCTAATATAATGAGTCATCAAAAGTTTGAATGGGATAAAAATTGATTTTTTATTTATAGTATATCCCAAAACAGATAACTAAAATATTTTTCTATAGTTTCCAATTATAACAAGTCTATCATTTTCATTTGGGATAAAATTTTCTACACTCTCACTAAAAAAACACGAATAAACAAAAACTAAGAAAATAGCCACTTCGACTAAGTTTTTGTCGATTATATGTCCAAATCTTCTTTGATAAAAAAAAGAGATTTGAATTGAAAAATGTATATTTCAAAAGTTCCGTTTTGTATCTGTAATAATAATTTTATTTTGTGATAACTTGATGTTTTTCAATACAAATTTTATTCCTATGAATTGCAATTATATTGTACCATGGCATAAATCATATTTCTGGGTGTCCTTATTTCAGTGATCACATCTCCATGTAACTAATTAAAATCAGTCAGATATTTTGGATCTATTTGACAAAGTCATGGACGTTATTGCGAGTCGTGTCGCACTAGGAGCTGATATAAAGAAAGGAAAAGATGTTAAGACGAAAAAGAAAATGAAGAAAATTTCCAAACCTACATCATGTACGAAATCTCCCCCTAATATTAGTAAAAAAAAGAAAATGCTAAAAAAGAGAGATACACTCAAAAAGAAGAAAGAAGTTCTTCAACAAACGTTAACCAACATGAATATTATTTCAGATAAAAAGGTTAAAGCGACTAATGAAACTTTGCAAAAAAAAAAGAATAACAAAATTTTACAAAAAGTTATGAATCAGGTAAAGATAAATGCACCAAGGGAAGAATCTATGACTGATAAGAAAGTTAATAACACTTCGCAAAAGAGAAAGAATGAAAAAAATCAGAAGGATAAAGAAATCCTACAAGAAGTTAAAAAGCAGAAGATTAACAAAACTGAGGAGAAAAATATAACTAATAAAAAAGAAGTTATTCCAAAAAAGTTGAGTAACCCAAGTAATAAATTAAGTAAAAAGGCTGAAAAAGCTAAAAAATTCTTGCAAAAGAAAAAGAATGAAAAAAGTAAAATAACTGAAAAAATTGCACAGAAAGTCAAAAAGCAGAAAACAAACAAATTGAAGGAGGAATCTGTAATTGATAAGAATGAATGTTTGCAAAAGACTTCTGAGCCGCAGTTATCATTAAAGCAAGTTAAAAAGGGTGTTGCAGCTATTCTTGAGCTAGTAAAGAATGAAATAAAATCCAATAAAAAAGTCTTCGATGGGGAACATTTGCCAATTTTCTTACAAGTGACCTGCATAAAAATTCCAAAAACACCGTGTCGACAACTACGAATGTACGTATAATAATTTTTTCTTTATTTATAATAACACTGTTAGTAGCTTGATCCATTTTTTGTATCTCACAATAATTATTTAGGTTTTCTAATGATTATATTATTGTAACTCCAATTGATCCTCATGAATAATAATGATTCCAAAATCTTGTATGAAGAAAACCATAAAACTTGGAAAAATTTTAATTTTTTTCTAAATTTATTATAATAAAAAAGAGTTTTATTTTTTTTAAGATCCCTTCCACATTCGCTGGTTTCTGCCGATGACGATGTTGCCTTAATCGTGTCAGACCTACAAAGAGGTCGTCGTAAGGATTACGAGCCAACAGTGGAGCACTTCCAAAAGCTGCTCTCAGAACACAATTGCACACAAATTAAAACTATTTTACCCCTTAATCAAATCAAGACTGAGTATGATCAATTTGAACTGAAAAGGAACCTAGTGTCCAGTTTTGATTACTTTTTAGTGGATGGAAGGATTTCCGGACATGCAGCACGTCTACTAGGAAACCAGTTCACGAAAAAAAGAAAACTGCCCATGGCGGTTCGAATGGGTAGCAAAGACTTGAAGCATGAAATCGATCATGCCCTAAGTAAAACTTCTTTGCATTTGCATTCTAACGGAGATATGCATCTAGCTCAAATAGGAAAAACTTCTATGCCAGAATCAGAAATCGTGGAAAATATAGAAACGGCATGCAAAAGCTTGGCTAACAATTACCCTGGTGGTTGGTCAAATATTCGCCGCTTGACAATTAAAACTCCAAAGAGTTTTGCCATTCCTATTTACATGACAATGAGTAACTGAATTTGTTTTTAAATAACTTAGATATAAAAATTATCACACTCGTTTGGTCACATCAATTTTCATTACGTTTTAATGCACATTTTTATCTCACTCGACAGGGAAAATAATAAATTTCCGAAAACATTAAAATAAATTTATGCTATTTTTAATTTTTACATACATTTAAACATTTTAACAATTTTAAAATTTTTATATTTAATTATAGACTCAGTTTTTAAATTTACTTCATAAAATGTTTTTACATTTTTCAATTCCAAGTTATATATTGACGAATTACTAGTTTTATATATCTATTTTAATGTCTTTAGAAATTTGTAATTGTAATTACAGGTATTTGGCAACTTTCAAATAATTAAATATTACTAACAGAAATTTCTAGAAAACTACATACTGATAAAGTAGTTGGCATAAATGTATAAATTCAGTGAAATTTAATGTTCAAAATATACAGGTTGCCTACTAACTGGAAATTGATCGAAATTCAGTCGGATATTTTAGACAATCAATCGAGTTAATTCATTCATATTGAAAGTCTGAATCTTAAAAAAAAATTTAATTTTGTTCAAACTTGCTTGAATTGAAGGAATAAATTCTCACCATGTGCCTAAATATAAGTTAATACTCTTCTTCGATTCTGGATCCTTTTTGCAACTATTTTTTGGGAGAAAAATTAGTTCTCTATCATTTTATTATATCTCTTAGCGATGGTGATAAATCTAGAATATTTATATTTGTTTAAACAGTTTCCGTTAAGTAAAACCAAAACCGTTGATCATGAATGTCTTAATATAAAATTTGACCATTCTTACGATCCAACAATTCTTCAAGAGTTATCGTGCCTATAGATTATTACTTTTACCGATAAACACTTTCACCAAAACCGGTTTTTGGCATGAAGGGGTCAGGAAACAGAAATAATTTCACTTTCTTGACCTTTCTTTTTGTATCTCGTCTGATCTCGTCGTATCCCTGGCTGTTATTAATAAATCTCGAATATTAGTATTGCCAACTACGGAATTTATACGAATCGAAGGTGAATTCTATTGAAATTCTGTTAAAATTAGGCCTTAATATTAATTGTTTTATATTTTGTACTTTATCGCTAATTTTAATATAATAAGCTGGGATTTATGTTAAAAAGTGTTAGTAAAAATTTTAAGTACAGTTAAATATTATTAATTTATGCAAATATCCCAATTAAATGAACAAAAAATATTTTAAGTTATAATGTTATCTTGGCCGAATTACTATACTTATTCAACTCTTCATGATTATACAATAATCAATATTTAAGATTTAAATATTTGAGTGACTTTCTAATACTCATAAAATTTTTGAAAAATTAAAAAAGTTTTACTCAAATTTTTTTTTAATGCGTTTAATTTATTTTCAAGTTTTTGAATATGGCATATTTTTAATTTCGAAAATTATAGGTCTAATTCTCTCCAATAGCTCGAAAATTCGTATCGAAATCCTTTTTTTTTAAATTCACGAATATTTTCAACATTTTTCGTGGTACAGAACTTTTATTTTTTATTTTTGACAAATGAAATAAAGCTTTTATTTATGGTTGAAACTTTGTAGATATGTAATATTGATATAATTATCTTTTTACAGAAAGCAAGAATAAAGTCAGTACACCTGAGGTGAAACCTAAAAGGCCGAAGGCCTACCGCACGTTGGAAGGTGAACTTTCAACTCTACCTGAAGATTCTACTGTGAGTGTAGCTCCCGATGGCACAGTGAAAATCAAGAAAGAAAAGATATCCATGGATATAACTGAAGAAAATGAAGATGAAGATAAAGATGAAGAAGATTAAATGTATAGTCCGGATTTTCTGTGCCAACCATAGTCTGGTATTTCTTTAATGAATTTCTAGAGGTAATTTTTTTTGTTGCCTTCTAGGAATGTGTAAATAAATATTATTTGTTATACAAAACTGACTTAACTTTATTAAATTTAAGTACTATTGCCTTGATTAAAATCTGAGCTTTTTATATTCTAATACAAAATAGTTTGATCCTTTTTCGCTATACTTTGATAATTATTAGATGGTATTAAAGATACTGTTGCACCGTTTGAATTTTGAGAATGACCTTGAATAGTAGAGGTTTCGATTACTAGCTCAATTTCCTGAAAATTATCAAGTCTCTCGACGTCCTTGTCTCTTCTGATTTTTGTGTTCGGTAGCTTTCTAAGTTTGATTACTTGGCTTTCATCGATGCCTAGTTCTTGACAACTAACTTGTAATAACGCTTGGTATGTCAAAGAAAATTTCGGCAAGTCGATTTCAATAAAATCCGAATCTGGTGTATTTGCGATGCGCACTTTTAATATCAGGTCTGTAATTATATTTTAAATTAAAGTAAAGATTATTTTTCATAAGTTCTTAAATAAATCTCTAAAACATATTTCCTTATTATCATTAAAGGTGAGATGCAGATCAACCAAGTAAGGCTACAGAAATTTTCTTTTACCATCGAAAGAATAAATTCCGTGCTCTTCAGGCTCTTTTTTAGGAGACATTACATTGACACTGTAATCTAGGCGATGACTTTGGTGTAAGGTATTGGAAGCATTAGTTTGATTTGACATTTTCAGAAGTCCTCCTGAGAAAGTCGTCATTAGCTGGTTCAAGATTTCAGGATTCGTACAAACATTTTTAACGGACTCGCCATTATCTGAGATTATATTCGGATCAGCTCCGTTTTGTAAAAGTAATGCAACTACGTCAAAACGACTCATCTGGCAAGCAAAAATCAAAGCAGTCCTGAAAATTGAAATACCAAAATAAACTTTGGGATCTTGGTTGGATAACATTTTATTTCTACTGTTCTTAGAATTATTTTATAATATTTTAATCGATCCTACCTTCCATTTCTTGGATGACGTGAATTGACATCCACACCCAAGTTGATAAGTTCCTGTACTCTATTAACATCCCCTAAGCAGGCTGAAACTCTAAGTTCTTCTTCTAATTTCTCTTTTCTATCCATATCAGTCAATCATGAAGATAATACTGTTATTACAAATAAAAAGAATTAAACTAAGAAGATATACAGGGTCGAATTTATGCAAAAGCAAAATAAGCAGTTGCTTAAGGCCCCGGCCTCGGAGGGGCCCCCAATCAGCCAAAAAAAAAAATTACTCAATGAAAATGCTGCCAAAAAAAAAAAAAATATATATAGAATAAACTTTTTGAAAATTCAACACAAATAATTCAATTTTTATTTTTCCAATAATATTTGCATTTGGTAGGTTATGTTGTGATAAATTATATCTACATTAGGGGCCCCTTTTCAATCGTGCTTAGGGCTCCTTAAAGCAGAAATTCGGCCCTGAAGATATATTTCTATTATTATTGTAACGAAAACGTAAATAGTCAATGTTCAATATGGTCGGAATAAGAGAAATTATCTTTTCAGATACTGTGAATGTGAATGAATAAAAGCATAAGTGAGCATGCGAAAGTAATTTCCTTTTCTTGCATTAAAGATCCAAATATGGCCGAAATTGCCATTTTTGGTCCTTTGAACACCCTCCATCTCAAAATCCTGAAGTAAAGAGAGCATCCAATAACTTTCTCATATAAAACGGATTGAAATGTAAAGGCTAAAATTGTTCTACACTAAAAATCACGTTCTTAAATTTATTTAAAAAATCATAGAAGCTACAACTTCTTTCATATAAAAAAAAGGTGAATAATTAAATTCCCTGCTAGAATGTTAATATTTTTAAGAATATAATAGAATATTTTTAATTAGTTCTTTCTTTAATTAATACTAATATACATATAATTTATTAAAAACACATAATCTAAAAGATATCTCAATTTCAAACCTGTACGTTGCAGATTGTACATTTTCTCGTGGAAACTTGAAGATATACGTCGAATTTTCTGTTTCGTAGTGCAATAAATGATAAGGTAAGGCGATGTCAAATAAAAACTTTCTATTGACTTCGTGGCACTTTGCAATACATAAAATATTTTGATAGACGAGGTTACAAATCTAATACTCGGGCGCATGAGCAAGAAAGGAAAATTCATGTCATTGACCTTCATTCATGGCGCCATAGACATATTTTCTTAAAGTCAAAATTCAGAAATTCAAAAGGCTTTTTCTCTTTTCAACTTAATATCCTTATATAAAAGACTTTATATCGTTTTCTAAAAATACTTTATCTATGTAAATTATAAGCACCTACTTGGTGATCATTCTGATTTTTTTAAACATTATTATTTATATTGAAGATATATGCAAGGGCGTACGCAGGATTACCATTGGAAGGAGGGGGGAGAGTAAAGTTTACTAATGAAGTGGGATATAACATTTTATTGTAGCATATTATATTGTACTGTAGTATAAATATTTTTCCGAAAGATACATTAATTTATGGAATCCAAATTTCGACAGTTAGTGGTAAATATACAAATTTCTACTAAAAGAACCACAGTTTTACATAATCAACCCTGGCGAAAGTATCGGATAGGAATTCATTCCGAGCCAATCAGAACTATTCCGATTCATTCCGATATTTGTATCCAAGCCAATCCGAATCATTCCGAACCAATCCGAAAAATGTTTTGTAACTCGTTTGATGAAAAACGATAAAAAATCGATCCGAACTTATCCGATCTAATCCGAAACCAAGTTTTCAATCTGAATCAATCCGAGCTCGGATTAGATCGGATTCATTCGAACCGTTGTCTCGGATTCCTATCCAGTACTTTCGCCAGGGAAATGTTTCGACTCTGAATTAGGGAGTTTACCAAAATTGTTTCAATAATATTTTGTACAAAAAATAATTCTCTCTAGTTTTTCGGTCATTTTAACGCCTAAAAGATCCTTTAAAAAATCTACTTTTAAATTTTGATTAAAAATAGTATTTTTAGTTTTTGGCAGAAAAATTCATTCTTTCAAGTTGTAAATTAATTCAGTTGCACTAAAATTGTACTAATTCTAAATTATTGCTTTATATCATTGGAGCATGTCAAAATAAAAATAGCATGTATAAAAAAACTTGCAGTTTATTTCACGTAAAAAAATATAAGCTATATACGTATATACATAATAATACATAAACAAATTATCTACATCAGTTGCTTAAGCAAACGCTGATATAATTAACGATCGCTGAAAATTAAAGTCAATCGTCTTTTAGTCGATCTAGGTAATTAACGATGTTTTATTTAATATTGGCACAAGAACCATTTCTTCAACTCCGGGTTGTTCATTAAGCTTCTTAAACTGTTTTTAGTCAATTATCGAAAGAGATCCATCAATCGGGCCAGAACTGTCGGAATTGCTTTCAGCTGCATCTACGAAAGCTGAAGACAAATCCCCAGATAATCTGCTTACAGTCTTTGTACTTACGTCATACATAAAAATTTCCTTTTCTTCATTGATACTTTCTATTGGTCTGTAAATAAAAAATTATTTAGATTATTATTTTACAACTAGTAATTTTCATCTCCTTTTGAAAGGTTTTAAAAGAAACATTAAAAGATCATTTAAGACTTTCAAACAAGAATAAAATGTAAAATTTGATTTCTTGAAGATTTTGAAATTATAAGAATTGCTCTCTAAATCTGAATCAGTCAAAATCTACTGATTATCAGTCTAATTTTACTGATTCAAATAGCTATAAAGAGGTTAATGTGAATCAGTCAAATTTCACTGATTACTTCAGTGAAAATTAACTGATTTAAACAGCGAAAAATGTTTTTCCTCCGACGAATAAGTGAAAATTAACTGATTTAACAGTGAAAAATATTTTTTTCATTTATGAATCAGTGAAAAGGCAAATCACCGATTCAATCAGTGAAAATTTGACTGATTCAGATTAAGAGAGCGTACAATAGAAAATTAGAGCATGTTTATGTATTTCAAAACCATTTAATCAAAAATCGTTAGATGCCAATTTTCTAAAGATTTATTCATTAAAATGATTTAGAAATGGGTAAAGAATAATCGACGAAAAAAGAAAACGCTATTAAATATAAAATTTGTATGTTCGAAAATCAAAAATATTCAGTCCAACTTTCCAAAAAAATTTAAGTTTTGAAATTTATTAGAGTAATTAAAAATTTCCATAATAATACTCTGTGAAAATCAGAATATGGTAGGAATAAATTTTCATAAAAATAAAAATATCATAACTTCGTGTCAAGTAACTCAATAAATTAAGAAATCAAAAAAGTTATTTTAAAAAAATAAATAAAATACCCACAAGACATGAAATAATTCAAAATTGTTATAATTACATTATCGGCAGAAATCATCGGTATTTTTACTTTTATCATTTGTTTAAGTTTTTTCAGTTTTCATAACATTAAGTTTCAAAAAATTCCCTTTATAACAGTTCAAAATCTAAAAATTCTGTCATCTAATAAATCTAATTGAAGACAATACATGTCAATTTTATAAAAAAATATTGCAAAAGTACTTTATCACCATAATATTTTGTAAACTTATTCGAATACTAGGTTGTGGAATTTTTTCTGGATTCAAGCAAAGACTGAATTTAAAATCAATGTTTTTGAAAAAAAATTTGAAGTATCCCTGCAATATCTTTTTATATTCTTTTATAAGTTTTCCGTATTACCTTTAATTTGGGCTTATTAAAGACAAATTTTGTTAGCCTTGGCGTTTTTATAAAGAGAAATTGTTTATTTATAATATTACACGCAAAAAAATGTGTAGCGGGTATAAAGAAACATATAGCTGTTCCAGCGGTTTCAACTATATTATTAACTACCCAGGCGAAAGTATCGGATAGGAATTCATTTCGAGCCAATCAGAACTATTCCAATTCGTTCCGATATCTGTATCCGAGTCAATGCGAATCATTCCGAACGAATCGGAAACAATTTTTGTAACTCGTTTGATGAAAAACGGTAAAAAATCGATCCGACCTAATCCGCTTTAATCCGAGGCAACAATCCGAATGAATCCGAACCAATACGAAACTAAATTCTCAATCCGAATTAATCTGAGTTCGGATCGACCCAAACCGAATTTTCGATCAGAATCAATCCGAATCATTCTGACCTCGGATTCATTCGGATTGATTCTGATTGAAAATACGGTTTGGAATAATTCGAGCTCGGATTAATTCAGATTGATCCGGATTGAAAATTTAGTTTCGTATTGGTTCGGATTCATTCGGATTGTTGCCTCGAATTAAATCGGATTAGGTCGGATCGATTTTTTAGCGTTTTTCATCAAACGAGTTACAAAACTTTTTTCCGATTCGTTCGGAATGATTCGCATTGACTCGGATACAGATATCGGAATGAATCGGAATAGCTCTGATTGGCTTGGAATGAATTCCTATCGGATACTTTCGCCAGGGTATCCTAACCATAAATATGGCTGGTATAATCTAAAAAATCCTTCTGACAGCTTCAAATTTTTTTCCGTGTATAATATATAAAGAAAGTTGAACAATTGCTGAAAAGTAAGCGTACGGATAATTTCCAGTGGTATTTATATTTTATGAAAATTAAAATATTGAAAGATCGTATATATCTGAAAATGGAAAATTCTCATATAACTTGGAAGTTTTTGTTACAATGGACCATTGGGATTCTTTGATGTTTCTTTCTAAATTTTATTATTTCACTTACGTTGTGACAAGTAGAACAACTGATTGCTTCTGAGGTTCAGTTCGTTGTTCCTGTTCCAGCCACTTTTCATAATTTTCTGCGGTCGGTTTCTTCACCAACTGTTTCAAGGATTCACCGGCTAGAAATTTGATGGCCTGGACATCACTAATTTTCTTTCCCGTCCTCGAGTCATCATCATCATCATCATCTTCAGAATTGTAATAAACTGGAGCCAGAACTACCACACTGGAGATCTTTTTACCGCTCAGTTCTGGAACGTCCGGAATGGGAAAAGAAGCTCCGCTGACTTTAAGGGGCAGATAACGATTGTATTGAGGATCATCTGTGGCTCCCACGGTTACTGGATTTAGGTGAGTCGCGTCTTCACGAATGTGTTGATCGGCAATGGTTTGACCTTGTGTTGTATTGGGATCAAAGCGTACTACTTTCATTTCCACACCTCCTGGTTTTAAAGTGGCTTGCTCGATCTCAGTGGGTGCTACCTTCTTTGGAAGTGGTTCTTCCGCCGTCTTAGGCTTTTTAGCGATCGTTGGAACAGGTTCGCTTGCGGCTGTGGCAGCAGCTCCACCTGCTCCGTAGAAATTTTCTAGAGCCTCAGGCGGCAGATTCTCTATCGGGATGTCACCGATCTTGTCGTAATCCAGTATCTGTATATCGGCATTGCCTAGAATTCCGGAACTTAAAAGTTGTTGTCTGATGTCTTCGGGCACCTCATCAGGAAGATTAGCGAAATTTTCTTGTATCTTAGCTTCCTTCTTGGGCGAGAGAGTTGTGGTTGGTTCTGTTGTCGAGGGTGTCGATGTCGTTGTCGGGACTGGTGTTGATCTTGGAGTCGAAGAGGGGAAATTATTTTGCGGAGGAGTTAGGGGTGTGGCGTAGATTTTATGGTTTGAGCTCCCTTGAAACGCGGGTCTTCCCCAGATAGATTGATTCGGAGTTGATTGAACCCTCTGTTGTGTCGTTTGTGGATTCTGGTAGTGAAATTGTTGATTGACCTGCTGATAAGACGGTTTGTGATTTGGAAACTGTTCATGTTGCTGGTGATTTTGTTGTTGCTCTTGTTGACGTTGTTGGGATTGTTGCTCTTGTTGACGTTGTTGGGATTGTTGCTCTTGTTGACGTTGTTGGGATTGTTGCGTTCTCGTCTCTCCTATATTACTCGGTCTCTGAAGCAAGTGTTGACTTTGGCTATTTTCATGGAATTGAGGATTGGGAGGGAAAGGACCTGGGTAGAGAGGGTTTTCCCTGATGGCGTAGTGCTGTTCCAGCTTTGGAACAGCTTTAAAGATTTCACCTGGTGTTTTTTGAGGCGATTGCTCCTGTATCTGAGGATTCTGGTGAAGCTGCTGAGCTTGGTTATACTTTAGCTGCTGACGATACTGCTCCTCTTGTAAGAGCTCTTGTTCTTGCTTTCTTCTCTGTTGCTCCTGTTCCTGCTTTCTTCTCTGTTGCTCCTGTAAACTTTGAAGTTCCTGTTGCCTTTGTTGCTCCAAAAATTGTTGCTGATCTAAAAATTTTTGTTGCTCCTGTTGTCTCTGTTGTTCTGCAAGTTTCTGCTGTTCCTGTTTCTGTTTTTCTGCGATTTTCTGTTGATCCAACAACCTTTGTTGCTCTGCTAGTCTCTGTTGTTCTCTTTGCTTCAACGATTCCTGATATCTTCTCTGCTCATAATACTTTTGTTTCAATTCCTCTTGCTGTTTATGATTCTGTACCTGTTGCTGATGGTCGGGGTTGAAGTTCCCATGATTTAATAAATGCTGTTGACCTGACAAAGGTGCATTCTGATGAGAAATCCCTGGGAATCCAGGTTGCTGAGAGTGGTTTACGTTCACCCGATGAGGTGAACCGGTATTAAAAGGAACTCTTTGCTGAACTTCAGGCAATCCTTGTATTGTGATTGGCTGTCTTTGAGGTCTTTGTGTTGGAGTTCTTATCTGAGGAGGTATTTGGAATTGTTGAGCTGGAAAGTTTGATGGAAATTGTTGATTCGGCGGAAGTTGTTGATTTTGTTGCAGTAACTGCTGTGGAGGGAAAGAGTTAACAATTCTCTGTTGAGGAAAAGCGGGAGGCACTCGCTGGGGAACTGGATGAAGAGGTTGGTATGGTCCATGTGGTCGCTTCGAAGATCCTGGAGGAGGAAGTGAAGTTGGTTGGACATTTGCACGATGAATCGGTGGTTCTTGGTCGCTTCGTTTGTGTTGATTATTTGGAGGCAGCTCTTCGCTTCCGAATGTAACTCGTAGTCCAGTAGCACCTGGAGCGTGATAAACCTCACTATCAGGTCGAATAATAGCTCTCAAGGTCGTTGAAGGTTCTGTTGGTGGTGGAGTCACTGGTTGAATTGGCTCCTTATGGTATGGAGTTGAATCTTCAACCACCTCGTGCTCTTTCACTGGGGTCAGCGCCGGAATAGGTGCATCGTAGACCACTTGTGATTTACTTTCACAATAGCCTTTTTTCTTTTCATACTTGACATAGAAGACCTGTATTGGTTCCTTGGTAGGCCTTGATGGCAAAGGTTGTACAAGTGGAGGTGGTGCTGGTAAGGACTCGTTCGATTCTTTGATAATAATTTCTATAATTGGCTCCGGTTCCGAAGGGTAATAACTGAAGGGAGATTCTTCGTAGAGTCCATTATCGCTTTTTGAAATTGCTAGAGGATTATATAGAGGATCCCTCTGGGAATACTGAACTATCGGTTCCATCTGCACAGCATAAGGTGGAGGACGTGCTCCTCTTTTGGGATGAAATGATATCTGCTGCCTCTTACCGCGACTCTTCGTTTCATCTTTAGCCTCTGTAAGGAGGACTATTGCCACGAGTATTGCCTGAAACCAAGAGAGAAAGTGGTTACCGAAGTTCAAATAAACTTTTCTCACTAAAAGAGATATGTCTAATGTATGCGGCTCATTGGATCGTTAACCAAGTGACCCGGTTCAATAAAGAGAGAAGATGTCCTGAAATGCTTAAGTTAATCGATTGGTATTCTTAACAACGCCCAATGGACAGTTAACCAGTTCTTGGTATGGCCAATGCGAGTTCCAATCCCCCTTATGAGCTTTTTAGTTTTACAAATTCCGAGGATAATTTACGGGAAGAAAAACATTTTTTGCTTTGAAATAATCGCTTGAACGCTTTGCACTTTTCTCCCCACTAATTATCAATAACTCGTCCGGTTTTTGAAAATGCAATTTTGATTTTAACTTTTATTGAAATCTTGAGATGAGGAAATGAAAAAATAAATGAAAACTGATATTAAAAAATTGTAAAAAAGGTGTAAAAAAATAAAAATTAAATATTCGAAGCACTGATTTAGAATTGAAAAAATATTTTAAATTTAATAATTACCAGTTTAATGAAATGCATAGTTATAATGGGATTATTCCTTTATTTACAGGGTACACTTCACTGACTTCGCGTGTTCACCTCACAGGGTCGCTATCGCGTTCCAAGTAACATCATAGGGAGAATAAGAACCGGTGCGTAGATAATGTTGACTGGAGTCTCCCATAAGAACTAAATAAGAGGAGTTTGGGACATGGGCTTGCTTTCTCCCTACCACCACTTTGGAAGAGAAGCTCCTCTCTAATGGAGGATCTTGGAGGGGTTCCTTTCTCTGACTTGATACACACATACACCTGCACCTGGTGATCGTCTACCCATGAGTAATATAGCGTGCAGGATATAACGTGGCTTCAAAAATTAAGTGTGCGAAAACACCAGGAAGGTGAGCGGACGACAACTTTCTTTAATCGTCTCGAACTCTTCGTGGACTCTGACGTTTCTAACGACCTCCACGGGCCAATGAAATTGAAATGAATCCTTCCGGTTTATTTTCAGCTTCTAATTATCCTTCATGGTAGGCTAACCACCCAAAATGTTGCAATAGAGAAATGTATTGTGAGAACTAATATTTCTTTCAATCCGCTTTAATTATTTTTATTAGACAAGGAAAACAGAAAAGATTATTACATTGGAAATTTGTTGTACCTTGCAATTAGAATACTATAGAATGACATAGCACAGGAAATATATTTAGGTTGAATTTGATATTATATAGTTATGTACCAATTAGATTTTATGAAGCTAAGAAAATTATACGGTATATTCGTTAGATAAAAGCAAAGTTTTCCATTATTGAAAATTTTTATTCATGTTGGAATTTTTACGTGTTACTTCACTAGAAGTGATTTAGTACCTTCCATGATAATTATAAAGAAAATTATGCCTGTAGTTATTACAAAGTATTATAGTTCTCCTTAAAAAAACCAACCATTTCTGATGTACCACAATTCTCTACAACACTTGTAAGATTTTCTACCTTTCTCTTTTTAAGCTTAATTTATCTTTCAGGTGTGAAGTTTTTCTTGTAAAAATTATAAAAGATATTATAATAATTAAAAAGATTTTTATTTTATCAAAATTATAAGGATAAATGTCAGGTTTTAGCACTAGCATCGTAAAAGTTAAAAATAATTCTTTAGGTGTTACGACTTTAGTTGTAAATTATAAGAATTTGAATAATAATACATATTCAAGGAAAGCACATAATAACGCATTCACCTAAATTCTAGTGCGTGACCAGTTCCCTGTATATATAAATAGTGAAAATAAATTGGTTCTTCCTACTATCTGCGCTAATAAAGATGGCATGCATTGAATATTAAAATAAATATTACGTGGAATATTATCAATCTTCTTAAACTTTCAGTTTCCTTTAGTTAGTTGATAAATAAATCACCCTGAAGTTTTTTCTCCCAGTCCAAAATTTTTGAGAAATTCCTCTCGAAAAATTCTACAAATTTTGTGGTATATTCAAATATATTTTTAGTGCAATACAAAAAATTTCAAAGAATTTAGAAAGTTAGATCTTCAAGAGGTGCAATAACAATTTCAAAGATTTTTCAATATCCAAAGAGTACATTGACGAAAACGTCAAATTCAAAAAGAATTTATAAAAATAAACAGAAAGCATGACCTAAAGAAACTACACTTTCTATATCTGACTATATAATTCACATGATGACCATATACATCGATAATCTGAAATATAATAAAAATAAATAAATCTAAAATATCATCTTTTCGACTGTTTGCAGAATTCGGAGCAATATATAACTCTAGAGGGAATCAGCTGAGAAATAAAGAATTTCGGTCGTTCTAAAAGAAATGCATGAATATTTATTATAATTTCCTGACTCGATAATCGTATAGGCAGATGATCTGTCGATGGGCATTTGGCGAACGTCCAGTCTGTGGCCAGTGAAGATTCAAGACGCGTCCTACTTGAGAACTTTCACTTATGTTGGCGTAAGAGGCCCCAATGTGAGACTCAGGATCCGATTTTATAAAATCTTAATTCACACAAATGTCTGCTTTCGCATGCTTGACATTTAAGCCGGGTTTATTTTGACAATAAAACATGTTTAATCTTTATGGACTTCTAAATGTTTCATAACATTGCTCTTTTCTTGTGCAAAACCAAGATGAAGTTTGCTAAGTGCAGTACCAGTTGGGAAACATAATGCTAAAAGAGACAAGAACGAATTTACATTTTATTTAGGATCGCTTGAGCTAGTTTGAGTATAAAAAAGTAGCAACAAATTGCACTCCAATTCAGGGTTTAGCTTCATTGAACGATATTACGATAGTTTACGATGGCCTAGACACATTCGTGGTAATTTACAGTTTGCATCGAACAAAGTTTTTTATACCCAAACAATTTTTTTGAAATGCAAACACACACTGATAGAAAGGAATGGCTGTTACAACGATATTTATGATTAATTTAACCTTACCTTATTGCTGGCATAGATACAGCAATATGAGATTTGTATTTTAACCATCCGATTATAACTGAATAAATATGAACGAATCAACCATATTATTGGTTGCTATGGAAAAATGTATTGTTCCCCTTCCCATATTATATTTCTGATTCGACCAGTTTCACTTACAATATTTTGATTTCTGTATTCAACATTCTGCGTTGTTCAGAGAGACATATTATTTTATAAAATACATTTATAAATTCCCAACCTACAACCGAATGGCTAAAACTCCCGAACCATTTCTATCAGTGCATCATTTTAAATTTATCATCTGAGTCATGCATTGCAATGCTGTTATTAAATTATATCCTTTCGAATTTAAACACGGAAATAAATGTGTAGCTGTCACAAGGATTTTTTAGGTTATATCAGCCATATCTATGGTTAGGATAGTTAAGGGCGTTAAGGGATAACACCTTTGTAGAATTTTCAAAAAATCATTTTTTCTTTTATTGGCTTAAAAGATGCTTTAAATAGCAGATTAATGCTAAGAGTTTTCTAAGAGTAGAATTTTTTCAATAACACAATCCAATTCAAACGCGTTTTTTTCGAAATATGATTTTTCAAAACGGCACTCAGCATAACTCTAACAATTTTCAATCTTTTTTTTTGAAAATTTAACCTCAACTTTGAAATAACATTTTAAAGTGAACCACCTAGGGGATTTTCGATTAGTTAATTTAAACAATATTTATTAACAAGTGACTGTCTTTTTTTTTGGTGAAAATTGAACGACTTTATTCAAACACTCACCAATTACACAAAAATCAATATTTCTAAAATCCCCTAGGTGGTTTACTAGCTAAACTCATGTAGATTACACAGATTTTTTTTTTCTTTTTTCCAGCTTCAAATTCGCACCAGTTATAGTGCTTGCCGCAGGTCGTCTCAAATGCAACATGCCTCGGGAGAATTGCTGCAGTGTCGCCATTTTGTAATATTTACCTGCAAAAATTTTTTGTAATGCTCAATAACTTCCCCAAGTAGTACCTTACAGTGGTGTTACCCCTTCATAATATAACTGGTAGAGCGATATGTTTCTTTGTACCAGCTACACATTTTTTTGCGTGAAGTTTTAAAAGAATTTAATTTTGAACTTATTCCAAAATTTCGCTTTTAAAATCATAGAACAAAATAAAAATTTTATATTACAATATTAGTCAAGTTTCAATATAATTCATGATAGAATGTTTGAAAACCTTTGAACTATATTGATTTCGAAGTTAAAATCATAGAACAAAATAAAAATTTTATATTACAATATTAGTCAAGTTTCAATATAATTCATGATAGAATGTTTGAAAACCTTTGAACTATATTGATTTCGAAGTTTATGAGTAAAAAAAAACGTCAATTTGAAAAGGACATTTAAAAAAATAAATATTTGATAGGTTTTTATTTCCCTTAAGTTTATAATATAGGAAATGAAAAAGTACTTTTGGAATTGTAACTTAAGCTTAAAGATAAGTTTAATTTAAACAAGAATCTTTTGCAATTTTGATTCCAGCTTTGAACTTTCTCTTTTATTTATCGTAGATTTATGGATTATTTAATTTTTATACTTTTTTGAATTCGATTTAAATCTTTATTTTATTTTAATTAGTTTCAAGAATCTGTGTCAGATTTTTAATTGTATGTTAAGATTTTGAAAGGAAAATTCTTCGCATCAGTTCTCAGAGAATTGCAGGTTGAATGTTCCCTGGAGATAAATACAATATAATTGGATCGAGCGATAACTTTGTTGGAATTATATAGTGTGCTCTGGTTAGACACCAAAAAAAAACGTTGGAAATACAACGTTAGTAAAGATTGCATTATTTCTGTATAGCCTGATTCTCATGAAAGTATAGAGTGGAACGGCAGATGCTACAATTCTGAAATCTCCTTCTTGTATGATGTGTAAATGTATGATTCGTTATATGTTTGAGTGTATCAAGAGAAGCACATAATTGTCAGCTATAACGTAACCGTTAAAGAGTGAAAGTATTATATGAAACGAAGCATCAGAATAGAACCATGTATTTTATTAATTATAACTGAATCAAGGGAATCGCTTCTGATGAACATGCTTCTATAAGATCCTTTTCAACAAGCATATGCCAATAATACAAGAAACTTGCCTTGTCCAAATAGAAAGCATACGAAAATTAGAGTGGAATTTTCTTTCTTAATGCAGTATATACGATAATAAATAATATTTTGTAATATAAATTTAGACAAGAATTCAAATTTAAGATCTAGTCTTTCGAAGATGAGAAAAAACTATTTTAATTGTTTTTTTTATTATTTTCATTCCAAATTTCATTTTGTCGAATTTATTTGCGTAGATTTAGACTATTTGAATTAAAAGTTCAAATTAAAAATTTATGAACATTAATCTAACAATTTAGAATATTTTATCCAATAATTTTACGACTGTTACTCTTAATTCTATTCTTGAATTTATATAGAATATATTTTATTTGTAATAAAATTGGTTGGATTAATTGCCATCAGGTGAAATTATACTATAATTGTGACAAAAGGGAAAATTTATTTCAATCAAATTTCTCATAAACTCAAATAACTTGATTGCATATGAGAAAGTGAAAGATGAATTTATAACTGCTTACGTATATATATATACATATATATATATATATATATACACTGTAAATGTGTTTCTTAGATTTCTACTAATACTTTGTTGTACACCTTGAAAATTGTAGTTATGCCTAATTGAAATTTGTGTGTAATTATACAATTTATATGAATAATATCACGTTGAAAAACTCTAAAAATGTTCTCAAAACAAAAATGAAAACGGCCCATTTTTCATACAAATGCTGTAATAGTTAGGAAATTATTAAATTTATTATGGAAGATGTAATTTCCATTTCCATTGTTATAATATTATATAATAAATATAATTAAGTTATTTGGTATTCAAATTAGTATTGAAAGAAACAGAGAACTTTAATGAGTCGTTATAGATAAAAATGTACTGTCTTGAGAAGTAGAACTATGTATTTATTTTTTCTAAATAAATATTATAGAAAATAATTATTGACTCGATATATCTAATGATTTTTTCATTATAATTTTATTTCCTGTAATTGAGTTTTGCGTGATAAAATTGACAAAAATCATCACCAAGGAATAAGTATCGGAGAGGAATTAGGAGGAAAAAAATTATAGAAAAGATTATTAACAAAAAATATAATTCTTTAATTTTCGCATTAACTCCTTATATTATTTTATCGTCAATTATTTCATGTAATTATTTTTCCATAATCGCAAAAAAGTTAAAAGAAAATCATTATAGATCTACTATGCTTCCTGTCGAAAAAAAAAATTAAAAATTATAGAATTGAAGAGACTCCTTATCCAGAAAAAAACAGAAATTTGAATCAAATTCTATAAACACATTTGATAGAAATCTTATCTACTTTAATCAAATAAAATTCCTGAATCAAATCCTATAGACACATTTAATAGAAATCCTATCCAATTCAATCAAATTTTCAGAATCAAATTTTATTGATAAAATTGATAGAAATCCTATCTATTTTAATCAGGCGAATTTCCTAACTAATCCAAAACCATTTTATATCTCGTTTGATGAAATACGTTTAAAAATCATTCCGAATTAGTCTGATTCAATCCGAGGCACCAACCCGAATGAATCAGAACCAAGTGTTTAATCTGAGCTCGGATTGATCCAAACTGGATTTTCAATCAGAATAAATCTGAATCATTCCGACCTCAGATTAAAAATTCGGTTTCGATCAATCCGAGCTCGAATTGATTCGGATTATAAACTTGGTTCGGAATGGATTTCAATCCGATAATTTCGCCAGGGATGTTCGACTTCGAATCTCTTCAGCGTTTCGTGTCAAAATTTATTATTCCCATTAAGTCCCTTTGTAGAAAAAATAATTGAACCCGATTGACCCTATTTCAAAAACATGATTGAAACCGATTTATTAATCGGATTCAAAATAGTCTTGCCTGATTGAATCCGATTAATAAATCGGTTTCAATGATGTTTTTGAAATGGTGTCAGTCGGTTCCAATCGGATTCAATTATTTTTTTCTACAAGGGTTATAAATCATATATACACGGAGAAAAATGGATTATAAAATTTAATATCCAGGCCCAGTGACTATGTAACAGCTATTTAGATTATAAGAAGTATCATCCAGATTATCAGTGACATAACCGACAATTTTGTCTATGTTCTGACATTATACCGCTTATAATCGAGATTATACTTTTTATAATTTAAATTGCTGTCCTATACTCAGTGGACCTGGATATGAAATTTTATTATCCATTTTTCTCCGTGAATCATCTGTGTACTTAATTAATAATTATTTTTCAGGAATATTTTTTTATAGTTTATTGTGTTAGTTGTAAATTCATATTAGCGGGGGACATCATTTTTTATAGTACTGAATATGATTTCTGACTGAATAATTTTATAGGATTTTATTGAAATTTCACTAAAATAACGTATAAAATTGCAAAAAAAAATTTCGGGCATCGTGGGACACTTGCAATAAACATGATTATTCACTTTGATACACTACTGGTTACTTCCTTCTACACGACTCAGTCGTGTAGCTGAAAAAAAAATATCACAATTAATCGTTTTTCGGCAGTAATTGTTCGTGCCACTACACTACTCAGTCGTGTAGGTGATATTTTTTCAGCTACACGACTGAGTTGTGTAGAAACTGTAGAAAGAAGTAATCAGTAGTGTAGAACTTTCTCCGTGTATAACAAACAAACAAACGATAAATATCAAATACGTTCAAATTTATTTGACCAAAAATGGCGTCTACAAGTAACACGTGCGTTCAGTGCAGTTGTATTGTTTGTACTGAAGTAAGACGTAATCTCAACGAAATATACCGCGTACTTGATATTTATGGCTGGCTGTTGGATTCTTATATTGTGGTACGTATTTATGTTTCATACTTACAACTTGTGTTTTGTTCGAACAATTAAGAAAAAACAATTATTTCTGTTTTTAAAGAGGTTATGTTGACATTTTTTTATCCATTTTCGAGTTCCCCTATTAGAAATGTTTTACATGTTGAAATTGAATAAAATGAACTAAAAAATATGCCAATCGTAATTTATTGTAGAAATTCAAAATAATCCATTAAATTGTATGAAGCTATTCGAATTGAAATAAATCGAAATTATCGAATTACAGTTTCACAATAAAAACCAATTAAGATTGTTTTTGAATAATCTCTTGTATCATGCAACTGAAGCCATTTCCAGAATATCCAAATTCAAACATAAAATCAGCATCTAGGCTAGGTTGCAGTCGGTTGCACCCGTTGCACCGTTGCAGAGCCGTAGCAAAAGGGGCGCCGAACCTCGGAAAAATAAATACTTTTTTAAGGCGTTGAGGGGGGGACACAAATTTTGGAATTTGCCTAGGGCGCCAAGAGAGCTTGCTACGGCTCTGCTGGGTTTATTTTCTCAACTTTTAAAACTTGACAATCTAAGTCTTATAATATTAGAATATGATGTAAGTTATATCATATTCTAATTCTAAAAAATTACTTATTGTTACATACAAAATATCTATTTTGAAAACCTTGTATGCAACTATAATTGTAATTGCAAATCAACGCAATGCAAAATTACTAGTCTAAAATTTTTTAATTTCAAATTTTATTTGATTAAAAATCAATCACTTTCAATATTTTATTCTTGTTTGTACAAGTATTCAATTTTATACAATTTATAAAAAAATGTAATAATCATTAGAATTTTTTAAAGTTGTTATGAGTTGAATAGAAAATTAGAACATTTAAAAGGAAGTACCAGTTTCTGCTAGCATTCTAGCATTTAAAAATTCACAAAATGTCGCAAGATATTGTAAGTTTCTATAAAAAAGTAGAATCATCAAATTCACACTAGGGTTCGAATGCAAATTTAATCTTTGAGTGCCATCTGGTACTATCTTATTTAAAAATAAATTCTTGTTTGTATTTTTAAGGACTTCTTTTTAGAAGATTCCTGGAAAAAATTACCTAGAAATTGGCAAAGTACATTAGATGTTGTAAGTCCTAAAGAATTGGGAAAATGGATTTCAGGAGAGTCTTGGTAAGTTTTTTTTTAGCATAATGGTAATAGAAAACTTTAAATTCCAGTCATAATCATTTGATAATTTTTATTTTTTCTAGTCAGAGAGTTTGGCCTTTATCTTTAATGGCTCTACGAAAAGTCATTCAGAGTTTAGAAATTAATAGGAATCATAACAAGAAGGAAGTTATTGAATGTTACAAAAGGCGAAATAATGAAAGCAATAATCTAAATTCTTTGGTAAAATTAAATTTGGGAAATTCCAGTTCATTAATAAGTGACTCTAAGTTAAATAATCTTTTTATGAAACACGTGAAGAAAAAGAAGCGATATGAGATAGAAAAAATGACTCAGGTATCAAAATTATAAAAATTATAAATTACTTTTAATCTTTGCTATTATAATCAATAATTCTTAAAATATCTTTAATACTTAAATTCTTTTTATATTTTCAGATCTTAGAAAAATGTGCTCGAAATAGCAACTGTAATTGCGTCGTTGATATTGGTGCTGGAATGGGACATCTCGCTCGAGTTCTAGCTTTCAGATATGGATTTTCTATAACTTGCGTAGAACAAGATTCATTATTAACAGCACAAGCGGAGTATGAAAAAGTTATTATTTACTATTAGTATTCTACCCGTATTCATATAAAATTTATTCATTTCGAGAATCTTTTAATATTTACTTTTTATTTTTAACATTTCCAGAAAATGTGATAAAGAGGTATTCACATATTTGAAGAAATATAATTCTACCTGCGAGGGATCATTGCAGCACGTTTCAATGAGCGTAAGTGCTAAAGATTCTGGAATAGGATTAGTAAATTATTTATTAAAAAGCTTTAGCAATGAATCAAGTTTATCAAAAACAGAAGGATTTGGATTGGTTGGATTACATCCTTGTGGAGATTTGGCAACTACACTCTTACGGATATACTCACTTCACAAAGAAGCAAAGTTCATTTGCATTGTAGGATGTTGTTACATGAAACTCACACTTAGGTTGGAATTTAATTCTACTTCTCACAATTACATTTTCAAATAAATGAATATTAATCATGTCATGTATATTTTTTAGTGATAATGAAAGTGTTCTAAAAGGATATCCAATGAGTCAATATGTTTCGAAACTAGTTAATCATAAGTTATCTTTTAATGCTCTCGAGGTATCTTGCCATGCTGTTGAGAAACATTGTGATAAACTGAAAGAAGAAGAATATACCGATCTGGTTGTAAGTATTTAGAATATCAAACTATATTTTTGATTCCTATCATTGATTATTTTATTGATTCAATGTTCATGTTTACTTATATATAATACAAACGCCATACGTTTGTTTTACAGGTACACACTTACAGAGCAGTTTTAGAATATATTTTGGTTCAAAAAAGTTCTGAACTTCGGCGCATAAAAGTAAAAAGTGTAAAAGTAAAAGACGGCATGTCTTTTGAACAGTTAAGTAACATATCTCGTCTCTTATTTCTTTGCATTGTATAAAAATAGATTGCTTAAATAATTCTATAATATATCTTAATTTTTTTTTATTTAAAATGAAGGAAATTTAATTTTGTCCAGGTATTGCAAAATTGCAACCGCAGACCTAGAACCAGAGAAGCAGCCTCAACTTTCTGAATTTACACGACCGAAAGTACTGGAATTTTTAAACCAGTGGAATAGAGTTTTAGTCTTTGGCTCACTTCGACTTATGTTGGCACCATTAGTCGAAACTTGTGTTCTGCTGGACAGATTTTTATTTCTCTCCGAAAAAGGATTGTTTCCTTCATTAAAAGCTGAATTTGATTGCAGAGTTTCGCCTAGAAACTTTGTTCTCGTATCATCTAAGTAAAAAGGAACTAATCGAATTAATTTTTTTGACATTTGTAAATATCACATTAAATTGGTATCGACTAGAAGTTAGCGACTAGAACTTGAAAAAAATTTAACAAAAGATAAAATATGGCGACTGGAATTTAAATATGAAAAATATAATTTTTATAAAGATATTACTATATGATATTATTTTTATCCATTACAAAAGCTATACAAATTCTGAGGAGTTGTTCACTTGAATTTTGAATGTTCACGAAATTTCAAAAGATTTTCAAAACCAATATAAAGAATTGTATTACACAATTGTCCAATCCATTTCACAATCATATAATAGCAATTACCTTATACCAACTCTGTGAAGGTTTCACGATTTTTCTGAAAAATAAATAATTTATTGAATTTCTAACACTAGATTATTTCAAGGCTAGATAGATATCTCTAAAATTTTTCCAAAAGTCTTTTAAAATTAGGAGAATATATATTTTTTCAAGAACATAAACTGAGGGGATGAGACTAAAAGAACGAAAGTGTTTTTTAAACTACTAGTATGTACATCACATTTATAAAGTGATCAACTCCTCGAAAAAAGATTGTTTACATCCATAATGATCTGAATCGAGACCAAAGACTGCGTTTTTCTGAGGTTTCTTTTTCTAAAGCTTTGAAATCTTCAGGGTTTTCGTTTTTCTCATCTGTGTACGCTGTAGATTTTGAAGATTTCGAAGAAACTGAATTATTTTCCTCATCACTACTTTGATTTTCTTCAGATTCAGGGTTGGATTCATGACAGAGTAGGCAAGATCTGATCAATTCTTTTCCTTCTTCGCTCGTTAACACAGGCTGAAATTTTTTTGTGGCAAACGTATATACGTCTCCAGTTTCACTTTGAATAACTACGAGCACTTGCGTGCCAGTCATTGTCGACAATTTATAAGCTCTATTCAGTAACCTGCTCTTTTTTGTCGAGAAGAATAAACGTCGCTTTTCTTTATCTCGTATAAATTTTGTCATTTTAAATTATTCTGCTTCGTGCTATTATAAAAATCTATAACAAATAAAAAACTCATAAGAATTATTCAAATATAGTTTATACTATAATATTGGAAATTTTAAATAGTCAAATTATCTACCTTTATTTTAGCTTCCTTCTTCGAGTAAAAGGAATCAATTGTTCTGATAATAGAAATTTCACAAAAGGGTAAAAGAATGTAGAAATAAAATTCTTTTAAAACTTTTTTCTTGCTGTAAAAAAATTTCCAAACTAAAGATACTTGCTTAAAATCAAGGAAAACTAAGTAAGCGCAGATAATATAGTCATATTTATTTTTGGATTTTGGTTTTACACACGCCCTATTCATATAAATGATGCCATCTGTCGAGTACGTAGACACTTCTAATTGAGAATGAAACGTAATAATTGAATTGTGGGAAGTTTAACTAGCGGCTGTATAAAACTAAATATATAATTAGTTTTTAAAGATTTTTATTAAAATATCTTGTTTAAAAGCAATTTTGTTCTAGATTCTACAAATTGTAGTAAGGCTTCTGTAAAACTTTTCATATTTGAAAATATTTATACTCAATTTTATATTTTTTTGGTTCAATTTTTCAATTCTTAAATACGTAAAGTATCTAAATTAAAAAAAAAAATTATTTTCCAATTTTTGGAGTTAAAATATCACAATTATCTTCTAATTTATGATCATTTGGAAATTAAGGCTGAAAAAAGATTTTATAAGATTGCATAAATTACCATTAATCATTACCTATGCATATAAGAAGACAATATAAGAATTATGCTCTAATTCTAAAAATTACTTAGATACAAATTGCTGAATATTAAGACACTGGATGCAATTAAACCGAAAATGTTCGATTCAGAATGTCACTTCCTGAATTGAATTCAATCTATATTGATGTGTTTTTACATATAAAGCTGACTAATTTAGATTTGAGAAATGATTGTTTTTATAAATTATTGATAAATAACAAATACTTAAATTAAAAATTTGCCGCCTAAAGTGCCACCTACCACGTGATAAATTCCTATTTCTTCCATTGGCTACGATTTACTAACTTGGTAGACTAGCGAAAATAGTCGAGAGTGGCCGAAGTCCCGTTGCAATGATTTATGACGTCATGACCAAGCAGAAGCGCAAGCGATAAGATAGTCAAAAATCTAAACCTGTTCCTACCGTGTCTACAATTTCTGACTTTTTCAAGTTATTTAGATTTCCAAAATGTCTTATGCATACCTTTTTAAGTACATCATTATCGGTGACACAGGTAAGTTTAGTTTTCAATAGAAATTATTGATATGAGTCGAAAATATTTTCACGATTCGTATTACGTCGCTCCTGACAGATCTCATTGTTTTCGTTCCCCTTCATGTCTTTTTTCTTTATGTATCATTAGAATTCACGAATTTTATTTCTCTTCAATCTTCAATGTATAGTCTGTATTAGAATGCTGTTTTGATAACTTTTATGTATCTATTCATGTTTTCAATTAAGGTTCGTTCTACTTGCTCTGAAAACAAGCCAGTTAATGGGAAATGAGTTTTCATGAAAATCGTTATTGTTTCCAACTTCAATATTCCTTAGATCAGGTCGTGACGTGTAAACAGCATGAACAATATTTTTAACGTTGTTTTCAACAATAGATACCCATTGTTTTAGAAGAATCGATAGAATTTCAATTTAGACTAATGCTTAGTTCCGCCCTTATTTTTAATTATACAAATAATTTTTGATTAATATTACGTCCATTTAGCCAAATTAATTAGATGTAATAAAAAAAAATATTAAAAGGTACAAAGGTTAAAATGTCATAATATGTCTAATATGACTTCATGGCACATTGTTTTATGAAAATTGTATTTACTTTAAAAATATATTCGTGTTGTTTGTTTAGATCAATTTTGACAAAACTACCTAAGTAGAAAAAATCATTTTCTAGAAGAGACATACAGAATTTACAAAATCGAATTTTGAATTTAAAACTGGAGCCAAAGTTCATTCAGTTTCAGAATAGGCCTACTAAAATTATTGATAAAATTTTATATTATTTCAAACTCTTTAAATAAGTTTTAATATTTTAATTAAAAAATTATATGATTGAGGGTTTTAGTTTGTATAATTTGATTTGAATGCAGCACAGAATCTTTATTTTATGATTCCGAAAAATTGTTTAATTTTTATTTTTGCTTTTAATGAGAAATTAAAAGAGTATTTTATCTTCTCTATAGGAGTTGGAAAGTCCTGCCTTCTTCTACAATTTACAGACAAGCGATTTCAACCAGTCCATGATTTAACTATAGGAGTTGAATTTGGTGCTCGTATGATTACCATCGACGGAAAACAGATAAAGTTGCAGATATGGGACACTGTAATTAATTCACATATACATTTTATTCACTTGAGCTTAAAAAAAAGATTAATAGTTTTCTAGACATTGTTTATATGTTTGAGTAATCCTGCCAAAGTAATTCACGTTTTTAGACCTTACTTTTTAAAAAATATTAGTTATTTTAAAATTATTTGCGATACATTCTTAACCATTTCTATAATACTATAAGAAGTTAGGCACTCTTGAAATCTGGTAAACACACTAGAGTGGTAAAAAAAAATTATATTTTTAATCATTATAACGTGACATATTTGAGAACATATCTACTATTATATTGACCCAAAAATTACAACATTTTTATTGAATTCTTGTTGTTTTCGCATATGATCAGTTTCTTCTTTCTTCTTATTTAAAAAATCATCAATAAAAAGGAAGAAAAAACTGACCCAATTTCAAAACAACAAGAATTCAATAAGAATTTTATATTTTTAAAATTTTACATTCTTATTTTATTCATTTGGAGAAAAAAGATTTGCCTAATCTTTAGAAATTAAAAAAATAGTTAGAGAAGTATCTTTCGACCTTTAAACCCAATCTAAATTATTAGAAACCTAATAAATTATTTCATTTTTAAAAGAATCGTATTATATTCACAGATATGATGTAAAATAACTTTTGAACAAAATCAAAATTAGCTGTTTTATTTTTCAAATCAATGTATCCCCATTTTATCCAAAAGTTATCTCTTAAAAGACACTATAACGTCATTTTGAAGTATTTTGTATTTTCTTCATTTGTGTAATGCAATTTATTATATTATTTAACATTAAAATGTTCTTTTTACATTCATACTATTCAGAAAGCATGATTCAAAATTACATTATGGTGTCTTGAAGTTTTACGGTTCTTCTGAGAAACAAAAAATTTATTGAATGCATATCATATGCATATCTTTATAAAATTTTCAAGAATCTTTTCAAACCTTTAAATCTGTTGTTCATTCAAAATTCAAAAGATTTTTAATCTTTGTCATTAATTTTGCGATCAAATTATTTTCTTAATAATGTATGATATTTCAACGTTACAAAAGTTTGAACATGTAATGATAATAGAATATTTAATATTATTTGTGGTTCAAGTTTAATTTTGCCTTCCTATCTATTATATTGTAATGCTTATTACGATTGTGAATATTTGCGTTTCTTTAGCGTTTGATTACAAAAATAAAAGAGAATTGGAATTGATTATTTTAAATACATTAAAATTTATAAATAAATTCAATATTACACTGGATATATTTCAAAAAGCTTTCAGTAAAAGCGTGATTGAAATCTATTTTGCTTGGCATATTTTACTAAGACGAGATAAATATTTTTTCGCTCAATTCATGCATAGATGTTGATGTGTTGTTAATCTATTTATAAATTATTGATACAACAGGCTGGGCAGGAAGCTTTCCGTTCAATTACACGTTCGTATTATCGTGGAGCAGCTGGAGCACTCTTGGTTTATGATATTACTCGTAGAGAGACATTTAATCACCTTACAACGTGGTTAGAAGATGCGAGACAGCATTCCAATTCTAATATGGTTATAATGCTAATTGGTAACAAAAGTGATTTGGATTCTCGAAGGGAAGTTCGTAGGGAAGAAGGTGAGGCCTTCGCCCGAGAGCATGGACTTGTTTTTATGGAAACAAGCGCAAAGACCGCAGCGAATGTTGAAGAAGCTTTCATTAATACGGCCAAAGAAATTTACGAAAAGATACAAGAAGGCGTGTTTGATATTAACAATGAGGTAAACATAACACTGACTGTTATTCAAATTAATTAGTTGAGTTTGAAATTTTTGTCACTGCCTACATTATCGGAGAATAAGTAGTCGCGTATCAGATAGGATACGTTGTCGACAGGTGTCCTCGTAGACAATTTCAAACTCTTATATCGCAAATAAATGCAAATGAATTCAATATTTAAAGAATTTGAAAATCTATGGAAAAAAAGACGCTTTCGACTGCGCTGGGATTCGAGCCCAGGTCTTTCGATCGACCGGCAATCGAAAAGCAGTCAAAAGCGTCTTTTTTTGCACAGAAAGATTTTCAAATTCTTTAAATACTGACTGCTATTATTTTATATTTTTTATCTGGCCCTGTGATTTTCATTATTCTAATTATTTTTCCCCTGAATTTCACCTTTTTCAGTTACAAATCTGAAATTAACTTGGGTATACTGTATTCGAACTTTAACGTTATTTAATTGTAGAAAAAATAATTTCTTTAACATCTATAATTTTGAATTCGATTTAAGTTTGCAACGTTTTTTTCCTTGAAAAAACATTATAATCGACTGCTTCATTCGCTGAATGTATAAATAATTAAAAACGAATAGAATTGATAAAAAATGTAAATTTTGTTGTTCGTTTTTTTAATCTAAAACTTTTGTTAAAAATAAATAACATATTAAAATTTTAATTGCAAAAAGACGTTGCGAACTTCAGTTAGGTAAATAATATTTCTTTTTTCGAATCATTTAGACAAGATAGTAATTTAAAGGTAAAACAAAAATGATATCGGGTTAAAATATTTCTTGGAAGTAGAGAGCATACGATTATAAAAACTTGTATGTTTAAAGTATCTTAAAAATATAATTATACCATTGGAAATGAGAACAGTTTTCGGAGCTCAAAAAATTATAATTGTGAATTATGAAAAATTTGAATATAGAATGTAATTATTTTTCCTTTTATAAACACATCTTGTTCTAATTTATTTATATTTATGGATTACAATTTTTTTTTATTTCCAAAAATTGCATCGAAAATTCTTCAAAAATCAAATACATTTTAGATTTGTTCAATATCGTATTTTTTGCATTGTAATGAAAAGTTATGTATACAGTGTCATGAAATTTTTTTCGTTTTTTGAATATAAACATTTTTCAAAATACTTAATGTTTTATCTGTTTAATAAGAAAAACTTTTAATGTGCACTGTCTAAAAGCGAAAAATTGTAAGTAACAATTTAAACTATTAAGTTCAATTATAATTTGCTCAAAACACTTTAATTCGGAAGAATTTTCAATTGTAATTCCAATTTTCGGAATGTTTATAAAACAAACTCAGCTTCAAGCATGAATAATAACTTGAGTCTTTTCAATTTGATAAAGAATTTAAAATAAAAATTCGATTCGCAGGCAAACGGAATCAAGATTGGACCTCAACATTCTCCAACTAGCCCTGGTGGATTATCAGGAACTGGTGGACAAAGTAGTACACAAGCCGGTGGGTGTTGCTAGGGGCTGGGAATTTCTTGTCCACCGATTCATCCTTCAATAATTTGAACTGATCATCACCCCATTCCTGCTCCTCGTTTTATCCCTGATCGCGTATATTTGTATATTCAATTTGATTCGTTCCATTTTGAGTTAATGAACGACGAAGGATGTATTTATTACTTAATAGACGTTTACACTTACTGAATAGCTATAATTATTATCAGAACAGAGCGCTGTATATCACTACACGTATGAAATAAAGACTTAGTTTACAAGTTTATATAATTATCGATTCAAGCAAGTAAGAAATATTTACTATTACGCTATTCGTAATGCATCATTTTTACGCTGTTTTAACATCAGGATGGATTCAGTTTTTAAAGTCAAATTTTACTCGCATCTTTCATCTATTTGAGACTATTGCTCGTAGTTAGTGATACATTGAATAAGCAATTAGTGATGAACGTAAAGCATACTTATATTATGCATATACCTATTATACATAGTCATATGTATATTCCATTTGTATATAATCGCGCTGAAAATTAATTTTCTCGCTTAGTAAACATGACGCAAGATTGGACTGTTTTTTGAGCAGGAATGTTAGTTCAAATTTCTTCGTCAACTCAAAATAATGTATATGTATGTACCATTGTTGTACCTAAAAAGCGACTATGCATAAAAATGGATTTCCAGTCGATCGAATATGGGAACCTAATTAACCTTATACTCGTAAATTTAACATAGATAAACTAAATTCTTTTCACTGGATACGTAAATAAGCTTCGTGGTGTTAGGCTTCCCTTATTTAAAATTAAAATATTGAGAATTTCCCCCTAAATTTTCTTACGTATATGCCAATTAACAAACTGTTCTCTCTTTTTCTATTTTTTACAATTAAAATATCGAAATTTACGTATATTTATATCACATTTTTGGTTGTGTTTCTATAATAAGCGACTGGGTCTAAAAAAAATGAAATACTTGTTTTTTCGGCTAAATATCTTACGAGTCAATAAGCGTGATTTGTGTTTTGTATGTTTGTGAAATTGCTAATGTACATTTCTGTTTTACACAAGCTGTGCAGAAATCTTGTATCGTACTTTCCAAACAAAAGTTAGACGTTTCAATCAGATAGAAATAATCTTATTTCGGATGTATGTAATGACTTACAAATATGTTTGTAATCTCTAACATTTCTTGAAATGTTATATTTCTGTAAGAAGGGTATGATATGGTCAGTATCATTTAGGTACTAGTCAATGAATAACAAAAAAACGTTATTCGTCATTGCAGCATAAACTTATATAACATGAACTGTATAAACTTTAGTATCTAGTATATAAATGTAGAGAGAGCTAACTAATACTTTATTTCTCACATTATTATCACAAGATTTTACATATTCTCCGGATTGCATCGTAAACCCGTTTTTTATCGACCATTTTTAATCAAGGAATCTGAATTTTTTATAGATCAGAGTATAATATATCGTTGATTTCCTGTAATTCTAATATTGGGTAATACATTAGTTTTTGTGAAACGCGCACTGAATTACACTTTATTTTAACCACTCTTAGAGCTGCAGATATTAATATATAAAGTTTATTGCTTTTAATTAAACTTATAAAATGAGATTATATTCAATGCATTAATTAATAAACTTTCTTTCATCAGTTTCAAATAACGTTTAGAATTTAATTTATATTCTCATCAAAATACGATTTTTGCATCTTATAAACTTTTATATTGATTTCAAATCCCATTCTCAATTTGGAGTATTTTTCTAAGGAATAGGATTTTTGAGCGCTCTAATTAACTTAGCCAATAAAAAAAGCTTTTTTGTTATGTACTTTTATTGTACTAAAAAGATACAATTATGTTGACTTACAAATCCAATACAATGTTTGTAAACAATTCAGAAATACACTTATATCCTTAATATACAAAGCAAAAACAGTGAAACCAAATGTGTTTACTTATAAAATTTGAAGAACTATTTGTATTTTCGTCTATCAAAATCTGTTTACAAACTATATTTTCTCAAGTTGACGTTTTATTTTAGAAATAAAATTTAAAACATAATCACTACCGATTATAGAGACTGGTAAGTTTTTACCGTTTTCGGGGACGTAAATAATGAATCCTTGTACATTTTTATCTTTATCAAATACAGGACTACCAATGTCTTCCTAAGATAAAAGTTTTTTATTAGTTTTTAAATAAATCTTTAGTTGTAACAAATTAATTCCAAACATTTTTACAAAGTTTGTCAAATTATTTACCATCTGGAGCTTTCCTGTTTCCGGTTTAACGTCTAAACAGTTTAAAAGAACATCAAATTTATCAACATTATATCTCTTTGCACATTCTTCATTTCCCAATACTCTAGCAACGACACTTCTTAAATTTGTTAGTTTTATTCCTGGCGGCTAAAAATCATTCCAATTTTTAACAAAATTAAATGAGGAATCTAGTCATTGGAATACATTACAATATTATCATACAATAAATAATTAGAAGAAAATTTTTAATTACATGGTCAGGTTTTGCTGACATTCTTATATAAGATAAGAAAAAATATTCTATTAATAGTATTATAAAATTTACTAGAATCGGAGATATTCCGAGCCAATCTGAAATTTGTTTCTGAACCATATCCAAATGAATCCGACTCAATTCGAGGCCAGAATTATTCGGATTGAATCGAATATAAAACCGATTCAGATTATTTTGGATTAGAAGTCTCGGATTGGGGAAAATTGATTATTAACCGATTTGTATCGAGCAAGAAGCGAGATTTAACGCTTTTTTCCGATTAGCTCGGATTGACGCAGAAACAGATTTCAGAAAAAAAGGATTGTTGACCCATACTACTTCGATTAGAAAAATATATAACTGCTATTTTATTGGTTGGCACAAGCAATTTTGTTGTTGATCCCTGCTGGAAGTAAAAAGAAAGAAATCTTATCCTTTTGAATCACTTTGAATCTTTATTATAGAAAAAGATAGAAATAATTTATTCAATTCTATCTTTTTTTCATTCGAAATTCATGTTTATCTTTTCTAATAACTACTTTTCAATCCATTCCAATCCTTCATCTATCATCCTCAATCTTCTTCTATCTATTTTTCAATATAAATTCACGTCTATCTTTTCCAATACTTACTTTTCTATCCCTTACAATCCTTCATCAATCCTTCTTAATATTTTTCCACCTCTTAGTCAATCACAATTCACGTCTATCTGTTTCAATCTCCCCTTTTCTATCTCATTCTATTCTACATCTATCAGCGTCAATCTTTTTTTATCTCTTTGTCAATTTAACTTCACTTCTATCTTTTTCAATCTTTCATTCTCTATCTCACCCTATGCTTTATCTATCCGCGTGAATCTTTTTCTATCTTTTAGTCAATCTAAATTCACGTCTATCTTTTTTAATCTCCCCTTTTCTATCTCATTCTATCCTTTATCTATTCACGTGAATCTTTTTCTATCTTCTTGCCAATCTAGGTCTGTGGTTATCTTTTCCAATCACCTGATCTCTATCTCATCCAATCCTTCATCAATCCACCTTAATCTTTCTCTATCTCTTCGTCAATCTAAATCCACGTCTATCTTTTTCAATCTCCCCTTTTCTATCTCATTCCATTCTACATCTATCAAAGTCAATCTTTTTCTATCTTTTTGTTAATCATAATTCACGTCTATCTCCTTCAATATCCGCTTTTCTATCTCATTCTATCCTTCATCTAGCAATTTCAATATTTTTCTATCTCTTATTATCTCTCCTTACAACAAAAGAAGATCAGCCCACTACTAAGATATTTTATATTCTTTTTCCATAAGGGTGATTATATTTTATAGCCAATGAAATAATAGTCTTCCCCTATGTAAACTGGACATAATACTTTTTAGAACTGCACTCTTCATTTCGTGGTAAGAATAGATACTGAGGGATATAGAGAAAGATTAAAATTTGCACTATGCGAAGATAAATGAGGGATAGAAAAAGATATAAGTGGTCGATCACGAAAGATAGAGAAAAAGATAGATACTACTTTAGTCGGCGGATAGACTAAGGGATAGGAAAAGATAGATATTACCAGACATAGGGATAGAAAAAGATAGAAATTCCAGATCAGTCTGGATAAGTGCGGAGATAGAAAAATATAGAGTTTTGGGGATGCAAAGTGATGTGTTGGGAGAGATAGAAATGTTCTATCTTTTCCAATCCCCCAGTTCCTATCTTTTTCAAACTTTTTACTGCCAGCAGGGATATGTTAATAACCGAATTGTTGCTTCAAAACTCTGGTATGAAAATCAAAACAAGAAAATTAGTTGCGCTAACTAATCAATTATTTTATAATAATTGTTTATCAATATGTTTTTAGGATAAAAATTACAGGTTTCAAGTACGAGTATGTCCATCCTATCACAGTTACTTCGTCGTCAATTTTTAAAGGAGGAAGAATTAACTTATCTTCAATATATCCTACATTTACACAGTTTACGGTTCCTTTAACCTGAAAAGATTTGTTTTTTAAATAAATGAAACATGATTTAGTTGCTAACAAGATTAGGATTTCTATATTAACTATATATACAGGGTGTACCAGAAAAATCGGGACACCTGAATATTTTGGAAACCCTTAAGTTTGACAAAAAATAACCTTCAAATAATTTAGTTATGGTAAAATCAAGGTCACCGTCACATACTTCTCAAAGAACTCTACAACTTTTGTTAGAATTATTTTTTGTCAAATTTAACGGTTTCCAAAATATGGAATATAAAAAATGGAGGTTCTCATTTGAAATTTTCAAGTAACACCCCCCCCCCCACACCTAAAAATAAAAAAAAAACAAGCTGTATATATGTACACTTTATGTCTTAATATTTTTGTCCGACTTGTTTTTAATAACAAACAAGAAAACTCCCTGCAAAAAACGTTTGATCGAAAAGTATTGAATTTTTTGGAATTTCCAATGTGAAAGTGTTGTTAAGCAGATTTCACGATATCATTTTGTGAATGAGATTTCAATACTTTTCAATCAGAGACTTTCTGGTGGTATTCAATCGTATTGGACATCATTAAAATGAATGCAAACTATCGCATTGGAGAAGGATCCATTTTTCCTTTATTTGCTTTTGCATTTAATAGTATATCGTGCAACTAGGGAAAAAAATTGATTTTGTGAGCGTAAAGTTTGATGAGCGAGCAAGGCAAGGGCAACAATCACACGTGTAAAATAAATGTTTTTTTCCCAAGCAGGTATGAATTTGACTCTTTTTCATGCTTGTAAGGCAGGTCGAAAATCGACTTTTTCTCCTCAGTGGGAAGTGGCTAGAATAAAACAGTCACTAGGGAGTAAAAATAACAGTGACAATTTAAGTCAAATTTATGCCATTGTTTTCACTCCCTAAGGACCAGCATGAAAAAAATATCGTGTGTGTCATGGGACACTTTTTGTCCCTTGATGCACAATATACTATTCCAGTCCTACACACGATTTTTTTTCTACTGAGGGGACTAAAAATCTATTTGTTGCCCCGCAGGGGGCAATAAAATGCACTTTATGACCCTCTAGTAGAAAAAGTATTCAAGGGTCAGAAATCCTATTCCTTTCCATCTAAAAGTATTGATCCATGATCTAATATACTAGAAATTATCTAATACACTTAAAATCTCAACTCGAAGTAATCAAAGTTTCAAAATCTTTGGAGCGGTTGAAGTTTTATAACTTACATGTTCACATTTCTGTATGATTAATATTAATCGATATATTGTACTTTAAACTATATAATATATATTACACTGCAGAAAATGAGTAGTTTTGACAACTAATTTATTAATAAGAAGTTTTCCACACATCTTTGATAGTTTCCACGGTTTAATTATTTGAAGTAAAATTTTAAGTACACGAAGAAAAATGGTTGGTTGTCCCATCTAATTCGTTGGAATCTAAGGCGCTATCAAATTAATTGGATGGCATAACAATCACAAGTTGTTTAGTGTAACTATTCAAGAATTGGTTATGCCAACTAATAAACT
Organism: Diplolepis rosae; assembly: GCA_030998225.1. Classification (NCBI taxonomy): domain Eukaryota; kingdom Metazoa; phylum Arthropoda; class Insecta; order Hymenoptera; family Diplolepididae; genus Diplolepis; species Diplolepis rosae. The sequence goes on from JAPYXD010000710.1 coordinate 5,776,110, forward strand.
GGATGGGATAACTAAACTTATTTCTCAGTGTACTCTGGCAAAAGTATCGGATTAAAATTTATTCCGAGCGAATCAGAATTATTCCGGAATCTGTTTCCGAACCATTTTGAGTCATTCCGAACCAATCCGAAAAATGTTTTGTACCTCGTTTGACGAAAAACAGTTATAAATTAATCCGAATAATTCCGCTTCAGTCTAATGAGTCCAAACCAATCCGAACCAAGTTTTCAATACTATTCAATCCAAGCTTGGTTTGATCAAATCTGGATTTTCAATCAAAATCAATTCAAATCATTCCGAACTCGGATAAACTCGGATTAAAAATTCGGTTTGGATAAATCTGAGCACAGATTGATAAGGATTAAATAGTATTGAAATTTCGAATTTCAGTTTCGAATTGGTTTGGACTCATTCGGATTGAAGCGGGATGAATCAGATTAATTTATAACCGTCTTTCATCAAACGAGGTACACAACATTTTTCGGATTGATTCGGAATGACTCAGAATGGTTTGGAAACAGATTCCGGATTGGGACAGAATAACTCAGATTCGCTTGGAATGAATTTCAATCCTATACTTTCGCCTGGAATATGTTACGTCATGTATTTAAATAGTTAAGGCTCATAAATTCGAAGGTTCGAAACTTCAAAGCTTTGAAACTTTCGAACTTCGTGTAAAATCAGTAGCCCTAACGGGAACCTACATAGGAGCCTATATATAAACAGAGGTTCATATGTGGATATTGACAGTTGCAAAAATATTATTAAAATTTCAAAAGTTGCAGGATTCCTATACTACGCAGCCATATCTGATTGGTTTGCAACATTTTTTATACTTGCTTATGACAAGACGGCAGAAAGACTCTCACCTCAACGAGAGCAACATAGGAAGGACTACTCCTCCTGTTTTTATGAGAAAATTCATATTCATACGCCTTTCCGACATGAACAGGCAGAGAAAAATGATTGAAACTATCTTTATAATAGAGCTGAAAGTACGAACGATTGTCATTTATTTCTCCTACATATTTATCTGTTGTTAATATGTAATCATTATTGATCAAAGATCCAGTAAAAATGTAAGAATGTTTCATAAACAATCCATATATTAAAACCACGAACGAATATTTTGCAATTGCTTCATGACGACCACTTATAACTTTATTCTCCAATAAAGTTACATTGTTTCCTGAAATATGGAGAACACTTAATTAATTTATGGGCAATTTTTTTTTAGGTACACAATTTATATATATAACGTTTTGTATCTCGTTTGATAAAAAACGGTAAAAAATAAATCCGACATAATCCGATTCATTCCGCTTCACTCCGAATGAATCTAAACCATATTTAAACCCGGATTAATCTGGTCTCGGATTAATCTAAATTGATTTTTCAATCTGAATGAATCCAATATTGGAATGATTCAATTGATGCCTTAAATTAAAACGGAATGAACCAGATTAAGTCGGATTGATTCTTGACTGTTTTTCATCAAACGAGATTCAACATTTTTTTCTCATTGGTTCGGAATGATTTTGAGTAGTTTGGAAACAGATTTCAGAATAGCGCTGATTCGCTCGGATTGAATTCCAAATCAAAACTTTCGCCAGGGTTAATTTCATTTCCGTTCGAGGCCTTTGAGTTCGCGCGAATTAAGTTGGGATTAAGTTTGGAAATGGTCCCATTGGCCCGGGAACAGATTTCGGATTGGATCAGAATGAAGTTACCCTCGCTTTGCTCGGGCATCAAACTTCACACTCGCAAAATAAATTTTTATTTCCCTATAGTTGCACAATGTACTATTCTTCTATTTTCGTGGTTCAAGGTGGCTATAGGGTTATAGATCATGATAAAGTGCAATCATAAATTTCTACGAATAGACTAAATAAAATAAAATTGTACAATAAAACATAATTATAAAACAATAAAAGAATTACAAAGTATTGTCATGTCCCGCGACGTATTTGAATGTATTTCATACACACAGGCTGGATTGAGTTAGAAATCTATAAGAAAATCGATAAAGGGGAATAAGGAGTAGGGGAAGTAGGGAGCAGTATAGGGCCCCTTCTCCTCTAAGAAAATATGACTACGTCACGATTTACGCTGACCGTCAATTTGTATGGAAAAATATAAAAGAGGCCCTCAACAAGATCGAGCAGTTAATTATTCGTCTGGTTCGTCACTTAAATTTTCCTTCGGAATTATCACTGGTCTCGCGACAATAGTTCAGTACGATATTTACAATTTAACTCCGAAAATCTCTTAGTTTGAGATTAATAAAATTCGCCCGGGACAATTTAAAATCCAAGCTCGAGAGTCGTAAAAGTCATCGTGGACTTGGATAGACCTTTGTAAAGATCTTCGAACAGTGTCATAAATTAGATCACCGCCTTTACGGAATATACCTGTGCGGCTTATATCCCCGTCTCTCTCACAAACCTTGACTACACCTGTGGGGATCCTGCGTACCACGTATTCACCGCCGTGTGGATTAACCCTCAACGCAACTCAACGAATCATAAAGGTAACGAACCTCTCTCTCTCTCTCTCTCTCTCTCTCTCTCTCTCTCTCTCTCTCTCTCTCTCTCTCTCTCTCTCTCTCTCTCTCTCTCTCTCTCTCTCTCTCTCTCTCTCTTTATTTTCTGTCTCTCTCTCACCCAGGTACCAACCAGCCTGTGCCTACATTTATGTAGGTATAAATTTTGTTAAATGTGTATAGTGACCTTCAATCAATTAAATAAATCCAATTTGTATTAATTTGATAATCGTTGTCTTTCATTGACTTATTCTCATCCCTAAGCGAGGATCATTCGATCCTAACTTAAAACGAGGAACCTTTGATCAAAGTAAGTATTTACTCAGTTGTGACGTAACAATATTAAAACAATGATAAGAAAATAATATGATTATGAAATAATGAAAGAATTATAAAATAATAATAATGAAATCGAGTCTAACATCACGGAGAAAAATGGATGTTCAACTATGGGACAGCCATCTTATATGTTCAATTGTAATATCTATATGTTCAACTGTAATATCCAAGATATTAATCTCTGCATAATTTAACATCTTGGATATTACAGGTGAACATCTAGATATTACAACTAAATATATAAGATGGCTGTCCCATAGTTAAGCATCTAGATGTTAATTCTAAACATCCATTTTTCTCTGTGATTGTGATCCAGAATTTAAAATAATTGAAAAAGAACAAAAACATTTTTTTTTGTTTATTCCAAAACTTTTTAAATAATGCATGAATAAATCTCAAATTTTGGGTTTCTTCATTATTTATGTTAGTCTATCAATCCTTAAAATTTCAAGTAAATCGGAAACATGGAGTCCTGAACCCGTCCGATTTGGCATGGAACAAAGAAAGCGAAGAAAAATATTATTTTAGGTTAGGATCGATTATGGCTAATTTTCCCGTACTACCTTAGATTAATCGAACTGTATTTTGAGTATATACAGTCAAAACAGGCGATTTCATCTTAAATACTCGTAAATTACTCTTTCATACACTTTTTCACTATTAAATCCAGTAAAATTTCCAGTAGAGTTATTCATGTGGTATCAATGACTGTACGCATCATACAACGTGCATAAGAACAAGTAGGGTATGGAGATATTCCCTCTCGCGCTCGTTGCAGAGAACACTCCGATGTTCGAGCTTCTCGTTGGAGGGAATCTCGAGTGTAGATTCCTTAATTTCCATCAAGCATTATAAGATTCCATTAACTAACATAAGCGAAAAAATCTTAGCAATCATGTTTCAGTTTTAATTATTTTTACATACCTACTGTTTTGGCGATAACTACAAAAATCCAAACCAGACAAAATCTTGTACTCTGCATTTTGAAGGCTTTTACGTAACCTGAATTATTTTATGTCAAGCAGAATTTATTCGTATCACTGTTATATATCAATTTTACTAGACTAACGTACGCAATTTGATATGCAGCGATTGGAGTAATAAACTTATATGATAATTTATCATTCCTATGTATATTACATTTTAGTATTATCAAATCAAAATAACGAATTTCCGCTGAATAAATTACCCTTGACTGTTTACCTTTAAAGTCTGTATTAACTAAGTCATTTTTTAGACATCTAAAAATTTCAATCATCGCAAGTCACTCAAGCCACAGTTTAAGAGAAATACATTTTCTCTCAGCATTAACATTAAATTGTATTACTTTTAAACATAAAAGTATAAAACAGGATTGAAAATCCCCTTCTTTGATTTTAAGGGGTTATAAAACGTGGAAATTTATTGAAAATAGTAGATGTCAAATTTTACACGAATCAAGCACCTTCTCATATGTGATGAGAATAAAGAATTAATTTCGCTACTCTGTTAGAAATTTCTACCGTAATTTCCCGGATTACGTGACTGGAGTTTTATTCAGTTACAGTTTCGTAAAATTACGATAGAATTTCAGAAAATTTAGTTACTTTTTAGTAAATTTGAGAAATAATTTATTAATTTTCAGTTACAAAGTGCTGAATATTCTGATACTTGAATGTAGAAATCCTGAAACTTATAACAGGAATAATTTTACGTTTTGGGTAACTAAAGTTTTGTGCAGTTACATGTAACTGAAAATTTTGTTACAGTTTCGTAACTTTATGATAAATTTTATAAGAATCCAGTTACAGTTTAGTAGTTTTAAGATACATTTTATTAATGTTTTATGATACCCTGAACCTGAATTAAAAAAAAGTGTTTTTTCAAGCTTGTATGTACGTTGGTCCGTCTGTCCGTCCGTCGTTGTTGTCGTCGTTTATAGAAACAATAAAAGGAAAAAGCAGGTTCGTTAACCAGGCATATCTGATAAAAATTTCGAAAATGAGAGCATTTTTAGTAATTCTTAGAACTACTTTCTGGGAAAGTCAAAAATTTCAATACTAATTTCTGAAAGTAATTAAAAAGCTCTACAAATTGCCTTGATAAAAATTTTTAATCAAACCAAAATTAGGAAATCTACATTATATTAAAATTTGAAAAATATCGATAATGAAATTCCATTTTCAAGTCAAACTATACGAGAAATTAAAAAAAAAACGTTATTATACAAAATTATTTACTTGGAAAAAATCTAAAAATTTTAATTGAATAACATTTTTTATAAGGTCTATATTTTCAGTTTTTATTTAAAAAAATACTATTCAGAATAAAAAATTATATTTTATAATTAAAATATGCGATATACAAAAAAAAACATTATAACACAAAATAATTTGCTTGAAAAAAGGTCTATACATTTTAATCTGCGCATTTCTTGATAAGGTGTTTATCAATAGTTATAATTGTAATAAATAACATTGGAACTTAAAAAAGCTAATTTTCAGCTAAACTAGGCAAGATAAGAAAAAAAATTTTAATATAAAATTGTTTGCTCAAAAGAGGTTTATACATTTTATTTGCGCATTTTTTGATAAGATATATATTTTTCGTTTTCATTAAAAACAATTAAAATTAATAAATTATAATTAGATAATAAAAATTGAAAAATAATAAAAAATCCTATTTTTCAGCTAAACTATGAGAGATAAGAACATTTCAGAAGACAAAATTGTTTGCTTAAAGGAAGTATATCAATCTTCATCTACGCATTTTCAATAAGATGTATATTTTTGGTTTCATTTTCTAAAAAAACAATTGGAAAACAAAAGTCCTTTTTTTCTTTTAAATTGCGAGTCTCAGTTCTATCGTTTCGATTGTGAATATTGAGCGCGAAGCGCAACTGTTGTGGATAGAATGTATTCCTCAAAATCAAAGTAAATTTGAGAAAAGTAAATTCACATCAATAATATTATAAAATTTACTTGAGTTATTGTGATAAATAATGAAAAATAAACTTGAGTGCCCGCGAGAGACACAAAACCGATTGCGAAGCGCGTTATAGTTTTTAACTAATTTATCAGTTGATATAACTCAAAACAACTGATTTTATAGTTAGAATTCAGTCACCGATTAAAATTAGTAAAAAAAGTATATATTGAAATTATATATATTAGAATTGCACGCATAAATAGATAAGTGAAAATATTTTGTATATGTTAATTCTAATAAATATATATACATATACTTACCATATGCTCCACTAATTGTGATTATTGTACCATAGAGCACATAATTAAAAATCATCTTCATTGTTCCGCTCACGTAGAAATCCATACTTATTTAGAAAGTCGTAAAAAAATTGATTCTCATTTATATGTAGATATATATCCACAAATATCATTGGATAAATAATGGATATATGTCATGGCAACGCATCTAGAACATGTAAAAGAATCGTGTTTTAGTTAGATTGATAGATTTTAACGCATTTATACACTATATCGCGTTAACATTGTGTATACATTTATTTATGAATATATAACTACTAGTGGGTAAAGTGATATAAGTTATAAAAATTGATCAACTTTCTTATACCAAATCAACCGTTAACCGGTAATCGTGAATTGTAAAGAATTAAAATTTTTTAAAAACACACTGAGAGAAAAGGAAAGTAGTCGTAGCAACTTTAGCTGTAAAGTTAAAACTGTTGCAGTTGCATTGACTGTATTTTTAGTTGGAACAAATATAATTATAGTTAGTGGAACTATACAACACCTAACTGTTTTTTGTAGTTCGTTTCGGGGACAATTAAAGTCACACAGTTATCTCCAATGCAATTCGTAGTTAGAAAAACAATGAACCATAATTATGATAATTTTGTATGAAAAGTAATTTGGACTTATTTCGCGCACTTTTAGATTTTATATGATAGAATGTGCTATAATGTTAAAAATAATAACTAATTCTTCACATTTCAGTGTTTTTTTTTCAAAGGATCGTTCGAATTTTTTTCGTTTTCATATATTTTATTTCATATATATATATATGGTGATACAAGATGGTAAATGACGTTTTACGTTAACAGTATACTTTTGAATGATTTCGACTCATTTTACGTAGAAAAAAGAGTTCTCTTTCAAGATTCCGAGTTTGAAGGTAGCCTGGAAAGTTGACAAGTAAGTTAACATTCTTTTTCATGATCGATTGCGATGCATTGGTTCCGAAACTTTGATTTAGCAAATATTTCTGGTAGCATCAATTTCTAGATGCGTTTTTTGAAATAAAAAATTTGTTTTTTTCCAGATTGAAAATTTCAACCTCAAATTTTCCAAACATGGATTTTTTTATTGAGGAAACGCTTCAGAATTTCGAACTCTCAGATTATATTGAAATATTCAAAAGTAAGTTCAAACTTTATTATTTTACAATATGATGTATTTACAATATGCACAATTTTATTTTTCAGAATACTAAGTAATTTATTTCTAATGTTAATTAGAAATTTTTTCTTCAAAATTGTTCAAATTTTTTATTTCATTAGTAATTTTTAGTAATGATAATTAACTAGTCTTTAAAAATCACTTTTATTAATATAAAAATGAACTAAGAATAATGATTTAATCAAAATAAATGATTCATTAACGTTATTTTAAATTGATGAAAAAATTTATTTGAATTTTTACGTAATGAAAATGGTTATAATAATTTTAAGATGAAGAGAAATCGAACACATTATACGTTATATTATGCAATGGCTCAAATAAGTAATTTTTAACTAGTTAAAATTATATTCAGAATGTATATCAATTTATTTAAATATTATATGTGTGAAGGTATCAATAAAAAATGATTTGTGAATTTTGTAAAAGACAAATCCCTCGGGGTTCAATAAAAAATCATAAAAAAATTGTCCATGGCATCGAAGCAATCGAAAAATATAAATGTACTATAGATGACTGCAAAAGAGTCTTCAATATTAAAAATAGCTATTTGAGACACGTAAGACTTCAGCATCGAGAAAGGGCAGAAAGTAAAATTGGTGAAAAAGTCAATTTTTCTAATTTAAGTTATAAAAGTGTCGATCAAAGTCATTGCGATGATGTTGAAAGTTCTTCAAATCCTCTTGTGAAGCAAGGTAATTCTAAAGAAACCATTGAAAATTTGAACGAAAATCCATACATAGTTCAAAATAATTATTTTCGAGACTTTACAGAATCTTTAGTACCAGGTAATTTATATGTCGATATGATAAACGATTTTGAGAGAAATATAGAATCGAAGGAAGATGATCATTTTGCGAATAATTATATTTTTCAATGTGATCCTGAAAAATGCTCCTGCAGAGAATCTGTAAATAGCGATTTTTCCTTATCTTCTCAAGCTATGCAAATGGCTTGCAAATTATGTTCAGATCACAAATTGAGTCGTTTGCAAATACAAAATACTGTACAAATGTTTCACGACTTTCTCAACTGCGAGTATGTGAACGAAATAAAAAAAGACGTAGAAAACTTTTGTGTTGAGTTTTGGCCTCCTTGTGGGCGACTTAATATTTAAAAAAAATGAAAACGAGCATTGGAAATTATATAAATTACTCGTTCAATTTTGTGTATCGCTCTACAGATGAACTCCTCGTGCATTGAAAGCTTTATTGCTTGAGTACAACGATTTATATTTAAAATTGAGTAAAGTAATGTTAACTCCAAAAGATCACATCGCGTCACATTATCCGTTAGTTATGGATAAAATGTGACCATTGCGCAATATTCGGGCCATGCGTTTTGAACCTTTCCATCAATCGTTAAAAAAATATTGTCAACTTAATTGTAGTAGAGTGAACATTTGTTACTCAGTCGCTTTGAAAAATCAGCTAGCAATTTGTGATGACTTTTTTAATAATTCTCTTTTTAGATTAGATATAAGATTTAACTTGCATAATGTTTAAAACAATAATTGCAATGTAGTTCTTGGGAGTGACATTTATCGTACTGTCAAGAACATCATTGTAGAGAATGTTCTACTACACCCTGAATCTATTGTGGTTGCCAATAATGTTGCTAATAGTAATCCTCTGTTTGGAAAAACTGAAGATTTATATATCAAAGAAAAGTGCGATGGTACTAAAGTAGAACATTTTGCTGTTAAAATTGTATTACTAAGTAGTTTATTCAATGAAAATTTCCAAGCTTATGAAATTAGTGAGGGAGACGAGCATAAATTTTACAACCTGAAAGATTTATATCTGATGAAAACTTACAAGTTAAATTTAGTTTTAGATAAACGTTTCATTGTATTCTCTTAAAAAACATAAAAATCGAATTTTTGTTAGAAATTGTATTCATATATTTCGTTTAATTAGATATTAGTTTGTTCTAAGAAAAAATAAAAAAAAATTATCAAAGCAAAAATTTGTGCATTATTTAATTAATTTTTATTCACCTACAATAATAAAAAAAATTTGATTATTATTTACAGGAACATAATGCAGTTACCACAGCTAAAAAAGATAGTTGAAATAACAAATTTTCAAGAGCTGATACAAATATAATCATTCATTTGGTCCAACTGTATTTTACAGTTGGGTCAGTTTTCACCTACATTTGATTCAAATTAAGTTTTAATAGTCTTCTCAAATATGCTACCGCAGTTGTCCTCAAAACGAACTATAATTTTATAGTTGGCTAACTCGTATTATTACAGTTCTGATCGATTTACTTTTTTCTTAGTGCATGATCATTATTTTGTTTATGAAATATTTTAGTTAAGCGCACAAGATTATTTTGCAAAACAATTGCATTGATTATTATCAGATTGAGGAAAAAGTAAAAAAGTGTCATAAGTTGTTTTTTAATGGGTTTCATAATTATAACAGAATAATAATAAATACAAATTAGGTGGTTGAGTTAGAAATTTTGAAAATAAAAATAATAGATAATGTGGTTCTAAAATGGTGGATGATCCTGCATTTTCCTAAAAAATTAGATAATTTTCAATGTTAAGAACAGTGTATGATGCGAATACAGCAAGTATGGTTTACTTTCTTGAAATTCTCAGCATATTTATACGACCACAAATAGATAATTTAAAAAAATATAATGCAGAAACATTTTTTAGCACAAAATAATACAATAAGGAATTTTAAAAACATTTATTTGAAAAGTTTCGATAAAATATACCTACTAATCAAATTTTACCTGCGAATAATATTGCTTCTTTAAATAATCTATATTTTCAATAAATATTATCAAAATTAAGAAATATAAAATTTAAAACAAAAATGATAAAATCATTGTTTTTTTTCAGTTTTTTAAAAATAGGTTTAAACTTATATCAATAAAGAATATTTTTTAATAAAGAAAAAAATAAGAAACCACAAATTGATACTAAATATTCTTAAGTAATTTGAAGGACTTACTTGAGAATTTCCATTTTTTAGTTCAGATGTAGAAACATCATTGTCCGCAACTATGATGTCCTCACTAATTGGACTATTATTTTCTTCACTAGCATCAATGCCGCTTAGTCGATTGCAAAAATTCCTTAAATAAAATGTTTAAAATAATTCACATACATTTATTTATGTGAAATAAATGTTTTCTCATATGAAATTTATGTTTATTTATGTGAAAATAAAAAATTAATTTTATTTATCAATATCCCTATTGAAAAAATCCTCGAGGAAATCCTCGTGTTATTTTCGGACGAGGAAAACACGACGAAATCCGCGAGTCAGAGAATTAATCCTCGCGGAATTCCTCGCGGAATTCCTCGAGGAATTTGAAAATCCTAGCGGATTTCCTCATGTTTTCCTTGTCCGAAAATAACACGGGAATTTCTACGAGGATTTTTTCAATAGGGTATACATCATCAAGCACAAATCTTCTCCAAAATATGAATAAAAACACATATGAACAGCTTTCAGTTTCATATATTAAATGACATTTTATAATAATAATAAAGTATGATCGTGAAAAATATTTTTTAACCACAGATAAAACGGAGATACACTAAATGCAAAAAAAATCTCGAAAATCTATAAAAATTTACGAATTTATAAATAAACGAATAAAATAAACATTTTGCAAAAATTTTATTTTTCTCTTGCAGGCGCAGAAAGTTCAATTTATTCCATGGAATATATGGAAGCCCGAAGTGGAATTTTATTTTCCCCCGTTTATTTTTAGTCGATATTGATGATATTGTTTAATTAACAGTGTTCACGTTTGAATAAACTTTTCAGGAACGGAACTTTGAAAAAGTGAGGTTATATACAGTTCTATAACAGCCCTACCCAGCTGCCTAAAAGATGTCCGTAAATATGTGACCCCCACATGGTAGTTCCTTAAAATCTCAACTGATGGCGCAGTTGCGCTTCAGCCTGATTTTAACATTGTTTCTTATGGGATAATGTTACAAATAATTTAAAGAATTATATTTATCAATAAAAAATAGTTATGGAACTATCACAATAAATTAACAAACATATAATTCAAATTTTCATCAAAAAAAATTTTTAAATATAATGATAGGAATGGAGAAAATAAATTTTAAACACAGTCGCGTTTCAGCCTGACTTTTTAACATTTCCGGTAAGAAGGTATGGATTAAATTGAATTAAAAGTAGTTTGAATATGGGCGATTTTCCAGCACTTTTAGTCCAAAGCAAACCCGTTTTTGAACGTAAACACTTCAATTCATTTTAGCGTGCCACGTTTGTGCTCGTTTCAATTCCGTTGAATCCTGCGACGAAGAATGAACACGTTTTAATTCTGTCAAGGGTGAAGGATTTGAAGTCAAGTTGATTCTGTTTAATCTCGCAAAGATACTTATAATATTAAAGAAATCTTAATTCGTTTTTATGAGTCAAAGTGTGAAAGAAAGTAATTCAATTTAATTACGTAGGATAACCTAAGAAGTTGAAGTCATTTTAATTTCATCCTGTGAGTGGATATGTGAAACAAACTAATTTTGTTGTTTCTCGTTTAAAATTGAAGTCAATTTAATTCGGTTTGACCACTGTAATGGCAGGAGTTTGAATTCTAATTAATTATTTTGCAAATTTTTTCTAAATAATTTAGATAAATTCCCTTAAAAAATGAAATTGAGAAATAATAAATATGCAATTAATATATCTTAAATAAATTTATTAAATAATACAATGAACGTTATGTTTACTAAATATGACAAAAAATGTAAATGAGAAACTCTTGTAAAAATTAAATGTACATTGATTTAATCAATCCAAAATTATACATAATTGAGAATAAATTCAATTTATAAATTAAAATGACGTATAAACTTAACATGATCGAATAAATAAACTTTTTTCTTTCTTTTTTGAGGGTAATTCTGTTAAATTCCGTTCCACTAAAGCGGTACTTTTTACTCCGTTTTAATCCCGATTAGGTTGGTGGATTCATTTCAATCCATTTCTTTTACGTCTTTAATACTCTTCTGGATTGAAACGTAATTTTCAAAAACGGTATTGAATTGAATAGAAACGTTTCTATCTAATTTAATCCATACTTTCTTACCGGGTTGTTTCGTATGGAATAATTTTACAAACAATTTAAAAAATTATATTCTTTAATAAAAAATATTTATGAAAATATCGTAATAAATTAACAGACATATCATATTAAAAATTTACAGAAAAAAAATTTTTAATAGATACTGATAGCAATGGAGAAAACAATTTTGAATATATATATAGCTTTCCATAGTATATCAAAGTGTTATAATAATTTGAATTGATAATAATTTCCAATTAATTAACAAAGCAATTCACTTCAAAATAAAGTTTAGAAATAAATTTACATACAAAGTAATAGATAGCTGACCATAATAATAATTGCTTTGTTAATTAATTGGAAATTATTATCAATTCAATTATTATAACACTTTAATAAACTATGGAAAGCTATATAAATATATGTATTCAAAATTGTTTTCTCCATTGCTATCAGTATCTATTAAAATTTTTTTTGCTGTAAATTTTAATGTTTTATTGTTAATTTATTATAATTCTTTCAAAAATATTTTTTTATTAAAGAATATAATTTTTTAAATTGTTTGTAAAATTATTCCATAAGAAACAATGTTAAAAAGACAGGCTGAAGCGCGACTGCGTTTAAAATGTTTTCTCTCCATTCCTATCATTATCTATCAAAATTTTTTTGGCTGAAAATTGTTATTATATGTTTGTCAATTTATTGTGATAGTTTCATGAGTATTTTTTATTGATAAAGATGATTTTTTAAATTCTTTGCAACATTATCCCATATGAAACAATGTTAAAGCAGAGATGAGTTGGGAGATTGCTAAAGTAATGGAATAAGAGAATTTCACAAAAGTGGGCTGATAAACGCGCCCTCTGAACGCGTTGCGCAAAAGGTGTACTTTGCGCGTCGGTAAATAATGAAAGTTAGAAAATCCAGAAATGATTTACCATCAGAATTTCTATGGAGGGGCAGCGGCGTGCGCTGCCCTTGTTTCTTCCTCGTCGCTCTTGCACGCGAGAACGACACGTCCCACTTCTCCTTATTCTCCTCGCTTCCTTCATGCAATGCTATTTTTAGATTTCACGCTTTCGGTTATCGAGTCGGAATTGAGAATTGTGTATTTCTGTCGAAACCGTGCAAAAGAGGCGCGAAGCAGACGACAATTTCAAATTTACGAAATATGTTATTTAAGAGACAACACTTTTTTCCGATATTTTGGAAAAAATCTGCCTAAAATAAAAATCTGAAATATCGTGTAAAATTTTATAAGCATTTAAACACTTCAAAAATAAACTTTCAGTAAAATTTGATGCCAATAAATGTTCCAAATTTGAATCAATATATATTTTCCTATTCAAATTTCCATACTTCTTATCAATTTTGTGCATTTAAAAACTTTTTAGTTAGAGAGATATTTTCTATTAAGAAGAGATAAACATAAAATTCAAGTTTAAAATTTACATTCTCAGTTTTATGTTAGCAATATTTTCATCTCACATTTTTGTAGCCTAAGCACAGACTTTTCATTAAAAAAATGAAATGGTCTATGGAAAGGAAAAATTTTCTAACAGATGTGGATAAATTAAGAAGCTAAAATATGTGTTCATTACTATCTTCATATGAACATGTAAATATTTATCGATATTAAATTTTACACAAAAATTTTTGTCCGAACTGTTCAAATCTTGTTACAATATGACAAGATCATATGGACGAGTTCAATTTTTTTAATGAAATGTTTTGTAATTTTTAATTTGTCTGTTCTTCTGAAATCGGAGGAATATTTGAACAATAAACAACAAATTTTCCAATGGAATTCAAGGTCAATAAATGCTTAAAGTTTTATATTAAAATTTTAATTACAAAAATTTGAAGCTTCGTAACTATAACATTTTTTAGAATTTACATCTTCTACATGACAATTTGTATATATATATAAACTACCATCGGAAATTACAGAGGTTGACCTGGAGTTTCAAGTTTCGTTAAAGTGATTTATTTTATAGAAAGATATTACAAAAGAAATTTTAATTTAGATCTCTTTGAAGGAAATTAATAAGTATGTAAAAAAATTAAAATTTTAAATGATTTTTTTAGTATGTCTTCATAGTGATTTGTTAACCTAATTAAAATATTTTTAGAAAGTCTTTTCTGGATTCTATATGCTAGGGTTGAACACGTTACAAAAAGTCGTGTAATTTTAAAAATGTGTATCCCCATACCAATGAAATCTTAAAGTGTGCTGTTCGATAAAATATTAGATATAATATATTTTACTTTTGAATAATCAAACCTTTTATTTATACTTATATATTGAAATTTTCATTTATAATATCACGGAGAAAAATGGAGATCAGGAGAATACGAGCGATTACTGAGAATTAAGAATGATTACTATAAAAGAGAAGAGAGTATTTGACAGCACAAGACTGATTCCCAAACAGTGTAACACTCTCTTCTGTCATCTAATAATTTTTCCTATTTTCCAGTAATCACCCATATTTCTCTGATCTCCATTTTTCTCCGTGATGTTATGTATTCTGAAAGTTTTTTCAAAATGTTTTATTCTAAAGGATTTTTTTTCAATTTTACTTCATACCAAATTAAAGTTAATGTACGATTTCGTGTGCTAATTTTGATATAATTTATGTATTTTTCAAATATTTAAACCTTTTATACTCAAACATTCAGAATTATTTTGAATTAAAAATGTTTTAATAAATTGCATTGGCTTTAGGGTCCATAAATGAAGAAGTCTATTATAAATTAAATCAAGGGTCATTACAATTTACTATTTTAATTGTTTCAATAAAACATTGAATAATTTAAAAACATTAAACATATTAATACTAATAATTTACAAGATTACAAAAAATCTATTTTCTTCCAAATATTTAAAAAAGGAGGAGAATTCATAGACTCTTTTAGAGAAAACGATTTTTTGTATTATCGCTTATTTTGTATCACACATATTTTGGTTCAAAAATGGAATTTTTTATTTTCAATATTGTATTTTTTAAAACCAAAATATGAAATATATATCTTGTCAAAAAATGTCCTACTGAGAATTTGTAGACCTCATTTAGGCAAATAATTTTCTATCTCAACGTTTTTTTCGTATGTCACATATTTTGTTCAAATAATGGAATTTTTATCGTATTTTTTTAAATTATAATGAAAAATATACGTTTTATTAGAAACTATATCTGAAAATATTTGTATATATTATTGAAACGAACAATTTTCCATTCTTACGTTTTTTTCGTATTTCACATATTTTAGTTAAAAAATTGGATTTCGGATTTTCAATGGTATTTTTTTTTTTAATTAAAAAGAAAAATATACATCTTATGAAAAAATGTTGCAGTTCAAACTTGTAGATCTTTATATCATATAGGTTTGGTTTCGTCGGTCTTGCGGTCAATAAAACAACATTCTATAAAAAACTCCTTCATTATATTTGGTCAAAAATTCTCCTATGTTTCAACCTCACTGCGGGTCTTTATCAAGGAATATATATGTCACTAAAAATTGAACAAATCAATTTACCATCAAATTTTTTTTTCCAAAGAGAACTATTATATATGTTGTGTTGATATAATAAATAAGTACTTACATTAATTACAAAAAAACGAAAGCACACATGAAGATTCAGTCTTATTCTTGAAAATGTTATTAAAATTAAAGCCTCAAAGATTGAGGGCTTCAATAATTTAAAATTACATTATAATACGGTGTGTACAATCCGATGAAGCAACGCAAACTGTAAGAGAGACGAAGATACGATAAATTGAATTAAATTCACCAATGAAAAGCGTGCTAAAGCTTGAGAACACAAACTTGAAAATCATATGTTAAATAATGCCATGGCAAATTCGATTAATATTCATAATTTCAGCCTTACAATTTATTGAAATATTAATATTTTTATTGATATAAATTGATTCAATAATTTTTCTTTAATGTTGTTTTATTGACCCTAAGACCGACAAAACCAAACCTATATATGATATAATAATATAACGGTCGAAGAAATGGTCATCCGTTCTTTATAAAGGAAAAAAACAAACAAAAATTCTAGCCTGTTGTTTACAAATTTCTAAGTTTTTCGTTCATTTTATCCGGTTTTCTATATACAGTGAATTCTACATACTTTTTCCAATTCGTGTTGTTGCTTACTGGACTTCTTCATTTTGAATTGCAAGCAATGAGATAAGATTTTGAGTTTCATTATTATCCTTATTTTAACTATCTTCTACATTTTTATCTTTTACGAAAATTTTGAATTAATCTTTCAATTTATGGCACTGAAGAAGGCCCCCATATGTGGCCGAAACGTTTGCCTTCTCTCTTTTTTTGCGTTTTTTATCGTAAGTAGCATTGATAATATTAATAGAAGAAAATAAAAAGAGGCTGACCCAATGCCAAAAAAATGAGAAATTAACAAAAATTCTTTGAATTTTGGGTCAATATAATAGCAGACATGTCATCAAACATGTCACTTTACAGTTATTACTTTTGTAGATCTTTATGTAGTAAATTTTTGATCATAACTTTTATTCGTATCTCGTATAATTTAACTGGAAAATGGATATTGACTTTTTTCAAGTTTTAATATACTGTAACTTTCTTAAATTTATTTTAATTGCAAAATATTATCAGGATAATTAGTAGAGATTTACGAGAATTATCAGAAACCAGTCTTAAAAATTTTGATTTTTTCATAAAGTTTTTTTCAAAAACACAAAAAATGCTCCTATTTTGACAATTTTTGTCGGATGTAGCTGGTTAACGAACTTGCCTTTACTTTTTCAGCTGCGATAATGTATGCATAAGCTCAATTCAATCCGACAATTTTTTTCTATCCAGAGTTATCGAGTATATGACCTATTACTACTGCAGACGGACAGACAGACAGACAGACACTTTCGTAAAAACCGTTTTTTCTGACTCAGGGGATCTCAAAACGTAAAGATTTGACGAAAATTCCGAAAATTATTTTTCACATAAAACCAAAACCTTAATTCTCATATGATGAGAATTTCAAAAGACATCAAATTTAGATCTTTCTTAATAATATTAATAACTCTAAAATTAATTAACATTGTCAAAAGTCTGTAGTCTCATTTCAAAGGTAAGTTTTCATAGTATTTTTCTAACTAATTAAGATGTTTTTGGAATTTTTCTGCTAGATTCTGCTCTAGAATCAAAGATGGTAATGAAAAATCATCAAATTTCAAATGATGATTGTACTACATTCATTTGAAGAATTCAAAAAATCCAAACTATCAATATTTTGATAAAAATTTCTAAATTTATTAAAATATGATATACATCGATTTTTAAAAACTTTTTGAAGAAGCTACATATTTTAAAAATTGCATGACTTTTTTGAATTCTGTTCAACCCCAAGATAGAATCCAGAAAAGAATTTCTAAAAATATTTTGATTAGGTTAAGAAATCACTATGAAGACATACTGAAAAAAACCTTTTGAAATCTAAATCTAAATTAAAATTTCTTTTGTAATATCTTTCTATAAAATAAAACACTTTGACGAAAGTTGAAACTCCAGGTCAATCTGTAATTTCCGATGGTAGTTTATATATATGTATACATACGAATTGTCATATGAAAGATGTTAAATTCCAAAAAATTGTATTCAATGTATTTTATTTTTTAATAACCGTTTGTCGACTTAGCTTCATATCAAGAAAAGTTTGAGGTGTAAATTCACATATAATTTATGTATTTTCTTAAATCAGCAAACACTTCATTTACATTCATCTATTGAAATTGCCATATGTCTTAGGTAAAAAAAGATAATTTTGCTTCCAAAAATAGAAAAATTATTATTGAAGAGATCATTTCAAAGAAAAGAGATTAATTTCCAAGAAAAATATTTGAAGCATAAGAAAAAATAAATTTAACAAATTTTATTTTTACCCCGACTTTTTTTCTTATCGCTTCAAACCAAATTTAAAAAAAAATGATGTGATTCAAATAAATCAAGAATCGTTTTTTCAGGAAAAAGACCTAATACAACCTAGCCGTTTCCATATTTCTAAAATGAATAAGTTTTTACCAAATTCAGTAATTTTTTTACAAGAATTTTGTTTTGGAAATTTTATTTTTAATGCTTTTAGCCATTAAAGAATTTATTATAATTTCCAAAAAATGAAAACGGTTAAGTTGTAGAAAGCCTTTTTCTTAAAAAAATTATCCGTGATTTCACAGAATCACATCATTTTCTAAAATTTGGTATGAAGCGATAAGAAAACAAGTCCGGGTAAAAATAAAATTTGTTAAATGCATTATTTTTTTATGTTTTAATTTTTTTTCTTGGAAACTATTCTCTTTTCTTCCAAATGATCTCTTCAATAATAATATTGCTATTCTTGAAAAAAAATTTATCTATTTTTGCCTGAAGTCTAATTTTTGTGGATGAACTACAAACAAAAATGTTCAAACCCTTCATTTTTGAAACTTGTATTTCATCTTGAATGATATCTTATTATAAAATATTCTCTGAATAATTTAAAAAAAAAATGCTGAAATCGATATTTTGTTTCGAATCTTTAAGCATTTATTGACTTTAAATTTCATTAAAAAATTATTTTTCAAGTATTTAAATCATCTTAAAATTTCACAAAATCTTTTAGATACTTATTTCAGATCAATATTTTTCAAAGTAGATAGAAAAAAAGTGTAATTTTTTTAATGTTATAGTCCGTAATTTTGAATTCTGCGTCTATTTCGCGCCTCCTTTGCATGAAGTCGAGAGAAATACAATTTCTGATTTTAACTCGACAACCGACAGCGTGAAATCGAAGCGAGTTAGTGGGGATACACTGACATGACGCGCTTCATTGTGTGTGCTCCCACATATTATTATAACAGCGCGGACCTTTAATTTTAGTTCGAAAAAGATCCGAAAAAGCTGTACGCAATTGGGGGCGCTGCAAAAGTGATAAACAGTAGCTCTGTTTTACCCTTCAAGTAGTAGCATGAACCTTTCATTTTAGTTCCCAACAGCATTTCGCAATAGGGCGCGCTGCGGAAAATCACTCGAAATTAAATACATTACTTTAGCAATCTCCCAACTCATCTCTGGCAGAGATGAGGGGGGAGATTGCTCAACACGTGCATTCGATTTCGAGTGATTTTCCACAGCGCATTCTATGGAACTCTGCTTTTGCGAACTAAAATGAAAGGTCGATGCTGCTACTTGAGCGGTAAAACAGGGCTGCAGTTAAACAATCTGCTAATGTCGATAGAGTAGATCAGAGAAGGTAACTCTAATATAATAAAAAAGCGAAATAAAAAATCGATGTAGAAATTTTGAAAACTTTAAAAGATATATTCATTTATCTTAATTTTGAAAACGGAACAAATGCCTAATCTAAAATCTTTTTTGTATAATAATCTATGCTTTCTTCATATACCAAAATTTGGAATTAAAAAAGTGATTTTCCAAAACAGAAACTTAGTGGAATTTTTTATTTCTCGATACACTTTTCGATACCCTTCCTTGGTCTCGTTTTCCAAAAAAATTTACGTGAAACTTCGACAAAAATTAGGGAAATTTTTCCCTAGATTTTACATGAGCCCGAATGGGGAATATGAAAAATTTGAAAATTTAAAAATACATAACATAGAAAGAAGTGTTTAACATCCATAGGAAATATATGTTGAGAAATTTTCACAAAATGTAAATGAGATTATTCATTTTTAAAAAACCAAACACGTATTTTATCAGTGCAAGCATTGTTTGAATTTTTGAAATTTGCTTCTTAGAAATTCTGCCTCAAGAAGAATGCAAGGAAAATGTCAACAACATTCGTTGTAAGTTAAAAAATTTAATAAAAATTTATGTTCAATATGAGAACGAGGATATTGAAAAATGTTCAATTTCATTAGAGATATTAATAATAGTAAACTAAAATCAATTCTGTTATTAAAAAAAAATGTGTTTAAGTTCATTTCGTAAATATTATGTGTGTTTTAACGAATTTCAAACAACACCCGTCCTCATACTAGCAAATTGTAATTTAAAAATTAAAAATTATTCTTACTATACAGATAAAACTTACCCTGAATATCTAAATTCTTTATATTAATAAAATTTTGGAATAAAATAAAAATAATAAAATATAAATTCACGACGTACAATAATGCGATGCTTGGTGGAGGGAAACGGAAGGGTTTAAAATGATTAACTCATTGAATCAAAGGATGGAAACAAAAGTAATATTTATTAAATAATTTTGATTCACCTAACAGACTCCCGCATTTGCCTGTGCTTCTGCATTACAAAATCTCTATAAGTACCTCACACTGCTTCAGCACAATCCGGCAGGGAAAACCACGTTGTGGAAAAACCTCCGGAAGGAGTCTAACATAACAAATATCAAAAACTAAGACAAATTAAATGAAATAAGATAATAAAATATAAAATAAATCAAAATATCGAACAGCATACTTAAAATTCCTTAAATGTTAACTAAGAATTTCGTAATTAAAAAAAAATTGGTAACAAATTCGACTACGATTTTACATAGATTAGATAACCTACACATATTTCTACTTAGAAAATCAAAACCACATCTTTCCCCCTCGCATAAAATTAAAAAAAGACTTATTTTTCAACAGAAAATAGTTTTGCCGAATTTCAAGTTTTACATTCACTCTGTCATTTATACCAAATTTCTAATTGGAATACTTTAGTCTAAAAATAAAGTTAAATTAAGCAAATAAATTTGAAAATTTAAGAATTCCAAGGTATAAAATTTCAAATAAAAGCAAAAATAACTTTTTACAATACTATTCAAACTTTTACTATTTTGATAAATAAACGCAAGATATTTTTTACACTTTTTAAAATAAATTTCTTGATTCCTTTCATCCTGAAGTTGCATAAGTTACATAGGATCTAGCCAGACAGCTCTGAAAAAAATTTGACTAATTAACGTCCATTCCTATCAATATTTCTATTTTTAACGCATACATAGCTCTTACCTATGAAAAAAGTAGCATCTCTCTCGCAGTAGTTAAAGTGCGAAGCTTGGGGAAACCTACAATTAGAGTAATGACAGAATTATTTGCAGAATATTAATTTTTACTACACTAACTCAAATTCTAAATATGACTGAAATACCTGACAATACCGGAACACCAATGATATTTGACCGAAACACCCTCCTTCAATGAATTTTTCTCTCCTCTTTCTGCTTTTATTTATGAAACCGAAATGTAGTAAACCTTCAATCAAATGAATTTAAAAAAATTAAATATCGAATATTATTTTTAATGGTACTGAAATTGAATATAGAAGACGGCATTAAAATTCAACTACCTACCAGTATAATCGGAATATAAATTTTTCACAAGTTACTCTCCTTTGTCTCCTAAATTCGTTTGAACAACAGTGATGACATCCTTTTGATCCTGCAAATAAAATTATATATTTTTCATTACTTTATTCACTGTGAGTAATTGCTCAATGTTGAATTTTACAAACTTATATATTAGATATATTTACCTCCATGATAAGTGATATATTCTTTCCCTTATAATCGAAAAAAATTCCAGATTTTTCCATCGTGGATATGGACATTAATAACCTCATCTGTTATCAATTATAAATTACCAATTAGCAACTTTACAAAAAATAATATTTGTAGTTGGGTTTTATGACGAATAATATTTTATTATCTAACCTTCTAATTTTAAATGAAGCCTCGATGAATAAAAAACCTTTTGCTATCAACATAGTTTATGACATCCAGAATTACCAATGACCTGAAAATAAAATTATTTATTGTTGATGATGATTATTTTTATTAAAGAACATTGCCTGATATTGAATGCAATATATACTATTTTATTTATAAATATCAAACATACCTCTATTAAACCAAAAATGCTTTATTTCCATTTTGAACTCCAACAAATTTCAATAATAGTGGGTGGGAACGTACATACTCTGTTATTACAAACAATAAATTAGAATTTTGTATTTATATGGAATAAAATATTATTTGACTTTACCAATGCCTTTTTGTGATTCAACCTGCGCTGTGCACAGACAGTTTGGAAGCTTGAACTGCACTTTGACAAATGATGTCTGAATTCTGAAAATTTAATAGAACTTATACTTCAGAAAACGTATAATTATCCTCAGATTGTTTAAAATGATTTGAAAATTTATTGTAAACTGAAGGTCCAGAACGAATAACTCGCTCAGCGCTCGAAAGTGCCAGAACTGTTCACCTGTGATCTCATATTCGCTTGAAATCTTAAAAGTCGCAAAATCAATTCTTTAAAAATATAGACATGTGCAGAATAACTAGATGGAATTTTTTGTATCTCAAGTTTTTTCTGTCGTATGATGACTGAAATTTAAAAACTAAAAAATTTAAAACCTGATATTCAATAAGTTTTAAAATGAAAACCATCGTGTGTTGAATAAAATTTCAAATCGATTGAAATTTGGCACACACACACTATGTACAGTCTATCTATGTACACAAATTTTAAAAAAATCTACAAATTCCCTTTTTTTAATAATATTTAATTGCGAATTGAGGGCGGTGGGTAGTCATGTTACTTTAGTTTCGCAGAAAAAAGTATCGAAGAAACATTAGTTAAAAAAACTTTCTTCGTGACATTTGTTGACTGTTATATAAGAAAGCTTCTTGGTAAGTTTCAAACCAATGCAATGAAAACTGGTGGAAAAATGGATTTTGGAACGTAGCTCTCGACGCCAGTAACGATAGCTCCATGAGTACTAAGCATCATCGAACCAACGTATTTTCACTGTTATCGTTTTCCACGGCTTTATTCTGCCTATGGAGCTATCGATACTGGCGTCGAGAGCTACGTTCCAAAATCCATATTTCCACCAGTTTTCATTGCATTGGTTTGAAACTTACCAAGAAGCTTTCTTATATAACAGTCAACAAATGTCTCGAAGAAAGTTTTTTTAACTCTAAAGTTTCTTCGATACTTTTTTCGGCGAAACTAAAGTAACATGATTACCTACCACCCCTCAATTTGCAATTAAATATTATTAAAAAAAGGGAATTTGTAGATTTTTTTTTAAATTTGTGTACATAGATAGACTGTACATAGTGTGTGTGCCAAATTTCAATCGATTTGAAATTTTATTCAACACACGATGGTTTTCATTTTAAAACTTATTGAATATCAGGTTTTAAATTTTTTAGTTTTTAAATTTCAGTCATCATACGACAAAAAAACTTGAGATACAAAAAAATTTCATCTAAGTTATTCTGCACATGTCTATATTTTTAAAGAATTGACTTTGCGACTTTTAAGATTTCAAGCGAATATGAGATCAGAGGTGAACAGTTCTGGCACGTTCGAGCGCTGAGCGAGTTATTCGTTCCGGATCCTCGATTGAAAAGGAACTCAAAGTATTTATAAAGTTGAAGTAAAAGTGTTATAGCGTAATTGAAGATCAGGATTTTTCTTTCTCATTACCAAATTCA
The DNA here is from genome assembly GCA_030998225.1 of Diplolepis rosae. Classification (NCBI taxonomy): domain Eukaryota; kingdom Metazoa; phylum Arthropoda; class Insecta; order Hymenoptera; family Diplolepididae; genus Diplolepis; species Diplolepis rosae. The sequence goes on from JAPYXD010000710.1 coordinate 5,799,982, forward strand.
GTTTACAGTACAATATATATATATGTGAAAATAAATTCTGCAAAATTAGGGTGTCTACTCAAATTGAGAAAAAAATGACTTGACAATTCCAGGTTTCCAGGTATCATCTCTACATTGTTTCAGGAATAGAAATCTATTCACAGTACTATGATTTTTCTGTTATAAAAGCAGTTCAACTTAGAAAACCTTATTAAATGTACATTTTTTGAGTTTGCAAGCACTTTACATTACAAAAAGAAAGATTTAGAAATGTGGAGGAATTACAGTAATTCAAACTTTCAAAGTTAGCGTTATTTGAAATATTTCAGATCAATATTTTGCTACTAATTTTTATAATTCATGAAAAATGTAACACGATTTGAAATAATTCCTTAATAATTCAGGGTTCTACATATACGAATAGACACCCCGAAAGGATACATAAAAAGTTATTTTTACCTCAATTGTTCATAACAATGTTGACCTTTCTGCCCTTTTTTTTCATGTGAATGTTAGCTGCCTTTCGTTGTCCATTTCGTTCCCGAGTTTTAGCGTAGATTTTCACCCTCAGCATGAATCTGAGGGCATTCAGGCGATGTTCATTGCACGGACCGTCTGCCTTAAACCAGTCTGGGAAATGCTGTTTCGTATGAATTTTAGCTTCTTCTGTCAAATGGTCCAGCAAATTTTCAGAATTCCAGTACTTTTCCCAAGACGAATGAAATGATCGCAGTTGTTCATAAACAATATATGAAAATTGGTCCCTTGGTCTTGTCAGTTTCTCAACTTCTGGAGCATCTTCGTCCAAATTTTTATATTCCCTCAGTCGGATGTAGTACTCGTTATCCTTGCTCTCTTCCATCGGAGTCTTCATCATGTCTTCTCGACAAGATTCACACTGGTTTTTTAGGAAGCATCTAGAAGCGACGTAACCAGCAAAAAAAGTAACAGCATTGAGTTCGTAAAAGGAAATTTCCGGTACTGAATTACTGGATTCTTCCTTTTCCTTCGAGCTTGAATCTTCGGCTTCTTGAATTTCGACATTATTCGCATCTTCTGTTTCATTGAGGATCAAATCTTCATTTCTTTCAATCGCTTCTACAGCCGATTCTATTTCTTCGGTATCGTCATCTTCTTCAACTTTCTTAAGGTGATCCATGATAAGTTGATCGCAGTTCTGTCCGAATTGTTTCTCAACGCCGCTTGGAGAGTTTATCAATAAATGGAGATTTTTATCTCCTATTTGGACATTGGCTCCTGTACCACCTTCAATTTTTCCACTGGAGAGTATATGCCGTAAAGCTAAGCGAACCATCCTTCCTGTCGGATTGCTAACATGACCTCCTCTTTGGCGAAGTTTCGAGAATAAATGTTCCAAAGAGTCTTGATTACAAAGTCCAGCTGCCAATTCAAATCCTGGAAAATCTTTTTGAATATCATGATATGAACAAATAATTGCATTTACTGTTAGTGGTAGACCTTTTAGGCATGGCGCTTTACTTTTTTGATTTTGGATTCGTAGTCCATGTTAAAGACCAATCCAGAAACTTTTGTAGAGTTTCTTCAATATGTGGATTTCTTGGTGACAATGGGCGTTTTGCAGGATTATGAAATATCAATCGGTATGCATTGGCTGCATCTATCACTTTGTCCAATTCTTCGGCGAAATTTGCAGTTCTTTCCCAAGTATCAGGTTTCCCATCCTCTCGATGAATTTTATTCTCCTTGTCCCCTGTATCTCTCCCAGCTAGCCGTATCGCCGCTGCAAATCTCTTGCTGAAGAAGTTCATAGCCCTTTCAACATTCATTACCTCCCAATTATTTGGAGCCATATGCACATCCGTTATATGTCCAAGTAAATTGCTAGTTGTACTCTTTTTGTCATAGAGCCATGCATTTACGAAATCTTGGTAATTGGCTATTATGTTTCCATCTCCATCGTACAAATACTGGTGTGTTCGTAGTTGTTTCAATAAATTTTTAATCAAATGTGGAAAATCAAAACTGCAAAAATACTTTCGTCCCTCATACTCAAAGAAAGGTTTCTCTATAGTTGCTCCAAATGTTTTCCAGATGCAGTGTTGATTTGTAGTTGCCTGATCACAAGTGAGGAATCTTACATCTGCCCCACACTCGGCTAGTTTCGAAAGACAGCGTTTTACAAGATGTGCAATCACATCGCTGGTCACACTCTTGTCAATTAAAAAATATGACATCGGCTGAGAAAAAGGCTTTTTTGCATTTAAACTGTCCACAGAAAACACCAAAACGTTTGTTGCTGGGATGTTTTTTCGGCCCAATGGGCCCAAATCAACTAAGCCTTCAATAAGGTCGCAGTATTTGGAATATTCTTCACATTTTTTAATGCTGAAGTCGTCCCACTTTAAGCCACATATCCTTTCATCTGACGGCAATTGATCCAACTTTTCCTTGCATTTTTCATAAATAATTTCACTGAATCCTGGCTTTATATCATACTCAGCAATCCACCTTCGTACCGATGACTCAGAAGGAAGCCTGAATCCAGCTTTTCTCATATGTCTGTACGCTGATGCAGAATAAAAAGTTTAATCTCTTTGCGAAATCTCTTTCGTCTTTATTATAACGTGCGTTGTTCTGGTGACGAAGTTGCATCGTTACAATTGCACGAGATACAGGATTAAGGCAATGATGCACATTCATAAACTCAGAAATACTGACTTTTCTTCGTTTTATTGCGGCCATGTCTCGTTTGTATTTTTCCTTTACAGCCTTCAATTGTTGCTGCAGGCTCTGAATTTTCCTCGCCATTTTTCCTTCTAACTGACTCGTCATCCTTTCTCAGTTTTTTAAACTTGTTAGTCAAACCCTTTTTTAATGTTTTCCACTCTCTCTTCAGCAGAGAGAGTACCTGTTCCCTGAATGTCATAGCTTGAAGTACTGGGTAATGGAGGTTCGATTTTTGACCATTCCATTTGATCATTTTCTTCATCCAGGGTGATAAACTTATCCTTCTTGGCAGCTCCTGGATAAGTTTTTATCACTTTCGCTCTCTTTACAGGTATTTCATTTTCACTATCAGATGTTTCTGAAATAATTCCTGACGCATCTTTGCCAGTTCCGGTCTCTCTATTCGCTGTTTCATCTTCTTCTTTGTCGGTTTCCCCTTTCTCCTCTTCTATTATTTCCTGTATCTCTTCTTGTATCCTCTTCTCTATTTTCTGTTTTATTCTCTTCTTTGTTTCCTCTTGCATTCTCTTCTTTGTATCCTCTTGCATTCTCTTCTCGGTTTCGTCTTCTTCTGCTGAAGCATTCCAATATGGAATCGGGTTCTGATTCGATTTCAGCCTATTTTTCGTGTTATTCCAAAACGATTCAGGGAAAAAGTGATCTCCACAAAGTCCTGCTTTTCGAAGAGTTGACGCGCTTATCTTCTTTAAATAAGCTTCGTTTCCTGAAAAAATAATTAAAAATTAGAGGATTACCAGACCCTGGCGACATTTTTTGAGAATACAAAAAGAAAGGACGAGTTCGCCAAGCAGCCACATCCGACCTTAATTGTGCAAATATAAGCATTTTTGTGTTTTTTAATTTTTTTTTTTTAATCAGAACTTGCAAAAATGGTTACTGATATTAATGATAGATCTCTACCAATTAACCTAATAAAATTTTACGATTAAAAAAGATGTAGGAAAGTTACAGCATGTTGAAGCTTCAAGAAAATCAATATCTAAATTCCATTTTCCAGTTAAATTATACGTGTTACAAAAAAAACGTTATAATACAAATTATTTACTACAAAAAGATGTACAAATTCCAATCGCATCATTTTTTTTTAGAAAACGTATATTTTCCTTTATTTTGATTTAAATAAAAAACTAATTTAAAGAATTTTAAAACTTCCTGTGAAAAAAGAGACGCTTTCTTCTGTGCCTGCATTCGAGCCTGGAACTTTCGATTGCTGCTAGACTGCTCTAACCAATTAAGCGACACAGGCGTTTGACAACTCCATATCCACCGGAAGATTAATTTATTTTTCCAAACCGCAAAGTATTACGGCTGTAACAATTTCAAATTAGATGGATGAGTTCGAAATTTTTTGCCACTGCCTCGATGATCGTCCAATAATGTAGGAGTGACAAAAATTTCAAAATTAACCACCTATTTTTAAAAAATGTTATTGAAAATCGAAAATTAAACTTTTGAACCATAAAACTAAGAATTTAGATTTAAAACTTATTATGTCATATGTTTATCTCTTCTTAATGGAAAATACTCAGCACATAATTCTCTGTTTCGATAATTTTTAGATGTACGAATATTTAAGAAGTTCATAAGTATTTCACCTTTTTATGAAACTTAAAAATTTCCAAATAACGCTTTGATTGACAAATCTAAAAATTTGTCAATAATTGATCTATTGTATTGTAAGTTTAAATGTAGGACGACTTTAAATTTCACAATGACATTATTTTTCAAGTACTTAAACCTTTCTTCAATTTTTAGAATTCTTCCCGAGGTTTATTTCAAGTGAGTAACTATTTCTTTTTGTAATTAAAAAATCTGCCCGCTTCGCGGGCACATTCTCATCGCGCGCTTCGCGCGCAGCTCGCTTCGCTCGCTCGGTCTTGTGCTCTTCGCATACATTTAAGTTTATTTCTTATATTTTGATACTGAAGCTCAAACCAATTTTATAATAATATTACAGATGATGTGAATTACACATTTTCTCAAAGTCACTGAATTTCTTTTTGAATTTAAGTGAAACAGGAAATTCAATTTACTTAAGGCTCTATCGGCCTTAAGGAACACATTCTCATCATGACACTCGCGCTTCGCGCTCGATTTTCTGTATACATTTCAGTATAACTTTTTAATAAATTACATGATTAAAAGAATTTACTTTCTTCCACATATCTAAAAAGGAAAAACAATCGTAGACTTTATTTAAGGAAACGATTTTGCAGAACAACGCTTATTTCGTATCTCACATATTTTGGTGAAAAAAAATCGAATTTTTTCAATATTAAAAATCAAAACATAAAATATACATCCTGTCCCGAAATTTCTTTATCAGAATTTGTAGACCTCATTTAGGCAAACAATTTTCCATCTAAATGTTTTTTTTGCATCTCACATATTTTGTCTAAAAAATGGAATTTTTTCATTTTTATCGTATTTTTTGGAATTGAAACGAAAAATATATCTTTTATCAGAAACTGTGTCAGACAAAATTTGTAGATCTTTTTGAAACGAACAACTTTGTATTCTTACGTTTTTTTGGTATTTCCAATATTATTGTTAAAAAATTCAATTTTGGATTTTCAATAGTTTTTTTTTTTAATTAAAAAGAAAAATATGCATCTTATGAAAAAATATTATAATTCAAATTTGTAGGTCTTTATGTATTCAATAATATTGTATCATAACGTTTTTTCGTATCTCGTATAATTTAACTGGAAAATGGAATTTTGATATTGACTTTTTTCGAATTTGAATATGCTGTAATATTTCTAATTTTGATTTAATCAAAAAACTTTATCAAGATAATTTTTAGAGATTTATGAGAACTATCTAAAACCAGTATTAAAATTTTTGATTTTTTCAAAAAATTATTTTCAAAAACACAAAAGTAGTGCTCCATCCCTCAATTTTGATTGGATGTGGCTGGTTAACGAACTTGTCCTTACTTTTTCGGCTCCGATAAAGTGTACCAAAGCTCAATTCAATCTGATAATTCTATCGAGAGTTATGCCGCACACGACCTACAGACAGACAGACAGACAGACACTTTCGTAAAAACCCTTTTTTCGGACTCAGGGGGTCTCAAAACGTAAAGATTTGATGAAATTTTCGAAAGTCATTTTTCACATAAAACCAAATACCTTCTCATCCATGATGAGAATGTAAAAAGAAATAGTCACTCACTTGAAATAAACCTCGGGAAGAATTCTCAAAATTGAAGAAAGGTTTAAGTACTTGAAAAGTAATGTCATTGTGAAATTTAAAGTCGTCCTACATTTAAACTTACAATACAATAGATCAATTATTGACAAATTTTTAGATTTGTCAATCAAAGCGTTATTTGGAAATTTTTAAGTTTCATAAAAAGGTGAAATAGTTATGAATTTCTTAAATATTCGTACATCTAAAAATTATAAAAACAGAGAATTATGTGTTGAGTATTTTCCATTAAGAAGAGATAAACATATGACATAATAAGTTTTAAATCTAAATTCTTAGTTTTATGGTGAAAGAATTTTTATCTTACTTTTTTGTGGCCTAAGCACAGATTTTGAATTCCAAATATAAAAATGCTCTACAGAGCTGAATTACTTTATGAATCAAGTAGTTTATTTACAAAGCTTCAAAATTTTGTAATTAAAATCTTGATATAAAACTTTGAACGTTTATTGACCTTGAATCCCATTGGAAAATTTTTATTTTACTGTTCAAATTTTCCTCCGATTTCAGAAGAACACACAAATTAAAAATTACAAAATATTTTATTTAAAAGCTTGGACTCGTCCATATGATCTAGTCAAATTGCTACAAAATCTGAACACTTAGAACAAAAATTTTTATGTAAAATTTAAAAAGGATAAATATTTACATGTTCATATGAAGATATCAATGAATACATATTTTAGCGTTTTAATTTATCCACTCCTATTAGAAAATTTTTCCTTTCCGTACACCATTTTATTTTTTAGATTTAAAAGTCTGTGCTTAAGCTACAAAAATGTGAGATGAAAATATTTCTAACATAAAAATGAGAATGTAAATTTTAAACTTGAATTTTATGTTTATCTCTTTTTAATAGAAAATATCTCTCTTACTGAAAATTTTTTAAATGTACAAAATTGATAAGATGTATGGAAATTTGAATAGGAAAATATATATTAATTCGAATTTTTGAACATTTATTGGCATCCAATTTTGCTGCAAGTTTATTTTTGAACTTTTCAAATGGTTAGAAAATTTTACGGGATTCTTCAGATGTTTATTTTAGTCAGATTTTTCCCAAAATATCTGAAAAAAGTGTTGATTCTTGAACAACATATTTCATAAATTTGAAATTGTCGTCTGCTTCGCGCCTCTTTTGCACGGAGTCGAGAGAAATACAATTCTCAATTTCGACTCAATAACCGAAAGCGTGAAATCTAAAAATAGCATTGCATGGAGGAAGCGAGGAGAAAAAGGAGAAGTGGGACGAGTCGTTCTCGCGTGCAAGAACGACGAGGAAGAAAGAAGGGCAGCGCGCGCCACCACCTTTCCCTACTCGCTTGCTCGCTTCTCACGAACGGGAGGTGCTTCTGTGTTGTGACTGCGTCGGTATCAGATCTGAGCACACTGAAAGGAACACATTCTCATCACGATACGACGATACTCACGCTCAAGTTTTCAAAATTAAATCGAAAAATATAGATTCTATCAGAAACTGTGTCGAATAAAAATTGTAGACCTCATTAAAGCGGAAAATTTTGCATCCTTAAATTCATTTCATATTTCACATATTCTGGGAAAAGATTAAATTTTCGATTTTCAATAGAATTTTTTAAATTAAAAAAATATACATCTGATAAAAAATGTTGTGCTTTTGATTATGACATTATATACAAAAATATGTAAGAAATATGAACATCTTGGATTGTATAATGTAATTATATTCTAGGATTTTATTAAATGTAAATTTTAATAAATTGAGATTTTTAAGTCTATCTAGATTTTTTATGAATACCATAATATTCAATGAAATTCAAGGATGCTTAAAAAAATCATCGAAAAGAAGGGACAACTGAAAAACCTTCAATGGCCCGCTAGCCTTTAAATGTAATCCTTTAATACTTAAAGGATTTCTTTTCAGAAGTTAAGAACAATATTTTTTTTTAAACAATGACATTTTTAACAAAAATGTACATAAAAACTTTCAATTTTGAAATGTTTTCTGGTTCTCAATATATTAACCTCGTTTTCTATGTTTTCATTAAAAAAAACTCATAAGGTATGTTTTCTTCTTTTTCTCTCTTTTTTGATTGATTCTCAAAAAAATTGGTGTATTTTTTATTATGTAAATAACCATTTTGTTTTTTAACAGATCCGTTTCATAATAAATAATTTCATGTCCTTATACTATCGAGAGGCACAATTTTTCAATTCTACAAATCATTCGCACCATTATGATTTTTTATTTTTCCGGTAAAACTTCGCCACATACGAGAACAGTTACAATGCAAAATTGTTCTTTCGAAAAAGATCGAAATTTCAATTTAAATGTTTTACTAAACGATTTGTATTTTTCGGTCTGATTTAAAAAAAATAAATAAATACTGATATTTTTATCCATACTATGCGAGATATGACAAAAAATATCAGCAAATTTTTCAGCAATTATTATAAAATTACTTCTTTCTAACAAAAGTATTTTTATAATTATAAATTAATTAAAAACTCTAAATCACACAGTATAAGAATTGCAGTCAGCAAAAGAGTGGGGAGCCAGCCGGCAGCGAGAAAGAGACGAAAACCGAGAATCGACACTTGAAGAACAGCTTTTTGCATACCTGGCAACGAACATTTTTTGACAAGATTTATATTTTCTTTTGATTGCAAATATTGAAAATATCAAGTTCCATTTCTTAACCATCATATGTGAGATACAAAATAAGCGTTAAAATAAGAAATAGTTTGCTGAAAAACAGTCTATGAATTTTTTCCTTTTTTTTTTAGATATTTGGAAGAAATTCAATTTTTTTTAATCATGAAAAATATTAGAATATTACATAAATGTATACAGAAAATCGAGCGCGAAGTACAAATGTCATGATGATAATGTGTTCTTTAGGCTGATAAAAAAAAACAAAAACACGAAATTTCAAGTCCAATAGGTGTGCTTGGAGAGAAATATGAATGTGCTTGAGACAAAATAGCAATTTTTCAACATTTTCAGGTCAATATTCGATAAGGGTGGTTTATCCAATTTCGTCCCCTATTTTTTTATAACAAAAGGTTGCGTTAACCGTGATTTTTGCGAGTGTTTAGATTTTTTATTAATAGGGGTGGTTTTTTTATTATTTCCGGGAATTCTTACCACCCTTAATATTTCGGGGGTATTAAATGCTTATGCTTAAGACACTTTTTTCGATAAAAAAAGGTTGCGGTGGAGGTGATTTTCGAGAATGTTTAGATTTTCTTATCAATAGGGGTGGTTTTTTTATTATTTCCGGGAATTATTATCACCCTTAATATTTCGGGGGTATTAAATGCTTATGCTTAAGATACTTTTTTCGATAAAAAAAAGGTTACGTTAAAGGTGATTTTCGAGAAAGTTAAGATTTTTTATTAATAGGGGTGGTTTTCTTATTATTTCCGGGAATTATTACAACCCTTAATATTTCGGGGGTAGTAAATTCTTGTGGTTAATACACTTTTTTTGTGAAAAAAAGGTTGCGTTAAAGGTGATAATGCTGATTTTATGTCTATTATTATGAATAAGGGTAGTTTTTAACCCCGTAAATACTAAAGTCTCATATATTTTATTACAGATCATATTGTTAGAGCGTCCTAAGGGTAGGCATAAAAAAAAAATTCGTTATTTTAAAAAATTTTTTTTCATCGTTCATTGAACGTTCAGAACTGTAAGTACATATTTTTTACTCCTTGAGGTAGAATTCCTATAAAAGACAGGAAAAATTCATATATATTTTTCTCAGTATATATTTGTCACTATCAAATTGATAACTATTTACCCGTGTCGAAAATTTTTCAATGAAATATCCAAGCTGTCTTATATGTCTATTAATGATGACTTAATGAGACCGAATCATTGCGATAAAACAAGGAGAAAATTGCATTGTACAGTTTATACTTTAAATTGTAACACGGCCTTTCATGCGTATTTTCCTTGGCATTTTGTGAATCCTACAAAGTCACACAGTTGACTTGACAATTGAACTTACAGTAGTTACAATTCGACTTTGTAAGATCTAAAGAATTCGAAGAAAAATTGTTTTTTGCAGCGTCTCGTAAATGAAAACTGATCGAACTAAATGATAGTAATTTTTGAATTCAGCGAGCTCAAATTACTGTAAAAAAGTTACTGTCCACTCTGCAGCAAAATGGCTGTTGAACAGTGCAATAGTAGCAAAATCAATATCTAATGATAAAAAGAATGATTATAAATAAAGTATGATGTATATTTTCCTAAATTGAACAATTTCTGGAAATTAAAAATTTGTACGCTTCAATTTTTAATCGTTCCATTTTGAACACTTATTGATTCAAAATCAAAATTCATATTCCTATTGTTTAATCTCTAAAAATTGTTTTTTTGGAGTTTTTAATTAGATATTATTTAATATAAAAAGTAATTTATCTGTAAACAAATATGAAGGCTTTCCATTTTTAATAACGTATAGATTGCCCATTCTTAAAATGTTTCACTGTCAGTCATCATCAACTTTTAAATAGGGTATTTTAATTTCTTAAATGTTTAATTATTTTTACTTTTATCGTTAATCAACTCGAAACGTATTTATTATCAAAATTATTGAATTTCTGACACCTTTGATTTTTAATCACATACTTAGGCACGAGAGACTAGTAGGAACAATTTTAGGTGTAGTAGAAGGTCGCAAAAGCATAGGGAGACAGAGAGTAGAATACGTAAAAAAAATTATAAAGGACGTAGGTTGTAGCGGATACCGCGATATGAAGAGACTTGCTCAGGATAGAAGGGGATGGAAAGCTACATCAAACTAGTCCCAGGACTGATGACTATAACAACAATAGCCTTCAAATCTATATTTCAAAAAATTTTCAATTTCATACAGAACGATCAGAATGTAAAACTGAATGTTTTTGAAAAATTAAAGGACATTACAATTACGCAATTAGGACTGAATGGTTTCATGCCTGAAAAATATACAAATTGAAATTTTTAAACTCAAACTATGTCAAATTAACCCCATTAAACATTAGATTCAAAAGGTGTTCCTACTGAAAATTTGAGAAATCCTCAATCAAAAAATAAATTCACTGTCATTTACTGGCTTATCTCGTTGTCAAAAAATTTAAATCTCGTGCTCGATGTTCACAAACAAAAACAAGGAAAACTCGTGATTTGAAGGAAAAAATCAGTATAAGCCTGTTTTTAAATTATTTATTTTATAAATAATTTAAAAAAATATGTGAATACAAATTTATAAATCTCGATAGAATTATCGGATTGAATTGAATTTTGGCATATTTTATCGGAGCCCACAAAGTTAGGACAAGTTCGTTAATCAGCCCTATCCGACCAAAATTCTAAAAATAAGGGGATTTTTTTGTGTTCCTGAAATTTTTTTGAAATAATCTAAAATTGCAATATTGATTATTGATATTGCTCATAAATCTCTACTAATTATCCTGATAATTTTTTTCAATCAAACCAAAGAATATCTCATTACAAAAAGATCTACAATTCGAATCGCAACATTTTTCTGTAAATGTGTATTTTTTCTTTTTAATTAAAAAAATGATAGTGAAAATTGAAAATCAGTTTTTAACCAGAATATGCTAAATACGAAAAACGTAAGAATTTGGAATTTTTCACTTTGGCAGGGTCTACAAATTTTGTCCGACAAAGTTTGCAGGTTACCCGATTAATTTTTTTCTTAAATCAGTATAACCTTGACATTAACACGGAGAAACTTTTTATATCAATTTTTACTACAGTATTTTCCAATTTAGGGAAAAACGTATCACTTTGAGAATTTTTGTCGGTAAAATACTAAACTTTAGAAGAATGATATGAAACTTTAAAATGAACTAACAGTAAAATTTGCTATGAACTATGCTGAAGTTCCATATCATTTTTATAAAGTTTAGTATTTTTACTGGCAAAAATTCTCAAAGTAATACGTTTTTCCCCAAATTGAAAAATACTATAGTAAAAAATTGAAGAGTGGACATTCAAAAGGGCGTAACCCACATTTCTGAAATTTTACACGGCGGCACAGAAACGTTCCCATTTCGACACCTCGAGATACAGATTTTTGATTTCCAAATCGAAAATAAAAATATTTTTATTTGATTGACGAACTTTCAAATAGAAAAACGGATGAAAAAAATTAATTCCAGGGTGTAAAAATTTTATCCCAGAAAAAATAAGTTAATTTTAGAACAGTTGAAACGGGAAAATCGTTTTTTTCTCAAAAAATCATATCTCATTTAAAAAAACATCTTCGCCATTACAAATTTCGTCAAATTAGAATTTGAACATTTTACTTCCATGGAAAAAAAATTAACGCCAAAACAAAAATTCCCTTGACTCGCCAAAAAACAAAATATAATTGTCTAATTGAATCGTTTTGGGAACATTGTACTTCAATTTCGAGTTAAAATGAAATATCAACCTATAAAGCTTGATCAAAATGAAATGGAATCAGTCATATGTGAGCTCAAATTATTTGTCTACATGCAGCTCTAAAATTCTATTGGGACATTCATTGATATGATGTATTTATTAAGTTTTGATTCAAAAAAATACTATTGAAAATAAAAAATTCAATTTTGTAACCAAAATATGTGAGATACGAAAAAAGCCTCACAATCCAAAATCGTTTGCTTGATTAAGTACTACGAATTCTTAAAATTTTAATTAAATGGCACTTACCTGAATTTCTTATCCATATTTCTAATCTCGCGTCACCCTGAGCAGGAAAATGAAATAACTTTGCCCCTTCCGACCGTTTGTTTGAACAACCGAAGAATTGGCAGCAATCGACAATCTTCGATGACATTTTAAAAACCTGAAAATCAAAAAAACACACAACCCCAACCACACAAAACACACACACGCCCAAACACAGACCACGCACTCCTACACAATTTACTTTTTAAACCGCACTCCGCTTCTTAGTTTTTCCTCTGCACGTGCAGGGATTAAGCAGATTTAATAGTTACTACACCTATTTCACTCTCGAGTAGCAATTTCACTTTAAAAATCACTCACAGCCGATTTCGGATAGAGCTGAAAATACTTTGCGATTATTTCTTGCCAGAAAATTGCTCGGATTCAAATTCGGTAGAAAACCGTTTAAAAACCGTGCTTTCTTGACAAGGCTATAAATCAAAGTGACTCGATTATTGTTTTGTTTTAGAAGTTCACTACATATTTACGCTTGCAATTTCGGTGGCGTAAACAGAAGGTCACGGAAGGACATTCCTCACACCTCTCTTTGTTATTTTCGTCAGATTTGTGGAACTGGTGTATAGAGTTGGCAATAACACGAAAATAAAAAAATCTTCAAAACAGAAGATATCTATTACGATGCACCTTTTAAATAATAAATGCTATTAAGTTTTAACATGAATTATATTATCTTATTTTATAAACTTAAAACTAGCTACCAAACCCGACAAATGAGGATATTTAGCAGACAAGAAATTGCTTTTATGAAAAAAGTCTTGAATGTTTAAAAATAGGCACAAATTTTTAACATGTCTATCATCAATAAGATGGTTTTATTTTATTGGTTTTATGTGAAAAAAAACCTTTTAATTTTTTCTGTATTGCTTTGTAGATTTAAAAAAATTTTCAATTAATTTCGTGAATTTGAAATAACAACAATATTTTTCATTGACGAAAAAAATCACGAAAAATAAGAATCTAGAATTTCAAAATATCCCGAATTGAAATCAATCCAATTATATAATTTCTGAGTAATTGAATTAAAGCAAATTCTAAAATTCAAATGAAGACCTGTAATCGGACCAAATTTTTTTTGGAAATTTCTTCTATTCTATAAAGTGAAAAATAAATTATTGGCAGGCAAAATCCATCAAAACATTTTTTACATACATTTTATGCGGGGTTCTTTGAATTTGTCAAAATTCGAAAAAAATGAAGAATTATAAATGGACAATGAATCATTGAATACCCTCACATTCTCACATTGCCGAAATTTAAAATTGACGAAAATTAATATTTCTTATATCTATACATAATGAGTATATTTATTAGGAAAATATTCTTTGTAAAAAAGGAAAGCTTTGACTCCACTGGATATTGAGCCCAGGACCTCTATAGATATAAAGAAGTTACTTATAAATATAAAAAATATTCATTTTAAACAAATATTATAATAATAAAATTATTAAAATAAAAAATAGATAAGTGATAAATATAGATATATATTATGTATAGATATTAAAAATATTTTTTTTGTCAGTTTTATATTTCGGGAATGTAAGAATGTGAGGGAATTCAATGATTGATTGTCAATTCATAATGAAGAAAAATAAATATTTTGTATCTTTATACTCTCTAAATCTGAATCAGTTAAATTTTCACTGATTGAATCAGTGATTTGCCTTTTCACTGATTCATAAGTGAAAAAATATTTTTCACTGTTAAATCAGTTAATTTTCACAGATTCATCAGCGGAAAAAATATTTTGCACTGTCAAATAAGTCAATTTTCACTGAAATAATCAGTGAAATTTGACTGATTTGCAGTAACCTCTTTTTAGCTATTTGAATCAGTCAAATTTCACTGATAATCAGTAGATTTTGACTGATTCAAATTTAGAGAGTACATAAAAAAATTGTATTCTGAATTATGCATTAAAATGTTATGTCACGGATTTTCTTAGATTCAGGATTTTTATTTTCGTCATTTAGAAATCGTGTCGTTACTTTTAAATTCAATGAAATCCATAACTCCTTGATTTTTGTTTACTGCAATTTTTTGCCATTATTCATACATTGAGCATTTTTTTCCCGTTAATTTGAGTGTATTAGATTTATTTGTTCGTTATTTTTTATTATTATGTACCTTAAAAAATTAAGAGTAAAAAAAGCTGCTTATACCATACAATATGGAAGGATGATTAAAAAAACAAAAATTTTATAACAAGCTAAATTTATTTATTTATTTCATATTGAAAACAAAATACAATTATGGTGCTTTGTCTTATATGTAAATCTTAGTACAAATATAAACATATAAACTATATATAATTTATATATATATATATATATATTTTATATATAAATATATTTTTGTCATTTCTTAATTCTGCAATGTCGATAGAATAATACAAATAATTATAAATTATTAATTATTTAATATCCTGATAATAAATAATTTTGCATATTGCAGTTTGTACTCGTGATCTGGCGTGATAATTCTTTCAATAGCAACTCCGGTGGTAACTCGTTTCTAATTTCTCTCATTTTCATCATTTACCGACGCGCAAGGTCTGAAAATCTGAATTCACAAAGTAACTCACAGTTCCACTCGCCTGATGGCGCGTTTATCAGCCCAATTTTTACTCAATCTCTTTTTCCACAGGTTGAGCAATCTCCCCCTCATCTCTGTCTCTGGTTAAAGTCAGGCTGAAGCGCAACTGCGCCCTCAGTCGGGATTTTAAGGAACTATCATCTGGGGGTCATATATTTACCGACGCGTTCCATGCAAAAACGGAGGAATTGGATAGGGCTGTTCTATAAGACCGCCATCTTGGCACGTAATTTATTAGGTATTTTACCGGTTTTCTACGTAAAATACCTCACTTAGGTAATTTACGTAAAGAACGTCGAGTGACGCGTCACCAGCCCCCGGAATCTCTGGAGTTGAAAATGTCACAGATGTTGACCGTTGGCCACCGTGGCGCTGGCTGTTCATGAGGCCGACCTTATACAGATTAGCATTATAGAACATTGAAATTTAACGTTTTTTGTGAAAAATTGGTGTCTGAAGTGCTTTTGTGTGCTTTTTAGGTAAATTGGAATGGTTTTAACAGTCGCTGATATAAAAATTTAAGTGAAAATGCGGAAATTTGTTGCTGTAGGTTGTAAAAAAGGCTACACGTAATGCTCTGAAAAAGTGCATCAATAAAAAAGGAAATTCGGCTTGAAAAACACACTATATTTGCGAATCAGGAAAGTTTTTTATTTTTTTAAATTGCACAATTTCTAAAGCAATGCGTATTATTAGTGATAAAGTTTCTGACATAAAAATGAAGTATTACTACAAACCCAGGAAACAAAAAACCATTCACTTGCGTTAAATTTGAATGGGCTTTGAGGTGTTCTGAATTGCGTATCTGTCACTGGAATTTCAGCATTAACAGATTGAAAACCAATATTTCGGATAGAAAATAATGTATTTAAAGTGAACAATCGTTTACAATACAATTCGTATTCTGTTTTTATTGTATTTCTCTTATTCAGAGTGACCTTTTAAGACTTCCATTTCATTTGGAATTTCAACCGATTCATGCGAACATCAATGAATCGTACATTGTCATTAGAAATTATTTGAGGTTAATCAGTCTTATTGAACCCTATTCACTTAACGATTTAACCAATGTCGAATGGCAGATTTAAAACATTGCGCACAAATGGCAGATTCCAAGTGTCACCATCCGATTGAATTTTTATTTCCTGAATATGCAAATGACAGATACACAATTCAAAGAGACGCGCGTTCTATCGGTTTTTTTTTCCTGGGAAGTTTATAATATTAATATACTTTGAACTTTGCATATCACTTAAAGTATTATTTATGATAAAATTTCTGGCATAAATATGAAGTATTACTATAAAGTTTATAATATTAATATACTTTGAACTTTGCATATCACTTAAAGTATTATTTATGATAAAATTTCTGGCATAAATATGAAATATTATTATAAAGTTTATAATATTAATATACTTTGTATATCACATTAAGGATATTCTTGTGGTCGACCCCTTGATCTCACTTTTAAACTAAAAAACAGTTCATAGGAACAGTTTATAGAAATAGGAAACAGGAAAAAAAGAAAGGAGAATCGTTCGTAAAGATCGAAAAAAAATATCAATCCAACCGATTAATCGAGTAAAAAATTCCGTAGATTCCGTAGAATCGAATCGAGATCGCCCATCCCTAATTATAGATAAAATACACATAATAAATTATGTGCATGTGAGATCTAAATATCCATTATATTATTATGAAATATAGTATATTATGTTGATTATTATTTATTACAAACATCTTTGTTCTTAGTGTTTTCAAATACTTATAAAGGCATTTTATAAATTCTTTATATTTGTTACTTTTTCAAATGTACGTTCATTCCTTATGTGAAAATTTTGTTCATAAAAATGTAATTTTTTCAATTACTGAGAAGTTTTAAAATATAAAATACAAAGTGTCCTATAATAAAATCTAATTTTTCTAACAAAATCAAGATGATATAATTAATACCCGTATTATAATTCAATTTGATGGAATTTCAATAGCCAATTTTTCTATTGTAATATGTAAGACTGATATAATATCAATAATATTGATAATATAAATAAATATTGTATTTTTATTTAATAATCACAATGTAAATATTAATGTTAAAACGAAGATAACAGAACTTTGATTTCAATTTCCAGCCAGAATTACAAAGACAATTTTCGCCCAAATTTCAAGCATATTACCCTTTATATCAGTAAAAATTGCTTTAAATAATATTTAAAACTTTCTAGTTTAATGTGTTGTAAAAAAAAATATGATCAAGTAGTTTTTATCCCCAAAAATTTAATTTTTATGCATTTTTCCCATGCATGAAAATGAATTCAGGCCTCATGAACAATCAGCGCCCCTAGCGGCCACGGTCAATTCTTGTGACATTTTCGTTTCGCGGATTACGTGCATTCTGTCTAAGATGCAGGGGGCTGCGCGTCACTGCACAACCCTTCATATGATGTGATTGTTACCACCGTGAAGTTAGAACCGGACTATTAAAATTTCGATTTTTTCTTTATGGAAAGGTTTTGGTAGCGTTTGGTAGTCTACTTTTGTCGTTTGGTAGTCAAAATTAAAAAAGTTATAAGGTTTTCAATATTGGGGTTCTAACTTCAGGGCGCACCCTATATTTTGGAATTTTTTATAAATTCCTTTTTCAATCGTTTGGTAGCGTTTTGTTGTCCGCTTTTGACGTTTCGTAGTTAAAATTAAAAAAGTTATTAAGTTTATAACATTGTGATAATATTTTGAAATTACAAGAAAATTTTATTAATAGTTTTTTCAAAGTTATTTTGTCGTGTTTGTTATTTTATTTTGTGTTTTTTGGTATTAATATTAAACGATTTGGTTTGATTCCTTAATAAATATCAGAGAAAATATATTGTTGTGGAGTAATTGCTCCACGCGCACAACAAACATCCCTGCACTCTTTTAGACTTAGCGGGAAATTTAAATCCAAAATAAACTGACTCACTAGAGAAGCTATTTTGTACCATAATTACTTACAGAAGGTATTGTACACTTTTTATAAATAATTTTTAATAGTATAATGGTATGCCTTGTAAAGCAGCCTTTACACCTTTATAAGTTGATATAAATAGTGGATAGTTCGTTTCTTCAACCTTCGATTGGAAGTTCTTTGACACTGATTTTCTTTTTGAATTCTTCTCTTAACTTTTTTGAAATCTCTAAATACTACTTGTCGCTCAGAAAAAAATCTTCCAACCTTGACGAGTCTCCCTGGTGCATATTTCGGATTGGAATAATTCCGAATCGTTCTATATCGTTTTTACACCTTAAAAACAGTAGAAGATATGGAAAATTTGGCCAAATTTTCTGGATTTAATAAAAGTGGAGGTATATAATTTAAAGTTATTAATTAGGGATCGTTTACACGCTTTTTGGAAAATGTATCGTCTTTTCACTCAACCACTTGAATATTCAAGTGGTAGAGCGAGAAGAAGATACATTTTCCAAAAAGTGTGTAAACAATCCCTTGCAATAGTAATTAGTATTCAGATTCGACTCAATGATTGATAAAAAGATGTAAAATCATCAGCCGATGAAGCTAACTAGGTTTACATATATTCTAATGCAGTAAAAGGAACTAATGTTTTGCATACTTATTAATATACGCATTATACTTAAATAGCTGAGTGAAAGTGTTTCTCACGCCATTAAAAATCATTAATAAAAAGTGTACAAAACCTTCTGTAAGTAATTATGGTACCAAATAGCTTCTCTAGTGAGAGTCAGTTCATTTTGGATTTAAATTTTCCGCTAAGTCTAAGAGAGTGCAGGGAATCAGGGATGTCTGTTGTGCGCGCGGAGCAATTACTCCACAATAATATATTTTCTCTGATATTTATTAAGGAATCAAACCAAATCGTTTAATATTAATACCAAAAAACACAAAATAAAATAACAAACACGACAAAATAACTTTGAAAAAACTATTAATAAAGTTTTCTTGTAATTTCAAAATATCATCACAATGTTATAAACTTAATAACTTTTTAAATTTTGACTACCAAACGTTGAAAGTGGGCTACCAAACGCTACCAAACGACAAACCAAACGATATAAAAAAGAATTTTTGAAAAATTCCAAAATGTGGGGTGCTACCCATGATTTTGAAAACTTAATAACTTTTTAAATTTTTTAAATTTTTACTACCAAACGTCAAAAGTGGACTACCAAACGCTACCAAACGATTAAAAAAGGAAATTATAAATAATTCCAAAATATGGGGTGCACCGTGAAGTTAGCACCCCAATTTTGAAAACCTTATAACTTTTTTAATTTTGAATACCAAACGACAAAAGTAGACTACCAAACGCTACCAAATGACCACCAAATGATTCCATAAAAAAAAATCGAAATTTTAATAGTCGGGGTGCTAACTTCGCGGTGGTGTGATTGTTACAGTAAAAGGGTTAACTGGAAGCGTGCAGAGGGAAACTATATAGTGCGCTCATCTTGAGAAAAAAACTAGGAAAATCTCAACAAAAAACAGAAAAACTCGTAAAGCGTTCCTTGATGTTCTTTTCAAAATGGATGCAAAACACGGACGTATCGTTTCCCTCTGTACCTAACCTACCTTACTCAAGCTTCTTAACTTAACCGCACTGCGCCTATTGTGTAAATTGTTTCCACCATAAATGACCATAAATTTCTGGCCTTACGCTGATATTGTTGTGTTGATTACACGAATTTACACCGAGTCGGTATCAGATCTGTGCACACTGATTTACAGTGCAGTGCAGTGCAGTCTTGAGTCTGTGTATACATGAAACACGTAGTCTTCAGTGATTTCAATACCTAGTTCTGTGAAATGAAAGATTATAAAAATTCCCAAGGCTATATATTAAAGTAAACAATTAAGTTGATTCTAAAGTGATTAGCGTTGAGTGTTTTAATTTTTGATCTCTAATTAAATTCAAATTCTTGCTACAAAAGCATAGTGCGTTATCAAGCGGACGTATTTTGACGCCATGATGGTAGGTGGAACCTGTTATCGTGTTATCTGTTATCATTCGGCAGCCGGTTATTTAGTCTTTAAAAATAATCTTTCTAAAAGCCTGAGAATAACTGCGAATACTTATCCTTTATTTCTTTGTCACTTTCTTCGCATTGTCGGAAATGTTGCAGGAAGGAATGTGCGAAACCAACGATATTTTGAACAACGGGCCCTCAAAAAAGGTAAAAATTCCGAATTTTATAAATAAAATGTTTTTAAAACAATGTTTTTAAATTCAACATACAATAAAAAAAGATGACATGGGGAAGAATATACGATATCGTTATTGCATGTTGACTGTTCTTACTAACCTATCACAAATTGATTATTAGCCTTGAAATGTGCCAATTAAGTGAATGTTTACCTGATAATTACTTCAGTCTTGCTAAACAAAAGGTCATAAATTAAGTATTATCAGAAATCTGGAAAAAAAGAAAAGGCGAATTTTGCAAATTCTATGTGCTTATTACAAAGTAGTTAGATTATGAAAAACATGTCTCCAGATGTATCCAGTAAAAGTCAATACATATGATAATAATAATATTTTTAATTTGCTCGATGAATCAAGAGAGTGAACAGTTTCATTAAAACCATTAAATATAGAGGAATGAAGTTGAACATAACCTAAAAGTAATTCGTATCTTTTTTAAAATTCCTAAAATATTTTGTTTTGTGCAAAAAAAAATAATAAAAAATTACTTGTGAAATCTGTACTATAATTACGGTCCTTAATTTACTTATTCGCATTGATTTCATTTTAAGATATTTATTGTAATTATCCTATTATTTGGTTTGTTTTTCGAGATAGAATATTAAGAAATGTGTTTGCTTTAGATAATGTGCACCCCTCACTTTTTGAAATATGCCAACTTTGGCACGTTATTTGCATTTTTTGGCATTTTTTTGATATTTTTTTTCCAATTGATAATTATTTCGGTGTTATCGTGTAAGTATAATTTTGCATTATAATGTTTAAATTTTAAAATAATGCGATTATACGAGCTCTTGTAAAAATAAATATTTCAGCAGACTTCGTAAAAATAAATTTAAACGTTATAATGCATAATTAAAATGGATTATACTTACACGATAATACCGAAATAATCAATTTTTAAATTTTTATTTAAAAAAATCAATGAAAAGCGATAATTTCGACGTAATTATCAATTGGAAAAAGCATACCTAAGAATGCCAACAAAATGTCAATAACATGCTAAAGTTGGCATATTTCAAAAAGTAAGGGTACCATAATCGAAAATTGATAATATTTTTAAAATACAATTTTTTGTATTTTTTTAGACGAATACAGCTGACAACGTAGATTTGTCCGATAAATCTTTGCAAGTGAATATCTCGGATTCTCTCAGTGAGAAAGATAAAGTTAAATTTACAGTGCACACAAAAACAACGTTGCCTGAGTTTCAAAAAGAAGAGTTTTTGGTTGTTAGACAGCACGAAGAATTCATCTGGCTTCATGATCGATTTGAAGAAAACGAGGAATATGCAGGATATATTGTACGTCATTAGAAAGTACATATTATTGGGCATTTGAAAACCTCCGTGTGATAAAATTTGAAATTTATTTTTACAGAGTTAAACATACAAAAAAATATTTTTCAGATATAGTGATAATAATTTGAACAATCGATTAGTTTTTAAATACTTCTTTCAAACATCAAAATTAATATTTAAAGAATTTGAAAATCTTTCTGCGGAAAAAGGGACGCTTTCGACTGTGCCGGGATTCGAGCCCAGGTCTTTCGATTGCCGGTCGTTGAAAGACCTGGGCTCGAATCCCAGTGCAGTCGAAAGCGTCTTTTTTTCCGCAGAAAGATTTTCAAATTCTTTAAATATTGAATTCATTTGCATTTATTTGCGATATAAGAGTTTGAAATTGTCTACGAGGACACCTGTCGACAACGTATCCTATCTGATGCGTGACTAGTGATCCTCCGATAATGTAGGCAGTGACAAAAATTTCAAACTCAACTAATTAATTTGAAATCAAAATTAATATTAAATATTTTATGTTTCACATTTGCCTTGCGAGGAATAATTAAAAATATTATATTTGGTTAGCATAAATTGTGTAGTAAATTATGTCTAATAATCACAAAAAATCTAACTGCTGAAGTCTGAGAAGTAAAAAAAAAATATTTTATGAAATCATCTTTCAAAAAATAAAACTTTTTAGAAGCCAAGATCGATTTTCCTTTACATATTTCAGAATTTAAATCAAAAACTTGCACCCTTTTTGTGTTGACAAATTATCTTCAGTTTGGATATTTTTTGGTGTACTTAGTTGGCTTTAGGATATCCAAATTTGAATACCAAGGGTCTATATAAGTATTGTTTATTATTATCTTCAGTTTACCTATTATTTTGGGCACACTTCAAAATTGATTTTCTTCTTAAATTTAATTTAAATTCATGGAAACGAAAGTTTCCTACTATTACATATATTAAAATTGTAAGGCTAATGAAGATAAATAATTTTTTTTTAGATTCCACCATGTCCACCTAGGCCTGATTTTGATGCTTCTCGAGAAAAACTGCAAAAACTCGGTGAGGGTGAAGGTAGCATGACAAAGGAAGAATTTTCTAAAATGAAGCATGAATTGGAAGCGTAAGTATTTTTCATTCATTAAAGTGAAAGATGTGCGATTCCATTTAGTTTTTTACATGATTTTAGAGTAAGGTGAGCGATTCGAATGAAACTTTATAAATATATAATACATGTCGACACTAATACATACCTTAAGGTGTTTCCGACATTACGCTCAGAGCGCTCTAAGCGTAATGTCGGAAACAACCTTAAAGTGCCTGGGCAAAATAATTGTTTATTTAAAAGTTATTCCAATATGAAATATTACGATATCTGAAGAACGATTAATCATGGTCAAGTTTTTTTTAAATTTAAAGAAATATGACGGATAAATTGAGTTCAGAGCACCAGTGCAATATTTTTTTAATTAAAAAGGTAAGTAAATAAATCAACATATGTTCCGATCGACCAGTCGAAATCGATCGGCTCAAAGAATAAAATAATTCAAAACTGGTCTACCTTATAATTCAAGAATAGCATTTGTGGGCTACTCATAAAATCGTTTAATATTATGAAAATTGTTGAGCTCGGCAAGAAGATTTGAACAAGTCTGTCAATGATCATACGTTGCGTGCGCAACTCTCCACTTTATCGATCGAAAATGAAGAGCAGTGAGTAGATAACGGTACATGTATGACGTGACAGTTGCGCACGCAACGTGTCACCCTTGGCAGACTTGTTCAAATCTTCCTGCCGCGCTCAACAATTTTCAAAATAATAAACGATTTTATGAGTTGCCCACAAAAATTATTCTTGAATTATAAAGTAGACCTGTTTGGATTATTTTTTTCTTTGAACCTACTACAGACAGACGGACACTTTCGTAACAACCACTTTTTCTGACTCAGGGGGTCTCAAAACGTAAAGATTTGATGAAAATTTCGAAAGTCATTTTTCACATGAAACTAATACCTTCTCATCCATGATGAGAATGTAAAAATATTGCACTGGTGCTCTGAACTCAATTTATTCTTCATATTTCTCTCAATTAAAAAAAAAGAAAACTTGTCTATAATTAATCGTGCCCCTGATATCATAATTTTTCATATTGGAATAACTTTTAAATGAACAATTATTTTAACCAGGCACTTTAAACATGTATTTGTGTCAACATGTATTATAAATTCATATTGTTTCATTTAAATCGCTCTCCTTACTGCGAAATCATATGGAAAATCAATGGAATCTCACAGATATGATTTTTATTAGTTTTAAAAACTATAAAACAATCTCAGTTGAAGCAGGATTAATACGGGGATTATAAAATATCTTAAATTTTAAATCGACTCTGGCAAATCTAAAAACATTTCCATTAACAAGTTTTTGAAATTTTCATCTTTTTCTCAAGATATTTGTAAACGTTGAATAGTGAAATTGGTTGTCATGCTTATAATTAAAATTTTCAAATGTTTCAATTTACTGATTTAATCTTTTAATTTCTTCATTCGATATTTGTTTAATCTCTTAGAATTTTAAACTTCTGTACGCGTTTTATCGAGAAAAATTTCAAAATAAGTAAAGTGTCCGTGTTATTTGAATTTTGATGCAAATTATCATTTTATTAATTTACTGATTATTGCATGTGATTTTCTCGTGATCAAAATCGAATTTGAACCCCTTTAAGGACATAATGCACTTTAAAATTGGATTTGGTCTTCGTTCTGACTAAAAAATATTTTTGTAGTTTTGAATATTTCAAATTAATTAGTTGAGTTCGAAATTTTTGTCACTGCCTACATTATTGGAGAATCATTAATCGTCTATCATATAGGATACGTTGCCGACAGGTGTCCTCGTAGACAATTTCAAATTTTTATAACGCAAATAATGCAGATTAAATTTAAATTTAAAGAATTTGAAATCTTTCTGTGGAAAAAGGGACGCTTTCGACTGTGCCGGGATTCGAGCCCAGGTCTTTCGATTGCCGGTTCCACAGAGAGGTTTTAAATATTCTTTAGAAAAACATTTTTAATCGAAGACTTGATATGCGTGTCTAAGAGAATTACTTTCTTGCATAGAATAATATTAATATTTGTTATTTTTAGAGAATATTTAGCTACATTTAAAAAAACAGTGGCAATGCACGATATGTTTTTGACAAGACTGGCCCATCACCCTGTTTTTCGAAATGACCACAATCTTAGAGTATTTTTGGAATATGATCAGGATCTTTGTGTCAGAGGTAAAATTGTCAACTTAAAAAATATACAAATGAATAAATAAATTCCAAAATTTAATTTTAGGTAAAAATAAGATGGAAATGTTTGGAGGCCTAGTAAAGTCACTTTCAAAAACAACGGACGAGTACTACTTATCGGCAACTGTGAAAGATGTAAACGACTTCTTTGACCAAGAAATGACATTCCTACATCAGTATCATAATAATTTAAAAGAAGCTACTAGTCGTGCGGATCGCCAAACTATGCAGCACAAAGACGTTGCAGATTCGTATATGAAAATTTCTACAAATCTCCTTCAGTTAGCCACATCAGACTCTGGAAAATTGGAAAGGTTTTTAACGAAAGTTGCAGGAACTTTTGAAAAAATAAGAGTGAGGATTTTTAAGAATTCTCTAAAATGATTGAAATAAATGTATTCAAAAATTTGATTGACGCTTTTTTTTGATAAATAGAAAGTAGAAAGACGCGTCGCTTCTGATGAAGATTTAAAATTGTCTGACACTTTACGCTACTACATGAGGGATTCTGATGCAGCAAAAAGGTTACTGTTCAGAAGACTAAAAGCTTTACACACCTACGAAACAGCAAATCGAGTTTTGGAAAAAGCTCGCGCCAAAAATAAAGATGTTCATGCAGTAAGTATAGCAGAATTAATATTTCTAACCTATAATATTGAAATTTTCAAAAGAGAGGGAGAGACAAAAAAAGACTTGAAACCATTAAACAAATAGAAAGCTTAGAAGTTTACGAAGACTGTGTTTAATTTACGAATTGCACAGTCTCTAATTAGTGCTTTGATTTTTCTTGCTCCTCAAGGCACTGGAAGTTGCAGAGGTGTGTCAATTTGAATATGTGTAATGTTTGTGGATATATACAACATTTATTTTTACGGTTTTGCTCTTTGATATTTTATTTAAATAGTTGGAAAGAAACGTGCTTTCTATTTATTCCCTTAATCAGATAAATAAGAGTCAAAAGTAATCAATCAGGATATCCAGCGCTCAAGAAAGTCTGAAAATAAGTATTGAATAAGATTTTAAGACTACAGATAATGTAAAAATAAAGTGAGAAAAAATATAAATTGGAAATTATAAAAAAGTTTAAAAAGTTTCGTACGTTAGAACATGCTTTTTAAAGGAATTTATTTTTCCAAATAGGAAGTTTTCGATTTTTGAAATTCACTTTTTGAATTTTCCAACTTTCTCGTGCTCATTCTTTATTTTTTAAATCGCTAAATTTTTTAGATTAATAATGTTTATGAATTCATAATTCAATAATGTTAGTTTTAATTTTCAAATTAAAAATTTACATAAATTTTGCGTGAAAATTCACAAATAGTCGACATTTATAGATTAAATACACAAGACAATTCGTAAATTTTAGAGATTTCAATCTCTTTTAATTTTATTAGTTTTAATCCACACATTTTCGAATATCATCCATTCTCCAATCTTCTTAATTTTCATATTTCAGTTACAAAAATTATTTATTTTTGTTACTATTATTTGAATTTAAAAGATATCATGACTTCAATTTTACAATTTTGAAATTTATTATTGATTTTATGATCTACTTTTCAATTCTTCAACTCTTCAAATGTTTTATGAAGCAGGTGTCTTGTGAAATTTTTTAAAAACTTTAATTTATTTTAATGTGAATTCGGGTTTAAAATTCAAATACACTAGATCCCAGGGCATTTTAGTTTCTATAACCTCATTTCCATGTAAAAAAATGTATCGAGTTCAAAATTTGTGAAATTTTATAAAAATGTTTAATATTTATAAACATAAAGGGGTTGACAGAACTATCTTAATGCATTTTATACAATTTCAAACATTTTGAACTCGATACCTCTTTTTGCATGGAAATGGGTTATAGGAACTGAAATGCCGGTAAGGTAAGAATCTTTGGATGATCTATGGCCATAAGCTAAACAATTACAACGTTTTCTGTGATGCTTAGGGGAAAATGAAAATTGATTTCTGCTAGTCATGGAAATCTCAAGGAATTTCGCTAGACATTTTCACTGGATATCCTGATCAAATATTTCTGAAGCAGAAGTATTAGTGGTATAAACACATCAGCTTATACTATGCAGCATGATACATATGTATTTAACAATTGCATGCATATTGTAGATTGTACTCCTTTGATAATTTAATAAATGCTAAATGTTAATGTTTTATGTTAATCCATTCAGATAAAATAACTTTTTTAAAATAAAATATCTGTTTGAAGATGATGTATTTGATAATGATATTTTGCTTAGCAACATTTTTCCAATTTTATTTCATTTTTTAAAAAGATTTTTTTGCAAAAGTTTTACTAAAACGATGTTGATAAAAATTCCTTAATATCTTTTATTAATTTTTCTAAATTTATAGGCGAAAAAGATTATCCTACATGAATGGATTTACTTTTAATTCGGCCACGTGGCTCACTTGTTCATGGCCTTAAAAATATTATATGTGGGAAAATTTAATATTTTCTTTGCAATAATATTCTTATATTTTATAATAATAGGCGGAACAAACGCAAACTGAAGCCTGCGAAAAGTTTGAACAAATGTCAGAGAAAGGGAAAGAAGGTACGTAAATAATTTAGAAATACATATACAAAGTTAGCCACGAGTGAGTTACAGAATAGGAATAATATAGTGTATATGAACTGTTTTACCGACAGAGAGAATTGTATTGTTTACTAGACTATTTTATACTATACTAGACTCATAATAGGGGTCATTTCGAGTGTTGCCTGCGTAAATTTAGGTAATCCTCAGATCAAAACAATCAGTGCCGTAGGAACTATTTCAGCCATGGGAGAGAGTTTAAGCGAACACGACGAAGTGTCGCTGCCACCTTTTCTTCTTACGGTGATAATAAGACCTACTCGTGACAATCGGGAGCGTCCCCTGGGTACGTGGTTGCCTATCTGCAGGGGGGGCCGTCCGAGTACCTGACTGACCGTTCAGATCAAAAGGTAGAAGCTGATGTTCGGACAGTCTAAGTTTCTTCTTGGGCCCTTTGCGAGCTTTGGGCGGAAGTAGGGTCGAGAGTCCCGGAAAAACTTGGACAGAACGTAATCCCGAGACCTATGACGTTCCCGACGGGCGTCCTCTAGCACCGATCGGGAGCTTTTCTGTTCCCCCTTGCCGTCGGCCTCTGGAGTGGAGGCTTCAAAACTGCGGGTGAGCTCTAGACCGAGAGAGTGAGCGGCTGCTCGGTCTACCCCAGGAGCGACGGGAAAAAGAACCTTCCTGGCCCGGGAGAACCTAGCTCGGATGTTTCGCCGAATCTTCAAGAGCCTCCTCGGTGAGTCGCTGGAAGGAGGTGGTGGCGGCAGTCTTCCCTTCGGCGTACCACTAGTGGTACGTGTTGGTGATCAATGGGACACCCTTCTGGTGTCGCTTGGCGGCGCTGATCGGCCCTGGTGCAGGCAGGCCAGTCAGCCACTGCTGCCAAACGGGCTTGCTTCTCTCGGAACCTAGCTCGGTTCCGACGCTGTCGTGGGTTCAGGCCCATGCGTCAGGGACCCGTGATGCGTCCTCAAGGGAGGGCATCGACGGAGGCTGAGCCTGGGGATGATCCGACCGGCGAGGGAGTGATGCGTCCGTAGGGCATCGACTACCTCGGCTGCGTGTTGTCGGTGAGTTGTTCAAAGTCGTTCAAAGCTGCTCGAAGTTGTTTGAAGCTGTTCGAGGTTGTTATAAGTCGCTCGAGGCTGTCGTCCCGAAAAGGACGGTTGGCGTCAGTTGCCCTGAGAAGGGTGGTTGGATTTGAAATAAACTATTAGGTCGTTTGAAAGAAGAAGAGCGAGAGTTGTTTGAAAGAACAGAGAGTTTATTCGTAGTCAAGAGAACAGAATTCTTTCGTATGTCGCCGACGAGGTCCCGTCGGTCAGTTTAGGGATGGGCGATCTCGATTCGATTCCACCAAGATCGATCTTTTTTACGCGATTAATCGATTAAAAATCGATCTTTTGTATTTTCGATTAATCGGTTGGATCGATATTTTTTTTCGATCTTTACAAACGATTCTCCTTTCCTTTTCATCCTGTTCCCTGTTTCTATGAACTGTTCCTACGAACTGTTCCTATGAACTGTTCTTTAGTTTAAAAGTGAGATCAAGGGGTCAACCACGAGAATATCTTTAATATGATATACAAAGTATATTAATATTATAAACTTTATAGTAATACTTCATACTTATATGAGAAACTTTATCATAAATAATACTCTAAGTGATATGCAAAGTACAAAGTATATTAATATTATGAACTTTATAGTAATACTTAATATTTATGTAAGAAACTTTATCATTAATAATACGCATTGCTTTAGAAATTGTGCAATTTAAAAAAGTAAAAAACCTGATTGGCAAATATAGTGTGTTTTTTAAGCCTAATTTCGTATTTTATTGATATAAACACTTTTTTATTTTGATAATTTAAATTCACAAAATATGCAAGTAACAATTATATCTCCAAATGTTATAAAACATTTTTAAAAAATGTTATTTTACAGGGGTTCAAAATTTTTGGAAAAAGGTATCGATTTTTGAAGATAGATTCAAAAATCGATCTCTTTAACCGATTAATTGATAAAATCGAATCGAGAATTTCAGAATCGATCTTTTAGAATCGATTCTTTTTTTTAAGATCGCCCATCCCTAGGTCAGTAACCAGGCACTGTCAAGCTAATGTGATATTTTTGGCGAAACTTGTGCGCCAGCTACCTCGGACCGGATAACTAAGATTAATGTGCATGTGTAGGTGCATGTGTATGTATATACAGGCCCTTTATGTGTGCTAAGGAATTAAATAAAATAGGGAAAATGCAAAAATTAATGCAAAATGAATGAATAGGAAGATCAAAAAGTGACAAGTGAATTATAAGTAACATTTTCTTCTTCATTTTCCGAATCTTATTCTATCAGTTTTGCATTTATTTTCAGTTGATTAAATAAATGCATAGCAACTAAAAAATATGTTTAAAACTCAGTTTATTTGCTGTACCTTTTTCTACAATTAAAAATGAAGTCTTATAAATGATTAAAGGTACGTCAAGCTGACAGTGCCACCACTTAGAATTAAGATATCTCCAATGCCATAACTAAGGGCTCATTAAGGGCTAATTTAATGCCCAAAAGCTAAATTTATGGCTCCACAATTTTTTGTAAAATGCCTGGTACTGCCAACGTGACCGTCAAGCTAGCAGTGCCACATCTGGAAACCCAATAACTATTCACCACAACAAGTTCTTCCTCATTTTATAATTAAGGGCTCATTAAGGGCTCACAACTAACGCATCATCCAAGCCTGTAATCTTTGATCGACGGTGTCGGGCGCAAGTTCCACTAATGTTCTATTACTATCTGCTTTTTCAAGAATTTTACTATCAAAAGTGATGGGAAGTGATTATTAATTGTTTAATTATCACTTTATACTCATAACATATGAATAATGTAATGAGTTTTATAATTATACATAAATGCTAGGAGGGACAAATCTTATTATTTTCTATCCTTCTTCTAAAACTTCATCTTTTATAACTCTTATCCTGTATGTGTTGCAAAGGAGAGCATTTTTTTTGACATCTTTGAATTTATTGAGAAAATGCTCTGGGAATGCCCTTAAACTGCTTTCATTTGAATCTGCGAGTATAATCTATTAAGAGGAAAATGATTTTTAAGCTGAGGCTTGATAAATTATTTATAGATCAGCACGTGATGATTTCACTATATTTCTATTTATATCGAGAGTGAAAAATCACGTAATATTCACTTAAGGTTTTTGTTTTTGTATGGATTACAACAATGCTTCCTTTTTTGTCGAATCATGTCAACTGCTCTTTGAAAATGAACTCTCGTGGATTTTTTACCAACTAATTTATTTTCATGATAATAAAAAAAATTATTTTTTGCAAAACAGGCACTAAAGTAGTACTTCGAGCCCCTGTAGAGCGGCTGTAAAGTTGTCCATTTACGACCAGCATGTTCATATTGTATCTGTTTTCTTCCTTAAGTCCTACTTTCGTTCCTTATGTCCTACTTTTGTTCCTTACGCCCTCTGCACAGT
The DNA here is from genome assembly GCA_030998225.1 of Diplolepis rosae. Taxonomy (NCBI): domain Eukaryota; kingdom Metazoa; phylum Arthropoda; class Insecta; order Hymenoptera; family Diplolepididae; genus Diplolepis; species Diplolepis rosae. The sequence continues at coordinate 5,831,097 of JAPYXD010000710.1, forward strand.
TGCGAAAAATGGATTATATTTCCCCCCAAGCAAATACTTGATCGGACCGCAAGATGGCGACAGCAGGGATTAAGCTAACTCCTTCATTGCTCACCAGGGAGCCATCTCGCACGTTCTGGGCTCAGTGCTAATACTTAATTAATCTAACCAAAGTTTATACTTTTCCATACGTTATTAAATTCAATCAAATTTGTTTCTTGAAATACTGAATACCCCAAAAATTGTAACTAAAATTTTTTAAACTTGAAGAAAAAACATTTTACGCTCCAGAAAAATATTTAATTAATCTAACCAAAGTTTATACTTTTCCATACATTATTAAATTCAATCAAATTCGCTTCATACAATTCGGGGGGCACAGCCCCCCGAAGCCCCCGGCAGGGGCTTTGCCCCCTGCACCCCCACTGGGGCTCCGCCCCTGGGCCCCTCCCCCCTACAGCCCTTTCCACCACTTTTCGTGCCATATTTATCAATATTATTGTTATAACATGTTATTATTCCACCGAGTCGTAATTGGACACTCTCAATACCATTCTACAGACACTCGAAGTACTTCTTTAGCACGTATTTTTCAAAAAATATCGTGTGTACCACGGAGGTTGGTCATTTTGGGACTCGACCGATGTATTCAGTCCTCGCCCCAAAAGACCTACTTTACCTCCTAGATACACAATATACTATTTTTGATAATTTATGTATAATTATAAAACTCATTACATTATTCATATGTTATGAGTATAAAGCGATAACTAAACAATTAATAATCACTTCCCACCACTTTTTGATAGTAACATTCTTGAAAAAGCAGATAGTAATAGAACATTAGTGGAACTTGCGCCCGACACCGTCGATCAAAGATCGTGATTCCACGCGCATCACTTTACAAAAAAATTCATATTTCGCACAATTTTTGAGTGCGCACCTTAACTAAATACCTAAAATTTGCGTAATACTTGCGGCTATCACTATGAATTTTTTCAGATTTTTCAAAGATAAATTAAAAAAAAAAAATCAATTTGTTTGAAAAAAAAACATTTTTTTTATCATTAAATTTGGAGTATAAATTTTCCCAAAAAATACTGCTACATCGGCCATCTAATGATACGTTTGTGTAATTTTTTCAGAATTTTTCCTAATTTCAGTTCTTAAATAATTGAGATAGAACAAAAATATTTGTTTTGTTCGTTTATCCCATAACTTTTTAAATAATGCATGAAATAATTTCAAATTTTGGGTTTCTTCATTATTTATGTTAGTTTATCAATCCTTAAAATTGCAAAGAAATCGGAAACATGGAGTCTTGAACCCGTCCGATTTGCCATGGAACACGCCATACGTTATATATGATTATACAAATAATGCTTTTACGAAGGTCCGATCAGCTGGCACCTCCACAACGGTATATCACTATTTACTTTATGCCAAATTTTTGGGCTAGTTACGGGCTAATTTTGGGCGGTAATTCCGATTTTTAGGATCTTGTATTTTTCTCAAAAAACTAAATTTTAGGTGGAGGTGCTGACTGCCCGATCAGCTAGCACCTCCAGTACATAAAAACCTTAAAGTTTAAAAAACTGATTGTACCCGAATTTTGGGCTATTTTCGGGCTCTTGAAATACACCCAAAATCATTTTCGAAAAAACAACCCCTATCACTTACAAGCAACCCTTAATTTAAAAAAATACTTTTTCGGTGGTATAAACTACCTCAGAATTACGGGCTATTTTCGGGCTTTTCAAATACGCAAGAATCATTTATGAAAAAACAATCCCTATCACTTACAAGCAACCCTTAATTTTTGAAAATACATTTTGAACAAAAAAAAACTATTTGCGAATATTGGGCTATTTTCAGGCTCTTTGAAAAGGTCTATATCGATTTTTGGTCTCCAACCCTTAACATCAAAATGCATTCCTGCATGATCATGTAAAGACGATTTTGACTAAAAATCATCTTTTTAGAAATTTTATGGTCTAGGAATACTCTCTGATTTTCGGGCTCTTCAAAAATGGGAATAGGAATAGGGCATTAAATTAGCCTTAAATGAGCCCTAAATTGTGGCATAGTTTAAATATTTTTTAAGTTAAGTTAAGGGTTGGAGCCCAAAAATCGATATGGACATTTTTGAGGTGCCCGAAAATCAGAGAGTATTCCTAGACCATAAAGTTCCCAAAAAGACGATTTTTAGTCAAAGTCGTGTCTTCATGGCCATGCAGGGGTGCATTTTGATGTTAAGGGTTGGAGCCCTAAAATCGATATAGACCTTTTTAAAGAGCCCGAAAATAGCCCAGTATTCTCGAATAGTTTTTTTGGTTCAAAATGTTTTTTCAAAAATTAAGGGTTGCTTGTAAGTGATAGGAATTGTTTTTTCGAAATTGATTTTGGGGTATTCCAAGAGCCCGAAAATAGCACGAAATTCGGGTATAGTCAGTTTTTCAAATTTTAAGGTTTTTATGTACTGGAGGTGCCAGCTGATCGGACTTCCGTAAAAGCATTATTTGCATAACCATATATATATAAATGTGCTTCTAATTTTTTGAGAGCATATTATATTGTTGATACTTTTATCACAAAAATATGAGAAAATAAAACATGAAATATACGGAAAATATATGACTGTCTTTACAAAATCGATCTAAACAGTCAATTTTTCAAGGAGCTGTTTTTAACATAAGTTGTTTGAACAAATAAAATTGAAATTTTGGATGGGATATTCAAAGAGCCCTAAATGATCCTTACATTCTGGTATAGGTGAAATCTCGTTTAATTGTTATTTTAACGTGTGATTGCGTCAACTTAACGTTAAGCCAGCGGAACCCATTGTTTTTTTTTAAAATAACGGAGCATTAAATTCAGCAATGGGGTATTTTTAGAGCCCTAAATGAGCCTTAAATTCTGGTATAAGTGATAACTTGTTTAACTGTTATTTTAACGTGCGGTTACGTCAACTTAACGTTAAGCCAGCGAACACATTGTTTTTTTTTTAAATACTGGAGCATTAAAATTAGCAATATGGCATTAAATTAGTCTTAAATGAGCCTTAAATTCTGGTATAGGGGGGGCTCGATTGGACGATGTGGTTACGTCAATTTAACGTACCTTTAATTTTGAGCCCTTAATGAGCCCTTAATTATAGAATGATGAAGAACTCGTTGTGGTGAATAGTTATTGGATTTCCAGATGTGACACTGCTAGCTTGAGGGTCACGTTGGCAATGCCAGGCACTAGAAATAAAAATAATTGGGTTACAGGCTTGGATGATGCGTTAATTGTGAGCCCTTAATGAGCCCTTAATTATAGAATGAGGAAGAACTCGTTGTGGTAAATAGTTATTGGGTTTCCAAATGTGGCACTGGTAGCTTGACGGTCACGTTGGCAGTGCCAGGCACTAGAAAAAAAAATAATTGGGTTACAGGCTTGGATGATGCGTTAATTGTGAGCCCTTAATGAGCCCTTAATTATAGAATGATGAAGAACTCGTTGTGGTGAATAGTTATTGGATTTCCAGATGTGACACTGCTAGCTTGAGGGTCACGTTGGCAATGCCAGGCACTAGAAATAAAAATAATTGGGTTACAGGCTTGGATGATGCGTTAATTGTGAGCCCTTAATGAGCCCTTAATTATAAAATGAGGAAGAACTTGTTGTGGTGAATAGTTATTGGGTTTCCAGATGTGGCACTGCTAGCTTGACGGTCACGTTGGCAGTACCAGGCATTTTACAAAAAATTGTGGAGCCATAAATTTGGCTTTTGGGCATTAAATGAGCCCTTAATTATGGTATTGGTGATATCTTAATTCTAAGTGGTGGCACTGTCAGCTTGACGTACCTAATGATTAATGGTGAAGAAATATTAAATAAATGAAAAATCGTTTTGATGTTAGCTCATCGTATGTCGCATTTCTAAGTTCCTCATTTCCGCACAACTCTAACCACTCACGTCCAGTGACACTATTTCTTGGAAGTCGATGTATTGGAACAACTTTTTCATTCTTCCGTAATGAATTACAAGCTGGCACAATGCATTTATTACGATCCATTTTCCAAAAATAACTGGCAGCAACTAACCAAACTTGAGACTGTCTCGTGTTTGCATTATTCAAATCCCCTTTCCCCGCAGATACATCTAGTCATCATATCCAGAGCCACCTACAACGGACCAGATAACTACTCAACACCCCGCACCTCCCCTTCATCCCTTCGTCCAAGTTCTAAAATTTGCCAATTCCTGCTATAAGACTTGGTCGTGCCTGGTCAGTGACGCTGTGTACGGTAGTGGCCCCCTTTTATGTCCTTCTCGGGTTGTGTTCGCGTACCAATGAGAAGCGTCGGGGAACTCGGTACGCCTTCCCCCTCCATGGGTGCATTGACCAATCAGGTAATTCCTTCGCCAGACGTCGTGATGGGTGGCAGGACTCTGCCTTCGCTCTCTTTATAATTATACCTAAGTCTATCAATATCGCGAGTTTACAATAGATACTTGAGTCAGGCCTACGCGTCTTAATTCGATTTAGTCGTAGCATAATGGAACTAATGATTCTATAGTTATATTAGTTCGATGATTGTGTCATATATTGTAAAGGAAAAAAAAGAAAATAACAGCGTAAAGAAGAAAATATAAATATATATAATTAATACTTAAAAAAAAAGAAAAGTAAAAAAATAAAAATAACTTGTATTAAACCTAACCGTTTATCCGCATTTCTATTCCCTGATCGCGCCCACCAATGAGGGCCGTCTGATGTTTCTTCCCCCTCCATGGGCGCGTTGACCAATCAGGTCATTCCTCCGCTAGCCGTCGCCAAGTAACTTACATCTAGCCTACGCGTCTTGGTTCTATAATTCGATCTTGTATTATTAAAAGAAGAGGAAAAAAAAAGCAAGCGAGGGTCGTCTTGAAAAAATAGAATTACACGCCGAGTATTGGTGTGTATCAACGGCACTTAACAACTTCAAGTTGTTTACGTCGTCACTCTTTCGACCCCTCGTACCGCACCATCGTCAAACTAATTCTAGGAAGTTCCTAAACCTAGTTCCCCTATTCTGAATCTCTAGTGTATATAATTCCTATTCTGCAACCCAGTCGTGGCCACTTTGTATGCCAGTTATTATTGTTTAAGTAGTTATTTGTAAAATTAAAATTATCTGTCTTTTTTTTATTTTTAGAATTAACCGACTTCAAGACCAGAAGAGTAGCTGCCTTCAAAACGAATCTCATAGAGCTTGCTGAATTAGAAATCAAGCATGCAAAGGTAAGAAAAACTGAATTCTGATTTTTTTTACAGATTATTTATGATAAGTGATCATGTATTGGAATAAACATCAAATATGGCGTCTTGTATCTTGGAAATCGGAAGAGTCCTAGAAATCCTTTGACATTTATGGAATTTTGAAGATATACTTGAATATTAAGTAAAATCTCCAATCGGTAGTACCCTTCATTAATTTTTATTTAATAATTAAACAATTTTAGTTAAGACCACTTAAAGAATATCTGTAAAATTTTCATGTCATGAATTTAGATTTTTTAAAGAGAAATGAAATCTTAAAGTTGTAATTTGAAGCAGTTTTTTTTTATTCAAGAAGTATTATTTTTCTCAGTAAATTGTATTTAAGAGAGATTTAACTGATTTTTATACGATCGAGAAGATAAAAACTTTCATAAAGAAAAATCGTGAAATTTACGAGAAATGGAACCTAGGAATATTAATATTTTTTTTCTGGAAAATCTGGAATCATTATGAAAATGTCTACTGCATAGATTTTAGATAATTAATGCAATCTATTTATTTTTATAGGCGCACGCTGAACTTTTGAAAAAATGTCTGTCCACACTTCGAGAAGAATGATTCTACCAACAGATTGCCATGACACGAATCGCGCATTTTGAACGTAAAACTGATGTATTTAGCTTACATTTGCAATATAATTGTATATCATATTTTTTATCACGAGCTGTATTTGGGTATTGATGACAAATATTGTAATATCGATTACATTCTACTAGAATCAGTACATAAGAAAATCGAGTTCACCTTTCCTTAATTAGTTTAATGAATATGATTTAATTTGAAATAGCTGATAAAAGTTTATCAAGTCCTTGGTCATTATGTCTGATAAAGGCCATGGACCAATCTAATCACGTGACTAGATTCTTACATTACCGGCATTTCAGTTTGTGTACCCCCATTTCTGTGAAAAATGAGATACGTAACTAAAAATTTGTAGAGTTAAATAAAATACATTAATATAGGTCTGCCTGGTCATAAATACTTATAATTATATAATTAGTTTTTTTATAGGAATTTTTTTAGTCATTGTGAACAATTATGACCAGACAGACTTGCCTTAGTCCATTTTATTTATTGTCACAAATTTTAAACTTATCTCATTTTTTACAGAAATGGGGTTACACAAATTAAAAATGCTGGTAAGGTAAGAATCTAGTCACATGATCCGGTTGATCCAAGGCCTTAATGTTGATTGCTGGTTTTAAGGGGTTAGTATATATTTACAATGTGAAAAGAATGTTTAAGTACCGCTTCCAAACGTAAGCTTAGATCTGTATTTTCTAGTGTAAAAAGGAAAATGTTTTTCACGATTTGAATTTCACAGACTTTTTGCACTTCTTCGCAGTCTGAAGTGTAATCCGATATATTTATAAGAAAAATTTCTTTATATTCTGTAAATTATTGAGTTTAATATGTTATCAATAAATAAATGCAGCTGGTGTTGCAAAATAGATTCGTAATGCTAATTTATAATATAAAAATTATGAGATTATTTTGAAACATTGGTTGCATATATATTTATAGTGATTATTATAAATTTATTTTTATCATGAGGGAAAAACCAAGTTAATTATTATAGTTTCGTAAATTTTCAATAAATTTAATCACTTTAAGGGAAACAACTAGGTTGGCCGCCTGAAAAAAGGTGATTTTTGTGAATTTAAAAAAAAAGTATTGCATCGAATGTTTTAAAATTTTGCAGAAATATTTGTGCATAAATAATGAATACAAAGTAATGTTTTCAAATGAAAATATTCGATTTTCAGCAAGTTATCCACCATCTCCTGAGTCTTTAAAAAAATAAGTTCTTCCACTGCTGCAGTGATTGTAGCCTTCACAGTGCCTGAAATAAAAAAAACCAAAAATTTTATTAAACTAGAATATATTTCCTCTACAATGACCCTCGATTGTAAAAAAAAATTAAAATGCAACAAAATGGCGGATTTTTGAAAATCAAAATCAAAATTTGCTCAAAAATCTGATGGTTTTTGGCCTGACAAAATTTTATCCAATCATAAAACTGGAGGGTCATTGTATGGAAAAACAAATACACAATATGCTAAAAAAAGACCCAAGTCGATCGGATGATTTGTTATCGAGTTACAGCTGCAGCAAATTTGAAAAATATAGTTTTGAGAAAAACGCGTTTAAAGATAAGAGTACTGTTTTCATTGTTATAAATTTTTAAATATCATACCTAGAGCTAATCTGCTATTCCTGGCCCATACAATTCACCTTCATCTTCTTCAAAAAGCACCTGCTGGCCTGTTGAAAAATGCAGAAAAAAAATCGAAATTTTCAATATTTCATACTAGTTGTGCCCCTTAACTATTGTAGATAGGACCTGTATCGACCCTTTCGTAAATATTCGATATATGTATAAATTGGCGTTAGGGTCCAGAAATAATGAAAACACAGTTTTACATTCTTTCAAATGTTTCGACTCGAATTGGAGTCCTCTTCAGTAAATGTTTATTTCTAAAAAAGGTATAAAACAGTAAGAACTAACTATATATAAGAACTTATACGCCTCACATTATGTTATTCTGAGATCTCGAATAAACATTCACTGAAGAGGACTCCAATTCGAGTCGAAACGTTTGAAAGAATGTAAAACTGTGTTTTCATTATTTCTGGACCCTAAAGCCAATTTATACATATATCGAACACTTTAACTATACACGAAGAAAAAAATCTGTCTATATAATAGTAAGTAAATGTATGAAGGTCTACACCTATTGTAACACAATTTTTGTATTATAAAAGTCTGAGATACATTCTCATTATAAAAATCAGAAAATTATTTTTTTAATGAAAATTTTATTGGATTTTGGCCTTCTTTCCTCCCAATTCGGCACTGGTGACGTTAGTCACTTTTACGAAGCGCAGGAACTTCACCTTACGGTATCGGTATTGGTTATATATGCGGGGCCTTCTGATTCTGTCTCGATTCCATGAGGCCAAGGCACGGCTTTGGAGGTCGCCAGGTCCCTTTTGGACCTTGGTGGCCCCCCAGAGGCGGACTCTGCCAGTGACGCACTTGCAGGTTCGCCGTGGCTTATCTCTGCTGAAACTGCTCTACTGGACTCCCCATCGGACACTGAGGCTGACCTGCCTGAGGTCCCTCGGTGTGCTGGGCTTTAGCTTGCCCCTACATACTCCTTTGATTCTTTAAATTTCTAAATTCTATCTCTATTGTTCGTTGCTTGTATCATATTTGTTTGTTATCTCGTTTGCTTGAATTTATTCTTGTCTGACTTGTCTCACTGAAATCTAAAAATTCATAAGAATATGTTTGGATAAAATTTCTTTTATACTTATTTTGGGTTATGAATGATGTGAGAATAGTATCTGACTTAGCAATTTTTGATTTTCAGCCCAGTTATTAACTCTTTTGTAACTCATATCGTTCAATATAATATAATATTTAATAGATACAGAAGCGTCTTTTTTTTTTTTACCCAGATGAGTCTAGAACTACAATTTTCTTTTTACTGATATTTTTTATATATTCAAATATTGTTGATGTTCTTAGTTGGCTTTAGGGTCCAGGCAAAAATGTAACTCAAAGTTTCATATTTTCAAACGTTTCGACTCAGATTGGAGTCCTCATCAGTGAGAATTTAATTCCATAAAAATACAAAAGGAAGAGACTTAAAAAAATTGCACGTGTGACCGATGAACATTGTAATAAGAAATGTTATAAAGAATTGCGAGTGTAAAATATAAAATTGGTCTAAATAACTAAATTTGCAAAAAAAATTGAAACTATAACAAACCAAAAATTTCTGTAAAAATACTAGGGGGAGAACATTAAGCACGTGTGACGGATAAACATTGTGGAAAAATGATATAAATGATATAAAGGGTTTCCCAATAAGGGTGATATGTTTTGAAATTGAAAAAAAAACACTGAATATTCATTCGGAATTGATCGAAATCTTTTTTATTATATTGGATATTCTATGCCATTTATGATTTAAACAATATATATATATTCTGTGTTGAACGTGCGGTACGCATACGATTTTTAGGCTTAGTATCCAATAGAGTAAATTCACTCTCCAACTTATCGATTATTCGACGAATTGAGAGCGCGGATGGAGCAGAATGACGACCATATTTTGCACGATATGCTCTTTGAACACCGACAAAACTTCTCGAATTTTGATAAAATAATTGGACAATTTCCAAACGTTGTGGAAGCGTGAAACTACTCATGATTAAATGGCAAACCTTACTGATGACAACTGACAGCAGACGTCAAAAATTTCAGTTCAAATGAGCCCGATAGGGACATTCAAAATCATATCACCCCTATTGGGAAACCCTTTATAAATGTGAAAGTGTAAAATTAATCTAAATAACTAAATTTGCAAAAAAAAATTGAAAAATGTAACCAAAAAAAATTTTTTCTGTAAAAATACGAAGTGAAGAAACTTAAAGTTTAAGCGTGTGACGGGTAAACATTGTGGTAAAAACGGTCTAGATGAATTGAACATGTGGAAATATAAAATTGGTCTAAATAACCAAATTTACAAGAAAATAAACCTTAGCAAAGATTTTTTGAGTAAAAATTACTAAGGGGAGGGACTTAAAAATATAGAACGTGTGACGGATAAAAATTGTGGTAAAAACCGATATAAACGAATTGTACATGTGATATACTATAAGAAATTGGTCTAAAACTAAATTTACAGATAATATTAAAAAACTGCGCAAGAAAATGTTTTCTAACAAATCCAAAAAAATTTGCACTTGTGACGGATAACCAATGTAAAAAACCAATATAAATCTATTGCACATGTAAAAACTGTAAAACTGTAAAAATTGTTCTTAAAAACTAAATTCAATAAAATAAAAACAAGGACCAAAAATTCTAACAAAATTGTGAACTATCCGAATAAAATATGTCTGACAAAATTGTGAAAAATCAAAATAAAATATCACCAAAAAAAAGGAAACTAACCTGTTATTTGTTTAAGTAAAAAACGATATTAATGAATTGCACATGTGATATACTATAAAGTTGGTCTAAACTAAAATTTCCAAAAAAAATAAATACTGTACAAAAACTTTTTTCTTATAAACATACAAAGAGAAGAGACTTAAAAAATTGCACGTGTGACGGATAAAAACTTGTGGAAAACGATATAAATATACCAAAAAACAAGAACTGACCTGTTATATGATTAAGTAGACCGACATTGTTGGTGAAAAAATAATTGGAGTGACACAATCACAAATATCCTTTTTTTCTTTCTTTTATTGCGTCGCGAACAGGGTGACCACATAATTTTTGTAAAAGTAAACCTATCCTTACGGATTTTTCTTCAAAACTGAGTTGCATTTAGCAACAGACTTGGAAAAATCTTGGTAAAGTAAAGTGGAGGGTGAAGTTTTTTTCTTTGGAGAGTCTCGGTTAAAGGGAAAGGAGAAAAAAGTGTAAATATGTCCACAAGATGACCAGGATGCTGTGACAAAAGAGGGGCATTGAAATTTGAGGCGAGTCGTAAACAGTCTGTATATAACTGAAAAAAATTTCTACCACAATCTACCGAAACATGTGACTGGGGGTCTTTTTTCCAGTCGTATTAATTAAGATTGAATTAAATACCTATATCTGGAAATTGTGAAACTTGTAACAGAATTAATTCTATGTTTTTTATGGTTTGGAATGCAGATACAAAGGGTTAAATATTCTGATAAAACGTATATGGTATTATAACACATGTAAAAAAATGTAACGTTTTTCGGGTAAAATTGAATTTAGTGTAGTTGTATATAACTGACATTTTTGTTAAAGATTTGTTGAAATTTTATAAAATTACCAACATTGTAAATTCTTTTTAAAAATTGACAAGAGATGTATATTTTTGAACTCGATAAAAAAATATGCATTTTTTGAAGAGGTTAAAGTTAATTGTTTAATAGGGGGAGGTAAAAAACAGATAAGTTTTCTGTGTCTGTTCTCTGATTAACAACATGAGATTTACTGGCTATATGAGTCATTTCCAGTATCATTCGTTTTTTATAATTTCTGGATCTGTCAACTATGTTTACTGCATTGAAATCGAATTTGTGGTCTTGGTTCCAGGCATGTTTAGTTAATGCAGTCCATTTATCAGGGGGATTGAAGACATCTTTTTTGTGTTCAGTAATCCTGGTTTTTAAAGGACGTTTGGTTGTGCCTATGTAGGATGCCGTGCAACCTGTACAGGGGATGTTATAAACGACGTCAGCGGTATCTAGCTTTGAAATGTGATCTTTTGCTGATTTAAAAAAATTGGACAAGTTATTTTCATTACGCGGGGCAATTTTGATATTAAAGGGGTTTGAGAATACCTGAAAGTTTTTCAGAAAGCCCTTGTACATATGGTAAGGGAATATATTTAGGGTTTTGACCTGCGGGGTGTAAGTGTGTTGTTTGTGTGTTTGTGTTGCCTTTGGATGGATGGTGTGTGCAGGTATTCTTTTTGTGAAGATGGTTTATTCTGTTTTGTATAACGCGATTGATAAAATTGATCGGGTAATTGTTGTTGAGTAATATGGTTTTTATTTTTTGGATGTTTTCCTTGTGAAAAGTGATATGTGCTAAAGTGATGCCTCTGTCAACCAGATGGTTGATCACATTAATTTTGTAGCTCAGTGGATGATGTGAATAGAAATTTAGAAGTCGGCCCGAGCAAGTTGGTTTTTGGTACCAGTTAGACTTAATTTTTTTCCCCTCTCTGATAATGAGAACATCCAAAAAACAAATTTTTCCATCTGATTCCTCTTCTATTGTAAATTTTATTTTATGGTTGTAGCTGTTAAATGTGTTTAAAATTGTGTCAATTTCGTCAGTCGGTACTGCTGTTATAATGTCATCAACATATCGAAAAAAGAAGGGTAGTTGAAAAGGTAAAGATGCAATACATTTCGTTTCTAAATCATCCATGGCTATATCAGCTGCAATGGGAGAAAGAGGGGAACCCATGGGAAAGCCAGATTTTTGTTTGTATGAGGTGTTTTGAAAGTTAAAAGAGGAGTTAGATGAGCAAATTCTAAGTCCCTTTTCGAATTGGTACTAAGGCATTTTTGCATGTGGCTGAATTTTTGGCCATCTATCTTTGATGCCTTTGATAGCTATGCCAATTTGAACGTTGGTAAAAAGTGATACTGCATCTAACGAAATAATTTTATGGTTTAGTGGGACTTCGATATTTTTCATTTTCTCAATGAAATCGAAACAACTCACCATCAAATTCAACCAGAGGATTCTTTTGCTTCGCTGCAGGAAAGAGAAGATACTACCCAAACATTTACAATTTAAATCATCCCACCTCGTATCTTTTGATAATACCAATATTACACACATGCACACGTCAGCGTTGTATAAATTTCATTTGTCAACTTTAAATTTAGAAATCAAAGATATTTGCATCACCATTCATAGACTAAGTAAAGAGATTCAATTCAATGAACGAAAAATCAAACAAATCTTACCGCATGATATTTATAGACATTTTTCTTTTTTCGAATCCAAAAAAATAGATCGTATTTTCTTATCACACAAGAGCAGTTGTAAATCTAAATTTGAGCGTCTCATTGGTATGAGTAGAACCTTCTCAGGAGCTGACAATGTTGATCCTCATGATAACCTTACTGACTCATGGTTTATTAATTTAAGTGACACACAAATTCCTACCACAGTAGCAAAAACACTTAGTCTTGGAAAAAACTTTGGTATCCCCTTTCCCCTTAGTAAACTTCCTACGAAGCATTTAATTGCAGATTTTGAATCAAACATCCATAAAATCCAAGAATCTGACAAAAACGAAGCAAGATGTTATCGGACAAAAAGACTTACGTACCACTGAAAAAAGACCCCACAAACACTATTCACAATAAAGTTAACAACGTCATTAAACTGTGGAAAGACAAAAATTACATTAGTGAAATTACAGCAAACTCTTTAAAATCAAGCAACCCACTTCCAGCCAGATTCTATGGTCTACCAAAGATTCATAAAATGAACTTTCCTCTTAGGCCCATTGTCTCTTTCTGTGGCAGCCCCACTTACAACCTCGCATCTTTCTACAACAACATTATTTCAAATAATATAACCCCCCCAATCTCACGAATTAAAAATAGTTTCGATTTCATTGAGAAAATGTAAAATATCGAAGTCCCACTAAACCATAAAATTATTTCGTTAGATGCAGTATCACTTTTTACCAACGTTCAAATTGGCATAGCTATCAAAGGCATCAAAGATAGATGGCCAAAAATTCAGCCACATGCAAAAATGCCTTTGGTACCAATTCGGAAAGGGACTTAGAATTTGCTCATCTAACTCCTCTTTTAACTTTCAAAACACCTCATACAAACAAAAATCTGGCTTTCCCATGGGTTCCCCTCTTTCTCCCATTGCAGCTGATATAGCTGATATAGCTATATCAGCTATATCGAAATGTATTGCATCTTTACCTTTTCAACTACCCTTCTTTTTTCGATATGTTGATGACATTATAACAGCAGTACCGACTGACGAAATTGACACAATTTTAAACACATTTAACAGCTACAACCATAAAATAAAATTTACAATAGAAGAGGAATCAGATGGAAAAATTTGTTTTTTGGATGTTCTCATTATCAGAGAGGGGAAAAAAATTAAGTCTAACTGGTACCAAAAACCAACTTGCTCGGGCCGACTTCTAAATTTCTATTCACATCATCCACTGAGCTACAAAATTAATGTGATCAACCATCTGGTTGACAGAGGCATCACTTTAGCACATATCACTTTTCACAAGGAAAACATCCAAAAAATAAAAACCATATTACTCAACAACAATTACCCGATCAATTTTATCAATCGCGTTATACAAAACAGAATAAACCATCTTCACAAAAAGAATACCTGCACACACCATCCATCCAAAGGCAACACAAACACACAAACAACACACTTACACCCCGCAGGTCAAAACCCTAAATATATTCCCTTACCATATGTACAAGGGCTTTCTGAAAAACTTTCAGGTATTCTCAAACCCCTTTAATATCAAAATTGCCCCGCGTAATGAAAATAACTTGTCCAATTTTTTTAAATCAGCAAAAGATCACATTTCAAAGCTAGATACCGCTGACGTCGTTTATAACATCCCCTGTACAGGTTGCACGGCATCCTACATAGGCACAACCAAACGTCCTTTAAAAACCAGGATTACTGAACACAAAAAAGATGTCTTCAATCCCCCTGATAAATGGACTGCATTAACTAAACATGCCTGGAACCAAGACCACAAATTCGATTTCAATGCAGTAAACATAGTTGACAGATCCAGAAATTATAAAAAACGAATGATACTGGAAATGACTCATATAGCCAGTAAATCTCATGTTGTTAATCAGAGAACAGACACAGAAAACTTATCTGTTTTTTACCTCCCCCTATTAAACAATTAACTTTAACCTCTTCAAAAAATGCATATTTTTTTATCGAGTTCAAAAATATACATCTCTTGTCAATTTTTAAAAAGAATTTACAATGTTGGTAATTTTATAAAATTTCAACAAATCTTTAACAAAAATGTCAGTTATATACAACTACACTAAATTCAATTTTACCCGAAAAACGTTACATTTTTTTACATGTGTTATAATACCATATACGTTTTATCAGAATATTTAACCCTTTGTATCTGCATTCCAAACCATAAAAAACATAGAATTAATTCTGTTACAAGTTTCACAATTTCCAGATATAGGTATTTAATTCAATCTTAATTAATACGACTGGAAAAAAAGACCCCCAGTCACATGTTTCGGTAGATTGTGGTAGAAATTTTTTTCAGTTATATACAGACTGTTTACGACTCGCCTCAAATTTCAATGCCCCTCTTTTGTCACAGCATCCTGGTCATCTTGTGGACATATTTACACTTTTTTTCTCCTTTCCCTTTAACCGAGACTCTCCAAAGAAAAAAACTTCACCCTCCACTTTACTTTACCAAGATTTTTCCAAGTCTGTTGCTAAATGCAACTCAGTTTTGAAGAAAAATCCGTAAGGATAGGTTTACTTTTACAAAAATTATGTGGTCACCCTGTTCGCGACGCAATAAAAGAAAGAAAAAAGGATATTTGTGATTGTGTCACTCCAATTATTTTTTCACCAACAATGTCGGTCTACTTAATCATATAACAGGTCAGTTCTTGTTTTTTGGTATATTTATATCGTTTTCCACAAGTTTTTATCCGTCACACGTGCAATTTTTTAAGTCTCTTCTCTTTGTATGTTTATAAGAAAAAAGTTTTTGTACAGTATTTATTTTTTTTGGAAATTTTAGTTTAGACCAACTTTATAGTATATCACATGTGCAATTCATTAATATCGTTTTTTACTTAAACAAATAACAGGTTAGTTTCCTTTTTTTTGGTGATATTTTATTTTGATTTTTCACAATTTTGTCAGACATATTTTATTCGGATAGTTCACAATTTTGTTAGAATTTTTGGTCCTTGTTTTTATTTTATTGAATTTAGTTTTTAAGAACAATTTTTACAGTTTTACAGTTTTTACATGTGCAATAGATTTATATTGGTTTTTTACATTGGTTATCCGTCACAAGTGCAAATTTTTTTGGATTTGTTAGAAAACATTTTCTTGCGCAGTTTTTTAATATTATCTGTAAATTTAGTTTTAGACCAATTTCTTATAGTATATCACATGTACAATTCGTTTATATCGGTTTTTACCACAATTTTTATCCGTCACACGTTCTATATTTTTAAGTCCCTCCCCTTAGTAATTTTTACTCAAAAAATCTTTGCTAAGGTTTATTTTCTTGTAAATTTGGTTATTTAGACCAATTTTATATTTCCACATGTTCAATTCATCTAGACCGTTTTTACCACAATGTTTACCCGTCACACGCTTAAACTTTAAGTTTCTTCACTTCGTATTTTTACAGAAAAAATTTTTTTTGGTTACATTTTTCAATTTTTTTTTGCAAATTTAGTTATTTAGATTAATTTTACACTTTCACATTTATATATCATTTATATCATTTTTCCACAATGTTTATCCGTCACACGTGCTTAATGTTCTCCCCCTAGTATTTTTACAGAAATTTTTGGTTTGTTATAGTTTCAATTGTTTTTGCAAATTTAGTTATTTAGACCAATTTTATATTTTACACTCGCAATTCTTTATAACATTTCTTATTACAATGTTCATCGGTCACACGTGCAATTTTTTTAAGTCTTTTCCTTTTGTATTTTTATGGAATTAAATTCTCACTGATGAGGACTCCAATCTGAGTCGAAACGTTTGAAAATATGAAACTTTGAGTTACATTTTTTCCTGGACCCTAAAGCCAACTAAGAACATCAACAATATTTGAATATTAATACTAAGGGTCGATACAAGTCCTGTTCCATTATTTTTTATATATATTTGACATTCTCTTATTGTATCCGCTGTGGATGAATTGTTTCAAATCAAAACTTTTACTTACAAATATTATTACTTAATTTCCTCTTTTCCACACCACCACTGAAGTAGAGTTGCAGGAGCGTTTATTAACGTGGTTTCTCCATTAGGCCTAATCCACGACCAAAATCGAAAATTTACACTGGGAAAAAAAACATGGTGAAATCAACGGGAAGGAGTACCGTCGATAATTCTACGTTGGCGAAGCGTTGCAACGGTGAATCACCGGTGCTATTCAACGCTGCATTGACGGTAGAGCCAACGTAAATTCACCAAAAAATGATCAGCTGTAGCAATACTCGCGATTGTTCTTTTTAGTTCTTTTGTTTTCCTAATTATATATTGGTCTTTCAAAGCAAAGCATTACCAATTTCATTATGCATATGAAATTGCGTCATCGTGTAATTTTTTCAAATCACACGGCGCACAGTGGGCCAGAATCTAAAAAACCTGGTCATAAATCGAAGGTCTAATCCAAAGCCTTATTAAATAATACTATTAAGGGTTTTCTAGGTCGCTGATTACGAATATTTAATTGAATTTTCCGAAAACAAAATGGCGGACTAAAAATGGCGGATATTTTCATAAAAATTGCAATGACTAATGCTCAAAAAATCGCTACCGATGTTTTTAGAATCACTAAATCCTAATTATATATTAAAATTCTGAAAAACATAACGATCGATTCAAAATGACCGATGAATTAAAAAAAAAAAAAAAATGAAACGGCTTGTGCGTGAGAAATGAGTTTCGAGAGTATTTGAGGTCGCTGATTTTGAAACTAATGTTGAAAGGCCACAAAGCATATGTAATAATTGATTTGAAATTACAGATGCCTCTTTTGAAAATGCGCATGATTCACTTTAGAAAAAAGTCTCGAGGGTTTTCGATGTAGCTGAATCCAATCAAAATGAAAATTATCAAGCAAGTTTTGTTTTATATACAAATGATTTATTTATTCTATGAAAATATCGAGCAGGAGCCTTCAAAATGAGAAATAATGGAACGAAATTAAAGATATTGAATCAAATTTACTATCCTCGAAGAATGTTACAGATTGCCATTAAAAATCAAGTAGACCCTAGCGGACCCGTGTGAGAGAACGGTCATAGAATACTCTGACCGTTCTCTGACTGCTCTATGACCGTTCTATGACCTGGCATTATTACGGCTAAGATCGGTAGAAAAGATATTAAAAGCTTTGCAATTATGATTCTGTGGCGAAATTTTTATTAGAAGGTGAAGCAATAAATACAATTATCTTATTTTTCAGCGATAAAAACTAGAAAAACATAATACCTGTCATTGAAGGCAGTGCAGTGGTTCACAATTGGCGGAACGTCTCTACCGTGAAGGTTTACTATTGGTGGAGACATTCCGCAAATGGTGAACCACTGCACTGCCTTCAATGACAGGTATTATGTTTTTCTAGCTTTTATCGCTGAAAAATAAGATAATTGTATTTATTGCTTCACCTTCTAATCCAAATTTCGCCACAGAATCATAATTGCAAAGCTTTTAATGTCTTTTCTACCGATCTTAGCCGTAATAATGCCAGGTCATAGAACGGTCATAGAACAGTCGAGAACGGTCAGAGTATTCTATGACCGTTCTCTCACACGGGTCCGCTAGGGGAATTATTTTTTTCCTCATATTATTTGATTCTAACATTTTAATTTCCCATAGTTTCATTTAACAACTAATTTATTTGTTTGTTCTTTATTTTTCTGTTTTCGTTTATTGTTTATGCCGGTTTCACTGATTTTTTATAATTATCACGAGTCGATTATTCACATTCCTTATATTCAGATGCGTCGCGACGCGTCACATCTTATCGGAACGTTCGAACAAAAAATTCGATTTAAGAGCCGTATCTGCAGCTTTCTGCAGCTACATTTTTTTGAATTTTACTCGGAAATGTTAGTACAACAGTTTTCACAAAGAATCTAGATAGAACACTGCAGAACAATACACTTGGAGCCTTGGTAAAAAGTAATGTTTCACCATTCATCGAGGTGAATTATTCTATACCTTTAACACTATTTATAAATAAATACGCAAACGATTTTCATTTTTCAACTACACTTCGGTATGACACATTAGTTAAAGCTGCAAAACTTGTTTCAAGAACTCGAATGGATGCGTAAGTCTCCATTAAACACGGTTTATGCTTACAAACGATTAAGGCAGTTCCGAAGGCATCCCCCTGCGCGGAGAAGTAGTCAAGTTCGCACTGTGTTGCAAAGTCAACTCTGCGATGAAATTTTTCGGATTGAAAAAAAGTCACTAGGACCTTTAAGAACACTTATTGACACAAAAAAAGCTTAAAAAAAAGTACTTTTTTTTTACTTTTGGCCAAGGTTTTGCGATTCTGGCCAACTGTGCGGTGTTCCAGCGTTAATTCGATCCACCGATACTGTTTTCTAATTTCATTTGTTTTTTAAACCATCATTTATTTTTTAAAAAGGTCTATGTTGTGTTTTGAATTTGTAAAAGCTTGATTCGAACACACTGAAAGAAATTTGGAGCGGCTCTAAAATAATTGATAGGTTTAATATAAAGAACGTGTGAAAATCGTTTTGGAGACTGAGAATATAACGCAAAAGGTAATCAAAATTATTATTTATGTTTCTTTTATAAACATGTCTGAATGCCTAAAGCCTATATTACTCGTCGCCTCATGAAAGTCTAAAACAAAACTTTTCATTTATAAAATAAACCAAATCTTAAGTCTCCAGAACTATCGTAAAAGATTAATTTGTGTGGAAAATCGACATCTCCTAACCAGTAAGGGCATAATATTAAGTGACCAGAGACTGACCCCCCGAGGCGAAAACACATTATATGTATTTTGACACTTATATACATGCACTTGACAAACTTAAAGCGCATGTGGGCCTAAAACCCATGATTGGTCACTAATAGGCTTGCCTTTACCACTTTAAAGAAAATTTGGACCAATTAAAAACGAGAAAATGCCTAGCAAAGGAAATTAGAGCCAATAATATTAATGTTAACGCCTTAAAGACCAAAATCTCAAGGTGGGGAATTTATGTTTTAAGCCTGGAAGGATCACTCTCTGCCCCCTTGGTAGTTACAATACTTAATTTTGTGTCTTGGACTCGTATTTCTTTTGGACTGTTGTACGCGGATTTTTCTTTGAACTTTTTTTTTAAGATTACTTGTATTTTTAAATAAAAAAGACTGTTCACTAGAATAACGTGTCTAAAAGCTCTTTTAAAAACTCTGAGGAATCTTCATTCCTATAAGAAATTAATGTCAAAACAATCGTCTCATTTGTGAAAATTTTGAGCATTATCAGATTATCATCTGAATAACAAATAAGCGTGGCGTGTCATTGGAAGTGCCAAATAGTTGAGGTTGAGTTGACATTTAGTTTTAGCAGAGGTTTTAGACAGTTAATGCTCTCTGATCATCTCTGATGCGCTCTAAATCAGTGTGTTTCAACTAATTAGTGGAAAAACAGCCGGTGAAGCTGATAACCGGAAAAAGTGTCCAACACTCTAAAAACAAGTGTGTTACTTCTACACGTGAATCATGATAGTAACTTTTTAGGCATTTGAAGTGTGTAGTTTTAATACACATTACAAACGTAACGTTTAATTTTCAAACACTTTAACGTTTTGTACAAAAAATTACAAAAAACATTATTAAAATATTATTTCTCATAATTTAAAAATTTTTTTTATTAAAAAGAGTGTCTTTCCTTACATATGACACGGCTGATGATATAATTACCAGTCTTGAAATTATAGAAAAACTTCTTTTTCCAGAGACTGATTTTTGGCGTAACAACTACCTTAAAAAATCAATTATGTATTCCCTAGCGGACCCGTGTGAGAGAACGGTCATTGAATACTCTGACCGTTCTCTGACTGTTCTATGACCGTTCTATGACCTCGCATTATTACGGCTAAGATCGGTAAAAAAGACATTAAAAGCTTTGCAATTATGATTCTGTGGCGAAATTTGGATTAGAAGGTGAAGCAATAAATACAATTATCTTATTTTTCAGCGATAAAAACTAGAAAAACATAATACCTGTCATTGAAGGCAGTGCAGTGGTTCACAATTGGCGGAACGACTCCACCTATAGTAAACCAGTAAACCTTCACGGTGTAGACGTTCCGCAAATGGTGAACCACTGCACTGCCTTCAATGACAGGTATTATGTTTTTCTAGTTTTTATCGCTGAAAAATAAGATAATTGTATTTATTGCTTCACCTTCTAATCCAAATTTCGCCACAGAATCATAATTGCAAAGCTTTTAATGTCTTTTCTACCGATCTTAGCCGTAATAATGCCAGGTCATAGAACGGTCATAGAACAGTCAGAGAACGGTCAGAGTATTCTATGACCGTTCTCTCACACGGGTCCGCTAGGGTTTCGTTCACGCTGTTCGATATTGCTAATGTAATTGAATTCATAGCATATTATATTTTCTGGCTGCTATATAATAAGATCTGTCCAATAGATATTTTGCAAATACATACATTTTACTCGTGTTAAATAAGAAATATCAAAATTCATTAGTTATATTTAATTTTACTGAAAATTGTATTCGCATACAATGTCACAAACCTGCGCGTATGTTTCATATCTATGTTTCAATTTTTTTCATAATATCTTACGGTTTCCTTCTACTTTGTGAAATATTGCATTTCTTACCAATTTTTTTTTTATGAAAAAGTATTTTTGGGGAAGATTTAGGTTACTTATATGTATTTTTATAATAATTATGCAATTCGTATAAGCTGTGTACATACATGTATAGGACGATCTCTAACGTTGAAGTCCGATCCTTTACTCTTGATGATGACAATGGCAATACAATTAATGCCTACTGTGTGTGATAAACTTAAAAGCCCCATTTGGAGCAAAATTGGTAAGCAAATATTGTTACAGATACTTTCAAGTTTTTTAAAGTCAATTTTTTTTACTCTATAAAATTATTTAGTACTTTCAATCAATTTTTCATTCTTGCAGTTGCTTCTGGACTACGAACTTATGCGCATAAACAAAAATATACCAAACCGGAAAAAATCTTTCGCTGACGAGTGGCCTGTGCTGTCTAGAAAAGTCCTGGAAAAAAAAACAAAAAGCTGCACAAGAATCTTGAGAGATTCAGGTATATCAAGAGGAAAAATCGAATGATCGAAATTGTTGTAGCAAATTTATGTTTCTAATAATTCGTGTTTTTTTAGCTGCTTTGCCTGAAATCATGTTGGAATTTAAAGTTTTTCCCTACTTATTTCCGACAGTGAGAGTGAAAACAGGTACAAAAAAATCGTGGAGGCCTTCGTCAGAGGAACAATCGAAATTTTTCATCACCTGTATAGCTGTAAGTATTATGAATTGTTATATAATAAATATATAGTACACTATTTTGCATGCTAATGAAATATTTATTTTTAATTTGTTTTTTAGACGGTTGGTGAATTAGCAGAAAAACTCCACGAACTTGAAAGAATACTGATTCCCTTCAAACTGACCTTAGAGCCTCTAATATTTGTGGTAGGACCTCCAGAATAATTGGCTATTGCATACATTATTTTCAACAATGTACGTTACTCTTGCGCATCCCTCGAAGAAATAGTCGATTTGTGCTTCAAAAGTTTTCATGCCCTGGATGCTTCCTATCCAGTAGCATGTGAACCTATTTGGATGTACCTTCAACGCAACATATATCAAATTCAAGGGGAGCGTAATTACCAGAGCGTTTTCATGGTCGAGGGATCTTTAAAGTATGACAAAAACTTGACTTGATTTTTTTGCTTATTATTATGGGTGTTAAAATATTTGCGTTTATAAAGTTTTTCACGACAATTATTTTTATTTCAACATTTTGGTTGTCTATGGCAATTTTAACTTAGTTTTTCATGTTCGTCATTTAGGATTGCTTGAAATTTTGTTTGTTTGTTAATTTGTAGGTAAAAAATTTCTTTAAAAAAAAATCTAATAATCCAAAAAATCTAATAAATAAAATCTAATCTAAAATCTAATAATTTAGTAGACAAAGTGTCGTCGACTCCATGACATCACGTCAATTTATCAAGTAAAATCATGACTTTTATTATAATTTTATATTCTCGACATTACTCATCATGAGTTAACCTTCTTTTATAAAGGTAAAATTTAATAATTTTGTGTATGTTCTTGATATTAAGTTAATTTAATTTTTATTTTTCTTGTGTGTGACAATTTCACTATTTGGTGTTTTTTTTAATTTAATAAAGTCTGATGAGGTTGGCAAACCCATAGCCAACGAAACGTCGCAACAATTTTGACATCATAAAGAGTTTTCTTCTTTATATTTGACCCTCATTGATCGCAAAACAGCATCTTTTATAATTCTTTAAAAAAAGTTAACCTTGTTTTTTAAAATGATTGATTGCTGATTCGAAAACTTGTTATTTCGTCCAAAATGAAGATAAAGTGTATAATTTGTTTTAAAACTATCAATGTTAATAGTTTGAAGCGTCATATGGGTCAAATACACAAACAGTAAACGTGTTCATATCAATGCATTGAGAGTACATGCAGTCGTGTATTTTTGTCGTTACGCTCATTTCGTCCACATTTTCAAAGAGATCATGTACGTGTGTACAGCTGCTATTTTTCTCCTAACGATCCTTTCGAGATCTTCGAGACCCAGATTCTCCTCCTTAAGGAAAGCCTCAGAGAGGCTAGTAGGCAGTCCCATATCGCGGGCGACTTTAATAGTAAGTCGCACGAGTGAGGAGAAGCCCGTCAGGACAGGAGGGGAATCTTGGTCGGTGAGATGATCGCTAGAAATAACCTGATAGTATTGAATCGGTGCAGAGATTTTACGTTCAGACGAGGAGCGAGGGGGGGGGGGGGGATTATGGACCTCACGATTTCTGCACCCGTCTTGCCTCAAGGATAGGCGACTGCTGCGTGCTCGAGGTAATAACCTTGAGTGACCACCGGTGCACTGAGTTCAGCTTCCAGGAAAGGAGTCACCCAGTGAATGCGGAAAGGGGCGGCAAGGTGAGGAACCCCTCCTGGAACACAAAACGACTCAGCCAAGAGAAGCTGCGCGAACACCTCGACGAAACCAGGCTCATAGATGAGCTTGTTTGGGCAGTTGAATGTTGAATCGAGTCTGGACCCTGAGTCCTTATAAGAATAAGCCTACTTAAGAAGATACAAAAGAAAAGCAGAAAAGCTTCAGAGCATATTTCCTACAGATATTTGGAACAAAATTTAAAATCATGAAGAAAATTATCAATCGATTGATGCTCTAATTTCACAAAAATAAATTCTCACATATTTTTCAATAGTACTCTAATTTTATCGCGTATTATGGACTTTTTCTAATTTACCAATCTGTAGAAATTTTGATACTGCAATGCAGCAGTTTCTTCATTCAGAAATTGCAGAAATTTAGAATTAAGCAATTTAATTTCGAAAAACATGCGTGCAGGAGCTTCAAATACGCTAATCACTGAGTGATTGCGACAGAATGTTTCATATGTGACCAGTTTTTTCTCTACGAATGTAACAGCAAATGGTGCTGCATTCATTAATATGTACAACACATAATCACGTGGTCTTATCAATAACTGAGCATGTTTTGATCTTTTTATAGCATTAGACTTTTTCATACATTCTGTCCTGCATGTTGAATCGAGTCTGGACCATGAGTCCTTATGAGCATAAGCTTACTTCAGAAGATACAAAAAAAATGCAGAAAAGCTTCAGAGCATATTTCCTACAGATATTTGGAACAAAATTTGAAATCATGAAGAAAAATATCAATCGCTTGATAGTCTAATTTTATAAAAATAAATTCTGAAATGTTTTCTGAAGAGTACTCTCATTTTATCGTATACATGGTTTTTTTTTAAATTTAGCAATCTGTTGAAATTTTGCGAATGCGAAGCAACAGTTTGTCATTCAGGAATTGCAGAAATTTAGAAATAAGCAATTCGAACAACATGCGTGCAGGAGCTTCAAATACGCTAATCACTGAGTGATTGCGACAGAATTTGTCATATGTGACCAGTTTTTTCTCTACGAATGTAACAGCAAATGGTGTTGCGTTCCTTAATATTACGCATTTTTGAAAAATGTTCATGCTCAGTATTGTTCAGGGTACGCATGCATTGTACAATGAACAGCGAGCCAAGATCATGCAGTATTGTCACTTGATTTTATTGAAAAGTACAATATATTCGACAGCGTTAAATATAAGCTGATATAGACATTTTTCGTCAATATTGTGCTTCTTACATTCAGAGCACATATTTTCTATTTATTGAAGCTAGATTGCCACCCTCAACCGCCCACTTTGACTAATATGTACAAAACATAATCACGTGGTCTTTTCAATTACTGAGCATGTTTTCACCTTTTTATAGCATTCAACTTTTTCTTACATTCTGTCCTGCATGTTGAATCGAGTCTAGACCCTGAGTCCTCAGGAGCATAAGCTTACTTTAGAAGATACAAAAGAAATGCAGAATAGCTTCAGAGCATATTTCCTACAGATATTTGGAACAAAATTTGAAATCATGAAGAAAATTATCAATCGCTTGATGCTCTAATTTTATAAAAATAAATTCTGAAATGTTTTCTGAAGAGTACTCTCATTTTATCGTTTACCAGGATTTTTTTTTAAATTAGCAATCTGTTGAAATTTTGCGACTGCGAAGCAACAAGTTGTGATGCAGAAATTGCAGAAATTTAGATATAAGCATTTTTATTTCGAACAACATGCGAGCAGGAGCTTCAAATACGCTAATCACTAAGTGATTGCGACAGAATTTGTCATATGTGACCAGTTTTTTCTCTACGAATGTAACAGCAAATGGTGCTGCGTTCCTTAATATTACGCATTTTTGAAAAATGTTCATGCTCAGTATTGTTCAGGGTACGCATGCATTGTACAATGAACAGCAAGCCAAGATCATGCAGTATTGTCACTTGATTTTATTGAAAAGTACAATATATTCGACAGCGTTAAATATAAGCTGATATAGACATTTTTGGTCAATATTGTGCTTCTTACATTCAGAGCACATATTTTCTATTTATTGAAGCTAGATTGCCACCCTCAACCGCCCACTTTGACTAATATGTACAAAACATAATCGCGTGCACTTTTCAATTACCGAGCATGTCTTGATCTTTTTATAGCATTCAACTTTTTCTTACATTCTGTCCTGCATGTTGAATCGAGTCTAGACCCTGAGTCCTTATGAGCATAAGCTTACTTCAGAAGATACAAAAGAAATGCAGAAAAGCTTCAGTGCATATTTCCTACAGATATTTGGAACAAAATTTGAAATCATGAAGAAAAATATCAATCGCTTGATAGTCTAATTTTATAAAAATAAATTCTGAAATGTTTTCTGAAGAGTACTCTCATTTTATCGTATACATGGTTTTTTTTTTTAAATTTATTAATCTGTTGAAATTTTGCGAATGCGAAGCAACAGTTTGTCATTCAGGAATTGCAGAAATTTAGATATAAGCATTTTTATTTCGAACAACATGCGCGCAGGAGCTTCAAATACGCTAATCACTGAGTGATTGTGACAGTATGTGTCATATGCGAACAGATTTTTCTTTACTAATGTAACAGCAAATGGTGCTGCGTTCCTTAATATTACGCATTTTTGAAAAATGTTCATGCTCAGTATTGTTCATGGTACGCATGCATTGTACAATGAACAGCAAGCCAAGATCATGCAGTATTGTCACTTGATTTTATTGAAAAGTACAATATATTCGACAGCGTTAAATATAAGCTGATATAGACATTTTTCGTCAATATTCTGCTGATTGCACAGAGCAGATATTTTCTATTTTTTGAAGCTAGATTGCCACCCTCAACCACCCACTATGACTAATATGTACAAAACATAATCACGTGTTCTTTTCAACTACTTAGCATGTCTTGATCTTTTTATAGCATTCAACTTTTTCTAACATTCTGTCCTGCATGTTGAATCGAGTCTGGACCCTGAGTCCTTATAAGAATAAGCCTACTTAAGAAGATACAAAAGAAAAGCAGAAAAGCTTCAGAGCATATTTCCTATAGATATTTGGAAACAAATTTGAAATCAGGAAGAAAATTATCAATCGATTGATGTTCTAATTTCACAAAAATAAATTCTCACATATTTTTCAATAGTACTCTAATTTTATCGCGTATTATGGACTTTTTCTAATTTACCAATCTGTAGAAATTTTGATACTGCAATGCAGCAGTTTCTTCATTCAGGAATTGCAGAAATTTAGAAATAAGCATTTTAACTTCGAACAACATGCGTGCAGGAGCTTCAAATACGCTAATCACTGAGTGATTGGCGCAGAATGTGTCATATATGACCAGTTTTTTCGATACTAATGTAACAGCAAATGGTGCTGCGTTCATTAATAATAAGCATATTTGAAAAATGTTCATGCTCAGTATTGTTCATGGTACGCATGCATTGTACAATGAAGGGCAAGCCAAGATCATGCAGTATTGTCACTTGATTTAATTGAAAAGTGCAATATATTCGACAGCGTTAAATATAAGCTGATATAGACATTTTTCGTCAATATTGTGCTTCTTACATTCAGAGCACATATTTTCTATTTATTGAAGCCAGATTGCCACCCTCAACCGCCCACTTTGACTAATATGTACAAAACATAATCACGTGGTCTTTTCAATTACTGAGCATGTCTTGATGTTTTTATAGCATTTAAATTTTCTAACATTCTGTCCTGCATGTTGAATCGAGTCTGGACCCTGAGTCCTTATAAGAATAAGCCTACTTAAGAAGATACAAAAGAAAAGCAGAAAAGCTTCAGAGCATATTTCCTATAGATATTTGGAAACAAATTTGAAATCAGGAAGAAAATTATCAATCGATTGATGTTCTAATTTCACAAAAATAAATTCTCACATATTTTTCAATAGTACTCTAATTTTATCGCGTATTATGGACTTTTTCTAATTTACCAATCTGTAGAAATTTTGATACTGCAATGCAGCAGTTTCTTCATTCAGAAATTGCAGAAATTTAGAATTGAGCAATTTAATTTCGAAAAACATGCGTGCAGGAGCTTCAAATACGCTAATCACTGAGTGATTGCGACAAAATTTGTCATATGTGACCAGTTTTTTCTCTACGAATGTAACAGCAAATGGTGCTGCATTCATTAATAATAAGCATATTTGAAAAATGTTCATGCTCAGTATTGTTCATGGTACGCATGCATTGTACAATGAAGGGCAAGCCAAGATCATGCAGTATTGTCACTTGATTTAATTGAAAAGTGCAATATATTCGACAGCGTTAAATATAAGCTGATATAGACATTTTTCGTCAATATTGTGCTTCTTACATTCAGAGCACATATTTTCTATTTATTGAAGCCAGATTGCCACCCTCAACCGCCCACTTTGACTAATATGTACAAAACATAATCACGTGGTCTTGTCAATTACTGAGCATGTCTTTATCTTTTTATAGCATTAGACTTTTTCTTACATTCTGTCCTGCATGCTGAATCGAGTATGGACCCTGAGTCCTTATGAGCATAAGCTTACTTCAGAAGATACAAAAGAAAAGCAGAAAAGCTTCAGAGCATATTTCCTATAGATATTTGGAAACAAATTTGAAATCAGGAAGAAAATTATCAATCGATTGATGTTCTAATTTCACAAAAATAAATTCTCACATATTTTTCAATAGTACTCTAATTTTATCGCGTATTATGGACTTTTTATAATTTACCAATCTGTAGAAATTTTGATACTGCAATGCAGCAGTTTCTTCAGTCAGAAATTGCAGAAATTTAGAATTAAGCAATTTAATTTCGAAAAACATGCGTGCAGGAGCTTCAAATACGCTAATCACTGAGTGATTGCGACAGAATGTGTCATATGCGAACAGATTTTTCTTTACTAATGTAACAGCAAATGGTGCTGCATTCATTAATAATAAGCATTTTTGAAAAATGTTCATGCTCAGTATGTTCATGGTACGCATGCATTGTACAATGAAGGCCAAGTCAAGATCATGCAGTATTGTCACTTGATTTAATTGAAAAGTGCAATATATTCGACAGCGTTAAATATAAGCTGATATAGACATTTTTCGTCAATATTGTGCTTCTTACATTCAGAGCACATATTTTCTATTTATTGAAGCCAGATTGCCACCCTCAACCGCCCACTTTGACTAATATGTACAAAACATAATCACGTGGTCTTGTCAATTACTGAGCATGTCTTGATGTTTTTATAGAATTTAACTTTTTCTTACATTCTGTCCTGCATGCTGAATCGAGTATGGACCCTGAGTACTTATGAGCATAAGCTTACTTCAGAAGATACAAAAGAAATGCAGAAAAGCTTCAGAGCATATTTCCTATAGATATTTGGAAACAAATTTGAAATCAGGAAGAAAATTATCAATCGATTGATGTTCTAATTTCACAAAAATAAATTCTCACATATTTTTCAATAGTACTCTAATTTTATCGCGTATTATGGACTTTTTCTAATTTACCAATCTGTAGAAATTTTGATACTGCAATGCAGCAGTTTCTTCATTCAGAAATTGCAGAAATTTAGAATTGAGCAATTTAATTTCGAAAAACATGCGTGCAGGAGCTTCAAATACGCTAATCACTGAGTGATTGCGACAAAATTTGTCATATGTGACCAGTTTTTTCTCTACGAATGTAACAGCAAATGGTGCTGCATTCATTAATAATAAGCATATTTGAAAAATGTTCATGCTCAGTATTGTTCATGGTACGCATGCATTGTACAATGAAGGGCAAGCCAAGATCATGCAGTATTGTCACTTGATTTAATTGAAAAGTGCAATATATTCGACAGCGTTAAATATAAGCTGATATAGACATTTTTCGTCAATATTGTGCTTCTTACATTCAGAGCACATATTTTCTATTTATTGAAGCCAGATTGCCACCCTCAACCGCCCACTTTGACTAATATGTACAAAACATAATCACGTGGTCTTTTCAATTACTGAGCATGTCTTGATGTTTTTATAGCATTTAAATTTTCTTACATTCTGTCCTGCATGCTGAATCGAGTATGGACCCTGAGTCCTTATGAGCATAAGCTTACTTCAGAAGATACAAAAGAAATGCAGAAAAGCTTCAGAGCATATTTCCTATAGATATTTGGAAACAAATTTGAAATCAGGAAGAAAATTATCAATCGATTGATGTTCTAATTTCACAAAAATAAATTCTCACATATTTTTCAATAGTACTCTAATTTTATCGCGTATTATGGACTTTTTATAATTTACCAATCTGTAGAAATTTTGATACTGCAATGCAGCAGTTTCTTCAGTCAGAAATTGCAGAAATTTAGAATTGAGCAATTTAATTTCGAACAACATGCGTGCAGGAGCTTCAAATACGCTAATCACTGAGTGATTGCGACAGAATGTGTCATATGCGAACAGATTTTTCTTTACTAATGTAACAGCAAATGGTGCTGCATTCATTAATAATAAGCATATTTGAAAAATGTTCATGCTCAGTATTGTTCATGGTACGCATGCATTGTACAATGAAGGGCAAGCCAAGATCATGCAGTATTGTCACTTGATTTAATTGAAAAGTGCAATATATTCGACAGCGTTAAATATAAGCTGATATAGACATTTTTCGTCAATATTGTGCTTCTTACATTCAGAGCACATATTTTCTATTTATTGAAGCCAGATTGCCACCCTCAACCGCCCACTTTGACTAATATGTACAAAACATAATCACGTGGTCTTTTCAATTACTGAGCATGTCTTCACCTTTTTATAGCATTCAACTTTTTCTTACATTCTGTCCTGCATGCTGAATCGAGTATGGACCATGAGTCCTTATGAGCATAAGCTTACTTCAGAAGATACAAAAGAAATGCAGAATAGCTTCAGAGCATATTTCCTACAGATATTTGGAACAAAATTTGAAATCATGAAGAAAATTATCAATCGCTTGATGCTATAATTTTATAAAAATAAATTCATAAGTGTTTTTTCAAGAGTACTCTCATTTTATCGTTTACCAGGATTTTTTTTTTAAATTAGCAATCTGTTGAAATTTTGCGACTGCGAAGCAACAAGTTGTGATTCAGAAATTGCAGAAATTTAGAATTGAGCAATTTAATTTCGAAAAACATGCGTGCAGGAGCTTCAAATACGCTAATAACTGAGTGATTGCGACAAAATTTGTCATATGTGACCAGTTTTTTCTCTACTAATGTAACAGCAAATGGTGCTGCGTTCCTTAATATTACGCATTTTTGAAAAATGTTCATGCTCAGTATTGTTCAGGGTACGCATGCATTGTACAATGAACAGCAAGCCAAGATCATGCAGTATTGTCACTTGATTTTATTGAAAAGTACAATATATTCGACAGCGTTAAATATAAGCTGATATAGACATTTTTCGTTAATATTGTGCTTGTTGCATTCAGAGCACATATTTTCTATTTTTTGAAGTTAGATTGCCACCCTCAACCGCCCACTTTGACTAATATGTACAAAACATAATCACGTGGTCTTGTCAATTACTGAGCATGTCTTGATGTTTTTATAGAATTTAACTTTTTCTTACATTCTGTCCTGCATGCTGAATCGAGTATGGACCCTGAGTCCTTATGAGCATAAGCTTACTTCAGAAGATACAAAAGAAATGCAGAAAAGCTACATAGCATATTTCCTACAGATATTTGGAACAAAATTTGAAATCATGAAGAAAATTATCAATTGCTTGATGCTCTAATTTTATAAAAATAAATTCATAAATGTTTTTTCAAGAGTACTTTGCTTTTATCGTTTACATGGGATTTTTTTTAAATTTAGCAATTTGTTGAAATTTTGCGAACGAGAAGCAACAGTTTGTCATTCAGGAATTGCAGAAATTTAGAAATAAGCATTTTTATTTCGAACAACATGCGTGCAGGAGCTTCAAATACGCTAATCACTGAGTGATTGCGACAGAATTTGTCATATGTGACCAGTTTTTTCTCTACGAATGTAACAGCAAATGGTGCTACGTTCATTAATATTACGCATTTTTGAAAAATGTTCATGCTCAGTATTGTTCAGGGTACGCATGCATTGTACAATGAACAGCAAGCCAAGATCATGCAGTATTGTCACTTGATTTTATTGAAAAGTGCAATATATTCGACAGCGTTAAATATAAGCTGATATAGACATTTTTCGTCAATATTCTGCTGATTGCACAAAGCACATATTTTCTATTTTTTGAAGCTAGATTGCCACCCTCAACCGCCCACTTTGACTAATATGTACAAAACTTAATCACGTGGTCTTGTCAATTACTGAGCATGTTTTGATCTTTTTATAGAATTTAACTTTTTCTTACATTCTGTCCTGCATGTTGAATCGAGTATGGACCCTGAGTCCTTATGTGCATAAGCTTACTTTAGAAGATACAAAAGAAATGCAGAAAAGCTTCAGAGCATATTTCCTACAGATATTTGGAACAAAATTTGAAATCATGAAGAAAATTATCAATCGCTTGATGCTCTAATTTTATAAAAATAAATTCATAAATGTTTTTTCAAGAGTACTTTGCTTTTATCGTTTACATGGGATTTTTTTTAAATTTAGCAATCTGTTGAAATTTTGCGAATGCGAAGCAACAGTTTGTCATTCAGGAATTGCAGAAATTTAGATATAAGCATTTTTATTTCGAACAACATGCGCGCAGGAGCTTCAAATACGCTAATCACTGAGTGATTGTGACAGTATGTGTCATATGCGAACAGATTTTTCTTTACTAATGTAACAGCAAATGGTGCTGCATTCATTAATAATAAGCATATTTGAAAAATGTTCATGCTCAGTATTGTTCATGGTACGCATGCATTGTACAATGAACAGCGAGCCAAGATCATGCAGCATTCTCACTTGATTTTATTGAAAAGTGCAATATATTCGACCGCGTTAAATATAAGCTGATATAGACATTTTTCGTCAATATTGTGCTTCTTACATTCAGAGCACATATTTTCTATTTATTGAAGCCAGATTGCCACCCTCAACCGCCCACTTTGACTAATATGTACAAAACATAATCACGTGGTCTTTTCAATTACTGAGCATGTCTTGATCTTTTTATAGCATTCAACTTTTTCTTACATTCTGTCCTGTATGTTGAATCGAGTATGGACCCTAAGTCCTTATGAGCATAAGCTTACTTCAGAAGATACAAAAGAAATGCAGAAAAGCTTCAGAGCATATTTCCTACAGATATTTGGAAACAAATTTGAAATCATGAAGAAAATTATCAATCGCTTGATGCTCTAATTTCACAAAAATAAATTCTCACATATTTTTCAATAGTACTCTAATTTTATCGCGTATTATGGACTTTTTCTAATTTACCAATCTGTAGAAATTTTGATACTGCAATGCAGCAGTTTCTTCATTCAGGAATTGCAGAAATTTAGAAATAAGCATTTTAACTTCGAACAACATGCGTGCAGGAGCTTCAAATACGCTAATCACTGAGTGATTGTGACAGTATGTGTCATATGCGAACAGATTTTTCTTTACTAATGTAACAGCAAATGGTGCTGCATTCATTAATAATAAGCATATTTGAAAAATGTTCATGCTCAGTATTGTTCATGGTACGCATGCATTGTACAATGAAGGGCAAGCCAAGATCATGCAGTATTGTCACTTGATTTAATTGAAAAGTGCAATATATTCGACAGCGTTAAATATAAGCTGATATAGACATTTTTCGTTAATATTGTGCTTGTTGCATTCAGAGCACATATTTTCTATTTTTTGAAGTTAGATTGCCACCCTATACCGCCAAGTTTGTTTAATATGTACAACACATAATCACGTGGTCTTATCAATAACTGAGCATGTTTTGATCTTTTTATAGCATTAGACTTTTTCATACATTCTGTCCTGCATGTTGAATCGAGTATGGACCATGAGTCCTTATGAGCATAAGCTTACTTCAGAAGATACAAAAGAAATGCAGAAAAGCTTCAGAGCATATTTCCTACAGATATTTGAAAAAAATTTGAAATCATGAAGAAAATTATCAATCGCGTGATGCTCTAATTTTATAAAAATAAATTCTGAAATGTTTTCTGAAGAGTACTCTCATTTTATCGTTTACCAGGATTTTTTTATTAAATTAGCAATCTGTTGAAATTTTGCGACTGCGAAGCAACAAGTTGTGATTCAGAAATTGCAGAAATTTAGATATAAGCATTTTTATGTCGAACCACATGCGTGCAGGAGCTTCAAATACGCTAATCACTGAGTGATTGCGACAGAATGTGTCATATGTGACCAGTTTTCTCTCTACTAATGTAGCAGCAAATGGTGCTGCGTTCCTTAATATTACGCATTTTTGAAAAATGTTCATGATCAGTATTGTTCAGGGTACGCATGCATTGTACAATGAACAGCAAGCCAAGATCATGCAGTATTGTCACTTGATTTTATTGAAAAGTGCAATATATTCGACAGCGTTAAATATAAGCTGATATAGACATTTTTCGTTAATATTGTGCTTGTTGCATTCAGAGCACATATTTTCTATTTTTTGAAGTTAGATTGCCACCCTATACCGCCAAGTTTGTTTAATATGTACAACACATAATCACGTGGTCTTATCAATAACTGAGCATGTTTTGATCTTTTTATAGCATTAGACTTTTTCATACATTCTGTCCTGCATGTTGAATCGAGTCTGGACCATGAGTCCTTATGAGCATAAGCTTACTTCAGAAGATACAAAAGAAATGCAGAAAAGCTTCAGAGCATATTTCCTACAGATATTTGAAAAAAATTTGAAATCATGAAGAAAATTATCAATCGCGTGATGCTCTAATTTTATAAAAATAAATTCTGAAATGTTTTCTGAAGAGTACTCTCATTTTATCGTTTACCAGGATTTTTTTATTAAATTAGCAATCTGTTGAAATTTTGCGACTGCGAAGCAACAAGTTGTGATTCAGAAATTGCAGAAATTTAGATATAAGCATTTTTATGTCGAACCACATGCGAGCAGGAGCTTCAAATACGCTAATCACTAAGTGATTGCGACAGAATGTGTCATATGTGACCAGTTTTTTCTCTACTAATGTAACAGCAAATGGTGCTGCGTTCCTTAATATTACGCATTTTTGAAAAATGTTCATGCTCAGTATTGTTCATGGTACGCATGCATTGTACAATGAAGGGCAAGCCAAGATCATGCAGTATTGTCACTTGATTTAATTGAAAAGTGCAATATATTCGACAGCGTTAAATATAAGCTGATATAGACATTTTTCGTTAATATTGTGCTTGTTGCATTCAGAGCACATATTTTCTATTTTTTGAAGTTAGATTGCCACCCTCAACCGCCAAGTTTGTTTAATATGTACAACACATAATCACGTGGTCTTATCAATAACTGAGCATGTCTTGATGTTTTTATAGAATTTAACTTTTTCTTACATTCTGTCCTGCATGCTGAATCGAGTATGGACCCTGAGTCCTTATGAGCATAAGCTTACTTCAGAAGATACAAAAGAAATGCAGAAAAGCTTCAGAGCATATTTCCTACAGATATTTGAAAAAAATTTGAAATCATGAAGAAAATTATCAATCGCTTGATGCTCTAATTTTATAAAAATAAATTCATAAATGTTTTTTCAAGAGTACTTTGCTTTTATCGTTTACATGGGATTTTTTTTAAATTTAGCAATTTGTTGCAATTTTGCGAACGACAAGCAACAGTTTGTCATTCAGGAATTGCAGAAATTTAGAAATAAGCATTTTTATTTCGAACAACATGCGTGCAGGAGCTTCAAATACGCTAATCACTGAGTGATTGCGACAGAATGTGTCATATGTAACCAGTTTTTTCTCTACTAATGTAACAGCAAATGGTGCTGCATTCATAAGTAGTAAGCATTTTTGAAAAATGTCCATGCTCAGTATTGTTCAGGGTACGCATGCATTGTACAATGAACAGCGAGCCAAGATCATGCAGTATTGTCACTTGATTTTATTGAAAAGTGCAATATATTCGACAGCGTTAAATATAAGCTGATATAGACATTTTTCGTCAATATTCTGCTGATTGCACAAAGCACATATTTTCTATTTTTTGAAGCTAGATTGCCACCCTCAACCGCCCACTTTGACTAATATGTACAAAACATAATCACGTGGTCTTGTCAATTACTGAGCATGTCTTGATGTTTTTATAGCATTTAACTTTTTCTTACATTCTGTCCTGCATGCTGAATCGAGTATGGACCCTGAGTCCTTATGAGCATAAGCTTACTTCAGAAGATACAAAAGAAATGCAGAAAAGCTTCAGAGCATATTTCCTACAGATATTTGAAAAAAATTTGAAATCATGAAGAAAATTATCAATCGCTTGATGCTCTAATTTTATAAAAATAAATTCTGAAATGTTTTCTGAAGAGTACTCTCATTTTATCGTTTACCAGGATTTTTTTTTTAAATTAGCAATCTGTTGAAATTTTGCCACTGCGAAGCAACAAGTTGTGATTCAGAAATTGCAGAAATTTAGATATAAGCATTTTTATTTCGAACAACATGCGTGCAGGAGCTTCAAATACGCTAATCACTGAGTGATTGCGACAGAATGTGTCATATGTAACCAGTTTTTTCTCTACTAATGTAACAGCAAATGGTGCTGCATTCATTAGTAGTAAGCATTTTTGAAAAATGTTTATGCTCAGTATTGTTCAGGGTACGCATGCATTGTACAATGAACAGCGAGCCAAGATCATGCAGCATTCTCACTTGATTTTATTGAAAAGTGCAATATATTCGACAGCGTTAAATATAAGCTGATATAGACATTTTTCGTCAATATTGTGCTTCTTGCATTCAGAGCACATAATTTCTATTTTTTGCGTTAGATTGCCACCCTCAACCGCCCACTTTGACTAATATGTACAAAACATAATCACGTGGTCTTGTCAATTACTGAGCATGTCTTGATCTTTTTATAGCATTCAACTTTTTCTTACATTCTGTCCTGTATGTTGAATTGAGTATGGACCCTAAGTCCTTATGAGCATAAGCTTACTTCAGAAGATACAAAAGAAATGCAGAAAAGCTTCAGAGCATATTTCCTACAGATATTTGAAAAAAATTTGAAATCATGAAGAAAATTATCAATCGCGTGATGCTCTAATTTTATAAAAATAAATTCTGAAATGTTTTCTGAAGAGTATTCTCATTATATCGTTTACCAGGATTTTTTTTTAAATTCAGCAATCTGTTCAAATTTCGCGACTGCGAAGCAACAGTTTGTCATTCAGGAATTGCAGAAATTTAGATATAAGCATTTTTATGTCGAACCACATGCGTGCAGGAGCTTCAAATACGCTAATCACTGAGTGATTGCCACAGAATGTGTCATATGTGAACAGATTTTTCTTTACAAATGTAACAGCAAATGGTGCTGCATTCGTTAATAATAAGCATTTTTGAAAAATGTTCATGCTCAGTATTGTTCATGGTACGCATGCATTGTACAATGAACAGCAAGCCAAGATCATGCAGTATTGTCACTTGATTTAATTGAAAAGTGCAATATATTCGACAGCGTTAAATATAAGCTGATATAGACATTTTTCGTCAATATTCTGCTGATTGCACAGAGCACATATTTTCTATTTTTTGAAGCTAGATTGCCACCCTCAACCGCCCACTTTGACTAATATGTACAAAACTTAATCACGTGGTCTTTTCAATTACTGAGCATGCCTTGATCTTTTTATAGCATTCAACTTTTTCTTACATTCTGTCCTGCATGTTGAATCGAGTATGGACACTGAGTCCTTATGTGCATAAGCTTACTTTAGAAGATACAAAAGAAATGCAGAAAAATTTCAGAGCATATTTCCAACAGATATTTGGAACAAAATTTGAAATCATGAAGAAAATTATCAATCGCTTGATGCTCTAATTTTATAAAAATAAATTCTGAAATGTTTTCTGAAGAGTACTCTCATTTTATCGTTTACCAGGATTTTTTTTTAAATTCAGCAATCTGTTCAAATTTCGCGACTGCGAAGCAACAATTTGTCATTCAGATATTGAAGAAATTTAGATATAAGCATTTTTATGTCGAACCACATG
Organism: Diplolepis rosae; assembly: GCA_030998225.1. Lineage (NCBI taxonomy): Eukaryota > Metazoa > Arthropoda > Insecta > Hymenoptera > Diplolepididae > Diplolepis > Diplolepis rosae. The sequence continues at coordinate 5,869,076 of JAPYXD010000710.1, forward strand.
CGTGCAGGAGCTTCAAATACGCTAATCACTGAGTGATTGCGACAGAATGTGTCATATGTGACCAGTTTTTTCTCTACTAATGTAACAGCAAATGGTGCTGCGTTTCTTAATATTACGCATTTTTGAAAAATGTTCATGCTCAGTATTGTTCATGGTACGCATGCATTGTACAATGAAGGGCAAGCCAAGATCATGCAGTATTGTCACTTGATTTAATTGAAAAGTGCAATATATTCGACAGCGTTAAATATAAGCTGATATAGACGTTTTTCGATAATATTGTGCTTCTTACATTCAGAGCACATATTTTCTATTTTTTGAAGTTAGATTGCCACCCTCAACCGCCCACTTTGACTAATATGTACAAAACATAATCACGTGGTCTTTTCAATTACTGAGCATGCCTTGATCTTTTTATAGCATTCAACTTTTTCTTACATTCTGTCCTGCATGTTGAATCGAGTATGGACCATGAGTCCTTATGAGCATAAGCCTACTTAAGAAGATATAAAAGGAATCATGAAGAAAATGATCAATCGCTTGATGCCCTATTTTTACAAAAATAAATTTTCACATATTTTTCAATAGTACTCTAATTTTATCGCGTATTATGGAGTTTTTATAATTTACCAATCTGTAGAAATTTTGATACTGCAATGCAGCAGTTTCTTCATTCAGAAAATGCAGAAATTTAGAAATAAGCAATTTAATTTCGAACAACATGGGTACAGGAGCTTCAAATACGCTGATCACTGAGTGATTGCGACAGAATGTATCATATGTGACCAGTTTTTTCTCTACTAATGTAACAGCAAATGGTGCTTCGTTCCTTAATATTACGCATTTTTGAAAAATGTTCATGCTTAGTATTGTTCAGGGTACGCATGCATTGTACATTGAACGACAAGCCAAGATCATGTAAAGGGTTTCCCAATAAGGGTGATATGTTTTGAAATTGAAAAAAAACACTGAATATTCATTCGGAATTGATCGAAATCTTTTTTATTATATTGGATATTCTATGCCATTTATGATTTAAACAATATATCGGCCAAATGTCAAAGCCGTTGAGCCAAAAATGCGCCTCGTCAGAAAAGATGATTTTTTGATGAAAATTGGGATCATTTTCAATTGATTCCAGAGCCCAATCCGCGAACTCCCGACGCAAACGATGGTCATTAGGCTTCAGTTCTTGGGCCAGAATCATCTTATAGGGATTCAGGCCAAGATCCAATCGCAAAATACGCCAGGTAGTCATCCTGGACAGGCCCAATTCCTGAGATCGGCGTGGCACGGACAATTCACGGTTTTCCTCGATACTGGCCTGTACGGCGGCTATATTCTGTGTAGAACGTGCGGTACGCATACGATTTTTAGGCTTAGTATTCAATAGAGTAAATTTTCTCTCCAACTTATCGATTATTCGACGAATTGAGAGCGCGGATGGAGCAGAATGACGACCATATTTTGCACGATATGCTCTTTGAACACCAACAAAACTTCTCGAATTTTGATAAAATAATTGGACAATTTCCAAACGTTGTGGAAGCGTGAAACTACTCATGATTAAATGGCAAACCTTACTGATGACAACTGACAGCAGACGTCAAAAATTTCAGTTCAAATGAGCCCGATAGGGACATTCAAAATCATATCACCCCTATTGGGAAACCATGTAGTATAGTCATCCATAGAAGCGATTCTTTATCCCCAAAATACGTGTCGCAAACTGGATAAGACCAAACGCTAATAATTTCCTTGCTTTCGTTGCATTGAAGGTATACTTTTCTTTTATTCCCCCTTTGGTGTTCGTCGAAAAGTTGCTGATTGCCATTTATGCAATAACTCTTGTGAACATTTTCGGGTAATTTCAGTCCGAACAAATACCAAGTATACTATACGCTGTCCAACGAGTTTATAGCTTTTACACCTATCTATCTCTTGGAACACTTACTGTGACGCATCATTGTAGTCACATGTATCGTTTGACAGATTGTTTCCGACATCTATCATACTATCAAACGTACTTTTTTATCGAGGGTTGCTCCATTTGATTCTTCCCCGTTCTCTTCTACTACCTTATTATTATTTGTCTGCAACGCTGTCTGATGCACATCAAGAACGATTGCTTCTGGAAATTCGAAACTTGCACTACTGGACATATGATCCTCAATATTTGACTCAGTGAATACAGAATTCTCATCATCTAAATGAGTAAACATATCCCAACGTGCTATTAATGAGTCTTGTCCTGCAATTTGTTCACTAACAATTGTAGACATTACGCTGCCTTCATTTATAGAGACATCCACTCCTCCAAGCAGTTGTTGCAAACATTTTCAGAGAACTTATTTGTATTACTACAATTCTGGTTAATAGTTTCCTCGACATTTTTATCACACCTGGAATTTTTGCGTGGTAACTCCTCAAAACTTGGACTGCCACTATCGTCGTTGAGCTTAGTGAACATTCGCCTGCGTAAGAGATACAAGAAAGAATTTTTTCTCAGTACAAAATATTTAACATATCACTGCTTACAACTTGTTCTTTCAAACATAGAAATCATGAATCAATTAATTTCAGAAGGTGAGAAAGGCCAAATAGTAGGGTCTGACGCTACCAATTGCATACGAGTCCTTTTTTGATAAAATAATAATATTAACTCTCTGCCAGTCATACGAAATCTCACCTTTGAATCCAATACCACATGGTCATCTAATTGCCGTATTCTCTGTACAATTAGATCAAATTATTATTTTATTCATAAAGCGGGCGTATGTACTTTGTAACGATACATTGATCACTGGTGATGACACACAGATCCCACCATACGGTCTTAAGACTACACTGAGAGAAATTTCGGGTTTCACGAACCAAAGTTTTTTTGTTAAAATCGTCTTTACAAAAAATGTTAAAGTTGTCATGACAATCATGGTAGTGGCTCTCATACTTTGGAAAAGTGTTTACTCCAACTGCAAGGAACGTTACTGAGACCACGATTCTGGTACTTGAAATACCGTAAGCGCTGCGGTTATAGGAACCAAAGTCCATCGTAAAGCCGCGCATAGTTTAGTTAAAATGACCAAGTAATGAATTGTCTATGGACAGTAAATACCCAGCCAACATTATTTTTGAGGTTATAGGTATGGTTCTCCTAGTTATCAAAATACGAATTCAATTTGATTACAAAAAATAAAGTTTCGCCGAAAAGATCTAGAAAAATAATCCGGTATAATGATATTTATGATAACTTTCGTCAATTAAGTTAAAAAATTGTCACTTTTTTCATCACCATAAACTTTTTTTGACTGATTATAGTTTTCACAAAATATATCTTTTTGAAAGTAACTACTTATCTCCAGTGCAGTGCAAGTTAAATTGTGTGACTATTACAAGATTTAATAGCTGTCACGACAGGCTTACCTCGTTGTAAAAAATGAAAGTTATACTTGATTTGTCTAGTGCAACAGCGAACGCTGCGGTTGTGGTAACCAAAGGAGCTTGGCAGTACATATAAAGAAAATGCATGTGTACTAACCATTGGGGTACGTATAAAGCTGATTTTAATCATCAACTTTGGTCACAACAACCGAATACACAAAAAAGTCCAAATGACTGTCATGATAACTATTAAAGTAGTAGCTTCTCTGAACTTTTTTGGTCAAGGCAACTACTGTACAAAAAGTTTATGTGCTATGTGCACAGGAACCAAAGCCGATTTCTCTCAGTGTAGACGCCAAGCAGGTCACGTGACAAAAATTATATGTCAATCGAACCGTGTAAGATAATTTTTTCCATTCTTGAAATATCATGCTCGGAATTTGGTGTATATATCAGAAGATAATAAGGAATGTCTGTTAACTTTATTTTAATCAAAATTCTGTAATTTTTTTTTATTTTAAAATATGAAACTGAATATTCTTCGCGACACATCATTTTTACACGGGAGTTAGACTTCCAATAAATATATGTATTTTTTCGTTTTTTGGCCAATTTCATTTCGTAGAAACATACAGCAAAGCGCTCAAATCTTACTTTGGAACAAACGGCTTAATATTATACTGAATATAATTGAATTTCGCGCTTGGCTCAGTTATGAAATAATAAATACATTTACACGTATTCCTCGCTTACACATCATTTTTTATACGCGAGTTAGACTTCCAATATACAGGTTGTCCCGGTACTCAAGGTACATATTTATATTTTTGAATTCGAAAAGAATGGAGTAAAAAATTCTAATACAAAAAATTTGTGAAGTGTACAATTACCAAGTAATTAGCAATTAAAGATTAACCAATCAAAAAAAAATGCGTTGGATAGACGAAAGTTCATGTGCCATCGCTGAGAGAGTGTGGGAATGCAAGTTCAGATCGTATAATTTGCCCTCAGTTTTTTTTTGTAAGAGGTTTTAACTCATTGGTGCAACTTCACACTTAATTAATAACAATTTAAAAATTTTTAAATTGCAATTAATTTGATGGGAATTCTACGAAATCTGTGAGAATTCTGCGCGATTTAATTAACAAATACATGTTCATTCACTGCTAGCTTAGCAGTCTACTATCTACACTAATTGTGAAAGAATTAGGAAAACTGCAATGATTGTATCAGAATTCGGAGGAATTTACAGTATTTAAGTCTTGAAATTCCAAATAATTAAATGTATCCAAAAGTGTTCAAGGTAATTCAAAAATGTTAAAGGGATTTCTACAGAACTCGAGAGAATTCTGCGGGATGCTAAGAATTCAGGAGGATTGCACAGAACTCAAACAACGCCTACATTTTAAGTAAAGTAATTAACTCATCGAGCAGTGATTTTTAATTTGGTTGCTACGAAAAAGATACTTGTTAATTTTCGAATGTCGTTTAAGTGTGATGTTGCACCAAACAGTTAAAACCTCTTAAAAAAATAAACCGAGGGCAAATTATACGATCTGAACTTGCATTCTCACACTCTCTCAGTGATGGCACATGAACTGTCTTCTATCCAACGCATTTTTTTGATTGGTTAATATTTAATTGCTAATTACTCGGTAATTATACACTTCACAAATTTTTTGTATTAGAATTTTTTACTCCATTTTTTTTTTGGAATCCAAAAATATAAATATATACCTTGAGTACCAGGACACCCTGTATATATCTTATATATCTTACGTGCATCTTATATATATATATATATATATAACAGATATATGTTTAGTTATATATATGTTTTTAGTTCTTTGGCCTCTTGAATTTGCATTCTGCCGCATTCATACGCTAGTAATATTATATCTTAAAAACAACTCGCAAAGCGCTCAAATCTTACTGTTGAACACATGGCTCAATATAATCTTATAGATACACCATTCCTAATATAACCTCTGAAATATTTTGTATTCAATGTAAAGAAACTGACCTAATGCCAATACAAAGATAGTTGAACGAATAATTCACAATCTTGGCTGAACAGCCGACGGCGTGAAATCTAAGAGAAGTGTGGACACATCGACACGCCGCGTTTGGTTGTGTGAGGTTCCCCACGGGTCACTGGTAGGGGCCGACAACGTCCACGATCTGTGAACTCTGCGATGTCGTTTTCGCAAATAAAAAAATTTCTAAAAATGGCCATTTTTCATTTCCGATAACGGCATCACATAGTATTATTCTTCACCTTTAAAATCCATTTTTGAGTGCCGCTGCAAAATTTTTTTTAGCAAAGACATGCTAATTTGAATTTATACTACTAGTCATGAGTATACATGGAAATTTGAAATTTTTAGATTGAATCATGTCACAGATATAATCAATTAGATTTCTCTCAGTGTATGGACCCTAGAAGCGCTGCTTTCATCTGGTTCAGCTGGGATCTTGTGAAATCGTTCGAGCCAACAAATTTGAATCCTCAATTATTTTTATTCATCTAGTGTCGTTTGAAAAAACAGTAAAACTTTTCCTCAAATATTAGCTTCGGAAAGACATGAGTAAGTTATTGAAATAACATTGTAAAAAAAAAGTTTTAATTCAAGCCTAGAAATCGACTCACTTTGCACTGAGAAAAATAGATATTAAAAATGAATATCTAGATATTCAACCATGGAACAGCCATATTATTTAATCTGTTGTAATATCTGGATATTTAACTGTAATAAGTAAAATATTGAAATGAACATGAATAAATATCTTAGATTTTAGAGTTAACGTAAATGTATATGTTTCAAAATCAAATCCAACGAACTAGAAATTATAATTAGAGCAATAGATAATTCGGGAACGTGACTTTAGTTTTGTTTATACCTAAATCCGTTTTTATTCGCTCTACCATTTTCCGAATTTTGGAGACATACATGTAAAAAGTTGGAATCGATCAAATTAACTATTAGTTGCTGAAAATTTGGAAAACGTTACAAAAGCCACTCAAGCACATCTGTTAACTTCTTTTTAGTAAGAGTTTTAAGAAAAAATAGAAGATTTATCGACAATTACAGTTAACTATACAAACCTTTGAAAGATGGAGTTGGTTTCATTTATACAGCAAATTTTTTCTACAGAAAGTGTTTTTTACAGTAAATATAAATATTTGTTTTGATTATAAACCAAAACCCGAAAATATCTTTCGAATTTTGGTTCCCGATTAAGCTACATCTTTGTACTTTCTGTGAAAAACACGTTCGGTAAAAAAATTTGGTGTATAAATGAAACCAACTCGAAAAATGTAATTAATTAATGGAGATTTTCTTAATTTTATACTCAGATGTTTCTAAAAAAATCTGCTTTATTAAGAAACCTACATTTTTTGTAAAAAAAACTATAATTTTGTCACACACCGTATGTCTCTTTAACACTCTTCTTGTTGTTCGCGCACTTGTATACGCATACGCAGGAACAAGGGAGAAGTCCCAGAAAGCACCACAGTACGTCATTGGTTGCAGGGCATAGTTTAGCCGGCAGAGCTTGACAAGGTTAAGCGTCGTAAAATATAAGTTTATAAACTCAAATAATTTGGTTTCTTCTCTCACAAAACATGTTTTAAATATCAATAATATGTATTTTTCTACTTACAGACTCAATAAAATGGAAAAAAGAATTGAAAAAATGATTGCTACAATGTTGGAGAATATGAAAAAGCAGATTGTAGAAGAAGTCAAAAACCAAATCAATGGTAATATACTATGAATATTTTTTCTAAAGATAAAAAGTAAAGTTGTCAGCAGAGGTTTGTCTCATTTTCGTAGAATATATGTTATAAAGTTTATAGGTTATTATTTTTAACAAGTTTAATTAAATCTTTTAGAACTTCTTGTTCTACTCCTTAAACAACTATTAATTTAATAAGTTCAGTTGCTGTAGATTTAAATTCAGCATGCTTTAAAAATTATTTGAAATAAAAACTGAGCTTCCCATTCTTTCCCAACAGCAATCGACGAAGAGCCATCCACATCGAAAGACACCTCGGCAACGGATTCAGCACCAAATAAAACGACAAGTATTTCAATAAAAATGAACCGGAAGAGTAAAAAAAAGACAATAGGTAATTAGGTAATTATTATTAATTTATTTATTAGTAATGATATGAAACCTTAGTATGAATTATAGTCAAATTAACTATGAACTATGCCCAGGTGGAAATTTACAACTGGCTTGGTACCGCGCCAGTACCGCCGGGCGGATGTCGGTACTGGCATTGTACTGGCATAATACCGGGTGGAAAACGGCTGGGTACTGGTATTCGTCCGAAATGTCACTCGGCTGGGAGTTGTTTGTCGGTACTGGCGCGGTACTAAAAATGGTATTGTGCCTGTACCAAATATCTGTACCGGCGCTGTACTGTAAATAGTAGTATGCCTGTACCGAAGGACTGTACTGGCGCGGTACTGGCATTAGTACAACATGTCACTCGGCTGGGAGTTGTCTTTTAGTACTGGCGCGGTACTGGGAAATGTACCGAAAATCTATATTGTACTAAGATAAAAAGTACAGGGAAAGTTCGAGTTAAGACTCTAATATTTACCATTTTTAACGGCAACGGAGAGATATTCGCTTGGTAGGTTAAGTTTACTGTTTTCACAGTAAAATATCTGTTTTCAACCTAGAAAATTTTTTCTGAGTAAATTGACAATACTTTTTCGTTACACGTACACCGAAAAAAAATCTCAGTAGGTTTGACTACTTTTTAACTTACTTTCCGTAGTTCGTAAAGGCTCCAGTGTCATTTTTGAAGTTAAGTGAACTGCAGGAACATAGGTTTAATCAAATAAGAGCAGTAGTTGAATCGATGAATATTATTAGTACATTTCAAAACTTTATTTACTTTCAAGCAGTCTTTAACTTACTATTTTTTATATACAAACTTACCTACAAACACACATTCCCCTCTACACTACACAAACGCTCGTTTAGGTAGTATTAAAAATTATTCTTAAACGCTGCGGGTTCGAACCCTCTCTACTTGTAATTAACGCATTACTAACCTAACGACTAAGCCTCTCGGCTGCGCACGCTTGGAATACAAGGAAGAAAATAGCGCTTATAACCTTCAACTACTGCAGGGCTGTGTAAGAAGTGTATAGGCCCTGTGTAATCGGGGATTTTTAGATTTTATCCCAATTTACGATTCTGATTAAAATTTTTAAGACTTTTAATTACGAAATCGATTTTCTATCAAATAAAATATTTTTGAAGAAAAGTGATCAAATTTTTGAATTTATTAAAGAACATTACATAATAAAAAGATTTATATACATTTTAGAATTATTGACATTGATTATTGTACATTAGTGATACTTTATATAGGTTATGATTCCTTTAATTTTTGTTCTCAAGAGTAAAATCAACGTATGTTGAGAATCTAAAAATTTTGAGTTTTTTCAATTCCAAAAATATGATGAAACTTTGGAATCAAGAAAATTATCTCATAATGAAATTATGCATTCAAGTTCGCAATAAGTTATTCCAACTTATGAAGTACTATTAAAAAAAATAGCACACATGGACTCCATACTGGGGCAGTACTAATCAGTACCGCGCCAACGCTCGGCGTGGTACTAATGATCAGTACTGGCATTGCTCCTCATTTACAACTGGCGCGGTACCATGCCGTTCGTATGATCCGACATAAGTCCGACTTTTCCGCCTGGGATACACTCGTTTACTTAAATCAGAATAATAATATCAAGTCAAAACTTCCAGCGGTTAAATAGCAGGCACTAAGGAACGTCTTAAAGATGTTGGTTTTAAAACGCAGAAGCAGCTCAAAATAAACTTTGTATATTTCCAATATTTTGATAATAAATAAGCCAGCATTTGGACTCCATACTGGGGCAGTACTGAACCAGTACCGCGCCAACGCTCGGAATTTATCCCTAAGTCGGCGTCTAGCCAGCATTTGACTCCATACTGGGGCAGTACTACACTAGTACCGCGCCAACGCTCGGCGTAAATCCCTAAGTCGGCTTCTAGCCAGCATTTGGACTCCATACTGGGGCAGTACTGAACCAGTACCGCGTCAACGCTCGGCATTTATCCCTAAGTCGGCTTCTAGCCAGCATTTGGACTCCATACTGGGGCAGTACTGAACCAGTACCGCGTCAACGCTCGGCATTTATCCCTAAGTCGGCGTCTAGCCAGCATTCGACTCCTTACTGGGGCAGTACTATACCAGTACCGCGCCAACGCTCGGCATAAATCCCTAAGTCGGCTTCTAGCCAGCATTTGGACTCCATACTGGGGCAGTACTGAACCAGTACCGCGCCAACGCTCGGAATTTATCCCTAAGTCGGCGTCTAGCCAGCATTCGACTCCTTACTGGGGCAGTACTATACCAGTACCGCGCCAATGCTCGGCGCGGTACTAATGATCAGTACTGGCATTGCTCCTTATTTACAACTGGCGCGGTACAATACCGTACGTAGGATCCGGCATAAGTCCGACTTTTCCGCCAGGGTGCTAAGATTTTATATCATTTTTCGAAAGTTTATTATATTTACTGAAAAAAGTTCTCATAGCGATAGGATTGTCCCTAAATTGAAAAGTATTGTAAAAATTCATATACACTACCATCGGATGGTATCAGGCCAATAACAGCGCGAGATTTCAAAAATTAGGCTTCACTTTGAAAAGAATTAGTGCCGTCCAGAATGAAAATACAATCAAATTTAAGAAGCTATTAGAAAGCTTATTAAATTCTGCATAAAATTAGCACTAATCAAATAAACTTGAACATATGTGTGTTGACTTATGATGTGAGAAGGGCAAAAGTTAAATTCCGATATTTACAGAATTTTGTACAGCCTACAGCTGTGACAATTATTTTAAAATGTGTACGTTCAAACAAAAATATTCTCAGAAATAGTTGCTTCAATTGAAGCGGTCAAACATTGAAAAATCTAGATAGGTTCCTTTTTTTGCGTGCGTATAAGCAACGTTACTCAATTACGTGGCTTGATCGTTTCGACGGATCCTTCTTTCTAGTGATGCAGGTACGTAGTGGCCACTGGCTGACGGATGCTTCAGTGAGTGTCACGGATTTTTTAATTTAAGAAACAATTTATTGTAACTGTGTTTGCTAAATTAACTTAAATTTGTTACTTGAGTGTTTATAACAATTGGAATATAATTATAAATAATTTGATTCAATGAATGAACAAAAGGTAATCAATCGAGTCGATACTGCATACAAATTGTTCATATTAACTCGTCATTATTAATTACATTCATATAAATACGAATTTAATATTGATGAGTGAATATTAATCATTTGTATGCAATACCGACTCGATTGTTTTTCTTTTATTCATTTGATGACTCAAATTATTTATAATCATATTATAATTATTGTAAACAATCAAGTAACAATGTCAAGTAAATGTAGTGAACACAGTTGAAATAGAATGTTACTTAAAAATAAAAAAACCGTGACACTCGCGGAAGCATCCGTTAGGCAGTGGACACCAAGTTTAGTCAATATTTCAGGAAACTATTGAGATTTTTAATGGTTGATGGCTTCAATTGAAGCAACTATTTTTGAGAATATTTTTCCTTGAATGTACATATTTTTATATAGTTGTCCCAGCTGTAGGCAATAGCTGAAATTGCGGTACAAAATTCTGAAATACCGGTATTTAATTTTTGCCCTTCTCACATCAGAAGTTAACACACATTTGTCCAAGTTAATTCGCTTGGTGCTAATTTTATGTACAATTTGATAAGCTTTTTAATGGTTTCTTCAATTTCACTGTATCTTCATTCTGGACGGTACTCTAACACTTTTAAAAATGAAGTCTTATTTTCGATTAAGAGATCTGGAGACTATACATTCAACAAGTTTCTTTATTTTCAGAAAAAAGCATCAAAATAGCCGAACTGGAGGAAGAAATAAATGAAACGCAGTACGAAATGAATGCAATTTATGCTATAATATCCGAAGTGAATTCCGCATTGGATAAACTCAGGGCGGAATTGAACTTAGTTATAGCTAAAAAAAAAGAGGCTTGGGCGAGGAAACAGGAACTTAGCGCAGAACTATTTAAATACCTGAAAAAAGAATAAAAGCTGAAAACTTCTTTTATAAATCTTTACAAGAAAAATATACGATCTTCCATTTTAATATACTTCAATTGGGTCTTTAATTCACCCCAATTTGCGAAATAAAGTGATAAAGAGAAAGTGATTTTTGAGAAATGTATGAAGTTCATGTCAATAACTCGGATCAATTTCAACATACGCCACAAAAAGATTAGCATTGAATTGAGAACTATTGTTGCGTTTGGAGACAAGACAATATTTTCTTGATTAAAGTAAATTATTCTTGCATCAAGGGAATACATTTTAAATAAAAGATTTTCATTCTTTCGATAAGGCACATTTTCTTAGAAAAAACATGTTTCTTCGTTCAAGAAAATAACATATTGTCCGCATTTGTGAAAATATATTATTGACTAATTGCTAATCTTTTTCTCCTTTGCATATGTCCAAAATGCATGAAATATTGTTTTCATAATTCAGGAAACGAAGCAACATACTTTTAGACAGAATAATCCTAATATATAACAGTTTTAAGACTGTCATTATATATGTAAGCAGCAAGTCTCGTGATGTATGAGATGTTAAAAACTTTGACATACTTAGCAGAATTTCCGTATAAGAGTAGGTTATCCAATTTTAACCCCTCTTTTTAAAAACGCCATTCGTTTTTTATTCGACTAAGCTCATTTTTTAGACTTTAAAAAAAATTTATTATTTACGCCCTTGATAAGAAATGGCCGATTTTAGGTGATATTCGTATAAGGGTAGTTTTTTTGGCAGGAAATAAAAAAACTTTGTATTTTTTGCACTAGACCGTATATCCTTTGCACCCTGAACATAAATATCACAAAAAATTCCATTTAAAAAAAAAATTCTTATCGTTCATTTGAACGTTCAAAACTGTAAGTACATGACGTATTGGAGGCCTGGAATCTCCATCAATATGTTGAAATTTTTCAAGGTAAGTAGTCAAGCATTTTGAATGTTTGAAAAATATTCGCTCTAAAGTTTCTTAGGGTTATGCTGTACTCTGAAAATAAAATATATAATAATTCTTTGTATCATGTTTTTAATTCTTCAAATAGCCTGTTGCCATTTTCGAAATAATTCTTTTCCTCGTGATTTTATCCCAAAATAATCAATTTTTCCAATACTTAATCTAGACGTGTTTTAAATTTTCATGTATTTTATAAATTTTGGTCATAATAAATTTTTACCAATAATACGAAGCCTGTCTTTCATAAAGAAAAAAAAACAGTTGAAACAAACTGAAATTATAGGAGTGTGATACGAATCAAAAATTAAGTGCAGTTGTACCAAGTAAAAATGCCATTTTGATAATCTTGATTTAATTTTCTTATTGTCACAAAATTTTTATTTATACTTGCTTTGATTAGTTCTCCAATAAAGGGCGATGAAGGACCAATATCGCCAGAAACCCTAGCGAACTGGCTGAACGATAGCTTTACGCTGTAGCGTAAAGTTATCGTAACATTATCGTAAAGTTATTTTATTTTTTTAATTTTTAGCGTTAATAAATAAAATTATTGCATATTTCCATTACCTTTTAACGTTATTTTTAACGTAGAATAAGGATAAAAACATTTTGAATATTTATTTTACCTCATTCATGAGTTATAATGCTACTTTACGATAAATTTACGATAATGCTACGACAACTTTACGCTACAGCGTAAAGCTATCGTTCAGCCAGTTCGCTAGGGAAAGATTTACAGATAAATATCTTCTCAAAGACATAACCATTACAAAAATGTAGGATGTGTGGACTAACCTCTTTATGGTTTATATTTGCAACAACTTTCTCACCGGATGCTCAGAAACATGTATCATCACCTTCTTGTGTACTGAGGACATGTTTCTATGTATTTATTTGTAAATTAGATCTTCTTCACTACTTTCCTTTGAGAACTACAATCACAAAGAACAATTTCTAACACAATGTACATACTCACTTCTTTTCGAAGACTACTGAAATGACACGAATGTAATTTCTAAATTCACCATAATACGAGATTAAGATAAATTTTAAGTAAATATTTTTCTTTTAAAAATCGCTTGCGAAGGAAAATCTGCAATTGAAAGTACACACGTGACACATAACTGGTATAGACATGCTAAGAGATCTTCAAAGAGAGTAGTAATTCCAACCGGTGCGCCTTGTGCTACTGCGCTTGTGTTAGCACAGCACGCTTATTGGCTGTGATGGGCGCGCTATTTAAAATGAGAAAAAAATCAGTTTTATTTATAAGAACAAAATTTAAAAGTATCACTTGTAGAGATTTAAAAAGTATACAAATCAACATTTAGAACATTAAATAGAATTAAATACATTCCTTTCCTCGAGAAAATCACACATGGTCCATATTGCACGTTAAGAATAATGTGCAATTTCTTACCAAAAAAATTGGATATTTTTTCACATCTTAAATGTCTAATTTATGTATGTGCAATTTTTGATTTATTTAAGAAGGTTTTTACGAAAACACAAAAAATAGTCATATTTCCACAATTTTCGTCGGATACGGCAGGTTGTCGAACTTATCCTTACTTTATCAACTCCGATACAGGATGCCAAAGCTCAATTCAATCCGATAATTCTATCGAGAGTTATCGAGTATACAACCTACTACTACACTGCAGATCCAAGTGTGTTATTAAGCGTGTTATTTAAATGCACCAAAATGTGTAAGCACACTTTATTAACACGTCTAAACGTGTTAATGCAATTGCGTGCAATAAAATAATACACTTGAAAAAAGTAACGTGTAGTTTTAACACATCTAATGCATTATTTTACACATTTTATCCGTGTAAAAAAATAATGCATTTTTTTGTGTGTTAAATTTAAACACACTTCACTTTTATATGCACAAAAGTGTATTAAAATTAAACGTTTAGTTAGAATTATACGTTTCTTCGTGTTAACCGTTTATATTTGATGTATTTAAATGCATTAGATTTACTGATCAGATATTTATCAGTTATTACTACCACTTAAAAGAATAGAAAAACAATAACTTGTAAAGCTTTCATAAAAAATGATTATTTATTTTGAGCCTTCTAATATATTACAAAATTTCAAACTCTGTTCGTTCATGATGTGTCTGGCACTTCAAATTTTAATGTAAGTTTAGTTGAACCTACATTAGAAATGTCAACGACTGAGCATTCAGTGATGGCTATTGATTATTATTTTATGTGTTTGCTTTTATTATATTTTAAATTTCACTTTAACTATTTGACGTCAACAAAAAAATGAAAAAAAAAAATTTCTTGGTATTAAAAACTCATAAATAACTCATGTATCATTTTATTAACAATAATAAAAATAGCGAAATTCCACAATGACTTTATTTTTCAAGTGATGCTTAAACCTTTCTTTAATCTTGAGAATTCTTCCAGAACTTTATTTCAGGCGAGTGACTTTTTTTAAATGAAAGATTTCGTTATTCTAAATTAGGCTCATCGCGTAAAATTGTAAAAAAATTCTAAAGCTTCAAAGTAAATTTTTCTGTCTAATTAAAAGCTAATAAGTATTCAATGTTTCAAATCAAAATATTAAATGAAAGATATTCAATCTCTGGGAATTAACTGCTTTAAGAACATAATTTTTTCCTCTTTATAAAAAAATCTCAATTTTCAAATTGAGTCTTCGGATAGGTCACTAAAACTTGGGATGAAAATACGTGTATTATACAATTTACATTAAATTTTGAAATCTTTTTACAATGTTGCAAGATGAGCCTAATTTAGAATTACAAAATCTTTCATTAAAAAAAAAGACACTCACCTGAAATGAACTTCCGGAAGAATCCTTATAAAAATAAAGAGAGGTTTAAGCATCACTTGAAAAAAAATATCAGTTTGGAATTTTAAGTCCTTTTACTCTCTAAATCTGAATCAGTTCATTTTCACTAAAGTATTCAGTGAAATTTGACTGATTCACAGTAACCTCTTTTTGGCTATTTTCATCAGTCGAATTTTACTGATAATCAATAGGTTTTGGCTGATTCAGATTTAGAGATTGAATATCTTTCATTTAATATTTTGATTTAAAACATTGAATACTTATTAGCTTTTAATTAGACAGAAAAATTTACTTTGAAGCTTTAGATTTTTTTTACAATTTTACGCGATGCGCCTAATTTAGAATAACGAAATCTTTCATTTAAGAAAAGTCACTCGCCTGAAATAAAGTTCTGGAAGAATTCTCAAGATTAAAGAAAGGTTTAAGCATCACTTGAAAAATAAAGTCATTGTGGAATTTTAAGTTCTCCTATGTTCAAACTTACAAGAAAATAGATCAATAGTTGACAAATTCTTGGATTTGTCAGTCGAAGCTTTATTTGTAAATTTTTAGTTTTTATACATAGGTTAAATATTCATGAATTTCTTAAATGTTCCAACATTTAAAAAATATGTAATCAGAGAATTATGTGCAGAGTATTTTACATGAAGAAGTAATAAACATTTGACCTAATGAGTGCTAAATCTACATTCTAAATTTTATAATGAAAGTATTTTTATCTTACTTTTTTGTGACCTAAGCACAGATTTTACACTTAAAATATAAAAATGCTTCACAGAGTTGAAGTATTTTCTAAATATGAATCAGTTTATTCACAAAGCTTTAAAATTTTGCAATTGAAATCTTGATATAAAATTTTAACCATTTATCGACTTTGAATTTTTCCTACGATTTCAGAAGAACAAGCAAATTAAGAATTAAAAAATATTTCATTTAACAGATTGCAGCTGCCCATAAGATCTTGTAAAATCGTGACAAGATTTAAACACGAACTTGAAAAAAAAATTTTCATGTAAAATTTGAAATCAATAAATACTTATGTGATCATATGCAAATATCACTGAATACATTTTTTAGCTTTTTAATTTATCTCCTCCTATTAGAAAATTTTTTTTTTCCGTAAAGCAATTCATTTTTTGAATGAAAAGTCTGTGATTAGGTTGCAAAAAGTGAGATGAAAATATGTCTAACATAAAATTGAGAATGTAATATTCAATCTTAAATTTTATGTTTATCTCTCCTTAATGCTAAATAATTCGCTAATTGAAAATTTTTTAAATGTACAAAATTGGTAAAAAGTATGGAAATTCGAAATTTATAATTTAAGCTTTCCTTTAAAAATTTCAAATATTTCCAATTTATATATAGATTCAAATTGTAAATATTTATTAATTTCAAATTTCCACTTTAAAATAATGTTTAGACTTTCATAATGATTCCACAATTTTTTTAAATCTTATAGATGTATATTTTAGGGAAAAATTGATTAAAATATCGAAAAAAGAAGTATTATTTCCATAACTACATATTCTGTAAATTTGAAATTGTCGTCTGCTTCGCGCCTCTTTTGCACGGAGTCGAGAAAAACACATTTCTCAATTTCGACTCGATAAACGACAGCCTGAAATCTAAAACTTGGAACAGTTGAAAACGCATGCATTGTAACGAGGAAGCGAGGAGAATAAGGGGAAATGGGACGAGTCGTTCTTGCATGCAAGAGTGACGAGGAAAGATCACACCGACAGGCAGGCTGAGAGTGTGAGACACTGCGTCGGTTTCAGATCTGGGATCACTGTTATCACGCGCTATAGTCTGCAGCTAACTTCATATTAAGTTCAGTTGTCAATGGTTGTTTTGTATCAATGTAAAATCATACTGCTTATTTCACTACATTTTCTACAACGGGAGAGAATAATTCTGGCACAAAAAAATACTATGAAGCATGTATCATCACCTTTTCAAGAATTTTTTCAATTTCTTCCTTCATCTCTAAATCTACGTTGTATTATGTTGGCACCACAATTATTCTTTTCCGTTGTAAAACATATAGTGAAATAAGCAGTATGAGTTTCTTGAATAAAAAAATCTGCCTTTGCGCGCAGCTCGCTTCGCTCGCAAGTTTCAGCACGCCTAGGGCGCGCGATTTGATCGTCGCGCTCCGTTCTTTCTGGACTTCGCGTTTCGCGCTCGGTCTTGTGCTCTTCGCATACATTTAAGTTTATTCCTTATAATTTGATACTGAAGCTCAAACCAATTTTATAATAATATTACAGATGATGTGAATTACACATTTTCTCAAAGTTACTCAATTTATTTTTGAATTTAAGTGAAACAGGAAATTCAATTTACTTAAGGCTCTATCAGCCTTAAGGAACACATTCTCATCATGACGCTCGCGCTTCGCGCTCGGTTTTCTGTATACATTTCAGTAACTTTTTAATAAATTACATGGTTAAAATAATTTATTTTCTTCCAAATCTCTCAAAAAGAAAACAAAATCGTAGACTTTATTTAAGGAAACGATTTTGCAGAATAACGCTTATTTCGTATCTCACATATTTTGGTGAAAAAAATCGAATTTTTTTAATATTAAAAATCAAAACATAAAATATACATCCTGTCCCGGAATGTCTTAATGAGAATTTGTAGACCTTATTTAGGCAAACAATTTTCTATCTAAACGTTTTTATTGTATCTCACATATTTTGTCTAAAAAATGGAATTTTTGAATTTTAATCATATTTTTTGGAATTGAAACGAAAAATATATGTTTTTTCAGAAACTGTGTGAAACAAAATTTGTAGATCTTTTTGAAACGAACAACTTTGTGTTCTTACATTTTTTTTGTATTTCACATATTATTGTTAAAAAATTGAATTTTGTATTTTCAATAGTTTTTTTTTTAAATTGAAAAGAAAAATATGCATCTTATGAAAAAATGTTACAATTCAAATTTGTAGGTCTTTATGTAGAAAATAATATTGTATCATAACGTTTTTTCGTATCTCGTATAATTTAACTGGAAAATGGAATTTTGATATTGACTTTTTTCGAATTTGAATATGCTGTGACATTTCTAATTTTGATTTAATCAAAAAATGTTATCAGGTTAATTTGTAGAGATTTATGAGCACTATCAAAAACCAGTATTGAAATTTTTGATTTTTTAAAAAAATTATTTTCAAAAACACAAAAGTAGTGCTCAATCCCTCAATTTTGATTGGATGTGGCTGGTTAACGACCTTGTCCTTACTTTTTCGGCTCCGATAAAGTGTACCAAAGCTCAATTCAATCTGATAATTCTATCGAGAGTTATGCCGCACACGACCTACTATAGACAGACAGACACTTTCGTAAAAACCGTTTTTCCTGACTCAAGGGGTCTCAAAACGTAAAGATTTGATGAAAATTTCGAAAGTCATTTTTCACATAAAACCAATACCTTCTCATCCATGATGAGAATGTAAAAAGAAGTATTTTAAACTACATTTATTCAATAAAAATTATTATACACAATTTAATGAAATATTTTTTATTAATTATATTTTTAATTATAAAATATTTATTTATTTAATAATCTATAACACACTCGAACAAGCTAATTTAAGGTTATTGAAGCCAGAAAACATAGTTTTCGTAAATAGAAAATGTGATTATTGGAACCAGAAAAAAAAGAATCATTTAACGCTTTGACTAACTCACAGGTCACTGTGATTAATAATTCTGGTTCCTGTAACCAGAAAAATTGGACACCAGTACAACTCTTCCAAACTCAGTTCTGACCTGAAAATGTGGTCAAAGACAAATTTAACAGTATTCATCAGGTTACTGTAACCAGGAATTTCTCTCTGTGTGGGAAACGTTTAAAAAGTGACTACAAGGAAATAATACGTTTATGTGTTTTAAAATAACACACTTAGTTTAGCAGTGTAATTACTATGAAGTTAGTGTCCTTTACTGCAAACATGAAAAATTAATCGTACATAAAAAATTAATTCTACAGGATTGATCCACATTGAAATGTTGATAATTTTATTTCACGAAAGGGATTAAACTGACTTCAATCTTCGCGATATCGATATTTTTCCCAAAACGGATATTTTTCCTGATCGATATTTAACATTTAAGTGCACCGAAAAAAATTCCTTGTACCCGTGTACAAAGAATCAACTATTTTGCCTAGTTAAGACAGGCGCCAACTTTGCAATCCTAGTTGAAATGACAAAGTTCAAGTTTAGTAAGAAAAACAAAGAAAGCAAGTTGATTTGACGGACAGATCCTTTCAGGCGCATGTATTAAACATAACCAAAAAACAACTTTACGTTTATGATCTACTAGAGCAAAATTTATATTGATAAAAGTGGGTCTTGAAGAATTATTGACAAAAATAAATTTTTGTTTACACAGTGAAAAAGTAATAAATACAGAAGATATTTTTTTTACAGCGGAGTTTTGTAATAACAGCATAGCAATATTAATTGAATTTAATTGTTAATAGAACTAGAATTATTTACTTCTCTGTAACAAGATTTATATTGATATGTTTAACTGTACGTACGTGATTCTCTTAAACAGGAATCCGTGTTATTTCAAAAATTTTTCGGTGTGGAAATAGTGGAATCCGTTGCCGGCAGGAAATGAAAAAGAGAATTGTATACACATTGCAGCACACTTTATCGAAGAAATCAGTGACAGAACAAAGACTAAAAAAATATTATCTTGAAGGTAAGCATTTTTTTACGTTTTTGGTAACATGCATCGCACGTATAACCGCATAATCTTCGAAATCTGATTGGAATCTACATGTACACACGTCACGCGGTCGCGCGCCCTAGTGAAAAATCCTATGTAGGATACCATATAGGATCCTATGTAGGATCATATGTAGGAATTTGGCATAGGAACTCACATAAGTTCTTACATAAGATCCTATTTAAGATCCAATGTATTTTAAAGCAATAATTTTCAACTTTACATTCTAATTCAAAATTTTATAAATAATCTGATCTATCAGGATGCTAGCAGCAGAATTTCATTAATGAGTTACTAACTACATTTTAACGATATTTTTTATTATAAAAAGAAAATTATATTTTCTTTCTTTACACGAAGATTAAAAAATAACAATTATTATAGTTGAAATATAAATTTTCTAATTATTCGCCTTCCATTTAAAGCTATTTTGAAATTGGGTGGGAGATTAAACAAATTATAACTGCAGGAAAATATTTTCTTGAAAAAGAATTATATTCTTTACATTAGGAAAAATATAAGTTTGGTAAAGCACAAATGTATTGTTGACTTTCATTATGTCTTGAGTGAACACAAACCGTTCTTATACTACTAACTGGTACAGCCAGTTTCTCATTACTTATTCCAATAATTATTTTATGCATGTCACATCTTTCATCAATGATGTTGGTGCAATCAATAACATTTATTATAGGGTACTCTTTCTTATTTACGTTATCTACTATAAATATGTGGATCTTTGCATATGAATCGTCATATAACTGCACAAAACTATTATCGGAACGCTTATTATTAATTTCGCTAGACATGTGTTACGTCAGAAACGTAACGTTTCTCTTCTTAAAAGATTCCTCGTTTTATGTTAGGATCGAAAAGGATCCTCTCTAAGGGATGAGGAGAAGTCAGTGATTGAGAATGGTTATTGATATAAAGTATGTTTATTAGCAATCAAATTGAGAAACGAATAAGCATCATGGAATTGGAAATCGAATTGAAATTTAGATGTACCTTTGTAATTACCTCGAGTGAAATTTGTCTGATGAATTATTGAGTCCAGTGAAGCGAAGGTGGTCAGTTGAGTCCTCGTTGAGATCGTTGAGATAGTACTTGTTTGATGGGAAATTCGTTGTTGAGACGGTTGGTCTAGTCGATTCTTGATCCAAGTTTAGAGAGAATTTTGGACGGTGATTCCCCTTCACTTTTTAATGTCGTTGAACTCAGCGTCGAGTAGGAATTCGTCTGAGTAGCGGTAAAATCTGATGAGGCTGGACTGAACTCGTAACGTAGAGATAATGAAACTGGACTAGACTGAACTGAACTCGCCGTGTAGAGATGATGGTACTGGACTAGACTGAACTGAACTCGCCATGTAGAGATGATGGTACTGGACTAGACTCGCGTTGGTAACATTGTGAAAATCGGATGTCGACTGAGTGACTGAACTCGCGTTGGTTACATTGTAGAAATCTGATGTTGACTGAACTGATCTCTATTAGAACTTTCGCTTTTTATAGAACTTTTGCAAGGTTGCCCATGGTGGGTGCAAAACCAAGGTGTACCACCTTTGGTATTAAGATCGGATGAGTTGCCCTCTCTGATGACTCGTGCTCCAATGAAATTCATTACCTCGCACTAATGTCGCAATCTATTTTATCTGTTATTCGATTCTAACGAAAAGGTCAACTACTGTGGAAGTAAAAACAAGGTGTACGATCTTCTCCATATTTTGGTGTTTAAAGTCGAATGAGTTGCCTTTACCGATGAGTCACGTTCCGATGAAGTTTATTACTTGGCGTTAATATCACAGCCAAATATATCTATTTAGATTTGCCTTTCGATTTTAACGATCTTCCTATTACTTGTTAGATCTTGCTGTTGAGTCAATATAATCAAGGACGTGGTAATGTTGCCTTGATCTCTTCATTGGTTCCTTAATTTGTTTATTACTCTAGGTGGTAGAGTCGCGGGACGTGACACATGTATAAGCAACCGTTTTTAACCATTTTTTTGAACGAACGTGTTCGTTCAGGTGGTAGATGCAATTTCTCTATCCATAAAATGTCAACTGAAGAACCAAGTCCGAAATATCTACATTCAGAAATTTGTAATGTTTTCTGGACCATTCCCAAGTCGAAATTTTCAAAAGTTTTATTTGAAATACTCGCAAGTTTTCCTTTTCAACTAGTGAGGACCTCTTGAGGAAAACTTATAAGGTATTCAGAAGAAATGTAATGCTACGCCATTTAAGTTATTAGTGAGTCTAAACTTTTAAAGTATTGTTAAGGCACTCTCTAGTTATTTTTAAGGCAATAGACAGTTCTTTGTTAGGGATTGAAATCTCACATATGTACAAAAATCTGAGTGAAGGTTTTGAGCAATAAAATCTAATGTTGATGGGCCTTGAACGTCGATTCCAAAAAATTTGTCTGCATCAGTTGATCCGTCTGTCACAAAAACTGTTATATAAAAACCTAATACCAAAAATGAGAAACCAAAAAAGTTTTTGAAAACCAGGTAACGAAAACTTATGCGGGATCCCGAGAAATTTATAGATTAAGTAAGGATTAAAAAATAAAAAATAAATTGTACGTGACATGCTTTTGCAACATTTTGGACAAGAAAAAAAACAAGGTAAATTGCGAATTTTATTGAAAAAATAATGTCATAACCCATAAAATATAGACGTATTGCGATGAATACTTACTAGACTCATACTGATACTTTTGGCTAATTTTTCTCCTTTTACGAAACTGTTTCACTCAGTTTCTGTTTCCTTCCCTTTTTCGGTCCATTTTACTATGTGCAAAAGTTTTTTCCCAACACCTTACAAACGCACTAAATTTTAGGTTGACATTTAACTTGTATTTTTAGTACGCACACATTAAATGAAATGACTCCAAGTTTTCGTTTACAAATACCTCAACAATTACTTACAAGCAATATTCAAAAGTTAATCACGTGGGAAACTAGACAAGTTTTACTCCAGTTTAGCTTGTAATAGTTAAACTTACAAATAACTAGCAAGTTCCTTACGAATATTTTCTTACTAGTTTTGACTTACTATTAACTAATCAACTGTCAAGTGAAACTTAAGAAATTTCTACCTGGGTTGTAGCATCAATATTTGTATAAAATTGTTTTACAATTGCTGACGACGTTTGATAAACGCGTTGTTTGAGAAGCACCATACAATACTGTAAATTAATTCCACGACAAATTTGATTTTGAACACCTTTGGCAGAATGAATTACTTTTAGCAACCGACCATTGCTTGACTCAAAACCAAACGCATCATGTGCCCATAAAGGTCCCCAATTAAGGACACTTTTTGCTAAGTTTGTAAGATATAACGGGTGACTTATTTCCGCTGAAACGAGAAAAAGAAGAAAATAAATTTTTTTATCAAGGCGGATAGTTTCGAGAAACAAACACAATACGGATATAACCTAGAAAGACTTATAGATGACATATATAGTATAGACATAAAATCTTTACCTTCCGTGGAAATGAAATTTAAAAAGGTGGAAGAAATGTACTTAGGATCTAACGAAGTTACAAATCCTGAAATTAAGAACTTATTTAAAAGAAACGAAGTGTTGGGTAGGGATGAACTTAAAAACATATTAATAAGAATGGAGCCCATGTACCCATCTCTCGCTCATGAGATATACCGGCACTCCCATGCAGGGATATATCAGGGACTCATCAACAAATTCACAAATATCCAGAGCCTGAGTCAGCAGATTCAGGACCACGGTGTGCCCACTCCCATGTATTTTGAAGGGGTACTTACAGATGGTGGCGGGGCGAATGAATTTATATCAGTGACATCTAGGGGACGTAGCAGGAACTAGATTGCATGAAAACTACCCATCCCCCCTCCACTTCAGATCCAGTAATGAAGGGCGCAAAATTTTTGCCATCCCATGCGAAAAAGGAAAAATTTGGATTTTATTATATTTGAGGTTACTTTGCATGGCTTAAATGAGCTTTGAAGGGGACTTGAGTTTTATCTTTATCGACACTTAAATGCGGATTTAAAACTGAAGGACAAAAATACTTTTTAATGCAAGCTTTCTTACCGGGTTTTGCAATATGATAATACGTAATGAATTTGTATACACAAAACGAGAAAACAGGCCTTTACGAGTTTTATTTTAGATTCAAAACAAAAGTTATTGGTGACTTACTCGATTTGCAGCTACAACTATTTTAATTTGGAGGGCAAACAGTAAAGCACTGCAATTGTTGGCACATTAGGTATTAGAACTTTATAGATCGAATTTCACTAAAATCACTTGAAATCGCTATGAATTTTAATCAATTAAAACATGCAGACAAGTGACAACATGTCGACTCCTCACGAGGTTCATTTCGATGACACACTAGCGGCGACTAGGGGACGTAGCAATTACTATTTTTCTTTCGCCACTTAGCCTATAGGAGTGGGCACACCGCGTTCAGGACTATATGGAGATTGATTTCTTAACTCTTATAAAAGACAACACTAAAAAGTAAGAAAAATATTGAAGGACCGTATATGTCTTCCAGATAATTGAACTAACAAACGATATCTAATGGGGAATTGCCCTACAGAATTATCTGCATCCATCAGATCAGCAATGCAGCATTCTTGAAACATGGCCCATTCAATGTATATTGTGGATCTGCCACTAAAGAAAAAGTTAAGAAGCCTAATATAGAGTTATATACAACTAACTGTTTTCTAAAATTTCTCCAACAGCTCATTATGTTACTTTCTTGGACACAAAGATTAGGATGCACAAACATACAACGACTTCTAGCGGATCTAATTAAAGAAAAATATATTAGAGTATCTGATCAATATAAGGATTACGACCCCCTAGAAACAAATAGATTGCGAGGATCTATTACTGAACCCTGAAATATCTCCTAGTGAGATAATAATTGCATTATCAGTCCACAGTGGTCGAATCTTTGGAGACTGTTACAACCATCAGTTTTACGAGTATTATTTTAGAAATAGAATAATCGAAGGACTTGAGATGACCGACCATTTAATGATTCTTAGCATAAATGATTTTCGATATGTTGATTTTGATTTCCTCATCCTGGGTATGGTACAGAGTTCAAGAAAACTTAGATCATTAATACTATTAAAAGACCAGTATGACTCATCATTCCTAACTTACAAAGGGGCAGATCGTCTGGCCACTTACTTGCTCAATTCAGGAAGACTCCATGAATTCTTCAAAAGGTTTAATTTACACGTGTATGAACACTACCAGGGGCTCACTCCGGAAGAATTATCAAAAGTCATTATTCCAGGAATCATTGACTTTTTTAAGAACAATCAAGAGTTAAAGATAATAGGAGTCACTAAGGTGCATTTCTTGAATGATGAAGTTGATGAACGGAGAATCCATCTGAATTTCTGCCAAAGATTACTAGATAATAAAATGTCACATCGGGGACCTGAAGATCAATTTATATTGACAGAAAGTATTGAAATAGTAGATTATAAGCTCCTTGATCAGTTAAAATCATTATTCAAAGATGCCCAGCTGATGAGATTTAATGAAGAAAGAGAATACATCATCAGATATTTCAGGGTGTATCTTACAAAAGGTTATATTCTAGATTCTAAAGTAAGGGATGAAAACTCTTTTATTAAATCCTTAGTAAGAGAGACACAACCGGAGACAATCTTTCAAAACCAACTGATTAATCCTTCTAATTTGTTAGACATCATTACATCATTTCACAAATCCACGTTCGGAGAGAGGTCATTAATTATATAATTTGAAAATTATAAAGTTCAAAATGTATGAATTTGAAGACATTCACAAATTGCTTAAAAAGGAGTATTTTGATGATTATAATCCAATTAATCATGATTTAGATATCTCAATAAATAAAGAAAAAATGCCAAATTTAAACTCATCTTATATCCCAGGTCATCTTCCTCAGCCAATAACTAATGATGATCCAGAATTTATTCTAAACTTTGATGAATTCATTTGTCGTCGCCAGATTAAAATTAAAGAAAATGTTCTTAAGGAAGACATTAAAGAAACTATTTACTA
This sequence comes from Diplolepis rosae, assembly GCA_030998225.1. Classification (NCBI taxonomy): domain Eukaryota; kingdom Metazoa; phylum Arthropoda; class Insecta; order Hymenoptera; family Diplolepididae; genus Diplolepis; species Diplolepis rosae. The sequence goes on from JAPYXD010000710.1 coordinate 5,895,233, forward strand.
TTAACTATTTACGGATGCTGTCAAGAGTTCATAAAAAAACATGAAGTAGATAGAAATTACTTAAAGAAACAATTTAATGAGATTATAACTGCCGCAGGAGAGTCCTGTATCATCCATGAAACAAACTTTATCCAAAATACATACAATTAGAAAGAAAAGAAAAATTATATAACCCAAAAATACATGAAAATTATAGACAATTTAAAACGTAATCAAGAACTTTTTGAAGGCTATATCATGATGAAAAAAGTAGAAGACATTAACCCATTAACCCAATACTAATTTTTTCGTTCTTCATGAAAATTTTCTATAACATTTTCCGTCGTATATGTCTTTGATAAAACCTTTCTCGTAAACTCTTTCAGTCACAATGGTTGTATAATAATCACTATGTGATTGTAATTACGCAGCAATTGGAAGTGAAGTATTCAAAGTAACAAAAAAATTATCATTATAGCTGCTATCATTAACCTTATTGTTGCTTCGACAAATTGTACATTTAACAATGCGATCTTCGCGAGTAAATTTTCCAAAATATTGTTTACAATTCTTGGAAATTCTATGAAGCTGCACATCATTTTTTGGATAAAACATCTTATCAATTAAATATCTGGTACTAGCAAGAATTGGGGACGTAAAAATACAGTTTACAAGTTTTAATAAATCGCATACCTGACTTAACGACAGAGCATAAACAATTGCGTACCGTATGACCATCATTACTACTTCACCAATAGTTTTATTAACAGGCACTTCTATAATACTATTAAAATCTACTTCTTCCATATAATTTTTGAGTTCGGTGAAACATGGTTTTAAAGGATTTGTTTGATCTTCTTCATGTGAGAAATCATCATCCAATGAATCTATAAATACATCATCATTGTCCCCAATGTCTCCAACGCATCTCTGAAATTTGAGAATCATTGCACTTAAGAAAACCAAAATATTTATATAATTGAACCTACAGATAAAAAAATTAATTTTCTCGTTTAAAATAAATCACGATCATTTGTAAAAACTGATTTAAATGCTGTTTTGATAATAAATTGCTAACGGTAAATTACCTCATTTCATTTATTTCTAAAATTGTTATATATGTTATATATTGTTATATAAGAGTGTCTCCTTAGGACACGCATGCGCACGGAGAACGTGTAAAAGAGACTCTCTTATGTCTTCCCGTGATTCGCTCATCCGTACTTGTGCTTTCCCCATGGCTACCTGACTTGCGCCCTTACCGTATAGAAGAAAATAATACCTCGGCGTATCCTGTTGTATACTAGTCCATATTATCATATAATCACTATTATTTTCTGCTTCGTTATTGGCGTCATGAGCGTCGAGAGCCACCGTCTATAAACATAATGTTGCTTATCGAGTCATTCGTCACCCTGGTGATGAAGACGAGGGAGATCGATGGGCGTGCAGAGCGCGGCAGCAACGGGGGCCAGTAGAAATCGCATCCGGGCCTGCACCCGCGGTCCTGCGTCTTGGGCGGACTTGGCTGTCCGCGTCGACCGGGGGAGGAATCTCCTTATTCCTCCCCTGGTTGGCGCGGCTAGTCGGCCTGCCTAACGGGCGTGGGCCCGCGGATGGGAGCTGGAACCAACTGCCCGCGAAGTTTAAAGCCGAAAGGCGGTTCCGCGGGCGGTGTATTGGTTCGAGAGAGGGGTTTTTTTTTGTTTTAACAGGTATGCCTAGACCCGTCCTAGGGAGTCCAGTACAACGTCTATAAAAGATTTCGCCATTTTTCCTCCTCACCAAAAAAAAAAAAAACAAAATAAAAATAAACATAATGTTATCGCAAATCTCAATCAGTAACATTGCATTGGTTGTAGGATTAAGGGCATGTAATACTTAGGAAATTAGCAAATTTGATTGATTTTAGGTTCCTACATGTTTATGACTAAACTACATAAAATTTAGTTTTAACAATTTGGAGAATAGAGGAGAAGATAAAAACGGACGTAGATAGACGAGTTTTGGTTTTGAAAATTAAAAAAGTTCAATTTTAGCAAAATATACTGAACATTTTTCTTCATAATTAAAATCAAAAGTAGTCCATCTGCATCCGTTTTTATCCTCTCCACTATTTTACAAATTTTTCAAACTAAATTTTATATATTTTCGACACAAACATGCACGGAGAAAAATAGTTGAAGTAATTTTACTCAACTTCCGATCAAATTTGGAACATAAGGACAAGTTAGAAGTTATTTAGTATCACTGTATTTATTTGTGATATATAACATGTTCGAAAATTAATCAAAGTTGAGTAAAATTCAGAAGTGTAGGGTGAAGTATGAAAGCGTGCATTAAAAATTTTTAAATGTATATATTATTACTCGTAGTATAACTATAAAAAACCAATCTTTTATTAAATCACAAAAATAGTAGAGCTTTCCGTTCATTCTACTCTACGCTTCAATCGAGAGTTAAGTAAACCGTGAATCGCAAGATTTATTCCAACAGCTACATCTATTCACGCAGGAACGAATGAAAGTAATCTGCACCTTGGGCACACATAAAAAATTTTTAATTTCAAAAACTTAAATTCTTAAAATTAAATTGATATTATGAAAATTTAAACAAAAAAAAGTCGATAAGTGTATTACATAAAATATGAAATATCACACTCTAAAAAAAAGTCTATCCATAGTGAAATTACGTTCTTTTCAGAATGCATCCATTGAAATTAAGCATATTCCTTTTGTCTACCAACAGAATCTTTTTCCTGTCACAAAACTCATCTGTGAGATGTAAAAAGAAAATATTTTTAGCAATCAACGATTTTTTTTGACTCTGAAAAGAAATCCTCTAATTATGCAAGGATTGCATTTCTAGACTAGGAGACGAAGTGCGCCTGCGCATTAGTGAGTGTACATCGTCTGGTGCTAATCTGTTCACAGATATTTTGTCAGAAGAATATATTTATTTATGATCAAAATCAATTAACGAAATCAAATAATTGTTTTTTACAAATTATTAGGAATCCCAGAGTGCGACGTAGAAATTTTGAAAGGTACGTATACCAAAACAAACAATTTTGATCCGCATAACCTTATTTTTCATTTCTTCTGATGCTTCTGATGACAATTCAAAGATATTCCCAAGAATGTCAATAAAAGCATTGTAGAAACTGAAATCGTGATAACGGGGTGTGAAAAGGGGGAAGTGTCCTCGTTTTTTTTGTCTCAGACTTTCGGTGTTTAGATTATTTTCAAAAGATTATTTAAACGATCGAATGCATTACAGGCCATCACATAACTCAAAATGTATTTGCGTATCATGGACAAAGAGGATTTCCAAAAGCACAAATATCTATTTAATTGCAAGAAAAAATGTATACATTCAAGAAATTTTCAAACTGTGTAGCTGGTACAAAGAAACATATTGCTGTTCAAGCTATATTATTAACTATCCTAACCATAAATGTGGCTACTATAACCTAAAATATCCTTGTGACAGATACACATTTTTTTCCGTAAAACAGTTTCATATATGTATAATTTTTTATACAATTTATTCATTTTATGAAATATACAGTTGTTTTTTATTTGTAAAAAAATAGTTTGATTCGAAATTATTAGTAAAATGTTTACTATAGAATTTATTGTGAAATTTAAAATGCAACAAAGTTTAAAAATAATTTTGTAACACTTTTTCAACATTATATATTTAATAGACCATGGACTTTCAATTTTACACGTATAGGAAAATTTGTAATGTAAGCAAAGTTATATCTTAAAATTTCTTTAAGCTGAAATCTAAGACGGGTCGTTATTATATTATTGAAAATGATCGATTGAATATTGGGATTTGTCAAAGTTTGGCTTGTGTACATTTCTTATAGGTTATATCATAGAATTTGTTTTCTTTTAACATCGAAATTATACTTCCTTCGTAAGACAAAGAATTTTATTTCCAGACCAAAGGAAAAACTTTGGCAGTAAAATGATAGCACTTGAAACGAAAATACTTCAACTGTTAGAGGATTTCCTCTTATACCAATTTTGAGTAGAAAATCCATTCATAGTGAACGGAATTGTTCGACAGTCAATATTCCGTTTTTAGAGTGCACATAAATTACTCAGGCAGAATAATAATTTAGAATTCACAAATGTAAAATCCATATTTTGAAAATATAAAACACAGAAAATAAAAGAACCTTCTTTTAAATGTTTTTATACAAGACACTCCTTAATAATAATGCAATTTTTAAATCTACATTTGAAAATCTAGTTTCACTAAACTTCATACGTCGTTATAATAAAAATGTATACTACATGTAATTTAATAATTATATTATATATATATTAATAATCATAGTTATAATAATTGATTAATTATATTAATTTTTAAAAACATTTTATTAATCATTTATGAAAAAAGTTGATTTATTTTTACTTGAGTAGGGCTAAAAAATTTTATTGACGGCACTTACTCTCACAAGCTCTGAATAACTCATGCAGTCACTATATAACAAAGTTCCAAGTTTTATATCTCAGCATTGTAAGCGAATGTGTGTGTAATTCGACGAAAGCGTATCGTTCCATATAAGTGTAGTTATTAGGTTTATATATGTAAGGTTATATGTTTAAGTGTACTTGTAATTTGAAATGTGATTCGCTACGTCTGAATGGTGTGAATGTATTTGTAAGTTGTTTATGTATGTACTGTCAGCGGACTTTTTGGGTAAGGTGTCAGTTTCTACTATTAATTGTGCTTCAGTTTCAAAGTTTTTATTAATTTCTTCTTCATCTGTCGATTCATCAGATGATATGTCATTCATTTTTTTATTTTTATTTTTGTTACACTTCAGTCACTACTATTACATTCTAAATAATATCCACTCATTGCCACTAATAAACAGCAGAGAGCGGACAAATTTTGACGCTTGAGGTTATTGACGTTTTTACTCCCGCTATTATAGAGGGCGCGCATATAGCTTGACCAATGCATGAAAGTTAGACTTTCTGCCGTGAAATTGGTGCCGAAACCACGTACTTTCGACTAAGGTAGTAAGAAAACACATTTATTATTCGAGCATTTCTGATAATAAACGCTTGCGCAAAGGTATGTTTATGTCACGTGATTGCAAGACCCCGCGGTATGTCCCTCCTCGTCGCATCTCCAGCAGCACCTACTTCGGTCTGGCCCACGACAGTTCGCTGCTATGTGGCCAAACCCAAGGCAGCGATAACACCGGTTGAGCTCCTTTTTCCTGCGAACCCTGCAGGATACCCACCCAATTTTGATGTGGGCCGCCTTGAGCAGTTTCAAGGCTTTTGCCTCCTCTAAAAGAACAAACGCCTTCCTGTTTCCCCTGTAGGGTCTCTTCGTTAGGGAGACCGCAAACTCTATCTCCGACTTTTGCTCGAAGAAGCCTCTCACAGCCTCCTCGACGTCTCCGGCTCCAATGGTTGGATCCAGGTTAGCGATCTCGACCTCGATCCGGGGGATGAGATGGCGGACCGTCCCACTGGCTCCAACTGCATCTTTGAAGGCAGTGTCCACCCTCCCTCTGCATTTTGTGGAACATTTCAGTTCCACCAGCAAGTCCTTGGAGCGTGTCTCCCTGATTCCCAGGACTGTGGCGCCCAGTTCGTCAGTGTTAACGCGCTTCTTAAGTTCGCGCAGGATGGTAGCGTAGCTCATCCCCTCCGCGGGTTTTATGAGCAACGCTTCTGGGCACGCACAGCGAGATTTTTTTTCCGGTCTTCCGGAAGGCTTCTTTACCTTCTGCTTCCGGAGGTCCTTCTTTATGGGGACCTGCACCCACTCCTCTTCTTTTTTGGAGGCTTTAGGCCTCTTTTCCACCGGTTTCTTCACCGCAGACTCCTCCAGACTCACAGTCGGCTCTCTGATCCGCTTGCGTGTGTCCGGCGTGGACCTAGCAGCAGGATGTGGAAGGGTTTGGCTTCCCTCGTCCACGACTCCCTTCCGTTTTGGCGGTCTTACCTCCTTCATCTTTTGTACCATGAGGCCTCTCATCGGGTACTCAAAGGAGTCGAGGTAGCAGACGGTATCCTCGATGTCATACCGCAGCTCCCCGAGCTCCTTCTTTGCCTCCTGTATCCCATCCCTGATAGGGTGATGCATATTCTTCTTGGTCCTGGAGAAGTTCTCCATCTTCTCCAGGGCCGACTCCATCTTCTGTAACAACTCCAGCTGCTTCTCGTTCCAATCGTGAAGTCGTGTCGCTACTGCGGATCCCTTGTGGAAAATGTAGAGCACACACTCTTTGTCTGTGCCAGGTGGGGCGCGGAAATGGAGGTTCTCGGTCGGGCAGTGGGCGCACAACTCACTCCTGACACGATAGTCTCTCTCATGCTCCAGTCTGAACAGATATGGATGCTTATCAAGTCATTCGTCACCCTGGTGATGAAGACGAGGGATCTAGATGATCGTGCAGAGCGCGGCAACGATGGCCAGTAGAAATCGCATCAGGGCTTGCACCCGCGGTCCTGCGTCTTGGGCGGTGTATTGGTTCGTGAGAGGGGGTTTTCTGGTTTTAACAGGTATGCCTAGACCCGTCCTAGGAGAGTCCTGTACAACGTCTATAAAAGATTTCACCATTTTTCCTCCTCACCCAAAAAAAAAAAAAAAAAAAAATAATAACAATAATAATAATAATAGATAAAAAATATTTATTTTTGTAAAAGTTCTAATCGTATTCCAACATATTAATAGGCTCAACTATATAATTAATTTCACGGTCTATTTGAATATAGGTAAAAGCAAACACAACTGAGATAGTTTAGGTCAATTGCAAAAATGTCATCACTTATTCCCAGATAACGGTTCATAAAAAACATTGATATATTGTTTACTCCAAACAGAATAGAAAACGGTTGAATTACTTGAAGTTTTTTAATAATAGAAAAATATCGTGCGTAACATCTTTCTCCACAAAAATCGGCGCAATCACAATTAGAAATTTTAACGTAACAATTAATTATTCCATAAGTAGAGTGACCTTCGTGTTCATATTTAACAAACATCGAGTTCGTTTTTTTTTTACCTTTTATACAACTCTGATATGAATAGTATATTCGATTTTAATAATCTAATGAAAAGTTTAATATTCATACTATTGGTATTTATACCGGAGGATCGTAGCGCCTGAAAGACAAATTCTGGTATATTATTGACTTTTTGTATTGTACCAACGATAGCTAAACCTACAGAAATATCATGTACTTTATATACCTTTCGTTTTTCGAGAGTATTACAAAATTGAGAAGCAAGACTGTCAGGATGTAGTTTATCTCTTTGTTCTGGTAAACTAGATAAGGGGGTCGTCTACCTTCGCGGTTTCAAAAAATCGAATTTTTTTTTGTTGCTTATTTCGAATCTAGACACTATAAGGAACATGCCTCATGAAGGATTTATTCGAAAACATGCTGGTTCAAATACTACCGACCTCATCATTTATCTTTAAACGCGTTTTCTCGAAAGTAGTGTTTTTTAAAATTGTTGGCACGATTTTGACGGAACTATCGAAGATATTGGAAATCTGTAAATTATTTCGTATTCAAAAAACGTCTCACTACGATTAGACACGAGCTTTTTAAACAAAAATTTTTTTTCAATTTTTTACAGCTTTTTTAAGCTAGAAAAACAGGGTAGAAAATAGAACTTTTGTTCAAATCGCTGCCATTTTGTTAAATTTTAAAATCTTTCAAAAAGCTTGTGTCTTATCGTAGTCGGATTAGTAAAAAGTAAAAAAATATGATTGTTTTCATGTTTCAAGGTTCTGAAGCTGAGAAATCGTGCCACAAAGTCTACTATGTCGCGCCGGCAGAGATCGATTCAAGGACGCGTCAAGGCCAAGATAACGAAAAAAAAAAAATATTTTTTTTTCAATTTTAATAATGTACTAATTAAATAAAAAAAACTTTGTGTCAATATTATGTTTAGTTTTTTTGCAATCCATCGTCAAAAATACGCCCGAAATTCAGGCGCGAAGGTAGACGACCCCCTTAATAAAGAAACAGTAGAAAAAATTTGTAATTGAGGAAATTTGGTACCAGTTACTAATTTTTTTAATATTCCGTTAGCGTTTTCGTAAGAAAAACAACTTGTTGTATATAAATGACCAAAATCTCTCACATTTTGTGGCAAATGTAGCAAGCTGTGAAGATTGCAGGTCATATTTTTTAGACCATACAGATCTGAAAACTGCATAACAAATTCATGAATTAATTGTTCAGATAAATTGATTGACTCATCTGAAATACTGGGTTGACTTAAGACATATATACTGTACACTAAAAGCATGTAATGGTTACAATACAAAGCAGGCATGAAAATTTGCATGAGTGGCAAGGAATAACAGAAGAGCCAAGTTCTTAATTCATTCGCTTTCAGATACGAAAGATTTTCCTGGAGAGATCGTGGTAAACGTGAAACGAAATCGGGTGGGCTTATTGAACAAATTTTTTCATTCACGATGTGCATGAAATTAAGAAACAGTCCAGCTCTGGGCTGAAACCATAAAAGCAATAGAGCTTTTACAACACCGAGATAAACACAGAGCATTGAATTGATAGCGCAGTTGAGCGAATATAATCAGGCGCCATTCTCGAAATAATCGTCTCACCCTTAATTCCAAAACCTGACACATTGATAAGATTAGCTTCAAGGGCAAAATTATTTGTTTCGATCTGATTTCTCATTTCAATGTGGCAATGCATTGGCAATTACCGAGTAATACAAAGGTAATTAATATAATGATGAGGTTAAAGCTGCATAGTAGCCTGCTAATTGAACCAATTATAATTTTTATTTCAATCTACTTCTTGGCATCACAATTATTTGAATTTCTTTGCGCAGGTTGAACTCATTAACAATTCGGGAGTTTGGAAAATTTTCAACTCGATCGAAGGTATGTTTTGCTTCAAATATAAATAAAAATTAATACATCATAATTTTAGTAAGAGCAAATGTAATATAATGTTCAAAATGCAAGCATACAATAAATGTATATATATTTTTTTCAGAGTACGTGAAAACTTTCCCAAACTGAGTTGGCAGTGTGCACTTCATGCGAGTAATCAATCTGCAGTGTGCACGTATCCGGCAAACCATAGGAAATGAGACAAGCTCCAGAGAAAATCAGTCACAAACTAGAGATTCAGAGGATAAGACTAGCTCGGAAGAAGATAATTCATCCAAGGCTGATAATTCGAATCAACTGCAGATTCATCCAAGCACAGCTGAAGATCATTCGCAAAAAAGGAATCCGATAAAAGAGCCTGAAGATAAAGAAAATCACAAAAATTACCAGATCAAAAAGAAAGGACAAAACAGTTTTATACCAATTAATTATGATGATAATGAAGACATGTGAAGCAAAAAATGTACTTTTTAAAAATTTTTAAACAGAAATAAAAAAAAATTTAATGAAATTCTGGTTGAAACATTTTTTTTAGGTGCATTACACAACGCAAAACTACGCCATGTGTGGAGTACACTGAAAATATACATTGGTAGACTTTTAGCACTTTTTCTAAAGTATTTTGAAGTATACCAACCGTATACTAAACATTTTGTTAGTATACCGGAGTATACTGTTAGTAGACTTTCTGTAACTTTCGTGGAGTATTCTAAAGTATACCAACCGTATACTAAACATTCTGTTAGTATACTGGAGTATACCGTTAGTAGACTTTCCGTACCTTTCGTGGAGTATTCTAAAGTATACCAACCGTATACTAAACATTTCGTTAGTATACCGGAGTACACAGTTAGTAGACTTTCCGTACCTTTCGTGGAGTATACGGGAGTCTACCTTTTGGCACAGAGGTATACTGTTTCGTATACTCGGGAGACTCGGTAGACTAACCGTATACTCGAAAATTTTATCCCGGGAAGGTACTCTTGTGTTTTAACTCTTAAGTATTCAAATAAAAAGAATGTTAAATGCATGTAAACTATGCATTTAAAAACTTTTATTTCTTTTCGAATTTATGCATTATCACGTAAGAACAATTTTCGATAAATGATAGGATTTTTTACAATCAAATCTCATTTTTATTAGAATAAGATATATTTTCAACTTCTTTACGTCACAGTTTTAAGAATAAACTAAATAATGTTAATTATACAGTTATTTTTTCACAAACTGTATGCAATAAAGTTGTAAGATTCGTTTTTCAGCAAGTGAATCTAATGTCGAGAATAAAAAAAAACAGGGACGTCTAAGATTACCGAATAGGCGGAACATCAGTTTTACTGATAGTTTCACTTCTGATGGAAGCACGTTAGTTAACAGAAATTTAAAGCAAAATAAGGTAAATCAAGTCCAAATTTGCAGTCACATTAACAGGAAAAAAGGAAAATTTGTTTATACTTAACTATTCTAATGGAATGTGATTTATAGAGTGCCAAGAAGAGATTGTTTCAAGAAAAATTGAAAAATAATTTGCAGAATACAGAAATATTAAACATGTAGGACGCCCTAAAAAACGTAAAGTCCTTCAAAGCTCCACGTCTGAAAGTGATTCAATGTCAGATGAAGATATTGAAGCGGAACAGAAGAAACTTCAAGGTAAGCTAATGACGTCAAAGCAAAAAATCCAATCGAAAAAGCAGGGTAAACAAAGTGAAAATTATAGTAAAAATGTTTTACAGTATTACACTGTATATGTAGGTGCATGTACCCTTATAGAAATTTTTTGTGAAAACACTATTACAGCCCTATAATTTGTTTAAAAAATTTCAGTAATATTTATTTGATTCTAATCGTTTTCTGGATTTATTATTCTTACAATGATTTCCCTGTAATGGTGTCCCTATACAACATTTTTGTAAAGGTAAATAAAACCTTTGGTTTTCAGTAAGATGTACTACCACTGCAAAAAGTTATGTTTGAAAAATTATTTGAATTTTCAAAATAAAAGTAGTACAAGATGTTTTGTCTCTTTTTGCATTTATATCATGTGTATCACATCAATTTTTCTAACAAAATGTAAAATATATTTCCAGAAAATTATTTGAGACATAGCCGACGTCCTACACTGCTAGTCCAAGCAACAGGGAATTTGTTAGGATATTATTTATTTCAGAAAACAGACTGCGCCATCAGAAGAAAGGATGATCATAGAGTAATTGTGTCATGTTTTGGACAACGCAATATGATTTATATATTACATTCTCATCATGGATGAGAAGGTATTGGTTTTATGTGAAAAATGACTTTCGATATTTTCATCAAATCTTTACGTTTTGAGACCCACTGAGTCATAAAAAAGGGTTTTTACGAAAGTGCCTGTCTGTCTGTCTGTCTGTCTGTCTGTAGTAGGTCGTGTGCGGCATAACTCTCGATAGAATTATCAGATTGAATTGAGCTTTGGTACACTTTATCGGAGCCGAAAAAGTAAGGACAAGGTCGTTAACCAGCCACATCCCATCAAAATTGAGGGATTGAGCACTACTTTTGTGTTTTTGAAAATAATTTTTTAAAAAAATCAAAAATTTCAATACTGGTTTTTGATAGTGCTCATAAATCTCTACAAATTATCCTGATAACATTTTTTGATTAAATCAAAATTAGAAATGTCACAGCATATTCAAATTCGAAAAAAGTCAATATCAAAATTCCATTTTCCAGTTAAATTATACGAGATACGAAAAAACGTTATGATACAATATTATTAAATAAATAAAGACCTACAAATTTGAATTGTAACATTTTTTCATAAGATGCATATTTATCTTTTTAATTAAAAAAAAAACTATTGAAAATCCAAAATTCAATTTTTTAGCAATAATATTCGAAACACGAAAAAAACGTAAGAATACAAAGTTGTTCGTTTCAAAAAGATCTACAAATTTTGTCTTACACAGTTTCTGATAAAACATATATTTTTCGTTTCAATTCCAAAAAATACGATTAAAATTAAAAAATTCCATTTTTTAGACAAAATATGAGAGATACAAAAAAAACGTTTAGATGGAAAATTGTTTGCTCATAAATCTCTACAAATTATCCTGATAACATTTTTTGATTAAATCAAAATTAGAAATGTCACAGCATATTCAAATTCGAAAAAACTCAATATCAAAATTCCATTTTCAAGTTAAATTATACGAGATACGAAAAAACGTTATGATACAATATTATTAAATAAATGAAGACCTACAAATTTGAATTGTAACATTTTTTCATAAGATGCATATTTATCTTTTTAATTAAAAAAAAAACTATTGAAAATCCAAAATTCAATTTTTTAGCAATAATATTCGAAACACGAAAAAAACGTAAGAATACAAAGTTGTTCGTTTCAAAAAGATCTACAAATTTTGTGTTACACAGTTTCTGATAAAACATATATTTTTCGTTTCAATTCCAAAAAATACGATTAAAATTAAAAAATTCCATTTTTTAGACAAAATATGAGAGATACAAAAAAAACGTTTAGATGGAAAATTGTTTGCTCATAAATCTCTACAAATTATCCTGATAACATTTTTTGATTAAATCAAAATTAGAAATGTCACAGCATATTCAAATTCGAAAAAACTCAATATCAAAATTCCATTTTCAAGTTAAATTATACGAGATACGAAAAAACGTTATGATACAATATTATTAAATAAATAAAGACCTACAAATTTGAATTGTAACATTTTTTCATAAGATGCATATTTATCTTTTTAATTAAAAAAAAAAATATTTAAAATCCAAAATTCAATTTTTTAGCAATAATATTCGAAACACGAAAAAAACGTAAGAATACAAAGTTGTTCGTTTCAAAAATATCTACAAATTTTGTCTCACACAGTTTCAATTACAAAAAATACGATTAAAATTCAAAAATTCCATTTTTTAGACAAAATATGAGAGATACAAAAAAAAACGTCTAGATGGAAAATTGTTTGCCTAAATGAGGTCTACAAATTCTCATTAAGACATTTCGGGACAGGATGTATATTTTATGTTTTGATTATGAATATTAAAAAAATCCGATTTTTTTCACCAAAATATGTGAGATACGAAATAAGCGTTGTTCTGCAAAATCGTTTCCTTAAATAAAGTCTACGATTGTTTTTCCTTTTTGAGAGATTTGGAAGAAAATAAATTATTTTAATCATGTAATTTATTAAAAAGTTACTGAAATGTATACAGAAAATCGAGCGCGAAGCGCGAGCGCCATGATGAGAATGTGTTCCTTAAGGCTGATAGAGCCTTAAGTAAATTGAATTTCCTGTTTCACTTAATTTCAAAAAGAAATTGAGTGACTTTGAGAAAATGTGTAATTCACATCATCTATGATATTATTATAAAATTGGTTTGAGCTTCATTATCAAATTATAATAAATAAACTTGAATGTATGTGAAGAGCACAAGACCCAGCGCGAAGCGCGAGGTCCAGAAAGAACGGAGCGCGCAGCGCGACGATCGAGCATTACGGAGCGCGAAGCGCGACGACCAAATCGCGCGCCCTAGGCGCGCTCAAACTTGCGAGCGAAGCGAGCTGCGCGCGTGATGAGAATGTGCCCGCGAAGCAGGCAGATTTTTTTTTATTAACATTTAAGACCAAAAAATCGCACTTTTTTTAGTTTTTTGTTTATAACATTAAAGGTGTTTATCCAATCTTAATGATATCAATTGAAAAGTTGTAGACAATTGAATTGGAAACAAAATGAGCCGTCGTTTGATCTGATTGGACAATTAGAAGTGGAGGAAATTCGGAAAAACCGGGAAATTTAGTTTTTGTTAAACAAATTAATATCTCAGTTGATTTTCAACTTTTTAGGTTGAGGTTTGGTGGAAAAGTAGCAGACTTTAAGCTCTTCAATTGTATAAAAAAACGGATGCTTCAAGATTATATGTTTCCGCGCTATTAACACTTTAATTTATTTAACGCGTTAATTGTAAAATGTCTGGTTGCTGCAGAGGTGGTCCGATTTTTATTTTGAAAACGGCTTTTAAAAATATAAATCAAGCACAACAGAACGTCAATCTTGGTTTTTCGCTAAAATGTTGCAAAGTTCATTAAAAAAAGGCACAAACATGGCATCAAACTCCTGAACGCAGCAAAGTGACTCAGTGAGCCTACTCGCCTTCTCCCCCCACCACTGCCTAATAAGAGACGTCATCTTTAACTTTCGGTTTCACCTGCCAAGGATCAAGTGTAAATAACCAATGTTAGACTTGCTTGATTTTTTCAACTGTGGGATTTTTGCGAAGTTTTCTTATCCCTCATCGGTACCGTCAAAACTACGTCTAATCGGTTCTTGTGTATACGAGCATATACACAAAAAGTTTGAGATTTGTTTTAAATGTTTCAAAATGAAAAAAATCATTTTTTTTTGTTTATTCATTTATTTTTGAATTTTTATTTTCATTATAAATCAAATTTGTGAACATTCATGTGGAAATGGATGGAAAAAAAATACTGTTCAAAACATCAATTTTTTGGGAAGTAACGGAAAGTCGCAAAAAAATGTATACGGTCGTATACATAGAACCGATGAGGGTTAATGCACTTTATTACATCATCTTTTTTACTATATTTACAAAAATTAAAAAATTTTAATTTTAAAGAAATATGCTATTACAACAGCTGCCACGTTAAATGCGTCTCGCGATTTTATGCTGCAAGCGTGCCTATGAGGTATTTCTTATTCCTGAAGGGTTTGAAAAAAAAATCGTAAGTTATTAAAAAATAAAATAATAAGTTCACCAATAATATGTAGCATATATTTATAATTTCAGCATAATGATAAATTATTCAATAATATTCAATGCTCGAGTTTATGTATGTCTGTAATCGTTTCACGTGCACGCGGCACTTTACTCGTGTCAAAATTAAACGTACTGAATGCACGAGTAACGTTAAAATACAACTCCAAGCACAATTTTTTTTTCTTCAGCATATATACTTGAAGTCGAACATTGAGTAATAATGAATATTTTATTATTCTGCTGAAATTTAATTTTATAATATGCAATATAATATAAGTGAGTACATTCAGTTTCTCATTTATAGTTACAACCATTTTGACTTCCTAAAATTTAGGAATTAAATCATATAAAATAACCTCCTAGGCGTACTAGCAGCATAACACCGCAAGCCGCGTTCAGCGCGTTGGCAGTTGTAATAGTTTATTTTCCATGGATACCCATAGTTTTTCAAAATCAAGAAGGTCTAACATGAATTTTTTATACTTACCTCTCATGCGAAACCATAAGCAGAAAATGATGTCTGTTATTAGGTAAACCTTTACTCTAAGACCTTCAGATTTATAACACTGCTTCATGACCAATAATACTACAACATGTGTGAATTTAAACTTAATTTGAATACTTAGGTTTTTTACGTGGCATTGCGTAAAAAGAAGTCTCTTATAAATAAAACTAAAAGATTTCATGATTAAATCATTTTTGCTTGACGGAACTTACTGTTTCTTATTTATGAAAGTATTTAACAATGGTTTCTATGACCAAACCAGAACTTTTGTTATCCTCTGTAGATTAAATGTTACATGGTTTTTGCTTAAGTACATTTAGAACGACGAGCAATGCTATATGCACAAAGCAACCTCGAACATAGATGTGGGCAAAATATTGTTGCCAGAAGTAGTTCCTCGTTCATGAATTTTACACAGAGTTCCTCTTGACGTAGATTCTCAAAACCATCCACAACATCGCTACATCTTGAACCCTCAAATCATGCAATCAAGCATATAATCTCAGAACCATTACTAATTAAGAAAACACTAGAAAATAAATCTATACATATTCAGACAATACCGCCATATTTAGAATCTATGTTAGAACCGTTATGTATGCGTTTAAATACAACACTACAATCACTAGAACCTGAGCTACTATCAACAAATAATTGTATAGGTATAAAACCATCACTACCACAAAGACTAGAATCATCATCAAAAAATTCCTTTACGCGACTTGAAATAGCGTCACAAGCACAACCAAGATCGTCGTCAGAGACTTCGCCTACTTCTCCTAGACCAAGAATACCACTATACTCAGGGCAATCGTCAAAAAATTCATCTTCGTATATTAGGACATCACTGTCGGCAAGATCAACATCACGTCGATACTGTTCTTTCGATTATGTGGAGAAAACATTTGCATCAGAAATTTACTGGAGCACATGTGGCAATCAATTTTATGGGGCAAATACTATGACTCGTATGACAAAAAAGTCGAAAAAAACTGAGTAAATGGCGTGATAAGGACACCAATAACACCACAAAAAGTTCAAACATTATACGGTAAGCTTTATTGATATTGTATCTTCCTTTCCGTATTTCCTTAAGAATTTTACGTTTTAAATGCTATATGTACCTTGTATGTATCATAAAATTGAATACTTGCGCATTTCAGATTACGTTTACAAAAAAATGATTAGAACTGGAGTATCGGGAGCCAAACTGAGAATTCGAATAAACAAAATTGGACTTTATATAACGCAAAAGATAAATGACGAAGTAAAGAAGAAGATAAGCAGAATCAATCTGGTGGAATACATATTATATTCTAAAAAAACACTGTAAAAGATAGTGCGAAGTTGAAATAAAAAATAATATTTCATTAATGAATGTAATTTTTTAACCATCAAGTGAAGAAATAAAATGGTGTATTTGTCTTTTAAAATGTAGTTAAAATGTATTTAGTAACTCATTAATGCAATCCTGCTGCTAGCATCCTGATAGATCAGATTATTCAGGAAATTTTTAATTAGAATGTAAAGTTGAAAATTATTACTTTAAAATACATAGGATCTTATATAGGATCTTATGTAAGACATTATGTAAGATCTTATGTGAGTTCCTATGCCAAATTCCTACATAGGATTTTTCAATAGGGCGAGCTGGTTGCTTGCTCGCGATTGTTCTTTTGATTGTTAGCAAAAGTAAGAATTGTTATTAATATCTTCTTAAATATTAAATAATAATCAGCATCTTAAAATGATCATGTAATACGTATATTTCCAATTTATTTCATATTTTGGTGGTAAGAAATTAGAATATCAGCAAACTTAACCTTAAAATCTGTCCCGCACTATTAAAAAAAATTATAACATTTTACCAATGGAGGTTAAATTATTACCCACATTTAATGTAAAATATTTACAAAATTCAGTGTTGGATTTGTCCTACTTTTTTAATAGGATTTCTTTTATACAAATTATTGGGTTATATAATAGTTAATTAATTTTTATTATTTGAAAAACGAGATCTGCTGAGGCAGATTTTTTCTCGTTCTCCAAATAATTAAAAAATTTACCTGCATAGAAATTTCAATAATTATAAAAATTATTAAAATTAAAAACTAATAAATAATATTAACTTTTGGTATAAAATAAATGCGTTCTTGCAACCTTCTCTACGTTTGTTAATTACGAAAAATAAATTAAGTTTATTAGTTTTTCAATAAGTTGCTTGAAATTAGGGTAGGGATCAGGTAATTAGGACATGGCCTTAAATATGCTTTTTTATTTTAATTTTTAGAATACGATATCATTCCTTAACGTCAAAAATACAACTTCTAACGAAAATTTCTGTACGCAGGTCATCAATCTTAATCATGGGTAAGAAGAGTCCATATTGGGAGCACTTCGCTCAGATTGATAACACACAGGCTGTTTGTCATCTTTGCGATAAAAAAATACAGTACTCAGGAAACACATCAAATTTAAGAAGCTATTTAGAAGTGTCTCAGCATCTGTCCTGTCCGATATTGAGGCTGACAAAGATGCTTTAAAGGAAAAAAAATCTGTAAATAATGCTAGAAAGAAATTTACAGAAAGCTCAGAGAGAAAATCTTTCTTTTAAAGTGCCGAGCTCGCTCCACCTGAAGAAAAACCGCCCACTTCATGCCAAGTAGATTCCTCCATCTCCTATGATATAAAAAGTAAGCAAAAAAAGCACGAAAATATTAAGCAATGTTTTGGAAATGTTTCTGATTATAAACAAGGGGGCGATAAGTATGAAAAATTGGCGGATAAATTGTTGTACATGATTTGTAAAGATTGTGAACCATTTAACATTGTCGAAAAAGAAGGATTCAAAGAGATGATGGCCTATGCTGTTCCGTATTATCAAGTTCCATATAGAACAACCATGACGAATCGTCTGAATACGAAATATAAAAAGGTATCATCTAAATACAGAGAAGTTTTAAAGAAAGTTGCAAATATGACTTTATCCACGGATATTTAGACAGATTTAGATACGCTTAATCTTTATATGAACGCACCCTTGAACTTTTTTAATGAACTGTCAATGTCAAAACGTTCGTTAAAGTCAACATTTTCATCATGGTAAAGTTCACGAACCAGCAACGTTTGGAAATTATTAAAAATTACTACCGAAATTCTGAGTCGGTGGTCGCAACTTTAAGAGCGCTTACTCCAATTTTCGGTCGTAATAATTGTCCCACCCGACAGGCTGTGCGTGCTATAGTGGATGAATTCGAGACCAAATTTACACTATTGGACGTTTCGGTGCCAAAAAGACGCCGTTATTGCTCGAAGCGAAGAAATAATCGCTGCCGTAAGTACATCGATTCAAAATGAGTCAAATCAGTCGATCCCACGTCGTTCTCAAGAATTGGGTATCGCACAAACGACACTGTGGCGTATTATGCGAAAAGATCTTGGCCGACATGCTTTGTTAATAAGCAAAATATGCGTTATTGGTTAGCAACAAACCGAAATGTGCTTCTTGAGACACCATTGCATCCGCAAAAAGTGACTGTTTGGTGCGGCTTTCATGCTGGAGGTGTGATTGGGTCGTATTTATTCGTGGATGAAAACGACCGTCATGTTACCGTCAATGGAGAGCGCTATCGAGCTATGTTGGAAGATTATTTGTGGCCAGAATTGGATGAATTTAACATCAACGATATGTGGTTTCAACAAGACGGTGCCACTAGCCACACAGCACGCGTCACAATCGATTTATTGAAAGGCGAATTCGGTGAACGTGTTATCTCGAGAAATGGTCCGGTCGAATGGCCGCCTCGTTCATGCGATCTAACGCCATTGGATTTCTTTTTATGGGGCCATATCAAGTCACTGGTCTATGCCAACAAGCCAGCAACTTTAGACGACCTCAAAGACAATTTCCAACGCGAAATTGCCAACGTTCCGGTCGAAATGTGTGCCAGAGTGGTGGAAAATTGGGTCCAAAGAATCGACCGCTGCACTGAGAAAAAAGTACATCGATCAGAACTGTAATAATACGAGTTAGCCAACTATAAAATTATAGTTCGTTTTGAGGACAACTGCGGTAGCATATTTGAGAAGACTATTAAAACTTAATTTGAATCAAATGTAGGTGAAAACTGACCCAACTGTAAAATACAGTTGGACCAAATGAATGATTATATTTGTATCAGCTCTTGAAAATTTGTTATTTCAACTATTTTTTTTAGCTGTGGTAACTGCATTATGTTCCTGTAAATAATAATCAAAATTTTTTTATTATTGTAGGTGAATAAAAATTAATTAAATAATGCACAAATTTTTGCTTTGATAATTTTTTTTTATTTTTTCTTAGAACAAACTAATATCTAATTAAACGAAATATATGAATACAATTTCTAACAAAAATTCGATTTTTATGTTTTTTAAGAGAATACAATGAAACGTTTATCTAAAACTAAATTTGACTTGTAAGTTTTCATCAGATATAAATCTTTCAGGTTGTAAAATTTATGCTCGTCTCCCTCACTAATTTCATAAGCTTGGAAATTTTCATTGAATAAACTACTTAGTAATACAATTTTAACAGCAAAATGTTCTACTTTAGTACCATCGCACTTTTCTTTGATATATAAATCTTCAATTTTTCCAAACAGAGGATTACTATTAGCAACATTATTGGCAACCACAATAGATTCAGGGTGTAGTAGAACATTCTCTACAATGATGTTCTTGACAGTACGATAAATGTCACTCCCAAGAACTACATTGCAATTATTGTTTTAAACATTATGCAAGTTAAATCTTATATCTAATCTGAAAAGAGAATTATTAAAAAAGTCATCACAAATTGCTAGCTGATTTTTCAAAGCGACTGAGTAACAAATGTTCACTCTACTACAATTAAGTTGAAAATATTTTTTTTACGATTGATGGAAAGATTCAAAACGCATAGCCCGAATATTGCGCAATGGTCACATTTTATCCATAACTAACGGATAATGTGACGCGATGTGATCTTTTGGAGTTAACATTACTTTACTCAATTTCAAATATAAATCGTTGTACTCAAGCAATAAAGCTTTCAATGCATGAGGAGTTCATCTGTAGAGCGATACACAAAATTGAACGAAGTAATTTATATAATTTCCAATGCTCGTTTTCATTTTTGTTTAATATTAAGTCGCCCACAAGGAGGCCAAAACTCAACACAAAAGTTTTCTACGTCTTTTTTTATTTCGTTCACATACTCGCAGTTGAGAAAGTCGTGAAACATTTGTACAGTATTTTGTATTTGCAAATGACTCAATTTGTGATCTGAAAATAATTTGCAAGCCATTTGCATAGCTTGAGAAGATAAGGAAAAATCGCTATTTACAGATTCTCTGCAGGAGCATTTTTCAGGATCACATTGAAAAATATAATTATTCGCAAAATGATCATCTTCCTTCGATTCTATATTTCTCTCAAAATCGTTTATCATATCGACATATAAATTACCTGGTACTAAAGATTCTGTAAAGTCTCGAAAATAATTATTTTGAACTGTGTATGGATTTTCGTTCAAATTTTCAATGGTTTCTTTAGAATTACCTTGCTTCACAAGAGGATTTGAAGAACTTTCAACATCATCGCAATGACTTTGATCGACACTTTTATAACTTAAATTAGAAAAATTGACTTTTTCACCAATTTTACTTTCTGCCCTTTCTCGATGCTGAAGTCTTACGTGTCTCAAATAGCTATTTTTAATATTGAAGACTCTTTTGCAGTCATCTATGGTACATTTATATTTTTCGATTGCTTCGATGCCATGGACAATTTTTTTATGATTTTTTATTGAACCCCGAGGGATTTGTCTTTTACAAAATTCACAAATCATTTTTTATTGATACCTTCACACATATAATATTTAAATTTGTTGTAATTCAGTCCACAAAGTCGTTGACACTATTTTTTCCCCTCTTCTTCTCGCATCGCTCTTGAAACTGCAGTTATAAACAAACGACTCTAAAAATTCCCAAATAACTGCGCTTTCCTTTGGATACGTGGCATTCAAAGTATGAAAACTCTTGAAGCATAAGTCAACCGCAGTCATAAGATCGTCAACCCTATATTTAATATTGTTGCTGACGACATAAAATGCTTTAAACGTCGTCGCAGAGCCGATAGCAACGATTATGGGTTGCTGAGTAATGCCATATACCCTTAATTTGTCCTTTCTCGTGGTCAATGATGGTTCCATTCGAGTGACAGTCTGAAAAACCAGTGAATCATATGAGAATCTTAAAATATTGATTTTTGGCTTTAGCTCTGTATGTAAATCCTATATGTAATTAAAACGAGAAAAAAATTGATATACATCCTGAATATAATTTTAACTAGTTAAAAATTACTTATTTGAGCCATTGCATAATATAACGTATAATGTGTTCGATTTCTCTCCATCTTAAAATTATTATAACCATTTTCATTACGTAAAAATTCAAATAAATTTTTTCATCAATTTAAAATAACGTTAATGAATCATTTATTTTGATTAAATCATTATTCTTAATTCATTTTTATATTAATAAAAGTGATTTTTAAAGACTAGTTAATTATCATTACTAAAAATTACTAATGAAATAAAAAATTTGAACAATTTTGAAGAAAAAATTTCTAATTAACATTAGAAATAAATTACTTAGTATTCTGAAAAATAAAATTGTGCATATTGTAAATACATCATATTGTAAAATAATAAAGTTTGAACTTACTTTTGAATATTTCAATATAATCTGAGAGTTCGAAATTCTGAAGCGTTTCCTCAATAAAAAAATCCATGTTTGGAAAATTTGAGGTTGAAATTTTCAATCTGGAAAAAAACAAATTTTTTATTTCAAAAAACGCATCTAGAAATTGATGCTACCAGAAATATTTACTAAATCAAAGTTTCGGAACCAATGCATCGCAATCGATCATGAAAAAGAATGTTAACTTACTTGTCAACTTTCTAGGCTACCTTCAAACTCGGAATCTTGAAAGAGAACTCTTTTTTCTACGTAAAATGAGTCGAAATCATTCAAAAGTATACTGTTAACGTAAAACGTCATTTGCCATCTTGTATCACCATATATATATGAAATAAAATATATGAAAACGAAAAACAGATACATACCTAAAAATGCGCGCGCATGCACACGTACAAGTATATGCATTTACACAATTTTCACAATTTTGACAAGTCATGTTTTGGCATACACGGCTTGACCACAAAAAAATCAATGCAACTATTGTAGATTATGCAGTAAAAATTATTGAAGCGAAATAAACACCCCAACAAAAATTTTATTGACACGTAATTAAATAATATCGATTTTGTTTGAAAAAGAATTGATGATTAATTCGAACGATCCTTTGAAAAAAAGCACTGAAATGTGAAGAATTAGTTATTATTTTTAACATTATAGCACATTCTATCATATAAAATCTACAAGTGCGCGAAATAAGTCCAAATTACTTTTCATACAAAATTATCATAATTATGGTTCATTGCTTTTCTAACTACGAATTGCATTGGAGATAACTGTGTGACTTTAATTGTCCCCGAAATGAACTACAAAAAACAGTTAGGTGTTGTATAGTTCCACTAAATATAATTATATTTATTCCAACTAAAAATACAGTCAATGCAACTGCAACAGTTTTAACTTTACAGCTAAAGTTGCTACGACTACTTTCCTTTTCTCTCAGTGTGTAAATGGGCTCGTGGTGGTCATATGACCGATATCGAATTGTATTCATAAAATGTAATGCTTGCACTACACCCACAATAAATTTGAACTCAATATCTCAAGTATTTCTGTGTTTTATTCATAGATAAAATTGTTATGTCCCTATTGGAAAACCCTTTATAAGAGAGCTTCCACCCCTAATCAAGAAAGGCAAAGACATTGTTACATTCTTTAAGCAAAGTGTCAAAGCAAGTGATGATCTTCTTCAGAAAACTGATCAAAAGCTTAAGGTGCAGTCCCATGGATGGCAGAAAGCGCAAAACGCAAAGCAGAAAACTGAAAGTAACTATAGTTTGCTAGTGGGGCTTAAATTGTGAACGGGACGTAAGTTTTTATAGTCTGGTATTCCGGTTCTGCGTTTCGCTTGTTTAAAGTATTGAAATTTGGTTATGTGCTTATAGCCGCAGTGCTTGCAGTGAGAATAATAAATCTCCATAATAATTTATTTAAAAAGGTGAAAATAATGGAGAGTGATACCGAGAATATACCGGTAAGTGAATAAACTTTATTTGCACAATAGGAATAGTTTTTGGGGATATTAAAAAATGATAATCTTGATAAACTTAAGAGTTCTTTTAGGTACAATTCGGACATTTATTTTCAGACCTTTAAAAATTTTTGCCAACGTTTCGCTTCCACTTCCAGAAGCATCATCAGGGAATTCAAATTTCAGCCATAAATCACATTACATGGAGTTTTTTGGAATATAATGATTAAGTCAAAACATGAAAGTCAATTGTAAAAATCATTAAAATAATAAAAACGTCATAATTAAATAAAAACTTTAGTAACGTCAATTTTCCACATTCACTTGGAATTTAAATTTACAAGAGGAAAAGACTTATTGTCTAGTCGATAAGAGATATTATTGTATTAATTATATAATATTACATATTAATATCTCTTATCGACTAGACAATAAGTCTTTTCCTCTTGTAAATTTAAATTCCAAGTGAATGTGGAAAATTGACGTTACTAAAGTTTTTATTTAATTATGACGTTTTTATTATTTTAATGATTTTTACAATTGACTTTCATGTTTTGACTTAATCATTATATTCCAAAAAACTCCATGTAATGTGATTTATGGCTGAAATTTGAATTCCCTGATGATGCTTCTGGAGTGGAAGCGAAACGTTGGCAAACATTTTTAAAGGTCTGAAAATAAATGTCTAAATTGTACCCGTTTTCTTCTTCATAATTATCAACACTTGGACGTTAAACATACCTAAATTAATTCTAATTTTCCAAATCTCTGAAAAAAATTAAGCTTTCAACATACAAAAGAAGAAGCACATTAATATTTAGATGCTTATATTTAATTTTTCGAGGACGATTCGTGCCGAAAGTCACTGATAAACTGTGCCTTCCTCTCAACTTAGCATACCAATGCTACTTAAAAACGATGCCCAAAAATAAAAGGCCAAACGCGATCGATTCAGTAGAGGCAAAGACGCAAAAACAAAGTGAAGTCTCCAAAAAATGTAAAAAAGTAGGTTCAAAGAGTGACGCAACCGAACGTGGAGATCACATTGAATTAAAAGAAGTTCAACTCCATATCGTCGAAGCAGGTGTCTCAGGCTTTGGTGATTTTTCCGATAATTTCTTCATCCCTCCGTTTGATTGATTGTTTGTAATCTCTTCGACAGGTACTGATTAATACCGCATTTAAAGTATTAATGTCTCGTGAAAGGCACTGTTTGGAGATTACAATGAAAAACAGAAAAAAGACGCTCTCTATAAGAAATTGAGCGAATAACTAGCCGGCCTCGGGTCTAATCGACTCAGTAATATAGGAAGAAAAGAAATACCGACAAAACTTTATAATTATGAATTAATCATTCAATTGCGTCAGATGACCGATGTATAAAATAATAATTTATTGCAATAATTATGATTTTTTATAAATTTTAAAAATATAATAATTATGTTCATAGAAAAAGCTGTTGACAGATTGGTTTTCATCAACAATCTACATTTAATAATTAATGCAAATTACGTAATTTTTATAATACTAATTGAATCATTACTTCATGTAAAAATTAATAATATATCGCTCTGACTCACAAAAGAATATTGGTTGATTCAAAGAAAATAATTTGTTTGAAAGACTTTCTTTGATTCAAACTAAAGCTTTGTTTGAATTTAATGCAATTCGTTTCATTCAAACATATTTTATGTTTTAATCAACGAAAGACTTTCAAACAAATTACTTTCTTTGATTTAATTAAATATTTTTTCTGAGTGCACGAATTTTACGAAGGTGACTATTGTACCCTAAAATTACTACTTTCATCATAATTGTACATTGCAAAAATGTCCAAGAATAATTAATAAAACATTGCCTCTGAACATAACACGAATGTCTCCT
Source organism: Diplolepis rosae (assembly GCA_030998225.1). Lineage (NCBI taxonomy): Eukaryota > Metazoa > Arthropoda > Insecta > Hymenoptera > Diplolepididae > Diplolepis > Diplolepis rosae. The sequence continues at coordinate 5,920,573 of JAPYXD010000710.1, forward strand.
ATTTCCTTAAAAAGATTAATTCATAAAGAAACCAATAGAAAAAACAAGTAGAAATACGTAAATAGTTGATCCATTATCTATTTTCGTATTTTTACTTGTTTTTTCTATTGGTTTCTTCACTTTTATAATTAATTTTAATTTTAATGTATATTAGTATACATATATATGATTAATTGTGCGCTTGTCAGATGGCGCCGTCATCGCTATGTTTGGTCAATCTAAAAGCATTGAGTGTCCATAGCCTGGTTCCGCGGGCGGTGTATTGTTTCGAGAGAGAAGGTTTTTTGGTTTTAACAGGTATGCCTAGACCCGTCCTCGGATAGTCCTGTACAACGTCTATGAAAGATTTCGCCATTTTTCCTCCTCACCAAAAAAAAAAAAAAATCTTCTCGAGTAACACACTACTGGGATTGAATGTTTTCGGCAGCTTGCAGCTTACAGGGAGCCTCGCCGAAGATTTTTCATCAATATGATCTCTCTCTTATAAACTTAGTCAATATTTCTATATCGGGTAGCATTTTATTTAGAATTGATTTGCGTCAAATCAGTAATTTTAGAGCCGATTAGCACTTTAGTCAGAGCCAATCGATATCCAGTTAATAATTGTACATTTGATAAGTATTTGATCTAGGGATCTGTCTGCACCTAATCAATAATTTTTATGTAGTAGATTAAGCATTCCATTTAGGATCGATCTAAATTCAGTCAAACATCCGATTTAAAATAATCTCATACTTGATTGGTACTTTCATTACTGGATTTGTATTCGATTTGTAATTTTGTATTTAACCGGGATTATATATTATCACTACATTTTTGTTTGATAGGAGTAGAATTAGTACTGCACGGCTCCTCTCTTATTCTCTTTACGAATATAATTATGTACGGGAAACCGGGGATTAGGACATATGTACAGAGGAGTCTTGCACAAAGTTTTATTAAAGATGAAAAGTAATCAATATAACGATCGTCATTCTATTCTCTCATGTATGGCCCAACATATCATGATTAAGGAGTAGTTAAGTGTTAATACAATACTAGACAAAGAAAATAATAAAGTTACAATACTATAATTGAAAAAAATAATTTTAATTGTTTCTCACTGAAAAATATTAAAAGTTGGAGCAATTACTTATTTTTCTAAAAGTTTGTGTTCGTTACCTCAATCATTTAATTAATTCAAATATAATTATTTAATTTGTTTGAATAACAACCTAAATAGTTATATACGAAATTTAATGGTTGTGACAACTAACGCAAATATGTACGAAAAATATAGCTGACACACCTACTAATTGTTTTTAGGAAAAGTAACAATTGTTTGTATATGTATAGAATAGAGAAAGGGATAAAAATAATTCAGTAGAATTTCCCAGATTTATACAATATTAACTGTATATTTGTCTTTTATACACAAAATATCAATTGTTTGTACATTTCTTAGAGGTTACTTATTATTACCTGTCAAATCTTGAAAACAATAACCCATGGAAATCTAGATCAATGAGATTAGATGTTTCAAACGTTTACATTTGAATAGTACGCTATGATTGGTTAACAGCGTAATGTTTAATGCACTGTTGATAAGTACCTTCTCAATCATTTTATTAGTCCTTTGTCATAAATCACGTTTCATTCCTGCTAAAATGTAAACACACTTTTATCAAATAATATTTTGGTGCTCTACAAATAGTGTGTGTGATATATTTTGATAACAACAAATAAGTATTTGGAAGAGAATTTAAAGTGATTTTTGAATAATTTTACAATGTTCTCAGTTCGTAAACGGGCTGATGGACGATATCAAACATCCGCAAAGCGTTTGTCGCAGAAATTCTCAGTTAGAAAGAGGTAAAATGTCTTCCTTCTAATGATCATTCAGTTTCTTGTAAGATTTTTGAAAGGACATGTGATATTTAAGAGAATTAGCAAGTGCACGTGAACAATTTGATCCAGTTTCTACATGTTTATGTTCCGAATACATGAAACGTTATTTTTGAAATTTGGAAAATGATAGAGAAGATAAAAACGAACGTAAATAGACTACTTCTGGTTTCGACAATCAAAAAAAGTTTTCGGATATGTATGGTTAAAATTGGACTTTTTTTGGAAAAAAATTTGATGTGATATTAACACAAGCATATAGAAACCTAAAATGTACACGGAGAAAAATAGTTGAAGTAATTTTACTCAACTTCCGATCAAATTTGGGACATAAGGACAAGTTAGAAGTTATTTAGTATCACTGTATTTATTTGTGATATATTAAATGTTCGAAAATGAATCAAAGTTGAGTAAAATTCAGAAGTGTAGGGTGAAGTATGAAAGCGGGCATTAAAAATTTTTAAATGTATATATTATTACTCGTAGTATAACTATAAAAAACCAATCTTTTATTAAATCACAAAAATAGTAGAGCTTTCCGTTCATTCTACTCTACGCTTCAATCGAGAGTTGAGTAAACCGTGAATCGCAAGATTTATTCCAACAGCTACATCTATTCACGCAGGAACGAATGAAAGTAATCTGCGCCTTGGGCACACATAACAAATTTTTAATTTCAAAAACTTAAATTCTTAAAATTAAATTGATATTATGAAAATTTTAACAAAAAAAGTCGATAAGTGTATTACATAAAATATGAAATATCACATAAATTACTCAGGCAGAATAATAATTTGGAATTCGCAAATGTAAAATCCATATTTTGAAAATATAAAACACAGAAAATAAAAGAACCTTCTTTTAAATGTTTTTATACAAAATACTTCTTAATAATAATGCAATTTTTTAATGTACATTTGAAAATTTAGTTTCACTAAACTTCATGCGTCGTTATAATAAAAATGTATACTAAATGTAATTTCATAACTATATTATATATATTAATCATCATAGTTATAATAATTGATTAATTATATTAATTTTTAAAAATATTTTATTAATCATTTATAAAAAAAGTTGATTTATTTTTACTTGAGTAAGGCACAAAAATTTTATTGACGGCACTTACTCTCACAAGTTCTGAATAACTCAGGCAGTCACTATATAAGAAAGTTCCAAGTTTTATATCTCAGCATTGTATGTGTGCGTGATTCGACGAAAGCGTATCGTACTATATATAAGTGTGTAGTTATTAGGTTTATATATGTAAGGTTATATGTCCTAAGTGTATTTGTGATTTGAAATGTGATTGGCTACGTCTGGATGGTGTGAATGAATTTGTATGTGTTTATGTATGTACCGGATGACTATTGGCAGGCTCGAGGTAAGAATTTTTTTTTATTTAAGAGAACCATACCATTGCCAGTTCAAATAATACGCCCGATGCTCATTTTACCCAACTACGGTTTGAAGCACCTCAAGCGTCGGTGATATACTTATACATTTCATGTTAACCCACTGACGCATGTTGGTGCCCTGTCGTCGATAACGTTTTACTCAACTCCTTACTATTCCCTATGTAACGCTTATTGTTATTCACTTTGGGTGAATTAGGTATATATCAAATTGATTTTACCCGACTAGGATTTAATAGATGTTCAAATGTCCTTATGTCCCAAGTTTAATCGACAGAGTTGAGTAAAATTACTTCAACTACTTTTCTCCGTGTATTAAAGTTGCTAATCTCCTAAGTATCACATACCATTAAGACTACCGTAAGTTACAGAATTTTTAGAATAGTCCCAAACAAAGTATACAATACTAATTCTATTATGATATTGACAATACAAATCCTTTTATTTGACCACTCTACAAAGCACTTAACCTGCTATGGGGCAGGTGGAAAAGTCTAGTATTCCGACCATTTAAGTCTACCCAGGAAACAAAAAGGGATAGGCTAAAATTGCAAATACAAAATATATTCGTTTAATTGTGTTGTGGACAATTGAATCGGTTACAGTGATCCCAGATCGTGGGAGCTGGCGGCCCCCACTACGCTCCCATGTGGGAGCATACACAATCAAGCGCGCCGTGTCGCTGTGTCCCCCACTTCCTCGCTTCGATTTCACGCTTTCGTCTGTTGAGCCAAGATCGAAAATTATGTTTCTGTCGACTTCGTGTCAAAGTGGCGCGAAGCAGACGACAAATTTAGAATCACCAAATTTATCATTTAGGATAATACCTTTCTTTCTTTGATACTTCCAAAAACATTCACTTAAAATGAATATCTAAACATTTTATTTTAAATTTTAGGATGATTTAAAGACTCAAAAGATGATTTTCTATTAAAATTTAAACTCAATAAATTTTCAAAGTTTCAAAACAAAATATCAAGTCCAATATTTTTTAGCTGTGCAAATCAAATAGTTCAATTAGAAAATTATGTAAAGAATATTATGTATTAAGGAATGGTAAAATATGATATTATAGTTTAAAAAATAAAATATTAAAATACTTAAGTAATACATAAATTATATCTAATTATATACTCGAAATTATACGATAGAGTTTCTTCTTTGGTATGAGGCAACATTGAAAAAAATTTCATTCAAATAAAATACTCAGAAAACCTTTTAAAATACGTAATATTATTCACATATGAATTTTATTATAAAACTGTGAATAAAAGGTTTCAGTATACAAAAAATCAAAATCACATCTAAATTTGCATACGAAATTACACTTTACGATTTCTCTAATATAAAATAAGAATATAAAATATTTATTTCAAATAAAATAGTTTTGAAAAAAATTTTGTTGTACGTGAATCAATTATATCAATTAAAAAATTAAGTGGGAAATATTTTATTTAAAAAAAATAAGTAATAAGAAATTAAGGTTAAAAATCTACTTTCTTAATTACATGGTGATAGTAGATAAAAATGTTCTCATTTTACGTTTTAGTGGCTTATATGCATAGACTTTTCAATGAAAAAAAGCAAACACATAAGCAAAATTTTCTAATTGATGCAGTTGATCAAATTTATAAAACCGAAACATGTTTTAATTAATATATTAATTTAAAGCTTCAAAGATTTATTGACTTAAAATTTTACTTGGAATTTTCCAAGAATTTCACATAATCTCAAAAATGTTTATATTAGGCGAATGCTTTTCAGATATCAATAAAATTCCGTAGTCAATAAATGTTTAAAGTTTCAAGTTATGGTATTGATTGGAAATTTAGTAGCTTTTTTAGTTAACTATTTTAATCAGTAAATTCTTCATTTTCGTAGATTTTTTCAACTTTTTAATTAAAAATTTATGCATAGGCCAAAAAAACGTGAGGTGAAAATTTGGAATCATCAGCCACAATTTCTAAGCAACAGAAATTTTAATTCGATTGTGGTAGGGCCCTAGCTGTTTTGCCCTGTCAGTAATCAGGTGCTGATCCATTTTTTCAAAAATATGCAATAAGACGAAAGCGAAAAAAAATAGTTCTAATTATATAATATAAAACATTGTATGCAAGATTGTAGCCAAATCTGAAAAATATTTCTTTGAATGCAATGTATAAATAATCTTTTTTCAGAAATTTGGAAAAACATGTCGTCCTAATTATATAATGTCCGTAAATTAATAGAATTCAATAACGATCGTATTAGAATGATCAAGGTAATTGGCTGATATGCAGCAAATACGAGTTCAAACCCCTGTACTTCTAAAAAATTTTTTAATCGATTTTATCAAACAGCTAGGACCCTACACAATCGAATTAAAATTTCTGTTGCTTAGAAATTGTAACTGGTGATTCAAAATTTTCACCTCACGTTTTTGTGGCCTATGCATAAATTTTTAATTAAGAAATTGAAAAATCTACGAAAATGAAGAATTTTCTGATTAAAATAGTTAACTAACAAAGCTACTGAATTTACAATCAATACCTCAACTTGAAATTTTAAACATTTATTGACTATGGAATTTGATTGATATTTGTAAAAACATTCGCCTAATAAAAACATATTTAAGATTATGTGAAATTCTTGGAAAATTCTCAGTAAAATTCAAAGTCAATAAATATTTGAAGACTTAAATCAATATATTAATTAAAACATATTTTGGGTTTAAAAATGTGATCAACTGCATCAATTAGAAAATTTTGATTATGTGTTTGCTTTTTTTCATTGAAAAGTCTATCATATAAACCACTAAAACGTAAAATGAGAACTTGAAATTGGAAAAAATGTACTGAAGTTTTATATATACATAAAAACAAAGTTTTCTTAATATTATAGAGCTCAACTGTATTTTCAAAAAATGTATCTTAAAAACTACCAAACTGTAAAAGAAATTTTATAAAATTATCATAAAATTGTGTAACTGTAACTGAGTTTCAATTGCATGTGGATGAATTTTCAGTTGCATGTGAGTGCATTGAACTTCAGTTATCAAAACGTAAAATTATTCCTATTACAAGTATCAGTATTTCCAGGTAAACATATACAGAATATTCAACACTTTGGAACTGAAGTTTAATAAAAAAAATTATTTTTATAAATTTACTAAAAAGTAACAGAATTTCCTGAAATTCTGTCTAAATTTTGGGAGGCTCTAGCTGAATAAAACTCCACTCACATGTTCTGGGAAATTGCGGTAGAAAATTCTAACAGTGTAGAATTCGTACTAGCAATTCTAAACTAATTTTCATAAATAATCCTTTGTAATTTTATACTACATATGTACTTACATCTATATCATCAGTAGCATTTAGACACAAATATATACTCCTTTTTAGTTGATTTACATCAGAGTTATGTGCTAGAAATTTATTTTTATTCCTAAGGAAGTTTTTAGATAATTTACCAATGTTTTCTGTACAATTTTATGTAAATTTTCTCACGATATTTTACATTTTTAAGTTTATTCCAAAATAGGGATCATATGTGCAATATTTTATCCACTGTTTTAAAATATTAGAAATAAAGATCACTGATGAGGACTCCGATTAGATTTGGAATGTTTAAAAGTATGTGACTTCCTGAGTTATCATTTCTGGACCCTAAAGCCAATTATTAACAACAACATCGTATAGAATTTTCATCTACTATCACCATGTAATTAGGAATGTAGATTTTTAACCTTAATTTCTTATTTAAAAAAAAAAAATTTTCCATTTAAATATTAAAGAATTTGTAAATCTTTCTGTGGAAAAAAAGACGCTTTCGACTGCGCTGGAATTTGAGCCCAGGTCTTTCGATTGCTGGTCGACTGCTCCTAATTAATTTGAAATCAATTTTCCATTTAATTTTTTAATTGATATAGTTGATTCACGTACTACAAATTTTTTTTCAAAACTATTTTATTTGAAATAAATATTTTATATTCTTATTTTATATAAGAGAAATCGTAAAGTGTAATTTCGTATGCAAATTTAGATGTGATTTTGATTTTTTGTATACTGAAACCTTTTATTCACAGTTTTATAATAAAATTCATATGTGAATAATATTACGTATTTTAAAAGGTTTTCTGATTATTTTATTTGAATGAAATTTTTTTCAATGTTACCTCATACCAAAGAAGAAACTATATTGTATAATTTCGAGTGTATAATTAGATATAATTTATGTATTACTTAAGTATTTTAATATTTTATTTTTTAAACTATAATATCATATTTTACCATTCCTTAATACATAATATTCTTTACATAATTTTCTAATTGAACTATTTGATTTGCACAGCTAAAAAATATTGGACTTGATATTTTGTTTTGAAACTTTGAAAATTTATTGAGTTTAAATTTTAATAGAAAATCATCTTTTGAGTCTTTAAATCATCCTAAAATTTAAAATAAAATGTTTAGATATTTATTTTAAGTGAATGTTTTTGGAAGTATCAAAGAAAGAAAGGTATTATCCTAAATGATAAATTTGGTGATTTTAAATTTGTCGTCTGCTTCGCGCCACTTTGACACGAAGTCGACAGAAACATAATTTTCGATCTTGGCTCAACAGACGAAAGCGTGAAATCGAAGCGAGGAAGTGGGGGACACACCGACACGGCGCGCTGGATTGTGTATGCTCCCACATGGGAGCGTGGTGGGGGGCCGCTAGCTCCCACGATCTGGGATCACTGATTATCGGTAAGCTTTTTCAATGATTACTTTGCTGAATTACTTCAAATACTGATCCTGGAATTTCATATATCGTTTAATAAACCAGATACAAGTGTTTGTCGAATGATTTCAATTATTAATTTTGAAAATTTGTAATGGAAATTTCGACAACAAACATCATTTTTGAAAGTGCTATTTTCAGAAAAATATTGATAATTTTTCAAGTTGAGTTTAATTAAATATGAATTCAAAAATTTTACCAACTATGATTATTTTATCTTTAAGTATTAGGCTTTAAAATTAATTTTTAGAATAATACTAATTAGATTTATTATAAATTTATTCAGTTAGTCAACATTTATTTAAATGATATTTTCGTAAAGAAGCATGAAAACTAAAAAATTTGTAATTTATAATAACAGTCTAATCATGTTTTAAACTTTTTTTTGCATATGTATTGTACTTTCTTAAATTTTCATTAAATTAAATATTAAATATTTATAATATTTTCAATGAAATTCGAGAATATATATGAAATAATAAAAACCACAACTTTGAGAGGAAAACTTATTAATATAACTACAAGTTTTTTTACAAAAACTTCACAAAACTCTTAATGGCTTAAAATTTTTATATCAGTATAGGGATAAACAATATTGAAAAATATTGAAAGGATGAGTGTCAAAAGTATAGTGAAAATATGAACAAGTTATTTACTTTTTGAACCCTATTGGATCGAAGCAAATAAAAATTGTAATATTTATAAGAATAAAATTTTAAAGAGCTCTACTTGACTTTTTATAATTAAATATCAGTCCCACCAACATGTAAAGGAATACTCTGACAGAAATAAAGTTTTATTATGTCAAACGGAGCTTTTGTAAGGGTAAGTAATTCTCATATATATAATTTAAATATACAATATATGTATATAATATATTTAAATTACTTTGGGTTCAGGCAGTAGGTTAAATCAAATTTTTCTATAAACTGTGTTCGCCGGAAAAAGAATATTTGATTTCAATGTTGACAATAAGAAATGGAACATCCAAGGACCATAATTTCTATTTTGAATATATTCAAGAAATTCATAAATATTCATGATATAGAAATTTGAAACGTCTCAAACCCAAACTTGTGACGAAATGTGAGACGAAATATGAGAAGAAATTCTCATACCAGACGGGAATTTATCCCTAGATCAGGGATCGAAAGAAGACAATAGAAGCAATAAATAGTACCTCAATAAACCGAAGGACTTTTATACCTCAGTTCGGGATGAAATTTACATGCATAGAACCCTTGGGACAGACGAAAATTTTATGAATTCGACGTAAACGAAAAATGTCCGTAAAAAACTCTTCTCATATTTTAAACCTACATGTGTGAAGTCCGCAAAGATTGCATATGCTATAAGACGAATGGTCCCCAATTTTTGTCGGCCAGCTCGAACTCGAACCCAAAAGCAGGTAGTAGGTCATGACAATAGAGGCAATAAACCGTACGTGCGGCGTACTCTCAATTCGAAATCGATCTTATCCCTAATTAACCCATGAGATTGAACATCATAGAGTTTTTTCGCGAAATACATCTTATGAGTGTAATGTCACATATGAGAACGCGAATTGTAGAATGCCCATAAAGTGGCTGTCATTTTAATAAAATTGATTTAGAATGACTGCACAAATTTGTCATAAATATTTCAAAGAACGTGCGTTCTTTGCATGCAGAAAGTATGATTTTACATCATACTTTATTTATATGCATTTCTGGGTGAGTTATGTTACTTTTTGAAAAAAGTAACAGGTTGAAATAAAGTTACTTTTCGAAAAAAGTAACTTTTCAAACTTAATGTTACTAGAGAACAAATAGATCGAGTCATCAAAGTGTTTTACAAACAGAATAAATGATGAAGCAAACATTGGTAACAAGAAATAGATTGCCGATACTATACACAAACTTTCAGGTCCGTTAAGGTGGCACCTCCACATCGGAAATCCACTATCTATTATAGCTTAGAATTTTGGGCTTTTTTTGGGCACCGATAAAAATTTTTGGGCTCCTTTACTTTTTACAGAAAATCAAATTTCTTGTGGAGGTGCTAGCTTACATAAAGCTAGCACCTCCACTATACAAAAATTTGAATAAATCAAAAATAAACTGTACCAGAATTTTGGGCTTTTTGGGCTCTAGAAATCACCTAAAACCAATTATCAAAAACCACCCCTATGTCCAAAAAAACAACCCTCTTTTTAAAAAATAGGCCCTTCAGAAATTAAAGCGTACCAGAATTTTGGGCTTTTTTTGGGCTCTTCAAATATGTCCATATCGATTTTTGGGCTCCAACCCTTAACACCGAAATGCACCCTCACATGGCCATGTAGAGACGACTTTCACTATAATTGTTCTTTTTGCAAACTTTATGGTCTAGGAAGACTCTATGATTTTTGGGCTCTTCAAATATGTCCATATCGATTTTTGGGCTCCAACCCTTAACACCGAAATGCACCCCTACATGGCCATGTAGAGACTACTTTCACTAAAATTCAACTTTTTGCAAACTTTATGGTCTAGGAAGACTCTATGATTTTTGGGCTCTTCAAATATGTCCATATCGATTTTTGGGCTCCAACCCTTAACACCGAAATGCACCCCTACATGGCCATGTAGAGACTACTTTCACTAAAATTCAACTTTTTGCAAACTTTATGGTCTAGGAAGACTCTATGATTTTTGGGCTCTTCAAATATGTCCATATCAATTTTTGGGCTCCAACCTTTAACACCGAAATGCACCCCTACATGGCCATGTAGAGACGACTTTCACTAAAATTCAACTTTTTGCAAACTTTATGGTCTAGAAAGACTCTATGATTTTTGGGCTCTTCAAATATGTCCATATCGATTTTTGGGCTCCAACCCTTAACACCGAAATGCACCCCTACATGGCCATGTAGAGACGACTTTCACTAAAATTGTACTTTTCGCAAACTTTATGGTCTAGGAAGACTCTATGATTTTTGGGCTCTTCAAATATGTCCATATCGATTTTTGGGCTCCAACCCTTAACACCGAAATGCACCCCTACATGGCCATGTAGAGACGACTTTCACTAAAATTCAACTTTTTGCAAACTTTATGGTCTAGGAAGACTCTATGATTTTTGGGCTCTTCAAATATGTCCATATCAATTTTTGGGCTCCAATCCTTAACACCGAAATGCACCCCTACATGGCCATGTAGAGACGACTTTCACTAAAATTGATCTTTTTTCAAACTTATTTTTTCTCCTTATTTTCTTCATTCAAAAGTTATCGTTTGCCTTTCTTCCTTTTTAGTTTTTTTACATTTTTTTAACGTTTTACGCTATCTACCATGGATAATTTTTGAATGAAGAAAATAAGGAGAAGCTGTCCCTATGCCAAAACAGCAAAAATGAGAGCAAATACTGTAATTTTTTTGCTAATATAAAAGCAGACATATTCCCAGATATGTCGCGTTACAATATCCTTATAAAATTTTACCGATTAATCCAAGATTAGAAAATTCACTTTATGGTAATACTTGAAACAAATTTTCATTGTAATATATTTGTCCAAGACGTATATATCTTTCTTCAATTTTAAAAAATACTTTCAAATTAATTAGTTTAGTTCGAAAGGTTTCTCACTGCCTACATTATCGGAGGATCAATAGTCGACTGTTCTAACGATAATGTAGGCAGTGACAAAAATTTCAAACTTAACTATTTACAGAAAGATTTTCAAATTCTTTAAATATTGAATTTATTTGCATTATTTGCGATATAAGAGTTTGAAATTGTCTACGAGGACACCTGTCGACAACGTATCCTATCTGATACGCGAGTAGTGATCCTCCGATAATGTAGGCAGTGACAAAAATTTCAAACACAACTAATTAATTTAACTATTTAATGTTAAATCATTTACAGCCGCAAGGCAGAGACACTAGGCGACAAAAGGAGGTCTTCCTGTGGAGAAGGAGATGTCTGATATCTGTGTAGCTCAGTGGTTAGAGCAGTCGACCGGCAATCGAATGACCTGGGCTCGAATCCCAGCGCAGTCGAAAGCGTCTTTTTTTCCACCGACAGATTTCAAATACTTTGAAATTTAAAAAATACTATTGAAAGTCAAAAATTTCGTTTGTTAACCTAAATGTGTGAGATACGAAAAAAGCGTTAAAATAAAAAATCGTTTGCTTAAATATTATCTACGGATTTTTGTCGTTTTTGTGGTACTTGGAAGAAAATAAAGTATTTTAATAAAGTAATTTATTGGAAAGCTACAGAAATGTATTTACAGGAAATCGAGCGAGAGTATTATGATGAGAACGTGTCAATGTATGGTATTTGTACTTTGGCAAATAGCCGCTATTTTTTCGATCTACTGATACGCGTGCCCCTCTCGAGAACGTTATGCACTATCATGTACTTTTGACAAAAAAAGTGCTCACATTCATTTACATTAGTTTTTTTTCCTTATGCCCTTCCTCCATGGTATTGGCTTTTCGAATATTATTACTATTTATTAAGCATTTCGCTGAGTTTCGGATTTAGTTTCCATTAAGGCGCATTAAACCCTTTTTTATTGAAATTAGTAGATGTTTTTATGTCAACGGTCGAACTGCGACTTGCGACATGCGACTGAAATATCCTCCGTGCTGGAATGAGGACCAATACCCTTCCGTTCTCCCTCTTTGCCCTGCATACCACGATCCCCACTTTCACGAAATCAAGATAGCCTGTCGAAACGTGTTATGCCGTAAATCTTATTAATTTTGCATTTATTTTATTGTGAAACTTTTTATTGTGACGAATTTTTAAAATCTATCGAATGACCATGTCAGAAAATCGTGGAAGACCTCGCAAAAGAAAATATAATGAGATTAACGAGGTTGTAATAAAATACAAAGAAAATATTATTCTCGAAAATGGAAAAATCCGCGGAAAGGCACATGAGATTTGGAAAATACTTTCTCAAGAATTGAAGAATCAAGATATTGAAGTTTCGTCCAGATCACACGGAGAAAAATGCAGATCAGAAGAATATGAATGATTATTGGAAAACAAGGAGTGGTTACGCGAAAATAGGACTGATTACTAGATAGCAGAAGAGAGAATCACGCAGTTTGGGAATGAGTCCTATCCTGTTTAATACTCTCTTTTCTCTTTTAGTAATTATTCCTGTTTTTTATTAGTCGTTCATATTCTTATAAACTCCATTTTTCTCCGTGCACTTTATTCTTATGTGTCATGCAATACCGATAACATAAGAAGTCAAATTTCGCTGGAATGTGTACCAAATGTAGAAAATGTGGACAATGACGAGGAAATTTTATGCGAATCGAACAATAGTTCTATGAATTCACAGACAGGTAGTGATAAAGGTACACGCGTAGTCGACATTTTTTTGAGTAAGCGAGAATTTGATAATCTTTGTGTGACAATAAAATATAATAATAAAAGGGGAGAGTCAAACGTCTGCAAAGTAGCAGACCGAGAATATACTGTTCTTAAAAGCGGAGAATGGCAATTGGTATTAACAGAAAAATTGTGGGAGAAGGCTCAAATAAAATGTGGATACCAGTATTTCACACACAAGATATATTTATCTACCAGCAGGGGTACATTTGATGGTAAATGTTCTTGTGGAGGAACCATACATGGAGAATTCATGGGCAAGTGTATTGGTTTTTTATTGTTTGGTTTACAATTCTGACCATAAATTGAATTTTGAATGAAAAAAATTAGGTATTGAAATGTTAATAAATAGAAGCAACTACTATTAAGGCACCTATTCATACTATCATAATTAAAGAAAAAATATTAATTTTCAAACTCAACTAATTAATTTGAAAATATTAATAGAATTGCTGATATATTATTTCATTATTTTACTATTTATTTTAGCATACAGAAAAGTAGTATGTAAGTGCTGAATAATTATAATAGTCAGTCTTCAATTTGAGAAATAAAGCTTGAGAAATTGCTTAAGGTGTTTTTTAATAATTGATAAAACTATATGTAGTCTATTGATTAATATTTTTGTTACATTTTATTTATTGCGAGTATATGTTCTCTGATGCATTTACGAACGAATCCTCCCATCAACACAATGACAAGAACAGGTGGCCAGATGTGTTCAAAACACATTTTTCCAGAAAATGTTCACGTTCAGGAGATTTGTCAATTAAAAATTTAAAACAAATCACAAAATCAAGACTATAGTAATAATTTTCAACCATAAGGAAACTTCCCCAAGGAAGATGGGCCTGCACCTTTGGTTCAGGGAATTAAAACTGCGAGTATATAGCAGATCGCTAACCGGCCGCCAGCAAAAGAATCCATACACTGAAAGACCAGAGTTTTTAATTTTTAATATACTATGTTTTAATAAATCGAAAAGTTTGTCATATTGAGCGTTTTAGTAGCAAAAATATGAAACTTTAGGAAAACAATTATAACTTTTCGAAATATTATAGCAAACTTCAGTACAAGTTGTATTGAAGTTTCTATTGTTTTTTTTAAATTTTCATATTTTTGTCATTAAAAAACCCCAATATGGCACATTCAATGCTCGTTTCGAAACATTTATTATTAGTTTGATTGAATTTAATTTTAATAAAGTAATATAAATGAAAAAATTAGTATAATGTTTATTTTTGTTAATTGTGACATTATTTTAATTTTCAGGAATGTTTTAGTAAGCATAATTCATGTGATTGATCCTTTCAGTTAATCGATGATTATATTTCTGGACACTTTTTGAATTTTTCAAATCGAGTAATTAGGTATGATTATAGTTTGAAGTTATGTTGAACAATAATCAGCATCTGAACCTGTGTGTCATTATCTAATCGTTTTTCCAATTTAAAATCATAACTAAAATCGATGCATAGTTTAGAAGTTTGATATTTTCAAATTTACACCATTTATAAGTTATTAATGATCAACATTAAATTTATATCTGTGAATTTGGCTTCACACTATCAACATTTCTCGAATTTTATGAGTTGAATCCAGAACTTTGAACAGAACTCTTGGAACTCTCGAAAATGATATTAGAAAAAAAATTGTAAAAATTTTGAGTAGCCATATTTTTCTTAATTTACTGGAACTATTTCTAAAAAGTGTTAGGAACTCTAGAACTATGCTAAATCTTCCTAGAACTCCTGAAAAAATTTGTTTTTCCGATAGTGTGGAGATGCGTGAAGTTAGCTTTGCATTTTGAAAGTCGCATTTTTTATGCTTTAAAAGACCAGAAATATTTCTAAAACCTATCAGGAATTCTAGAACTATTGCAAATGAAGTTAGAACTCTCATAAAATTCGAAAAATATTGATAGTATGAAGCCAAATTCACAGTTTTGAAATTCAAAAAAACTGGATGAAGTCTTCAAACCCCAGTAATTGGCTTGTCCTTGTGATTTCTTTTAAACAATAGGAAAATGTAAACACGGAGTGACCGTTTTCATCGACGAAAATAATTCCCGGTCATTTCCCGGTCAATGAATAACAGTTGATACAATGGGTTTTTAAAGTTTTAAAATATTTTTATTTGTTGTAATATTCTGAAATGAAATTTCTCCTGGTATACCGAAATCATGAAGTCATACCAAATCGACAATCGTTAAGGTCGCTGTCACAGTTTACAAAGTAAAAATCTCCTGCTCCAATGGGCATAATATAATATATAAGTAAATCACTTTATGTAATACATTTAAAAGAAATTAAAATCGTTTTTTATTAAAAATTTCCTGGTCATTTCCCGGTCCAGCGGCCACTCTGAAACATTTATCATATTTTTTTTACAGGGAAGTAATTTGAACCGACTACGTTAAATATTTACATTTTTCTATCGCTTAAAGCTTCCGAGAGGGGTTCTAGCGATAAGTGCCTGTGCCAATCACTGGTGCTCCAATGATCTCTTCTGCTGGCTGTCGATTGGCGGCATGTTAGCTTCAGCTTGTGTCTAGATCACCTGGTTTTATCATTCTGTTAACGAGCATTCCGACATAAACTTGATTTTACCAATTTCTGCCCAGAAAAGAGAAAAATAACAATTCTTTTCAGTAGACTATGACTTCTTTTAAATAATAACTAACTCTTACTTTTTTATAGAGCATGGTGATTCTTTTAACATTTTTATTTTTTCAATTGAAGGTATAGGTAATGAAATTATTACCGTCAAATGTATAATCACTGAAGGAAGTGATGGCGATTGCAGCAAAAGATACCTGCGAAACCAGCAAAGAAAAAAAATTGGACAAGAGCTTATGGATAAAAATGAATGTCCAAATGTTTACCGCATTACCAGAGCCAATGAAATAATGAATGAAGGTGATCCAGAACCACCTCACCTCTATAGAAAATCTGTCTTAAGAGTCGCTAAACATGAAGCTGCAATGTCGAAGCATATAGACAAAAATCCTGTAAAGGCTTTGGAGTTAATGCAACTATCTCCATCATACAAAAAAATACTTCATTTTTTTGCATTAAATCCACTAATTATTCATTACTGGCTAAACTACCAAATTCACATTTACAATAATTACTGGAAAGAAAATGATGCCTGCTTGAGTATAGATGCAACAGGAGGAATAGCAAGAAAAATTATTCGGTCAAACGGAGAGAAATCGAATGCAATATTCTTTTACGAATGCGTCGTGAATTCAAACTCGGGACAATACAGTGTGGCACAAATGTTTACAGAAGCTCACAATGCAAACTGCATCAGCTTTTTTTTAAAAGAATTTATTCGTTCCGGAGCGCTTCCTCCCAAAGAAGTAGTATGCGACATGTCCAAAGCACTGCTAAATGCTGTAGTATGTTCATTCACTCGATTTAGAACTGTAGAAGATTACGCGGATGCCTTACGAACTGAGATACCGCCGTGTTATATCCGGATCGACGTTGCACATTTTAAAAATTTATATAACGTTTTTTTCAAGGATGTGAGACCTATAATATCTAGATTATATAAAAAAAGTCTTTCTCTTTTCATCGAATCCCGTAGCGTAGATGATGCTAGAGACCATCTACGACGATTCCTAATAATTTGCCTTAGTGAGACTGAAGGGTTTAACAGTTCCGGGGAAAAAACGCAATGCGAAATTGTAAAAAGTGAATTGAAGGCAATTTTAACCAGCGAAGGTCCGGATTCAATAAAAGAGTTTGATGAGAAATGTATTCCACTTGACGAAGAAAGTAAGATCAAACTTTGAATTTTTTTCTACACTTAAATTTATACAACGTATTTGCAGAAATGTAATCTCCTCTTAACTTACCTTTTGGATATATGTATACTTCAGCTACATTTTTCATTTAAATTTTTTCCATTATTTTCAAATTTTGATATGTAATGCGTTTTGTTATAATCAGTACCATTTCTAGGTGTTGGAGGGAAAAACTATTGGGAGGGATGGGGTCAAAGAATATATAATGAAGTCCTTTATTCATTACAAAATGACAAAGGGGATCGAGATAACGCACATTTTTGTGAAAAAGCAGCTACGTATATCCTGTCTCATGTTTATTTGTTACCATTAATAACATCATCACATCGAAATGAATTTGGCTATGGACGCGTACCCGCATCAAGCGCACCGGTCGAGTCGGATTTTAACGACGTAAAAAGTCGACTTTTCAAAAATAAAAGCTTGCCAATAAGAATTGATGAGGCTGTACAATGTCACATTGACTATATAATGGGAAAGTCAAAATTATCTGACGCAGCTGATATTTTGAACAAGAAAAACAAACAGGAACTACCGTCGCCTAATTCTGATTCTCAAGTTGATAAAAAAATTCAATATCACAATCCTGTCGAGGAGCAGATCAATAATGCAACTTCCAAGGTAGCCTCTCTGTGTCCAATTTGTGTTGAAGGTTCTGTTTCGGAAGGTGCACATAAGTAAGTATTATATAGCAGTCAATTTTACGTTTTATACTTTTAGGATATTGAAATACGATGGACTTGAGTTTGTGAAACATGAATTTTGTCAAATATTTAAATAATATAAAAAGTAAAAAAAAATCCTTTGTATTATTGCGATTAAAAATGATTTATTTAATGTTTTTCACCTCAATTCTAATTTCTTGATAGCTAAATTTAACAAATAATTTAAATTGGTGGAAGAATAAACAAGAGTTAAATATTTACAATTTAGTTTGCTTTTATTTTCGTTAAAATAATTTGAAATTAAAATTCTAGACTGAAAAGACTTATGCTATCTCCGTAAATTAAACTTATCATAATTTCAATTAGAATGAATTTTCAAATCATTCTTTACACTCCTGGAATTTATACTTTCCTCTTTGAATTTCAACTTGATACTTTTTTATTACTGTAAAAATTATTGAATCTTATTGACTACTTTTATTGATCAAGTATATGTAAATACAATTAATACTCCTGTTTTTATAACGTAACTTCCATGTACATTGAACATATCCTTTTTATTTAGATGCAGAATTTGCAAAAGGACAGTGCATGCTATACCACAGTGTTCTGAAGTCATAGACATAGAATCAGAAGGATATGGGGAAGAACGACTATGTTTGTCATGCAAACAGTCGACAGATGAAATCGCTTCCATAAGACACGAAGAAAACTGGAGAGGTTTAAATGATAATGCATTTCTTAAGCCCAATGATTTATATTTGGACAATGAATTTCTATTTCATGAAAAACTGTTAGCAGTACCCATTTTAAAAAACAGGAGTGTCATGAAATTAAAACCAATCAAGATTCATGATAAAAAATTGACATTGAATAATACTTGTCCTTTCGATAGTCTCTTCCAGTTGATACTTGGCACATATGTAGACAGAGATCTATTCAGAGCGCAAATTGATATACTTGCCACTGAAAACCGCTTCTTTGAGCTTATTGGAATAGCAGCCGAAAGGGGGATAACAATCTATAGAGGAAGACTGCAGAAGTGAAGTTAGAGTAGATCTGTTGAATGGAAAAGTCAAACAAATCGAAAACAATTACGAAGAATTAAAAAATGTGTTAACAGAAATAAAGCAAGATACACCAGAAGCAGAAAACCCACCCCCAAGTATGCAGAAGCGAAGAGCATCCTTATTAGGCTTTATCGGATCAATTATTGGACTATTGATAGGAGTGATAACTTCCGACGACGCAGAGGAATATGACAACGCTATCAACGAACTACATGACAGAAAAAATAACCTTAGCAAAACTTTAAGAAAGCAGACCCACGTTGTCAAATCAGAAATCAACAACATTCACCTGGAATTGAATCAAAAATCGCAAGAGATCGACAACATACAACAACAACTAAACGAGACCATCAAAAGCATAGAATCACATAATCAATTCTGGAATAACATCATATATTTCAGAAAAATAAGACAATGGGCTGACCACATCGATATAAAACTTAATCACTTAGGCGAACGTATAAAACAATTTATAAAAATAGTAGAAGCAGCGCGAGAAAAAAAGGTTACATCCACTCCTTCTTACTAAAGAACAACTCCAAGAAATTATTAAGCAAATACATTTTAAACTAAGTGAATATGAATTTCCAATACCCACTTCACATGTTCGAGCAGAAGAATTATCAAAATTAGGAAAAACAGATGTTAGAATCAGCTCTGGACGACTGCTCATCGCCGTCGACATACCCTTACTAGATAAGGCAGGATATCAGCTTTACGAAATTTATGCACATCCAGTGTATCAACAAATATCTCTGAATACAACAGGATCTATTTATATAATACCAAAAACTCCGTATATTGCCCTGGCAAATGATGAAAGAAAATTTTTTCTCGTAAGCAAAGAATATTATGATAATTGTCAAAAAACCTTTTACAACACCATCTGCGAAAACACCCATCTCAAGCACGAAGTTTCCACAACCAACTCATGCGAGTGTTTGATGTTAACAAGACCATCAAAAGATACCATTTACCTTTGTGACATCAGGATGAAATGAGAAGAAAAAATGTATTGGAACTACATCCGTTCGTTATTTGCCTGGATTTATTCAACAAAAAATCCAGAGCCAATAAGCATAAACTGCATAAAAGGAAAATTGGAAAGAGGCTACCTCAGCAATTCAGGACTACTCCGATTAGGTACAGGATGTACTGCAAGGACGAAATATACCACCCTAACTGGAACTCAGATTAACAAACGGACAGAAGAATATATTTACAACCCTAATTTTACTTTCAATATAACCGAAATTCTCCCAAAGTTGGACACAATTCAACAACTTCCTAAAATAAAACCTTTTACGTGGGAAAAATCTCATATAGGGAATTGGAAAAGGCTCCATACAGACGAATCACTTTCAACCATAGAAGAACAATTGACAGAATTCGAAGAACAAAATTTTAATAAACAATTACATAATAAATACTGAACAGGAGGATCTACTGCAATAATAATCATAATAATAATAATTATGATTTCTTTTGGAAAAAATTCAATCCTAAAATGTTTAAAAAACCCAAAAAGAACTCCCAAAAAGGAAGAAGCACCAAGAGAACTACAATATTTACAACCAGAAAAAACTTGAAATTCGAGTACAAACAGAAAATACTAAATTTCCAATTCTAAATATTCGAATTGCCTAAAAAACCACCTCCTATGTCATCGAGGACGCTGAGAAATCTAAGGAGGGAGGACACGGAAAGCTACACGAAAAATTTTCATCAAAAATAAATAAAATAGAAAGAAATCTACAATGCCAGTCAGCGACGCCTGTCATTAGATTAACCTGCGAAGAATTTATGCAGTCCAGCAGGATAAACTTACCTCAGCGAGATAAGGCGCTCCCGACAAAATGGCTAGCGCGAGAAAAATAATCATGCGAAGAGAAGAAGCAGTATGGCACCGAGCACGTAACCTGACACCACAGAATAGATGAAGAACAACGATCCATCTCTCTATACCAATGGAAGCGACAAGATGACAATCACGCCCATCATCGTCATCAACCAGCTTGCAGGTTATGTACTCCTGATCAGAAACTCGCATTTCAATTATTAAAAATTGTTAATAACTTTAGGTAAAATTCAGAAAATCAAAAAGGATCAATATTACTACTAAACTAGCGAGTTCCTGATCAGAATGACCAAATTAGGATCAGATTAGACCAGTGTTTTGAATAAATATTTAAATTTCGCGAATTCATAGGTTTTCAATAATAAGTATAAGTAATCAATTATAGGTAATGAGAAGACCTGAATCAGGAATTCCGAGAAAATCCCAATTAGTTAATATCAAGTCAAAAATTTTTAGCAAAAGAAATTGAGATAGCATAAGTAAACATTTTTATAAAGTAATTTTTCGACAAATTAACACTAAAAATGACAGGAGAAGGACTTGAGGGAAACAAAAATCAAGAAAATATTCCTGAGATTAGTGAAATTACTGACAAAAAAAGCAAATAAAATTGATCGGAGGACCAATTTCACCAATCTCAAACCATTTCAATTAAAGTAACATAAACTTATTGATAAAATAAACATATAATGTACAATAGAAAAAAGGACCACAGTCACACACAAGCTCACACTAAAAATACACAATAAACGAAACACACTTCATAAAATTACGCCTAAAAATACATATACACTAAAATACATACAAAAAAAATATATATATATATATACACAAAAATATAGTCAAAAACACACTACACACAAAAGGTCTTCAGGACATAAATTAAATTTCCAGGAAATAAATACAAGAAATAAGGCAAAAACCAACCTTCATAAGACACCAGAGCTGAGCCACAGGTGCATCTCGTGACGTCTCTCGAGTGTGGTAACCGGATGAATCGCCCACACCAGCAAAAACGCTCCTCAGTGCCCTGTATCCTGAAAAATATAATAAAATCGATTAATCAAAGGAAAAGAAAAACAAGAAGAAAAATATAGTAATACATAACAAACAAAAAAAGAGAAGATAAATGCAGACAAACCTACCTCAAACAATAAGCTGAGGGTACTGAATGTGAACAGCAACGAGGCGCTTGAGCAGGTAAGGGCGAGATATCCCATGACGCCATGCTATGAAGCTCCTCACAAAGGTAATAGGTCTCTTGGCACGCCTCACGAATCACATGATCCGCCGATGCCGCCTCCATAGCAGAAGGATCTGCAGTTGACGCAGGGATGCGCCAGGACGGACCTTCTTCGGACTCCTGTGGACCCACCTGTCGCTCCTGGATAAGAAACCACATCAGTCGTACCCAGGGCACCAGGGTATCCACCAGGTTCGACACCTGCCTCAGCAATCCTGGAGCAGGAACCTGCGGAGCCCGTTGGTAGCAATCTGCAAAATAAAAAGAGAATAAAACACCATACATTAAAAATTGAAAACACAACAAGAAAAATTACACTAACCTACGCGAGATCAACAAAGCAACCACTTAGCGCGACCATAGAACGCTGAGCAACAAAACTATGCTTAATTTTTCTAGAAGAAACGCGGATTAACACCCTATTATACGATTTCTTCAATCGATAGACATAACAAAAATCCGAATCCGTCACCGACAATCCAAGGAGCTCCTTTGCCAACGAAACAAGCACGGGGACAACTTGACAGACTTGTACACGCCAAACAATAAATTGATGAATCCCCGCCGAATCCTCAAGCACGGAAATTCGAGACGACAAACTCTCAGTTACCGAGATAGTAGACAAAGTGCCGCGGGAATAATCCTCAGAAGATGGACCCGATTCAAATAAATTAAAATCAAAATTTTCTAAATAAAATCGATTATCGGACCCGTTAATAGAAGAAGAGGACTGGCCCGAGATACACTCGTCGATTAACACGGCACTGTAATCACTCTCATGGGGTTCAGACATCGCGCACCGAAATGTAAGAGACCCAACCCAGAAAACCTATTAAATGCGAAAACACCCCACCAACAATCACAAAAACTGATGACTCAAAGAAAATAAAAACTCACCGTGAGGTCGAAGTTCTCCACGATCCATGGTCAAATCGTTGACCACATGGGCGTTGTTCAGGAACCACTGCGAGTAAGGAATCGTCCGGGAACCACTGGATGATGATGCTTGACCTGCCATGATGTTAAAAGAACTAATGAACTAACGCATCTTCAGACAAAAGAGCAGCTGCCCAGCCAGACAAAAATTGATGGCAGACGTTAAAACTTACCTATGCAAAATAAGAAAAAAACGACAATCCAGGGAAACATAAGTTAAGAGTCAAGGATAAATCATACTCACCTATGTCAATCCGAGAATCAGAAGTCCACTATAAACACAACACATGATCAATTAAACGAGAAATACACAATCCAGCAAGAGACAGAAATTAATATCACTTGAAATTCGAAACCTCCGTGGTGCCTCTCCTGTTGTTATAACCGAGTAAATTAAAAAGCGAAAAAAAAATAAAAATAATAATAATTTAACTAATTTATATCTAAAAAGGAAGAAGAGAAGCTAAATAAATAATATTATTATCGAGGACGATGATTAACCTAAGGAGGGAGGACTGTTACATCCCTGATATTATAAAAAATTTCATTTCTTTCGCCTGTGCCTAGGCAACCCAGTAAACTCTTAGGGATATAACTGATACATGTCTCCTCACATTATTGGGGATGCGCAAGATGACGTAAATAATATTTCAAAATGTAGATACTAAAAGATTATGTATTACATAGATACTATAAGAAAATAAGATTAAAAACTAATGTACAAAATAATAGATGAGTCAGTGCATTTGTAACTTAGTACAATTGCACCGGCCTGTCAACATATACATATTAAGTAACATAGCTGAAAAGACGAGAGAAAGATGTACCGCATTGAGCATAAATGGACTTTGATCCCGATAGTATGATCTGTGTGGGAACGCGCCGCGAGTTCATGCATTTACGCGATTGGCAGCAATGCATCGAGTAGCAAGGTACGTGCTGATCCACGAAAATATGAATGCTCTCCCACTATAGGAATAATCAATAATATATAAACCCCAGATTTACCTCTGGAGGTTGTCTTTTCGCTAGTAGCTGTTCAGTCTTCAAGATCTTAACGTCGGTAATCACTCCGTCCGCAAGTCATACTGTCGATGTCACGAATTGACCCTTCGATATTCGTAAATCGGTATCTTACACAAGGAATAACTCGGTACTTGGTAAATAAAATCCCTGGTCCTTAAGTGGTGCAAGTCCGGTGGTCGTGAATTAATAAGTGCCGTTAGATACGTGTATCGTCGTATTAAGTCGAGTTCTGAGAGTTAAATCTACAGAAAACGAACTTAACCAGTGTTTAGCAAGCAAGTTGGATTGTCTGATACGCTTCCTGTACTACTTGACTAGCACTACTTAACTCCAGCCAGGTTTGTGCCGTTATTCAGCTATCAACAAGGTGAACTATACGACAAAACTCTTTCTCTTGCTTTCTCAAGCAAGGAAAAAAGCGTAAGTTATATATATAAGCATATCAAAACTTATTATATTAACTATAACGCCAATTGTAGTGCCTAGGCATCATAAAACGCACACAATCAACCGCGGAAGTCACATATATAGGCATCTCAAAACCTGTATTATTGACTTATATAGACGCACACTTTTAATGCGTGAGTTACATACATAGGCATCACGGAGAAAAATGTTTAGTGGCTCCCACCCTTACAAGGGTTAGAGCTACTAAACGGAATAGTAAATTATGGACCGGCCAACTCGTCGGTAGAATCTACTAAACGCAACTTTTGTCGATTTCACTGGTCACTGAAGAGTAGCTTCTACTGTGTACGCAGTCACACGTACGATTCTTGTTTAGTAGAATATACTGAAGTTGAGAGCGTTTTACTAAACAAGAATCGTACGTGTGACTGCGAGCGCAGTAGGTGCTACTCTTCAGTGATTAGTAAAATCGCGCTTAAAATTATAAAAAAGAATCCTAAAAAATCTATAATTATACATAACATATGATTTTTGTTAAGATATACATGGATCTACTTATAATTAACTGGTAATCGCAATTTTCAACGCTCACTTATTAATTAAAATTTCGCACGCAACGGGGGGGATTCGAACGCCTAACCTAACGCACGAAAATCAACGAGCCTAACCATTCGCCAATCGAGACTAATTGTCAGCAGCTTGAAAAGCTAGGAATGAATTCTGAAGCACGTTAATCAACGAAACATGAGACACTTAGTAATAACGCATTGATGACGTCAGAACGTACACGCATCGACGATATGTGCGAATCTTAGGACACTTTGTGGGACCAGCCTCACGCATACGTTTATTACGATTATCACGAACACGAACCGGCTGCCGGTCAGCAGATCAGAGAGGTTAGTATTGTAGTCAGGAGCGTCAGGTGAGAGGGCTATACAGTTGATTCTACTAAACAGATAGTCAGCGTTCGTACTATTCTGCTTAGTAGAATCAACAGAACGTTGTTCAGTATTTCTGAACCAACGAGTAGTTGTTATTACTATAAATTAGCTTACTGAACGGGAATAGTAGCATATACTCTAACAGTTCTCTCCGTGATCTTAAAACCTGTATTATTAACTCATAAACGCATAAAACTCTTAAAATTGCCTTCTCATCTTGAGAATTAGTATAAGCCATACACATAAGCATCTCAAAACTTATTGTATACCTATCTTTTAATTAATAAAGCTTGTACACCGCAATATAATCAAATTTGTTATAACTGTGAACAACTCGAGCCGCATAGGTTTGACTAGTAACCACGATCCCACAAAAATATAGATAATCAGAATTTACCACTGTGATTTAATCAGCAAACTTTCCTCCCTTTTCCTAATTTTCCCAACCTACCGTCGCCTTAGCTTGGGACGTAACACCCCCGTCCACAACTTGCAAAAATCTGCAAAAATTCTGTTTTAATCATCGATAGGTAACTAATGAATAGAATAATTCAAAAGAGTGGTCGCGTAATTTAAACATGAACAAAATTGCGTGCATAAATTTTTGCAATTTTTTGCATCGCGAATTATGCATGAAAAAATCTGCAAAAATTCACAAATGTGTCTTCTATTGGAAAAAACAACCATGATTTTTTTCAAAATTTTTTTATGATTAGTTTAGCTAAAAAAAGAAAAAAACGAAAATGGTAAAATCCGTCATTACTCAGTTAAAATGGCAGATAATGATCTGAGAATTTGGCAAAATAATCTCTTGCCCAACCCCTTCCATATGGTTGATGCGAAATTTGATTTGGTTTCAAGGCCGATTTCGCATGGAAACCCGGCTACGCCCTTTAAGCTAATTTCGTATGGACATCAGTGCGCCAAAATAGCAAAGCCGATATGGGACATTGTTTTGCAAATCGTACGGATTTAAAAAAAAAATTGTTCCCATTTCTAAAATGTCTTAAATTTTTTTCTGTGGCATCCTTTCATTAATTTAATCGACACGTATTTCGGGATTTTCGAAAAAGAAAATTTCTTTGAGAGATACATTAAGGTAATACGATCACAAAAATTAGACCTCAGGCAAAAATAGATAATTTTTCTCTCAAGAATAGCAATATTGTTATTGAAGGGCTAATTTGAAAGAGAAAAGATTATTTTTCATGAAAAAAATTTGAAACACAAAAAAATAATGTTATTAATAAATTTTATTTTCGCCCAAACTTATTTTCTTATCGCTTCCAGCAAAACTTTTAAAACTGATGCGATTCTAATAATTCACGGTTCGTTTTTTTAGGAAAATGATTCTCTACAACTTGACCGTTTCCGATTTTTGAATATAAATTATGTAATGGCTGAAATTATAAAAAAACAATTTTCAAAACAAAGTTTTTATAAAAAAATTGCTTTATTTTATAATAATTAATTCATTTCAAAAATAGGAAACGGTCAAGTTGTAGAGAATCTTTTTTCTAAAAAAATGAACCGTGATTTATTAGAATCGCATCATTTTTAAAAATTTTGCTCGAAGTGATAAGAAAATAAGTTTGGGCAAAAATAAAATTTATTAATAACATTATTTTTTTGTGTTTCAAATTTTTTTCATAAAGTATAATGTGTTATCTTTCAAATTAGCCCTTGAATAATAATATTGCTATTCTTGAAAGCAAAATTATCTATTTTTGCCTGAGGTCTAATTTTCGTAATCGTATTACATTAATTTAAACTTTTGATAAAATTGGATAAAATGCTAAATTCTCTTGTGTTTAAAATTAATTATCTCCGGTTAAAATAATCAAATCGATTTCGGGTCTGTTTCATTTTTTAGCTTATTACGTTAGGTTTTTAAATAGATATTTTTATAATTTTTATTTTGTTAATTAACTACAGATATAAGCAATTTAATTGTTTAAACAATTTTTGCATATTTGCCCCCTCAGTAGAAAAATTTGGAAAAAAAGTATCATATGCGCTATGCCTTAATAAAACTAGCGCATATTTAATAAAAGTGGAGACTTAATTAGATCGGAAGGTATTAAATATTTTTGAGCGCGCGACGTGTTTAAGGTACTAGTACACTTTAGAAGGCTAAAAATAAGGCAATTTTGAATAATTTTTTTCTCAGTCCCATTGATATATATTTATACGAAACTTTTCTTAGCATGTAAATACATGTTTGTGGAGTACAAACAAATTTTTATTTTAAATTTTTGTTTTATGGCCCAAATCCAGGGAGCGCCAAAATCGAACATCAAAAAAAAAATTTGACGCATGGCCGACAGTTTATCTCTGGATCGGCAAGTCTGAAACAAAAAAATTTAACGGTTTCTCTAAAAGGAAGGTTGCTTACGTGACAATTCACCACATTTTTAAAAAAATCAAGAAAAAAAAATGGCCTCTTTTTGGGCCAAACGGCCTCCTTTAGTAGACGCGTTTGTCGCTTTTTCAGCCAATAAAATCCGCTCTTCGTCTTTGGACTTCACGTATTGATATGCGTGCATACCAATAGTGCACCCCATGGTTTCCATCATTTTCAGAAGGCTCATACGTCCTTCATTGAAGATGGCCAACGATATTTGGGCCCCCACTTCGACGACATTCTTCCCGACAAATGTGTTTTTGGGGACAATTGCCCACAGTGTTTTGTTACAACACTCGTTATTATTTTGCGTATTTTTCCCCAAGCATCGTTTCAGTAAATCATCGTTCGTCAATTTTCCAAAGGCCGGTTTGACGTATTCCTGGACTTCTGCACTTAGAGCAGGCTTGTGTGTAAATGGCTCATTCTTTGCCTTAGCTTGTAGGTATTTACACCAGTCTGGATTACAGTGATCGTGCTGCGGCGCGTTGTCAGTAGAAATCATGTGGTAAAAACCAGCCCATATTTCTTTTTTCATATCTATTAGAGAATCTTCATGACGTTGCATGGCCACAGAATAATGAGTTGACATTTTTTTCATTATCTTCCCAGTCAAATCCGTGGTTTTTGGAGGTGGCAGCACTGAATCTTCCGTTTTTTTTTACGTGGCTGTCGAATTTTTTGAATTTTCTATTTTTTCCGCTGTTTGCTGATTATTTTCTACATGTTTCTTTTTCACTTCAGCTTTTTTGAATTTTCGTAATTCGACTAACGATTTTTTTGCCTCCTTCAGGTACACGAAAACACCCAAAGTATCGTGACTTGTTAAAAATACTGAATAATTTTCAGATTTTATTCATTCTCGTGCATTGAAGCGAGGTAAAGAAGAAAGAAAAATCAAATCGAATATTTATCCAAACAATTCCAAACAACAGACATGGCTCTCCAACAGATACGGCTCCCTAACATCAACGGCGCGTACGAGCTTGGACTATCAGTCGGAATAGACGCTGGAGTATCTGATGATCTGAAGCTTCCAGTTCTCAACTCAAATGACGATGGAGCAGTATACCGGACAATGGTAGCCTTTGTGGCGACTTCCCCATCGTTCGACTCCTGGGGACTGAGACACGAAAACACCCAAAGTATCGTGACTTGTTAAAAATACTGAATAATTTTCAGATTTTATTCATTCTCGTGCATTGAAGCGAGGTAAAGAAGAAAGAAAAATCAAATCGAATATTTATCCAAACAATTCCAAACAACAGACATGGCTCTCCAACAGATACAGCTCCCTAGTATCAACGGCGCGTACGAGCTTGGACTATCAGTCGGAATAGACGCTGGAGTATCTGATGATCTGAAGCTTCCAGTTCTCAACTCAGATGACGATGGAGCAGTATACCGAACAATGGTAGCCTTTATTCCTGATGCTCACTCTCGTACCAGATCTCGAAATCAACGCGATTCAGTTTTTTCTCCATTATCTCACAAGCTTTGCACGTCTTAGAAGAAACAAAATAATCTAATACTTTGCCTGTGTATTTACCTATTACAGTACAAACACCGATCGATGAGCTGAAGCCACGTTTTAACCACGTGCCGTCATCTGAAACTACTAATTCATTCTCAGGCAAATTATTTTCCAAATTTGTTTGTTTCTCCTCCTGACCAGCTTTTTTTAGGCAAATGTCGGCAATGCTTTTTGTTGCAATTTGTACATTTTGTAGCAGCTTATAATACGTTGTTTTACCGAAATTCGATGTCATATCCATCAACGAACAAAAAAGTTCTAGTCCATTACGACCCACGCCAAGCAATCGCATAATAAATACAATGCGTCGGTTAACTTCAAATCCAGTATTTATAAGATGTGAAGAATTTATCTGCCGATTACCACAAGCACACTCTACATTTATCTTGAATCCAAGACCCCGAATACCAGTTTTGGTAAACTTGAAATCTGTGTCACAAGTTTTACATTTTAATATTGTCGCTAACGCCGAAAAAACGAGTGGAAATGCCAGTATGCAATAATTGAAAGTATCATCACACTTCACTTCAAAATCAGAATTACACGATAATTTTCTTGCTGATGCACTGGTAAACTCAGTGGAATATTCAGAAGTAAATTGATTTCCACGGAACTCATGTTTCACTTTAGAAGTTTTCTCACTTTTTCTCTTACTGTATTTACTGCCTTTTCTATACGTATTCATTGTATTATAAACACACAAATGCTTAGATTTATAACAAAACAAGCACTGAGACGATAAGAATAAACTTTCGAAAAAGTGGTGTGAACCAAATATCTTTAAATGGAAGAAGAAAATAAACAATAGTCGCCACGCGACTAGCAGCTTGGAGTCCGCACGCATTTTCACTTATTTCATGGTGTTAAGAGTTTGAATTTTTTGAAAATATTTTAGGAGTTGAAAAATGCAAAAAAAACGAAATCGATTTTTTCAAAATTCTAAAGTGTACTAGTACCTTAATCATTTCCGAGTCGATCCGCATCTAGCCTTTCTCGAGACATAATGTGCTTTTTGTCGACTCAGACATGATTAAACACGTCGCGCGCTCAAAAATATTCAATATCTTCCGATCTAATTAAGTCTCCACTTTTATTAAATATGCGCTAGTTATATTGAGACATAGCGCATATGATAGTATTTTTTCCAAATGTTTCTACTGGGGGGGGGGGGGGGCATGCCTGAAAATGAAACATACCTGAAATCGATTTGATTATTTCAACCGGAGATAATGAATTTTAAGTACAAGAGAATTTAGCATTTTATCCAATTTTATCAAAAGTTTAAATTAATATATCTCTCAAAAAAATTTTTTTTTCGAAAATCCCGATATACGTGTTGGTTAATTTATTAAAAAGAAGCTATAAAAAAATGTTTATGCAAATCTAAATTCTGAACTCAAAACGGGTGTACGATTTGCAAAATAATGTCATACCGAGAGAGTACAGGTAATGTCCAGGAAGTTAGCACCGCCATTTTGTTTTTTTGATAAAAAAAAAGTTGTGCTGAATTGTGCTAGGGGAGCGCCATAAAAGACTTCCTTAACAATTATCTCTCAGACGCATTCTTTTCAAAATAAATACATTTCTGTCAATTGCAAAATTTGTTTAGACATCCAATCACAATCCAAACACGAAGTCTTGATAAGTGTATTACATAAAATTTGAAAAATCTACACAGGATTTAGATTTCACATAAGTTTCTTAGGCACAATAATAATTTGGGATTCGCAATTGTAAAATCCACATTTCGAAAATATATAACACAGAAAATAAAAGAACTATCTTTGCAATGTTTTTGCATAAGATAACGTTTTATAATAATGCAATTTTTTAATGTACATTTCAAACTTTAGTTTCATTAAACTTCATACGTAGTTATTATATATATGATATAATATAATATAATTATCAATTAATATTTAGTATACATTTTTATTATAACTACGTATGAAGTTTAATGAAACTAAAGTTTGAAATGTACATTAAAAAATTGCATTATTATAAAAAATTATCTTGTGTAAAAACATTGAATAGATGGTTTTTTTATTTTCTGTGTTATATATTTTCAAAATATGAATTTTACAATTGCGAATTCCAAATTATTATTTTGCCTAAGAAACTTATGTGAAATCTAATTCCTGTGTAGATTTTTCAAATTTTATGTAATACACTTATCAAGACTTGGTGTTTTAATTTTCATGAAATCAATTTCATTTAAAAAACTTAAGTGAAAAAGAAATAAGTAATTATAAATGAATCGAGAAACAATTATGAATCGAGAATTTGTCTAACTTACAGAATCGATATAACTAGATTATGTGAAACTTTGAAATAGATTGTAGAAAATCTTAGAATAAAAGAGGACTTGTCATAAAAGTGTTAGATGAGAAAAATTCCTTTTTTTCACTGAATTTACTATAGTTTTTATATCTTAAAAGTAACGAAAGATTCAGATGGAATGGGAATAACAATTCTTATTACAGTCACATGTCATCGACAATTGAAGACAGCTTAAATTGCTAATATTTTCCGCGCATGAGCTTCAACTTCAATCTATTAGGATAAAATTAATAACATCCTATACTTTCTAAATCCAAAGTAGTGGAAACCCACTTTTTTCTAATGGTTATCCACTATTTGACAAAATGCGAAGTACGCCACTCTGGACTAGTGGATAAATTGTTGAGGAAGAGATTTATTGCACTCATCTAGCACAACTCAGTACATTTTTTGTTTTTTCAAAAATACAATATGGCTGTGCTGGTAAAAAAATCGTTTTTTAAAATTTTAGCACTAATTTTTATTTATTTCAAAAATTGTTTACAGCACAATTCAGCATGAACATAGCACAACATATCATAGCTTTTGATTTTTTGAAAAAACAAAATGGCGGTGTTAACTTCCTGGACATAATATGTGGCATACGCAAAAATTTTGAGATGAAAAATTATTTGCCTAAATGAGGTCTATAAATCCTCGGTAGGACAATTGAGGTTACGGATCGTATAAGGGCACATAGAATTTTCTCGGGCGAAATCGCAGTCCCCTGAAGGCTTTTAATAACATTTCCAAATTTAAATTTTTAAAGGTTATATCTCGATGTAAAATTTGATTCCGCATCTTTTTCTCCCTAGAAAAAAAGTTGTAGCCTTCTTAGTTTTCAAGTTAACTAACGAAAACAGTCTTTTTTTAAATAGTCAATTTTGATTCATTTTCCACTTCAACTTGTGCTCACTTCGTCAATTTTTGGAATTTTTCAATGAAATTTTCAGCAATTGTGATTTAGAGCGTTCTTCAACTGATAAAACCAGTCGATGTTTAAAAAATTGCTTTACAAAATTTTATTAATTTTTTTTCTGACGTTCGCAGCAAATCAGATTTTAATATCTTCCAGTCCTTCGTTTAGCGAGGGAATTTTGAGCAAGCAAGTACTTCTTGCGACAAAAATGTAAAGGAAGGTATGATGCAGTTTTTGGAAAAGTTTGAGACCAGAATATTCAATAGTTCCGGAGCTATAATGAGTTTAGTTTAATACAGTGCCCGAGTGTTCAAGCCTATCAAAGGCTCCGTGGCGTACAGCCGCACGTCACGAATTGTCTCGCCAATGTATGGCTTATAAATATTTATTTGAAAATATTTTTAGACAAATTTCAACTAACATGTGTATTCGTTTGTTTACAATAGGAATATACAGGGTCACTGATTCCCTCGCTAAACGAAGGACTGGAAGATATTAGTCTAATTTGCTGCGAACGGCAGAAAAAAAATTAATAAAATTTTTTAAAGCAATTTTTTTAAAATCGACTCGTTTTATCAGTTGAAGAACGACCTAAATCACAATTCCTGAAAATTTCTTTAAAAAATTCCAAAAATTGATAAAGTGAGCACGAGTTAAAGTGAAAAATGAATCAAAATTGACTATTTCAAAAAAGACGGTTTTCGTTAGTTAACTTGAAAACAAAGAAAGCTACAACCTTTTTTCTAGGCAGAAAAAGATGCGGAATCAAATTTCACATCGAGATATAACCTTTAAAAATTTAAATTTGGAAATGTTATTAAAAGCCTTCAGAGGACTGCGATTTCGCACGAGAAAATGCTAAGTGCCCTTATACGATCCGGCACCTCAATTAACAAATACAATTTAATAAAAGAAAACAATTAATAATAAAACAATTAATAAATTCACTTACCGCATTTTCAGCACTCATGATCACTCTTATTCTTATTAATAGTTAATCAATATTTACCACAGACCACAGCACTATTTTCTATTAGCAAGAGCTTGTTCGCTTTGGAATCTGGAAGCAAACTAGCTTGGGCTAAGGGAATGTGGCACTTCTAATGATTAAAATTACACTTATATTTGCGAAAAAGAGGGATATCTAAGAAATTTCTGATGAAGTGTATGAAACCCCAATCCAAAGTCCTTCGTAGACAAATAAAGTGACATTGTGACATTATAAAAGGCAATGAACCTAAATATAATAGATCCCAAGTTTCAAGAAATATATATTCGCGTATTATGAAGTAAACCGTGAATTTACTTATAATTCCGGCACTGAGTTAATATTTAAGTTAATCGTTATTTAATCTACAATTCGATGAAGTGGTATGACTTATTAAATTATAATTATATAATTATAATTATAATTTATTTCCACTTATCAATATCCAGATCATTTGTAATATTTTTTATGATCAATCAGTTCTTTATTTAATTAAAAAATTATAATAGCTATTTGGAATGATGACTTGAAGAAACTTTCTGTGAAAAAAGGAACGCTTCCACTCCGCTGGGTATCGAGCCCAGGTCCTTTCGATTGCCGGTCGAATGCTCTGATGTCATCTGAGCTACGGAGGTTCCACAACTTTTCTCACAGAAACTTGATAACGCCAATTCGGCAACGGATATATCATGAATTATTTAATCAATTTTTCCAAATCATTTCAGTCGATTATGTCGATGATTAGAAGAGTGTATCACTCTACGTGATAACGGAACTCTACTATATAATCAATTTTTCCAAATCATTTCAGTCGATTATGTCGATCGTTATGTACATCGTGACTTCGATATTAGACTTATGAATAAATATAATTGTACAATAATCTGTATTATACACGGAAAAAATATGTCCAGTAAAAAGTGTAGAACTTAGTCTGGGAATCTTGGACGGGTACCAAAATGTTGTAAAAATTGAAAACCTCCTTCTTTGAATATTTACAAGATATTTCAATACATTCGATCGATTATAATTTTTATTAAAATAGATTAAAATTCTTATTAAAATGGAATGTAAAGATTCAATTGATTTCGGCACTGATGGAGACGACGAAATATTTCTTGATCTACCTTCAGAAATCGTGGAAGTAGCCAAAACTGTTAAAAACGAGTTGCTTCCCGAAAAATCAAGGGATAGATATAACGCAGCTTATGAAAAATTTGCAGCGTGGCAAAAAACCATGAAAACAGATTTAATATCAGAAAGTGTGCTTCTTGCTTATTTTAAAACACTTTCCGAGAATTATCAACCAAGCACACTGTGGAGTCAATATTCCATGCTAAAATCAGTGATTATCAATCAAAGAGATGTCAACATTGGTAATTATTCACTGTTGACTGCATTTCTGAAAAGAAAAACCAAGGGATTTCAGAGTACCAAAGCCAAAGTTCTGGAAGCAACAGAAATAGAACGGTTTTTAAACGAAGCCCCCGATGATCGATGGTTGTCAAAAAAAGTAAGTGCATTAAGCAACGTAACCTTAAATTTAAAAATTTTAGTTAATATAATGAACTGTAATTTTTTATACTTATTTTTTGCAATAATTTTTCCTTATATTTGTATTGTTTTCTATATGATCAGTTGTTTTTTATGGTAAATATGTTTCCAGGTGATTCTTATCATAGGGATTACCGGAGGATGTAGAGGATGTGAACTTACAAATATAAAATTCTCGGATATTGAAGATAAAAACACGTTTATGGTGGTGCGAATCCCAGATACAAAAACATATATTCCTCGCTCATTCGTCATTGAGGCAAAATTCGCAAAAATTGTGCGAAAAGACATCGCCTTGCGTCCAAAAGATGTCCCTACTGATCGTTTTTTTTTAAACTATAGAAATTCCAAATGTACCAAGCAAGCGATTGGGAAAAATAAATTCGCAAGCACTCCCAACGAAGTGGCCCAATACCTTGAATTGCCCGATGCTAATCTTTACACGGGACACTGTCTACGCAGGACTTCGGCTACTCTTCTTGCAAATCAAGGAGCAAGCACGCGAATGTTACAGCAACATGGTGGGTGGAAATCAAGTTCTATCGCAGAAGGTATTATAAAGTTTTTATATTCATATTTATAATATTTTATGTAAAGGAAATAAATAAAATTCAATTCCTTACAGATGACGTTGAAAACTCTATACACAACAAGAGAAAAATAGGAAACCTAATAACCCACGACATCAATTTGTCAACTCTCGATTCTGGGTCTGGGTCTGATAATCCTCAAAAATCGAAGAGTTCATGCACATCGACAAGACCACCAAATGTTCAAGACGAGAATGGTTTTTTTGCAGAAGCCGATTTTCCTGATCAGACGTGCTTTTCTCAAAGAAACGTCAGTTTCACCTTGACCGAAACTAAATCTTTCAGTACCAAAAACGAAAAACAAAATAGCCAAATAATCAATATTAAAGATTGCACGGTTCATATTCATTATGATAAATAAAACAAAAAAGCGGTTGACAGTTCCATTAAGAATTTATTCTATACTAATTTAAAAAAAAACGTTGATGTTATTTTTTTTAAAAAACTATTTTATCGGAATAATTCTTTTTTAGTGGTATAAGTTTTTTTTGTATTATTTGGAGCCTTTGTTAGACTGAAAATAGTTACATCATCTTCTATTTAAGACTAAAATGGTAAATTTTTCTAAAATTAATATTGTAAGATGTGATACATCATTTTAAGACTGCATAGAGAAATCTTGCAATAGGAATAATAAGTTGTGATGAAAAATATCAAAAATTCAACATTGTTAATTTCATGTTTTTATTTATCCTTAATTCATTTCCCAAATAAATAACAAAAGTTTCTTGATACATGGAGAGAAATATGTTTATAATTTATATTAAAATATGTTAAAGTTTAGGGACATCGTATAACAGTGAGAATGTTTCACAGTAAAAATGCTAAATTTTTATAAATATAGGATAAAAATTTGTGATTGTTTGTTTTTCCTATCAGGGGGCTTCGCCCCCCGAACCCCCCACGAGGGCTACGCCCCTCGACCACACCGGGGCTCTGCCCCGGACCCCGTCCTCCCCCCTTTCTACTCATTCCTTCCAATATTTCAATAAAGTATTTCCAAATCACTATCCAGGGTGTCATTCTAACCTATATTTGTCATTGCATACGTATTTTCTAACAATAACAAATGTGATGAGACGCAAAGAAGTTTCAGGCATCTCAAGTCAAATTTTCGATAAATTTTTTATGAAAAATTGTATGCGCAACTCGGAGCGAGGCAACAATTTCACTCGTGTGATATCTGCCCTCGCTTCGCTCGGGCAGCTAACTTCACACTCGAGAAATTGTCGCCTTTCGCCCCTTGTTGCGCAATATACTATATAGTAGTAACAATTACGTTGGACGCAATATCTTCTAATTTTAACAGACAATATATGAAGCAGTCGTCGTCGAAAACTTTATAAGCTTGTAAATGTTCGTCAAAGAAGCAATCGTCAAGCCTTTTAGACACTACTTGAAGCTCTTTGTCATTAACTAACATTGTGTGGACGAGATGGAATTGTGGTCCATTTTCTGAAAAAATTGTAATTATACTATTACGTTTTATCTTGTGGCCTAAGTACTCTACCCAATTTGTCGAAGCAACACTATTTGTAACAGATTGTGGAATCAAGTGTAGGAAATTTTGAACATCATCTAATTCGTGAATGAGGATATTTTTTGTAGATCCTGATATAAACGGAGGATTGGAAGTATCCTCATTTAAAAAACGATTATTTAGCATCAGTTGATGTCTAATGGCAATAGTTCGGCAAACATTTTTTCGACAAATTGCTACGTGGGAAGATACTTTTCCCTCTCGATGTTTGCTTTCGTAACGCATGCAGTTTGGAAGAGGACCGACTTCTTTCATTATTCGCGAATAATATAATTATAAATTTAAAAAAGAACATTTTTAATTGAAAATAAAATTTTTTTTGAATAGTAGATACTCCTGTTGAAATATTTTTTGTCAATTTACTGAAACTAAAACATTATTTTTGTCTCAAGTCTAGTATTGAATTCTTAAATACGAAAATAAAAATATAACTCACCTACACTTTGAAATTCTCTAAAAAGAACAGTTAAATAAAATTGAACACAAATATTAGAAAACTGTGAATATCACCTTAATTAATATAAATAATATTTTTGAAAATATTAAATATTGAATGTTCTAAAATTTTACATTTATTTTTGCTTGAAAATTTTTTTAAATAAAAAAAAATGTTCGTACTATTGGTACTATAAAATATCTGCTATACGTACAGTCAAAGCAGAACTTTCTGCCCAAGCCTGTGAGCCTTGTGAATCTTTGTTTATTATTTATTTCGGCGATGATAACTTCCGAAGTTAAGTCTCTGGTGTCATTAATGCTTTCTTCAACCTTTCAAAATAAAAGTTTAAAACGTTTTAAAATCCAACCATTAAAAAGAATAAAGAGCGATTTATACAAGCAGAGAAAATAGAACAAAAATTAAGTTCAATGTATCTAACTTGCTTCTATGTAAATAATTTTTTTGATTAAGGTTATGTAATTGTTTTGTTTTAAGCTTAAAACCCATAATATTTTTTTACAGAAAATTGGAAAAAAATATTGCTAATAATAGATTAAAAACTTACCTCTGGAGTGTTTTCTACAAAAGAAACATTTGTATTAGATCCATGCGACTGAAAAAAATCTATAGCAGCATCAGCATTTTCCACAGGAATTTGATTCGGAGCACCAAGTGTTCCATAAAATATCTATAAATAATGAAAAATATAAGAATTCTAATTCACAATCGGGTCATTCACAAAATAAGTGATACGTTTAGGGGTTGGGGTCAAATGATACCTTTCACATTATACGAGTTTTTTTGAAGGAGAAAGAATTTTCATGAAGTATCTTACCTCTTCTTTAAAATTGTCTATCTCCTTCTATTATGTATCTAAAAATTTTTGATGAAATAGAGAAATTTTTTATGACATTTTTTATGAAATAGAGATAAACTAACCTCTCTTAGTGAGATATTAATTACATTAATACTTTCTTAACAAACATGTAAAATAAAGAAATAGGTTGATGTTAATAGATTAAGTTTTGAAACTCACTAAAATTTAATGTAAAATGAAGGTGTTAGGTAACTATTTTAGTACAAATGTTGGTACTTACGAAATGCACTTCTAATCCTTTATCCTTTATCTCCTTTATATAAAATAAGATCACTTATTCACTTTACTTCGCACTACCGGCTGATGCGCTGATGGTCAACTGCGCATATCGAGGCGCAGATTATTTTCCTAGACTGTCCAGAACTTTTTGTAATACCAGCTCGCTATTTTTTACTTTAGGAACTTTTCATATTCTTTCGAACCGAATTAGAAAAATTCACAACTTTTTTACAATTCGTCGTGAACTGAATTTGGCTTCTTACTTAAATTTTGTGTAGTAAATACAAAACTATTTTTCCTAGACTCTTATTGAAAATTTTCAAGACTCATTTGCATTTAGTACTGAAAAGTTTGAAATATTTTATTAAAAGTCATTCAAGATCTCCAACATTTTGCTACCCGTCCAAAACTCCTGGACTAATTCTACACTTTTTACTGGACATATTTTTTCCGTGTAAGAAAAAATATAAATAAAATAGAAGGCAAGTAAAAAAAACAAAGAAAGTAAAGAAGGAAGGCAGGAAAAAATCAAGGAAGGTAGGCAGAAGAAAAAGTTCAAAGGTTGAATCTTTCACAATTTTCTATCTTGAAACATTTTCAATCAGAATTCATTCATCTTTCAGAGCCATTTAATTTAAAACGGTTTAATCTATAACTTGTGAATCAATATGGAATACAATTTGGAAATGAATAATGTTTAACATTTTAAGTTTAAAACGGAATAATTTTTAATGTGTCAGTGTAAATTTATTCTATTTTTTATTATTTTAATTTAATATTTCTTACTTTTAAACGATTGAAAATTTGAATCCTCCAGTTTTGAATTATTTGATTTTAAGTTTATCTCTGTCCTTACCTGGAGAGAAATAGATATTCAACTGTAGGCAGCCATCATATATTTAGCTGTAATATTTAACATAATAGTTTCTGCATATTTTAATGTTTTATTTAAACAATTTTTTCTGTGAAAAAGGAACGCTTCCACTCCGCTGGGTATCGAGCCCAGGACCTTTCGATTGCCGGTCGAATTCGAAAAAATTGTTTAAATATATATTGAAAATTCCATCTGGTCTTAAATTAAGTTTATTCTAAATCACAGGTTGATAGGGTCGATATAGTAGAGTTCGGTTATCGTGGTGAATGATACACTTTTCTAATTATCGACATAATCGACTGAAATGATTTAGACAAATTTGTATATAGTTAATGTTTTAGATATTTCAGCTGAATATAAAGGGTTTCCCAATAGGGGTGATATGATTTTGAATGTCCCTATCGGGCTCATTTGAACTGAAATTTTTGACGTCTGCTGTCAGTTGTCATCAGTAAGGTTTGCCATTTAATCATGAGTAGTTTCACGCTTCCACAACGTTTGGAAATTGTCCAATTATTTTATCAAAATTCGAGAAGTTTTGTCGGTGTTCAAAGAGCATATCGTGCAAAATATGGTCGTCATTCTGCTCCATCCGCGCTCTCAATTCGTCGAATAATCGATAAGTTGGAGAGTGAATTTACTCTATTGGATACTAAGCCTAAAAATCGTATGCGTACCGCACGTTCTACACAGAATATAGCCGCCGTACAGGCCAGTATCGAGGAAAACCGTGAATTGTCCGTGCCACGCCGATCTCAGGAATTGGGCCTGTCCAGGATGACTACCTGGCGTATTTTGCGATTGGATCTTGGCCTGCATCCCTATAAGATGATTCTGGCCCAAGAACTGAAGCCTAATGACCATCGTTTGCGTCGGGAGTTCGCGGATTGGGCTCTGGAATCAATTGAAAATGATCCCAATTTTCATCAAAAAATCATCTTTTCTGATGAGGCGCATTTTTGGCTCAAGTCTCGGGGGACATTTGGCCGATATATTGTTTAAATCATAAATGGCATAGAATATCCAATATAATAAAAAAGATTTCGATCAATTCCGAATGAATATTCAGTGTTTTTTTTCAATTTCAAAACATATCACCCTTATTGGGAAACCCTTTATAAGATGACTCTTCCATAGTTAAATATTTAGATATTAATTCTGAATATCCATTTTCTCCGTGTGGAATGAAATACAACATTAATGCGGGATATCTTTTATGCTTTCAGAGAAGTACAACTTTTTTAACGTGACACTTACATAGGTATCTTCATTTCTTAATATTTATCACTGTATTAATTATATACCTTACTTAGATATGGAGCAATATATAATCGAAGAAACAGATAAATCTTGGGTTTGCTTGGTTGAAAAACAGTCAATTGTTAGCAGTAATGAAAACTGTTTAAATATAGGAGACACCGTAAAATTCGGATATCTTGATCGAGCAGTTCGCCCTACAATATATAGTGAGAAAATAGTCTTGGCTTCAAGTAAGAATCTATTAATGTTTGATGTATAGCTGACTGTTGTAAAATCCAACACCGTATAAAGAGAGCCATATTACCTTTTTACTGGCTTCCTGTACTGGGCAGCTACTGATTTTATCAGTGCCGGAATAGTACGGGAAGAATACCGGCACACTAAAAATATAATAATATAAAAATATTTTCTGAAGTTAGATTGAATATAATGTTTTCTCTAGGCGTCTTGAAGTTTAAGATTAATAAGAATTATAAAAGTTTATAGAGCAAAGATTTATTTAAATATAACCATATAATAATATATTCGTCATAATTTTAAGTTAATAATAAATATATTGTTTAGCAAACACGGCTGTTTTAAAGAGTAAATTTAATCAAATGAAAAAAATAGTAGAAAAAAGGAAAGGGCCAGAGGATAAAAGTTTCAGTGAACCAATGCATATAAAAAGAGTTGCGAAAGAAAAAAGAGCTCATGAACTTAATGAAGATAAACAAGATAAATTGGAAAAGGAGCAGGTTCACGTAATTATTTATTAGACGTATGTATTGTGTCGGGTCAAATAAAATATTTCCGATTCGGCGCACGTCGCAGATCGGATCCGACATTAGACACACGTCCGAAGTCGGTTTTGTATTGGCTCGAATGTTTTTTGCATACTTCTAATGATTATAATTACTTGAAACTTTGAGTGTTTAACGTAATTCATTGCAATTTTCTAATAACGCTATTAAATTATTATTTTAAATCAGATTCTTAGCAAACAAGCAAAGGATTTAATGCAAAGGAAATAATGCAGCGGATCAATGAAAATGAGAAAAAAAACACAATTTTAGAAGCCCGTGTAGAAATAGCCCGGTTTGACCCGGCCAGAAGAAGGTTTCTGGCCGGAATCTGACCAGATCAATCCGGGATACGATTTTGTTAATTGCCTGACCGGGATCTGATCTGGTTCACACCGAGACCCGGCCGGGCTAAACCGGGCCACACCTGATTTAGCCCGGTTTACTATTTCTCTATAACCTGGCCTGTATCGGACTAGATTTCGGTCAGAATCTGGTCGGGAAAAATCGGCCAAACGTAATTTAGCACAATCTACTATTTGTTATTTATCTCGACGGCATCCGACCAGATTCCGCTTGGGAGTGAACCTGGTTTAGCCCGGTCAACTATTCAATTAATCGGTTGACCGGTTTCCAACTAGATTCTATTCGGGATCTACTAGGTTTCGCAAAGATTAAAGAAATTGTCCCACTAAATAAAACGACTTTGACATTCTAGTGAAGCAGAATAGAGTTGATGTATTTAGTTTTCGGAGATTTGAGATCTGCCTATTTTTGTTGAGACAGTCGAAAAATTGCTTCAATTAATAACAGTATAAAACTGATTTTGAGAAAATATTGAATAACTCATTTTCGCTAATTTAAATTTGAATTTTTGCCAATATACATGTGCAAAAAAAAAAATTCCATCACTAAATTTAAAATCCGCCAAAAAAATGTGTGATGTGTGGACCAGTAGCAGACGACAAAAATTATGCAGAAGTAGAAGTATTATAACCTTCAATTCATTAAAAATGTTTACAGTTTTTGAATAAGGAAAGAATATGGACCAGGAGAAAAAAAATTAATCCGCGATCAAAATCGTTTGCAAGCAAAAAAACGCAGACTAATTGAAAAAGTGAGAGAAGAAGCTAAAATTATGTATGATTATTCTGATCATTCGGATAATTCTAATCATGATTCTAACACCGAAACAGTTAAGGCAATAAATGCAGAATCACTAAGCGATATTGGAGGTAAGTTTCTATAGGTTTTGACATTATATTTCTTAACTTTCTTAATAAATTTGGTGGGCATTTTTGTGAAATTTTCAAGTTTACGGAGAAAAAGAAATGTGATTATTTTAGTATTCATTCCTGATATGTTTTTCAGTATTGCGACAGAACGATGAGAATACTTGGGAAAATCTATCTATTCCTGAAAATTTAGTTTATGAACATGAAGGTAAAACAATTTCGAATTCGGTAATTTTAATCTGGACCAATAGAACTGATCATTATGCTAACTTTGTGCAAAGATCTATGTAAAATAATTACTTGTAATGAAAACATATTTACAATTCTGAACAGTGTTTCAATAAGGAGAGAAATTATATTTTATTCTAAGATGTTCAACGATATTTTTCTAAATATTTTTGAACACTTTTGAAAATAATTAAAAATTAAGATTTTTTATTTTTAAGAACAGAATTTGCAAATACAATAGATAATATTAATAGGTATAGTATTTTTAGAGAAGAATCAGAATGTATCTAACATCTAATAAAATTTTCTCTGAATTTTAGCAGAATTTCAGGGCAACATTGCCGAGTCGACTACATATGAATATGGAAATATGATTTCGGACGATATTGATGAAGACAACTTGAGTTCGCTTGAAGAAAGCAGTGATTCAGATTCTGCGGAAGAAGAAAGTGACTTAGATGATGACACGGATGAGCAAAAGTTGCGTTTATGGGCTATTGAAAGTAAAATATGCCAGAATCAACTGGATAAATTGTTGGATATTTTAAGATCTCGACTTATGCCTAATTTACCAAAATCTTCTAAAACATTTCTTGGAACGAGTCAAGCAAGATATGAAATTGAAGAAATGGAAAATAGTGAAGGTAGAAACGGATCCTTTGCGTACTTTGGAATTGCAAATGGACTTCAAAGATGTGTGAATGAGAAATTGCACAAAAATGGAATAATAGAAATACAAGTCCATGCTGATGAAATGCCTGTGTCCAAATCTGGAACAG
Source organism: Diplolepis rosae (assembly GCA_030998225.1). Taxonomy (NCBI): domain Eukaryota; kingdom Metazoa; phylum Arthropoda; class Insecta; order Hymenoptera; family Diplolepididae; genus Diplolepis; species Diplolepis rosae. The sequence goes on from JAPYXD010000710.1 coordinate 5,964,519, forward strand.
AACATTTGTGGATTCTTACAGGGAAAGTCCACTTTGATCCGGATATTTACAAACCTTTTAAAATTGCAATTTATGATGGTGAAGGTAAACCGAAAACTGCACAAATATTTTTACGACGTTTTATCAGAGAATTGAATAAATTGCAAAAAGATGGAATATATATAGGCGGAAATAAGTTAGAGGTCATGTTGAAATGCATTATTGCAGATACACCTGCCCGGGCTTTTTTAAAGAACACTGTGGGTCACACTGCCATTTTTGCTTGCGAAAGGTGCTCTGTTTCTGGTGCAAAAGTAGAGGGTACAACAGTTTACTCTTCCACCAATGCAGAAGAAAGAACTGATAATTCTTTTCGAGGTTTTCAACAACCTGAACATCACCATGGACCGTCGGCTTTTTTGTGCGTTATTCCGCTTTTGAATATGGTTGCAATCTTCGTACTCGCCTTCATGCATCTTTGTTGTCAAGGAATTATGAAGCTGCTTATCCAATACTGGATGTCGGGCGACTTAAATTTCAAGTTAAGTATTGGAAATAGAAATATCCTCAGCAATCGCCTTTGTCGCATAAAGTGTCAAATTCCGAGCGAGTTTCAGAGAAAGACAAGATCAATTCAATCCTACTTAAAGTGGAAAGCTACGGAATTGAGATTTTTTTTACTCTATTGCGGACCAATAGTATTAAGAGGTCTTCTAAGGGACGAACTGTACTGCCACTTCTTGCTCCTGCATGCTGCTTGCCGAATTGTATGCAGTTCAGCCTGTACTAAATATGCGAAACAAGCAAAACAGTACTTAACAACTTTTTTTGTGGCTTTAAAGGATTATTATGGTGAAAAGTCTCAAGTGTTGAATTCTCATCATCTTATACATTTAGTAGACGACGTACATTTTTTAGAATGTAATTTGAGTTTGGTAACAGCTTTCCCCTTTGAGAATTTTCTTGGCCAAATTCAAAAGTATCTACGTACACCTTTTCGTAGACTTGCTCAATTGTGTCGTAGATTTCACGAAAAAAGATTTTTGCGGAACGAAAAAGTAAAGTTACCACCTGTAGTAGATATAACAAAGGTGGCTCGAAATGGTCGCATTAAAGAAATTAAATTTAAACAATTTTTAATAAGCACATCTTCTCCCAATAATCTCATGATTTTAGACGATGGTAGAATTTTGGAAGTTAAAAAATTTTTTGGAAATAATGAAATTACTGACGTGTTGCAAGTGAAAGGGAAAATTTGGGGGAAAAAAGATCTTTATTTACCTATCCCTGTGATTCAGCAAAGTTGCAATCTTGGGAGCTGAACAACAATGTCTCTGAGAGGGTTTTAACTGGCCCTGTTGCTATGATTCAAAATAAGATGATCAAACTGTCCGTTAAAAAAGAAAGTGGCTTGGAGAAATTTTTCGCTATCGGAATGCTCCATTAAGTATTTTGTAAACTGCTTCGTTTGAATGTATAAACAAAGATGTATGAATTAAAATGAACACATTAATAGAATAAAATATTTGTTCAAGTAATTCATTTATTTTATTTCTAAAACGCATTTTCAACTATCAATAACTTATTATATATTTTATAGGTGAAAATCCCTTATGGTCATGTGGTACTTTACCAGAAGAGCAATTTAGTTTTTTACGAAAAACAATTTAAAAAAAATTAAATTTGCTGATAAATTTGTAATAATAACGTTTTTCTTCATTTACAAATTTGCTACGCTTTGAGTTTGAAACTTCTATTCTGAAACAATATTTCACTTCAAAAATTCCTCCCTAAAAATAAACAAATCAAATAGTTGCGAGGCAATTCTTCGAAATCTGCGAAATCGTAGAGTAACTGTTTTTTCATTGTCAAATATAGGTTCTCAGTGAAATTATACTTGAATGATTTTTGTGATACAATCTTTCATCATTCTAAATAATTTAATAAATTCTTAAATGACTAAGAAAAAGTAAAAAAAAAAAGAAAAAACAATTTTCGGAAAGAGGTTTTGAATTACGTTGTCCTGTGTTGTGTCATGTGACCGGGCTTACTTCAATTGTCTTTTCTGCTAAAACATAGTAAAACGCCGGGTGACGCCGGGTTACGTTAAGAAATTGCAAGCGGATTGTTTATAAAGGTAAGTGAATTTTATTGATAATAAGTAACGATAATTATTATTCTTTAGCGTTGAATTCAATTAATATGCTAAACCGATTTCGTAGTTCAGAAGGTCACGTCAGACCCCTGAGAAATCATAACCTATATTTTAATTCCTATAATTATAACCTGTAATTTAATGATAAATTAATGTTTATAGTTAATATATCCATCATTACCTAGATACACGGAGAAACCGTATACATTTATTTTTAATAATTAATACTGAAATATTTTTTAATTTAGGGAGAATCGTGTTACTCTGAGAATTTTCGTCAGTCAAAAATGAGTAGTGAAAATTCTTATCTGTACCAACTGGTACAATTCGTTCGCCGTGGTCCAAAGGCTCCAGTCAAAAGTATTGATTGTGTTCCCAGTGATTGGGTAACATATAATAATAACGGAGGCAGATTAGAATGTAAATTTATGCCGCCACCATATGATTCTGGAAAAGTTAAGCGACTGCATGATTTGGTGAAAAAGAGAGTCCCCGCTTCTGCTGAATGGCCAGTCTACACTGTGCTGATTAAAGGATCTGCCAGTAAGCATTCATCCATTATTTTCATTAAATTTCAGGGAGGCCATTAAAAGAAAACAATTTTTATTTTTGAATTCATTTTTTATTTTGATTACTTGAAAAGTAAAAATATGTACCTAAAAACTTCAGGAGTATTTGATATAAGATACTAACAACTATCAATATTTTGAAAACTTGAGGTAGTATGAGCACGAAAAAACAGGCCTCGAGAAAAAAAATCAATTTTACTTTAAAGTATTATAATATTATTATTGATGGCATCACTTAAAAGAAAAAACATCATTTTTCATGGAAGGAATGCAAAACATACAGTAATTATTTAAATAGCAAATTTCATTTTTTACTGAACTTTTTGCTTCATCGCTTACCAAATTTTTTAAAATTATACGATTTCAATGAATGATAACTTATTTTGTTACAAAAAATATTATTTCAAACTTGTCCCCACTCAATTTTGGGAATTAAATTAGTCAATGGTTAAAATAATTAAAACACAGTTTTGTTTATTTATTGACATACTTATGATTTCAAAAATAATTCATACTTTGTTCAAGGAACTTTCGAGGAAGCTATGAAACGTCTAAAACAACTAGAAACCGAAGAGTTTGCGTTTTCCTAAGATAGTGACACAACACCAGAACAAAAAGCTGTTAAAATTTTGCAACGGTATAAACAAAAAAGATTAGTTGTAAGCCGTGAAACTGAAGCTGCTTTAGAAAATCTGGAAGATCTTCATTCAGACTCAGAGATGTCAACAGCGACTCAAAAGGAATTGAATAAAAACAAAGTATCTAAAAAAACTACCTTCGCTTCAAACTATAAAGCATCGAGTAACCTCCCACACGAACAGGATGATTTCAATTTCAGTAAGTACTGTGACTTAATCTCAATTTTCCTATTTCACTAGGCTAGATATTTTCATAAGATGAAGAGTTTTATATAATATATTGATTTCCAAGATTTTCTTTCAAATAGTTTATTATTCAATTATTTCAGGTGACGAAAGCCTCGAAGATACAGAATGTCACAAGAATACGTTGCCAAATTGGAAATCATCCTACAACAATGTTTATTCAGATTCGTCCGATGATGATAACATAAATAAAATAACTGCAAAGAGCCATTCACAAGTTCCAAATGTATTTCCTGAAGCTTCAACTTTTCTAAAACCAAAGCCTATTGTGCAAAACAGACAACAGCAACAACAAATATCTAGAATATCAAGTCAGGCTTCGTCTAGTAGTAAATTTTATCAATGAAATATAATATTCTTATGACGTACACGTTAGCGAATATCTATTCAATTTTAATGTGCTTAATTTCCAGGCAAATCCTATGATGTTGAAAAGGGAGACTTCAACCTCGCAAAGGAATCCACTAAGTATAAAGAGAAAAAAAATCAGAAGAGTAAATCTGGAAAATACAAAACTACTGGTAATTTTTTAAATGTTGATAAAGAATTAAAATATCATAAGATTTTAAACCTTTTTCGCTAAAGACATTTTACGTATATTTTTCTGTCCATTTAGACTCATCTTTATTGTGGCGCATTTACGATGACCTGCAATTAATCACAATTGATTTACAAAAAATTAAGGTCGATGTGGAAGAGATCAAAATAACTCAAAATCAGACACAACTAACTCAGAATGAAAATGCTAAAGATAAAGGAATACAAGAAGACTTTATTATTAAATATAACTTAAAAGTACCTTTTTCTCTGCTCGCAGAATTCAAAGAATTTAATGAAAATCTTTCACAAGACGAAGTTTTTCGAAAAGATTTCGTATGTATATACAAAAATAAATATCAGTGAAGTTAAAAAAAAATTGGAATTTTATCAACATATTATCAATATTTTTTCCACATCAGATGAAGTCCTTGCCGAAAAGTTTTGACAGAACTTTTGCTCCTAATAAAACTTTGGGAAATATATTAAGGAAATATTTGACAGCAAGTTTGGCAATGCAATTTACTGCTGTCAAAAGGATGCCAAATAAGTGCTTATTAAGAGAAACCTTATTTTATGATTGTTTATATGGTATGTATTTTAAAATTATCAGGTAAGATATCCAGGATCTTATATTTGTTAGCAGAGTATGTTATTAATATTTTATTTATTTTCCAGGAGTACTTTCAGAAACACATCATGATGCCTCCAACGGTAAATTAATTACTCAAAATGCGTTCGCCATCTCATTAGGAAACGCGTTGGGAAACGCCAAGGATTGGGGAGGTGCCAGGACCAAAAAGGGATCCAGGCAAGGACAAACTGTACATAGAGTCGAGGATAACCCCGAAGAAGAAATTGATTAAAAACTCGAAAGTGTGTTTTTTTAATAAAAATATTTTTTATAATTTATATCTTAGCCTTTTTTTGAATCCCTTATTCTTATGGCAGCCTGACTAGCATTTAATCGAATAGCCCATTTGAAAACCGGTCGGATCCCGACCGTGTTAACCTATTTGTATCCGGGATCAGACCGGATTACCTGGCCGGGATCCGTCCAGCGCAGCGTGACGAAACCAACCAAAACCCGACCGGGTAGCCTGGCCAGATTCTGAATACAAGCAGGGAAACCCGGCCAGTATCCGGCCCGAACCCGGCCATAATTTCTACACGGGAGGGAACATGAATCTAGATAATTTAAAGAAAAAAGTTCTCAACTTAGTTGACAAAACTGAATGTGTATTGCATGATTTGAAATCTCTGACAAAGGTATGTTGCTAAGTTTTAGTATATATGCGCCTGAATCAGAATACTATTATATTAAATTACATTTAATTTTTTAATTTTTACATTCAATATAGTTCCGAGAATTATTTTTCGGTTATTGTGAAACAAAGTATAAATTTACGTCCCAGATATTCTACTGAATTCTCTTAATCAATGAATTCTCATAGTATTTTTTCAAAATCCTTAAATCAGAACATCCCAGGCGGAAATTTACAACCGGCGCAGCACCGCGCCAGCACTGCCAGCGGACTTCCAGCGCTGGCATAGTGCTGGCAGTAGAACCTCATGAAGTCTGTCGCGGTGCTGGCAAAGCTTCGAAAGGTAACACCGGCATAGTGCTGACCAGCAGTGCTGCGTTAGCGGTGACCTTCAGTGCTGGCGTGGTGCTGGCGGAACTCTGATAGTTAACAACGGCATAGTGCTGACTAGCGGTACTGCGCTAGCGCTGGCCTTCAGTGCTGGTGCGGTGCTGGCACTAGTACAAAATGTCACTCGGCTGGGAGTTGTCTTATAGTACTGGGGCGGTACTGGAAAATGTACCGAAAGTCTGTAATGTACTTAGATAAAAAGTACAGGGAAAGTTCGAGTTAAGACTAATATTTACCGTTTTTAACGGCAAACGGAGGGATATTCGCTTGGAAGGTTAAGTTTACTGTTTTCACAATAAAAAAATCTTTTTATAAGCTAGAAAATTTTTGCTGAGTAAATTGACAATACTTTTTCGTTACACGTACACAGAAAAAAAATTTCAGTAGGTTTGACTACTTTTTAACTTACTTTCCGTAGTTCGTAAAGGCCCCAGTGTCATTTTTGAAGTTAAGTGAACTGCAGGAACATAGGTAAATCAAATAAGAGCAGTAATTGAATCGATGAATATTCTTAGTACATTTCAAAACTTTATTTACTTTCAAGCAGACTCTAACTTACTATTTTTATATACAAACTTACCTACAAACACACATTCCCCTCTACACTACACAAACGCTCGTATAGGTAGCATTAAAAATTATTCTTAACGCTGCGGGTTCGAACCCTCTCTACTTACAATTAACGCATTACTAACCTAACGACTAAGCCCCTCGGCTGCGCACGCTTGGAATACAAGAAAGAAAATAGCGCTTATAACCTTCAACTACTGCAGGGCCGTGTAAGAAGTGTATAGGTCCCGTGTAATCAGGAATTTTTAGATTTTATCCCAATTTATGATTCTGATTAAAATTTTTAAGATTTTTAATTATTAAATCGATTTTCTATAAAATAAAATATTTTTGAAAGAAAGCGATCAAATTTTTGAATTAAAGAACATTACATAATAAAAAGATTTATATACATTTTAGAATTATTAACTTTTATTATTGTATATTAGTGATACTTTATACAGGTTATGCTTCCTTTAATTTTTGTTTTCAAGAGTAAAATCAACGTATGTTCAGAATCTGAAAATTTTGAGTTTTTTCAATTTCAAAAATATGATGAAACTTTGGAATCAAGAAAATTATCTCATAACGAAATTATGCATTCAAGTTCGCAATAAGTTATTCCAACTTATGAAGTACTATTAAAAAAAATCTGCCCGCTTCACGGGCACATTCTCATCGCGCGAATTAAACGCGAAGTAAACCGCAGCATACTTTGGTACAATCATAAAACTAATCCATGGAAAGTTTAACTAATTCAAGCAATAAACTTTGGTTTACTTCAATAAAAATGTTTTTCGATCAGCGAAATTTTACTTTCCATCACACCAATGCGGGCACACAAACGAATGTGTAGAATGTAATTGATTTTTTTTAGAGTACTGCTCATAGCATTACTAATATGTTTGTCGACAATGAAAGGCGATAGAAAGGCTTGGCATTACTCAAAAGTTGGTTGTTTGCTAACACTGGACGGTGGCACTGCGCCGGTGCTGATCCAGTGCTGCGCCGATGCTTGGCAATACACAAATGTTGGTTGTTTGCCAGTACTGAAAAGCAGTACTGCGCCGGTGTTTAGCCAGTGCCGCCCCAGCGGTGTGCCAACGCTTGGCACAGTGCTGATCGGCAGCACTGGCATTACTCACGGGTTACAACCGGAACGGTACCGCGCCGGTTGTAAGGATTGGCAGTACACCGATTTTCCCGCCTGGGATATTTCACTAACATTGATAACTTTTTGAAACATTTTTATAGAAATTTCAATACATAAAAAATCTCTATAATTTTAAGTTTAATATTTATACGTTGAAAAAAGTTGTGAATCTAAGTGTTGGCTTTTCTCAATTTTTCATTGCTGCAAGAAAATCTTATCGATTACGTATCTGAGATTATAAATTCCCACACTCTAAAAACAAGTGTGTTACTTCTACACGTGAATCACGATAGTAACTTTTTAGGCATTTGAAGTGTGTATTTTTAATACACATTACAAATGTAAAGTTTAATTTTCAAATACTTTAACGTTTTGTACCCAAAATGTGTGTTAAAAATACTCACTTCAAATGCCTAAAAAGTTACTATCGTGATTCACGTGTAGAAGTAACACACTTGTTTTTAGAGTGCAGTCATATGTAGCACAAATGAAGACATTTCGTGCTGTCAAAAATTGTAATTTTAAATTCAATGTTCGAAAGTATTAAACTTTCTGGAAGTAACTCTTTTATATTTTACAAGCTATAAAATGTGTAATTAAGAAAAACGACATTGAATCTTTTATTACAAAAATATTCATTTTGCGATGAGGAAGAATTTACATACTTTCTCAATGTATGATCATAAAATTTATAAAATATTTCGTGTTTAAAGGATATAGAAACTTATAGAACAGGAAGTAGTCATTTATTAAATGCACAATCAGTCGAAAAATCATCAGAGGTAATTGATAATTGTTTTAAATTATTCTTACAATGTAATGTTTTGTACATAACTACACCCAGAAAAATGTTTCTTTAATATATTTTTCAAAGAAAAAATTTCTCTGGATTAAAGGAATTTTTGTTGATTCAAAGAAATTTTGTTTGGTCTAAAAAATGATTTGTTAACATGAAACAAAATTTTTTATCACGAAAATCGTCTTTTAAGGCCGTATGGTAGGCTCTAACGGTACCAATTATATACGATCACTTTATAATTAAAATAATAATTTTAACAAATTTTCCGGAGAAGATAGTAATGCGTTACATTTTTCTGCATTCCTGTCTTCTCCGGAAAGTTTATTTAAATTATTATTTGATGAATAAAGTGTTCGTTTGTAATTGTTGACTTCAGACCCTACCACACGGCCTTAAGGGTGATAACTGCAACATCTTCACTCCACAGCGCAATACATTATCAGTATGTATTGTATCAAGTGACAAAACTCATGAATTAATCAAATTATTATTGTCGTGCATCACTAATCTCATCTTTCTCAATGAAACAACAATTTCGTGATTTTTATACTTCTCTTTATCGCCATTATGTACAGAAAAACATTACATATTTTACATTTATCTTCAGCATCAATGCAAAATTTTTCGGTAACATATAATAATAGATAAGTTTTTTCTCAAGGGATCAAAAATTTCACAAATATACCAAAAAATTCACCATCAGTGATGAGTGATGATCTCCGTAATATTATATCAAATATGAATGAGTCAGTGAGTAAATTAACATTTTATCTAAGATTTTAGAGGTATTTTTTTTCTTAAATTTGAACATAAACTAAACATAAATATTGTATTACGAAACACGTAGAATTATATGCTCACAAAAATTTATCTTGCATTCAAAAATTCTTGCTTAAAATCTATATTAAGTGTATTATATATACATATATATTAATGTATTTATAAAGTAAATAGAAAATTTGGAATTTTTTATAAAAGTACACTATAATTTTTTCTCAAGAAATATGATGTTCCGGAAAGGGAATCTCCGTTTCTGAATGACAAGGATTTACTTCAAGAGGATTTTTCAGTATGTAAATTAACATTTTATCAGTGGCATATTTTCTTTCGGTTTTCTATTCAAATGTGATATAAAAGCATGGAATTTTTTATATGCCTGATGTACACTATAATTTCTTCGATTTATTTTGAAAAGTTTTGCTATGAAATGATTTTTTAAATTATATTCATAACCAAAATTTTGCCATCACTGTTGCTAGTGTCACGTCCCGCGACTCTACCACCTAGAGTAACAAACAAATTAAGGAACCAATGAAGGGATCATGGCAACATTACCGCGTGCGTGATTATATCGACTCAAGATACAGCAATATCTAATAAGAAATAGGACGATCGTTAAAATCGAAAGGCACATTAAAATGGAATTGATATATTTGGCTCTGACATTAATGCCAGGTAATAAATTTCATCGGCGCGTGAGTCATCGGAGAAGGCAACTTATCCAATCTTAAGCTTCAATACCAAATATGGAAAGGGTAGCACACCTGGTGTTTTACCCCCACCATGATTGACATACGTTGGGCCTATAAAAGGCGAAGGTTCCAATAGAAGTCAGTTCAGTCGCTTAGTCAACGTCCGATTTCTAAAATGTAACCAACGCGAGTCCAGTTGAGTGTCGTCACTTCTTACCGCGAGTTCAGTCCAGTCAGTGCAGTTCAGTCCAGTCTCATCAAATTATTCACCGCTAATCGGACCAGTTCTAATTTGACGCCAAGTTCAACGACTCTAAAAAGTGAAAGGGAATCGCCTTCCAAATTCTCTCTAAAACCTGGGATCAGAGAATCGATTATCTTAACCGGCTAGACCACATTTTCCGATCTGACTGAAATTATCTCAACATCTATAAGCGACGACTCAAGTATTCACATCCAATCTACTGGACTCATTTCATCGCCGACCAAATTCCAACGCAGGGTAATCACTAAGTATTTTAACTTTTATATATTCATGTCTATCTTTTCCATGGTGCTCACTTAAAATACTTTTGTTAATAAATATATTTATATGATCAACCCTTCTCATTTACTGACTATTCCTCATCCCTTAGAGAGGATCCTTCCGATTCTTACATAAAACGAGGAGATCTTTTAAAAGAGAGAAGTGTTGCGTGTCTGACGTAACACTAGGCAGAGAAGAATGTGTATTATGAGGACAATTAAACATTTTTAATTTTTACTACGCTGAAAAAAAATGTTGAGTTGAGCTAACTACTTCGGTTTGTAAAATATGCTACAGCTATTTTATTAGCTAGCACAACTTTTTTTGTTAGTGTCACTATCTTTATTGTTATTAAACGTACAGGAACTTGGGTAGAAACACCAACTAAAAAAGTAGTTATGCTAACTAATAAAATAGCTGTAGCATATTTTACATACCGATGTAGTTGGCTTAACTAAACATTTTTTTCAGGGTATTAAAAAAAATTGTAACAAGTTCGAAAATATTAATCTTGAAACATAAGTAAGAGGTGTATTCTAATTATCAAAATTCACCATAATTATTTGTTAAAGTATATTAGGACATTGGTGAAAGATGAGTTGGAAATATCTGACCATAATTACTCTCATATTGAGAAAGGAGAGGAAATAGGAGCCATTGAAAAAACAAATGCCATGAATCCAATTGAGCAAGATAAAACTAAATTAGATAAAGGGCATACTTCCAGGGATGAAGAGAGGTTATGGACAATAATAGCTCATGATACAAAGGACCCAGACGTAATAAAATGCAATTTAATTCAATAAAATAAAAAATAAATGATTAAGTGAATGAAATGAAATTTCAGTAACAAATTATTTGTATCAATTATTAACTAGATAAAGATTTAAAAAAGTGTTTTAAAAGAATATTCTGCTTTGAAAATTATACATATAGAATTTAAAACATTTTATCTCAAGCTAATTATTTTAGCTTTATTCTTTGCTTAGTACATACTTCGTTACGCATATTTTCACGAGTTAAACAATGCTATAAATTCTGCTATGATAGAAAATGTATTACTACATTCAAATCGTATTCCATTTATTATATTATATTTCATAGGTCTCTGAATTAATAAAAAATTCGAAAAACCTAAGAAAACAAAAATCTGACCAGTACCTCATAGCAAGTTTAAACTCAATGCTACACGAAGAAAAATGGATATTGGAAAGTAGATATTCAAATAAGAGATATTAATCCATAATATCTAGATATTGACACGCAATATTAATTTTTTTTTTTTCAATATATAAGATTTTTTCGAGAAGTAACATTTGATATTCAAGTTCAATAGTTTAGATATTGAAGCATGAAGTGCGCGCGCATATATATAAAGGTCATGTGATCACTTTTTCGCGCTCATTGAAATCTGCTTGCATGCTTGCAGCGTTCCGTGAAGAAAAATTTTGAAAGTTTCGTAAAAATTCTAATAAGTGTTTTCAATGGAATAAAGATCGGGTGTTTAACTTGAGATGCAGTAAGTAAAAGATATAAGTTATATATTTTCTCTATATATGTGGTTTATAGCCGAGAATGAAATCTAACCTTAGTGTTAAGGTTAATTTTCTAACAAGAACATTAAATTAATTTTAGACATGCCAAATAATGAAAATGAGAGCGAAGTATAAATCTGCTATATACTTATGTACATGATAAAATATAATTTGACTTTTTTCTAGAAACTGAATATGTAGTTATTTCATAACCTTTAAAATAATTTTTTGAGTATCTTACACATTGAGCTGTAATATCTATAACTTACCTTTTCAGTATACCTGATATTGATGTTAAATATCTGAGATATTCAACTTCAGTACCTCAGACATTCAAGTTTACTAACGAGGATATTCAGAAGTTTAGTATCTTGAATATTCATTTTTAATATCTGAGATAATCAAGCTCAATATCTGAGATACTGGTGGTTAATATCTTTTTTTCAATATCTGCAGGCATTGAAGTAGAATATCTAAATGTTTGTCACATAGTTGAATGCTACTGACATTGTGCCTCAATATCTAGATATTATGGGTCAATATTCATTTTTCTCCGTGTAGCATCACGAAGAGCAGATATAAAGAAACAAATGGTTCTTGATACTAATTCATGATAAAAAAAATATTTAAATGGTTTATTAACGCAGTTACCTACATAACATTCTACTCTACGAATTTCAGTCAGTTCCTCTATGTGAGCGATTTCTTAGTGAATGTGATTTTTTCACTGTTAAATCAGTTAATTATGACTGAAACAATCAGTGGAATTTGACTAATTTACAGTAACCTCTTTTTAGCTATTTGAATCAGTCAAATTTCATTGATAATCAGTAGATTTTGACTGATTCATATTTAGAGAGAATAGCAAGATAAATAATTGGCTGAAATTAAGAAAGTATTGCGCAGAAGTTTATTTTTTTTTTTTTGTAAAAATAATTTTTTTATGTCGGGTATATTAATTCTCGCATAAAAAATTCTTTTTACAAAAAATAATTAACTCCGGCGCAATACTCTTTTGCTTTCAACCAGTTATTTCTCTTCTTAATTACAATCAGTGTCTAAATTCTAGATATAAAATCAGTTGCTTTGAGTCACATTGATTGAGAAATCAGGCACATACGAAAACCTGCAAAAAAACATTGTGAACCTGTACGAGAATTCTTATTACAGTTTCTTTTATGGGATTCCAAGCGTATTGTGTCATAAAGGATGGGTTCCTCGTGGTGTTCCATATAAGGATTTTTAATAGAGAATCCAAATTTCTATGTAAATTTTTTTTCCATTGATAATTTTAATAAAGTTCTTGTTTGAAAAATTTTAAGCAAGGTTATATGTTATTGACGCGCCGCTGTATTAACATTAAAAACTATTATAAAAACAAGGCGAGAAATGGAGGGTCAATCTGAATATCTAAAATGTCAGGGTGATTATGTTTGAGGGTCAACTATAGGACAGCCTTCTAGATGTAATTAGACTTACCATTTCTAGAGCGGAAAAAAGGATAAAATCAATTTGTTCATCCCGGAGTGTCAACACAAATAAGCGAAAACAAGATGCTGAACTTGACTATCCCAGAGGGTTCTGCAGTCTGCACTCTGCGCAATTTTTCTGCCTCTTTTTTTGTAGATTTATTGTCTCCTGACTTCTTTATGCACAAATTTTGCTATGTTCTAGCTTTTTACACAAAATATGCACACATTTTACTTTTAATATAATTATTTCAAAAAATCCTACTGTTCATTTCCCTATAGAAATTCAGCATAATTTCTGTATTTTCGTTTTCCTTGGGTGCAATTCTAGCGCAATTCCCGTACAATTCTTCCTTTGAAAATCCCTTACAATTATCTCGTTCAAATCTGCGACATCGACTGTGAATATAATATTGAATGACCCATATATATATATATATATATATATATATATATATATATATATATATATATATATATATATATATATATATATATATATATATATATATATATATATATATATATATATATATATATATATATATATATATATATATATATATATTCATACATTAATTGTTTATTTTATATTCTTATTATTTTATAAAATATTATTGAACAAAAAAATTACAGAGAGGAGGAGGAAATGGTGATGAGAAACAATTACCTATTAAATATCCTAAAATTAGGAATAATACTGATAAAGCAGTGATGCAGGGTAACTTTTTTTCCGGCTGGTAAATTATATCTACATATTAGATTTTTTTTGTGTTTAGTGGAGATATTTTTTTATTTATTAAATAATTCTTTTCTCTATTAATTGTAATTGTTTTATTTATAGCTCAATGTAATAATAATATGACTTCGTCGGTTCCTGGTCCATCAAATAATGGTAATTAATATATTTTTTTAAATATTTTAAGTTTTACCATTGGAAATATTTTCTAAAACTTAAAACCATTTACAAATATTTATATTCGAATGATGTTTCAGATGAATTTCGATGGAATGACAGTGAAGGAAATAATAATAATATAAATGATAGGGAGACTGCTGAAGACGAAATGGAAATTGCGGTATTATATAGAAATCTTTTACATTAGATAAATTTTTAATTATTTTAATAATTTATTTATAAAATATATTTCGTTCAAGCATGCATGACTTAAAAAAAATATTTTTGTATTTAGTAAGTATAATAATTATAGATTTAATGTTTTCAGCAAAGTGATAATCAACCAGAAGAATCTAACAATAATCGTAAGTAGATATTAAATTTGTTAATAATTAATATAAAAGAAAATAAAAATAAGACGGAAAATAAATGTTTAGGTTTTTTTCAGTAAATACTTTTGTATCGTAAAGGTTTTTCCGTATTTCTTATAGTTTAACTAGAAAATAGAATTTTGATATTGATTTTTACAAGTTTTAACATATAACTTTTGATTTTTTTAAAAATACATGGAATGCTCTTATTTCCATTTTAGTTGTATATGGCTAATCAACGAATTTGTCTCTACTTTTTGGGCTCGTATGAAGTATGCCAAAGCTTAATTCAATCCGATAATTTCATTCAGAGTTATAGCGTTTTCGAAATACTATTGCTATTGCAGATAGAGAGACAAACAGAAAGACACTTTCGTAAATACTTTATTTTTTTTAGCTCAAGGGGTCTCAAAATATAAAGATTAGATGAAATTTCAAAATTAATTTTTCACATAAAACCAATATTTTTTTTTTATTGATGATGAGAATGTAAAAACAAATATTTATTGTTTTCATTATTTCAGAGCGATGGAAACCAAGAGCGGGTCGATTCGTTAGATATAGGAAAGCAAAACAAAATGAGTGGATAGCGAGGGTCCAAAGAAGGCAGGTTGCTCAATTTTTGGTAGATTTAGCTTTAAATGCTAGCCATGTAGAAAATCAAAGACGTGGAGGAAGAGGAGGAAGAGGAGGTAGACATGGTAGACGTGGTGGAAGAAGAGGTGGATGCCTATCATTTTAAACTATTTTTTATAAATTTCTATAACTTTTTGATAAATTATATAATAAATAAATAAAACATAAAACTAATACCTTCTCATAAATGATGAAAATGTAAAAAAAGTGTCCAACTGAAAATTTATAGCCCTGATTTAGGCAAATAATGTTCCATCTCATCGTCTTTCTCGTATGTCATATATTACGTTTTTTTGGTATTTCCAATATTATTGTTAAAAAATTGAATTTTGGATTTTCAATATTGTTTTTTTGAATTAAAAAGAAAAATATGCATCTTATGAAAAAATGTTACAATTCAAATTTGTAGGTCTTTATGTAGAAAATAATATTGTATCATAACGTTTTTTCGTATCTCGTATAATTTAACTAGAAAACGGAATTTTGATATTGACTTTTTTCGAATTTGAATATGCTGTAACATTTCTAATTTTGATTTAATCAAAAAATGTTATCAGGATAATTTGTAGAGATTTATGAGCACTATCAAAAACCAGTATTGAAATTTTTGATTTTTTCAAAAAGTTATTTTCAAAAACACAAAAGTAGTGCTCAATCCCTCAATTTTGATTGGATGTGGCTGGTTAACGACCTTGTCCTTACTTTTTCGGCTCCGATAAAGTGTACCAAAGCTCAATTCAATCTGATAATTCTATCGAGAGTTATGCCGCACACGACCTACTACAGACAGACAGACACAGACAGACACTTTCGTAAAAACCCTTTTTTATGACTCAGGAGGTCTCAAAACGTAAAGATTTGATGAAAATTTCGAAAGTCATTTTTCACATCAAACCAATACCTTCTCATCCATGATGAGAATGTAAAAAGTCATTCACTGATTCCAATCAGTCGAACATATAACTGGATCATATTTAGAGAGTATATATTCTGATCCCTGTCCTCGTTTTGTTTACAAAAAGCCTGCACAAATCGTGCTTTCTACAGACATTTTTGGGAAATTCTGCATAAATTCTGTTTTGTACATAAATTTTTGGAAATTCTGAAAAAAACTTTTATCTTTTACAGATATTTTACGAAAATTTTGCATAAATTTTACCTGTTACAGAAATTTTGCAGAAATTCTGCCTACCACAAAAATTTTGCGGAAATTCTGTTGTCCATTTTTCCGCAACAAATTCTGCAGAGTGCGGACTACACAAATTCTGCAGAATTTCCGCAATTTTTTTTTACTTGGGAATAAGTAGTAACTTAGAAAAATTGTTCCAAATAACAGATAATAATAGACTGAAAAGAGCTGATAAAGCAAAAAATGTTGAGACGAAAGTACGAAGGATAGAACTAGCTCAAAAAAGAGAACAGTTAAGAAAAAGTCTAGAAAGTAAAGAAGGAATAATTTACGCAAGCAATATAGCTTTTGCTTTAGATACAAGCCTTGAAACATTTGATAACATTCCCGCATTATCCATCGACAATTGCAAAATAGTATATTTTGCTTTGGAAACATCTGGTCGAGATAATTTGGCAGACATTTTACAAATTGCTGCTATTATTGATGATAATATATTTACTATATACGTCGAAAATACAAGGTATATTGATGAAAGTGCTACTAAAGTAAATGGCTTGCAAAATGTTGATGGAGACTTATATTTACGAGGCTCAAGGTTAATGACGTTAAATATAGTAGATGCATTACAATCATTTAGTATGTTTTTACAAAAGTTTGCAGGAGTCGCGCTACTAACGGCTCACAATGCATCATTTGACCAAAGATTCCTTATTAGAAATATAATGGAATATTCGTCAATAATTGAATTTTCTTCAGTTATTTACGGACTTTGTGATACGTTAAAGCTATTCAGAGTCAAATTTTCACATAGAAAAGGAAAAGGAATGATGACTTTATCTAAATTATCCCAAGATTTATTGCCCTCTGAAGCTGAAAGCGAAAACTTTCACGAAGCCACATACGATGTAATTATTTTACAAAAGTTGGGAAAGGAAAATTTTACCAATGAAATGATCTTCGCAAGCGCTAAAAGTTTCAAAGAATCACTGAAAGGTGCAAGCAAAAAACGTACAAATAAGAATAATACTACTAAGTCAGAAATAAAATTAGTATGTAAGAAAAATGTTGAATCATTTAAATTATTAAAAGGTCAAATTTCAAATTACATGATAAGGAAACTTGTTACCTCGAATATTTCTTACGAAACTTTAAAAGAAATTTATAAAAAAGAAGGAGAAGCTGTGATTAGATTTTCAGCTCACTTGAAAATAAAGCATCCCCTAAAAATACAGACAGACAGACAGACAGACAGACAGACAGACAGACAGACAGACAGACAGACAGACAGACAGACAGACAGACAGACAGACAGACAGACAGACAGACAGACAGACAGACAGACAGACAGACAGACAGACAGACAGACAGACAGACAGACAGACAGACAGACAGACAGACAGACAGACAGACAGACAGACAGACAGACAGACAGACAGACAGACAGACAGACAGACAGACAGACAGACAGACAGACAGACAGACAGACAGACAGACAGACAGACAGACAGACAGACAGACAGACAGACAGACAGACAGACAGACAGACAGACAGACCGACCGACCGACCGACCGACCGACCGACCGACCGACCGACCGACCGACCGACCGACCGACCGACCGACAGACCGACCGACCGACAGACCGACCGACCGAACGACCGACCGACAGACAGACAGACAGACAGACAGACAGACAGACAGACAGACAGACAGACAGACAGACAGACAGACAGACAGACAGACAGACAGACAGACAGACAGACACTTTCGTAAAAACCATTTTTTCTGACTCAGGGGGTCTCAAAACGTAAAGATTTGATGAAAATTTCGAAAGTCATTTTTCACATAAAACCAATACCTTCACATCCATGATGAGAATGTAAAAATATGTAACAATTTTTCATTTATTCAGGATTATTAGATGCTGGAATGGGTGCAATAGGTGTGAACACTTTATTAACAGCGTTAAATATCCCATCGATTAGCAATTCAACATTGAAGCGATGAGAGACATGTTGATGTGGTTATTGAAGAATTAGCCGAAAGAACATGTGCAGATGCTATTGTTAAGGAAAAACTTTTAACTTTAGAAGCTACAAAAGTAGAGTTCTGGTTCTGGTTCTGGTAAAATAATAGTTTTTTAAAAATTTTTGCCCTAATTTTCATTTTTTTCGAAAATCGTTTGCAGCACAATTCAGCACAATTCAGCACAACTTTTGTTTTTTTTTGAAAAAAATGAATGGCGGTGCTAATTTCCTGGACATAAATTCTTAGGCTGTTTTTGAGCAAACGGTTTTTTAGTTTAACGCTTCTTATGTATCTCACATATTTTGGTTAAGAAACGGAATTTTTTATTTTAAATATTTAAAATCAAAACATAAAATATAAATTTTATTAAAAAATGTGCTACTGAGAATTTTTAGACCTCATTTAGCCAAGTCATTTCCCATTTTGTAGTTTTATCGTATCTAACATATTTTAATCAAAAAATGAAAGTTTTTAATTCTAATCGTACACGATAATAGTATATTGCATTAAAAGGGACGAAACACAGCGATTGCAATAAATATAAAGTTTGCTGCCAGTACGGAAGCTTGTATTCGCCACCCAGATAACAATTGTGCGAGGCACGTTACCCGCACAGCATGCGAGGAACACGGTGCGTGCACAGTGCGCTACATATGCGTCGCATTTTGTGGCAGGCACGTTGTGGGAGGCATATGTCTTGCACTTTGTAATAGTGTGACGTCCTGACACTTACCTTCCTTTAATAATATATTTTATTTTTCCCTCGTTTTAGATCGGTAAAGAAATCCAGAGGATTTCTAAACCGAAACTGGGATGAGGGTAGCTAACTAAAATGAAACTCGAAACTTACTGAATTTACAATTATTAACCTTTATTTTGATGGGTACAAACTGAGAGAGAGATAGAGAGAGAGATAGAGAGAGAGATAGAGAGTTATTAAAATTTCCTCCTGGGGTCATATATTAAAATTGGACTTACTCGAATCCAGGCTGGAACCACTGATAATCCGGAAGGGGTACACACCTTCTAATTCACTTAACGATGCGTTGAAATTCTGACAGGTAGACCAAAATCCAAATAGGGAAATTGCGACAGGTAGGCACCAAATCCACGAATCTATTTCGGGCTGGACTAGTGACGATCCCAAAGAGTGAGTTGTGAATCCACCTGTCGATATATACGATGTGGGGCCTCGGTGTAATCAAATCGTAGACACTTCAATATATGAACCATTCACAGGTTCCACTTTTAACTCACGAACAATGTTCCACTAAATTGAATTCTAATGTTATTTTAAATTGACGAGGAAGATACCGACAAAAGATGGACTGAGTTGACCGGGGTAATTTCGAGAGTTCTCAATTTTTAAATGGTCGAGGGGAACTCTGATACTAAATTTCTGAGCAGAGTTCCAGCGTTGATGATAGACCAGCGGCAACTGTACTTTTCGGGAGGAGTTCCGCTTCTGAAGATTTCCCGGCGGCAACTGAAGATTCGCAGATTCGCAGGTACTTTTATGTGCTAATTTTCGGTCAATACTAGCTACCTTTTGGTCGATACTGACATGGAACTTCTAGGTGGTGATTAATGGGTTTTATATTTTTTGTCGATACTGACTATGTTTAATTTTGCCCTGCTAATATTCTTCTAATGTTGGCCTGACCTTGGCACGTGTCTGAGCTGGCCTCTTTTCCTTTGGGTTGCCATTTTTTATGTACTGAAGAAAAAAGGGGAGACTTCGTTTTCTTATTCTAGTTTCCCCGACGTTCCTTCTTCTTGAGATGATTCATTTTTTAATTTCTATCCTTTGCTGCACCTGTCGATATTCGTGTGTACTTAGGACATTCCGATGGGGTTCCCTCGTTAACAGGTAGTTAAGAGTTTACGATGTTTTCTATTTATAAGTTCACTACTATCTCTCTTTCTATTACCATTTTACTTTCGTACATTCAAGTTTCGTCTAATCAATGCTTTTTAATAGCTTTTGCTCATGCATGTTTTATGTTAAAATCTTTTATTAATTTTACATATTTTGGTATTATGAAATAAATAAATAGCGACGGTCACGGGACGTGACAATAGGCATCTGTTTATATATATATTAAATATTATTGATATAAGACCTTTTTTTGATAATAAAAATGTTAATTTGTGTTAATAATTTAAATAATATTGTATTTATTTTATTTATTTAATATTAATAATAATTAAATAATTGAAGTTAATAATTTCCTGCAGAAAAAAAGGAAATATGAAAAATGTCTGGAATATAAATTTAAATTTTGTAAGTATATTTTTAGTTTACCAATATCGACAGACTTATTTAAATATCGAATGGTCACAAGTTAGACATTTTATAATTAAAGCTTAAGTTACTTTTACTATTTTTAAAATGTTTTTCAATTTATTTTATCTCATTATAATATTCCCGCGTGATGACATGGTTGGAATAAACTTCAACACGGCGTTTCTTTCTGTTGGTTAGGCCGTTCATAATCATTTTTTTTCTCGTCATTTTCATGATCATAGTGTTACGTCACAAATACGTAAATACTTACTTTGATCGAAGATTCCTCGTTTTAAGTTAGGATCGAATGATCCTCGCTTAGGGATGAGGATAAGTCAATGAAAGACACAATGATTATGAAAATAATACAAATTGAATTTATTTTACTGGTTAAAATTTCCGGATATACATTCGTTAAGACAATTCTTATATAATGTAGGCACAGGCTGGTTGGTACGGCGGTTAATCCGTTAATCCACACGGCGGTGAGTTGTAAGTACTGGATCCCCACAGGTGTAGTCCAAGTGTGTGAGAGAGACGGAGTTAGAGGCCGCACAGGTATATTCCGTAAAGGGCGGTGATCCAAATTTATGACACTGTTCGAAGATCTTTACAAAGATCTGTTCAAGTCTACGATGACTTTTACGACTCCCGAACTTTGATTTTAAATTGTCCCGGTCGAATTTTATTAATCTCGAACTCAGAGATTTCCGAAGTTAAATTGAAATGCCGCACTGGACTATTGTCGCGAGACCGGTTATAAATCCGAAGGAAAATTTAAGTGTCGAACTAGACGAAGAATTTACTGACTGCTTGCTCTTGGCGTGGGCCTCTTTTATATTTTTTTATAAAAATTGACGGTCAGCGAAAATCGTGACGTAGTCATATCTTCTTAGAGGAGAAGGGGCCCTATACTGCTCCCTACTACCCCTACTCCCTATTCCCCTTTATCGATTTTCTCATAGATTTCTTAACTCAATCCAGCCTGTGAGTATTATATACATTCAAATATGTCTCGGGACGTGACACCTCCACCCTCAGTTGAGCGCGGGGGCAAGGCTTCCGCGATCGAATCTTCGGAAGAAGAATACATTAGTTTGTTTTGAAGAAATACATTCGAATACTTTTTTTTTTTGATTTAATAACAATATGTGAATGATAAATATAACATTCATTTCGACGTTTGTTCTACAATTTGTATTATCTGCTTTTTATAATTTGATACAATCCAATATTAACATATTTTTTGGATAAAAATTTATATTATCTTAATATTATAATTTTTTGTTATAAATTATTACATAGTTTTTGAAATAGTTTGAACTTAGCATTAATATAAGGTTACACATGGTTTTTTTTTTTTTTTTTTTTTTTTTTTATATATATATCTAACTAAATACATCAATATTATTTTTTATACGTGAATTGGGTATTTCATGTTCGTAAATTATAAATAACATGCTGTAATATATAAAACGTAATTTTGTAATGTCATAGATCAGTGAAAAAAAAATTCTTTTTAAAGGTTATTTTTATATTTTTTATTACGTAAAGGGTTGCGACAGTTATGAGCTAAATTTCCTCTTTGAAAACACCTTTCACATGAATTAGTCCATTTTTGTAAAGTTTTTTTATTGTTTTTATCACTTATATTATAAAATTTAGATTCCGTTTTCAAGCATTTTTCTAATTTCTCTTCTAAAAATATATATTTCGTGGAAAGTGTTTCCAAGACTTTAGCTGCTGCGTTTTGTTTTGCTACTTTCTTTTGGGATGCGGGTTCCCCAACACAAGCATAGGTTAAATTATCTTTTAAAATTTCGCAAGTCGCCTCGAATGGCGGCAGTTCCTGATGTATTCCAAGCGATTTTACTGTGTACTTTGGTATTGAAAAATCGTATTCAATACTTATTTCATTCAGTATTTGTACTGCGCTACCCTTTGTCAAATCTCTTTGTTGCATTGCCATTGTCCTTATCTGCAAAAGAATTATCCATTTGAGTTGTTTGTGATTTAATTGATATAAATAGGAATTAGTTATTATTATCGTTAATAATTATAAATTATTCGTTTTCCGCGTTTGCTAACTCAAAGAGATATTCAGTGCAAAGAAAACATTGGTCTGCTCTAAATCGTATGAAAAAAATTTGCTCTTCGCAGACAGAACATTTTAATTCGTTAAGATCCGTGGTTACAATATGGCGGTTAAGGAAAGGTACAGATATTTCTGATTCAAAAAAGGTAATTTTATATCTGTAACATTCTTTACATATGAATTTTTGATCTAAAGTATTCTGATATATTTTGTTTTCTGGAGAGTAACAACAAAAATGTTTCATAATTATTTGATCGATATACGGTTGGTAGTACTGTTCGTCGTTTTCTGGATTTTCGGCTTGAATGGATTCGAAATCTTGCGGCAGCATTTTTCTATGAACAAATTCGTTATTGAGCTTTAAAATACTAATTAAATTCTAACAGTGTTTTGTTTAAAATTTTTTTTTTTTTTGTTTTTGTTTTTTAACATGTTTAAAATTTTATTTATGACTGCAATTTATAATATTTTACCGAAAAACATTTTCAACTATAACTTCGTTTCCTAATTGAAGTTGCATTTTATTTTTTAAGAATTGCTCAGTACAACCTTTACAGTCGATTGCCCTACAGCGTGGCGTTATTAATGCTTCCCTACAACCGTTACAATTCATATTAACGCATTGTATTTTACAAACTGAGTGCCATGAGGTGCAGAATTCGTATTTATTTTGTTCTGTTATTAGTAATTTTTCGAAACAAAATTGGCAAAATTTCTTTGTTGTTTCCTGACTGTAATAAATGAATAAGGTTGACGCTTCTAAGTCGAAACAAAAACTATTTATTAAATGTTCATATGTGATTGGATAATCCTGTGGACATACACCGTCCACAGGTCCTGAGTGGAACACGATCGGTTCTGCCGCAGTCGGAATCATTCTATAAATTTAAAAAGAAAGGGAACTAAATTTACTTAACTATACCCTTGATTATATAATTTTTATACTTTATCTATTTAATTCGTGCAAAAGTACCCAAAATTTGATTCTAACAGAAGTTCTACATTATTGAAAGGTATTCTATTTCTCCATTAGAAAAACAATTCTTATATTACAATACCCTTACAAAAACTGTTCTTCTAAAGGTACATTCCCAGTGATCATGCTGTGGTTTTATAGTATAGAAAGAGAAGGATGGATTGTACCTGTACCAGGAAGGTTGAAAGGATGGAAAATATGGGTCCTTTCCAGTTTATAGATACGCTTGAAAAGAAGTAGTTAAAATTTGAATGATAGGTCACTTAGAAGAGGTTTTGTTGATAGGCTAAGAGGAGTTTTCTGATCTAGTTTAATTTTATTTATATTTTTATTAGTTTTTTTTGAAATTTTTTGAATTTTAATTAGTATTATTGATAGAATAATTATTATAAGAAAAGTAACTATAGTATGTGCTATATATATTTTATGTGTACTAGAATTAAAAATAGATGGGATAATTTTCTGAATATTAGCATATTTTGTGAGTAGAAAAACATGACTTTCAAAAGTCGATATAAGCGTGTCATCTTTTTTATGAAAAAGATGTAACACGTTTTTTAACAAGTGAGGTTCTGTGATCGACATATTATATAAGAAGGGAGAAATTATTTCAAGAGAAGTGGTCGATTTACTAAGTGGAATTGAGTTATCCATTATTTTTGGGTAATTTTTAATATTATAGTATGGAATTGATGAGTCCAAATTACAGTCAGATTCTATTTGTAAAATTCCTATTCCTTGAAGAGTAATAAGGGTTTTGGAATTTTTGGAGCAAGATAAAAAGATTTGTTTAGGAAGAATAGTTGAATAAATCCATCCACGGTGTGACAACAGTGGTGTTAAAAAAGGATATTCATTGAAACTTATGAATGTTTTACATTTATACGGTTGGGATTTTATAAACATTGATGTTTCGCAAATAGGATTATTTTGAGTACTGTATATGGAATGAGGAGGGTGACAAAAATTTTGAAGTCCATTTTGGTGGCATGAAGCGAGGAAATTTTCATTTGTTGTGAAGTAAGATTCGTTATTTGGAGAAATTGCGATATAAGAAATTTGAGATTTTATGAATATAGGTGTAATATAATCAGTATTGAAGTCAAAATGTATTGGGGTTGAATGTGTTTTAAATACTTGAAATTCTTCAGAAGATCGAATTGGTATGGTCATAGTAAAAATTAAGTAATTTTCGAAAGTAAAGTATCTTATTTTAGAAAATGGAATGACCATAGAAAAAAGAGACGTTGGAAGGTGAGGGTCTTCTTTGTTAGATTTGAAGTCTAGGAAGGTATCTGGAAGCAGCATGGGGTGCCATAAATTTGTAGCGGCATGGGTTATAGCTTCCGTAAGTTGTGTTAGGAGTGATAGAAAGGATCGGGATATTTCATGCAAGTCCATTAGCCAATTTACTGCAAGAATTCTATAAATGTGCAAATTTGGGTAAATTTGTGATTTATGCCAGTCTTTGTACATCGTAACGTTGTTGAGATTGGATGAAAGGTTTTCAAGTTGTTCAGAAAATGGATTTGGAAGAAGGAATAAATTTTCTTTAGGCCAATAAAGAGAAGTTTCTTGTCTTATTTTTGACTGTAGAAGAGCTTCTTGAATTTGGTGTGAAAATGGATCACTATTTTTGGGAATTTTAGTGATGTTATGAGCTTGTCTGGTTATAAATGAAATTTCTCCCAGAAAATAATTTATACGTTTTTTCATAAATTCAAGCTGAGTGTGGTGATTATATATATTACAGTTATTTGCAATATTTGTAAGTATACAATGTTCATAAAGTTTGTGAGAAATGTCTACTATTTTATACTTCCTTTTTTCTGGTGCATCGGCCCAGGAAACACAAGTCAATTGAAAATGAACATATTGATTATTTCTAGTGAATAAATAAATGGTTATCAAATGTTATTTCAACTTGTAACTTGAAATTTCAATAAAATAGATTTGTTAGATCACAAAGGGATTTGACCTTGAGGCTAACCTTAATGATTTAATAATCAAATCATTTCTTTGAAATTTTATAATTTATATAAATTGTATAAAATAAAATAAGTTTGAAAAATCACGCAGGGATCTGACCTTGAGGCTAACCTAAGTGATTAAGTAACTTATTTAATTTAAAAAATTATTCTAATTTGTTGACTAAGTTTTGATTTAAGTTAAAACAAACAAAAAAAAAACAGCACACGAGAGTATAAGTCCCTTTTGGGTACGTTGAACGGCCACCATTGATTACGATCATTGGGTAGGGCAAAGTTCGAAGTGCTTGTGATTGTATTGTTTATAACTTTAATTTTAACTCTGTTAAGGAACTCAATGTCAAATTCAAATACCCCTGTAGAATCCGCCCAAAAAGTTATTACGCGTAGTAAAGCAAAACAAGACAATCAACTCGCAAAAATTGTCGATCAAAATCAAATAGATTCCTTGAAACTAAAAAGATCAGGTAAAATCAAAGAAAATTTAGTCGATTATAATAAATACAAGGATATTTCAAACACTTTTTCTGCTGAACAAGAATTAGATAACACTCTTCAGCTAGACGATTCACGTTTCGACAAGACTCTAATTAATGATCAAACCATATCAAGTGAAAATTCTAGTAATACTAGCGGATTTTATTCAAGTTTCTGTCCAGATTTGAGCATTGTGACAGGATCTAATAATCAAGATCAAACTTTAACGAACGAGTTATCTTATTTTGACGGATCTAATTTGCTAAGCTCAACGGTAATAACAATAGAAAAAAGAACTTTGAAAGAAAAATTGAAAACCTCATTGGCACGCGACTCACTAATTAGTAACAACGATAGCGACGACGACAAAAGCGATACAGAAGTCATAAATCAGGATAATCCCGTAATAGTAAGCAACGAAGAGATGGCCGTAGCCATACCTAACAGCCAGCAGGTATCCTTACGCGACGCGCTAGAGGTGGTACCTTTGTTCGACGGAAGTAACCTCCCATTGTCCCATTTTATTGAGCGTTGCATGGAAGCAAAGGCAATGCTGCCGACACCTGCTGCCCAAGAACATCTTGCACGTCTATTGAGAGGTAAATTGTCTGGTGAGGCACGAAAATGTATTTTTGGGTCAACGTATGCAACAATAGAGGAATTAATAGAAAAATTGAAAAGAATATATGCCCCTGCGAAAAGCGTATATCAATTGCAGGGAGAATTAGGTAATACATTTATGTGGGAAAGAGAAAATGTCCTTTCCTATGCTGCTAGAATTAAAGAAATTGCTGATAGAATAGAAGATGCTCACAGACTTAATAATGACGGTCAGGTAGATAATGCTTTTAAACAAAATTTAGAAAGAGATGTAATTCAATGTTTTATACGCGGTTTGCGTCCTGAGTTAGAAATTCGTGTGGAAGAAAAGGACACATTTAAGGAAGTAATTAATGATACAATAGACATAGAACGAAGATTGGCTGCAAGTTCTGCACTGCGAAGAAATAAAAGTACTGATTATTTAAAAACCGAAGAATCAACTAATAATAATAAAAATAATAAAACCACCCGATTCAACGTAGCACTTGAAAATAAAACTATTTGTTTAATTTGTAAAAAACCAGGTCACACAACTGAAAAATGTTTTCATTTAAGTAAAGCTCAAGATGCAGTTCTTAACAATAAACAAAAAAAATTTTTGCATCCTAACCAACAAGGATATAGTAATTTCAATGGTCGAGAGCAGAGCGACTAACACTGGTGGCACAGTCACCAACGAATCGGAATGTTCCGAAAAGACTAAATTCGTCTTAAGTGCATTAGGGGTGATCTATTACCATATAGATAAGATGGTATTTAGTAAGGAAAAGGGTATTGGCTATGACCCGGGTCAGCTTGGTGTGCAGAATATGCTGTTTTGCCCAATCAAAGAGAAACCCACGATTGTCAACAAAATATGTAAAGACATAGTAGGACATGAAATTTACGAGCAGATAAAGAGCGCAATTGAGCAGGGTACACAACCATTCTGCCTCTACGAATGTAGCACTCTAATAGTATTCTACAAATATAAACCAGAAAGAGCTTACGAAGATTTGCGCGAGATGGACAAAGTCTTTGAAGGATTTTGCGCAAGCGACGAAGCCATAGAGGTGCACACAGACAACATTGATTACTTGAAAGGTTTGGTTAAACCAACCGACCTGCGGCACACAATGTTAATAGCGCACCAAGAGGCAGACCGAGGAGCGAGGGAGAGAGCGCTAGAGAAAAAAAGAAGCAGGCAAGAGCAAGCGCTCGGTTGGTTGCATTGTGGTATAGAATTGGAACTGCCAGAAAGTAGTAGGCACATACGTGCCAGGAACGCACTCAGAGAGCAGATTTACGCATGGGATGCAGTCACGCCTTTGGTAAGGGAAAATTACGCGACCTACTATGAGAACTTTTCCTTAAATTTTGCTTGCTTCGGGTTGAAGTACGCGGTCGAGGTGCTTGGGGGCGCGTCAGAGAAACTAGGACTCATCGATAATGTTAATAGGAAATATATTCTGAAACCAGAAACCGGCGATCTACAATACGAATTCGCCTTTGACGGGCGGGCATTCGTTAAACTGAATTACCCGGTCAACTCAGGGAAGGGATCGCCGGTCAGGTATGAGAAACCAAGCGCGAAAACGGAAGTGAGATATTTGATGGTGGGTGACAGTACAAACTGGCCAGGGTGGCAAAATCTGTCAACATTGATGGTCTGCAACTCCCAAACATAGTCTTGGTCCGAGGAGTGCCTGGCTGTGGAAAAACAAAGGATATAGTTGACGCGCACAAAAGGGAAACACCGAGTGAAAAGGGAGATTTGATCTTGAGTTCCTCAGCCGAAAACACACAAGAGTTGCGAGAGCGATCCGAGAGACCAGACGACCGCGTAAATTATCGCACCACACACTCCTACATTCTTAATGCCAAGGGCAAGGAGCGCGAATACAAACGGGTTTTCATAGATGAGGCACTAATGTTGCACGCGGGCGAGATTGTATTGATCGCGGCTCTAAGTAAGTGCAACGAACTGATATTGATGGGTGACCTCTTTCAAATACCATACATAAACAGGTACACAGGATTGAAGATAATGCGCCCAAGAGATGTTGCCCAAGAGATGTTGTCTTACTCTGGAGGAGTAAATACGGGCAGGAGGGCTTCTATACAACGAGTACCGTTGACAATTCAATGGAGGTGGTACATGTCCAGGAGCCCAATGAAATAGTAGACAAGAGGGGTAAGTTCCTGACTTTCAAACAGTCGGAAAAGTTCCAACTTCAAAATTTGGGCTTTGACTGCTCAACTGTGCACGAGTACCTAGGTAAACAGGGTCCGGTTGTGTCAATATTTAGAGCGTCGCCAAGGGAAGCCGAATTTATTTACAAAAGTGAACCACACATGTTAGTAGCAACAACAAGACACACGAAGAAATTGACTTATTACACGAATTGTGTCACGGACCCGTTAAGCCAACTGATCGGTAAGAGATTTGAGGTGAGGGAACTCGAAAGTGCGTACGTGCCCAACAAGGAGACAAAAGAAAGGAGACTGGTCGACGTACTCAAAGGCCTGCACCTGCGTGGGGGAGCAGACCTAATTACCAGCAACGAGGAGTACCTCCCGGATTGGCGGTGGAAAATAAATGACAGGGTAGACCACAGATTCATTGATGTGGCGTACTACGCCCACCAGGAACAATACGCTCCAGAGGAGTTGGAACTGATGGAGAAAAAGAGCAATGAGATAAGAAGTATAAGAAACAAACTACGTTGCGAAAATCCTAGGGTCGAAATCCTGCAGGATTGGTATGACTCCATGCTCCCGGGAAACTCCTTGCACGATGACCTCGAAAAGGACAATTACAAGATTAATACACAGGATTTCATGATAACCGTGGATAGCGTGGAGATTGATCCCACACGGGGCACTCACGTCGAACCTAAGTATGATCCAATACGACCGGTCCTTAGAACGGCTTGTCCACCAGCGAAGCCGGTTACATTACCGGAGATGCTTCGAGGCTTTGCCGGACGTAACTCTAATGTGCCAAAGGTGTCTGACCTGCGCAGTGTCAATGAATTAATCAAGGAGATGACATCAAAATTTATAGAAACATGCATCGACCCAAGCAAGAAAGCGTTATTTTATGAATATCAGAGCAACCCCATAACCGTTAACATGGAAACCATAAGTCACTGGAGGGAAACCACCTCCAGCAGACCTACACCAGAGCTAACAGATTTTCTCTCGGATATGTCTTTGGACAAATACGAGTATTTAAGTAAATGCAAGGTGAAACCGGATTTGACGACTAACGCCCCATATAAACTGTCCGCTGGGCAAATGATTGCCTGTCATGGACCAGAGGTAAATGTTTTCTTCGGACCGATTTTCAAGGAAGTCAAGGAGTGGGATTTAAAGGTGATGGAGATTTTTGGGGTCCATCCCGACATAATGCAATTATGGCGCGTCGCACACGAAAGGACGAGATTGATTGACAGGCAGACGGGAATGAGGGCTAACGTAACTTACCAAAGAAAATCAGGTGACGCGTATACCTTTATGGGCAACACGATGTACTTGCTCGGTGTTTTCGCAGTAATTTACCCAATACATAGGCTTGTCGCACTACTGATAGGTGGTGACGACACATTGGCCATAGGGGATGGAGTGCGAAGGGACACGTCCAGCATCTTTGGGGCTGCTTTCAATTTGGAGGCTAAATTGCTGAATTATAACTCTTGTTATTTCTGCTCGAAGTTTATGGTCTATTCAAATGGAAAATACCATTTGGTACCGGATCCTGTCAAGCTGATTACTAAGTTGGGCAGAACTGACCTAGTGAATTGGGAACATGTGGAAGAGTATAGGGTATCATTGAAGGATCTTTGCAGTGTATTTAACGACGTGACCATGGTGGAAAAGCTCAACTACGCACTAGAGGACAGATACCCAAGCGATGTCGCCGACCATACATGTATGATAAGCAACCTATTGGAGATGCTAAAGACAAGTAAATCATTCTGCAAGCTGTACTACAGCTTGCCAGGGGACAAATTGTGTCAAGACCCATTACGTCCTAAACTGGAGTAGAGTGAATTTAAGTTTAATTGTTTTAATTTATTAAAGATGAGTACAACTGTTCCAACCGTAAAACAGCCCTTCAATAGGAGAGCGAGGAGGGAGTTCGTTACGTCAACCACGAGCTTCCCGGACGCTGTGAAAACTGCGGTGGAGAGGACTCTGGCCTCGATACCCTGCGTCATACTGACTATTTTGTTGTTCTCATTTTTGATGTCCGAATTCACAGGTAGCGACGGACCGCTTGAGCTGTTCTACCTGTTTTTGAAAAACGAGCAGGGACTTGAAGACCTGAACCCATTCGAGAGGGTTCTGATAAAGTTCTCGATTAAATTTACCAAATTCTTGATTGGATATAAGTCTAAGATTTTTGCGATATTGGGATTCACAATAACCCCGATCTTGCGCAGTAACACCTCCATCTTGACGGTATACTTTTTGGCCATAGGCATGATACTTGGGTTGCGCTCAATATCAGTCTACATCTATTTACTGGGCGCCTTTGTCTTTTGGCTGCATACGCAACTAAATAAACCTGGGCACAAGGCATTAACGATATTGTTAACAATAGTGTTTGTTGCCTTGTTTTTCGCTTACGGACTTAAACACGATGCTACACCTTTCATGGACGGTATTAACCCTAACCCTGCTGTGCAATCAGCTGGTGGTAATAGGGTGCCTAGTACTACAGCCAGACCAAAAGCAGCAAACTGAACAACTATATAGGCCCAAAACCAGCTACAAATTCGTCAAAACAAAAAGCGTCGAAACATACCAAGGAGTAATAAATTATGAGGGGCTGGATCCGAAGTGCATGCGAGCATTTCATATAAAGTGGTTGGGAAGCGTTAACTGCGAGTTGCCTGCGACCTGTGGTGAAAGCAAGCAGATTGTGGTCGATAGTACATGGTACTCCTCGAAGATCGTCGTCTGTTTGGGCGACAGAAATTACATCTTGAACAAGATAAAGTCTGTGCACTATGAAATACAGATCGATGATAAGGTCGAACTGATCACACAACACCTGTATTGGGTAACTACGCCAATCGAGAACGACAAGCGCAATTATTACGCCTTCCTGCCGAAAACGTTCTTGCTAACTAAAATGCGCGACGAAACGAAGAAAATGCGCCACAGTTCTGATTGGAGCTCCTTTTATATGTATGAAGACAGAGAGGACATATATTACGACTGGGTAATACGGAGAGCCGAAAAGAAAGTTAACATCGAGGGCAGTTGGGCTCTGACTAGAAAAGCCAGGGTACCGCTATTAATTGCTAACGGCTCCACAATCAACAACCTAACATGCAAGCAAACCTGCACAAGATTGAGATTTAACGACGCACATGATGTGTGCAGGGAGGTATGGGAATCACCCAGCATAAGCGACCTTTGCGTTGACGTGCTCAAATTAAGGGAGACAAAAATGGAACACGATCACGGGAGAGAGATCTGCATAAGGATTGGTGTAGGAAATTCGAATGTTTTCAAGGACTTTTTCGACCCCACCAATTTAAAGGAGCTTACAGTAAAGTTGTTAAAGGAAATAGTTATTGAATTGTGCACGCTGTTGGCCGAGTCATTGGAGTTAGTGATACCGGCAGTAATAGAGGGATTTAAAGTCCTATTACAGACGGCGTGGCCCTATTTGTCGCAGCTTAAGACCTATGCAATCGAAAAAGACAAGGAGTATTATGTGATAGAAAACTTCATAATATTCACGGTCGTGAGTTATCGATCCAACTGGATTGCTGGTATCTTGATTACCATCGTCTCGCTGTCAGTGATTGGCTGCCAGAGGCACTACACGTCAGTAACGGAATTTATAGAGTTAAGTTAACTAGCACGGACAAATGCTAAAATTTCGACATCCAACATTAAAATTTAAAGTGTATTAAGGTTCGACAAATATCAATTATAATTGATCCCATCGAAATGGACGCGGTTTGGGCATGGTTTATAGCGCCTTGCTACTGGGCAATTGGGGTGGCGAAAAGATCTATCGCCAAAGAATTTACGAGGGAAAGCATTAACATACAGAAGGCTCTCGCAGCAAAGATCGCGTCGGAATTCAAGACCGACGTTTACGTATTTGATAAAACCGGCTTCTTTTGTGGAGCTGATAATAAAACCTTTAATGACGTCAGATATTTGCTCAAGGATGGGAGGTACGGGGTGCTTTCGGGAGCAGCCCAAAAAGTCATGAAGAGTTCGAATGAGTATCTCCAATTCAATACGAACAAGGATAACGTCAGCAAAGACAGCATTGGAGTAAAATATCTGCTCACAGCGGTCTTTGAGGACTCAATTCGCGAATACAAACTCAGAATCGCTGGAGGACAGGAGAGAGCAAATCTCGTGGAGGCGGTCCGCGAACTAAAGAAGATACTCAAGGAGTATGAGGCGATCGAAAAGGCAACATCGATTGAGCCAAATAAAGGATTATTGAATAATTTGCGCACGACAATTAAAGATCTCGGTCCAACTGGAAGGCCGTAATTAAGTTAAAACCAGTTAATTATTAAAGAAAGAAGCGCAAGCAATGGATAAGATCGACCAAGCAATGCAATTGGCTGTTGAATTAACAACAGACAAAGAAAAAGGTTTCCCGGCCGATGCACCAGAAAAAAGGAAGTATGTTACGTCACAAATACGTAAATACTTACTTTGATCGAAGATTCTTCGTTTTAAGTTAGGATCGAATGATCCTCGCTTAGGGATGAGGATAAGTCAATGAAAGACACAATGATTATGAAAATAATACAAATTGAATTAATTTTACTGGTTAAATTTTCCGGATATACATTCGTTAAGACAATTCTTATATAATGTAGGCACAGGCTGGTTGGTACGTAGGTGAGAAAGAGACAAAGAATAATGAAAGAGAGAGAGAGGTTCGGTACCTTTATGATTCGTAAGTTGTGTTGAGGTTTAATCCACATGGCGGTGAGTTGTAAGTACTGGATCCCCACAGGTGTAGTCCAAGTGTGTGAGAGAGACGGAGTTAGAGGCCGCACAGGTATATTCCGTAAAGGGCGGTGATCCAAATTTATGACACTGTTCGAAGATCTTTACAAAGATCTGTTCAAGTCTACGATGACTTTTACGACTCCCGAACTTTGATTTTAAATTGTCCCGGTCGAATTTTATTAATCTCGAACTCAGAGATTTCCGAAGTTAAATTGAAATGCCGCACTGGACTATTGTCGCGAGACCGGTTATAAATCCGAAGGAAAATTTAAGTGTCGAACTAGACGAAGAATTTACTGACTGCTTGCTCTTGTCGTGGGCCTCTTTTATATTTTTTTATAAAAATTGACGGTCAGCGAAAATCGTGACGTAGTCATATCTTCTTAGAGGAGAAGGGGCCCTATACTGCTCCCTACTTCCCCTACTCCCTATTCCCCTTTATCGATTTTCTCATAGATTTCTTAACTCAATCCAGCCTGTGAGTATTATATACATTCAAATATGTCGCGGGACGTGACAATAGTTTTAATGCATTCAGTGGATTCAGTGTGCGTAAGGTAATTAATATTTATTCTTAAAGTTTTTTAGTCTGACACGTGGTTTCTCTTATTTTAAAAGTACAAGCCACAATGTAAAGTTGACCACACGTTGACCGGCATCACTAAATAACTCTAATAATATAAGAAAATGTACTATTTATCCAGTAATAAAAATATTTTGCTGTTCATTGTGATTTAACTATAACTTGAATACTTATTATATTTTAAATTTATAACTGTACTAATATAGGAAACTACTTATTTACCGGCACTAAAAAAATGTTCGCGTTCGTAGTTATTTGAGTATATTGAACACTCTATACATTATTTATTGAGATTTATTGGATATATAACAAACATTTATCCATTGCCCGTATGTATAATATCGGTTTTCAGCTTTAAATTTAATGTTTTCAAGTACATTATGTATTTTTATTTCTTATTATGATAAATATTTTGGAAATAATTTTAAATTATACGAGACGCATAAAGCTCGCTTTTCACCGTCACGAATGCGAACTTCACCACGTGCCGGCGATATGCGTCGCATATGATGACGCATCTGCGTGACGTACGTGATGAACGCACGCGTGATGCATAATCCGCACTCATGCAAGCGGTAACGCTCGCACTGTACGCGCACTTTGTTATCTGGGCACCTGCCACAGTGTCGCTAGTTGTTGGTCTATGCCAGTCTAAGCGGCATGTATTCACGATTAAAATCTATCGAGGTGCCACCTGACGGCGCCTGCTAAAATCACTATAGCCGTCCATTGCTTATGTTTTTTAATTAAATATATTGACAAAAATGAGTAAAAGAGTCAAACTTCATTTTTGTTATGTCCCTTTTTGAAACAATAACGATAAACAGGGACTTACATTACACGCGTTTCAACCTAATGTGGAAATGAGAAAAAAGTGGCTTAAGATTTTGAAAATGAAGGAGAGTGCTTATCGCAAACACATGTCAGTTTGCAGTGCTCATTTTATTTGCGAGGATTATTTTCCAATTGGTGAGGATATATCATTGTTATATAGCAATTACTTATTATGGACTTATTCTATACATAGAATGTATTTTTAGATGAGCACACACAACGACCGAGACTAAAATCTCTTGCTGTCCCGTCACAAAATCTACCGGTAACCTTGATAACTCAGAAGAAAAGAAATATCGAACAAGTGACAAGAAGAGAAGAGCGAGCACAAAAAAGGAACAAATTCGAAACAGAAGGGTATGTTGCTCTTCTAAAGCCAATTCACTGAGAAAAAAGATTTGATTGAATCAAAGAAAATAATTTGTTTGAACGACTTTCTTTGATTTAAAGAAATGATTTGTTTAAATGAAACAAAATGTTGTGAATCAAAATAAAATAAAATATGCTCATCGTGAGAGTTCGATAATAGATAGTCGAACGGCACCTATGATGTATCGAATATCCAGCTTCGTCTTACTTCCGCTCAGGCATGAGAACAAGCAAGTTAGGGAATTCTGTCTGTGCGTAAATAAAGTGGATTGTTATACTTAAAAGTGCACATTTTCGTTCTTTCGAGACACCCACCAATGAATATATAGTGTCCATCACATTTTGGCGACCGTGACAGGACTCGTGGTGTCATTCTTGGTGGTTTTATTAGAAAGTGAAGTGTTCTCTTACGTGCCACGAAAATGGAGGAAGCTAAGAACGCGCGTACGGTATTGCGCCGTGCCTTTACAAATAGCCTAACCACACTAGGCCAATATCTCTCTGATCAACCGATATCGAAATTAGAGATTACAGTGAACTTTGAAATATTGACGGAAAAATCTCACGAGTTGGACGCCGTGAACAAAATCATTTTTGATTTCATGGTCAAAGGGAATGAGACGGAAGACGCCATTTCCTCCGAAATCACAGCAGCCGATAATTACAAGGCGAGGTACTTAAGAGCAAAGATAGAGGTCTCTAGAGTACTCAATCCCCCGTTAGATACACAGACACAACGGCAGTTCCGACAAATATCCCCCCCTCCCGCAAGCAATGAATCCAGGCGTTCGTTCATTTTTCCGAAAATCGAGCTAAAGAAATTCAGCGGAGATGTGCGTGAGTGGCTGCAATTCTGGAGTCAGTTCAAGAAGATACACGAGGATGAGACGATAGAAAAGGAAGACAAATTCCAGTACCTTATGCAAGCCATGGTCAGGGATTCGAGGGCCAGCGAACTGGTGAATAGCTTTCCCTCGACTGCTGCTAACTACGATAAGGTAATTTCGGGTTTGAAAAACCGTTTTGGCAAAGACGAGCTGCTAGTAGAGGTCTACGTGCGTGAGCTTCTAGAGTTAGTGTTGAGCAACGCTACGAAATCAAATGAGAAGACTCCACTTTCCAAAATATACGATAAGCTGGAATCGCATTTACGAGCGCTCGAGTCACTTGGAGTGACGTCGGATAGGTGTGCTACAATATTGTACCCCCTAGTTGAATCATCCCTTCCAGAGGAGTTACTACGCACATGGCAGAGGCATAGTAGTACCACGATCGCTGATGTTTCAAAGGATCGGTTGACGAAGCTAATGGAGTTTCTGCAGGCCGAAGTGGAGAATGAAGAGAGGATTGCCTTGGCTGTAGGCGGATTCGGGACGTCATCGGACAAATCTAAGACTAAAGAAGAAAGACGTTTTAAGAAAAGGGGTAAGTCTGATTCAGATGCAGAGATTCCGACAGCAGCTGGACTTGCTGCGCTGAAGGAGAATAAAGCGGTGTCGTATATATTTTGTTCGGGATGTCATGAGAGTGCTCAGTGTGAAAAAGCTAGGGAAATGACTTACGAGAGCCGACAGCAAGCAGTGAAAGATAAGAAAGTGTGCTTCAATTGCCTGAAAACAGGACATAGTTATAAGCGATGCCGATACAATCAAAAGTGCGCGTGGTGTGGTAGGAAGCACGTTTTGATCATGTGTCGTGAAGTGCAACATAAACAGGCGAATCTTGGACAGTCGAGGTCTGAGGAATGTGAGAAGGGTATGGAAAAGGTAAGCCTCACGACCTTGTTGAAGAATCCTGAAGTGTTCGTACAGACATTACGTGTGAAGTTACGCAATGAGAAAACCGGGGTACAGACCCGTGCAATGGCGCTAGACATCCTTGAAAAATGTGATGAGATGATGGGCAGAACGGCTATAGAAGTGCCGCATTTAACAGGGCTACATGACGAGTCACTATTTAGTAGTGCAACTGAGCTAAATCTCGGTGGAGAAGTCACCGACGCCCACATGACCAAGGGAAACCGGCGCAATAGCCGTCTCGAACATGACGACACCATGGATATCGACGAGCCCGAATCACGAGACAGCATCGAACAATCCATTCTTGGAGGTATGGACAGTATCGGAAGGACAGCTAGGTGGGTTGGGATAGGATGTAACGCGGCACGGAACCACGGAAAGTTGGTTCTGTCGGGTACGGGTTCGGAACTGGTTGATGCAGGGTAAGGCGCGCCTACTGCCAGTGGGACCGGAGTTATCCTAAATCCGTGCAGAGAACCATTTGTATACGGGAAAGTCACTTGCTCACCTCAATTGGCGGCCGCTGTGACCGCCGTGGTGAAAGGGGAACGCATGGACTAACGGCCCCTAGGATTAAAGGTGGCATTATGCGATATGCTAAGAGAGGATGTGATGACGCAGCCATCCGGAGTGGACTGGGCCTGGGCGGAAAAAGAGACACCGGTCAAGACTATCATGCCGCTGGATGAGGAAGGGCACTGGCATTACTCGGGCATCGTGGTCGACACGAGTTTTCTCGAATGGGCTGTACGGAATGGGGGCAATATTCCGGTAGGGGTGATTGAGGACATGGAGGTCTGGAAGTTGTGGGATGACAACACAACGGTAATCACGATCGCCGACAATACGGCAGGAACTGACCTCGGCTTAAACACGTGGATATTGTCTCACCTGACCTAACCCCTTGCCTGGGTTTTCGACACATACA
Source organism: Diplolepis rosae (assembly GCA_030998225.1). Lineage (NCBI taxonomy): Eukaryota > Metazoa > Arthropoda > Insecta > Hymenoptera > Diplolepididae > Diplolepis > Diplolepis rosae. Next base: position 6,002,791 of record JAPYXD010000710.1, read on the forward strand.
GAGTTAAGGAGGTGGGGGCATTGAACAACATGACCAGATCGTTCCTTCGGACGGCTGGTCTGGTTGACATAAATGATAAAGCCGATAGAGTGATCTTTGTTGTGCCCACAAAGACGAAGAACAGCGTTGACATAGGCAGGAGGAACTTCCTGGTCACCACCACGAACCATAAGGGAGAATATGACCGGAACAATCCCGTCCAGCTCCACGACCTCGATGAGGCCGTGCGGAATATAATATTCGAAAATTGCAAAGTCCTTACAAATCGAACAAATCGAGAAATATTATTGGAGTGATTCAATCACTGCATTGTCCTGGATACAGCGAGAAAATCAGTGGGCAACTTTTGTCTGGAACAGAATTCAAGAAATCCGTCGGCTGACAGATCCAAGACAGTGGCGTCACGTTCCTGGAGAAATGAACCCAGCAGATCTTCCATCCTGTGGATGCACCGTGAAACAGTTGTTGGAGTCAAAATGGTGGGAGGGTCCAGAGTGGCTCAGGCGACCTCCTGAAGAATGGCCCTCCCGGGAGTACTCACCTGATGAAGAACAAATTAATAACGAGCTGAAAAGGTCTTCGAAAAGCAAAATTCTCACCAAGAGTCACGTGGAGAACACAAAAGTCAATGCATGTCAGGAGATTAAGATCAGTTGGTATCTTCAGTACTTTTCCACGTACCTCAAAATAATCCGCATGACAGGCTGGATGATTAGATTTATCCATAACGCGCGGAATCAACTAGAGATGAGGAAACAAGGTGAGTTGTCACGTGAAGAGATATTGGAGGCTGAATTTTCTATTTTCAGGATGGTGCAACAGGAGAGCTTCAAAGATGTGACAGACGAGAGAATTAAGGACCTGAATCCGTTTGTTGATAAAAGGGTATTAATAAGGTTGAAAACCTTCATCTCAAACCGAAAGGACAAAAAATTCTTTTCGACACCCTATAGTGCTTGATCCCAACCACGAGTTTGTTGGTAAGCTTATCGAACACCAACACAGACTTTTAAATCATGCGGGTGTACAAATTCTGTTGAACAATTTGAGAGAGCGGTTCTGGCTATTGGCTGGAAGGAGGACTTTACGAGCGTTTGTCAACAGGTGCATTATCTGTAAGAGATACAAAACGACGCATTTGGAATCGGCACCAACAGTGCATCCAGAGGACCGAGTAAAGGATGCCAAAGTTTTTGAGGTGGTGGGGATTGATTACGCAGGGCCTGTATATCTTAGAGAAGGACAAAAGGCCTGGATTAGCTTGTTCACGTGTGCTGTGTACCGGGAAATCCACCTCGAACTGGTTACCTCATTGTCGACAGAGGGATTTCTGGGAGCATTTAGGAGATTCATCGCTCATCGAGGAAGACCCAGTATAGTCTGTAGTGACAACGGAACCAATTTTGAAGGAACTAACAATCTGTTACGAAAGGTAAACTGGACGAAGATTGAAGAATACAGCACTATTCGTGGGATTGAATGGAAATTCAACCCCCCTACCGCTGCTTGGTGGGGAGGTTGGTGGGAGCGCATGGTGCGCGTAGTCAAAGACTCCCTAAGAAAGATTTTAAGGAAGGCTTGATCTGGACCAATTAGAAAAGATCGACCAAAGGAAGAGGTTTCGATATCGGCAAAAGGTACGTGAGGATATGCGTCATCGATTTCGATCGGAATATCTCGGTCAGCTGTCAAGGAAGAGGCCACAAGGAGCGAGTGATCGTGTCCCTCGAGTGGGAGAAATTGTGTTGCTAGGCAGTGATAACACTAAAAGGCTGAATTGGCCTTTAGCGCGTGTGATAAATGTTATTCCCGGGAAGGACAACAAAGTGCGTGTGGTGAGACTGAAAACGGCCCTTGGTGAACTGGTGAGGCCTATTCAGCGAGTGTATCCACTTGAAATCTCTAGCCCTGTACCGGCAGAACAAATAAAAAGGGCCAAGGAAAAGAAAGTTGATCTTTTACATAAGTCTAAACCCATGAGTGAAATCCGATTCGTTGACAAGCAATTAATTAAAGAGACCAGTGTGAATCAAAAGGCACTAACACGCACTAGGAGCGGACGACTAGTAAAAGCTCCCGAGAGATTATAAAGTAGTATTGAATAGTTTTGTTTACAATTAGTTAAGGGAACACTACGACAGTCTAACGTATGTAATGAATTATCTTATTATTTTGTATGTTATTATTTAGTTCTACCAAGTGATTTAATGTATCTTTTGAGAGAGACATTGCGCATTTTAATCTCTAAGAATTTTATGGTAATTGTTGAATTGTACCAACTCAAGGTGGGAGGATGTTGTGAATCAAAATAAAATAAAATATGCTCATCGTGAGAGTTCGATGATAGATAGTCGAACGGCACCTTCGATATATCGAAGATCCAGCTTCGTCTTACTTCCGCTCAAGCATGAGAACAAGCAAGTTAGGGAATTCTGTCTGTGCGTAAATAAAGTGGATTGTTATACTTAAAAGTGCACATTTTCGTTCTTTCGAGACACCCACCAATAAATATATAGTGTCCATCACACAAAATTTGTTTGATTCAAACAAAATACCTTTGGACCAAATAAATATTTGCTCGAATCAAATAAATTTCTGCTTTAAATCAAACAAATTATATCTTTGACCATATATCAATGCATTAATTTCTTTGTTTAGAAGAAAAATTAATTTGATTCAAACAAATATTTATTTGGTTCAAAGATATTTTGTTTGAATCAAACAAATTTTATTTCATTTAAACAAATCATTTCTTTAAATCAAAGAAAGTCGTTTAAACAAATTATTTTATTTGATTCAATCAAATATTTTTTCTCAGTGAATAATAATTTGTCAATACTGTGAAATACTTGTAAAAAAGTAATTATTAAAATTTGATAGTGCACTTTTTGGGTTTTTTCGATATCCCTAAATAATAATGAAAGTTTTCACATTGCTTCAGAGGGAACATGGAAATTATCAAGAATCAGGAAAAAGACAAAATTTCCGAAGATGCAGTTACCAGTGTAACAAATGAAAACGATAATCAGGGAGCAACACTTGTGAGCATCGCTCCCGATGAGTTAGCAGTACCTCCGAAAAAACAATTTGTAAATAAAATGACGCAGGTAGAAATATTGTGTGAGTGCAACATTCCAAAACCAATGATGATCGACCAATGTTGCGAGACAAATGATATGACTTTTGACAATACGAAAAGTACGGTCTTCGATTTAGTAAAAAACGATCAAAAACTGAATACTCTGACAGGTATTCCGACATTTCAATTGCTTGATTCTTTGACAAAATGCATGGAAAAATTAGAATTGCTTCCAGGCTCTCAAAAAAAAAACGAAAATGTCGGCAAAACTTCGAATTCTTTTAACTTTTATGATCCTGAAAATGAATTTGTCATATCGAAGTGTCGCAATAATTTTCAGCATATCGTCTGTTTCTGTGAAATCGCATTTCCTCGACTCTCTTCTGAAACTTACAAATATATTATCCGTTGTATTGTTTTAGATTGTACTGAAATTTCGCTCCAGAAATCGAAATGCCTTCAATGTCGTTTAAGAACTTACTCTCATTACAAATCTAATCACACTGTCAAATTTTTGATAGGAATTTCACCGACAGGATTAATTACATATGTCAGCAATGCTTACGGAGGCCGTGCATCTGACAAACAAATTTTCAATCAATCAAAACTATTGGAACTTATGTTGCCTAATGATGCAATCATGGTAGACAAAGGATTTCTTATCGAGAAAGAATGTCCACTTTACAACGTAAAATTGATAAGGCCTCCTTTCTTAAAAAAAAAACAAACAATTTTCCAATGCAGAAGCAGAAAAAACTGCTTCGATCGCTGCTGCACGTGTTCACGTCAAAAGAACCATACAGAGACTTAAAATTTTTTAAATTTTAAAGGAGACAATTCCACACAATATGAAAAGTCATGCCGATTGCATCATGATTGTAATTGCCGGAATTGTAAATATTACTCAACCAATTTTGGCTGCTGATAAATTTTAGGCATCCAAAAAATAAGTGTAAATGCAATCTTTGTAATTTAAATTGTCGACTACACTACAAAAGTATGCATTATTTTGGTCACTAAACTCGAGTATATAAGTCTGTTAATATTCTTTAATGAAAACCCTAGTCGACCCGGTTAAGAGAACGGTCAGAGAACAGTCTCTCTCCCTCTCAACCGGGTCCGCTGGGGAAGAAATTAATGTATCATAGCAATGAAAATTCATTTTGAAATCTCGTTAAGAATGACAAATTTTAAAAAAATTTCTCAAAAAAAAAACATTAGATCGATAACAATCTCCGACGAAAAATCCTCTCCGTGATAGATATCGGTTTGTAAAAAATGTTAAATTAAATTAAATTTCTTTAGTCAATCAATAAATGAAAATGTATCGTTGAAGTAAATGTAAGTGAATAATATTACATTTAAATTGCACGAAGAAACTAAATATTAATTATGAAAAATTGCAATTGCGTTTCATTGTTTTTTGCACTTATTCTTCACGCGAAAAATTTTGGGATGTAAATTTTATGTTAATAACTAAGAAAATCAATTGAAATGTTTATTATCAATAGAATTTTTTTTTCCTTACCGATACAAGTGTTTTGTTTCGAGTAATGCATATTATTTTTCATAGCAACTGTTTTGAGAATTTGATATTCGGTACCTGTAGAGCGGGTCGAAACTGCGGTTTGTAACCCTACCTACCCTACATTATACTATGTATTGGCACTAACAGCAAATGTAAGATTTTGATCGTGAAGTCGCTATCTAGATGAGTTTTCAATTAAGGGTTGCTTTTCAGTGATGGAGATTGTTTTTTAAAGAATGATTTTTCGGTATTTCAAGAGCCCGAAAATAGCCGAAAATTCGGGTATAGTTAGTTTTTTAAACTATAAGATTTTTTTATACTAGAGCTGCTAACTGGTCGGGCAGTCAGCACCTCCACCTAAAATTTGATTTTTTGAGAAAAATACAAGAGGCCAAAAATCGGCATCACCTCCCAAAATTAGCTCATAATTAGCCCATAAATGTGGCATAAAATAAATAGTGATATTCCGTTGTGTAGGTGCCAGCTGATCGGACCTCAAGCTGTTCCCCGATTTGCTCATGTTACCAAACCGTTCTAGAATGACGAAGGAAACGTGTTTCCATTGCAGTAAGACATGTATTATATAAACAAATGCAAAATTTTTATAAATATTCCTAAATCTTATCAAAATATGATATACATTAATTTTTAAAACGTTCTTGTAAGAAGCTACACATTTTTAAAATTTTACGACTATTTTGTATCATGTTTGATCCCATGGTAAAATCCAGGAAAAATTTTTATGTGAAAAAAGGAACGCTTCCACTCCGCTGGGTATCGAGCCCAGGTCCTTTCGATTGACGGTCGAATGCTCTATCATCTGAGCTACGGAGGCTCTACACAACTTTTCTCACAGAATCTATTTAGGCCAATTTGGCTAAATTATAAAAATATCTTGATCACGAGTTGAAAGAAGACCTTATGGCTCAACAGTTTCCATCTTACCCCTAGACTTTACTAGAGGTATTACAAACACGAAGAAACATGATAAGTGATAAAAAATGTTAACGCTTTATTTCATAAAGAAAAAAGATTCTATGTGACAATCTTCTTTATAATATAACGAAAATTTATTGACCAAAACACAAAAAAAATTTTAATGTGTCTAAATCCGAGAAAATTTAATTTGTAATTAAATTAATTGAATATTTCTCAATAAAAACATGTAAAACCAAAAAAAAACAAAAAAAGGCCATGGCAAGTTTGCCCTAAGTAGGGCAATCGTTAGCAACAGCGTTACGTGCTTCTCCTGGCTCATGCTAGTTTCCCAAACTAATTCCATGGGGAAAAAGTGTCAAACTCGCAAGTACCTCGTTAGGCTACGAATTTGAATTCTGTACGGGATTGAAAAAAACACATGTGCTTTGTTTTCCCGTCAAAAACATGAAAAAAAATATTCAACGCGATTTTAATTTTCGATTATAAATTTGACGTGGAATACCCTATATACATGATTATAAATCCATAAATAAGATATGTCCAGGGAATTAGCACTGCCATTTTGTTTTTTTGAAAAAACAAAAGTTTTCTTCTTTTTGGAAAAAATAAAAGTTCTGCTAAATTTTAATAGGCGTGCACAATAAATCTCTTGAAAAATTTATTCAAAGATTATTGTTTTCCAAAATGAGTTCACTTTTGTAAATTTGTAAATTTGTTAAAACATGTAATTCAGAAAAACGAGAATTTCAATAAAATAAAAGCTCTGCTAAGTTGTGCTAGATTAGAACAATAAATGATGTCTCGTACAATTTTGCCCCAGACGCGTTTAATTCCTATAAAATACAGTAGTTTCGTACGAAACTTAAAAAAACATTTATCATCAAAAACATTGTTTAATAAAAAGATGTATACTTTATAAGTATCAATTCTTACAGTAGATTTGTAATAATTAATATAGTATACAATTTTTTACATTTTGATGACAAAAGATAAGGTAAATAAACTCTTTCTCTTCCAAATTATGTTAATAAATTGATATTATGTTTATCGATTTACATCTTCTAGTTGTGCTAGGTCAAAGATAAAAATAATTTTTTTATTTGCGGCAACATTTTTTTTTTTTGGTCAGAAGCCATTATTTTGAATAATTATCGGATTAATTTCACTATACAGTATTCACACGTTTGACTCGTATTTGAGGGTTCTGATGAACAGACTCGCTCAATGCTTAAAGACGAATAGAAGTAAGATTCAATTATTTTCAAGACGTGAAATGTGTCTAAGTCGCAGAATTTTTTTTTTGTACATTCTTGTCACGTATGCAAAGATTGTAGATTTGTGTAAAATTTGAAATATACCTTTTCTAACATATCTCTACGCTTCTTGAACCCCTGAATCCGAAAAAAAAAGTTTTTCTAACCCTGTCTGTCCATCTAACGTTGTTGTATGCCGACAACAATTCGCAAAAAGATAATAATTAGACCATGATAGGCTCCGATAGACTTTAGTATTGGTGATAAGTATAGGATATAAGTATTGAAGTGAGTTGCCTAATTATATAATTATTAAATTACTTTGAGAAATTAAATTCGCTGACCTCGTCAGCAACGTTGTTGGAAAATCTAGAACTTATAAAATTTATGTGTAATTATGAACAATACATTTTTCCTCGACTCTCACAATAGGGGGTGCTTTTTGAATGAATATCAACTTTATATGTGCGTCCTCATATTATCGCAAACTCTAATATAAATAATGGAAAAAGTAAATATCTCCTTTTCTGCAAGTTTTTTTTTCTATGCGTTGAAAATAAGATTGATCAAATTTTACATAATTTACAAGTCAACTTATATTCAATTTTGTATTTATTACATTTATCAGATGAAATAGATTTTAATGTTGGAAAAAGTAGAACGATTATACTCTACTGGTGGCTTTCTCTCGAATTATTGAAAAAGTAATGTTCAACAAATCATTTAAATTGATTCAACTATTTCGAATACAGAGAATGGAATTGCAGTGAGAGATATAATTTTCATTACTAAATAATAAATTACCTGCTCGATAGTTGTTGTTTCAGACCTAAAAATTGATAAATGAATATTTCTGAAACGAACAAACACAGCAACATTAATTTATCGTGAATTTCGAAAGAAATATATCCGAATGATCTCGTACAATAATAAGCTTAGATATATATATCTAAACCTGAATCAGTGAACGGCCACTGATTCGCAGTGACTATTCACTGATGGCAGCAGCTATAAGTCTTTCATTCAGAATCAGTGAAATAGATTGAACTCACTTATTGAATCAATGAAAGATTCAGGTGGGAGTAATAAAACCAGCAATATATTTTAAGGATCAATGAACTCGTTTATTTTAAGGCTAAATAACACTTAAACGAAATTACGTAATTATTATTATTTTTAAGGGACGATAAATCAGTAAAGTGTAGATAACAGTTTTGAATTCGCCAATTCAAAAGCTTTGTTCAAGTGACGCATTCACTGATTCCTCAGTGAAATCAAAACAGGGCACTGATTCATCAGTTGATACATTTTACACTGATTCAGGTTTAGAGAGTACTTACAAAAAATGTGTACATTGAATACCAAGCTGTTGCTGAAGACCTTTAGGTACAAAATCGAAAAAAGCGTTCAATGAAATTCATCGTTAAGTTGAAAACATTCGATACATCATATCTAAGCACAGTCAATTTGTCATAAAGACTGAGTAAAATTTTTTTGTGATATTTAGAGTTTCACAATATAATCGTAAAGGACAACTATACATCGTTATACCATACACGGTGAACATGTAAAGTTGATATCCATTGTGCAGCTCTCGTTTTTACGAAGAAAACGATTTTTTCTTCAAAAAATCATAACTTGGAAACAAAAAATTTTAGCTGCTAGAGATTCAGCAGAATTGAAACTGAAGGTGTCTTTTTCATGCGAAAAAAGTTTGAGAAAAAAAAAAATACATTTTTCGAGATATTGAATTAAAAAAAAAAATTTCAATTATTGTTTATTGCTAAATACAAAATTAATAACAATCAACAAGCAATTGTTTACAACTGTGTTCGGTAGTTCAAATTATCACAAACATTTAACAGTGAAAATTGTTAAAATCGTTTAAAATTGATGGCAGAAGTGATATCAAAAAATGTATCACCACTAAATGCAGTCTCCTTTACTGCCTTTTCAAACGATTCGTTATGCTATAAGATTTGCCGAAAACTAAGGATTAGTTTTTATTGGCCTCAAATTTAATTGATGAGCATGGGTACTTGAAAAAAGATCTCACTCGTCAAATACTCATTGACATATTGCCCAAAGAATTTAACATCACATGTACTTTGCGCTTTTATGGCCACAGAAGAAATAAAGATTTCGACGTTATTTATGGCATCTGTAGATACAAATCTCATGCCCAAAGGTTTAAATTCGACATTAGCTACTTTGATAACGGTCCAGTAACACTCTTCGTTTATAGCGATGCAGCTGGAAATTTTACGTAAAACAAATAAGGAATTAGCTGGAGATGGTAATATGCAAAATTTAAAGTTGCTTAGTACGTATCAGAAAGCGAAATCGGAACAAAATTGCAAGTATGATTTAAGATTGAAATCGAATCATGTTGGTGACTTGGTACAGCAATGTTTTGATGATCGTAAAACAAGTGATCCTTATTTGCAACAAGTGGGGATGCCATTATTTGCGTTAATGTACTCAAAAAGTCAGTTACATTTAATTGACTGTGAAAAAATTTGGGTACTACATCTTGACGCCACAGATTCGGTTCTTCGAGAGCCAGATGGTGAAGAATGTAAACGCATATTGTACTACGCCCTTGTGGCAAGGTTTATGAATTCGACGATACTTCTGAATATATATCTTATATATTTATAATATATATATAATATATATATAATATATCTTCTGAACATGATACTACATCAATTAGTCACTTTCTAAAAGACTACCGTAAGTTCGTAGTACAAGATGGATACAAATGGCTAACATTTGCAGTTGTTGTAGTGGACTGGAGTTGGGTACTCATCCACGGGTTACTGTTTGAATGGAATCATATGGACATTCAAACGTACCTCAAGGTAGCGTACAACTGTGCTGAAAAAAATATTTCATTTCCTAAAGATGTAGTAATCATCCACACTTGCTGTTCACATTATATGCATCGAGCAGCTGAAAATTTAGATAGAAAGTTCCCAGCGTATTAGATTGCATAGAATTTATGATACTCAGTAAAAAGTTATGTGAATTAGATACAGTTTTTTAATTAACTGTTTCAATCCTTCTGTCACCCGATGTATCATTTGCAGGTAAGGGATTGGAGGAGTTGAATACTTTTCATAAGGCAGGTTTTGCAGAAATCATGGGAAATGAAAGTAATTTTGACGTAGAACTGACGTTTGACGATGATGGTGACAAGGATGGTATTGCCATCAATTCGCCATTCTTTTTTCACTTCTGCAACATTTTCCAAAGATTGGAAAGCAACATGAGATTATTAATTGATGAGGAAGAAACCCACAACTAAATTTTACAATCCTGGAGTGGCTAAACTTATTTTGAACCATTTCATGCCCTTTATAATAATGGCCACAGCCATTTTGTTCGCCGATTTGTTGCCTGAAGTCTCGCGATTGAGTAACGCTTATGTCAAAGCCCATTTCAAAACCGTTAAAGATACAGTCTTACGTAAGGAAACACATTTGCCTACTGCTCGTTTTATTCGAAAATTAATAAAATACTACCAGCGAGTTAGTGCACGAAGAAAAACAAAAAGTGTTATTAAAAAATCGTAAGGGAATGAAACCTCTATACCCTCGGAATGAAAAGAAATTCAATACAAAAATCGAGGAAAATGAATCTACCGATTCAAAATGTGACGAAATTGAAGCAATTCCAGCTCCCTTAGATCCTTCTCTCAAAGAAAGTTGGAATAAAAATAGAAGAGGAAGAAAAAGGAAAGCTGAAAGTCACTTAGAATGCCCTAGTTTTAAAAAAAGTACTCAATCGCAAGAATCCAAATCAGATAAGAAAAAGAGGAGAGCTTCTGAGAAGAAAAGGGTTCCTGTTTGTAAAAAACAAAAAATGCAAACCAAACAAAGCAGTATAAATAGTAAAAGTAAAGCTCAAGACTTTTAAGCACATGATATAGGCATGCTACCCCAAAGTTCGTTTCAGTCGCAAGCGACCAAAATAATCTCTGAAACATGGGACAACGCGTCGCTATCAATATATAACCAAAGATATAATTCCATCCATGAACTGGCACTGCAAAATGGACTGATGCGTGATATATCTTACTATATAGACAACAAAGTGGAAGAGGATATCCCTTTTGGGGCCTATAAACCAAGGGCAGACTCACCAATACTTTCCCTTGTGCCTGAATTACATGTTTCTCTAAACGCTTTTCAGACACTAAAAGGAGATAAATGGATTGATGGATCTGTCATTAATGCATACATCATGAAGTGTGATTTAGATTGGCATGACATTTATTATATGCCAACATATTATACGAGGTGTAACTTTGGAAGTAATGATGCGAATATTCCAAAAGAATTCCGAATGTACGACGTACATTTACCGATTTCAGGTACAATTCTTATGCCTTACCTGTTCAACGTTCAATGGCGTATTTTTCTTATAAACTGCAATAAACATTCGCTTACTTTGGTTGATCCAATTCGAGTAACGAAGAAAAGAAGTTACAGTTTTAAATTAGAGGAAATCAGAGTTATAAGGAACTTTAAAAAATTCGTTTCTGATTGTCCGCAAACATGTTCTTTCTATAAGCTCCGTCGCGTTGATTGGAAAGGAGAACAATGGACAAAATGTAGACCTTTCCAGAATGATAGTTATAATTGTGGAGCGTTCATTTTCTACTATATGCAGTGTATTGGGAATAATAGTGAAATGGAATTTACTTTTAACCCTGCAAATTTCCGGCGTAGAATTGCAGAATTTCTCATTGAACAATCAGAAGACATGGAAAGATATTGCATTCACTGTTTTGTGGTTAACTCGAACCCTAATGGGGATGAGCCTGTGATGTGCACTTTCTGCAGACGATTTGCACATAGCAGTTGCATTCCTGGAGAGAATAAAACAATTGCAGAATGGGCGAGCGAATCTGCTCAATACATATGTATTCTCTGCAAAGTACGTCCAAGGAGTTGGATGAAATATCCTCGTCAGCTTATGAGACTTACAGAATGAGAAGATATACTTCAAAGATTATGCTAATGAATACCCAGATTGCACGAGTCTGTCTACATAATGAGGATTGGTGACTAATCTTTTTATGTACTTATATAACATTAACAGATCTGGGCTGTTGTTTTTTTACCTTCAACATTTACCTTTAAAAGAAACAATTAGCTGCTCAAAACTGTTCACGCAGTTATCGAGCGCAACATTTAGCTGCTCATAACTGTTCACGCAGTTATTGAGCGCAACATTTAGCTGCTCATAACTTTTCACGCAGTTATTAAGCGCAACATTTAGTTGCTCATAACTGTTCACGCAGTTATTTAGCGAAAAATTTAGATGCTCATAACTGTTCACGTAGTTACTTAGCGCAACATTTAGCTGCTCATAACTGTTCACGCAGTTTAGTAGATATATATATGTATATATATACAGGGTGTCTAAAAAGTCCCGGTACGGTTGGATATTTCTTCAGGTAAAATATATTCCAAAAAAGTGAAGGTCATTCCTGAAGTAAATTTCAACGAGGAATACAATGGTGACCTTCATTTTGACCTTCGTGGCTTTTTGAAGGTCAACTTTGTTTTTTTAAATGGAAATCCCCTTTTTTTACATCTGCAATCGATAGAGCGGAAAATTCTACGTTCAGATACGTACCCAAGTCATAGGTCAATTGTAACGTTCCAGGTCAATTAGAGGTTATTTGAAATAAACAAAGTTTTCCAAGAGGTAAGCGCAATTCCTGAAGTATTTTTCAACAGGGAATTCAATGGTGACCTTCATTTTGACCTTGAAGTTGACCTTCATGTCTTTTTGAAGGTCAAATTTTTTTTTTTTTTTTTAATGGAAACCCCCTTTTTCACATCTGCAATCGATAGAGCGAAAAATACTACGTTCAAGGACGTACCCAAGTCATAGGTCAATTGTAACGTTCAAGGTCATTTAGAGGTTATTTGAAATTAACAAAGTTTTCAAAAAGGTCAGTGTAATTGCAGGATCTGAGGAGATGCAGATGGACATAGCCCAAGCATTTGTTAAAAACCCACACCTTAGTTTACGTCAAGCTAGTGATGAGCGTGACGTTGCTTCTGAGACAGTGCGAAATATTTTAAAAAGCATTAATTTCCATCCTTACAAAGTTCATCTGGTACAAGAGCTCAATGAAGACGATCCTGATCGTGGGATTGAATTTTGTAAAATTATGATGGACAGAATTGATAGAGATCCTCTTTTCTTATACAATACAGTATTTTCAGATGAAGCTACTTTCACTTTAAAAGGTGAAGTTAACAGGCAAAATTGTAGATATTGGTCCGACACAAATACTGATTGGATGTTGGAGAGTCACACACAATGTCCACAAAAGATTAATGTTTGGGCCGGTATCTTGAATGATACATTCATAGGCCCTTTCTTCATCGATGGTAATCTCAATGTCCGTGCATATGCATATGAAAACTCTATGATGTTCAATCGCGTGGGTTAATGAAGGATAAGATCAATTTAGAATTAGGAGTACGCCACACGTACGGTTTATTGCCTCTATTGTAATGACCCACTACCTGCTTTCGGGTTCGACTTCGAGCTGACTGTCAGAAGTTGTTGGACCAATTCGTCTCATATCTGAGACGCAGAAATTCTGATTTCTTGCAAGTTAGACCAATTTATGCAACCGCAGAAATAGCGAAATCTCAGGTTCTATGCATTTCTAGTTGACATTTTGATATGACATATGGAGCTGAAACTTTGCTTTATTATCCATGCGAAATTACGAATCAAAGATGAGGTTTAGCTTGAAGCAATTGAGCATTCAAATAGACTCTAATTTGCAGAAAATTTTATGTTTTTCGTTTACATAAAAACCCGACTTCCCATTCAACGCCAGCTTTCTTATACGATTCATTAGCTTTGTGTAGATTTTCTCTATCAAATAGAGGTTTAAAAGTTCAAAAAATAGGAGGCCGTCATAGTTTTTTTCGACCGTCTCCTAAGTCAATTTATTGCTTACGATTGGGAAATTTTGTGTATAATATAGGCAATCTGTTTCATGCTACCAATGTTTGCTTCATCATTTATTCTGTTTGTAAAACACTTTGAAGACTCAATCTGTTGGTCCTCTAGTAACATTAAGATTGAAAAGTTACTTTTTTCGAAAATTAACTTTATTTCAACTTGTTATTTTTATACAAAGTAACGTAACTTACCCAGAAATGCATATAAATAAAGTATGATGTAAGGTCATACTTTCTGCATGCAAGGAACGCATGTTTTTCAAAATATTTATGACAAATTTGTGCAGTCATTCTAAATCATTGCTCATAAAAGATTAATTAGAACATACTCAGTATTCATAATTTTTCACTCTATCACATTCCCAAAACAGTATGTTTGATTCGAATTCCATACTTCAGATTACTTTTTTATTAAAATTACAGCTACTTTATCGGCATTTCACCATTCGCGTCCTCATATGTGACATTACACTCATATGATGTGTTCCACGAAAAAACTCTATGATGTTCAATCTCATGGTTTAATTAGGGATAACATCAATTTTGAATTGAGAGTACGCCGCACGTACGCTCTATTGCCTCTATTGTCATGACCAACTACCTGCTTTTGTGTTCGACTTCGAGCTGGCTGACAAAAATTTGGGACCCTTCGACTTATAGCATACATGCAATCTTTGCGGACTTCGCATATGTAGGTTTAAAATATGAGAAGAGTTTTTTACGAACATTTTTTTTTAACCTCGAAGTCATAAAATTTTCGTCTGTCCCAAGGGTTTTATGCGTGTAAATTTCATCCCGAACTGAGTTATAAAAGTCCTTCGGTTTATAGAGGTACTATTTATTGCTGCTATTGTCTTCTTCCGTTACCTGTTTTAGGATTAAATTTCCGTCACGTACAAAAATTTCCTTCCTAATATTTTGTCTCACAATTCGTCACAAGTTTGGGTTTGAGACGTCTCAAACTTCTATATTATTAAATATTTCATCTTTTTACAAGGACTAAAAATTTCCGAATAACGCTTTGATTGACAAAGCTGAAAATTTGTCAAAAACTGATCTGTTGTCTCGTAAGTCCAAACTTAGAAAGACTCAAAATTTTGCAATTGTATTATTTTTTAAGTACTCAAACATCTCTTCAATCTTGAGAATACTTCCAGAAGTTTGGTTCAATTTGTCTCATCTTATAACATTGAAAAAAGATTTAAAAACTTCAAAAAAATGTTTTTGTTCAATTTCGAATCAATAAATATTCAATGTCTGAAATCGATATATTAAGTGAATGATTATCAAGCTCTATGAATCAACTGCTTTAATAAGACAATTTTTCTTCTCTGCAAGGCATTTCAATTTTCAAATTAAAAGTCTGCGCATATGATACAAAAACTTGAGATGAAAATACTTTTATTATAGAATTTGAATTATACTATATTTGCATTTTTTAGTTACGTAAGTCAACTACTCCAATTAAAAAATTATGTGAAAAACATTTTATTTAAAAAAAATTAGACACATTAAATTACGGTTAAAAATCTGCATTTATAGATTCATGGTAAAAGCAGGTCAAAGATTTTAATCTTACGTTTTAGTGGCGTATGCACAGACTTTTACTCAAAACAATGGAATACTTGATAGAAAGGCAAAATTTTCTTTTTACTGCAATTGATTAAATTTATGAAGTAAAATTATTGTTCAATTAATGTTTGCACTTGAACTTTTAAACATTCATCAATTCAAAATTGTACTAAAAAATTTGATCTCCATAAAATTTTGCATTTGACTGATTTTGTAAAATTGTTGAAACGTTTAAACACCGATCGTAATGGAATTCAAAGTTCATAAATGCTTAGAGTTTTATATCGAGATATTAACTACAACATTTTTGAATTTTATAAATCCACTACAAGATTCAGAAAGGTATGGGTAACTTGTTTTTTTCAGTCATCGTTAAAGCGCCTTAATTTTTATAATAATGATTTGAGTAGTATATATGACGTGCCTGGGCACACAATGAGGGTTATTGCGCGACAATGCTCGCAGGAGATCGAAGCCAAGGCGTAGTCGAGGTGTAGCCAACGCATGGTCGAGGCGTAGCCGACACGTAGAGCTGAGGCAAAGCCGAGACAAAGCCGAGACAAAGCCGAGGCGCGATCAGTCCTGCGAGCATTGTCGCGAGTCTCGTAATTTCCCGAATTGTTTGCATTGGCACGTATTCTATTTTATGTGCCTCAGCCGCGGAAACTCGTTTTTCCGTTACAGCTGAGTGTAAAGCAATGTTGTATATTCCGTTACAGAGGAATACAATGTAGAAATTGAACTGCGCATGAGCATTATAGTCTTACAGCGGAACGCAATCTATTTCATATTCTTCTTCTTCTCACTTCTTCGTACAGCGGAACGCAATCTATTTCTTATTCTTCTTCTTCTCACTTCTTTTTCGTACAGCGTTAGCACTGACTACTACACAAGACCGATAAAATAAAAATGGCCGGGACTAGTCGCCAATTTGCGCCCGCTTCGTACAACTAGCGCAGCAAACAACTACAATAAGTACTAGATTAGATTCCAATGTACGCATAAAAACTCGCATCCGCACCACAGTCACATAAAATAGAATATGTGCCAATGCACACAATTCGAGACATTGCGAGACTCGCGACAATGCTCGCAGGACTGATCGCGCCTCGGATTCGTCTCGGCTTTGTCTCGACTACGCCTTGGCTTCGATCTCCTGCGAGCATTGTCGCTCGTCACGCAATCACCCTCATTGTGTGCCTAGGCACATAATATACTATTATGTGACTGCGGTGCGTATACGAGTTTTTATGCGTACACTCGAATCTAATTTAGTATTCATCATGATTCTCGTCCATTACACATGATATTTCGATATTTTCGTGGGATTTTTCCGCCCCCACCACGTTCCCATGTGGGAGAAACACATGCTAACGTGGCGTGTCAGTGTGTCGGCTCTTCTACACGCTCTTGATGACAACCACTTTGATTTTATCGATCTTGTGTAGTAGTAGCAATACACAACATTGGGCTACTCTCAACTGTAGCAAAAAAACGAGTTTACGCACCGGAGGCACATACAATATTTTTCCTAATACATTATACATAACATAAAACTGAAAATATAAATTATGAACTGAAATTTTATGTTCATCTCATCCTGATAGAAAATATTGTTACAATTGAAAAATTTTTAAATGTACAATATTGGTAAGAAGTATAAAAATTTGAATGGGAAATTATATTTTGATTCAAATTTTATACATTTATTCTCATTAAATTTCACTAGAAGTTTATTTTTGAAGTGTTGAAATCCTCATGAAATTTTCCAAGTTGAAACTGATGTGTATTTCATGCAGACTTTCTTCAAGAAATCGAAGAAGTGTTATTTCTTGAATTACATACTTCGTAAATTAAAATTTTTCGTCTGCTTCACGCCTGTTTTGCACGTACTCGAGAAAAATACAATTCTTAATTTCGACAGTTTCGACTCGATAAATGAAAGCGTAAATTCTAAAAATAACTTGAAAACTCAAGCATTGTAACGAAGTCCGTCTTCGTGCACCTTCGGCTTTACGCGAAGCTGGTGACCGCAGCGTGTAGAAGAGCCGACACACTGACACGCCACGTTAGCATGTGTTTCTCCCACATGGGAACGTGGTGGGGGCGGAAAAATCCCACGTTCTGGAGACACTGCATACAAATGATATAACTCAAGGTCAATCAGCGATTCCAGGACCATACATTGCCCCCTCTTCTTTCTCATTTCCTTCATTGTCTACGTCATACATATTAAAGAAAAAAATCGATTTTTCGGACCATCTCGGGTAGAATACCCCCTTAAATTAAATTTTTCTATAAACTATATTTGCCGGGAATGAATATTTGATTTCAATGTTGACAATAAGAAATGCTACAACCATGGACCATAATTTTTATTTTAAAATATATGTAATAGACAAAGAGATAGAGTATATTCATTTTAGTCTTTAATAGAAGAATTACATGAAATTAATTGTAAAGCTGAAATACAAGAAAATAATTGTATTAAATCATTTATTGTATTATTAATAACACGGCCCACTTTGGCGCCATATCAGTCTCTCTTGAAGCAATAGCTTTCTTCCGCGACAGACGGCATATACAAAATTTAGAAAACACAGATAAATTGAAGTGCTTAATGGAAAAAGGTAATATTAACCACCTTTAAGGGGTTGGGAAATGGAAAAGTAGGGAGATTAGGGCGTGGATTAGTTTTTTAAAAGAACCAAAAAATTTCTCGGTAAAGCAGTCATTCGCTGACTTTTAGTCAGTCAGTTTTTAGAAAAACAAATACAAAAAGCATTTCTCTCACTTCTTCAAAGTTCGGTTGTTCGGTTGTTTTAATAAAGTCAAAATTTCAAGTCTCAATCAGTTTTTATTCTTCGCGGTTGAATTTTTTTTAATTCGCGTCGCTCTAAAGAAACTTTCGGTCCAACCAGTTCCAGATCTACAAGAGACAGACCATTCCTATCTTCGGTTGAGGCTCCTGAGGCTTTTTCTTCAAAATAAAGAAAAGTAATTGCCAATTTTTGTTGCTGTCTCTACCTTTTCCTTCTTACGTTTGTTAAAGTTACATTTAGTCTGTTTTTTTTATCGAGGGATAATTTCTTTATCCTCCAAGGATCCAATCATCCAATTCACAAATAATTTACCCTAGGTTAAGGAGCTTTTTCTAAAGGGTCCCAAGCTATTGAGTGAAAGCTCAGGCTTAAAAATTCATTTAATTTAATATTTGTGTGATATCCCTAGGACGTCACATAACAATTTTTGGAGGCCCCGGAGGGATGCTTTAGAAAAGCTTTTTAAAATTTTGCGTTCGATACTTTTTTTTATTTTTGAAAATATAAATTAAACTAACACTTTCTTTTTAACTACTAATTACAAAATCTGAGAGCGACCGTGATTTTCTCGTTCAGAAATATAATAATAATAATAAAAGGGGAATGACGAGCGAAATGATATAAAAAACACCATATTTGAAAATTTATATTAATGAAATTTTACTAATTATATGAAAGATCATAAAATTATAAATCTAAAAATCCATTCAATTTTCTATGTAAGAAAAAAAATAAAACAAATTCTAATAAATTTATTGAAAATCATGAAACTCTAAATCTTTGAAAAACAAAAATAATTCAAGAATCTACTAAATCTACGAAAATTATCAAGTTCTAAATCCAAAAATCCATTGACTTTACTATATGCTTGAAAGAAACGAAATGAAATTCTAATAAATCTATGAAACATTCTAAATCTAAAAATTACAAAATCTGAAGAACCATTGAATTTATTATATCTGTGGAAAAAAAGAGACGAAATTATACCAGAACCAACTAATAATGGGAAGAAAGAAAAAGATAAAGATGAGCCTCAGCCTCCAGTATTGCAAATGCCATTTCAAACCCTGTACTTGATTTCTGACTTAATTAAAGAAGACATTATACATCAATGGCTGCTAACTGAATTTCATATTAACCCTTCTTTATATAGAGAGTATAATGAGAAGTCTCGATCTGAGAAAGGACTTTTTATCGAGCAAAATATTGTAATACCCAAAATTTTGAGGATGCTTATTACAAGAAGAGATTCTATAAACATAGATAAAATGTTCCCTGATATGTACAAAGAAATTCTCGAATTAGTCGCGAAAAAGCTCTTACTCACTTGACGACTGAAACTTCCTCTTTGCAACAATTTCTACCAGACGTCAAAGGGTGCATTTCAAAATTAGAACGTACAGTTGAAGAGACCAAAATAATTCTTGAAGGCACTGGCAGATTGAGGCCACAGATTCTTGAAAGTCCCCCAATAATTGAACTTGATGAGCAATACACTCCTCTGTCCAGTCAAAGGAGTGAGAACTTGACTCCAATTTCTCAGAATGAAAGCACGTTGAAAATAGATTTTAGCAAAATATAATTCTATTTATTAGTTACATGAAATTTCAGAAAAACCGAGAAAGGTCATATCATCCTATTACTCACAAGCTCATCATGAACACCTTGTTCAAAGAGACCAAAAAAGATACCACTCAGGATCCAGAAAACAAAAATAGAATAAGTCTTACTTGTAAACATAATGTAAATCCGAGAAAGATCGAAGACTATGCGCTGAGCAACAATCTCATGAGCATTAGCAGAAGCGGGATGATATATGAAAATATCGTGGATTATGAACTCCTTGCACATTGCTTGGTGTTTGATGAACTGATGTCTCAGAGTGATTGCTCATTAACATTTACCAAAAAGGAACAGGAAATTATTTCAAGCTATTATCAGAATGTCCCAATTCATAACACTGATCTAGACGTAGATCTTCATACCAACAGTGTGATGGAAGGTCAATTGAAGAAGATGCTGATATTAATATTTCATAACAAATAACGGACTTCCTTGCGACGAAGGCGCAAGAAAATTATTAGAATTCAACAAGATTAGCCCTAACCAATCAACGAGTGTAGGTGAAGTAAAAGAAACCAAAAAAGGAAATAACAGACACCAATTCTCACTCTGCATACGTGGAGAAACCCCAGAGTCAATGAGTAATATTAAAGCAAATATTTTTGAAACATTGAAAGTCCTTCGAGACCTGTTACTAAAACTAAATCAAAAAGAGGTGAGCATAGCAAAAAGTAAGGTCATTGAAAACTTAAATTGGTCTGAGGTACTCAACTTTATCGATTTGGCATTTTCAAACACTCCAATAAAGATATTGATATGCACAGGAACATTAACATATGTACCATCAGGAAAACGCGAAGAAATTTTTTACGGATCTCATAAATCACCTGTAGGTGGTCACAAGGGGGTCTCTAAAACTTATAATAGAATTAAACAAAAATATTATTGGGAGAATCTGAGAATCTTAAAGAAGACGTTCGCAGAAGAATTCAACAATGCTTAGGATGTCAACTAAAAAAACTTGTTAGACTAAAAACCAAACAGCCTATAATTATCACCGACACACCCGGAACAGCTTTAGAGAAAATTGCGTTGGATATAGTAGGTCCCCTTAAACCAACAAAAAAAGGAAACGAATACATATTAACTATGCATGACCAACTTTCGAAATTCTGTTTAGCGGTGCCCTTATCAAATACCTTATCAACTACTATTGCGGACGCTTTTATAAGGAAATTCATTTGCGTTTTTGGAGCACCAAAAGTTATATTGACAGACCAAGGCCAGAACTTCCTCAGCAATTTAATGACCAGAGTCGCGAAAAGATTTCGAATAAAAAAACTAAAAAATACCGCATTTCATCCCCAATCCAACGGTTCTCTCGAGCGTTCTCACCATACCTTAAGCGAACTCCTCAAACAGTATACCGATAAAGACAATGAATGGGATGGCTGGTTAGACATAACAATGTTGAGTTACAATACATGTACCCACGAAAGTACTAAACATACTCCGTATGAGGTCATATTCGGTCGTTTAGCTCGCTTGCCGTCTAGCGATCCTTTAAGAGAAGGAGATGTTGTGCCCAGATATAAATGTAGATCTCGCAACAAGGCTAAATGGGATACAGAAGTTAGCGTATGATAACCTTGTTTCATCCTAATTTCGCTTTAAGAAATATTACGATAGATCCATTAATCCTAAAAACTTTCACACTGGGCATTATGTATTTCTTCTATCAGGCCCGAAGCCCGGAAAGTTCGGAAACCACTACACGGGGCCCCACAAAATACTTGAAATATTAAACAAAAATTCTAAATCACAGGTTGATACGGTCGATATGGTAGAATTCGGTTATCATGGTGAGTGATACACTCTTCTAATTATCGACATAATTGACTGAAATTATTAAGAAAAATTTGTATATAGCATATATTTAGTTATCTTAAGAAAAAAAAAAATAAGAAATAAATAAAGGTTACAGTTTCCTGTTGGAATTCACGCAGGAGAGTTCTGCGTCCTCGTAAAAGGTGATACGAGATAGTTTATAAAAAAAATTCTCTAGAATTCCAGCTTTCAAGAGAGTGCAGGAAGAGCACCGAAAAGTCCCGCAAGTAGTGTTTTTTTAAGTAGATGTTTGTGGGAGGTGAAGACAAAAGAGGACAAAAGAAAGAAAAAGAAGTGGTTTTGAAAGGTTGCTTTCTTTTTTCTTTCCTTCTTTCTTGTTTGTTTTCTCATAGTTGTTTGTTTATGACGGTGATTTTGGTACAAATTTGGTCGTGTTTTTTGTATTTTGAGGATTCGAGCGGTTTCGAGTTCTTGAAATTTTGAATTTAGTTTCGAATCACTTCCGCATCCACCGTATTCTTCAGAACTGGCCCACAGCGACTATTATATGTTCCTAAACCTCAAATGATGGCTGTGTGGTAGGCGTTTCGAGTCGAACGAAGAAGAGAAACAGAAGGATATTTTGGGAGGGTTTGACAAATCGTATTATTTAAAAGGCATAGAAAAGATGAAAGATCGTCGGATTCATTGTATCGAGCTATAAGAAGAATACATTGAGAAGTATAACCGAGTGTGGCCAAAAAATATGAATTCTTCATTTCATCATGTCAATATCAAACACCTAATTTTTTATAACAAAAATGTTGGTTAAATTTTGTTATTATACGGAAAAAAAATATTTAGTTGACCTTACACATTTTTCTATTGAAAATATCTGATTAATTTTACCAAATATTCCTTCGATTATATCAAAACCAGTCTATGTATTGATACAACTAAAATGTTTTGCAAGATTACCGATATATATATTGCAAAATTACGAAAAATGTACAATCAGATATCTTGGTCAGATGAACAGTAATTTAGTTCAACCAATCAAAGTATTTTTAAAATTCACCTTAATACATTTATCAAAAAAATTTTGTATTTCGAACAGCTGATGAAAAAAGTCTTACTAAACGAAAAATATTGCATAATAAAAGTTATTCTGATTTCATAATATTAAAGAGCGACATTAAATTAATCTGAAACGATCATAATCCCGAAATTAATTTTTGGACACTAAGGTCCTCTTTTCAAATCACGTCACATTTGTTCCATAGTGTTTCGTTTATTTGTAAATATGGAATTTACCGGACCTAAACGAATCAAAGTGGAGAGCGTATGCGAGAATCTTTCTTGATACAACCACTTTGTACATACATTTTCCAGATCAACTGCCGTTGCAAACCATAATGTTGCGTCCAGGAAGCAAAATTTTGTATGAAAAATCAATCCCAATACTTTATTTGGGAGTACAAATTTCTATTAAATCAGCCAACTATAAAATTGATCTTTCAGTAGTATTTTTTAAATTCAAATAATATTCATGGGTGCTGAAAGGGCAATTATCAATTTTGATAAATAATTATTTTTTAAAGAGACTCATTTCAAAGGAGTTTCAACTCTCTCAAAAATATTTTTGAAATTGAATTAACATTCGTGTAAACTAAAATAAGAAAACTTAATCACAACAAATGATAGTTCCACTTAAAATTTACATCGAACAAAAGAACCTAAAAATACAAAAGAGAATCAAAAACTTTTTGAAAACCTAAGAAGCTACTGATTAGCTGCTTTTTAACAATTCTTCGATGGTAACAAAACGATTTTTGTTCACGGAACGCCTATAAATTGCAACTAAATCCAACATTCATAACAGGATTTCTCACGCTTTAAACGGTGTTGCACCGTTGTCAGGTGTTCTCTGTACTTCTAATGACCTATCACATTCATCCATTTCATTCATTTTTTAAATATATATTTCAAAGAATGATTTATGTAGAATCATTCATGATTGTAGGCAGAGATTCCTCAAGTTAGTACAAGATACGAAGGATTATCATATAACGTGATGATAATCAATATTCAGACAGATCTGTAATCTGATCTGATTTACTGCTGAAATTATCATTTAAAAAAATGATAATCAATATTTAGAAGGATAATACAATCCAATCTATTATATTATTCTTAGCTTCGGAATCTTGTGTGTTGTAATAAATAAATAATAATTTAATTAATCAACTAAGCCGATTGATATTTAGGTTTTTGAAATATCAATTTGCACAACTGATCAATTATCGTTTTTTTTCAGAACTAAGTTCTATTGTTTATGTTGAAATATTTATTATATTCAAAAAAATGAAAGTAATGACATGTGGCATTATTTATTTTGACTGACCAATGCGCGAAATTCTGATTTTGAATGAAAGGCCATGCTTATTATAGGTATCTTAATTTTTAATAAGATCACTACTTTCAGTCGAAAGTTTTTAATGATTTCACTGAATTATATTTCTGGTATCGCTTTTAATCCTACTTTTCCCTTTTAGATTCTTTTATCCACGTTTTTTATGCTTTTAATTCCATAAAAAGTTAAATTCAATTTAATCGAATTTTCTTCAAAGTTTCGATGGTGAATGTTAATCTAATTTTATGGTAAAGGTATTTTTAAATTTTGAAAACATTAAATTTTTTTTTTGTCTGATTAGTTCACAACTTATCGGCTGGTCTGTATGTACATGTGTTTCATGATACACACGACTATCCTGAAGAATGAGACCCTAATAGATTTTCGAAAAACGTAGTAGCATATTGTCTTGGCTCTTTGGTCGATTATGAATGAAGAAAGTATTAAATAAAGTAATGAATCTGTAATTCTATTCACAATATTTCACCTTAATTAGATGCTCTTCATATTTCAACATTAATATTTTTCTGAATGATTTTTTTGAAAATGAGTGTTCAAGACTCATTGGTGTTCTAATTTCGAAAATCTGTTTTAGCTTTATTCTTCAGGAATGTCACTGATTTAAGACAATAAGGGACTGAGTATGAAGTCAAAGGGTAAGAAAACAAAGGAAGAAGCCATCCCCTATCATAGCGGAGTATCCAGAATAAATCCATACATCATTGTATATGCTTCTGTTTGTTACAACTTCATTCTTAGTCTCTCTTTCTGTTATTCTGTGTACTGAAAAACAATAGCTAACGGCTTTTCCCTTTCTTTCATCATTTCCATGCGGTAATTGGAAAATACTATGCATTTTACTCTCATAGATTTGTATTTGAAATTTTATAAATCACAGAAAGTAAAAGGCCCACGCGTGATTTTGAACTCCAAGGTAATATATTTGTAAAAGCACACTCTCTCATGCGCGGCCTCTCTGATGTATTCCAATGTACATATTTCTGATAAATAATGATTACCCTTTTTGAGATGTTTGAAACATTCAATAATGTGATCAGGGTGACGATTCATTTGATTAATTTATGTTTCTTATCACTTCTTGGTTTTTTTAGATCAGATGAAACATTTTTTCAAGTTAATTCAAATAATTGTGACGCGATCTGAGAAAAGGAACCTTAGCGTACAAAAATTATTTTCGGGATTATGATCCCTTCAGATTAATTCAATGTCGCTCTTTAATATTATAAAATCAGAATAACTTTTTATGTAATATTTTTCGTTTAGTAAGACTTTTTCCATCAGTGGTTCAAAATACGTACGAATCCTCTCTCTCTTCTCATTAAGTTACTGCCAACGTGTTTGTGAGACGTGCGAGAGAGTACAGAATATCGGAAGCACTAATCGGCTCGTTGACTATTCTTTCTGTTCTCCTGTAAAATCTTTGCTAGGACGCTAAGCTCCCTTTTCTCAAATGGCGTAAAAATTATTGTTAAATGAAATCACATAATCTAAAATAAATTAAGTTAGCTAAACAAATTTTTTTTGATAAATGCATCAAGTTGAATTTAAAAAATACTTTGATTGGTTGAACTAAATTGCTGTTCATCCAACCAAAACATCTGATTTTGGTTTGTTTCAATCAAATAGACTGGTTTTTAGTATAATCGAAGAAGTAGTTGACAGGATCAAACACATGTTTGCTAGAATGAAGAAAAATATTTAGTCTGGTTAACCAGATATTTTCGATAGAAAAATGTGTGAGATCAACTAAATATTTTTTTGTCCGTATCATAACAAAATTTTACCAACATTTTTGTTATAACAAAATTACTAGGGGTGTTTGATATTGACATGATGAAATGAAGAATTCATTTTTTTCGGCAAAACTCGGTTATACTTCTCAATGTACTCTTCTTTTAGCTCGATACAACGAGTCCAGCGATCTTTCATCTTTTCTATACCTTTCAAATAATACGATTTGTCAAACCCTCCAAAATACCCTTCTGTTTCTCATTTAACTTCATCGTTCGACTCGAAACGCCTACTACACAGCCATCTCTTAAGGTTTAGGAACATATAATAGTCGCTGCGGGCCAGGTCTGGAGAATACTTTGGATGCGGAAGCAATTCGAAACCGAATTCATATTTTTAAGAACTCGAAACCGCTCGAATCCTCAAAATACAAAAAACACGACCAAATTTGTACCAAAATCACCGCCTTCAACAAACAACTATGAGAAAACAAACAAAAAAGGAGGAAAGAAAAAAGAAAGCAACCTTCCAAAACCCCCTTCTTCTTTTTCATTCTTTCGTCCTCTTTTGTCTTCACCTCTCACAAACATCTACTTAAAAAAACACTACTTGCGGGACTTTTCGGTGCTCTTCCTGCACTCTCTTGAACGCTGGAATTCTAGAAAAAAGTTCTATAATTTATCTCGTATCACCTTACACGGGGACGCAGAACTCTCCTTCATGAATTTCTTCAGGAAACTGTAACCTTTTTTTCTTTTTTTTTCTTAAGATAAATAAATATATGCTATTCGTCTTCTGTATCCGAAGTAGTCACATTAATACGTTTTTGGTCGATTGTGTGCAATCGCGGCATTCATCTTGCACCAAGCTTTCTCATGCACAAATGTGTATGCAAAATATTGATTACACGCTCAGTTGAGATAGATACGATCTCAGTTATTACACGCACTTTCACTTTTGGGTCAATCAAAACAATATCATGGATTTTCTTGATCATTTCAGGTGTAGTGATCTCTTTTGGAAGATCTGGATTTGGTATGGTTTTAATGTTCGTACGACCACAAAGAAATTCGTTAAACCACTTCTGAACTATTCCATACGACAGAGCAGAGTCGAAATAATATTTATCGAGCTTGGCCTTGGTTTCTGATAACGTTTTTCCACGGAAAAAATAGTGTTTAATCAACACACGAAATTCACTTTTTTCCAACTTCACGGAGAAAAATGGAGTGTCAAACTTTGAGTGTGAAAATTTAGGTATGTCAGTTTTATATTGCAGATAGTACCACGTACTATCTATCATTTTTTCTTGATAGTCAGGGAGACCATAATTTTATAGTCTGTTTGAATATCGACAGAATGTCAGGTTTTCATTCTGAAATAGTTAACCTGTCAACACTTACACTCCGAGATAATCGAGCTAACGCTCCTGAGATACTCAGGTTTACATTTCAGGATTCTCATACACTCTGGGAAAGTCAAGGTGAACATCTAGTTTTTACACTTCACAGACAGTACTTTACACCATGTAGAATGTTATCCCATAATTAAAACTCCAATATAATCACTTTGACACTCCAGATGTTCAAGTTGACACTTCATTTTTTTCCATGTTTGCAAAAAATTCAGATGTTGGTTGCTTTCAGACACTGTAAATTGTAATCTAATGAACGGATTTGCTCAAAGGAGGAGGGTCAATAAGGCCGATTTTTGGGCCAGACACCAATTGGCCTCAAAGTGCGTGATTTTAGTCGTCTAAGTGAGTCTCATAATCCCTTGCAAGGATTTGTTCTAAAAGTGATTTCATTAAGAGAAATGGACATTTTTCGATTTCCAATTTACATGGGTTTTCGTACCATCCAGCATATGATATCAGGTTTCATAGGGTTATTATTGAGGACGCATGATCCTACTTTCCCAAAAACTGCGCATATATATGCACTACAGAATACGTCAGAGCCATCATTGTCCGCGTGGTACTTCACCTTAAAACAAACGCATGATTCCATGCGTCAGGTAGGCCAGACCTGACGTAGGTTGACCTGACCTGTAAAAATGACAATTGTTTATCTATTGTATCAAATAGAATGACAGTAATTATCCTAAACTGTTTTAAACGAGTTCAGAGAGGGAGTTTCTTTAAGGAGGAATGTGGAAATGGGCTTCAAACATCCAAAACTAGCTATTTTTCTGGTGTGATTAATATTTTTCAGTTAGTTGTTTATTGACGCGAATAAAAATCGAAGGAATAAAGTTGCAAGCTTTCATGTAATGACCGGAGGCCCTTTTTGTGAAATGATGACCCTACATCTCGCATGCGACTTTATCGTCAGTCTTTTTTACACTCGTGCCTTTAACAGAAGACAAAAATATACTTTTGCATACGACGTTTTTCGCACGATCTTAAGCATAGTACCCCTAACATAGAATTTTTCGTTGAGAAGGGAGAGGCCCGTAGCATTTTGCGATTAAGCTTCGTGTGGACTCTTGGACAAAACTTTTATTTCTTTTTATTGCACGAAAACTCTCAACTCAGATTGCAAAGAGGAAGAGGGAGGAATTCAGCGACCTCCCTATTCTGTGTTCAACGATTGCGCAAACAACACGATTTTGCAAGTACGTGTGACCGCGTCTGCGCTGACTTCCCCCTTTCAGTGGTACATGACGGGGTAGGCCCCACTTGCTTGTTCTTTTTATTCCATCACCATTCTTCTTCCATCATTCGAACGACACGGAGGTCCTTTGGTATATGAGTTATACGTTACTGTCTCTAGATATTTTTGTGCCGAATTGTTCCATTCAACTGGATTACGCTTGTCAGTTCCTACTAGTTTCATTCATTCTTCGACTTTAATTATCATAGAGCATTTTACACATTTTTTCCGTCTTATTTTTTTTTCTCCGTTTTCCCTCTTTTTGTTTTACTTATTACAAGTCCTTAAAGAATTATTTCACAGATTGACAGAAGTCGTCTACCACAATGCCAAAACTAAAATGTTTTTGTTGAAATAAATATCTAAAGCCAAAGTGTCATCTATCGGCAGTTCCAGATGAACGGGCATTAGATATTTTGAAAAAGGCTTTTAACTGCTCGTTGACGATTGAGGCAAAAATATGCGATGCATGTCGTTCTTATGCTACCAAAAAGATTCGATTTTCGGATACAGAAGAAGATATTAGACAACCGACTGAGAGTCAATCATCTGTAACGACAGTTCCGTCACAATCCATAAGCGTAGCTGGCCCATCAGATCCCCAGAAAATAAAACTTCCAATTAAAAGATGTAAGACTTCACAATCATTATGCATCGTGTGCAATAGTGAAAGTAATCGTCTCAGAATAAAACCACGTGCTGCATTGAGAATGTACATAGATACTGCTATTTTCATTCCTCCAAATGCAAGATGTTGCGCGTCTCATTTGGATGATAATGGTTTTCTGCTAAAATCTGCCATGAATTCAATAAAAATTACCTCCGATTTCACAATTACGGATGCAGACATGGTTTCTGAATTGTTAAATAGTCTGCGCAGAGAAGCATCTAAGCAAGGACTAGATTTTGATGACCCCTCTGCACTTGATGACACAGATTATTACAGGCTAACCGGTTTGACAAAAGATCAGTTCACTTCTCTCGCTCAGAATTTATCAGGTGAAATGCGTTCAACGAAAGGTCGTTTTACACGTGTCTGTTTAGCATCATTATTGACTAAATTGCGCACAGGCCTCTCAAATGCGACTTTGTCAACTCTTTTTGCGATAGACAAACGAAGAATTGGCAGAGCGGTCAAAACTGCAAGAGTAGCTCTCATATTTTCGTTTGTTCCTCGTCATCTAGGTATTGATCACATCTCTCCCGACTCTATAATCACTAATCATACTACATCAATGTCGAAAACTCTCTTTGCAAATGGAGAAGATGTGCGCATCCTACATGTTTATCCAAAAAAGTAGTAATTATTCGTTTCAGAGGCGAACTTATTCTATCCATAAAGGAAGGCATCTAGTCAAACCCATGATGTTAGTTACGACCACTGGATATATTGTGGACGTTCTTGGACCTTATTTTGCTGACGGCAAAAATAACAACGCCAGTATTTTCGAAAGTTTGTTAAGAGCTGATTCAAGCAGGCTACGTGCCTGGTTGCCGTCGAACACTATTTTTATTGCAGATCGCGGCTTCAGGGATTGTCTGGGGTTTTTGAAGGACTTAGGATTCATTTCCAAAATGCCACACTTTCTAACTAAGGGAACGCCGCAGCATAGTACGATCGAGTCAAATGAGTCGACTTGTTACCAAAATACGGTGGGTGGTTGAAGCAATTAACGGGTTAATAAAAACGTGGAAATCTCTAAACGATACGTTCCCCAATAGTCAGCACCTTTGAAAAATACATTGAAGATGCTTCATGCTGGTCAGAAGCTGCAAAACAAAATAAGAAAATCTGACCTTTATCATCAGCACTTCAGGGTATATTCAAGCCCATTTCCACATTCTTCCTTAAAGAAACTCCCTCTCTGAACTCGTTTAAAAAAGTTTAGGATAATTACTGTCATTCTATTTGATACAATAGATAAACAATTGTCATTTTTACAGGTCAGGTCAACCTACGTCAGGTCTGGCCTACCTGACGCATGGAATCATGCGTTTGTTTTAAGGTGAAGTACCACGCGGACAATGAGGGCTCTGACGTATTCTGTAGTGCATATATATGCGCAGTTTTTGGGAAAGTAGGATCATGCGTCCTCAATAATAACCCTATGAAACCTGATATCATATGCTGGATGGTACGAAAACCCATGTAAATTGGAAATCGAAAAATGCCCATTTCTCTTAATGAAATCACTTTTAGAACAAATCCTTGCAAGGGATTATGAGACTCACTTAGACGACTAAAATCACGCACTTTGAGGCCAATTGGTGTCTGGCCCAAAAATCGGCCTTATTGACCCTCCTCCTTTCGACAGAATAGGTTTGATGGATGGAGCTTGTCAACAATAATAGCCGTTAGTTATTAGTGGCAACCTCTCATAGAAATATTACGTGAATATCAAACACGCTAGTCTGATGATAAATTTCCTTGATTCCATAGAAATTCATCGTTGGAAATAAAGAGGCCAAGAAGATTTAAAAAGTGGAATTATTTCAAAGATGTTCTTTAAAATAGTTTAACATTAGAACATGCATTATTTTTTAAGTATTTTTCTGAAAAGAAACAAAATGACTTCATCCTGCGCCTATTCTGTGCAGAATTTCGTTAACCTCTGTGATATGTATAAATATACATTTTTTTCATGATTAATACATTCCTTTCTTCTCTAAGCCCCTCATATTATTTATTTTATTAATTAAACTACTGCAATTTATAAACTTACCAGAAGACAGTTAACGCTTTGATGTTGTACATTATCAGTTCCTGGGAATATACTCCTTTACATCAATAAGGTTGGTGAAGTACCCAATTCAACAAAGAAAACCCAAAAAATTTGGAAAAAAATAACTTTACTTCTCAATGTAGTCGCCTTTTAGCTTGACAAAACTTTCCCAGCGATTTTTAATGGCTTTAATACAGTGTTTATACAAGGTGCGTTTCAAAATAAACGAGACTGAGCTAAAATAGAAACGACAGGAGCTTTGTTCTGATAAATTCGTCGAGAGGTCGACGAGTATGAGGAATTTGCAGCCATCCTTCTCCCAATAAACACGAGTCTTCAAGAAGAGAGACTGATATAACAAAGACAATATATAAAAGCAAATGTGACCCGTACGAATGCTGTAAAAACTTTATATTAAGGACATCAGTAGATAGGACGTCACTCAAGAGACAGTATAATGAAATCTTGGATGCCGACAGTGAATCGTGTTTTCTTCATGAGTTTAATTTCTTACAAGGCACAAACAGGCAGAAAGAGAAACGAAATTCAATAAGACAAAAGTACAACGCGGTAGTAGAAACATTGAAACTAAACTCCGAACAATTTGAGGATTATATCACAATGAAAAAAGTAGAAAAAATAAAAGATCAACTTTGCTACAAACGCCTAGAGCGGGGAAAATTCTTCGATATAAACGGGTCTATGTTTGAACCTGATGTATTTATACTGAATTGTGATAAACATGAGAAAGTCATAGTATCAATGACATTATTCACATGTAACCTAGATATATTACAATCTTATATCTCACTTAAATTATATTGGAGACTAACTGATATGATGAACAGATACCCTGATTCAATATACGAACGAGGAACCAAAATTTTGAACTGTTTCAATACGAAAAGAGTAAAGTACAATGAAAAAACTTTTAAGCTCTTGGCTCTATGGGAATCATTTGTTATAGGATGCATAGTCTCAAAAACAGAGAAAGATATTGGTTTTGCTGGTCTTTTCAATCATACGAAAGAGAAAATAACAGAGATAGTAGGTCGAGAGTATGAGGAATTTGCAGCCGTCCTTCTCCCAAAAAACACGAGTCTTCAAGAAGAGAGACTGATGCTGGAGCTTTTAGGGATAAATAAATCCTTTGGACATCCCTGACTTGATGCGAAAACTTCTTTTGCTACTCTCAAAGAGAATAGCACAAAAGAATCAATCCTGAACATGGACACAATAAGAAATGCTCACGGAATTTTTGTCAGAAACTTTGCCTATGAGTATAAAAAACAGAAGAAAAGATGGCCTCTCATGAGACATATACCCGAACCTTTACGTCTCCCTATACTAAAAAACGAATACCCTAATTCGACGTTATGTAAATCTCTTGACCTTTGGCATGAAATAGAGTTCAGCAAGATTTTTGATTACGACTTCAGTCCTGACACATCAGAAATTTTGAAGGACTCTTCTTTAGCGTCACCGTTCTCAGAATGGTTTTCTAATTATGATCCGTGCGCCTTTTCGAATATATATGGGAAGAAAAAACCAAAATTTCTTACAGGGAAAGCAAGATCTACAACCAGAACGATGAAACGGTTTCTCGTAGGACATCCAAGAGAAACTGAAATAAAAATTAAAAATAAGGACCTAAATTATCAGGATCTCGATCATTCTACAGCCATTGTATGTAGAAAAGAAAGAGAATTGAAACTGGAAGGACGTAGCTACTTGAAACAGGCATATGAACAACGATTATGTCAAACATCAATGGAACTTAATTTATCCAAAAATGTAATGAAATATTTCAAAGAACAGACGATGACAGAAGGAGAACTTGAACAGTTGAAAAGAATGGGGGCAACTGTCCATAAGCAAGGAAAGAATCTGGAAGTACTAAACCTAGATTTATCTAAATGGAACAGTACATTCAGACACACCCTTGTGTATTTCTTCGGTAAGTCGATCGATCAGATGTTTGGTTTTGAAAATTTATTCAGAAATAATCACTACTGGTTTCTTACATGCCATGTCTTCACTAATTCAAGATTGTTTCCTCCTGATTATGATCCAATAACAAATCGACCCATACCAGGAGATTATTACTACAATAATCATTTCGGTGGGTTTGAATGAATGAGACAGAATTTTTGGACTTTAATGACGATTTCTATTATCCGACTCACGGCTGATGAATTGTCCCTAAAAATTAATATTATATGTCAGAGGGACAATCAAGTTGTTTTAATCCGCTATAAGCCGAACCAATTCACACGTCAGAAAGAGATAAGAGACAACTTTTTGGAAACATTGAATCACAATTTTAGTCAAGTGAACTTAAAATTAAAGCTAGAGGAAACATGGTATTCGAAACGCATGTTCTAATATGGAAAGGTTAGATATATTGAAGGAGTGTATGTAAGCCAAGGGACCAAAAAAGCAGCGAGAATTATCCCTGATATAAATGATGGCTTGGCATTCTTTCATTCAGGGCTGAACACTATAAATACAGTAACCGAATCAATTGCTAAAGGTGATATCGACCTAGATGGTGCCTTCTTTGTCAACCAATTTTCTATTCTCAACTACTTGTTAGGAAAGGGAGTTTTTGACCAAGATCATAATCGCAACGTAACGTTGAGTCTTCTCTTCTTTCCGACTGACTTCGTAGGTATATCTCTCTCAACGTACTTTAGCCATATACTGAGAGGATTTGATGACAAATTAACATTATGGATTTCCCTATTTCTAACAGTGAAAGATGAAAATAAAAAATTGTTCGCTCGAATAATCACAATGAACCAATTTCAGAAGAAAACTGTTGGTGCGTTCAATTTAGAGAGATCGGTAGATGATATATACAGTCTTGATATTGATACACTCCCATCAGTTGAAATGAAGTTTAAGAATGTGGCAGATAGATATTTGAATTCTGATCAAGTGACAAACCCTGAAATGAAAGACCTGTTTAGAAGAACAGAGGTCTTTAATAGAGATGAGCTTAAAACTATATTAATAAAGATGAAACCTATGTATCCTTCACTTGCACACGAGATCTATCGCCACTCCAATGCTGGCATTTACCAGGGGCTTATCAATAAGTTCACTAATATACAGAGCTTGAGTGAGCAAGTGCAAGAGTATATGGAAATAGATTTCTTGACCTTAATTTAGGATAACACTAATAAGGTTGTTGGGATTTTGAAAAAGAAATGAAGTCTTCCTGATAATTGGACATTAAAGAATGTCTTAATTGGAACATGTCCTACAGAAATATCAAATAGTTTAAGAATCCAACACTATGGCCAAGATTTAATCTGGGTCACAAAACCACACCCACTTCATCAAACTTGGATTTCTGATATAGATAAATTGAAACCAGACCATATTTCTAAAAGTGTTCTAATAACTGTAAGTTCAACATATAGTAATATCAGTAATGATGCCTGTTTGAATCACGGACCTTTAAATGTCTATTATGGTTCCGCCACAAAAGAAAAAGTTAAAAAGCCTAATATTGAATGCTATACAACCACAAGCTTTTTAAAGTCATTACAACGTCTATTAATTCATATAAGTAATCAATGATAAATTGTTAAATTAAATTTAAAATATGTTCTTGATTGAGTAAGCACCTTGGATTAAATTTATTCTTCTACCGAAGTTTCGATCGCGGATTGTCAACTCCCCGCGTTCGAACTAAGGGGGGAGGTGTCACGTCCCGCGACTCTACCACCTAGAGTAACAAACAAATTAAGGAACCATTGAAGGGATCAAGGCAACATTACCGCGTGCGTGATTATAAGACTCAAGATACAGCAAGATCTAATAAGAAATAGGAAGATCGTTAAAATCGAAAGGCAGATTAAAATGGAATTGATATATTTGGCTGTGATATTAATGCCAGGTAATAAATTTCATCGGCGCGTGAGTCGTCGGGGAAGGCAACTCATCCGAACTTAAGCTTCAATACAAAATATGGAAAAGGTAGCACACCTGGTGTTTTACCCCCACCATGATTGACATACTTTGGACCTATAAAAGGCGAGGGTTCCAATAGAAGTCAGTTCAGTCAGTTAGTCCACGTCCGGTTTCTAAAATGTAACCAACGCGAGTCCAGTTCAGTGTCGTCACTTCTTACCGCGAGTTCAGTTCAGTCAGTGCAGTTCAGTCCAGCCTCATCAAATTATTCACCGCTAGTTGGACCAGTTCTAATTCGACGCCAAGTTCAACGAATGTAAAAAGTGAAAGGGAATCGCCTTCCAAATTCTCTCTAAAACCTGGGATCAGAGAATCGACTATCTGAACCGGCTGGACCACAACTTTCCGATTTGACTGAAATTATCTCAACATCTACAAGTGACGACTCAAGTATTCACATCCAATCTACTAGACTCATTTCATCACCGACCAAATTCCAACGCAGGATAATTACTAAGTATTTTACCTTTTATATATTCATGTCTATCTTTTCCATGGTGCTCACTTAAAATACTTTTTGTTAATAAATATATTTATATGATCAACCCTTCTCATTTACTGACTATTCCTCATCCCTTAGAGAGGATCCTTCCGATCCTTACATAAAACGAGGAGATCTTTTAAAAGAGAGAAGTGTTCCGTTTCTGACGTAACATAATGAAAATTTTGTAATATAAAAATTAAATTGTGTCGTTTCATTTCACCGCATTCCCCCACCCTTATTTATGATGGATCATTTTATTGAAAAATAATTTTTATTGATAAAAAAAAGTCTGTTTCAGCAGAATTTTTCATTTTTTAGTTGACGAATTGTGTTTAAATATAAATTTTTGTGATAAAATAAATTGAAGTATAGCAATCTTTCAACAACCGTACTTTAAATTTGAAAATATACATTTTAAATTAATTATTTCTTAAATTTAACGTTAAAATGCTAAGGATTGGTCATTTTTAATAGTAAGTAGTGAGATTCTTTTTTCTATGAATGCACTCTCTATCTTCTTAGGGTGCCGTCCCATGACGGTGTTTATACTCGTCGCAAAGCAGAAAATAATGAGAATGAGAGACACATAGATATACGCTCTCTTTCACTGTTATGATTTTCTAACATCGAAATGAGACTCCAGCCTTATTAATCAGTAATGGAATTTTAGAACACATAATGATGATAATAATCATGTGATATCTTCAGAATTTGTATAAAGAAAAGTTCAGTCACACTGCTGACCTACCACAATTTTATACTACAAAAAATAAAGAACAGTTTTTCTTGTATTAAATACATTTTTTTATTGAATTATAATTTTCAAAAAGTAGATATTTGTATATTTTTATTATAATGGAAACATTTAATTGAACCTTTTGATTCATTAATCAAGAATTAAAGTGGAGGACATTTTAATTCATACAAATCAATAATTTTTATTGATTGTTCAACAAAACATTTCAAACAATTCTTTTTTTCTAGTCCTTTTACATAGATTTTCGTTGTATTTTTGAAAATCTTTGTAAGTATTATTTTCAACAACGCATAAGGCATATTACCAAAAGTCCATGTTATACCATGCAAATTTTTTTCCAACCAACGATTTATATTTCTGTACTTTGAAGATATAGAGGTCCACTCACAAGGTGGTTGGAAAAGAAAATTAAAAGGTCTTGCTGATTCATTATTATTATTATTATTAACTGGAAGAATTGCTAATTGTTTAATTATAAATTCATTAATAGGCAACATGAATCCTTGAATGTCAACTATGTACTCCGTCTTAACTGATACTAACTTATTTAAGAAATATCAAGACAATTTATATAAGTTTTTTAATCACACCACTTATTGGTTTATATTCAATTACCCTATCATGCAAACTTAAACAATATGCAGCATTTTGAGGAGGGAAATTTTCTTTAGCTTCAAATTCTAAGCGAATATCAACTGGACCAGACTTCAAGGATTCATTTTGCTTTGAACAATCAATAACTATTAAAGGAGCAAATTCTAAAAAATCACTCTTTGATAAATATGCTTGAGGTTCTCTTCCATAATAATTTGCTTGAAAACTAGTATACATTTCATAGAGTAGAGCGTATTGTTTTTTATCAAAATCAAGATTAAGATTACCATACGGATAACTTTGATTGTTCAAAAATAAGATTACCATACGAATAACTTTGATTGTTCAAAAATAGCTTTACATTAGTTACTTTGCAATGATCAAAATGGCTAGCATTTCTCCTAGAAACATTCTTTCTATTTGTTTGAAATCCTAAAATAACAAAAATAACAAAAATACATTGTTGTCTATATCGTGGGTAAGAACAATTGTTACGTAAGTCTAGAGTCTCTAAAAAAACATTTATTCCTAATCGGTTTGGAAATACCGAAGTATAGAATCTCAGATATAATAAGACACGCGAACATTCAAATCTCTTTGAAAGGAGCTTTATACATAAATGATTTTTAAGTACTTAAGTCTGTCGAACATGTCAAGAATTATTTTTTGGAAAATGTATTAAAATGTTATGCACCGCAAAAGTACATTGCTCGCCATTGAACTATGATGCATTTAAAAAATTAATTTTTTAAAGGATTTTATTTGCCATAAAATGCTTTTAATATAAGTTTACCGTTCTTTGCATGAGTTCATCGTTTTAAATGTAAGTTTACCGTTGTCTATATGAGTTTATCATTCTAAATGTAAGTTTATTGTTGTATATATGAGTTTCTCGTTTTAAATGAAAGTTTACCGTTCTATGCATAAGTTTATCGTTTTGAATGTAAGTTTTCCGTTATATATACAAGTTCACCGTTCTGTACTTATGTTTAAAATACTTATAAAGTTTATATACCGTGATAGAACAAGTCTATTTCATTTGGAAACAAATTTATTTTTAATAAACAGAAAAAATATTTATGATAATTTTGAATCTTATTTACGGATCCACCCCAAAAAAACTCTGTAGCCAGGAAGTGAAGTCTGCCAGGTAATCGACTCATGCCAAGTAATCGACTTGGGACTTGTATATAATATCCTGAATAGATTACCTGGCAAATTGTATATATTCTACTACCCCCCCCCCCCCCCACCTGCGACGGTCAAATCTTAATTATTAAATTCGTGTTCTCTCACGTGGTGACGCGATAGATTAAGTTAAATTCGCCCCATTGTCGCGTGCGACTCGGAATGTTCCGAGGCATGTAAAGATTCATTGAAAATTTATATGTATAGATAGATCTCTTCTGGCTTTTCTTTTATACAGTTTTAGTTTATATAGAGTTTGTTTCATTTCTTTTAAATAAATAATATCCTGCCAAATTTCCTTCTATTAAATTCTGCTTTCTTATTTATTACCCGCTAACTGTTGCGACTTTTAATTGACCCGGCCTTGTAAAGGGTTTTTCAATGTTACGTACGGATGGTAGGTGTGGGAAATAAATAAATAATTAATATTATAAATAATATATTAACATTTATTTCAAAGAAGACAAGGTGTACGCGGAGGTCGTCCAAACTGTAGGACACTTTCGTGTCCCTTTTTTATTTTTAAGCGGGATCGCTCCCGGTGTTTTTCCCTAATCCTGACTTGCTACCGAATGAAAATTTTGAAAGAGTGCTGAAATTTATTTTGGTGAATTTCGATCGGAAGGTTTTAGTATAATTTATTATAAACAAAATAGTTTCTAAAATCGTACGATACAGCTTACCAGTCCGAAGTTATTAATTCTACCAGTCGGTAGGATAAGGGCTGGAGAAGAAGGCTGCCTTCGACGTCACCCTTAATTTTCCTGAACCACTGGGCTTCAAAAAAAACTTTGTTGGGCGTGACTGAAACTAGTCACTCTTGGTTGTCCTTTTCACCAATTGCACGCGGTCGCAACAAGCACACACGCACGAACTTTCGACACTCTGGCCTTGTTAATTTTATAAAAATTAAAAGGCGGATGGCTTTGAACCAGAAAGAAAACAGTGCTTTTAAATTGTTTTCTTTCTCCACTTTTAATTGCTTATAATCTTAATACGGCTCCTCGAAAAATATCTTCTCGTCGTTTTGAGGTTCGACGACAGGATTATTGTTCGGAATTTTTGTTTTTCAGCGCCAGGCTGTGCGCGCACAATCAACTCTTGCGGCTGACCGACCACAGACGCACTCAAAATAATATTTTGGCGCGAAGCGTAGTGGTAAAAATACGATATTTTTTAGCGCGACAACCCCGTGAACGGCTTTCGGCGGAGGAAAGATTGTGAAATTATTTACGTCCGCCCAAGGGTGTGTACTTTAACCAACTTTGTCGATTCCTGACAACACGTTTGTTCCGAACCGCGGACGGGCAAAAGCAAAGATCCGTGTTTTGCTCTCTAAAGTTCTTACCCGGAGTAAGAAGCTCGTCAGACTGCAATTTTGATTTCGAATTAATTTACCTCGTCGACTCGCATCGATGTTATTCAGGTGGGGAATAATGATGACATAGAATTATTTCTAAGAGGCGTGATTTCCATGGGAAAGGAATTTGTGCCGACACTGGACTCGCCAAATACTTGGTAGCTTCGAAATTTCTTTCGTCTGTTGCCAAGTGAGAATTTTTGTTGACTTGGCCATTTTATCAATTTATAATGATTCATGGATTTTTCTAACTCCAGAATTTTATATGTTTATATTTTTAATTTAGGGCCTGATACCTTAACAATTTCTCATATTTTCAGGAAAATGTTGGTTCAGGTTTTATGGCAATATGTCACTCACTGGCTAACGATATTTCGTTGTCCAAGTTTTTTTAAAATTAATTTTGATTTACAGGAAGGTATTTAGTGGATTCCAGGTAGGGATATTGATTTAAAAGATGTTATTTTGCATATAACATCGATGCCAGCGATCAAGAAATCAGTAAATAGTTTCTAATGTGCCTAGGAATCGCCAGAGTAGGTGCGTACGGATGAGCGTAAGCTGCTTACGGCGGACATAAGGTTATCATGGCGTCGCCGCAAGGGTTTACGCGCGTTCAAAACCGTTAAGTTCACGTGTGTGCTCGTAAAATCGTTTCGATTCTTTCCCCTTTCCCTTCTTCACCTTTCTTCTCTATCCTTATCCTACCTACCTGTGTGCATCGTTCTTTCATTTTCCTATTTCACAATTTAATTTCTTATAATAATTATTGCATATATCCATCCCCTTGTACATTGTCGTGTCGATAGATACATACATACATACACCCGCACACATACACACATACACATATGCATATTTTAATTTAATATAACTAAAAGAAGGCTTTGAAATAATGCAATATATAAATATACATATATACACACACACACACATATACATATATATATACATATGCACATGAACACATATGCATGCATGCAGCATTATATTAATGTACATATATGCCCCTTTATGAGTATAAGGGGTATATTTAGATTTTGGAATGTTTTATATATATATAATAATTTTTAGATTTTAAAATGTTTTATATATATATAATAATTTGTAGATCTTAGAATGTTTCGTAATTTCCTAGGTCCTTGAAGCGACCCCCTTGACAGTTTATGCTGAGCGCGCAAAAGCGCTCAGGTTACGAGAAGCGCAAATGAACTTTTCGTCGTTCTTCTAAATCAAGTAAAATATCATTCAAATATTTCACTTGATTTATTACAATTTTTTTTTTATTTATTTATGTCTTCATTTGCGGTTTACTCGTAACATCCAATGGGGACATAACAATTTTATCTATGAATAAAACACAGAAATATTTGAGATATTAAGTTCAAATTTATTGTGGGTGTAGTGCAAGCATTACATTTTATGAATGAAATTCAATATCGGTCATATGACCACCACTAGCCCGTTTACAGCGGTCGATTCTTCGAACCCAATTTTCCACCACTCTGGCACACATTTCGACCGGAACGTTGACAATTTGGCGTTGGATGTTGTCTTTGAGGTCGTATAAAGTTGCTGGCTTGTTAGCATAGACCAGTGACTTGATATGGCCCCATAAAAAAAACCAATGGCGTTAGATAGCATGAACGAGGCGGCCATTCGACCGGACCATTTCTCAAGATAATACGTTCACCGAATTTGCCTTTCAATAAATCGATTGTGACGCGTGCTGTGTGGCTAGTGGCACCGTCTTGTTGAAACCACATATCGTTGATGTCAAGTTCATCCAATTCTGGTCACAAATAATCTTCCAACATAGCACGATAGCGCTCTCCATTGACGGTAACATGACGGTCGTTTTCATCTACGAAAAAATACGGCCCAATCACACCTCCGGGATGAAAACCGCACCAAACAGTCACTTTTTGCGGATGCAACGGTGTCTCAAGAAGCACATTTGGGTTTGTTGCTGACCA
This sequence comes from Diplolepis rosae, assembly GCA_030998225.1. NCBI lineage: Eukaryota > Metazoa > Arthropoda > Insecta > Hymenoptera > Diplolepididae > Diplolepis > Diplolepis rosae. Next base: position 6,044,260 of record JAPYXD010000710.1, read on the forward strand.
ATAACGCATATTTTGCTTATTAACAAAGCCATTGAGCCAGAAATCAGCTTCATCGCTGAAGATTATTTTTCGATGAAATTCTTCATTTTCTTCAAGCTTTGCCAGAGCCCAGTTGGGGAAGTATCGACGTTTCACATGATCAAGTGGCTTTAGTTCTTGAGTCAATTTAATTTTGAAAGCATGCAGGTCAAGATCTTTTCGCATAATACGCCACAGTGTTGTTTGAGCGATGCCCAATTCTTGAGAACGACGTGGAATTGACTGATTTGGCTCATTTTGAATCGATGCACTTACGGCTGCGATTATTTCTTCGCTTCGAGCAATACGACGTCTTTTTGGCACCGGAACGTTCAATAGTGTAAATTTGGTCTCGAATTTATCCACTATAGCACGCACAGCCTGTCGGGCGGGACGATTATTACGGCCGAAAATTGGAGTAAACGCTCTTAAAGTTGCGACCACCGACTCAGAATTTTGGTATTAATTTTTAATACTTTCCAAACGTTGCTGGTTCGTGAACTTTACCATGATGAAAATGTTGACTTTAACTAACGTTTTGACATTGACAATTCATTAAAAAAGTTTAAGGGTACGTTCATATAAAGATACGAAATTGTTATGTCCCTATTGGAAAACCCTTTATAACCATTAGAATATTACAATATTTTGTTAAAGGGAAAAGTATTACAAATTGTTTTCAGTTTTGTCGTTCAGATTAATTTTCATTGTCGAAACAAGTTCACTTGGTTTACGCTTTATTATTTCATATAACCTATATATTTTTTGATAAATACGATTTATTTACTTCCCTTACAGCACACTAAAAAAATGGTATAGCCTACCAGAGTTTGTTAGAGAATTTCTATGCAAATTAGAAAGAAAATCTTCTTAGTTCAGTTATATTATTTTGGGTGTTAATAAGTATGAATAAGAAAATAACAAATAATAGTTGAGCCAATGACATGTCTTTAAATTAGCTATAAGCTCAGAAAACTCATAAATGTCCTTCTGATTGTATTATACATCAAATGTTATGCTGATTGAGCAAAACAAAATGGTTTGTTTCAAGAATGTATATTGGTGTGCGTTCAAACGTTCGCAGAGTGATCGTATGTGATCATGCAAATAAAACACGTGTTGCCGGCATTGATTTAATTTATTTTTTTTAGATTTATAAATTTTATATAAGGTGTACAACTTTGCCGCTTACTGTGTGACAGTTTTAGTCTGCGATTTCGACTAGCAATTACCGCTGTAGCCAACTATCGAAAAACGACGGAAGCAAACTTGTACACTTAATAATAATTCATATATACATCTATGAAATTAGTTATTTGATAAAGTTTTAAAATATTGAAATCAACCACTGATACAATAGTTTACTTATCCCTAACCTCTGAAACTGCTACGCATAACTAGCAGACAAGCGTCTGTTTGAAGTTGAGCTGATTTTCCAAAACAGAGTTTGGCTAAAGGAACCATAACCATGTTTCATCTGTTGCAGCCATATCAGTTTAGAAATGTCTATTGAAAATATATTACTGGTGCAGTAATATCCCTTCAACTGTATCTGTTTTTATGAAACACCCATACAGTTTAGATGTATCTGAGTCAGCCAAACGCTTTTGCTAATATACCCAGAAAATTGTCTGTATTCACAATAAATTTCTTTCAGTGCATGCCCCGAGACAGTGTCTCCAGAACGTGGGATTTTTCGGCCCCCACCACGTTCCCATCTGGGAGAAACACATGCAAACGTGGCGTGTCAGTGTGTCGGCTCTGCTACACGCTGCGGTCACCAGCTTCGTGTAAAGCCGAAGGTGCACGAAGACGGACTTCGTTACAATGCTTGAGTTTTCAAGTTATTTTTAGATTTCACGCTTTCGGTTATCGAGTTGAAATTAAGAATTGTATTTTTCTCGAGTACGTGCAAAAGAGGCGCGAAGCAGACGACGAATTTGAATTTACGAAGTATATAGTTCAAGAAATAACACTTTTCTTCAATTTCTTGAAGAAAGTCTGCATGAAATAAACATCAGTATGATCTTGGAAAATTTCATGAGGATTTCAACACTTCAAAAATAAACTTTCAGTGAAATTTAGTGACAATAAATGTATAAAATTTGAATCAATATATAATTTTCCATTCAAATTTATATACTTCTTACTAATTTTGTACATTTAACAATTTTTCAATTAGAACAATATTTTCTATCAAGATAAAATTAAAATTAATATTCAAGTTCATAATTTATATTTTCAGTTATATGTTAGAAATATTTTCATCTCACATTTTTGTAGCCTAAGCACAAACTTTTCATTCCAAAACTTAAAATCTCTACGGAAATGGAAAATTGTCTAATAGCAGTAGATAAATTGAAAAGCTAAAATATGTGTTTATTGGTATTTCCATATTAACATATAAATATCAATCAACTTTAAATTTTACAAAAAAATGTTCGTTCGAAGTGTTCAAATCTTGTTACAATTTGACAAGATTTTATGGAGGAGTGCAATCTTTTGGATGAAATATTTTGTAGTTCTTAATTTGTCTGTCCGTCTGAAATCGTAGAAAGATTTGAACAGTAAACAACAAATTTTCCAATAGAATTCAGGATCAATAATAATTGATTCAGGAAATACTTCAACTCTGTAGAGCATTTTTGTATTTCGAATTCAAAATGTGTGCTTAAGCCACAAAAAAGTAAGCTGAAAATGTAGATATAAAACTAATTATGTCATGTTTATGTCTTCTTAATGGCAAATACTTTGCAAATAATTCTCTAATTCGATATTTTTTTAATGTATGAACATTCAAGAAATTGATAAATATTCCATCCTTTTATAGGAACTAAAAATTACCGGATAATGCTTTGATTGAGAAAGCTAAAAATTTTTCAAATATTTATATAAATTGCAATTTTACAATTGCATTATTTTTCAAATATTTTAACATCTCTTCAATCTTGATAATTCTTACAGAAGTTTATTTCATGTGAGTGACTTTTTCTTTTTCTAATGGAAGATTTCGTAATTTTAAATTCGGCCCAATTCGTAACATTGTAAAAAGATTTTAAAACTTCATAAAAATTTTTTTTCTGTTCTATTCAAAGTCAATAAATATTCAATGTTTGGAATCGAAATATTAAGTAAATGATTTTTAATTTCTGGGAATAAACTGCTTTAATAAGACAATCTTTCTTCTTTGTGAGAAATCTCAATTTTAAAATTAAAATTCTACGCATAGGATACAAAAACATAATATGAAAATACTTTTATTACAGAATTTTGAAATATACAAGTTGACCAATTTTTAATCGAGTAAATCGGCTACTTTAAGCAAAAAATTATGTTAAAAATATTTTATCAAAAAAAAAATAAGACACCTTAAATTACGGTTTAAAATCCACATTTATAGATTGATGGTAAAAGCAGTTTAAAGTTTTTTAATCTTACGTTTTAGTGACGTATGCACAGACTTTTAATCAGATAAATGAAATGCTTTATAGAAAGTCAAAATTTTCTTATTACTGCACTTAATCAAATTCATAAAGTAAAATTATTTTTTAATTGATGCTTTCACTCAATTCTTTAAACATTCATTAATTGAAAATTGTACTCAAAATTTAATCTTGCAGCGTTCCAATATTCCCACAATGTTACAAAATCTTATTAATCATTATTTTAGTCGAATTATTTTCAAAATATTTAAAAAATAAATGTAAATATTTTGATTAAATACTCTGTCAAATTTTGCATTTGACTGATCTTGCAAAATTGTTGAAAGTTTTGAATACCGATAGAAGAAACTTTAAATGAAATTTTATGTCCATAAATGCTTAAAGTTCTATATAGAAATATCAACTACAACATTCTCAAATTTTATAAATAAACTACTAAATTCAAAAAATTTCGGATTTTTTTAAAAACTGTACAAATTTCAAATATGAATCAGTCAAAATCTACTGATTATCAGTGAAATTTGACTGATTTAAATAACTAAAAACAGGTTACTGTGAATCAGTCAAATTTCACTGATTACTTCAGTGAAAAGTAACTGATTTAACAGTGAAAAATATTGTTTCCACTGATGATTCAGTGAAAAGGCAAATCATTGATTCAATCAGTGAAAATTTGACTGATTCATATTTAGAGTGTATACAAATTTCAAATATAAAGTGTACTCTGTACATTAATCAAACAAATTTAGAAGATGAGTATTTTAATAAATATTCCTAAATATTATTGGAATATGATACATATCGATTTAGAAAAACTTCTTCAAAGTACTCAGACATTTTTCTTATTTTACGACATTTTTGCATCATGTTTGACCTTTGTGTAGGATTCAAGAAAACAATTGTAGACATACTTTCATTACTTAGTAAAATACTATGAAGACTTGATTTTTAAATTAAAGCGAAAACTTTTAAAACCTTAACAATCGGTTGCATAGATTCTGCTCTAATCTTGGACGCAATTAGAGAAATAGGTTTTTTTGCTTTTTTTAGATCTAGTTTTTGCCTTAAACATAAATGAAAGAAAACACATTTGAAATATTAAAATAAAAAAGCTGGTTCATTCTTAGAGAATCCCAAATATTCTGAAATAAAACTCCTTTCCACACCACTACGGAGGTAGAGTGTAAGGCTCGTTTTTTTACGTGGTATCCCCTGTAGGCCTAGTCCACGTCCTACGAAACGAAAAGGGTTTTTGCTTTCAAACAAAAAGAAAAAAGGAAAAAAATGAAGCAAAGTGGTAAAAAACGCTACAAATGTAGCCCGTACTTTAGGCTTGCCTCTATCAAATGCCAGTATACGTCGAACAAAAATGTTTTGTTTTAAATCAAATAATGAAAAAGTTTGATTAATTCGGGATGATTTGTGGTGCTTGATTATTGTGAGTCCCCTTGCCTCTCACTTATGCCCAAAGCGTGATATTACTTAATTTCAGTATGTTTTCTTACTCACAAAATAATAATTAAAACTGAGCAATTTCCATACCAGAGGCACGCGAAGAAAGGAATAAAGAACGTATCTCTGATATAAGAAATAAAATGTCATTATTTTGTGAGTAAGAAAGGGGTTTGAAATTGATTAACGCCATGCCTTGGCCATTAGAATTAATCCTCTCCTTCGTGAGCGAAGAGCGACAAACCACTTTCCCTATCACTTTCTGCTATCTCATATAGATTTTCGGTCATTAATTGCAAATGCTTCGAAGTGATGCTCGTTGTTCTGGCTGTTTCAGCTCTCGCCTTTAGGGCTGATCGAGTAACACAAATTGAGTTGACCGTCCTGTTTCCTAAGCGATTTCTTTTGGGAGTTTTCGCGTCCGTGAGCATGGAGAAACCTAGCTCCGCCTCAGCATTTGAATGAGGAAGACTCCGAACATGATTCAATACTGAGGTCAAATTTGGAAAAAGTTTTTCTCCTGTACTCGTCGAAGATACACCGATACTAGACCATATTTCGTCAAAAGATAAAGTCGACCACTTTTCTTTGAGTTCCTGTCTGATTTTGAGTAAAGAATCCCACTCTTTTTGTACACCTATTCTATCAAACGACCGTAAATCTTGACAAACTTTCCAGACCCTAGGAAAAGTTTCGCTTCGATCAGCATAGAAAGCTACTTGAGGCCGGAAAACAGCAACGCAAGACAAAAAGATGTCATCAAAAGGAAGTCGATTGCGAATTTCTTCGCTTCCTGTGACATAAAATTTCAAGCAATTACGAAGAAATAGACCAACTTCTACTATTTGCAACTTCTTGTTTGTAAGTTGCTGCTGGAAATATTCTCGCGTTTCCTTACCAACGTCAATGTCTTGAAGCGGCTTTTGATTACTAGGATCTGCAAAGTTAACATTTCTAATGATTTGAAAGAATAAATTCGGTTGATCAAGACCCTCTTTCAAATAACTGCTAAGAATTCATACGAAGAATTTAGCCGAGTTTGGCTGGAGTTCCTGAACCATTGTTTCGCGACTTTGAAATTTCGCATTGTATACGTTGAACCTATTCAAAGTAAATTTCAAGAATAGGAAATATGCGAGTGTCAAAGGATTCTGCATTTTTCCTAACAAGTCTTTGGCCTTCTCTACCTTCTCAGATACGAGGACCATAAGATACTGAAGAATAACTTCCCAATTCTTTATTATAATATCTATGCATCGATAGCGGACAAGCCAGCGAGTTTCAGAATGACTAGGAATTTTTTGATAGTCATTTCCTAATTCCAAAACAATCGATCGAAAAATAGCCGTTCGCTTGGAGCTAGCATTAAGAAAAGCTGGCAAATCTTTGATTAAATCCTCTACATCTGGGATTGTGGTACAAGCATATTTTGCTACAATTGCTGACGAATGCGAGACACACGGGAAAACAATTAAACGGGGACTTTTTTCCTTTAATTTTGTTTTAAATGAGGACTTATTGCCGACCATCACCTGTGCATTATCACAAGCTAAAGCACAGATATTAGATAAAGGGATTTTCTGCCCGGACAATGCTTTTTCGAACGCATCAAAAATTTTAGAGGCAGAACAATCCGAAGCATTTACATTAATAAGCTGGAGCAATTCCACCCTGACAGAAAATGTCGTTGGCTCCACATATCGAACCATTAATGTCAGCCACTTTTCTAGAGTCCTGTCGGTCGTTTCGTCTTCGTACACTGAAAATGATTGCTTACGCAAAATATTTGCCATCCGATCAGTTTCAGCAGCACATACGACGATATTTACAACTAGGACCATTTTAGTGTAGCTCAATCTAACGCCTTTTAAAACCGAAGGTTCCATATCTTGGAAAAGTCCTATCAATTCTGATGAAATCGCGAATGGTAAATTATGCTCCACGAAAAATATACTAATCCTAATCTATGCTTCTTGTACTTTCTGTTTGAAAGTAACACTTTCCGGAATCGTGGAATTTGTGAATTCTGAAGCAGAAGAACTTGCTACACAAGGTTCAACACTGTAAGAATTGGCAGTTACATTAGAAGAATTTTCACTTACTACTCCATAACATTCTAATTTATTTGAAAACTCTTGCTTCTTTCTGTGTGATAAAGATGCTTCATGCTTTTCAATTTCCGATTTGCCACATAGCAACGTTTTATTGCAAATTTTGCAATGAAATCTTGTTTCATCTGCTAATGTAACCACCCACTCTCTCCACGACGGAAATTCCTCAAACCATCCCAACTGAAAGTTTTTTGCATTTCTCATGACTTTTCTAGCGGGTTGACATTCGTTTGAACCAGAGTTCAGACGGTGGTCAACCTTCGTTTGAACCTGGCTGTCCTTCAAAACACTCGAATTTGGGTCAACCGGATTACTCATTGTGAACAATAAATTATACGACGAAGGAAAACAGAATTATTTGAAAAGAATTAATAAGATGAAAAGTCGATAAAATTGAGCGAATGTGAATAATTTTTAATCTGCACACAAATTAAGTTTCACAAAATAAACTTACCCACAAGCATCAAACAATAACGTACGTAAGAGCACTCACGCATCACCAAATAATAATATAATATTCTTACTTTTGCCGTTTTCAATAAGGAATTACGATAAAAATATGAAGAATCCACACTCTTGCCTTCTCAAATAACGCATAAAGCGAGAATCAAGTATATCTTAGAAGAAAACAAAAGAAGGTTGCTATTATTATTTGTTTTCGTCTCCAATTTGACCTCTATACCGTTCGTTTGCGATTTAAAACATTGGTAACTTTTTGGCTATTAATCTGATTGAGCTACAACTTTTCAGAAAACTTTCTTTACTAAAGTATTAAAATTTTTCTCCTGTAGATAGTTTCAGAAAATGTAGACACTTAATACAATATTAATAAAATCGTAAAATTCTGAAAATTTGTTAAGCTAGCGCGAGTGGAAGTAGAGAAAACAATTATTTTTTAAATGTACTTCTCCCAATTACTTGAAAAATTAGAAGTTTTAAAAATTTTTGCAAAAGGAAAAACGATGTGCCTTGAAAGTGTACATAAAATTTATTGAACTATTACTAGTAAACTCTACCTCCGTGGTGGTGTGGAAAGGAGTTTTATTTCAGAATATTTGGGATTCTCTAAGAATGAACCAGCTTTTTTATTTTAATATTTCAAATGTGTTTTCTTTCTTTTATGTTTAAGGCAAAAACTAGATCTAAAAAAAGCAAAAAAACCTATTTCTCTAATTGCGTCCAAGATTAGAGCAGAATCTATGCAACCGATTGTTAAAGGTTTTAAAAGTTTTCGCTTTAATTTAAAAAGCAAGTCTTCATAGTATTTTACTAAGTAATGAAAGTATGTCTACAATTGTTTTCTTGAGTCCTACCCAAAGGTCAAACATGGTGCAAAAATGTCGTAAAATAAGAAAAATGTCTGAGTACTTTGAAGAAGTTTTTCTAAATCGATATGTATCATATTCCAATAATATTTAGGAATATTTATTAAAATATTCATCTTCTAAATTTATTTGATTAATGTACAGAGTACACTTTATATTTAAAATTTGTATACACTCTAAATCTGAATCAGTCAAATTTTCACTGACTGAATCAGTGATTTGCCTTTTCACTGAATCATCAGTGGAAACAATATTTTTCACTGTTAAATCAGTTACTTTTCACTGAAGTAATCAGTGAAATTTGACTGATTCACAGTAACCTGTTTTTAGTTATTTAAATCAGTCAAATTTCACAGATAATCAGTAGATTTTGACTGATTCATATTTGAAATTTGTACAGTTCTTGAAAAAATCCGAAACTTTTTGAATTTAGTAGTTTATTTATAAAATTTGAGAATGTTGTAGTTGATATTTCTATATAGAACTTTAAGCATTTATGGACATAAAATTTCATTTAAAGTTTCTTCTATCGGTATTCAAAACTTTCAACAATTTTGCAAGATCAGTCAAATGCAAAATTTGACAGAGTATTTAATCAAAATATTTACATTTATTTTTTAAATATTTTGAAAATAATTCGACTAAAATAATGATTAAAAAGATTTTGTAACATTGTGGGAATATTGGAACGCTGCAAGATTAAATTTTGAGTACAATTTTCAATTAATGAATGTTTAAAGAATTGAGTGAAAGCATCAATTAAAAAATATTTTTACTTTATAAATTTGATTAAGTGCAGTAATAAGAAAATTTTGACTTTCTATAAAGCATTTCATCTATCTGATTAAAAGTCTGTGCATACATCATTAAAACGTAAGATTTAAAAACTTTAAACTGCTTTTACCATCAATCTATGAATGTGGATTTTAAACCGTAATTTAATGTGTCTTATTTTTTTTTTGATAAAATATTTTTAACATAATTTTTTGCTCAAAGTAGCCGATTTACTCGATTAAAAATTGGTCAACTTGTATATTTCAAAATTCTGTAATAAAAGTATTTTCATATTATGTTTTTGTATCCTATGCGTAGAATTTTAACTTTAATTAAATAATTTAATTTAATTTAATCTTAAATAATTTAAGATTTCTCACAAAGAAGAAAGATTGTCTTATTAAAGCAGTTTATTCCCAGAAATTAAAAATCATTTACTTAATATTTCGATTCCAAACATTGAATATTTATTGACTTTGAATAAAACAGAAAAAAAATTTTTATGAAGTTTTAAAATCTTTTTACAATGTTACGAATTGGGCCGAATTTAGAATTACGAAATCTTTCATTAGAAAAAGAAAATGTCACTCACATGAAATAAACTTCTGTAAGAATTATCAAGATTGAAGAGATGTTAAAATATTTGAAAAATAATGCAATTGTAAAATTGCAATTTATATAAATATTTGACAAATTTTTAGCTTTCTCAATCAAAGCATTATCCGCAAATTTTTAGTTCCTATAAAAAGATGGAATATTTATCAATTTCTTGAATGTTCATACATTAAAAAAATATCGAATTAGAGAATTATTTGCAAAGTATTTGCCATTAAGAAGACATAAACATGACATAATTAGTTTTATATCTACATTTTCAGCTTACTTTTTTGTGGCTTAAGCACACATTTTGAATTCGAAATACAAAAATGCTCTACAGAGTTGAAGTATTTCCTGAATCAATTATTATTGATCCTGAATTCTATTGGAAAATTTGTTGTTTACTGTTCAAATCTTTCTACGATTTCAGACGGACAGACAAATTAAGAACTACAAAATATTTCATCCAAAAGATTGCACTCCTCCATAAAATCTTGTCAAATTGTAACAAGATTTGAACACTTCGAACGAACATTTTTATGTAAAATTTAAAGTTGATTGATATTTATATGTTAATATGGAAATACCAATAAACACATATTTTAGCTTTTTAATTTATCTACTGCTATTAGACAATTTTCCATTTCCGTAGAGATTTTAAGTTTTGGAATGAAAAGTTTGTGCTTAGGCTACAAAAATGTGAGATGAAAATATTTCTAACATATAACTGAAAATATAAATTATGAACTTGAATTTTATGTTCATTTTATCTTGATAGAAAATATTGTTCTAATTGAAAAATTGTTAAATGTACAAAATTAGTAAGAAGTATATAAATTTGAATGGAAAATTATATATTGATTCAAATTTTATACATTTATTGTCACTAAATTTCACTGAAAGTTTATTTTTGAAGTGTTGAAATCCTCATGAAATTTTCCAAGATCATACTGATGTTTATTTCATGCAGACTTTCTTCAAGAAATTGAAGAAAAGTGTTATTTCTTGAACTATATACTTCGTAAATTCAAATTCGTCGTCTGCTTCGCGCCTCTTTTGCACGTACTCGAAAAAAATCTATAATTAAAGCGCATCCCAAACCACCAAAATTTGTGGCAAACCCCACCCAAATCGCAGCATCCGACACTACCCACTTTTGGGTTGCTTTCAAAGATCTCTCCTGCCCGACTCTTCAAAAAAAAAAAAAAAAAAAACAAAGGAAAAAAGGAAAGGAAAGAAAAGGAAAGGAAAGAAAAAAAAAGAAGAAAAAAGATTTAAAAAATGTGAATCTCGCTTTTATCTTCATCGGCTTAGCCTCCCACTCTGATCCATTAGTGGCGAGTGGGAGATTTTATGTATAGCATCTCCGTGAATAAATAAAGTTTTGGAGTGATTCTAAAACGAGAACAGGTAACCAAATATTCATACATAAAGCATATTCAATTACCTGGATACTTCAATGCACCTAATTGTAAATTCATAACATACGGGAATATTAAGAAATGTACCTCACATCACGATACGCGGTTGTTTTTATTCTTCACACAAATGGACATGTATGCGTGCATATTTAAGTGAAAATACGTTCCAGTGTTTGTCCGTTTTATAAGTAAAAACATGTATGTATGACCGAAATGAATTTTAAGGAAGTACCGTCGCCACTACGCTAGTCAAGCAACACACTCTCTCGTTTGATTTTATTCAAGATGGGCTGCGTGGAAATGTGAGTATATAAACTAAAATACTTTTATTTATATTTCTTCGTTCAATCTGTATATATGTTAATAAATGCATTATATGTAATCTTTGAAATTGTTATTATATAGAGAAACAACACTATTTATCATTACCTATTTTCTGAATATTTCTAAATCCACAAAACTTTCATTCGCGTATATACGCAGCACGTGGAATTTTAAATAGGGCGTGCGCCTAATCTATTTTGCGACGTTGCCACATCTACTGAGTCATGGCCGTCTTCCGTTGCTGAACGTCATTTTTAATATTTCATCGCTCATTTTCTATCATCGCACGTATTTAATCAATACGTCCAAGGTCTCAAAATGCTCTGCGGATATCCAATTTATATTTTCTCTTTTTGTGTTTAGATCTGTACGGTAGTTTTTTCTATAGTTTGAGGATAACTGCTGGAAACTCGATTTCCCATAAGACTACGTGTTAAATAAGTAATAACTAAAATGCTTATAACTTTTCTCATACGTACCCTGGCCTCACAAAAAAATTTTTGAGTCACTTTTAGACTTATATGAATCGATATATTCAATTTCATACATACACGCACGTAACAACTGCCGCCGATGCCGTAAAAAGCTTGCACTCGCCCGCACACGTGTATTTGCAGACCTTATACATGTTTTCATATTTTAGACAACAGACGTTTTGAATTCCTCGACCACTGGTATCGGTGCTATGCCTACAAACCATTTCCTATTATATATATCCGTACCAAGCACAACTACAATACATGGATAATAAAGTGGATTATTTGAAACTTGGATAGTCATTAGCTGTCATAGCCAGTAAGTAAAATTTTGTTAGAAAATCTGAACCATTATCTTCTCAATATGAGAAATAAAAAGGAAGAAAAAGAGGATTTAGAATTAAAACTAACAAACCTAAAAGGTCAAGTTGACATCGACCTCTTATTTAGTAATTCTACGGATCGGAAAAAAACGATTACGTAACAGAAAGAGGAAAAATTTCTCATTTTGGCAATGGACATGAAAGTAATTAAGGATACCAAGTATTTAGACATACATTGTTTTTAAATTCCTGGTCAGCACGCTCCACATAAAATTCTAAGTCCTCACAATTCCCCACTTGAGTAACATCGATGCGAGTCTACAAAATATTTGAATATTTTTCACCACTACGTTTGGCGCTTTAGTGTAAATTGGGGCACGCCGGTGGTTAGTTAGTTGAATACACTAACAGTGCGTCGACAGCTCGCGGTCGAACAAAAATTAGAAAAAAAAAAAAAGAATTTCATCACATCGAATCTTAAAACGACAGGGAGATTTTCCTTTTTAAAACCAACACTAGAGTTGCGAAAAAAAGTAAGAGTGGAGAGAGCAAAACAATTTAAAAGCATTGTTTGTTCACTTGTTGAAAACCATCCATACTTTTATTTTCCCAAAACTAAGTTGTAAACGTGATATGCTATTATTATATTAATTTAATAATTTAATATAGTATAAATTGACAAAAAAAAAGAATCCAATTGATAATCGCTATAGAAGAAAATGTGTTGAATACGAATTTTATGTTGACGAGTGAATATGAATAATTTGTATGCAGTACCGACTCGATTGTTTTCCTTTTGTTCATTCAATGGATAAAATTATTTATAATTATATTTAAATTATTGTAAACAATTGGTAACAAATTTAAGTTAATTTGGTAAACACAGTTGAAACAAATTTTTTCTTAAATAACAAAACCATGAAGAAGGAGGATCGGTCGAAACCATCAACCCACGTAATTGAGAAATGTTGCTTATACGCACGCTCTTACAAACAAATTAATATTTCAGGAACCCTATTAAGATTTTTTAATGCTTGATGGCTTCAATCAAAGCACCTATTCCTGAAAATATTTTTCTGTGCCTTAAGTACCTTCAATTTAATACTCTTCTTGTTTGAGTATTTCTTCTTCTTTTTGTTCGTGGCAGTGTTTGAGTATTTGTATACACGTTCGTAGAAACAAGGGGATGTCCCAGGAAGCACCTCGGCGCACAGTATGTCATTGGTTGCAGAGCATAGTTTAGTCGGCAGAGCCTAACTGACAAGGTTAAGCATCGAAAAACGTAATTTAAAAAACTCAAATAATTTGGCGAATTTAGTAGTGTTACTAAAGCAGAGGTAAGTAAAATATCAATAAATACTGATAGAATTTTGTTGACGTCACATGGATTTATATTGGAATGTTTGCGATAGTCGTAATAGCGCAATACGACATATATTTTTTGCAGGTTAAGTTCATTGAACGTTGAACTGTAGCAGGTGGTTTTCCTGTTTCTTCTTTTACAAAACGTATTCAAAATATTAATAAAATGTATTTCTCTACTTACAGATTTAATACAATGGAAAAAAAATTGAAAAAATGATTGCCACTATGCTAGAAAACATGAAGAAGCAAATTGTAGAGTAGGTTAAAAACCAAATCGACGGTAAGATACGATGAATATTTTTTTAAAAGATAAGTAAAATTGTCAGCAGAAGTTTGTTTCATCTTCATAGAATAAATGTTATAAAGTTTTTAGGTTGAACTCGGGACATAATTTATATTAACGTAGGGTTTACTTTAAATAAATAAGTTAATTGTAATGAAATTATCCTTAAATAAGTATAATTGAATTATTTAGTACTTCTTGGTCTAGTCCTAAAACAACTTTTATTTTAATAAGTTTAACTGCTGCAGATTTCGATGAAGCATGCTTTAAAAATTATTTAAAATAAAAACTGATCTTCCCATTCTTCCCCAACAGGGACTGATGATGACGAGCCGTCGACGTCGACACCTCAGCAGAGGAACCATTATCAGGGGAATGGGCGACAGTGGTTCAGAGATCAAAGTGCAGGAGGGGAAAAAAGACCCCAGGTACACAAAATTGCATTTTTATTTTTTAAAGCAACGCACTTTATTCTAAAAATTGCCATTTTACTTCAAACATAAATATTTTACAGAAACCCACCAAAGCATTTAAAAAAAAATTGAGAAACTTGAAAAGAAAAAGCAGAATCCTTAAGGACCTGGGTCACTCCCAAAGGACGAGAAGAAAGTTCAAGAGTTGAGATGGGGTCCCTCATTGAAAAGAAGAGGGAGCTGTGGGCTAAAAAAAGTAGGATCGTTGGAAGATTGAGTCAATTGCGGGAGCAACAGCATGATTTGCTCTTAAAAAATAAATAAATATGTCTAAAAGCATTAAAATTATAGGGGTATTTTTTTAATAAAGCTGATTTCGCCAGGAATGTTATAAAAAAAAGGATGTTTTGTTTACCTGCATTTTCACAATTGTAGCCTACCTTATGTTATGTCATATTTTTAGAGGGACCCCTGAGTTTAAAATTAAGAAAAATTCCATTAATTAATTACATTTTTCAAAAGTCTGTATAGTTAACTGTAATTGTCAATAAGTCTTCCAATTTTTTTCAAAATTTTTACTAAAAAGAAGTTAACAGACTTGCTTTATTGACTTTTGTTATATTTTCCAAATTTTCAGCAACTAATCGTTAATTTTATCGATTCGAAATGGTAAAGCGAATAAAAAGGGATATAAGTATACACAAAAATAGATTTACGAGCACGAATTATCGATTGCTCTAATTATAAACTCTAATTCGTTGGTTTTGATTTTGAAAAATATACATTTACGTTAATTCTAACATCTAAGATACTTATTTATGCTTATTAAAATATCTTACTTATTACAGCTATATATCCAGATATTACAACAGAATATATAATATTTAATATTCATTTTTAATATCCATTTTTCTCAATGCAAAGTGAGTCGGTTTTTAGGTTCGAATTAAAACTTTTTTTACAATTTTATTCCAATAACTTCCTCATGTCTTTCCGAATCTAATATTTGAGGAAAAGTCTTACTCTTTTTTCAAATGACATAAAAAGAAAAAGAGTGGCTGAGGATTCAAATTTGTCGATTCGAACGATTTCTCCGGATCTCAGCTGAAACAGATGAAGGCAGCGCTTCTAGGATCCATACACTGAGAGAAATCTACTTAATTATTTCAGTGACATGATTCAATCTACAAATGTATCCTAATACACTCTGAGATAATTTATTCTCATGTCAAACGATTTTCGTTTCAAAAGAAAACATTCCCAAAACAAAATTATTGGAGCGTGAAAAGATATTTAATACTCTAAATACTCTATTGCCATCGTATGTAGAAAGGAACGAGAGCTAAAAATTGAAGGGAGAAGATATCTTAAGCAACTATACGAGCAACGTCTCTGCCAAACATCGATGGAACATAATCTCTCAAAAAATGTCCTCAAATATTTTAAAGAACAAACTATGACCGAAAGAGAGTTAGAGCAACTCAGGAGAATGAGGGCAACCGTTCATAAACAAGGCAAAAACTTAGAAGTTCTAAATCTCGACTTATCCAAGTGGAATAGCACTTTTTGTCATACTTTAGTGTATTATTACGGAAAATCCATAGATGAGATGTTTGGTTTCTCGAACCTTTTTACCAACAATCACTATTGGTTTTTGACGTACAACGTCTTTTCAAATTCTCGATTGTTTCCCCCTGATTATGATATTACTACAAAGTATCCAATACCAGGAAAGTATTATTATAACAACCATCTAGGGGGTTTTGAAGGAATAAGACAAAAATTTTGGACCCTCATCACTATCTGCATTATCCGGTTAACATCCGATGAACTTTCCCTCAAGATAAATATTATATGTCAGGGAGATAATCAAGTAGTACTTATCAAGTACAAGCCTAATCAAATTAAAAGACAAAGCGAGGTACGAAACTTATTTTTGTCAACATTAGATTACAATTTTGGACAAGTAAATATTAAATTAAAATTAGAAGAGACCTGGTATTCGAAGAGATTGTTCGAATATTGTAAAGTAAGGTATCTTGAGGACATTTCAATCAGTCAAGGAACCAAAAAAGCGGCTAGATTAATCCATTCATAAATGATGAACTTGCGTCATCCCATTTCGGTTTAAACACAATCAACACTGTCACAGAATCTATCGCGAAAGGAGATATTGACCCGGATTGTGCATTTTATGTCAACCAAGTGTCCATATTAAACTATTTGCTAAGAAAGAAAGTCTTTTCGGACAAACACAATCACAACGACATGCTGAGCTTACTATTCCATCCGTCAGACTGGTGGATTATCTTTATCAACATATTTCAGCCTTATTCTAAGAGGTTTTGACGATGAACTGACTTATTGGATGTCTTTTTTTTACGTTCAAGGAAGAAAATCTGGAGTTATTTGTTAGAATATTAACCATGAATAAATTTAAAAAAAAGACAGGACAATAATACAATTTAGAAAGACTGATAGATGATATCTACAGCTCAGACATATGTACAGTCCCTTCCATTCGTCGAGATGAAATTCAAGAGGGTAGCGGAAATGTATTTGGAGTCAGAACAAGTCACTAACCCAGAAATAAAATATCTTTTCGAGGGAAATGAAGTACTAAGTAGCGATGAATTAAAGAGTATACTCGTCACTATGACTCCTATGTATCCGTCGCTGGCACATGAAATATACCGTCACTCTAAAACAAATTCACTAACATTCAAAGCTTGAGTGAACAAATACAAGACTACATGGAAGTTGATTTTCTTACAGTAATCAAAGATAAAACTTTAAAGATTATAATAATTATAAAAGAACGACTTGATCTGCCTAATAACTGGTTAAATAAGAAATATTTCAATAGTAACTGCCCAACAGAACTAGCTACACTTCTAAGAGTTGAACACTAGGGACAAGAACTAATAAATAGGGGTGACAAAACCCCATCCATTGCATCAGACTAGGATTGCCAATGTTGATTCCGTTTTACCTGAACATATAGATAAAAGCGTGCTTATCACGTTAAGTTCTAAGTATAGTACGATCAGTAATGCCACATTTCTGAAGCATGGACCCTTTAATGTGTATTGCGGATCAGCTACAAAAGAGAAAGTCAAAAAACCGAACATTGAACTTTATACCACTACCAATTTCCTTAAGTCTTTGCAGCAGCTTATTATGCTGTTGTATAGGATGATTCTAGGATGTGGAAACATACAGCGGCTCATAGCTGACTTGATCAAAGAAAAATACATTACGGTATCAGACCAATATGAGAACTACGACCCCTTAGATTGGTGTGCAATCAATCTTGGGGGTAATATGATTCATAGATTTCGATCAATAATGGAGAAAAGAAGTGCTTTGTTAAACCACCAACCCACAGTAGGAACTCACATCAAGCAATCCACAAAAAGATTGGTCTCTATATCGAAGAATAGAGAGAATTACACGATCCATTTTCAGATGCTCTTAATATCAAATATTTGATTAAAGAATTTTTAAATAAATATAATGAAGGAGCTTTTATAGAATGTTGATTTATGGACCGTAAGACCGACAAAACCAAACCTATATGACGTTAATACATACATGTGGGTTGACTCATTGATAATAGATTGCTACACTGTAACTCGCATGGACGAATGGAAGGATGGAAATATATCTTACATGCCAACAGACATCGCAAATAAAGCAATTGGTAATTTCGCATAAAAAAAAGGTACAGCATAGGAAATTTTTCGGACCAAAACACCGCTAAATGATAAATTACTTATTCCGTACGTACTTGAAGGTCACTGTTCATTATTGTTCGTGAACATTAATCAAGGCACTGTCGCAATTATGGATCCGCTTAAAAATTCTGGCGATAAAGACCGAGTTTTCGAAGTTTTCACTAAGTATATTGGAGCATGCGGAGAACCGTGTACTTTATCACACCTTAAGCACATTGCTTGGCAAAAAATAGTAGACATAACAAATAGACCATATCAAGCTGAAACCGATTCCAGTAACTGTGCCTTATACATAATGTATTATATTCATTGTATTGCAAATTTAGGGATCTTTGACTTTAAGTTCGATCCACTAGAATATCGGAAAACAGTAGCAGAAAGATTGATATTAAAATTGGAAAACATATCCAACAAATGTATGTTCTGCTTTACGGAGTCTGCGAAAACGAGTACTAAGAAAGTATGTACGGGGTCTGTCCGGAAAGTATCGGGCCTACCTTTATATCTCCGCGCCATAGTGTTCGAGCGACCTCTGCGGGGCATGAACGTCAACAGTAAAGCCTCACGAACCTATCGGTTGCTTGCTGACATCTGCCGGAGGTATAGTTCATGCGCAGCGTGTCTTCGTTTACAAAGCTATTTTTGAATTCGGCGGATTTTGTGATTGTTAAAAATGACTGAAAAACAAGATCAACGAATTTGCATCAAATTTGGTTTTCAACTCGGAAAAACGAATTCGGAAAATATTCAGATGATGCAGAAGGCCTTTGGGAATGAGTATATGAGCAAAACACGAATAAAGGAGTGGTATAATCGTTTCAAAGGAGACCGCACTTCTGTTGATAGTGATTCTCGTTCTGGCCGACCTTCGACGACAAAAACATTGGATAATATTGAGCGGGTGCGACTTGCGATTGAAGGTGATCGTCGATTAACTGTTCGTGAAATAGAAAATGATCTCGGAATACCGAAAACTACTGTTTGGGAAATTTTGAACAAGATTTTAGGAATGACTCGCGTATGTGCGGTGACTGGCTTCTTCACCACGATAACGTGCCAGCGCATTCATCGAATCTTGTGCAGCAATTTTTGGCGAAACACAAGATTGTACAGCTCCGACAGCCTCCGTACAGTCCTGACATAGCTCCCTGCGACTTTTGGATGTTCCCAAAATTGAAAATGGCGCTCAAAGGAAAGTGGTTCGACGACATCGAGACGATTCAGAGTAATGCGACGCGCGAGCTAAAGACCATTCCAAAAAGTGAGTTCCAGGACTGTTTCGAGAAGTGGAAACATCGCTGTAACCGTGTTATTCAATCAAGTGGAGATTACTTTGAAGGATGCCACCCGCCCGATGATGAAGAATAACGCCAGCGCGGAGATATAAAGATAGGCCCGATACTTTCCGGACAGATCTCGTATATTCTGTAATCGATAGGTACATAATAAATGTAGTCGCAAGAGCAACGAAGACACTGAAGAAGGAGACGACAATTGAGGAGTTATATTCAATAAGGCGACAGGCGCTCGAAAACCTGTAAAAGTATTGTCCGCCTCGTGATTTCATAGTCAAAAATTGAAAATCGAAATTCGAAAAAACCAAAAACATGGTTTTATAGCTCGTGAGAAATGAATGTTAGTTTCCTCTTACAGTTTTTTTATAACGTTGCAAATTTCCGAGTAAATTAATAAAAAGTGTGTTGGTTTTAAAGCATAGAAACCATGTTTTATTTCAATCCACTCGCCTCGTAAAATTCATTAATTAACGGATTGCGAAATTTTTTTTTGCGTTCTACTCGTGAATCTCTGGCGGAGGCGACAGTGCTTGAAAAAAATTTTGTTCAATATTAAATGGTTTTTTTTAATCCGAAGAAAAAACTATGTTTTTTGAGCTTCGGACCGAAAAAGTGAGCGAGGAAGTTTGAGCTACAGTAAACTTCCCGTGAACAAGTTGATTATTAGTATATGGAGCAACTTTTTGGAAAATATCAACTCAATTGAACAATTACTTTCGAAAATACAACGAGTTGAACGCAAATGCGAATTAGGTTTTGACGCGATTTTACCGGTTTTGTTACGAGCAATGCAGGCGCGCCGATGAGTAGAAGCGAAGGAAGATAGAGAAAGAGACTTTTTATTAATTTACTCGAAAATTTGCAACGTTATAAAAAAACTGAAAGAGGAAACTAACATTCATTTTTCACGAGCTATAAAACTATGTTTTTGGTTTTTTCGAATTTCGATTTTCAATTTTTGACTATGACATCACGAGGCGGACAATACTTTTACAGGTTTTCAAGCGCCTGTCGCCTTATTGAATATAACTCCTCAATTTTGATCTCTGGCGAATGAATAAAACACGAAAAGTAATAATGAGAACCGAAAATACAGATAAAGAAGAGGAGAACAGCGTAAATGACTTCACATGTAAACTGTGTCACCGGCACAATGTAGGTAGAATCAAGAGAACTAGACACTAAGAATTTATTTCTACAAAAATCTGTTGATCTGTTGTTGATTACAAATACTGTTAGTTGCGACTTACGACAAGCCAGAAATTCATGAAGTAGTGAATCAATGTAGCCCTATAAATCTTACGATGAATCTGGTATCATATATTCACACACGACACACTTTTAATTCTAGTGCATATCGGAAAAGAGGCACCATCCTTTATAACATAATGTCAAAAGTCAATGCGAAAAGTATGACGAAGTTATTCGAAAGCAACTCTGACAATATGCTAATCAATTGCGAGATGAATGTTTTTGATTTATACCCTGCTTCGAAACGTCTTGCGTTTCATTATTTTGAAAAATTAAAGAAAACTAAATTCTCCAATACGGTACTAAATTAGCACTCAATTAGCCCTAAATTATGGCATATCAAAAACTTGAATACGACAATGTGTTTCTGCCAGCTTAACATATCTCCATCATGTCTTTAGATGTGGGAAAACAATCGACACAATGCATACAAGAGGGTACTATAGTGAAATAATAAAAATAACACGCAGTCATTGCGAAAATTTGATTCAACATGGAAGACTTAAATATGATGGTTTCACAGTACAAGTAGATAATACAAAAATTGCTTATTATATTTCTTTAGAAACTTTTGGTTTAATTCCTGAAGGGTCATGTATATGAACGGAAGAACTCTTTCATTCAGTCAATTGAAATAAATGGGATCGAACAGTTAAAACTTCAAAATTTACAATAAATACAAAGACCGCAAAGGGAACTATTAATATTAATAAGGCTAAAATGATATTAGAAGATGGTACAAAATGTAAATTCATTGATGGAAAATTTTTTTCCACTAATTTGGGATTTATATTTTGGAAAAGTTATTTGGAAAAAGTAAATTTATGTATTAACAAAAAATACTTTAAAGTATTGTATGCGGGATATGCAAGTTTGATAACCGAAACTTCTAAGAATGAACACAGATTTTGTTATTTACTACATTTTGATGACTATGAAGTTCAGATTACTATGAACTGATGAAATTTAAGGAGCCTGTGGTAATAAAACAATAATCTCTTTTAACAGATATCATATCTCCTCAAGAATATATGTATCAATATTTTGGTCAAAAAGGATATACCGCTGTTACGAACGGGGAATACATTTTGAATGAAATTATGTTCAAAATACAATTTGTGGCAATCTATAATTCTATTGACAGATATATTATTTAGTAGAAGTGAAAACCCATTCCAAAAATTAAAATCCATTGACTTGCGTTTGAATGAGTTTTCAAGTCTTCCGAATTTTTGTATCTGTCACAGAAATTATAGATTGCCACAAATTGTATTTTGAACAGAATTTCATCCAAAATGTATTTCCCGTTCGTTAGAAAAAGACTTAAACATTTTGAACAGAATTTTGTTTAGAATTACTTTTTTGCCAGCTTTTGGGATGTAGATTCGAAGTAATGTCAACAATTTCACAAATCCTTATAAATTTGTAGGTTATGCATGCATAAGCACAAACAGGACAAATATTTTTCCTAAATATTATCAGGTCTAGGTTTGAAACGAATCGATTTTCGTATAATGTCCTGGAAATACGGAAAATGTAAACGTGTAATATGATTTTTAAATACATAATTAAATTTACTCAAGTTGGTTTTAATTAAGATCTGCAATTAGTCCAGACTCAAACTAATTGCTGATCCTAATTAAAATCACCTTAAGCAATTTAAATTATGAACTTAGGACTGTCCGAAATTAATCCACATGTCTTAAGTTGCCTTGTTTCACGGCATTCAAACATTGAATTTGTTGCCATGAACAATTTAAAGGGTTAAGGTACAGAAAAAATTATACTTTTAAAAATATTTACTTAGCATGCCACAAAGGACACCAAGCTAAGTCTATAAACACTACGTGAAAACAAATCGTTCTTCTGCAAGATGTAGTCTTTGCAACGCCCTAATAATGCACAGCGGTAATACAACTAATCTGAAAAACCATTAATCTCGGATCCATCAAATGAAAATTGGATTGAAAGTTCAAGCTAAGACAAATGGAGAGATGAATTCAAGAACCGATGAAGAACCAGGAGTATAGTGTTCAGAAGCGGAATCGCAGGAAATTCTAGGGAACAGTAATCCATCAAAACCAGATGAAGTAATTCAAAGAGCAATTTGACACCACACGGAAAACGAACTCGGCAGTTTCCTCGCTCGCGACAGTGGCGTCACACGCTGGGAGTGTGACGCCACTGTCGCGAGCGAGCAAACGAGTTCGTTTTCCGTGCAGCTATAAGTTCAGTATCGGTACCAACATCTACCTCCAGGAAAAGAAACAATCAAAACCAATTGATGAATACTTCACAGAAATACATTCGTATTCAGGTCCATCAAGCTAGCACCTCCACAATCGAAATTCCTCAATTTATTTATTGCCGTCCCTGCCGTCCCTGGCACGTAGCTCGCCTAATGCTACGTCCGCCCCACGATCTGAAGTAGAGAGGGAACATCCGCGCGAGAAAAACAAGAGCACGTCCGCTAATATTATGAGTACAATTATCACTATTAGATATAAAAATACTCAAAAAAAGAAAGCAAGGCAAACGTTTCGGCCACATATGGGAGCCCTCCTAAGTGCCATAAATTCAAAGATTAATTCAAAATTTCTGTAAAAGATTAGAATATAGGAGATAATTAAAATAAGCATTATCTTAGAAATCAAAAACTTATCTCATAGCTTGCAATTAAAAATGAGATAGTCCAGTATGCAGCATCACCAATTGAAAAAATATTTAGAGTTCACCGTGAATAAAAAACCGGATAAAATGAAAAAACATAAAAATTTTTGCACACGAACTGACCGCAATTTTTTAAAAATTTTATTATTAAAGAAGGATGTCAAATTGGTTATCAATGGCAAAACGCGAACACGGTTTACATTTATGAAAACTTTTCGTGAAGACTTTGTTGCCGGAGTCTCTCACAGAATGATCTGAACTGTTTTAAAAACCGACTCGAGACATGTGGCTTTGCTGACCGACAATTTTTTTTTTTTATAAGCAATCCTGAGAAGTTCTTTTCCTCCTTGAAGTAGACTATTGTCCTATACCCAGTTAAGAAATTCGAGACGTTTATGGTGATTTTCACGAGTGGACGAAGGTGTGTATTTTTCAAGAACCGATTTTGTATATCAGCTTCACGATCAATCCATTTAACATTAAATTTGCAAGAAAGGCATTACAGAAAAATAAATTATTATAATATCTATATATGTAGTTTTACTCGATGTTATTTGAGTATGTTCAGAAATAAAAACGAAAATAAAAAATAAAGAACGAAAAGTTTTCATAAATGTAAACCGTGTTCGCGTTTTGCCATTGATAACCAATTTGACATCCTTCTTTAATAATAAAATTTTTTAAAAAATTCCGGTCGGTTCGTGTGCAAAATTTTCTATGTTTTTTCATTTTATCCGGTTTTTTATTCACAGTGAACTCTAAATATTTTTTCAATTGGTGATGCTGCATACTGGACTACTTCATTTTGAATTGCAAGCTATGAGATAAGTTTTTTATTTCTAAGATAATCCTTATTTTAATTATCTCCTATATTCTAATCTTTTACAGAAATTTTGAATTAATCTTTGAATTTATGGCACTTAAGAGGGCTCCCATATGTGGCCGAAACGTTTGCCTTGCTTTCTTTTTTTTACATTCTCACCATGGATGAGAAGGTATTGGTTTTGTGTAAAAAATGACTTTCGAAATTTTCATCAAATCTTTACGTTTTGAGACCCCCTGAGTCAGAAAAAAGGGTTTTAACGAAAGCGTCTGTCTGTCTGTCTGTAGTAGGTCGTGTGCGGCATAACTCTCGATAGAATTATCAAATTGAATTGAGCTTTGGCACACTTCATCGGAGCCGAAAAAGTAAGGACAAGTTCGTTAACCAGCCACATCCAATCAAAATTGAGGGATTGAGCACTACTTTTGTGTTTTTGAAAATAATTTTTTGAAAAAATCAAAAATTTCAATACTGGTTTTTGATGGTGCTCATAAATCTCTACATATCATCCTGATAACATTTTTTGATTAAATCAAAATTAGAAATACAAAGTTGTTCGTTTCAAAAAGATCTACAAATTTCGTCTCACACAGTTTCTGGTAAAACATATATTTTTCGTTTCAATTCCAAAAAAATACGATTAAAATTCAAAAATTCAATACTTTAGACAAAATATGTGAGATACAAAAAAAAACGTTTGGATAAAAAATTGTTTGCCTAAATGAGGTCTACAAATTCTCATTAAGACATTTCGGGACAGGATGTATATTTTATGTTTTGATTTTTAATATTAAAAAAATTCGACTTTTTTCACCAAAATATGTGAGATACGAAATAAGCGTTGTTCTGCAAAATCGTTTCCTTAAATTAAGTCTACGATTGTTTGTTCTTTTTGAGATATTTGGAAGAAAATAAATTATTTTAACCATGTAATTTATTAAAAAGTTACTGAAATGTATACAGAAAATCGAGCGCGAAGCGCGAGCGTCATGATGAGAATGTGATCCTTAAGGCTGATAGAGCCTTAAGTAAATTGAATTTCCTGTTTCACTTAAATTCAAAAAGAAATTCAGTGACTTTGAGAAAAAGTGTAATTCACATCATCTGTAATATTATTATAAAATTGGTTTGAGCTTCAGTATCAAATTATAATAAATAAACTTCAATGTATGCGAAGAGCACAAGACTGAGCGCGCAGCGCGACGATCGAGCATTACGGAACGCGAAGCGCGACGCTCAAATCGCGCGCCCTAGGCGCGCTCAAACTTGCGAGCTGCGCGCAAAGCGCGCGATGAGAATGTGCCTGCAAGGCGGGCAGATTTTTTTCTTTAGTTTTAGCTAAATATGCCATTACCGAGGAAACACTAAAGAAAACATGTCTGAATTGGGTCGTACTTTTCCTTAGAGTTTGAATTTGATTCAAGATGCTAAATAGCTGTTTATGAATTAGGGTTCAACATTAAGGAAAATAATTGTTCTTCATTTTAGTTTATGTAACAATTTTTCGCTATCCCTTATGAAAATAAGTACTTATTGAAACTCAGATACAATTCTCCAATCTTCAAACTTCAATTATTATTATTCTCACAATAAACATAGGTGAAAAAAATGCCAAATCAATTCGCGGGTATTTGGTGAGATCTCTCAATTGTGATGGGTAAATGGGTATCATCGAAATCAACAGGGTGACTATTTTAACGAAGATTCTTAAATAATAAAAATTAGTATAACTAATAACATTTTAATAATTATGATATTTGCATCTTGATGAATAAAAATGTACAAAGGAATAGGAAAATATGGTACCGGGTACCACTTTTATGACCACATATTTATCTTTATCTAACACTGAGAAATATTATTTAAGAATGCACTTCTTAATTAAGTTAAACGGAATGACTTTCAGCTTCAAAATCTGCACTTTTAATTCCATTATATCAATTCTTGGAACTGACAGTCTTTCCGTATAGGTATCAAAAAACGTATTGCTCTCTAACAAATCAATATTTTTATAAGATGTGCAATGTGCCACAAAACTGTTCGCGCCATTCCTGAATGTTCGCAACCAATTGATTCCGAGGAAGAAGGATATGGCGAGAAAAGACTCTGTTTCTCTTGCAAGAAATCTGCAGATTAAATTATTACCAGTAGACATGAAGAAAATTGGGGAGGGCTAAACAAGAACACAGGAAAAAAATCCAAAGCTCTATATTTCGACAAGGAATTTTTATTTAACAAGAAACTGTCGAAAATTCCAGTTTCAAAAAACGGCAATTGCTTCCATCTAGCGCCAATAGAAATTGGGAATAAGCTGGTAACTGTCACAAATACATGTCCATTCGACAGCATGTTCCAGCTAATATTGTCCAAGTACATAGACAGAGATGCGTTTAAGCTTCATACAGATCAGCTTTCAGAAAACAACGCGTTTTTCGAATGATTCACAAAGTGGCAGAATTTGGTATAAATCGTGGGACATATGTACAGCGAGCAGAAATTTTGCTGCCCATATGTGACAGACAAAACATGATTGAAAATACCCCTGACTGCAAGGTGTATTAAGCTGGTACAACACACTTGTCATATAAAGTTTTAAACTCTGCCACAATTTAAGGCTCATTTAAGGCTAATTTAATGCCCCATACCACAATTCAATGCTCACACATTTTTTTATAAAAAAATATGTTTGCGCTAGCTTAACGTTAAGCTAGCACCATACACAATAAAATACGTTAAAAAAATGATTGAGCCAATTCATTTATATACCATAATTTAGGGCTCATTTAAGGCTCTCGAAATATCATGGATCGGAAGTCGTAAGATTTTTTGATTTTTTTAACACATGTGTTGTGCTAGCTTAACATTATGAAATTTTACGAAACTCAATATAACAAACTGATTAAGGCAATTCATTCTCATTGCATAATTTAAGGCTGATTTAAGGCTCTCGAAATACCATGTACCGGAAGTCGTAACATATTTTTACTTTTTTAACACATGAGTTGTGAGGTCCGATCAGCTGGCACCTCCACAACGGAAATTCACTATTTATTTTATGCCACATCTTTAGGCTGATTATGGGCTAATTTTGGGCGGTAATGCCGATTTTTGGGCACTTGTATTTTTCTCAGAAAACCAAATTTTAGGTAGAGGTGCTGACTGCCCGATCAGCTAGCACCTCCAGTACATAAAAACCTTAAAGTTTAAAAAATTGATTATACCCGAATTTCGGGCTATTTTTATCATCTTTTTGGGAACTTTATGGTCTGGGAATACTCTGTGATTTTCGGGCCCTTTGAAAATGTCTATATCGGTTTTTGGACTCCAACCCTTAACATCAAAATGCACCCCTGCATTACATTTTCAAAGAGCCCAAAAATCAGAGAGCCTCACTAGACCTTAAAGTTTACAAAAAGAATAATTTCATTCAAAGTTGTTTCTACATGGCCATGCAGGGGTGCATTTTGATGTTAAGGGTTGGAGCCCAATAATCGAAATAGACATTTTCGAAGAGCCCGAAAATCACAGAGTATTCGTAGACGATAAAATTCCCAAAGAGATGATTTTTAGTCAAAGTCTTCTCTACATGGCCAGACAGGGGTGCAGTTTGATGTTAAGGGGTGGAGCCGAACAATCGATATAGACATTTTTGGGGTATTTCAAGAGCCCGAAAAGAGCCCGAAATTCTGGAGTAGTTTATTTTGCCCAAAAAGTATTTTTCAAAATTAAGGGTTGCTTGTCAGTAATAGGGGTTGTTCTTTCGAATTTAATTTTTGGGTATTTCAAGAGCCTGAAAATAGCCCGAAGTTCGGGTATAATCAGTTTTTTAAACTTTAAGGTTTTTATGTACTGGAGGTGCTAGCTGATCGGGCAGTCAGCACCTCCACCTAAAATTTGGTTTTCTGAGAAAAATACAAGTGCCTAAAAATCAACATTACCGCCCAAAATTAGCGCATAATCAGCCCAAAAATGTGGCATAAAATAAATAGTGATATTCCGTTGGGGAGGTTCCCGCTGATTGGACCTCACAACACATGTGTTTAAAAAGTAAGAGTATGTTACGACTTCCCGTACATGGTATTTCGAGAGCGTTAAATGAGCCTTAAATTATGCTATGAGAATGAATTGCTTTAATCAGTTTGTTCAATTGATTTTTAAATATTTTATAATGTTAAGCTAGCACAACACATGTGTTAAAAACGTAAGAATATGTTACGACTTCCGGTACATGGTATTTCGAGAATCTTAAATGAGCCTTAAATTATGCTATGAAAATGAATTGCCTTAATTAGTTTGTTATATTGATTTTCAAATATTTCAGAATGTTAGGCTAGCTCAACACATGTGTTGAAAAAAAAAAAAAAATTTTACGACTGCTTGACCGTTTTTGAAAAAAATTATAGACTGCTCTGAATCTTAGAGATTATCTTAATAAAATATGCTAGATTCATTTGGAAAAAAGAAATACCGTGTTTGACGATGTCATTGCCGAAAAAATCGCTACCGAAAAAATGTCAGTTTAACACGTAGTCTTATGGGATTCCTCGGCAAAATCGGCGAAACTCCGGAAAAAATCACAAGTCCCCATAAATAAAATATATACTATTACTTTCGATTTCGAGGAATCTATTAGTATTATAAAAACGAAGGGTTAACGAATTCAATCAAGAGAAAATTGCGAAAAAGGTACAGAATATAGAAATCGCCTCGAGGTGAAATTAATAATTTTTTACTATCGCTTTTTTCCGGGGACATTTCCGCGATTTCTTACCCTTCTACTCAGATGTTACTATAATACATATGATTATTAAAAAAATAAGTAGCAATGAGCATTCATGTAACACGTGCCCCCACGGTGCCCCTCACTTCATACGACACCAAACGCTCAAGCCACCTTAAATGAGCACTAAATTATGGTATATAAATGAATTGGCTCAATCATTTTTTTAAGGTGTTTTATGGTGTGTGGTGCTAGCTTAACATTAAGCTAGCGCAAACATATTTTTTTATAAAAAAATGTGTGAGCCTTAAATTGCGGAATAGGGCATTAAATTAGCCTTAAATGAGCCTTAAATTGTGGCAGAGTTTAAAACTTTATATGACAAGTGTGTTGTGCCAGCTTAATACACCTCTGACTGTATTATGGTGGAAGAAAATTCCAGACGGAAAATAAACAAAAAATCAAAAGCAAAAGTCATCGGGCAGAATTTGAAAAATGTGGTGGTAGACTGCGGAGCATTCATCGACAAACCCTGTGCGCAATTAATGGAAGAAACGAGTAGTCTTGAAGAAGAAGTACTTTGTAATAAATGCTACAAAGTACGGATCTTCAAACGAAATGTTCTAGCTGTTTTGACAGAGTTATTAAAACTGAATAATTTTGAGAACATATTCGAGGAAGAAGTAAAACACCAGCCTTCGAAAAGCTCAGAAAAAAACTGTGAGGGAGTGGTAAAAAGTACAATCACCAAAACAGGTAATCACTTATGAGACAAATCGACGGTTCCGTTAAGGAGAAAGAGGTGTTCATTCAAAATTGGCTCGAAGAACGTGATCGTTCAGAATTGGATTCATGATGGTGCTTGTTCAAAAATTACCTAACGTGAGTCTTTATAAATTAACTATAATACCATTGAAAATCAGTATTTTTATTAATTTTGATACAAAAGATTATAAACCAATTATTAATCTATAATATTGTGTTTTTACGAATAATAAATAGATTAATACTTGACAATATAATAATTTATAAACGAGTACTTAAGACAATTTTTGAGCGAGCATTTTCTTGGAGCTAATTTCGAACGAGCACTATCATGAAGCCAATTTTGAACGATCACCTGCTTCTTCGAGCCAATTCTGAGCAAAAACCTTCTTTCACCCAACCATCGAAATGATTTCCGAAAATGAACCTGGATTTAGATGTACAACAATTACTTTTAGGGCAATTCATTTTCCTGGAGACACAAGAAGTGAACGGAATTGATTCCAGCATTCCATTAGAGAAGTTCCCGACCAAACTAAGCTTGGCCAATCACCAATATACTTTACGTGGAATAGTATACTTCATTGAACCACCCCGAAGGAGCTCTAGCGACATTAATCTAATAGGTCACTACGTAACTATTTGCCTCGCAAAACCGGTCAGTGGGTCGAATACAATGACTTAAAAGCCGAGTCGCCAAAACGAAAGTCAGCGAAATTCGTATCTAACCCTCACCTCATTATGTACACAATTTAAAACGAAATTATAAGAAATGCGACAGTTTTTCATCAACGTTATTGTTTGTATCATTTTGTACACAATCTAGCTAAGAATTTCAAAAACGAAATAGCCTACCTTTGATGATATTGTTTTCCTTCTCACATTCTCATCTAAAGTTTCCGTCGTAGAGGGTTGGAGCCCAAAAATCGATAGAGGTATTTTCGAAGAGCCCAAAAATCAAAGAGTCTCACTAGACCTTAAAGTTTACAAAAAGATTAATTTCATTCAAAGTCCTCTCTATATGGCCATACAGGGGTGCGATTTGGTGTTAAGGGTTGGAGCCCAAAAATCGATAGAGGTATTTTGAAGAGCCCGAAAATCAGAGAGCCTCACTAGACCTTAAAGTTTACAAAAAGAATAATTTCATTCAAAGTCGTTTCTATATGGCCATATAGGGATGCATTTTGATGTTAAAGGTTGGAGCCCAATAATCGAAATAGACATTAGCGAAGAGCCCAAAAAAAGTCCAAAATTCTGGTACCCTTTAATTTCTGGAGGGCTTATTAGTTAGAAAGAGGGTTGTCTTTTTAGCATAGGGGTGGTTTTTGAAAATTGGTTTTAGGTGATTTCAAGAGCCCAAAAAAATTCATAAGTTTTGGTGCAGTGTATTTTAAGTTTATTCAATTTTTTGTATAGTGATTAAATAATTTATTATAATATTATAGCACTATAATTAAATAAAATATTATCCGGGACGAGCATGCACATGACGGAAAGATCGGAGTCCAGACTCGGTCAATGGCCAAGGATATCTTGGACAAGTGCGACGAGCTCATGGGCCGGGGCGGTGTCACCGTACCCGTCTTAACGAACATCCCGGAAGACTCCATTTTCAGTAGTACCACTGAACTTAACCTGGAGGACGAGATGATGGACAGCCATCCTAACAGGACAAGTAGGCGCAACAGCCGTCTAGAGCATGATGACACCCAAGAGATTGAGGAGCCCGAGTCTCGAGACGAGATAGAGCAATCTATCTTAAACAGCATGGACGGGATAGGACGAATGGCCTGATGGGTTGGTATCGGCTGCAACGCGGCCAGGAACCATGGCAAGCTAATCTTGTCTGGCACGGGGTCTGAGCTGGTGGACGCAGGTGCCGGGGCCCCTACCGCTAGTGGCGCGGGAGTTATACTAAACCCGGGGCGCGAGGCTTTCGTCTACGGGAAAGTCACATGTTCGCCTCAACTAGCAGCAGCAGTGACCGCTATCGTGAAGGGTGAACGAATGGACTGGAAACCGATGGGTCTAAAAATCGCCCTTTACGACATGCCGCGGGAGGATGTGTTTACGCAGCCTTCGGGGGTGGATTGGGCGTGGGCTGAGAAAGACAGCCCCGCTAAAACAATCATACCCCTGGACGAGGAGGGTCACTGGCACTACTCCGGAATCGCGGTGGACACGAGTTTTCTGGAGTGGGCAGTAAGGAATGGGGGAAACATCCCGGTCGGGGTGGTCGAGGACCTAGAGATTTGGCGACTCTGGGACGACAACACCACCGTCATTACCATAGCCGATAACACGGCTGGTACGGACCTCGGCCTTAATACTTGGATCCTATCACACTTAACGTACCCGCTAGCGTGGACATTTGATACGTTCAGGGTCAAGGAGATCGGGTCATCAGCCAACACGACTAGGACATTTCTAAGGACTGCAAGCTTGGTCGATATTAACGACAAAGCTGATCGGATTATTTTTGTGGTCCCTACAAAAACCAAGAACAGCGTAGATGTGGCAATGGAGCCCAAAAAAGCCTAAAACTCTGATATAAAAAAATTGGGGAATTCCGATTGTGGAGGTGCTAGCTTGATGGTCCTTTCGTATTCACGTTAGTAGCGTATATTTAATAACAAATTGTATATCTGAAAGGCTCTGAATACAAACGTAATAATTAATTTTGTTTTGAAGGAAAATATGTTGCCATCATTCAATGTTAGTTAAAAACTGTAAGAACATAGTAATTTTCACAAAACATGTTAAAGTACCCAATCGGAAATTTCGTACTTACGCCCGTATATACAACGGGCGCAGTACTGCGCCTGTAATGGCAACCCAGTGCTGGCTTACCAATGCAGGCATATTACTAGCTATTATGCAGACATAGCACTACGCCAGTGTCGGTAGACCAGCAGCGGCGTGGTAGCGTTAGCTTAACTCAGGCATAACTCAGGCCCAATGCACATAAACTGAATGATGGCTAGCCCGTACTTTCCGTAGTTATGCCAAGCGTCGGCTCAATACGGGCACCATACGGGCCTAATGTAAAATGATAACGACGGCTAACCCGTACTTCTCACAGCTATGCCAAGCGTCGGCTCAATACTGGCACCATACGGGCACCATGCAAAATGATAAAGACGTTTTTAAGCGGATTTATGAAAAATTATTTCAGTATTTTCTTTTTAATGAATTTATTTTTAAAAATCAGAAACGGTGAAGTTGTGGGAAATCTTTTCTCTGAAAAATTGTTTCATGATTTATTAGAATCGCATAATTTTTCAAAATTTGGTAAAGAAGCGATAAGAAAAAAAGTTGGGTCAAAAAGAAAATTTATTAATAAAATTATTTTTCTGTGTTTCAAATTTGTTTAATGTAAAATAATCTTTTCTCTTTCAGAATAGCCCTTCAATAATAATATTGCTATTCTTGAAAGCAAAATTATCTATTTTTGTTTGAGGTCTAATTTTCGTGGATGAAAACTACCTTTAAGTTTCTTGAATTAATTTCAAATTATGTACAACCAGTACGGGACCAGCACTGGTCTGCCAGTGCTGAAACTCGTTATCATGCCCGACATATGCCAGTACCGCACCAGCACCAAATACCAGCATCGAAAACCAGTACGGGACCACCAGCACTGGTCTGCCAGTGCTAAAAATCGTTATCATGCCCGACATATACCAGTACCACACCAGTACCAAATGCCAGCACCGATAACCAGTACGGGACCAGCACTGGCAGACCAGTGCAGAACATCGTTATCATCCCCGACATATGCCAGTGCGGACACCAGTACTGTCTGCCAGCACTGCGCCCGCACTTGCCAGTACGGGCGCAGTACCGTACCCGTTGTAAATTTCTTATTGGGTATTGGGATATTATTCTTAACGAGGTGTACATGACTTGCAATCAGTAAGGTAATGGAACCAATACTCGATCAGTAACCAATACTCGATCACTTCGGTATGAAATCATGTTTATTATGAATTCAAAAAAGCAAAATACTGCAAAAAAATTGTAACATTTAAAGAAAATATTTTACAATATTATACTGCCCAATTATTATTCAAAAATATAACATAGTGTAGGAGAAAAATATTTCCCCTACGCGCTCGTTGAATTTCGTGCGTTACAGCCGCCTGCGCCGTTGGTCAGTGGTGCCGCCGACTCTCATGTGTCCGAGCTAAGTTGGACGATAATCAGGGAAAAGTTGGAAAAATCGCAAGAGAGAAGGCATTACCAGACCTATGAAAGCTTTTACTATTATTACAGAGAGGTAATAATAATCATAAATTTGATTGAATATGTAAAAATGCTGATCGTCTTTTGGTATACAAAAAGCGAAGGGGAACCAAAAGTCGATCAGCCTACCGCGATGCTGTGTTCGTTTTTTTTTTATTCTTAAAAGTGAGTTTTTTAACTTTTGGTCGAAATTTTATGGTGCTCGATTAGTAAAAACTAAGAGAAGTGATATTTTTTAAAAATTTTCACATAAATGCTTTAATTTTTGCATATATGTTTTTGAGGTTATGTAACAAATGACTTGATCGACTATTGGTCCCTTGCTGATCGACTACTGGTTTCGATAGGTTTTCGGTGATCCAGTATTGGTACCCAAAAGTAATGTTTTAAAAACGCCTAATTCATTTACAAAACGACACAAAAAAAATTTTTTGCGTTCGGAATTCGATAAACAAAACCTTTTTCTACAATATATATACAAAAGTTTAATTTATTACTCTAATGCTATACACTTTGGAAGGTCGTTTTCCGTAACCTAGGCGGATGCTGATCGAGTATTGATTCCATTACCTTATATACATTTTATTACATTTACTCGGCATTCACTTGAAATCATGCAATCGACGTACATTACAATTTGAAGTTATGTAACACTCGAATATTAGATTTTCTAGATACTAAAAATTAATTTTTAAATTGTTTTTTTTATCGAATATAGTACTTATATTAGTGCGATTTTGCTTTAGTATTTACGTAAAAATGTTCTATATTTTTAAACGTTTTTGTTTTTTAATCATGCCTATTTTTTAAAGTAAATAAAAAAAATCTAATTATCTATCTGCAAAGTCAATTGAAACTTGTTTTTACAGTTGGAGGCACAAAAGCGAAAATAATAACGGAATGACTAGTGTACACGATTGCTGTTGATAATATGCCACTGGTGACGCCAAAAAAAGAGAATTTAAAAAATTTTGATAGGACAGCTTTTTTATCCTCATCTTCTGCAAATCTCGTAAACTTTTGTATCAGTCAATCTATCGAATCATGTAAAAAAGAGTTGCATGTAGAGTCTATTAAAATTCAAATATGAAGTGACAAAGTGAGTTATAACTCTTATTTCCCCTCCCGTCCTCCGAATTCATGTCTATAGTTTAAAGTCATTAAATCATGATTATAAATTAAGTAAGTACAAAATTTATAAAGTAACAATATGTAAATCTCGAAATTACTATTTCAACACACTTCATGAAATATTTATTTTTACAAGTGCTCGTATAATCGCATTATTCAGGTCAGGGTGGCCGTTTTCATCGACGAAAATAATACCCGGTCATCGAAAATTTTTTCCCGCACTGAGAGACTTTTCGTTAGAATAAATCGTAAAAGTGAATCATATTTTAGTATAATATCGTTTCAAAGTGAGGCAAACAGGGTTTACGTATCAGAAATTAATATAGTGGTTTTCAAGCGGCGAAATTAATATTTTCGTTTCAATAAATGGAATATATGTTTTACTAACTGCTATAAAACCTACGAGAATTTGAAATTTACTATATCAAAGTTTCGAAGCGAAACAATGAATATGTGAATCTGAAAACCACTATATGAAAAATCACTCACTCCACCAAAAAGTTTGACCTTCAGAAGGGACGTCTCCGGGTTATGGATTGTGGTGTCTTTTTCTAACGCGTGCGAAGCAAGAGGAAGATAGAGGGGAGAGCTTTGGGCACTCAGAAGAGGGGAGGTTTCAGTGGAAACACATACACAAATATTATTATCATACCTTAGTTATGTTCATATATTTAAGTACACAATGCTACACTATTTATATTCGCATACGCTTGAAATTAAATTTCAGAATCGCCTTTGGGTTCGAACCCCCTAACTCTACCTATATCTACATTAACTAAACGCATTCCTAACGCCTAAAGCCTCTCGGCTATTCTCGCTTGCCATATTCCGAAATGAATGTCGCTTATAAGCCACTACTGAGTTGGGGGTTGGGCAGACTTGGATTCGAGTCTACGAAGCTATTCGGATAACGTCGGAAGTACTCGGACGACATTCTGAAACAAATTATATGAAAAACCGAGAATGAATGTTTTGATTTTTGCTGCGCGTCGTGAGGTTTCTGGAAAGTTCATATTCATAATATGAATTTCTCAAACATGCTTTCCAAAATGTGATATTCATTATTTATCTTATTCAAATTATTTTTAGACAACTTAGTAATCATAATATCGTTTTCTCGTATTTTCAATTTCTCGAATAGAGATTCATAATATTTAGTATTTAAAATACTACTTTATTTTCTTCATATATTAAAGACCGTTATGACTATATCAAACTTCGATGTCATAATATGAATAAGTATAATAAAGCCTCGGCTTTCCCTATTTTGAAACGATATTATACTAAATTTTGATTCATCTTTATCATTTACTCTAACGAAAAGTCTCTCAGTGCGGTCATTGAAATAATAGTAATCAATGAATAACAGTTAATGCAATGGGTTTTTGAAGTTTTAAAATATTTTTTATCTAATATTCTGAAATGTGATTTCTTCTGGTATACCGAAATCACGAAATAAGGCGGGAATTTCGAAATGCATAATATAATATATAAGTAAATCACTTTATGTAACACATTTGAAACAAATTGAAATCGTTTTTTTATTAAAAATTTAAAAAAATTCCCAGTCATTTCCCGGTTTCTCCAGGTCACAGAAAATTCCCGGTCAAGCGGCCACCCTGATTATTTTTAAATTCAAACATTATAATGCAAAATTATACTTACACGATAACACCGAAATAATCATTTTTAAGTTTTTATTTTAAAAAATCAATGAAAGGCGATGATTCCGACGTGATTATCACTTAGAAAAAGCATACCAAAAAATGTCGAGAAGATGCCAATAACTTGCCAAAGTTGACATATTCCAAAAAAATAAATCTCTCAAATTCATCTACGACTTCGCACAACCTAAGTACAACGATTTCAAAGGCATCTAGTTTTTTGACATCTCCAGTCCTGGAAGACGTCCTGGAAATAAATTCTCAAAGACAACCTATCATCAACATTACGAATTGTAATTTCTATTTCCAGCAAAAAGAAGAATAATGTCCAAATGAAAAAAGTGTCCCACAAACATTATTTTCGAATCTTGTATGTATAAAGTTTATTCATTTCTATACAAGAATTATTTTGATTTATAATTAAACACATACATAATTATGTTCATTGCTTTCAAAAAACAAAATATGTGAAAGAATAGTTCACATTTGTATTTTCTAGAAAAAAGGTTAATTATTCACGTTTAAAAACGTATTACCTCGAGCACATGTAATAAATAAGTAATCAATAGTTCTAAATAAGTTTCATTTCTATGTTTTAATATTCTATGTTCACGTATTGTAATAAAAACTATACAAATATTTAAGTGAATATATAATAAACCACAGCTTCTTTATTTGATTGTATACTCGTTTGAATCTTAAATAAATAATTACATTTATTATTCTTATTTCAACTTTTCGATCAATTTTTATCTTATACTCAAATTTTGAATAAATTTCAGGTCATTCACAGAAAAAAAAAGTCTTAAATTTGTTACGTCTAATAGACGATTTTGGCTTAAATTTAGCCACCTTGTGTATAAGCGCATAAGTCTGTCCTTCTCTAATGGTCTAGTTTTTGTTACATCTTAAAGTTAGCCGATTCTGAGACTTGAATTAAAACTTTTTTTTTTACAGTGTTTCAACAGAAAATGATAATGAATAAAAAAATACTTTATGTATGTGCGTAATCACAACTTTTGCATGCGGAAATCTACGATTCATGCATCTAAATCACGGCAATAGTTTACGATAATAATTTTCGAATGTGCAAATCGACCATTGCGAAATTGGCGATATTTGATATTATGGAAAATCATACAAGAATGAAAAAATGCTAAGCTTTTGAATTATAAATTGTGTAAATATTTATCTTGTTCAAATTCAAACAAGAAGAATGCATGGGTAAATAAAATCCACTTAATGACCCACAAGTAGACTAGTATATTGTGCAACTAGGGAAAAAACATTTACTTTGAGAGTGTAAAGTTTGATGTCCGAGCGAAGCGAGGGTAACAGCCAAACGAGTAAAATTAATAATTTCGAGACATGTTTGTATTAATGTCTTCAGTTTTTATCTTGACCCAAAAATAAATTCAATGTAGTTTATTTATATTGGCATTGGGTCATAATTTTTCATTAAAAAACAATGTTCAAGGATTTTTGATATGTTTCCTTGAACATTGTTTTTTAATGAAAAATTATGACCCAATGCCAATATAAATAAACTGCATTGAGTAAAATTAATGTTTTGCCCGTGTCCCAGACGATTTTTTTTCTATTAGGGGGTCAGAAAATGGATTTGTTTGCACCACACGGTATGTACTTAGAGTTTTGAACGTTCATTGAACGATGAAAAAATGTTTTCTTTCAAAACAAAATTTATTATTATGTCTATATTCAGTCTTTGAAACATACAATCTGTTATTAAATATACCCTACTTTTTAATTTAATGGGGAAGAAATGAAACATTTCATTTCTAAAAAAAAATATTTTTTACCGTTCTATGAACGTTCAAAACTGTAAGTGCTTACACGATGCAATAAAATCCACTTTATGACCCGCTAGTAGAAAAAAGTATTTATAATTATGAACGAATTTATTTTTCGATTTTTTAAAATAATTATAGAAAATTTAGCACCGCATTAACGTTCCTTGCTGTTTTTTAATTAATTACAGAGAGTTTCAACTCTATATATCAATTAGTGTGGAAATGCGAAGATTGAAATAAGTGTCAGTAAGGTAAGGATCGGATAAGTCATACATGCAGTGTCGGATTAAGAAATCATGTGTCTTCTTCTAAGGCATGCAAAACAAAGGAAAGAGGAAGGGCTGTCGTCCCTCTTTCCTTCCATTGTTTTTCACGATTTGTGAATCCGGCACTGCATACATGGCATTAAGAGAAATGTAAATAATTCATGTAATAGCATAAATTCACCTTTTACAATAGCAATGAAGCGTGAACTTTACATGAGTAGAATGTTCCTTGATAACATAAAATGTACGTCAAATTTACATTTTAGTACATTTTATAAGAATTTATGAATATATTTTTTAAAATTAAAAAAAAGATCAACTTCTATTTTTTTTAATATGGAATCCTTGTAACCCTACTTTCACATACGATGCAAAGTTATAGAAACTTGAAGAAAACACGTCTGAGCCGGCAAAAAAAGCTAACTTCGGCACGTGTTCTTTTAAAACTGAAAGTATTTGACTAGACGCATAATACAAACTGATTGTCTACGTCTTTATTATTTACTATTTTTGAATATTCTAAGAAATTTATTTCGAAAATATATTTTTCTTCACAAAAATTCAAAATGGCCTACGAATAAACTGTCATGCAATCGTTTAGACGGTTACTAGGACAAAACGCCGGTTGATGCCGGTCGAATTACAGAGAATTTGTAAACAAGCATCGTTTTAAAATGAAATAGCAGTCTCCCATAAATTTATCAGTGTAAAACCATGCCTCTATACACATTGATAACGTTAAATATCAAAATAATGGTGTAAAATTTAATTTATCAAACTATTCATTTGTTCAAAAAACAAGTTTTCCCTCAATTGATTGGGTCCGGTGTGCCATGTCCTCATATTTTTCTAACCAATCTCCAATCAATCCAGGGAAATCTATTGTTTTCTCGGGAAAATGAAGTTTAATAAATATAATATCCTACCGAAATATTATTTAGCTAACTTTATAAATATATAATTGACCTGTTGAATAAATGGTTCTCTCCTTTGTCTTCTGTAGCTTCAACATTCTCCATGTTCTCCAACGCTGCTTTATTCTTCTCTTAGTTCTTTGCTCTTTCACTTCACTACTCACTACCAGAGATGAGTTGGGAGATTGCTAGCTAAAGAAATGTATTTGATTTCGAGTGATTTTCCGCAGCGCGCCCTATAGCGAAATGCTCTTGGGAACTAAAATGTAAGGTTCATGCTACTACTTGAAGGGTAAAACAGAGCTACTTTTTATCACTTTTGTAGCGCCCCCAATTGCGTAAAGCCAGGTGAAGCTTTTTCGGATCTTTTTCGAACTAAAATTAAAGGTCCGCGCTGTTATAATAATATGTGGGCGCACACACAGTGAAGGTGAAGCGTGTCATGTCAGTGTATCCCCACTAACTCGCTTCGATTTCACGCTGTCGGTTGTCGAGTTAAAATCAGAAATTGTATTTTTCTCAACTTCATGCAAAGGAGGCGCGAATTAGACACAGAATTCAAAATTACGGAATATAACATTAAAAAAATTACACTTTTTTTCTATATACTTTGAAAAATATTGATCTGAAATAAGTATCTAAAAGATTTTGTGAAATTTTAAGATGATTTAAATACTTGAAAAATAATTTTTTAATGAAATTTAAAGTCAATAAATGCTTAAAGATTCGAAACAAAATATCGATTTCAGCATTTTTTTTTTAAATTATGTAGAGAATATTTTATAATAAGATATCATTCAAGATGAGATACAAGTTCCAAAAATGAAGGGTTTGAACATTTTTATAATGGGTAACATCTTTTGTATGAAAATTTCGATAAATAAATGTAAATGAAGTGAGCTGATTTAAGGTAGTTCATCCACAAAAATTAGACTTCAGGCAAAAATAGATGAATTTTTTTTCAAGAATAGCAATATTATTATTGAAGATATCATTTGGAAGAAAAGAGATTAGTTTCCAAGAAAAAAAATTAAAACATAAAAAAATAATGCATTTAACAAATTTTATTTTTACCCGGACTTGTTTTCTTATCGCTTCATACCAAATTTTAGAAAATGATGTGATTCTGTGAAATCACGGATAATTTTTTTAAGAAAAAGGCTTTCTACAACTTAACCGTTTCCATTTTTTGGAAATTATAATAAATTCTTTAATGGCTATAAGCATTAAAAATAAAATTTCCAAAACAAAAAATTTGGTAAAAACTTATTCATTTTAGAAATATGGAAACGGCTAGGTTGTATTAGGTGTTTTTCCTGAAAAAAAGATTCTTGATTTATTTGAATCACATCATTTTTTTTTTAAATTTGGTTTGAAGCGATAAGAAAAAAAGTCGGGGTAAAAATAAAATTTGTTAAATTTATTTTTTCTTATGCTTCAAATATTTTTCTTGGAAATTAATCTCTTTTCTTTGAAATGATCTCTTCAATAATAATTTTTCTATTTTTGGAAGCAAAATTATCTTTTTTTACCTAAGACATATGGCAATTTCAATAGATGAATGTAAATGAAGTGTTTGCTGATTTAAGAAAATACATAAATTATATGTGAATTTACACCTCAAACTTTTCTTGATATGAAGCTAAGTCGACAAACCTTTACTAAAAAATAAAATACATTGAATAAAATTTTTTGGAATTTAACATCTTTTACATGACAATTCGTATATATATATATATATATATATATATATATAAACTACCATTGGAAATTACAGATTGACCTGGAGTTTCAACTTTCGTCAAAGCGTTTTATTTTATAGAAAGATATTACAAAAGAAATTTTAATTTAGATTTAGATTTCAAAAGGTTTTTTTCAGTATGGCTTCATAGTGATTTCTTAACCTAATCAAAATATTTTTAGAAATTCTTTTCTGGATTCTATCTTGGGGTTGAACAGAATTCAAAAAAGTCATGCAATTTTTAAAATATGTAGCTTCTTCAAGAAGTTTTTAAAAATCGATGTATATCATATTTTAATAAATTTAGAAATTTTTATCAAAATATTGATAGTTTGGATTTTCTGAATTCTTCAAATGAATGTAGTACAATCATCATTTGAAATTTGATGATTTTTCATTACCCTGTTTGATTCTAGAGCAGAATCTAGCAGAAAAATTCCAAAAACATCTTAATTAGTTAGAAAAATACTATGAAAACTTACCTTTGAAATGAGACTGCAGACTTTTGACAATGTTAATTAATTTTAGAGTTATTAATATTATTAAGAAAGATCTAAATTTGATGTCTTTTAGATTCTCATCATATGAGAATTAAGGTTTTGGTTTTATGTGAAAAATAATTTTCGGAATTTTCGTAAAATCTTTACGTTTTGAAATTCCCTAAGTCGGAAAAAACGGTTTTTACGAAAGTGTCTGTCTGTCTGTCTGTCCGTCTGCAGTAGTAATAGGTCATATACTCGATAACTCTGGATAGAAAAAAATTGTCGGATTGAATTGAGCTTATGCATACATTATCGCAGCTGAAAAAGTAAAGACAAGTTCGTTAACCAGCTACATCCGACAAAAATTGTCAAAATAGGAGCATTTTTTGTGTTTTTGAAAAAAACTTTATGAAAAAATAAAAAATTTTAAGACTGGTTTCTGATAATTCTCGTAAATCTCTACTAATTATCCTGATAATATTTTGCAATTAAAATAAATATAAGAAAGTTACAGTATATTAAAACTTGAAAAAAGTCAATATCCATTTTCCAGTTAAATTATACGAGATACGAATAAAAGTTATCATAAAAAATGGTTTACTACATAAAGATCTACAACAGTAACAACTGTTAATTTCTCATTTTTTTGGCATTGGGTCAGCCTCTTTTTATTTTCTTCTATTAATATTATCAATGCTACTTACGATAAAAAACGCAAAAAAAGAGAGAAGGCAAACTTTTCGGCTACATAAATTTAAATAAATCATCTTCAGTGCCATAAATTAAAAGATTAATTCAAAATTTTCGTAAAAGATAAAAATGTAGAAGATAGTTAAAATAAGGATAATAATGAAACTCAAAAACTTATCTCATTGCTTGCAATTCAAAATGAAGAAGTCCAGTAAGCAACAACACGAATTAGAAAAAATATGTAGAATTTA
Source organism: Diplolepis rosae (assembly GCA_030998225.1). Taxonomy (NCBI): domain Eukaryota; kingdom Metazoa; phylum Arthropoda; class Insecta; order Hymenoptera; family Diplolepididae; genus Diplolepis; species Diplolepis rosae. The sequence continues at coordinate 6,087,041 of JAPYXD010000710.1, forward strand.
CTGTATATAGAAAACCGGATAAAATGAACGAAAAACTTAGAAATTTGTAAACAACAGGCCAGAATTTTTGTTTGTTTTTTTTTCTTTATAAAGAACGGATGACCATTTCTTCGACCGTTATATTATTATATCATATAGGTTTGGTTTCGTCGGTCTCAAGGTCAATAAAACAACATTAAAGAAAAATTAATGAATCAATTTATATCAATAAAAATATTAATATTTCAATAAATTTTCAGGCTGAAATTATGAATATTAATCGAATTTGCCATGGCATTGTTTAACATATGATTTTCAAGTTTTTGTTCTCAAGCTTTAGCACGCTTTTCATTGGTGAATTTAATTCAATTTATCGTATCTTCGTTTCTCTATCCTACAGTATTGCATTGCTTCATCGGATTGTACACACCGTATTATAATCTAATTTTAAATTATTGAAGCCCTCAATCTATGAGGCTTTAATTTTAATAACATTTTCAAGAATAAGGCTGAATCTTCATGTGTGCTTTCGTTTTTTTATAATTTACTATATGTAAGTACTTATTTATTATATCAACACAACATAAAATAGTTCTCTTTGGAAAAAGAAATTTGATGGTAAACTGATTTGTTCAATTTTGGGTGACATATATATTCCATGAAAAAGACCCGCAGTGAGGTTGAAACATAGGAGAATTTTTGACCAAATATAATGAAGGAGTTTTTTTATAGAATGTTGTTTTATTGACCGCAAGACTGACGAAACCAAACCTATATGATATAAAGATCTACAAGTTTGAACTGCAACATTTTTTCATAAGATGTATATTTTTCTTTATAATTAAAAAAAAAAATACCATTGAAAATACGAAATTAAATTTTTTAACTAAAATATGTGAAATACGAAAAAAACGTAAGAATGGAAAATTGTTCGTTTTAATAATGTATACAAATATTTTCAGATATAGTTTCTAATAAAACGCACATTTTTCATTATAATTTAAAAAAATACGATTAAAACTCAAAAATTCCATTATTTGAACAAAATATGTGACATACGAAAAAAACGTTGAGATAGAAAATTATTTGCCTAAATGAGGTCTACAAATTCTCAGTAGGACATTTTTTGACAAGATGTATATTTCATGTTTTGGTTTTAAAAAATACAATATTGAAAATAAACAATTCCATTTTTGAACCAAAATATGTGTGATGCAAAATAAGCGGTAATACAAAAAATCGTTTTCTCTAAAAGAGTCTATGAATTCTCCACCTTTTTTAAATATTTGGAAGAAAATGGATTTTTTGTAATCTTGTAAATTATTAGAAAGTTACAGAAATGTATACAGAAAATCGAGCGCGAAGCGCAAGTTTCATGATAAGAATGTGTTCTTTAAGGCTGATAGAGCTTTAAGTAAATTGAATTTCTTTTTTCATTTGAAATCAAAAACAAATTTAGTAACTTTGAGAAAATGTAATTCACATCGATAATATTATAAAATTGACTTGAACTTAAGTATCAAATTACAAGTAATAAATTTAAATAATAATGAAACAGGACTTATATCGACCCTTAGTATTAATATTCAAATATTGTTCATGTTCTTAGTTGGCTTTAGGCTCCGAAGAATATAAGACCGAGTGCGACGATCGAATCGCGCGCCCCAGGCGCGCTCAAACTTGCAAGCGAAGCGCGCGATGAGAATGTGCCCACGAAGCGGGCAGATTTTTTGTAGTATATTTTTACAAAATTAATATTTTGCTCTTAACTTGGGCTTATTAGAAGCAAAACTGTGTTAACTTTTATTTTAGCATCATGAAAAAATGTTAACCTTTTATTATAAAAATTAAGTTACTTCAACAATAGCTTAAATAACATATGAACCTCTAATTTCCGATGGAAGTGTCTGTGTAAAGAAAGGTTTTAAATATTACAAAAAAAGCATAAATTGTATTTGAATTTGCATGCGATCTTGCACTTTGAGATTTATTCGGTGTGAAGTAAATTTACCATTTTACAATATTTTTAAAACAATTATTTCTATTTTGGTAACAAACATTGGGGAACCTAAATTTAATAAAATTTTCTAATGTCATGATTATTATGTACTTACAGTTTTGAACGTTCATTGAACGATGAAAAAAATTTTTTGTTAAACTAAATGATTAGTTTTTGGTCCAGAAAATTAAAAAATAGTGTATTGTTCATGAACGATTGTATATTTGTAGGGCCCTAAATATAAATATAATAATTAATTTTTTTATGGAAACAAAAATTTTGTCATCGTTCAATGAATGTTCAAAACTATGAGTACATTGATTATTCATTTCTCTTTAAAATGTCCCTTGCAAGTAATGTTAAATGATTAGATTTTGAGTTAAAGAAATTTAAAATTGCTTAGATATTCTTTTTTTAAGACATGAACTTATACACTAATTGTAAACTGCGAAAAGAATTCCAATATAATTTCAAATGTTTTTAACGCAAAAGTAAAATTTATCACTAAATTTTGCAAGGGGAATTATTACCACAGTTTGTGACAGAATTTCATTCTTTACGTTTCTTCGTATTTCACATATTATTGTTAAAAAAAGTTGAATTTTGGATTTTCAATAGTATTATTGACATTAAAAAGAAAAATATACATAGTATCAAAAAATGTTGCAATTCAAATTTGTAGATCTTAATGTAGAAAATAATTTTGTATAATAACTTTTTTTCATATCTCGTATAATTTAACTGGAAAATGGAATTTTGATATCGACTTTTTTCAAGTTTTAATATGCTGTGAGATTTTTAATTTTGGTTTAATCAAAGAATTTTATGAAGATAATTTCTAGATATTTATGAGAACTATCCAAAACAAGTATTAGAATTTTTGACTTTTTCAAAAAAACAAAAAATGGTTCGTTTCAGTTAGATTTACAAATTTTGTCTGACATAGTTTCAGGCCATTATTCACTAAGGGTGGTTTATCTAATTTCTTCCCCTATTCTTTGAAGGTGTCAATTTCTAGGGCATCACTAGAGCTATTCAAAACGATCATAAAGTTTTATCTAAGCGAACGTGTTCGAGACGATATAGTCATTTTTTCATATTTTCAGGCCATTATTCACTAAGGGTGGTTTATCTAATTTCTTCCCCTATTTTTTGAAGGTGTCAATTTTTAGGGCATTATTCACTAAGGGTGGTTTATCTAATATCTTCCCCTATTTTTTGAAGGTGTCAATTTTTAGTGCATCACTAGAGCTATTCAAAACGATCATAAATTTTCATCTAAGCGAACGTGTTCGACACGATATGGTCATTTTTTCATATTTTCAGGCCATTATTCACTAAGGGTGGTTTATCTAATTCCTTCCCCTATTTTTTGAAGGTGTCTATTTTTAGGTCATCACTAGAGCTATTCAAAACGATCATAAAGTTTCATCTAAGCGAACGTGTCCGAGACGATATGGTCATTTTTTCACTTTTTTGAGTCTTTTTTTGATAAGGGTGGTTTATCTACTTTCTTCCCCTATTTTTTGAAAGTGCTAATCTATCGGCCATTCCAAGACCCATTTTTAGCAACATGAAATTTTGCTTTAAGCGAACGTGCTCGGGACGAAATAGCCATTTTTTCACGTTTTAAGTCATTAAGGGGTGTTTTCCACCCCTAGTATTAAAAACTTCAAAATTTTTTGTTACTAATCGTATTTTTGAGGCACCCTGATTCCATACATACCCAAAGTTTTGCTTTTGCAGAAAATTTTCTTCATCGTTCAATGAACGTTCAAAACTGTAAGTACATTTTTTTCCACAGAAAGATTTTCAAATTCTTTAAACTTAAGTATGTAACTATGAACGTATTAATATGTTTAATGTTTTTAAATTATTCAATGTTTTATTAAAACAATTAAAATAGTAGATTGTAATGACCCTTGATTTAATTTATAATAGACTTCTTCATTTATGGACCCTAAAGCCAATGCAATTTATTAAAACATTTTGAATTCAAAATAATTCTGAATGTTTGAGTATAAAAGGTTTAAATATTTGAAAAATACATAAATTATATCAAAATTAGCACACGAAATCGTACACTAACATTAATTTGGTTTGAAGTAAAATAGAAAATAAATCCTTTAGAATAAAACATTTTGAAAAAACTTTCAGAATACATAACATATTTTAAATAAAAATTTCAATATGTAAGTATAAATAAAAGGTTTGATTATTCAAAAGTAAAATATATTATATCTAATATTTTATCGAACAGCACACTTTAAGATTTCATTGGTATGGGGATACACATTTTTAAAATTACACGAATTTTTGTAACATGTTCAACCCCAGCATATAGAATCCAGAAAAGACTTTCTAAAAATATTTTAATTAGGTTAACAAATCACCATGAAGACATACTAAAAAAAATCTTTTAAAATTTTAATTTTTTTACATACTTATTAATTTCCTTCAAAGAGATCTAAATTAAAATTTCTTTTGTAATATCTTTCTATTAAATAAATCACTTTAACGAAAGTTGAAACTCCAGGTCAACCTCTGTAATTTCCGATGGTAGTTTATATATATATATATATACAAATTGTCATGTAGAAGATGTAAATTCCAAAAAATGTTATAGTTACAAAGCTTCAAAATTTTGTAATTAAAATTTTAATATAAAACTTTAAGCATTTATTGACCTTGAATTCCATTGGAAAATTTGTTGTTTACTGTTCAAATCTTCCTCCGATTTCAGAAGAACAGACAAATTAAAAATTACAAAATATTTCATTGAAAAAATTGAACTCGTCTATATGATCTTGTCATATTGTAACAAGATTTGAACACTTCGGACATAAATTTTTATGTAAAATTTAATATCGATAAATATTTACATGTTCATATGAAGATATTAATGAACACATATTTCAGCTTTTTAATTTATCCACATCTGTTAGAAAATTTTTCCTTTCCATAGACCATTTCATTTTTTTAATGAAAAGTCTGTGCTTACACGGAGAAAAAAATCTAACTATTATAGTAGGCTGAGCTCTATCCTATTAAAGCACCGAACTTAATGTGCGAAATTGGTATGAGCTTTCTACCAGTATTGGCATGAACTCGTGCATTTTTAGCATGAAATGTCTTATACTATAAAAGAAAGAAGCGTATGCCATTATTGCTAGTGTCATATGCTGTCATAGCAAGGTTCTCGTCTGACTACGGTTGTAAGAGAGCTCATACTGAAATAGGATGAATTTCTTACAACCGAGAGAACACGTGAGGTGCTACACGTTCGAAAGTAGGCGTGGCCTAACATCTCAGTTGTAAGAGAACCCATACTGAAATAGGATGGGTTTCTTGCAATCATAGTAAGGCAAAGTTCGAACTATTTTCGCAAGGCACAACTGCTCTAAAAGCATGAAACTTGCTACTTTTTCAGCATGAAGGGATCCCTGCTTAAAATGTATGATTTTTTCACCAAGATAGCAAGAACGAAACCTGCTACAAAAGCATGACTAGTGCTTTTACTATTATAGTCAGATTTTTATCTCCGTGTAGGCTACATTAATGTGAGATGAAAATATTTCTAACATAAAACTGAGAATGTAAATTTTAAACATGAATATTATGTTTATCTCTTCTTAATAGAAAATATCTCTCTAACTAAACAGTTTTTAAATGCACAAAATTGATAAGAAGTATGGAAATTTGAATAGGAAAATATATGAAGGGCGTCGGATCAAAAGGGCCTAACTGACATTTACCAAATTTTACAGGACGTCGAAAAAACGCTCCTATTTAAAAAGTTTTTGATGAAACGGATTCTTCTTTGAAATTTACGTTGTTGACACTAATAAACATTAGTTTCTGGAGTATCAATTGATTCTATTCAAAACTCACCAACAAATGAGCTGCCAAAATAACAAAGGGCCTAAGTAGAGGGGTATCGTCGGATCAAAAGGGCCTAACTGCACGATCGCGCTATACTTTCACGCACGATTGTTCGTTTCGTCAATTTCCTGTGCATTCATGGATATGGGTATTAAATTATGAATATTTAGTGACTGTTCATCATGTTAATATATGCTTCTCCAATTATTTTTTGTAATTGTTATTTAATTTTTATTGTTGTAAGTGGAAGTTGGTGGTAATTGTAAACACTTTTTTTTGTTTATTCTATCGTAATATTTGAATAAAATACCGGAAAGTCAGGAAATTTTTCGATGCGAATACAAATTTTGTTGAAAAATCTACAAATTCAGAAAACATTCAGAAATTAGTGAGAAATAATAAACTTTGATCACTTTCGAAAAATTTAGACAAAATCTCTGAACTTCAAAATTCATATCATTTTTTTCATCAATTTTTATCATCTCTTTGAGCTCCACTCTGCTCCGTTTTTTTTAAATACTCAAAGTCATGAAATTCTCATGACATGAGCTTCTGAAAATTTTTGAGTTGTACTTATAATAAAATTAATTTATTATGCACTCATGACGAATTCATGGCGTGAAAATAATAAACTATTGATATTGCAATTATTTATCAGGTTATGTTTTCAATTAGTTACAAAATTGTTCATCTCCATAAAATCTATATTCCACCGGTAAAGATTGTAATTTAACTTACTTGGGCGGGTGGAGGATAGAGTTCTAAAGAGTTTATGTGACCGAGAATATGTCCGGGAGCACGGGAATATGACTGAGAATTTCTCTGATGAATGTGCTCTTCGAGAATTTATGAGAATTTAAAAATATTTTTCTGTTTTATTTAAGTTATGTTTTATAATTTTATTGTTATTTTATTATTACTTTTACACGTTTCGAACACTTCTGATGTTATTGAAGAGCCGTCAAGTTCTTCTGAACGCAATGGGAATGAAAACAAAGAGGATGCAGACAAATCCATAAAATATAAAAATACTGAAGCACATTCTGCACGTCCGTTTTCTTTTAAAAAATATATTGACTCGATGCTTCCAGATGAACAGGTGCGTAACTATAATTATTATGCTTTTGTTTTATTAACACCGTCATTTCATTTTGAAATCTCTTGAAAGCTTCTAAAATAACTGAAAGACTTTCCAGTTACCTCGAAATATTAATTTTAAAGTTTTCAAATTAATTCTAAAGTTGCTTTTAAAATCTCATAATCTCCATCATATTACAAAAATCTTCAAAGTTTTTAGAACTGAAATGTATTTCAAATTATTAAAGAAATAATGCAATACTGTATATTTTTTGCAGGAAAAACTTAATATTCTAGCAGCAAGAGCTGTATATTCTTCCGATTCTGCACTCATGATTTTTGAGAATAAATATTGGAAGGAATTTTTTAATGCTCTTCGACCTGCGTGGAAACCACCTACGGCATATCAATTAGGTACTCCTCTTCTTCAGGCAGAATATGAGAACATTGAAAAAAAAGTTTTTAACACTTTGAAAAATGCAAAAGCACTTGGTTTACAGTGTGATGGTTGGAGTAATAAAAGGTAATTATTGTGATTGTTGAACAAGACATGATAAAAATTTTTATTAACCCTCCGTTGTCAAAATCTCGGAAGTTTGAGTTGTTGTCACAAGGGGTAAGACATACTCGAGTAGTTCTCGTTTATGCGTATTTCCGAGTCAAATGTATCAATTATGAATTACTTTTTTTTTATCGTTATAGTAACAAAAATGAATATATTTATTAAAATATCGGAAATGCATATATTTTCGAGATATTTATTTAAAAAGTTTAAAGAAGTGTTTGTAAAAGTTCAGACTGATAAAAAAATCGCTCGGGTATGCCATACCCCTTGTGACACTTAGGGTTAATACTGTAAAACAGAAAGACAATGAAATTTGTCAAAAAATGTTTTTTGCATGTAGGAATGAATCCATAGTGCACATTGTCATTTCAACACCTGAGCCTATTTTATATAAAACGATGTGTACAAAAGATGAAAGTCATTCTGGGGAATACTTAGCAAAAATCATACTGGAGGTTATTGATGAAGTTGGACCTGGAAGAATATTAGCAGTGATCACTGACAGCGCTAGTTCAATGATTAAAGCCCGTAAAATCATTAATGAAAAATACAAACACATTGCGGTTTACAGCTGTGCTGCTCACAATTTAAATTCCCTAATAGGTGACATCATGAAAAGAGAATCTTTCAAAGACTTAGAAATCAGTACTAAAGAAATAGTAAATGAAATCAACGTTTCACATGTCATAAGAGCAACATTCGTCAAAATACAAACTGAAATTTACAAATCCGAAACATCTAAAAGACCGAAAGTTTCACTTAAATTGCCCGGAAAGACAAGATTTGGTTCTATAATCTTTTGCGCAGAAAGCGTGCTTTTAAATTTCCACACTTCTTATCAATTTTGTACATTTAAAAAATTTTCAGTTAGAGAGATATATTCTGTTAAGAAATGATAAACATAAAATTCAAGTTTAAAATTTGCATTCTCAGTTTTATGTTAGAAATATTTTCATCTTACACTTTTGTAGCCTAAGCACAGACTTTTCATTCAATGAATGAAATGATAGAAGTGGATAAATTAAAAAGCTAAAATATGTGTTCATTGATATTTTCATATGAACATGTAAATATTTACCGATATCAAATTTTACATGAAAATTTTTGTTCGAAGTGTTGAAATCTTGATACATTTTGACAAGATCATATGGACAAGTTCAATTTTTTTAATGGAATATTCTATAATTTTTAATTTGTCTGTTCTTCTGAAATCGGAGGAAGATTTGAACAGTAAACAACAAATTTTTCAATGGAATTCAAGGTCAATAAATACTTAAAGTTTTAAATCAAGATTTAAATTACAAAATTTTGCAGCTTTGTAATTAGCTTTGTAAATGACTACTTGATTCAAAAAGTAATTCAGCTCTTCACAATAACATTATTTTCTAAGTACTTAAACCTTTCTTCAATTTTCAGAATTCTTCTCGAGGTTTATTTCAGGTGAGTGACCATTTCTTTTTTTAATGAAAACATTTATAATTCTAAATTTGGCTCATCTTGTAACATTGTACAAATATTTTACAACCTCAAAGCAAATTTTTTAGTTTAAATCAAAGCTAATAAATATTCAATGTTTGAAATAGAAATATTGAATAAAAAATTTTCGAGCTCTGCGAAACAACTGCTTTAATACACGGAGAAACTCTTCATTGTAAAATCTAGTATTACAGTAAAACCCCGTTTATCGCAACACCTTCCAATCAAATATCTCCCGTTTATCGCAAAAACGGAGGGGTTCCCACTTCTTCGCCACCAGCTTGAACAACTGATTATCATCACATGCGCCTAAACGAATAGTTTCACGCGCTTTCGTCGTTTATCATTGTTTACAGTCGTGTTCCAATAACCTCGAATGCGTTTTTTTATTGTCATTATATGTGCAATTATAAATGAGTGAAAACGTGGAACCGAACGATGGTACGTAAACGACTAGTACAAACAATACATTTTAATTACTTTAAAGCTTACATATTTCTCTCATAATTTTCGAATGCATGATTGAATTTTTTTCAGTAAAAATATTTCCGCATTTTGTAAAACAATTGATTCGCAATTGGTAAAGCGATTGCTGTACTAGGCACAATTCATGCTGTAATTTGTCATAATAATATACATTGAAATGTGAAAAATTTATATATTTTTCTGTTACCTATAAAACACAAATATGTAGCAATATATACATAAACGATAGTTTCATATCATATAAACGATATATTTCATATCTCCCTAATATACGAAAATTCATATAAATATATGCATCACAAATTTAAAAGTGAGGGGTATTCCCGCCTATCCTTAAGAATCACGTGACCACTCCTTCTACTAATAAGAGTGAGAAAAAAATGGTAAAGTTTATTGCGATAAACGGGAGAGACAAGTTGCAATAAACGGGAGTTGCGATAAACGGGTGTTGCGATAAATGGGGTTTTACTGTATTATATTTATTTTTACTAAAAGTCAATAGGAAGCGAGGATATAGTAACAAGACTAGTTTTATTTACCATAGCGGTAGGAGGAAATACATTTTCTAAACCAATTGTGAATATAGTGCAACTTTATAAATTACCATGGAGCGTTGCAAAGATTAATATCTTTGATGGCAAATTGAAACTAGAAATAAGTGATACCTATATAAATAAAAAGTAAAACTATCAATGCAAGAATTGGTCTTTTAAATAATATAAATTGCAAAATAGTTTAGAGAAATTACCATTGTTAATAGTAATGAACAATGAAGAGAGAAAGACTTGAATATTTTGCAATCGAATACATCATATATTGGAATAGTACGTTGTCAAAATTCCGATTGGAAATATTAAATGTACTTGTATCTTGACATGTTCCTGTACATGTCCTTTGTTATATTGACCCACAGTGATATATCTGTGATATTTAATTTGGCATGGGGTCAGTTTAGTTACAAATTGTTTATGTCGTAAAAAACATAAACATCAGAAAGGCAAACGTTTCGGACACAAATTGGGGCCCTCTTCAGTGCCAACAATTTTAATTTGCACTAAAAATAATAATTATAAACTAAATAAGCAAAACTCATGCAACTTAATATTTATTTTCTTTTTTTAGTTTTTTTGTTTTTTTCTTATAATAAATTTATTTATGGAAGTAGAATTAGAGCATGCGAATAGACCTTCCAGTATCGTCCTCACACAGAAGCCCTCTCATGTCAGATTCGTGGAAAATGTGAATTGCGGAACGCGCCACCTCAAAGGCACACAACCACAATTAATTCCATAAAAAACACAGGTCATAAATCCAATCGTGAGCCCTCGATGAAGAACGCACAGCACAACACACACACACACACGAACCCGAGAAGTTAAGGGTGAGTCGAAAACCGGTAAATTTGAATTTGGGAAGAAAAAAATTAATTTTTTTCTCTTTCCGATCACGGAGTCGACAGTCAGTATGGTAGACTGCCACTCCGCTACAAGACAGAGAGAAAACTGATTTAGAAAATATTGAGAATTTTCTTCAAGTGCTCGAGACGTTGAAAAGATTTTTGAGTTTGCATACTCTTTGAGGTTGTAACTTGACTCCTCATAACAAGTTTTCTCGTATACAGAAAATTCTCACTCACCCTTAACTTCTCGGGTTCGTGTGTGTGTGTGTGTGTTGTGCTGTGCGTTCTTCATTGAGGGCTCACGATTGGATTTATGACCTGTGTTTTTTATGGAATTAATTGTGGTTGTGTGCCTTTGAGGTGGCGCGTTCCGCAATTCACATCTTCCACGAATCTGACATGAGAGGGCTTCTGTGTGAGAACGATACTGGAAGGTCTATTCGCATGCTCTAATTCTACTTCCATAAATAAATTTATTATAAGAAAAAAGCAAAAAAACCAAAAAAAGAAAATAAATATTAAGTTGCATGAGTTTTGCTTATTTAGTTTATAATTATTATTTTTAGTGCAAATTAAAATTGTTGGCACTGAAGAGGGCCCCAATTTGTGGTCGAAACGTTTGCCTTTCTGATGTTTATGTTTTTTACGACATAAACAATTTGTAACTAAACTGACCCCATGTCAAATTAAATATCACAGATATTAAATGTACTGCCGAGTGACGTCAGATACGCCGAGCGTTTCTGATATTACCCGAGAATCGCTCCATGTGCTCGTTATGATTATTTGTCGGTACCTGATATAGTAATATATTTTTTTACATTTGAATGTGGCGCCTTTCTAACTTACGATTTTTTCTAGCAGAGGGACTACCGAGCTTTTCCTCACAAATTGTAAAAGTTTCCACAGTTCAGTATATAATGAAGTTGCTACATTGTAATTGTCATATCACTGCGATGCGCTTATGAATGTGTGCGTTGTGTAGTTAGGTTAAGTTGCGTTAAATTAGTATTTAAGTGTGTATTGGTATGTTTACTATTTATATTGATACGTTTATATGTTTATATATTTATGGAGGTGCAATTATTCCCTATTTTCGATAGGAAAAGTTATAAATTTGGTTCCACTATTTCCAAAAGACTGCGGTAATTCAGGTACACAGAAGATGTGACTTTACTATTGTCTTTTGTAAACCTAACATTCTTTTTTAGCAGTTAATGAAACATTTATTGGGTTTACTTCAATATAATTCTATCGATGTGTCGATTACGATTTTACTATTTCAAGTAATTAAACTTGCTTTTTGTTAAAAGAGAAATTAATTGGATAGGTAAGGACTTGGGAAAATAATGAAAATGCGTTAAAACTATAAGTATATTTAGTGAAGTATATACACACAGCGCACGAACCGTTTCTCACTGTACCAGGTTGGCCAGGAGACTCCCGAGACTTCCTCACTCACCCCTACTTATAAGCTCGGGGACGCCTATTTCGCGCCCATCTAGAGCCCCTTTTTCAGTTACCGGGGCTTCCCGGTCGCATGTGTTGCCCAGACGTCTTCCAGGCATTTCTAACGCCGACGCACCTATACAATAGCCCGTTATAAACTATAAAGTAGCTTTCGGTAGACATGATAAAAGGGATGAAGAAGGTTCTCACGAAAACTTATGGCCATCTCCAATCGCCTTGTTTTTTCCATACATTCATAAATCAATCAACACCAGAACATTCTGTCAATGTTACATTCTCCCACCATTGAGATGTTCGAACACTCATCATCTTAATTCGCTTGTAAACTTTGGTACGGCAAACATAAAATCTACACGTAATAAACTAAGAGAATCATGTAACAGAGGTAATCGCTCTATAGGCATAAACGCTCAACAAAATCAATCAAAAACTTACTTCTCACATAACATCCTTAAAGATATATTAAACATAGATTATTCGTAGTTCAATCGCTCGGGTTTCACAACCTTTCGTCCGGCTTTTGTCACATAAATTGATTCATTCTCCGTCGCACGAGAGTCTTTGAATTCACTACCTTCAGGCACTTCGCCTGAGTTTTCCGAATCAAACTTACACTTAGATTTTTTGTAATTTTTAATGATTAACTCCTTTTGTTCGGCACAGTCATACTTAAGTTCTAGCAGGTAAATCCGTTGGATTGGTCTTATCATCTCTCCCCCCGCTGTAATCAACTGAACCACGCGGATGTTACCATCTTTGCCTGTGATGAGATGATTCACTCGCGCTAAAGGCCAATCCATACGCTTAACATTATCACTTTGTACAAAAACAATATCACCGACATTTATTTTATTATTACATTTCCACTTTTTGTCTTTATGTACAAGCGCTCCTAAATATTCGTTGCGAAAACGACGGCGCAGATCATCTTTAATTTTCTGTCTATATCTAAATCTCATTTCAAAACGAATATTCTCAACGCTGTCGAAATCTAAAACACCAATTTCTTTAATTTCCTGCAAAAATATGGATGGAGTAAATGGGACAATTTCATTTTTCTCAGACATAAAGGTAATCGGTCTTGAATTTATCACTGCCTAGCAATCTAGTAGAACGATCAGCATTTCTTCGTAGTTCAAGCACGATTTTTTGAGCGTCCGTCGTAACAGGCGCTTTAAAATACCGATAAGTCTCTCCCAAAAGCCTCCCCACCACGCTGCAGTAGGTGGATTGAATTTCCACTCAATTTGTTTTGTAGCAGCAACGCTAGCTAATTTGTCAAAATCAATGCTTTTAAATATATTGTTTAAACCTACAAAATTCGTACCGTTGTCACTATATATTACACTAGGCCTGCCTCGTCGCGCAATGTGGCGCCTTAGTGCCATTAAAAATGAGGCCGTGGATAATGACGTCACTAACTCCAGGTGGACAGCCCTAAACACGGCACAGGTAAATAGGCAGATCCTAGCTTTCTGTCCACCTTTTAGGTATAGTGGTCCGGTGAAATCAACTCCCACAATCTCAAAAACGGCTGCGTCTCTAATTCTATTTAGCGGTAAAGGTGCGGGTACTGAATCAAGTGGTTTCGCATCATGCCTACGACAGGTTACGCATTTGTTTATTACAGTCCTAATAACGTTTCGGACCCCCATTATCCAAAATTTTTCTCGCAACGCACTCATAGTTATCTCTACTCCAGCGTGATTTAATTCTAAATGTTTTTCATCAATAATCAAATGTATTATTTCATGATTACCGGGTAAAATAATAGGGCACCTGAAATTATAAGCATCCTCCCGTAAAATTATTTTTGTATTTAAACGTATTAGATTATCTTTATTTTTGACTGGTTGCAGGCTCCTAATGCGTGCATCATTTTCGCCTTCACTGAAATATTCCGCCTGAATCATTTTTAACAAAACACGAATGATTCTACTATAACTGGAAAATTTATTTGAAAACCACGCTTTGTTATCATCAGCGTATTTTGAAGTTAATAAAACTGTATTTTTCTGCGCGCTTTTCTTTACTTCTTTGTTAATTTCCTCTTCATTGCATTGCGAGTCGCTAAAAGGCCAATTTTCAGATTTTAAACCTAGCCATTCTGGACCCTCCCACCATCTGGAAATTAGCAGCTGAGCGACCGTACACCCGCGCGAAGGGAGGTCGGCCGGGTTTGAGTTCCCAGGTACATGTCGCCACTGCTCAGGGCTTGAGAATGTACGAATCTCATTAACTCTATTATAAACAAAGGTCTCCCAATTACTTTGCCGCTTAATCCAGGCTAAAACAGTTGACGAGTCACTCCAATAAAAAATATCAACGTTTTCCAACGCTAGAGATTTCAAAATTGAAACAGTCAATCTTACTCCGATTGTTGCTGCGAGCAACTCTAATCGCGGGGTACACAAACGACCACTTGACTTTTCTTTATTCGCGGGCGCGACTCGTGATTTTGATTGGACAAATTTTACTACGATTCCTTCTTCCCTTTCAATACGGATAAACGAAACTGCCGCATATGCTACACTACTCGCGTCACAGAAAGTATGCAAACTTACTTTATCATTATCATTAATATCGCCGAATAGGAATCGCGGTACCTGCATTTGATTCAACTCCTTTAATTCGTCTAACCATTTTAAAAACTTTACCTTTATATTTGTCGATACTTCATCGTCCCAGGATAAATTTTCCGCCCAAGACTCTTGTAAAAGAATTCGCGGGCAAAGCACAATGGGGCTCGCGAAACCGAGAGGATCGAAAACTTTGTGCGCAATCGATAAAATGCTTCTCTTGGTGACTTTATCAGAAAAATTGTCGACAGCTGGTACTTTTAAAAACAAATTGTCTTGTTCTTTGTCCCAACATATTCCCAATACTGCAGTTTGGCTTTTGGGAGCATTATCATTCGTAAATTCCCACCCTCTAAGGTCAAAACTAGCTGACTCCATCACTGTTTTTGCGGAAAACATAAATTCTTCAAGTTCTTGAACCGAATTCACACTACTTAGACTATTATCGACGTAAAAACTAAGTAAAAGCTGCAAAATATAATTTTTGTGAACCTTTTCGGCCTTATTACTAATAGATTCATAACACTTTTTTAAATGCATCTCAATTATAGCACTTAAAATGAACGGGCTACAAGTTAAACCAAAAACCACTCTGCAATGTCTAAAAATAATAACATCCCCATGATTATCGTGCCATAAGAATCTTAAAAAGTCTCTATCTTTAACACCGATACTAATTTGCAAAAAAGCCTTCTTTATATCGGAAATAACTCCAATTTTACCTTTTCTGAAACGCAGCAAGTTAGACGTTATCAGCTCGATGAGATTTGGCCCCTTTTCCACGCACTCATTTAAAGATGGAGAATGACGTTCCTTCGCTGAAGCGTCGAATACAGGACGAATTCTTGTTGTACTACCCTCTTTTACGACGTGTCTATGTGGTAAGTAGTGGCCCCAGTTGTTCTGTTCTTCAGTGGGGACTCGTTCGATGATTCCTTCGGCTAGCCACTCCTTGAATATTGCATCATAATCTTCATAAATCCCATCACTTTTTAGCTTTCGCACTGTAGACTCGAGGCGTCGCCTCGCTAGATTTTTATTATCGCTGACGGGTGGATGATTTTCCAACCAAGGTAATCTCACTTCGTAACGTCCTTCGTGGTTCATCGACACGCCTTTTATAAAATTGTCCTTTATTTCTAAGTCTCGGACCACACGAGTTTTATTTTCAATGGGATCTGTAATCCCTAAAACGTCGAGTGACCACAGGTCTGCGATTTTTCGAGCGTTTACAAACGGTACTGAGCGTCTGAGCTACATCATGTCGCTCGTCCTCGTCATCTGGAGCTGCGCCCATAATCGTCCACCCTAGGTATGTTTCAACGGCCACCAGCCCGCATTTTAATGAATGTCGCCTACCTGTAAGTAGTTTACCTGCCATGTTGGCACCGATGAGTGCTTCCACTGAATGGTCTTCGGCATTCATATCTGTAATTTTAATATCCGAATCCCTTAACTCTTTGCACCACGAGCCACTTTTAATTGACGGGATAGAGTCACAAATGATTTGTTGATCCAGCGCAGAAAACTCGCATCGATATTTCTTATCCAAGCTTTTAAAATGCACTTTATATTTTTTATGTTTCACTGTACCCGATCTCTGTCCGCCGAAAAGTGAATGCGATATCAACTGCTCACTGATAGGGATATTTTCGACGCGAGCCGCAGCCTCCTTAGTGATGTAAGACTTCTGCGAGCCCGTGTCAATCACTGCCCGGATAGTTATTTCTCGTGGACCATTAAACAATTTCACACGAAGCGTTTGTAGGAAAACTTCCGGATCACGTTGTACACTCGTGGCGTTACACTTGCCAAACTGAATTATTGTTTTCTCCACGTTTTCCTCGGAATTTTCCCCTCCTTCCTTTAACATGTTAGGGCACATTAACATAACATGACGGCGTGAGCACCATGGACATTTAACTTTTACACGACAGTATTTATAACTATGCCCTTTATTGAGGCAGTTAAAACATGCAAATTTTTTCTTCACACATTCTTGCCTTTGGGGCAGACTCATCTTCTTTGCTTGTTCACACCTCGCACTTTCGTGATCATTTCTATCACAGAATATACAATAAGCAGTCTTTATCCTACCCTTCGTTGTTAGAAGACCGGTGGCACTTGGTACATCTCTATGAAATGATGCACGGTTTTTCGCTTTCTTAGGTTTCTCTTGATCTGCATTATTAGTGGATTTTACTTTCAGACTTTCCTTAGCCAAGGATATGCGCTCTTCGTTGCGCACTTCGTGCGCCAAGAAATTAATAAGTTGTTTGAGCCTGTGGTCAGAACTCTCCGCTTTGTTATCCTCCTTGTCCATTGCGGAATAATCTACAGTACTTCTTTGCCAAATGCGCAGCAATTCTTCCGGTAACGAGGATTCCACTAATGGGAAAAGCATCGCCGCAAATTTATCCGTAGTGACGCCAAGGGTTTCGAGTGCTCTCAAATGTGACGAGACTGTATCATACAGCGTCGGGATGTCAGTCTTCTTCTCGGGAGTGACAGCGTTTTGTAAGACGAGCTGTAAAAGTTCTCTCACGATCACTTCAATTTGTAATTCATCACGCCCGAATCGATCCTTCAAACACGAAATAACTTTGTCGTAGTTTTCGGCCGTCGGCGGAAAACTTTTCGGCGCGTGAGCTTGGAGCCATCGCTTGCAACAAATACTGCCGTGATGTCGTCCATGTCCAGTTTCGCACTTAAAAATTTGGATTTGTAAGAGTCAGCATCGCTGTACTCTTGCTCAATCATTGCCTCGGTAATCGCGGGGTCATCGAGCATAAATCTATAACGGTAACGTAAACGACGCACGCTGTGCCTTCCTCTGTTTCTTAGCTTTATCCATGGTTCACTAAAAAATCACAATTTCACTAAAAAGAACACTAGAATTCCCGAGTCCTGTCACGGTCGCCAGATGTTAAAAGAGAAATTAATTGGATAGGTAAGGACTTGGGAAAATAATGAAAATGCGTTAAAACTATAAGTATATTTAGTGAAGTATATACACACAGCACGCGAACCGTTTCTCACAGTACCAGGTTGGCCAGGAGACTCCCGAGACTTCCTCGCTCACCCCTACTCATAAGCTCGGGGACGCCTATTTCGCGCCCATCTAGAGTCCCCTTTTCAGTTACCGGGGCTTCCCGGTCGCATGTGTTGCCCAGACGTCTTCCAGGCATTTCTAACGCCGACGCACCTATACAATAGCCCGTTATAAACTATAAAGTAGCTTTCGGTAGACATGATAAAAGGGATGAAGAAGGTTCTCACGAAAACTTATGGCCATCCCCAATCGCCTTGTTTTTTCCATACATTCATAAATCAATCAACACCAGAACATTCTGTCAATGTTACACTTTTGTTCTTAGGCATAAGTACAATTATATCACCATTTTCTCCAATATTATTAGTAACTCCATAGTCTAATATTCCAAATAGTAATTTCTAAAAAAGCGACGTTATATACTCGTTTCCTATTGACTTTTAGTAAAAATAAATACAATAATACTAAATTTTGCAATGAAGAGTTTCTCCGTGTAACACAATTTTTCTTCTCTGTAAAGCATCTCAAGTTTCAAATTAAAAGTCTCCACAAAGGTTAAAAAAACTTAAGATGGAAATACTTTTATTAAAAAATTTTAAATACAGATTTCAAACTTAAAACCTATTTGTCTGAAATAAAGGTCTCAAAGATCTTGTTGAAATAAAGGGAGATTTGAATACTTCAAAAATAAATTTTCAGTAATATGTTGAACTTAATAAATGTGCAAAACTTAAATCAGGATAACAGTTAACAAATTTTTACTTGTGTAAATTGACTCTTCCAATTTGAAAATTATGTGAAAAAATATTTTATTTAAAAAATAAGGCACATTAAATTACGGTTTAAACTCCACATTCATAGATTCATGATAAAAACAGGTCAAAGTTTGTTAATCTCACATTTTAGTGGCGTATGCTCAGACTTTTAATCAAAATAATGAAATGCTTTATAGACGGTTAAACATTTTTTAATTGATGTTTTCACTTAAACCGTCAAACATGCATTAATTTAAAATTTTACTCAAAATTTAATCTTACAGCGTTCCACTCTTTCCATAATTTTACAAAATCTTATAAATCTTTATTTCATAGGCAAATGTATTTTAAAATATTCGAAAAATAAGTGCAATTATTTTAATTAAATATTTCGTAAAATTTTACATTTCCCTGATTTTTCAAAATTGTTGAGAGATTTGAACACTGATCAAAGAATCTTGCAATGAAATTTCAAGTCGATAAATGCTTAAAGATTTATCTAAAGTTTCTCAGGTCCAAAATGAAAATATTATGCACTAGATTTGAAATTATATTATTTAAGAAACAACACTTTTACCAATATTTTGGAAAAAATCTGCCTAAAATAAACATCTGAAATATCAAGTAAAATTTTATAACCAATTTGAACACTTCAAAAATAAACTTTCAGTCAAATTTGATGCCAATATATGTTCAAAATTTAAATCAATATATATTTTTCTATTCAAATTTCCATACTTCTTATCAATGTTGTACATTTTAAAACTTTTTAGTTAGGGAAACATATTCTATTAAGAAAAGATAAACATAAAATTCAAATTTAAAATTTACATTCTCAGTTATATGTTAGAAATATTTTCATCTCACATTTTTGAGGCCTAAGCACAGACTTTTCATTTAAAAAATTCTGAAATCGGAGGAAGATTTGAACAGTAAACAACAAATTTTCCAATGGAATTCAAGATCAATAAATGCTTAAAGTTTTATATTAAAATTTTAATTACAAAATTTTGAAGCTTTGTAACTATAACACTTATTGGAATTTACATCTTCTACATGACAGTTTGTATATATATATATATAAACTACCATCGGAAATTACAGGTTGACCTGGAGTTTCAACTTTCGTTAAAGCGATTTATTTTATAGAAAGATATTACAAAAGAAATTTTAATTTAGATCTCTTTGAAGGAAATTAATAAGTATGTAAAAAAATTAAAATTTTAAAAGATTTCTTTTAGTATGTCTTCATAGTGATTTGTTAACCTAATTAAAATATTTTTAGAAAGTCTTTTCTGGATTCTATATTCTGGGGTTGAACATGTTACAAAGACTCGTGTAATTTAAAAAATGTGTATTCCCATACCAATGAAATCTTAAAGTGTGCTGTTTGATGAAATATTAGGTATAATATATTTTACTTTTGAATAATCAAACCTTTTATTTATACTTATATATTGAAATTTTCATTTAAAATATGTTATGTATTATAAAAGTTTTTTCAAAATGTTTTATTCTAAAGGATTTATTTTCAATTTTACTTCATACCAAATTAAAGTTAGTGTACATTTTTTTTTCGACGAAACATTTTTTTTGCCTTTTTGCTTCGAAAATAATCGACACGTATTTTTTTTTCAATGTGATACTTGAAAATTTCGAGATATAATTTTTTTAAGTTTGGCACTCGGGAAAATTTTTTTTTCCAACAGCTCACTGTAAAAGCAGTTTTGAATATAAAATGTAACCCTTGCACTTGAAATGTGCGAAAGAGTACAAACTTTCAAAAAAGTCATAGCACACATTTCGTTGTTTTTTTTTGTAATAACAATATAGTACATTTTTATAAACAATTGAATTTTTTTAAAATTTGGAACTAATTTTTTTCCGATTTTTTTGTTTCTAAATCTTTGTTGAAGTTTTTTCAATATGCAGGCAAAATTTTGGAATGGAAAAATGAAAACTGTAGGTGTAATTAATTTATAAAATCTGTCCCGCGCGTTGCAACGAACGAGCTCGCACGCTGCAACTGCGCTTAAGCTTCATTAGGCATGCTCAAACTCGAAGCACGTGTGGCAGTGAATGCAGTAACCGCTGTTTTAGTTTTCTGTGAATGTTCCTCAAGTGTACACCTATTTCAAATTAATACAGAAATGCCAAGCTCTCGATTTAAACATGTCTGCTGCAATCCTTTAATAAAAAAAACCATAGTGGAAAAAATCAAAAAGAAAAATTTGCGTCGCGTTTCGTCCTCGATACATGAAAAATTGAAAATTTTCAAACCGGATGATGTTTCTTGTACACAATGCAGAATAGAAGCAAATTAAATGGAGATGGAAGATTTTTTTTGTAAGTACATTTCCTTTTTATAGTCTTGATAAGGACCAAAAAATTGGTCGAAACGTTGACGTACTTTCTAAATAAAACAACTATACAAAACCGGAAAGGCCATTCTCTTTAATGTTAAAATTATAATACCGGGAGCAACATATCTACAAACTAATTATCAGCCCTAAAACCTTTATTACATCGAAACGTAGAGAATATACAAGGATTCTACGACAATCTACGAAATGAATACAATCCACAACTAGTTAGACATCAAATTATATAAACAGTTTACTAACAATTTAAAGAAAAGAGAGATACAGAGAAAATTCTTATTAGAATGTAGATGGCACAACATACTTCCTAATCATATTTTAAATAAAACATACATAAATATCAGATTTTTTTTCGAAACATGTTTGTGCGGAAATTGAGAACTCGACAATACACGTTGGTAAAAAAATTCTAAATTTTGAAATTACTGACATTTCACAGGAAATTAAACAAATCAGCAAGGATATCTTCAACTACAAAATGAAAATTATAAACCAAACTTCAAATGAGTTTTATAACAATTTAAAAACAAAAAATCAAACTACTATTGAAAAGTATACAAACAAACTACACAACAATATTACAAATAAATTGGAAAATCTAAAAATTGCTCAAATTCCAAAATTAGTTACAGACAAAAACAATTGGTTTATAAACATGCTAAATAAACAAATGCCTGAAAACGTTGCAGATATTCTAAGTCTCGGTGGTAAGTTTGCTTTTAATTACAATAAAAAAACTTTTCCTATTGCTAAAATTATTACAAATTTAGAATACAGTATTCATAACATTCCCTATGACAATAGAAACTACATAAGAAATGAATTAACATATTGGGTTCAAAATTGGCTATTTAATGAAAATAGTAATATTAATAAAAATATTTTCTTACAAAAGATATTTATGACACAAAATTTTTTTTTTAAAATAACACAGATATCATCTTAAAAAATGCAGATAAAAGTAATAAAACCATTCTAATGAACAAAAATGGTTACAACTCAAAAATTTACGATCTTCTCAATAATCCATCTACATACATTAAACTAAAAAAAGATCCAACTAATGAAATAAACAATACTTTAACTATAACTTTAAATGAACTTAAAGATAAAAATATTATTGATGAAAAACTTTACAAATTTTTTCATTGTAGCACCAATATTGCACCCAAATTCTATAGTTTACCAAAAATCCATAAAACTAACTGTCCACTGAGACCTATCACTTCATTCATTGGTTCACCTTTATACAACCTATCAAAATTACTTTATAAATCTATGCAGAAAACAGTTGGACATACAGAATATCATATTTTTTTTTTTTTCTTTTTGGTGAGGAGGAAAAATGGCAAAATCTTTTATAGACGTTGTACAGGACTCTCCTAGGACGGGTCTAGGCATACCTGTTAAAACCAAAAAACCCCCTCTCTCGAACCAATACACCACCCGCGGAACCGCATTTCGGCTTTAAACTTCACGGGTGGTTGGTTCCATTAAAGTCGCGTACGACTCTTCCGTCATCCGTTCGCTCGGAACTTCCACCCGCGGCCACACGCCCACTAGGATAACCGACTAGCCGCGCCACCCAGGGGAGAAACAAACAGATTCCTTCCCCGAACGACGCGGACAGTCAAGTCTACCCGAGACGCAGGACCGCGGGTGCCGGCCCCGATGCGATTTCTACTGGCCCTCCCCGTTGTTTCGCTCTCGACGCCCATCAAGTTCTCTCGTCTTCATCACAAGTGTGAGGAATGACTCGATGAGCGTCCAGAACCGTTCAGACTGGAGCATGAGGGGGACCATCGTGTCAGGAGTAAGTTCGGAACCCACAGCCTGACCGAGGACCCCCCTAGCCACAACCCATTTTGCGCAGACGAAGAGTGCGTGCTCTGCGTTATCCACCGGGGAATCGCAGTAGCAACACGTTTCCTCGTCTCTCTTCTTAAAGCGCCTCAGGTACGCGTTAAAACAGCCATGGCCCGAGAGCGCTTGTGCCAAGTAAAAGCCGACTTCCCCGTGCTTTCTGTTCAGCCAGGTGGCGAGCTCCGGGATCAGGCGGTAGGTCCATCTCCCTGTCTGCTCACCATGCCATCTCATCTGCCATTTCTCGACGAGTCTGCGCCTTCCATCCTTGCGGATGGCCTCCTTCGCGCGAGCGATTTCCTGCAGGTCGGCGCAGGTAAGCTCCTTGCGAAGCTGAAAGGTTTCCTGCCTTTCCTCCGCCAATAAATGTATTGGCGGGACGCTCGCCAGGACCAACACAGCGCTCGTCGAGATAGTTCTATATGCAGAAACTATTCTCAGCGCGACAAGTATCTGCGCCGAGAACAGCTTCTTCTGGATAGCATGGTTTTGCAAGGCATTGGCCCAGACCGGAGCTGCATAAAGCAGCTTCGAATGGACCACGCTCGCCACCAATCTTCTTTTCGCTTCCCTGGGTCCACCAATGTTTGGCATAAGCCGGGCCAAGTTTGCTCCACATTGGATAGCTTTGGCGGCTGCGATCTTTAGGTCTTCGCCAAAGCTAAGCCTACGATTCAGCTGCACCCCCAGGTACTTAATGCTTGTTTTCCACTCGACTTCATGCTCTCCGAGAACGATCCTCGGGTATTGGAAGGATCTCCTGTCCGTAACGAGCAAAGCCTCGGTTTTCTCAGGGGCCATTTTAAGACCTCTGCCATCCAACCAGCGCTTCGCTCGCCACAGACTTTCATTGATCCTCAGCTCTAGGATTCCGACGTCGTCAGCGGCGCACACGAATAGTGCGTCATCCGTTAAGCCGACGATGCTCGTTCCAGCAGGCAGGTCCATGCGCAGGAAATCGTCGTACATGACGTTCCAAACGAGTGGACCCACCCGCGACCCTTGAGGGGCGCCACATGTCATCTCCTCCTTGAGAGACCATTTGTCGCCCTCATATATCACCCACCTGTCGCTCAGATAGTCATCTATCATTCGCAACAGGTAGTCTGGAACCTTTTTTCGCACCATCGCCTCGATGCAGATGTTCCATTTCGCGGTATTGAACGCATTGCGTATGTCAATGCTAATCAACGCACAGAATCCCTTACGCTTACCAGTTCCTTTTCTTGCATTTGTGGCGATGTTAACCACAGCTTAGATGGCGTCCACAGTGGACCTGCCTTTCCTGAATCCGAACTGGTTTTCCGAGAGCCCGTTCTCCCCGACCAAGAGAGCCTGAAGCCGTTGTAGAATCAACTCCTCTAGAAGCTTCCCCATCGTATCCAATAAGCATATTGGTCTATACGACGAGGCAACCCCTAGAGGTTTGTTGCCCTTCCTCAGCAGGACCAACCTCTGCTTCTTCCAGTCTGCGAAGAACCTCCCCTCCCGAAGACAGGAGTTAAAGGCTTCTAGGAGGATCTCTGGGTACGCCCCGATCACCTCTTTGAGGATCTCGTTCGGCACCCCGTCGATACCCGGCGCTGTATTTGCCTTAAGCCTTCCACCCGCTCTCTTTAGTTCTTCGAGAGTGAAGAGTTCTTCGCGCCGGACCACGCAGGAACTTCGGTCCTGTCTTTGGAACGGCTCCACGTGTGGAAACAAGCTACGCACAATGTACTGGACTCGATCGGGATTATCCAGGCCCGGGGTCTTTCTTCTAGCCACCAATCTCTTGGTGACTATTTTGAAGGCGAGACCCCATGGGTTCTTCTCGACCTCACCGATCAAGTCTTTCCAGCATTGAAGTCGGCTTTTCTTTATGCCTCGCCTCAAAGTTGTTTTTGCCCCTTTCCATGCCTCGTGCAGCGTAGCATCCCCTTTTGAACGGGTGAATTTTCGCCGCGCTGCGAGGCATTCTCGACGTAGGGCTGCCAACTGGTCGTTCCACCAGTACATCGAACCCTGGGCTTGCCTGCGCTCACGGCGAGGCATCGAGTAGTCGCAAGCCGCGACCACCTTCTGCCTCACCGAGCGCACAGCAGCTTCAAACGACCCAGCAGGGCAGACCCAACCAAGCTCATCGATGAGCCTGGTTTCTTCGAGGTGTTCGCGAAGTCTTTCCCTGCTGAGTCGTCTCGTGTTCCAGGAGGGGCTCCTTCCTTCGAAGCCCCTACCCTTATCTACCGTCTGACACCGTTGTTCTAGTGTGAATTCGATGCACCGGTGGTCACTCAAGGTTATTAACTCGAGGACCGACCAGTCGCTTATCCTTGAATCGAGGCGAGGGGCGGACATTGTGAGATCAAAAATTGGACCCCCCGCTGCTCGTATGAACGTAAATTCCCCGCCCTGATTCAAGACGATCAGTTCGTTCCTAGCGACCATCTCGCCAACCAAGATTCCCCTCCTATCTAGGCGGGCTTCACCCCACTCGGGCGACTTACTGTTGAAGTCACCCCCTATGAGGGATCGCCCGATGGCCTCACGGAGGCTGTCCGCAAGGAGGAGGATCTGGGTCTCAAAGACATCGAAGGGATCGCCGGGGGAGAAGTAGCAGCTGTACACACGCACATCCGCCATCTCCACCCAGACGAACCCTGCGTCGGTCTCCGGGAAGTCCCCGACGCCCAAATCAGGGTTACAAACAAGGATGCCGGCCCTCCTTGATGCATCCTGATACCAAGCAGAGTTATCGGACCACTTGTACTGCTCACTAATGAGCAGCACATCAGCCCCCTGTCTCTGGCAGTCTGCATCAGGAGGTCCTGGGCATCCCTCCCCTTCCGAGGTTGAGCTGCAGGAACTTCACTTCCTGCCTCTCAACCTCCGAAGCTCTTCCCGGAAGACCGGGCAGGAGCCGCTCCCCGACACATGGGCGACATCTTTGTCGCCCGTGTCTGCGCATGACAGGCACCTTGGTGGCGCCTTACAGGTCCTGGCCAAGTGTCCCGTGGCGCCGCATCTCCAACAGGCGTTTTTCCTGTCGGGGTTGCCGCAGCTCCGGGACCCGTGGCCGTACCCAAGGCACCTGAAGCAGCGGGCGACTTCCAGGTGTTCGCGAATGCGGCACTCTACACACCCGATCCTCAACTTGCCTAGCTGAAGCAGACGCGCGGTGTCTGCCTCAGCCAGCCGGATGACTGCAGTCTTCACCCCACCTTCCGGAAGGCCGAAACGTCTCCCCCCTTTTTGAGGACCATAAGGACTTCTTCCTTCCTGGTCCTCCGGATAGACAGGACCTCAAGTCCTGCCTTCCGGGGGTCGACTTTCGCCTTCATCTCCTTCAAGATGTCGGCGTAGGACTGGCCGTCCTTCGCCGACACCTTGATGGCGTCGCCCGACCTGGCGGGCGAGGAGCGCTTCGAAGTTCTCTTGGCGTTTGTACCCTGTGCTTCTTGCACAGGGTCCTTCGCCCTTCTCTCCGTATCCACTTTTTTCTTTTCCTTTTTTTTTCTTTTTGGTGACCACTTGCCAGTCCCCATCTTTAATCGGGGCCTGGCTCTTGGCCACCTGTGCATACGACGGTGACGGGCCGCCCTTCCCCCTCTTAGGAGTTCTTTCCTGAGGGGGGGAGGGGGCTGCCCTCTTCTCACCTTTATTTTGAAGTTTTGGGGTGTCTCCCAGAGACGCAGAGCGCGGTCTCCGGAAGATACCCATTTTTTTCGAGACGGGGTGGGTCTCCACCCTCTTCTGGAGTTCCACCCCGCTTTCAATTAGGCACCTGTGGGTGTCAAGTGGGCACCTCAGCTGCCTCGTTTACTGAGTCTTTTACAAAGCCAGGGTTGTTCCTGAGCATACCCTTTTGTATTACGCTCAGGGCCTTGGCTAGCTTCTCCATTTTCTCATTCTGCTCCTTCAGGAGCTGAAGGACGTCCTTCCATCCTTCAGCTCCAGAAGGAGCACCCAAGTCCTCTTTCCCCATCGTTTTCTCTTTTGAGTCCATAAATCATTTTTACCAGCGCATCGTGCGTAGAGGAGTGGGTCGGAATAGTTGGGAACGGGTGTACCCTCGGACCGAAGTCCTACCCCAGTTCCCTGAGGCCCAACCTCCGCTTAGCCGGTCCCAGAATACACGGACAGACCGGACTCGCTCGAGGCAACACAGGCTCCGACACCTGTGTTCAATACGCACTACCTGATCAAGGTCCCGAAGGGGCTGGCTTCTGATCCCGCATGGCACACCACCTCGGCAGAGCTAGGCTCACAGCAGCCTCGCCTCCTCGTGGGCCGGGGAAGACACCACTCGGCGACGAAGCACTCCCAGTGGGGTGCCATACGGAAACGATCGTTTGGACTGCTCTTGGTCACAGACTGCGGAGGCCTTGCAGTGTCCCCCAGGAGATTCCATACACCAATTCGCTCTTAGCCTCTTTCAAGAGGGAGACCGTCAATAGGTTCTCCTCTCACATTCGAAGGACACATATCACAGTCATGCGGCGCTGACATTCGTTCAGTTCACTCATTCCTCACAAGCACTCTCAGACTCTCTCTCAGCGCCGCTACCTGGGGCATACATCCTTCTCCATGCATGGGTATGGACGCGTTTATAGCGTCCCCCACTCTCAACCTGGGATAGACCCGTTTATAGGGCACCCTTCACGCAATGGGAAGATGCCCGTCTATAGAGCCCCCTGCTTTTGTTCACCGATTCATCGGGACACTACAACCTCCATGACCCGAGGGCCGTCTGCTAAGCCTCCCCACCCGTCCTTTTTTTGCATAGCCAAGAGAAGGACTTCGTCAAGGTACCAGTCCGAGGGGAGGACGGAATATCATATTAAAGATAGTTTTGAATTCAAAAAGAAAATTTCCAATATCTAAAGGGTTTCCCAATAGGGGTGATATGATTTTGAATGTCCCTATCGGGCTCATTTGAACTGAAATTTTTGACGTCTGCTGTCAGTTGTCATCACTAAGGTTTGCCATTTAATCATGAGTAGTTTCACGCTTCCACAAAGTTTGGAAATTGTCCAATTATTTTATCAAAATTCGAGAAGTTTTGTCGGTGTTCAAAGAGCATATCGTGCAAAATATGGTAGTCATTCTGCTCCATCCGCGCTCTCAATTCGTCGAATAATCGATAAGTTGGAGAGTGAATTTACTCTATTGGATACTAAGCCTAAAAATCGTATGCGTACCGCACGTTCTACACAGAATATAGCCGCCGTACAGGCCAGTATCGAGGAAAACCGTGAATTGTCCGTGCCACGCCGATCTCAGGAATTGGGCCTGTCCAGGATGACTACCTGGTGTATTTTGCGATTGGATCTTGGCCTGCATCCCTATAAGATGATTCTGGCCCAAGAACTGAAGCCTAATGACCATCGTTTGCGTCGGGAGTTCGCGGATTGGGCTCTGGAATCAATTGAAAATGATCCCAATTTTCATCAAAAAATCATCTTTTCTGATGAGGCGCATTTTTGGCTCAAGTCTCGGGGGACATTTGGCCGATATATTGTTTAAATCATAAATGGCATAGAATATCCAATATAATAAAAAAGATTTCGATCAATTCCGAATGAATATTCAGTGTTTTTTTTTCAATTTCAAAACATATCACCCTTATTGGGAAACCCTTTATATACCAAATAACTTCACTATTATCTCACTTGATGCAGTCTCTATGTACACTAATATTTCTTGGAATCTTATCAGGAAATCAGTTAAATTAAGATGGAATCAAATAAAAACCAATACTTTTCTCAAACAAAAACATTTCGATAATATTTTACAATTTTGTTTAGAATCATCATACTGTACTTATAACAATGAATTTTATAAACAAATTTTTGGTTTACCAATGGGATCGCCTCTATCAGCCACTGCTGCAAACGTTGTCATGGAGGAGTTAGAGAAGAAAATTTTTAAAAAATTACCTTATGATATTATATTTTATTACAGATATGTAGATGTCACTTTAATTTGTCTACCAGAAAACAAAGTGGAGGATATTTTATGCAGATTTAATTCCGTAGATAAAAAACTAAAACTCACTTTAGAAAAATCTATAAATAATAGTATCAATTTCTTGGATATAAATATCCAAGTTATTGATAATAAAATTAAAACTAATTGGTACAAAAAACCAATTTGGTCGGGTCGATATATCAATTTTTTCTCTAACCACTGTCTAACATATAAAATTGGCATTATCTACTCACTTACTGATAGAGCAATACTCTTATCAGATAAAGATTTTCATATAAATAATTTAGATTGTGTGCGATCTACATTACTAAAGAATGGCTATCCACTAGATCTTTTAAATAAAAAAATTTTCGAACGTTATAAAAAATTAATAACAAATCAACATAAAACAAGTCAAGTATGTGAAATTTATAATATAGATTACAGAGAAAGTAGAAAAGTCATAACTTTTCCGTATATTCAAAATTTTCAAGAACAGCTATACAGAATTTAAAAAAAAACTAAACTTCAAATTGTCTTTACAATAGAAAACTCTTTCCAAAAAAAATTGTTTCCTACACATAAAGATAGAACCCAAAAAAAATTTAAATATAACGTCATTTATGAAATTAACTGTATTCAATGTAACAAAAAATATATTGGACAAACTTGCAGATTCCTACACAATAGATTACTTGAACATGCTAGATCAGTTAAAAATAAAGATAATAAAACTGCACTTGCAGAACATGCTACTTCTTATAAACTGTAACGTGGCATGTTGCCACTTAAACGCACTCTCTCACCTGGCACGGGTAGAGAGGCAAAGACACACAAGGCAGGATCCACGACGTAACTAGTAAGTAACTTTACGTAAGTAGGACCACGCCAGATCGAGTAGGAAGGGTTAAATCTTGATGAATAACCCAAGAAGACAGAATAACTTGATCTGGGTGGAAGAATTGTATTATCTTTTACTTAGTTACTAAGTTACAAGTTTCGTTTATAATGTCTACGTTCCGAATCATGGATTTTTATTGTAATAATATCTTTGTATTCCAGCACTGTAATGCTCCGAAGCCTTTCTGGAGGAGAGAGAGAGAGAGAAAGAGAAATAAAATGAAGAAGGAGAAAAGAGGACAGTGAATAGTGGGCAGTAATGGCGGCTCTCTAAACGGAGAGCGAGGACGCAGGGTTCTGGACCGGTAAGGTGGGCCAATGGCAGCCAGCCAATGAAGTGAATGGCCGTTCGCCGCTCGACTTCTGCCTATCACGCTTAAGATCGATTGGAAGTCTATAAGAAAACAACCAAGGAAACAAGACTCCTCCATATTGCCAGTTTTCTGGCCGGGAGGAGGTCTTAATCCATATCTAATAATAATAACTCGTTCAGAAGCGTGGAGAGGCATGCGGGGCGGCCAGTTCCATAATTAAAGGGTTTGGTAAAGATCGAGATGGCAGCACCTCCCGGTCATGGAACGTGGAACGCGGAACGTGGAGCTGAACCGTGAGGAGAGACGCCATTCTGTCTTGTGTGTTCGTCACGTCAAGTGTGAGGAGAAAAAGTCGCTCTTAAAAATAAGCAAATTATTAGAAAGTTGTCGCTGCCGTGATATCCCGAGAAAAAGGGGACGACAAAGATTTCTCTCTCCTTCTTTGTGAATTAAAAAGGTGACGGACAAAATTATATTTTGGTGTGTGTTGGATGGTGTGTCTGAGCGAGTGCGAGTGTATGGGGAAAATTAATAAAGTTGTACCAAAAAGGGGGGAAGTAAAAAAAAAGGAAATAAAGGACAGTATTTTGTGTAATAGTAGTAAATGAGGGTGAGTCATTTTATTTGAATTGAATTTGTTTCTATTCCTGTCTCTGATGTTAATTTCAAAAGCCTGCCAGCGGTGACTGCTGCACCAGTTCGCCCCCACGAAATCCCTCTCCACGGAGCTAGACGGGCAAGGGATTTCGTCATCACCCCTTTTTGGGTGGTTGGTGCCCTTTTATTTATATCGCACTTGGAAAATTATTGAAATTCACGTGGTCGCCAATTTGTGGCGTCGCTTGGCCGCCATTACCCTAAGTGGCGGAAAGGCGCGTCATAAAACATTCCTTTGATTTCAAAAATACAAAAATTTTAGATACAGAAAATATTTTTAAAAAACGATTAATTTTAGAAATGATTTATATTCAAAAAGAAAATTTTTCTATTAATTATAAAACAGATATTGAAAATCTAAGTGCCATTTATAATTATATAATAAAATCCATAAAATAATTTTTCTACTTTCTCTTGTCCTTTCTAATCATTTTATTTTTATATTTTCATAAATTTCAAAAATTACCATTGAATTTTACTAATAGCCGATATATTACGTATTAATTTTGTTGAGAACGCACCATAACATCAACAACGCTACGATAGCCAAATGAACGATTGT
Organism: Diplolepis rosae; assembly: GCA_030998225.1. Classification (NCBI taxonomy): domain Eukaryota; kingdom Metazoa; phylum Arthropoda; class Insecta; order Hymenoptera; family Diplolepididae; genus Diplolepis; species Diplolepis rosae. Next base: position 6,118,386 of record JAPYXD010000710.1, read on the forward strand.
GGAGACATTTACTTCCAAAATTTATTGTATTAAAATAGTTGGAAAAAATGTAACAATAACGTAAAAATGACGGAAACTGTTTGTAAGTAACTAATACTTAAAGAAATTTCTTTACATAACTTGCTAAAAAATCCATCTTATGTATATTTATTTTATAGACGTCATTGTCTATCATTATAACCTAAAAATATTGACACCAGTTATCCAAACAATTTTTAAAATTTAACGAACTTTCATAGCAACTGATATGCTGTGATGATCATTTTAACCTTTTACAATATGATTTTATGTTTTTAACATGGATTTTTTGAAATTTAATTTTACAAAAAACACTGAAAATTTAACCAAATATCAAACAATTTGATGAATGGAAGTAAAATACCAAATATGTCATCCACGTTATGTTTATTATTATTATTCTTTCTCTCCTTCCTCTTCTCTTAATTTTATATTTAAAAAAAAATAAAATTTGTTACTGTATACATATCATCTTTTCACTATATCTGTAATTTCTCAAAATTATTTTATATATATTCATTTTGTATTTCTTTTTTATAGTCTTGATAAGGACCAAAAAATTGGTCGAAACGTTGACGTACTTTCTAAACAAAACAACTATACAAAACCGGAAAGGCCATTCACTTTAATGTTAAAATTATAATACCGGTAAAAAGAAAACTAATAGTAACTTATTTAAAAATATTTAATAACTAGGAATCTACTTTACTAATGTAATAATTCACGAGAAGTTATTTACGAAGGTAAAATACCAGTTTATAAATGACTAAAAATTATTCATACATTTTTCATTGTATTTTGAATTAATTCTAATAAATTTAAACATCAATTTATTTAATAATTGAATATATTTCCTATTTATTTTCAATAGTAATTTAACAAAACTAACTATTTTACCTTCACAAAAATATACAATTATTCTTTATAAACATATTTCAAACTTCGTAAAATTTTAAATCAAACTGAGTCACAAAAACTCTAAACTAACTTGTAATTAATATGCAGAAATATAATTGTATCAGAGAAAACTAATAATTTAATTTAATTAAACTACTATTATTCAGGATTTTAAGTAATAGAAATGTTCTGTCTTACCGACACAATCATGTAATTAGATATATATTGAGACGGCCCAGCCTCGAGTATCCACCTTTTGCGAGGAAACGGGAGCAAAATTCACAAAAATAGGCTTAGCTTGAGAACAAGCAGATTCCCACGAGACTCGCACGAAGGAATTACGAGGTTTTCTTTAAGTCTTTGACTCACAATTAATGATTTACTTCCGAACCGGAAGTGAATGTGGCAGGAACGAGGCAGTCTGGTTTTCACGGACATTTTCGTTCGTATCCTCAGCGAGCGCCACACTAACCTGTGGTTGCTCCTACTCGACCGATTACTCAGGTTAAGGTAGTTGTCGCGGTAAAAATCAGTCTCTGGAAAAAGAAGTTTTTCTATGATTTCAAGATTGGTAATTATATTATCAGCCGTGTCATATGTAAGGAAAGACACTCTTTTTAATAAAAAAAATTTTTAAATTACGAAAAATAATATTTTAATAATGTTTTTTGTAATAGGATATTTCCTTATTATCGCTCCATACCAAATTTTCAAAAATGGTGCGATTCTGATAAATCATGAATCATTTTTTTAGGAAAAGGATTCTCTACAACTTTACCGTTTCCGATTTTTGAAAATGAATCAATTATTATCAAATTCAGCAATTTTTTTATAAAAATTTTGTTTTGGAAAATTGTTTTTTAATGATTTCAACCATTAAAGAATTTATTTTCAAAAATCGGAAACGGTAAAGTTGTAGACAATCCTTTTCCTAAAGAAATGATTCATAATTGATCAGAATCGCACCATCTTTTAAAAATTTGGTATGGAGCGATAATAAGGAAATATCCTATTGTTACGTACGGGTATTATTAATTTAAATAAAATCCATAAAAAGTAAAAACAATTACTCTTAATATTCTTTATTTATTAATAAAATGGGTACGCGGAGGTCGTCCAAACTAACGAATTCGATTAATGTGAATATTAATTGAATTCGTTTATTATTATGTGGGGTCGTTGGTCTTCTACTCTCGGACTGAGAGTGTATTCTTCACGTTTACGTTGATCACCTTTAATTTTGAACAATAAGAAGAGGGGAAAAGCTGCCTTGAATAAAATGAAGTCAGGCGGCAATTATTCGAATAAATAAAAGACAATTTTATTTCAAAAAGAAAGAAGCGAATAACCCGAGGTGAACATTTTGGATATAAATCAAAAGAGAGACAAGTTAGAAATATAAATTATACCTTACCACAATTAAGATTTTATTCCTAGGTTCTTAATCCTACCGGATTTCTGGAGAGCAGGAGCAAGGAAGAGAGTGCGTTCCCGTTGCTGAAGTCCTCAGTTATCCGGGCCAAACTTGATTTTATATATCTGTGGTTTCCAAAAGAAACACTCCTTGTCCCTTGCGTGATGCACACACACACTGTTTCCACTTTTCTTTTAGGTTTGATAAGAAAATATAACGGTTGGCTTTCAACCAGAAAAGGGTCGAGTGCTTTTAAACTCGCTCTTTTCACCGCTAAAATTTCCCTATTAAATCTAATTCAAATATTTTGTGAAAATTATCACTACCGTTTTGAGATTCGGTAGTATTAATTTTCTGCGATTTCTCGCTGCTTTGTGCCGTTTTATTTTGGTGAAGAAAAACCGCGAAAAACTGGATTTGGACTATAAATAGTCCGCCGAAGATTTTCGTTGATACACGTTCGATGCGATTGCCAAGAGTCTATCACTAGATAATCGTTTACGAGTTACCCTCAACTAGTGAAACAGGTATACCGACCGTTCACGATCAACGAATTGGACCTTTTAAATGGCCCGCCGAAGATGAATTTAATTTTGATGTATTCAAAATAAAATAATTGCTTCTGTCTAGATGAAGACTTTTGTATTTTACGTCCGCCCGACACGATTCCAAATAAATAATTTCGTTAGAAAGAGTTTTACGGGTTCAATCAACTAACGAGGATCTAGGAACTGTCGATCTAGACCGCAGACGGGCAAAAGTAGAGAAAAGTATAGTCCCTACTGTCCGAGTAGTTCCGGATAGTACCGGGTTGCTCAAGTAACTGCAAATTTTGGCTTGGCGTTGATCTGTTTTACTGTTTCATCGCGAGGTGAACATGGTAGGGTTTTTCGATGATCAAGGAATCTATGATTGGACAAAGAAATAATGGTAGGGAGGTTTTAGGAATTTAGATGGACTTTGTACCATGCTGATTCAGTTATTGCACCATTTGCTGATTTTTAGGTGTCGAATATTTATCCCCTATTTCCACACTTATCGTGAGAAAGGAAATGCGCTCATCGAATTTTAGTATTTGATGCATTGTCATCAAATTGTAGAAACGATTTTAGTTTCTAATGTATTTCGTGCTAAATTGAAATATATATATATATATATATATATATATATTTAATTAGTCTAGGTTTATAATCATTATATGAATTATAAAGCCTTACATAATTATTTTAAATATTCAGATGAGTCCTTTAGGTTTTGATTACAAAAAGCACGTGGCCTTTGTGAAAAATGGAATGTATGCTAGCCTCGCGATGCACAGCAGAGCACATCAAAAGTTTCGAAAAGAGACGGGTATATGGGGCATGTGCATGGGCAAACGAAGAAAGGAATTGACAAACGGCAGAAAGCTATAGTGAGATACAGTGCATGAGTGTACACGCGCTGGATATCTCTCCCTTTTCCTCTCTCTTATGCTCTCTCTTCTTCTCTCGCGCTCTCTCCTTTTGCTTCCACTTTCCAGTGAAAATATTTATAATTATTTCCTGGACTTACATTATTTTAGGTATTAAAATTGCGATTATGTGACAGGCCACTCGCATGAAGCTATAGTTATAATTATTGGCGACAATATTAATGGTTTTAAATGAATTAATATCATATGAAAGCAATATTAATGTTAAGGGTAACATTAATATTAATATAAATAATGCATTAGGAATTTCATGAATTTAGATACTCCTGAAATTACAATCTATGCGATCATGTGACAGGCCACTCGCATTTAAAAATCGTAGTTATAATTATCCGCATTTACCTGTATACATAATGTTACATTTATACGCAGGTGCACAAGCCTGCACGTGCATCAGTTTATATGTATATATATATACATTAATTCACATCAATATACTGCACAATATAAAGCGATATATGCTTAACACTAATAATATAATAATAATGATATTAATCATTAATAATGGTATATATATACAAAATATTAATCATATTACCAATATCAATATAGCAATGTATTAGGAATTTCCTTCCCGAATCAACCATCTGCTAAAAGTTCCTTGACCCGAGCAACGATAAGCTGCATCAGCGACCTTGTCAAGGTGCTCGGTTACGGGCGCTTCGAGTGGCATGCAATTTATGTAGAAATTTATATTATAATTTTGGAAAAATTTCGCCACCTTGACACGCTCGTAACACCTATTACAAAAAACATTATTAAAATATTATTTTTCATAATTTTTAAATTTTTTTTATTAAAAAGAGTGTCTTTCCTTACATATGACACGGCTGATGATATAATTATCAGTCTTGAAATCATAGAAAAACTTCTTTTTCCAGAGACTGATTTTTGGCGCAACAACTACCTTAAGCAGCTTAATGCATGATCGCTGGATGGGCGTCCCGCGCTCGTATTTCTTTTACTTTTTTTTTATTATTTATTATTAGTTATGATAGGCTTGTTTATTTATGTGCAGGGAAGGGGTTGATTATTGATAATAAATAAAAATAAATAGACATACAAATACAACAATTACAAATAAATATAATTATCATTACGTTATGAAATATTATAAATAATCAAATATTATAAATAAAGATAATTATTATCGCATGGTGGATTTTGCACATATTTAATACAATAAATAATTATAGTTATAAACATAAACAACAAATAACAATGGGTTGGTATTAATTATTTGAAAATAATTTTGACTCGTAAATGATGAGCAAAATGCTAGATTTATAAATAAATTAACAATGTGCGACCATCTGATCATTTTTCCCTTATGTTATTTTAATGTTTTTTTTTTATTATTTCATTTTAAAATTTATTATTATCTATTGGCAATATATTCAATCTTTCTTAGAACTTTTTTTTCAAATCTCTACACAAGGTTCTAACCTTCCCATACTACTGCCCAATGGGAGCGCGCGCCTACGCAGTTAACACGTGTGATTGTGCCTGGGGATACGGGCAGCCAATCAGCAAGCATCAAGACCCGCAAAAGGTGAGGACTTGTCGCTCCTTGCGGTGATTTTGGATTACATTAGATCGAAGCTCATAGTCAGGTGACGTGCATTATAGCATCACCGCACCTGACTATTGGAGAATTCGATCGCTCATGTCTTCCCCGTCCTCCGTATAGATAGGGACTTTCGGGTTTGCGATTTATTTGACTTTGGGCGCGTTTTTTTTCTTGATTTCATCCGGGTTAAGGCCATGGATCAACCACATCAGCTGATGAATTGAGTTCCATGCGTATCGATTTTTTGCCCACATTTAAAATTCCAGGTTGGATAAAAGCGGGGATATTTTGGGAAATGACTAGAAAGTAGGAATGAAAAGTCGTGACAAAAGCGTTGAATGTATAATGAAAAAAAGTTTTATAATTCCTACAGAAATACCGACGCACATAACCTCGTACATCACCTGTCTATATAGTTACCTCTGTCCTCTGTATTGCGGACGAGAACAGAAGTAAAGTTTGTGCCGCCTAACAGCACTGTCGATAAAAAGTTGAGATCCAAGATTGACAGTGATAATGTAGATTTTTCGTTCGCATTTTACAGGTATTTCATCATTTGAATTAATAAATGTTATCGTGATATTCATTCATTGTTACAAATGCAAGTTACATCAACGAGGTTTACGAATCGTTCATTTTAGTTTACCTGTTGATTATCATTCTTATCGACAATCAGTGCCCGCTTTTGAATTCAGTACCTACAGTGCGACACTATGCATAGGTGGCGCTTCAAAAAATTCTAGATTTTTTGTGGTAATGTTATCAATTACATAAAATAATTTTTGTATTTATTTCGATATTCGACACCCAACAAACCTGCCTTAGTACTTTCGTATTCACGTTCCAAAATTTCAGGTCGATATTCCATTTCCTGTTGAAATGGCGTTACAGAGCTGTAATTGCCGATAACTCCCAGTTTTATTTTCTAAAAAATAACATTTTTGCAAAAATTTTAGTGAAACGAAGTTAACAGACGATCCTCGTCGCCTTTTATTACGTCCTTCGAATTTTCAAGTAGATATATTAGAAACAAAAAAAGTTATCTTACATGGTTCGATTAACCTACGAATTTGGTCACGTGACCCAGTTGATCCATGGCCTTAATTTAACATATTGAGTTTTAATCTCGACGTTTCCGCGAGGGAGTTGACTTTTGGAAAAATAAAATAGATTTGTTCTTCGAGTCTTGATTGACGAGTACCCGTTGACTCACCCCGAGTGAGAAATTGGGAAAGTCACTCTTATTTTAAGAAATCTTTGTCATTTTCAATTGTCGATCAGGTGCCGTAGCCCCTCAGGGCAATTTACCCGTGAGGCAATAATTCTTTATCTTATTTTTTTTTTTGTCATAACAAATTAAATTTTCAATCAGGTGCCGTAGCCCCTCAGGGCACTTTACCTGTGAGACGACGTTCTCTCTGTTTTCTTTAAGCTTAATTGTGGATCTGGTGCCGTAGCCCCTTAGGGCACTTTACTAGAGGCACGTGCTTCCTTACCCCCGGAGAATTGAAGAACGAATTTACGCAAAATCACTTTGTACTGTGGGAGGGTTTCTTTTTGGAAAATTAAGGGGTTGAACGTACTTTCAGGGCAGATGATGAAAGTTTCTGTCAGTGTGAGCCTGAGTGCTTTTTGTACACGTCAAAACTCTGATGCCAAAATTGGAAGTTATCCTTAATTTTGATTAAGTAAGTCAACGAATTTTTGCTGTTTATAAACACGAGGATTCGTTTGCTTTGCTTTTGCTCTCTAGGAAAAATTAAAAATCGTGATTTTCTTCTGCGTTCTTACTCCTAAAGTAAAGAATTTGAAGTCGCGAAATTTTCTCCCTTCGTGCTACCCACACGTAAATCTTAAAGGACAATTTTGAGCCAAATTAGACCAAAATTTGGTCTCAAAATATTTGAATATTACTGAAATAAAAATCAAAAGAGTCGAAATTTTTCAAAACATAAAATGGTCAAAAGGTTTAAATATTAAATGAATGTTAAAATTGATAGATTTGAGATTGGAAAAGGTCGAAGTATTTCAATATTTTATAAGTAATTTTGCACACAACATTCAAATCAAAATAATTTGTTTTAAACGTTAAATTATAACACCTTTACCTACAAATAAAAAAGTTAAAATAAAGCAATAGAAAATTAAATTCAGAATCAGATTTTAGAATTAGTACACTGAGAAAAATGGATTGTAAACGGTAATGAAAAATATGTTACCGAGTATAATCTTGGACTATTAACAATGGGACAGCGATCTAGATTGTTAAAACCATAATCTGTAGATGTTAAAAAAAAGATAGTATCGGATAATATCTTGGATTATAAATTGAACCATACCAGATTTAACGCGTGCAAAACAAAAGAAAGATAGAGGGGAGAGCTTTGGGACTCAGAAGAGGGGAGGTTTCAGTGGGAACACATACACATAAATATTATTATCATACCTTATTTATGTTCACATATTTAAGTACACATTGATACACTATTTATAATCGCATACGCTTGAAATTAAATTTCAGAATTCGCTTTTGGGTTCGAACCCTCTAACTCTACCCTCTAACGCCTAAAGCCTCTCGGCTATTCTCGCTTGCCACATTCCGAAATAAATGTCGCTTATAAGCCACTACTGAGTTGGGCAGACTTGGATTCGAGTATACGAAGCTATTCGGATAACGTCGAAAGCACTCGGACGACATTCTGAAATGAATTATACGAAAAGCCGAGAATGAATGTTTTGATTTTTGCTGCTAGTCGCAAGGTTTCTGGCAAGTTCATATTCATAATATGAATTTTTCAAATATGGTTTCCAGGTTATAATATTCATTGTTCGACTTATTAAATTTATTTTTTGAAAACTTAGTAATCATAATATCATTTTTTATTACTCTTTATTTTTCAGATGGAGATTCATAATATTTGGTATTTAAAATACTAATTTTTCTTTTACACGTTTTAAAGACTGTTATGACTATATTGAATTTCGATGCCATAATATGAATAAATGTAATAAAACCTCGGGTTTCCTCATTTTAAAACACTATTGTACTAAACCTTCATTCAATCTTATCATTTATTCTAACGAAAAGTTTCTCAGTGTAGGTTTATTATCTGCAGATGTTACGAATTATTTTCTGAAGATTATAAGAATGTAACATCTGGAGATTATGTTTAGTAATATCTTTATATATTAGATACAGATTATAGATCATACGCTTTAACATATTTTATGTTACCGAATACTATCCTTACTTTTAACATCCCGGTTTTTTTTAGTCTCAAGTTTTCTACGCAACGTTTTCTTTATTACAAACCACGGTCAACCTTTTCGCGAGTTTTGCTACGTTTTCTCAAGGTTTCTGCAAGGTTTTATACAAATTCCTCTACCAGTGTTACCAGCTTCCACGAAAAACATCGATTTCCCAGGATTTAATAAAGAATTAAACAAAATATAATAAAAGTAAGTCGAAACAAAACCCTTGCTATTTAACTTTTCCCTCAATCTTTTAATTGAATATTTTTGTATATCTGTTTCCTCAATATGAATATATGGGTGCCAGTAACCAATCTGGTATCGATATTCATAACTATCTTTCCTCAAACCTATCCTCGAGTTTTTAAACAATCTGGTGTGCTCCTTAATGCGATGTGCAATTTTGTTCAAACTCTCACCTCCCTTCTTCCAATTTTTAAAAATTCCCCTAGGATAAGAAAGAAATTTTTCACCTATTCAGACTGTCAGATCAATTAAAATTTTTGTTCCTGAGTTATTGGAGTGAAAACTCTTGACTCGAAACTTGCCTTTTTAAATTGTCCTTCCGACAATTTAAAAACTTATGTGACTTTAGACGTCACAGTTTGTACATACTAAAAATTTGAAGTTAACTAATAATAATTAGTTAAAACAAATTTGATTGGAAAACAAATACTAACAGGTTTCGTAGACGGTTACGAATTATAAACCTATTAGGTAATATAATTTATTTTCAGGTAAAATTAGTTAAAAATGTCGGCTAGCGATAACGCGGGTTCTGGAAAAGAACAACGAAGATTTGTTGCAGCCTGGATGAATGACTTCCCATTCATTCAAGAAGTAACGCAGGATAAAAGAAAATGTTTGTGCACCATTTGAAACAAAGAATTTATAGTTGTTAATAAAAAAATACTGAAAAATCACATAGATTCTCAGAGACATCAAAAGATGCAAAGAAATGAATTACAATGTAGAGAAAAAAAAGAAACGTCCCACATATTTTTGGAAAAATGGCTAGAGGACATTCGTTTCAAATCTTGGTTGCAAAAGGTCCCTACTGACATTTATAAATTTTGTTGAACCTTGTGTAATGTTGAAAGGAGTTGTGCAAGCGGTGTTAGTAATCTCATTCGTCACGCTGAAACACCGGAACATGCCGGGAAATGCATTGAAAATGGCATCGAAAGTATTGATGATATACCGCCCGAAATAATTTATGACTCGATTGATTCTTTTGAAAATCGAAAGAAAGTTCGCGAGATTGAATTTGCAAAACTAGGTTGCGCCGGAAATATACCGTACCGGACGATGCCAAAAATTTTTAAATTGTTTCAGGACACCGATTCAACAGTCCTTAAACATATGACTGCAGGTGCGAGGAAAATGTCAAATATTGTTCGTAATGTACTTGGTCCTTCTGAAGAATTACGTTTAGTCGAATTACTCAGGAAAACCAAATTTTCACTGTATATCGACGAGACAACTGTTCCAAATGGATCCGTGAAAGGGATGTAATTTCTCGTGTGCCAATGCGTCAGTCATGCTAGGTAGTACACAGTCTTTTAAAACGTTAATTCTTCAAGAAAATTCGTTAATAATTGTAATTCCTTGCATATGTCACAACCTTGCTTTAGCTGCAAGAGATTCTTGCAATAAGTCCATTCCGTCCTACATCGATACCTTTTTGCAATCGCTTGTTCATCATATGAACAGCACTAAGCGTTCACAAGCGTTCGAGCAGTTTACTTTATCTTTTCAAGAGACGTCTATCAAAATTCTTCCCTATACGAAAACATGGTGGCTCGGTCTTTTCAAGAAATTAAAAGCAACTTAGAAAATCCCAGAACAAAAGCGTATTTAGCTTTCTTAGGATACATTTTATTCGAAATTAATAAAATCAATTTTTTTTTCAACACTCAGAAACAAGAGTGCATCTTCTTCATTCAAAAAGTCTTCTATTTTTGCAATTAATCGCGAAACACTTCTTAAAAGCACCTTTGATGCGGTATTTGGAAGTAGAAAAAATTGATTTTTCTTTACCCGAAAATCATAAATCGATAGATGATATAAACACTGTAAAAAATTTCGGTAAATTTTCCTACTAAAAATTAGGAAATTTTTTCTAAATCCTTAGGAAGCATAAATTTTCCTATAGAAAGTGGAAATATTTCATAGATTTGAGGAAAAGTGATAAAGAGAATGAATGCTTTGAATTTGCATGCTGCGTTGGATGATGAATGAATGCAGTGTTACGGATGAATTAAATATTTAATTTTAATCAAGAGGTTAACTTCGAAATTTTGTTAAATTAAAATTTTTTGAATTTAGTTATAATTCTTTAAATGTAATTTTAATTTTTAAATTTAAATTTAATTTAAATTTAAATGTTAGTTATTTTTAGAGTTATTAACGTTTTACAAAAAAATCTAAATTTGACGTTTTTTTGTAATATATTCTTATAAAATTAACATTTTGCCTTCAGCTTGGGATCATTAGATAAATAAATTTATTAACATCCATGCAACTATCGAAAAAAAATGTTTAACTTGTTTTTATAAAAATTAAAACACTTTGACAATACATTAAACAACAGATGAACTTAACAGTAGAACTACCAAGGGGGGTCAAAATGACTTGTTTAACATGGTAGAAGTAGGTATACCTCAATCGTCGGTAGTTCTAGTGTTAAACTTTTGCAGGGTAGTGTATTGTTACTTTTATTTCTTTTTTTTTTTTTATTCTGACATTAATTTTATAATATTTCTCAGGTTGCCACGGGAGGAGAAATGAGGCATTTAATATAATCTAATGATCAGTTTAATTTTCAGTAAATTGACTCATTGGCAATCCTTCCTTACGAATCTTTGGTAATGTTCTTCCTTACAAAATCTAGAAAACTGGAGGGATTGCCTTATCTACATACATCTACTGTAGCCTAAAAATGACATAAGATTCTTTTTCTAAATCGTGCTGAAAACATATATAACGGATTTATGATAATGTATGAGTTTATTATAACGTTTTAATAGAAATCTAAACTTGTACTCGCAGATATTCGTTGCCTGAAGACTCGTTAAACAAGAATAATATTACAGGGTTTGATCCTACATAAATTTCTTTGATTCTAGTCCTTCGCACCCTACTCTTAAGATGTATGGAGAGAAATCTCCCAACCACTCGTGTGTAGCCGCAGCCTGGGATCCTCAAGCTCTCTTTTAAATGAATGATTGATTCATCAAAAAGATCGCTTCAAGTCTCCTTTAGAGTTAAGGGTGCCAAACTCGGACTCAGAACAGAAAACTCTGGCCCTGCCCAGCGTACCTTAACAGTTCGAGATCTCTCAAAACTCGTCTGAGAGCAGAAAACTCTCAGCCTGCCCCGAAAGATCTCAGGAAGTACTTCAAAACTCAGTTGAAGGCAGAAAACCTTCAACCTGCCCCGAAATACTCCTAAGGGTGCCTGCGGCTCGCTTGCGAGCCGCCAGAAAATGAATCTCCAGGCTCAACATCCCGCTTTTATGCTCGCGGATCCAGCCTCCCACTCTGGTCCATGGCTGATCGGTGGGGATGACGCGTCTGCGCCTCGCTTCAACGCCTGTACGCAGGCTACTTCGCTTTTCTCGCTTACGGGGTCGCGAGCATGGTTGCCGTTCTACAGGGGCTCGCGGAATGACACGTTACAGTATATACATATAAAATATATAATATATGAACTCTAAAATTATGCACTTTTTAGTACCTTCAGCTTATAATTGTTTAATTTGAAATATTTCATTGATTGGAATTTGAAATGATTTTTATGAATAAACTTCCTAGTTTCCTAAAGTCCGAGGACTATTTCAATTTTTTCGATATGTAAATGAAATTACTTTAAATTATATAGATTTAGTTTAAAAACGCTTAAAAATCCAGGACATTTTACAGTTGGAATTTTTTGCAATTGAAATTTTTATAAAGAGAAACCATTATAATTATTTGTAGATCTTTTTATTTAAATGTTCCCAACTTATTCAATTGAAAATTGGAAATATTACTAACTGAGCAATTTTCAATACCTCATTATTTTTAATCTCTCCACTTATGATTATGAAAAGTTAAAAAAAATTTGAGTTTAAACGATTTTAAAACTCTTTTATTTTTATATCACTGTATCATTAATTTATCTGATTTATATTGTGCTTTTGTGAAATTTTAATATCTGTAATTTAATTTTCATTTGCAAGATTGTAAGAGTATTGGATCTAAATTCCAAACTCAGAATTTCAATTTCTCATTTCGACCACAAATATTGACAGTAACAATTTTTCCCTTTATAGATGTACTTTATTACCTAAGGTATAGGTAAGACAGAATCAAAGAGTCATTTCTTGTAAGTAATTATTTATTTAGTTATTTCATAAATTTCGGGTCGGCTCCAAAGTTTTTCCTACGTAAGCAAACTTGAGGCTAGGTTTCCAAATTTTTTTCTTTGAAGCAGTGTTTTTATATTCTCAAAAAATAGAATTACAAGAAAGGTACCCAGGAGGAAAAATCGGTGTACTACCAATCCTTACAACCGGCGCGGTACCGTTCCGGTTGTAACCCGTGAGTAATGCCAGTGCTGCCGATCAGCACTGTGCCAAGCGTTGGCACACCACTGGGGCGGCACTGGCTAAACACCGGCGCAGTACTGCTTTTCAGTGCTGGCAAACAACCAACATTTTTGTATTGCCAAGCATCGGTGCAGCACTGAATCAGCACCGGCGCAGTACCAACATTCAGTGTTGGCAAACAACCAACTTTTGAGTAATGCCAAGCGTCGGTCCAGCACCGGCGTGGTACTGCTTTTCAGTATTGGCGATCAACAAATATCGCGTAATGTCAAGTATCGGTGCAGCACTGAATCAGCACCGGCGCAGTACCAACATTCAGTGTTGGCAAACAACCAACTTTTGAGTAATGCCAAGCGTCGGTGCAGCACCGGCGTGGTACCGCTTTTCAGTATTGGCGATCAACAAATATCGCGTAATGTCAAGTATCGGCGCAGCACTGGATCAGCACCGGCGCAGTGCCACCGTTCAGTGTTAGCAAACAACAAACTTTTGAGTAATGCCAAGCCTTTCTATCGCCTTTCATTGCCGACAAACATGTTAGTAATGCTATGAGCAGTACTCTAAAAAAAATCAATTACATTCTACACATTCGTTTAACAAATTTGCTTAAATATAAAAGAATAATTTAAATGTAAAAAGGGGGCGATCAATGATCACATTTATTTTGATCTGATAAATGTTTTTAAAGTACTGCTGTTCATCTTTTTTTGACTTGGGTGATGCATGATCCCAGATTACGAATTGTCTAATTCAGCTGAGTTATTATGCAAAATGAATATTGCCGATAACTCAGGCGGAAAAGTCGGACTTATGTCGGATCTTACGAACGGCATGGTACCGCGCCAGTTGTAAATGAGGAGCAATGCCGCTACTGATCATTAGTACCGCGCGGTATTGGTTTAGTACTGCCCCAGTATGGAGTCCAAATGCTGGCTAGAAGCCGACTTAGGGATTTATGCCAAGCGTTGGCGCGGTACTGGTTTAACACTGCCCAAATATGCAGTCCAAGTGCTGGCTGGAAGCCGACTTAGGGATTTATGTCGAGCGTTGGCGCGGTACTGATTAGTACTGCCCCAGTAAGGAGTCCGTGTGTACTATTTTTTTTAATAGTACTTCATAAGTTGGAATAACTTATTGCGAACTTGAATGCATAATTTCGTTATGAGGTAATTTTCTTGATTCCAAAGTTTCATCACATTTTTGAAATTGAAAAAACTCCAAATTTTCAGGTTCCGAACATACGTTGATTTTACTCTTGAAAACAAAAATTAAAGGAATCATAACCTGTATAAAGTATCACGAATATACAATAATAAAAGTTAATAATTCTAAAATGTATATAAATCTTTTTATTATGTAATGTTCTTTAATTCAAAAATTTGATCGCCTTCTTTCAAAAATATTTTATTTTATAGAAAATCGATTTAATAATTAAAAATCTTAGAAATTTTAATCAGAATCATAAATTGGGATAAAATCTAAAAATCCCCGATTACACAGGGCCTATAGACTTCTTAAATGGCCCTGCAGTAATTGAAGGTTATAAGCGCTATTTTCTTTCTTGTATTCCAAGCGTGCGCAGCCGAGAGGCTTAGTCGTTAGGTTAGTAATGCGTTAATTGTAAGTAGAGAGGATTCGAACCCGCAGCATTAAGAATAATTTTTGATATTACCTATACGAGCGTTTGTGTAGTGTAGAGGGGAATGTGTGTTTGTAGGTAAGTTTGTATATAAAAAATAGTAAGTTAAAGACTGCTTGAAAGTAAATAAAGTTTTGAAATGTACTAAGAATATTCATCGATTCAATTACTGCTCTTATTTGATTTACCTATGTTCCTGCAGTTCACTTAACTTCAAAAATGACACTGGGGCCTTTACGAACTACGGAAAGTAAGTTAAAAAGTAGTCAAACCTACTGAGATTTTTTTTTCTGTGTACGTGTAACGAAAAAGTATTGACAATTTACTCAGAGAAAATTTCCTGGCTTGAAAACAGATTTTTTACAGTGAAAACAGCAAACTTAACCTTCCAAGCGAATATCTCCGTTGCCATTAAAAACGGTAAATATTAGAGTCTTAATTCGAACTTTCCCTGTACTTTTTATCTAAGTACAATACAAATTTTCGGTACATTTTCCAGTACCGCCCCAGTACTAAAAGACAACTCCCAGCCGAGTGACATTTTGTACCAGTGCCAGCACCGCACCAGAACTGAAGGCCAGCGCTAGCGCAGTACCGCTGATCAGCACTATGCCGTTGTTACCTTTCGAAGCTTTGCCAGCACTGCGACCGACTTCATGAAGATCTCCTGCCAGCACTATGCCAGCATTGCCAGCGCTGGAAGTCCGCTGGCAGTGCTGGCGCGGTGCTGCGCCGGTTGTAAATTTCCGGCTGGGTGATTATGACAGAATGTATTAAGTAAAAATGATTATTATTTTTAAAATATACATAAAAATACAATTAACATTCTAAATTTACAACATTCAAAATCAATTGAATGAAATCAAAGAAAGTTATAAAATGAAACTACTCAAATACAACAGGTTATTAACCTAACGTCAAATTTTGCATTTAAATTATACAAACAAATAGTTTCAAATAAATAGTCCTTGCAGATCACACACTCGAAAGAATTATTTAACATTTCCTGAAATTCATAAAAATGATGTCACGTCACCAACATTATTTAAGATTTTTTACAAAATATGTTAGCTGTCAAATTTTGTAAACAGAAGTCGCCGGGCGAGCAAAATTTCCAAGAAAGAAAATCGAATGCCACGATCGTCACACATGAGGAACCGAGGTAAGTAATCGAATTATTCTTTATTCAAGTGTTTTATAAAGTGAAATGAATATTTGTAAAGAAGTGCAATCTTCTGAATAAATGGCAAAATGTAATACTGTAACCTTATTCGTCGTAGAATTGAATATCTTTAAAGAAAATAAAATAGGAACTTAAATTACGTTTTATATGGGAAATAAATCGCTTTATGTCATACATTGTAATTTTACATTCTATTCTAACAATAAGTCTACGACGAGAAACGTTGCATTATTACATTTCGTCTTGTACTCAAAAGAATGTTCACGTAACAGAACCACAATTTGATTATGATTTCACAAAATATAAATAATTTTACAACACGCAACGTATTATAAATTCCAATATTATATTATTATATTAAAATTAATTCTCATTTCAGAACATTTCTCATTTCATTCGAAAAATATTTTTTATTATCAGAGGGTCGCTCTGCACTTGAAGGAAGAGGCCGTATAAGTAATTTTTATATTCACATATATTATGTTTTTTAATTGAAGATTTTTTTGTAAATAAATAATTTCCATTTTTTTTCAATTGCTGTGGCCAGTTCCGCAGATGCCTGAGAAGCAGGAACAGTTCCCGGAGCCAGTGTCTCCAGAACGTGGGATTTTTCGGCCCCCACCACGTTCCCATCTGGGAGAAACACATGCAAACGTGACGTGTCAGTGTGTCGGCTCTGCTACACGCTGCGGTCACCAGCTTCGTGTAAAGCCGAAGGTGCACGAAGACGGACTTCGTTACAATGCTTGAGTTTTCAAGTTATTTTTAGATTTCATGCTTTCGTTTATCGAGTCGAAATTAAGAATTGTATTTTTCTCGAGTACGTGCAAAAGAGGCGCGAAGCAGACGACGAATTTGAATTTACGAAGTATATAGTTCAAGAAATAACACTTTTCTTCAATTTCTTGAAGAAAGTCTGCATGAAATAAACATCAGTATGATCTTGGAAAATTTCATGAGGATTTCAACACTTCAAAAATAAACTTTCAGTGAAATTTAGTGACAATAAATGTATAAAATTTGAATCAATATATAATTTTCCATTCAAATTTATATACTTCTTACTAATTTTGTACATTTAACAATTTTTCAATTAGAACAATATTTTCTATCAAGATAAAATGAACATAAAATTCGAGTTCATAATTTATATTTTCAGTTATATGTTAGAAATATTTTCATCTCACATTTTTGTAGCCTAAGCACAAACTTTTCATTCCAAAACTTAAAATCTCTACGGAAATGGAAAATTGTCTAATAGCAGTAGATAAATTAAAAAGCTAAAATATGTGTTTATTGGTATTTCCATATTAACATATAAATATCAATCAACTTTAAATTTTACATAAAAATGTTCGTTCGAAGGGTTCAAATCTAGTTACAATTTGACAAGATTTTATGAAGGAGTGCAATCTTTTGGATGAAATATTTTGTAGTTCTTAATTTGTCTGTCCGTCTGAAATCGTAGTAAGATTTGAACAGTAAACAACAAATATTCCAATAGAATTCAGGATCAATAATAATTGATTCAGGAAATACTTCAACTCTGTAGAGCATTTTTGTATTTCGAATTCAAAATGTGTGCTTAAGCCACAAAAAAGTAAGCTGAAAATGTAGATATAAAACTAATTATGTCATGTTTATGTCTTCTTAATGGAAAATACTTTGCATATAATTCTCTAATTCGATATTTTTTTAATGTATGAACATTCAAGAAATTGATAAATATTCCATCTTTTTATAGGAACTAAAAATTTGCGGATAATGCTTTGATTGAGAAAGCTAAAAATTTGTCAAATATTGATATAAATTGCAATTTTACAATTGCATTATTTTTCAAATATTTTAACATCTCTTCAATCTTGATAATTCTCACAGAAGTTTATTTCATGTAAGTGACTTTTTCTTTTTCTAATGAAAGATTTCGTAATTCTAATTTCGGCCCAATTCGCAACATTGTAAAAAGATTTTAAAACTTCATAAAAATTTTTTTTCTGTTTTATTCAAAGTCAATAAATATTCAATGTTTGGAATCGAAATATTAAGTAAATGATTTTTAATTTCTGGGAATAAACTGCTTTAATAAGACAATCTTTCTTCTATGTGAGAAATCTCAATTTTAAAATTAAAATTCTACGCATAGGATACAAAAACATAATATGAAAATACTTTTATTACAGAATTTTGAAATATACAAGTTGACCAATTTTTAATCGAGTAAATCGGCTACTTTAAGCAAAAAATTATGTTAAAAATATTTTATCAAAAAAAAATAAGACACATTAAATTACGGTTTAAAATCCACATTTATAGATTGATGGTAAAAGCAGTTTAAAGTTTTTTAATCTTACGTTTTAGTGACGTATGCACAGACTTTTAATCAGATAAATGAAATGCTTTATAG
Source organism: Diplolepis rosae (assembly GCA_030998225.1). Classification (NCBI taxonomy): domain Eukaryota; kingdom Metazoa; phylum Arthropoda; class Insecta; order Hymenoptera; family Diplolepididae; genus Diplolepis; species Diplolepis rosae. The sequence continues at coordinate 6,136,825 of JAPYXD010000710.1, forward strand.
AAAGTCAAAATTTTCTTATTACTGCACTTAATCAAATTCATAAAGTAAAAATATTTTTTAATTGATGCTTTTACTCAATTCTTTAAACATTCATTAATTGAAAATTGTACTCAAAATTTAATCTTGCAGCGTTCCAATATTCCCACAATGTTACAAAATCTTATTAATCATTATTTTAGTCGAATTATTTTCAAAATTTAAAGAATTTGAAAATCTTTCTGTGGAAAAAATGACGCTTTCGACTGCGCTGGGATTCGAGCCCAGGTCTTTCGATTGCCGGTCGACTGCTCTAACCACTGAGCTACACAGGCGTCCGACATCTCTTTCTCCACAGGAAGATCTCCTTATATCGCCAAGTGGCTCAGCCTTGCGGCTGTAAATGATTTCAAATTAATTAGTTGAGTTTGAAATTTTTATCACTGCCTACATTATCGGAGGATCACTAGTCGCGTATCAGATAGGATACGTTGTCGACGTAGGCAGTGATAAAAATTTCAAACTCAACTAATTATTTTCAAAATATTTAAAAAATAAATGTAAATATTTTGATTAAATACTCTGTCAAATTTTGCATTTGACTGATCTTGCAAAATTGTTGAAAGTTTTGAATACCGATAGAAGAAACTTTAAATGAAATTTTATGTCCATAAATGCTTAAAGTTCTATATAGAAATATCAACTACAACATTCTCAAATTTTATAAATAAACTACTAAATTCAGAAAGTTTCGGATTTTTTTAAAAACTGTACAAATTTTAAATATGAATCAGTCAAAATCTACTGATTATCAGTGAAATTTGGCTGATTTAAATAACTAAAAACAGGTTACTGTGAATCAGTCAAATTTCACTGATTACTTCAGTGAAAAGTAACTGATTTAACAGTGAAAAATATTGTTTCCACTGATGATTCAGTGAAAAGGCAAATCACTGATTCAATCAGTGAAAATTTGACTGACTCATATTTAGAGTGTTTACAAATTTCAAATATAAAGTGTACTCTGTACATTAATCAAACAAATTTAGAAGATGAATATTTTAATAAATATTCCTAAATATTATTGGAATATGATACATATCGATTTAGAAAAACTTCTTCAAAGTACTCAGACATTTTTCTTATTTTACGACATTTTTGCACCATGTTTGACCTTTGGGTAGGATTCAAGAAAACAATTGTAGACATACTTTCATTACTTAGTAAAATACTATGAAGACTTGCTTTTTAAATTAAAGCGAAAACTTTAAAAACTTTAACAATCGGTTGCATAGATTCTGCTCTAATCTTGGACGCAATTAGAGAAATAGGTGTTTTTGCTTTTTTTAGATCTAGTTTTTGCCTTAAACATAAAAGAAAGAAAACACATTTGAAATATTAAAATAAAAAAGCTGGTTCATTCTTAGAGAATCCCAAATATTCTGAAATAAAACTCCTTTCCACACCACCACGGAGGTAGAGTTTAAGGCTCGTTTTTTTTACGTGGTATCCCCTGTAGGCCTAGTCCACGTCCTACGAAACGAAAAGGGTTTTTGCTTTCAAGCAAAAAGAAAAAAGGAAAAAAATGAAGCAAAGTGGTAAAAAACGCTACAAATGTAGCCCGTACTTCAGGCTTGCCTCTATCAAATGCCAGTATACGTCGAACAAAAATGTTTTGTTTTAAATCAAATAATGAAGAAGTTTGATTAATTCGGGATGATTTGGGGTGCTTGATTATTGTGAGTCCCCTTGCCTCTCACTTATGCCCAAAGCGTGATATTACTCAATTTCAGTATGTTTTCTTACTCACAAAATAATAATTAACAAAAATAATTAATAATAATTAAAAGAAATAAAATGTCATTATTTTGTGAGTAAGAAAGGGGTTTGAAATTGATTAACGCCATGCCTTGGCCATTAGAATTAATCCTCTCCTTCGTGAGCGAAGAGCGACAAACCACTTTCCCTATCACTTTCTGCTATCTCATATAGATTTTCGGTCATTAATTGCAAATGCTTCGAAGTGATGCTCGTTGTTCTGGCTGTTTCAGCTCTCGCCTTTAGGGCTGATCGAGTAACACAAATTGAGTTGACCGTCCTGTTTCCTAAGCGATTTCTTTTGGGAGTTTTCGCGTCCGTGAGCATGGAGAAACCTAGCTCCGCCTCAGCATTTGAATGAGGAAGACTCCGAACATGATTCAATACTGAGGTCAAATTTGGAAAAAGTTTTTCTCCTGTACTCGTCGAAGATACACCGATACTAGACCATATTTCGTCAAAAGATAAAGTCGACCACTTTTCTTTGAGTTCCTGTCTGATTTTGAGTAAAGAATCCCACTCTTTTTGTACACCTATTCTATCAAACGACCGTAAATCTTGACAAACTTTCCAGACCCTAGGAAAAGTTTCGCTTCGATCAGCATAGAAAGCTACTTGAGGCCGGAAAACAGCAACGCAAGACAAAAAGATGTCATCAAAAGGAAGTCGATTGCGAATTTCTTCGCTTCCTGTGACATAAAATTTCAAGCAATTACGAAGAAATAGACCAACTTCTACTATTTGCAATTTCTTGTTTGTAAGTTGCTGCTGGAAATATTCTCGCGTTTCCTTACCAACGTCAATGTCTTGAAGCGGCTTTTGATTACTAGGATCTGCAAAGTTAACATTTCTAATGATTTGAAAGAATAAATTCGGTTGAAGAAGACCCTCTTTCAAATAACTGCTAAGAATCCATACGAAAAATTTAGCCGAGTTTGGCTGGAGTTCCTGAACCATTGTTTCGCGACTTTGAAATTTCGCATTGTATACGTTGAACCTACGCAAAGTAAATTTCAAGAATAGGAAATATGCGAGTGTCAAAGGATTCTGCATTTTTCCTAACAAGTCTTTGGCCTTCTCAACCCTTTTCAGATACGAGGACCATAAGATACTGAAGAATAACTTCCCAATTCTTTATTATAATATCTATGCATCGATAGCGGACAGGCCAGCGAGTTTCAGAATGACTAGGAATTTTTTGATAGTCATTTCCTAATTCCAAAACAATCGATCGAAAAATAGCCGTTCGCTTGGAGCTAGCATTAAGAAAAGCTGGCAAATCTTTGATTAAATCCTCTACATCTGGGATTGTGGCACAAGCATATTTTGCTACAATTGCTGACGAATGCGAGACACACGGGAAAACAATTAAACGGGGACTTTTTTCCTTTAATTTTGTTTTAAATGAGGACCTATTGCCGACCATCACCTGTGCATTATCACAAGCTAAAGCACAGATATTAGATAAAGGGATTTTCTGCCCGGACAATGCTTTTTCGAACGCATCAAAAATTTTAGAGGCAGAACAATCCGAAGCATTTACATTAATAAGCTGGAGCAATTCCACCCTGACAGAAAATGTCGTTGGCTCCACATATCGAACCATTAATGACAGCCACTTTTCTAGAGTCCTGTCGGTCGTTTCGTCTTCGTACACTGAAAATGATTGCTTACGCAAAATATTTGCCATGCGATCAGTTTTAGCAGCACATACGACGTTATTTACAACTAGGACCATTTTAGTGTCGCTCAATCTAACGTCTTTTAAAACCGAAGGTTCCATATCTTGGAAAAGTCCTATCAATTCTGATGAAATCGCGAATGGTAAATTATGCTCTACGAAAAATGTACTAATCCTAATCTCTGTTTCTTGTACTTTCTGTTTGAAAGTAACACTTTCCGGAATCGTGGAATTTGTGAATTCTGAAGCAGAAGAACTTGCTACACAAGGTTCAACACTGTAAGAATTGGCAGTTACATTAGAAGAATTTTCACTTACTACTCCATAACATTCTAATTTATTTGAAAACTCTTGCTTCTTTCTGTGTGATAAAGATGCTTCATGCTTTTCAGTTTTCAATATGCCACATAGCAACGTTTTATTGCAAATTTTGCAATGAAATCTTGTTTCATCTGCTAATGTAACCACCCACTCTCTCCACGACGGAAATTCCTCAAACCATCCCAACTGAAAGTTTTTTGCATTTTTCATGACTTTTCTAGCGGGTTGACATTCGTTTGAACCAGAGTTCAGACGGTGGTCAACCTTCGTTTGAACCTGGCTGTCCTTCAAAACACTCGAATTTGGGTCAACCGGATTACTCATTGTGAACAATAAATTATACGACGAAGGAAAACAGAATTATTTGAAAAGAATTAATAAGATGAAAAGTCGATAAAATTGAGCGAATGTGAATAATTTGTAATCTGCACACAAAGTAAGTTTCACAAAATAAACTTACCCACAAGCATCAAACAATAACGTACGTAAGAGCACTCACGCATCACCAAATAATAATATAATATTCTTACTTTTGCCGTTTTCAATAAGGAATTACGATAAAAATATGAAGAATCCACACTCTTGCCTTCTCAAATAACGCATAAAGCGAGAATCAAGTATATCTTAGAAGAAAACAAAAGAAGGTTGCTATTATTATTTGTTTTCGTCTCCAATTTGACCTCTATACCGTTCGTTTGCGATTTAAAACATTGGTAACTTTTTGGCTATTAATCTGATTGAGCTACAACTTTTCAGAAAACTTTCTTTACTAAAGTATTAAAATTTTTCTCCTGTAGATAGTTTCAGAAAATGTAGACACTTAATACAATATTAATAAAATCGTAAAATTCTGAAAATTTGTTAAGCTAGCGCGAGTGGAAGTAGAGAAAACAATTTTTTTTTTAAATGTACTTCTCCCAATTACTTGAAAAATTAGAAGTTTTAAAAATTTTTGCAAAAGGAAAAACGATGTGCCTTGAAAGTGTGTACAAGTCCTTGAAATTCAAATTCGAACGATTTTTATAATTAATTATCCTGTACATTTAAAGATACAATTTTTGTATTTCGAATAAGTTTTCTGCAATTACGAAAAAATTTATTTAGAGTACATAAAATTTATTGAACTATTACTAGTAAACTCTACCTCCGTGGTGGTGTGGAAAGGAGTTTTATTTCAGAATATTTGGGATTCTCTAAGAATGAACCAGCTTTTTTATTTTAATATTTCAAATGTGTTTTCTTTCTTTTATGTTTAAGGCAAAAACTAGATCTAAAAAAAGCAAAAAAACCTATTTCTCTAATTGCGTCCAAGATTAGAGCAGAATCTATGCAACCGATTGTTAAAGGTTTTTAAAGTTTTCGCTTTAATTTAAAAAGCAAGTCTTCATAGTATTTTACTAAGTAATGAAAGTATGTCTACAATTGTTTTCTTGAATCCTACCCAAAGGTCAAACATGGTGCAAAAATGTCGTAAAATAAGAAAAATGTCTGAGTACTTTGAAGAAGTTTTTCTAAATCGATATGTATCATATTCCAATAATATTTAGGAATATTTATTAAAATATTCATCTTCTAAATTTGTTTGATTAATGTACAGAGTACACTTTATATTTGAAATTTGTAAACACTCTAAATATGAGTCAGTCAAATTTTCACTGATTGAATCAGTGATTTGCCTTTTCACTGAATCATCAGTGGAAACAATATTTTTCACTGTTAAATCAGTTACTTTTCACTGAAGTAATCAGTGAAATTTGACTGATTCACAGTAACCTGTTTTTAGTTATTTAAATCAGCCAAATTTCACTGATAATCAGTAGATTTTGACTGATTCATATTTAAAATTTGTACAGTTTTTAAAAAAATCCGAAACTTTCTGAATTTAGTAGTTTATTTATAAAATTTGAGAATGTTGTAGTTGATATTTCTATATAGAACTTTAAGCATTTATGGACATAAAATTTCATTTAAAGTTTCTTCTATCGGTATTCAAAACTTTCAACAATTTTGCAAGATCAGTCAAATGCAAAATTTGACAGAGTATTTAATCAAAATATTTACATTTATTTTTTAAATATTTTGAAAATAATTCGACTAAAATAATGATTAATAAGATTTTGTAACATTGTGGGAATATTGGAACGCTGCAAGATTAAATTTTGAGTACAATTTTCAATTAATGAATGTTTAAAGAATTGAGTAAAAGCATTAATTAAAAAATATTTTTACTTTATAAATTTGATTAAGTGCAGTGATAAGAAAATTTTGACTTTCTATAAAGCATTTCATTTATCTGATTAAAAGTCTGTGCATACGTCACTAAAACGTAAGATTAAAAAACTTTAAACTGCTTTTACCATCAATCTATGAATGTGGATTTTAAACCGTAATTTAATGTCTTATTTTTTTTTGATAAAATATTTTTAACATAATTTTTTGCTTAAAGTAGCCGATTTACTCGATTAAAAATTGGTCAACTTGTATATTTCAAAATTCTGTAATAAACGTATTTTCATATTATGTTTTTGTATCCTATGCGTAGAATTTTAATTTTAAAATTGAGATTTCTCACAAAGAAGAAAGATTGTCTTATTAAAGCAGTTTATTCCCAGAAATTAAAAATCATTTACTTAATATTTTGATTCCAAACATTGAATATTTATTGACTTTGAATAAAACAGAAAAAAAATTTTTATGAAGTTTTAAAATCTTTTTACAATGTTACGAATTGGGCCGAATTTAGAATTACGAAATCTTTCATTAGAAAAAGAAAAAGCCACTCACATGAAATAAACTTCTGTGAGAATTATCAAGATTGAAGAGATGTTAAAATATTTGAAAAATAATACAATTGTAAAATTGCATTTTATATCAATATTTGACAAATTTTTAGATTTCTCAATCAAAGCATTATCCGCAAATTTTTAGTTCCTATAAAAAGATGGAATATTTAATATATATTAATATTTTATCTTTTTAATTTATCTACTGCTATTAGACAATTTTCCATTTCCGTAGAGATTTTAAGTTTTGGAATGAAAAGTTTGTGCTTAGGCTACAAAAATGTGAGATGAAAATATTTCTAACATATAACTGAAAATATAAATTATGAACTTGAATTTTATGTTCATTTTATCTCGATAGAAAATATTGTTCTAATTGAAAAATTGTTAAATGTACAAAATTAGTAAGAAGTATATAAATTTGAATGGAAAATTATATATTGATTCAAATTTTATACATTCATTGTCACTAAATTTCACTGAAAGTTTATTTTTGAAGTGTTGAAATCCTCATGAAATTTTCCAAGATCATACTGATGTTTATTTCATGCAGACTTTCTTCAAGAAATTGAAGAAAAGTGTTATTTCTTGAACTATATACTTCGTAAATTCAAATTCGTCGTCTGCTTCGCGCCTCTTTTGCACGTACTCGAGAAAAATACAATTCTTAATTTCGACTCGATAAACGAAAGCATGAAATCTAAAAATAACTTGAAAACTCAAGCATTGTAACGAAGTCCGTCTTCGTGCACCTTCGGCTTTACACGAAGCTGGTGACCGCAGCGTGTAGCAGAGCCGACACACTGACACGCCACGTTTGCATGTGTTTCTCCCAGATGGGAACGTGGTGGGGGCCGAAAAATGCCACGTTCTGGAGACACTGGTTCCATTACCTTAGGTGTCATTGTTGACAATGACTGCGCTGGAATTCGAGCTCAGGTCTTTCGATTGCCGGTTGACTCTTCTAACTACTGAGCAATGGAAAGACATAAAGAAGTATTGAATTTCCAAATCCTTTCGTTCTAAAATAACTGAAATTCTTTCATGGTGTATGTTGGAATCGATATATTATATTTTTTCAGTATAAACGGAAGTTTTTCGTTTGATGTATGACTGACATATTACCGATTATAAGACGAATTCAGCGACCTACAACACAAGGTCATTCTAGTCACGCAAAGTATAAAAATAGTCAAAACATCGAAACATATCGGAATGATCACTTTCAAAGGATCCACCAAAGAAGTTACATAGGGCCGGTTTCCGATACAGATTCCTGTAACCGACATTTACCGACATCGAGAAGCTTCGATTGGTTCTGTTCCAAGCTAAGTCTGGAAGTTTCAAGAAGGAGTTCGAGGCATATGACGTCACACTATACCCTTGATAAATTGTTTATTAATGTATAAAAGAGGGGGGTAGGGGTGGGGGATGGAGTCATCTCTTTCGGGAAAAGTTTATTTCAAAGATTTTAGGTGGATCTTAGAAAGATGACCTCAGAATCATGTCTTGGTTGTTTCTTAAAACTTTTATGTTATAAATATATAAAGATAAATGGTGAAAAAATAATTCTTAGAAAAACGGAGGTATATGATTATGACTTGTTTGGTTCAGCTTGCTTGCAGGATGTTTGAAGTAATAAATTTGATAACATTTTTTTGTTTAACCTCTGTACGTATGGAATGTGAAAAACAAATGTTAAAAAATATTTCTCAGAAAAATAAAGGCATATGGTTAATTTAAACGCTCTCGTTTAATGTAATAAATTTGATAAAATTTTTTCCGATTAATTTAGACGTGTGTGTCGGTTGTTCCCTTTGATGGTGGGTAGAATTACTTTCTAGGCACACTACTGTCGCCATGTGAATAATGATAAAAATTGCTTTAAAACAAAAATTTCTCAGAGACCGCTTCTGGAGTCGAAGATTCCTCGAAGGGTAAGTCATTAATTAAGATATCAAAAGAATGTTATCGTTTCCTGTGGATGGATGGGGTATGTGAAATGATTTCGTTTTTAGAGCTTGGATTGTTTATGGTAATGAAATTGATATCTCATTTCCCAGTTAGACTGCAGTAATCTTTTATCTTACGTTTATGACATTAAATCACATTCGGGATATGTGAATAATAATCCCTCCCCCCCTTTTATTGAAACAAAGATAGAACATTTGCCATTATAAAAAAAATGCATCTCACTGTTAATAACAATCATTTTTAACTGAAGTCTGAATCCTTCACACGTATTTCGAATAAAGAACAGTCATGGATTCTGAATATTACAAGAGACTTTTCAGAATAGAATAAAGACGGGTTCTATTGTTAATTCAGCGCATATAGATTTAAAACATTTTTTGGAGGATGCTAAGTTATTAACAATTAAAAAAATAAATAGTGTTTTGAAACACAAAGAATGAAATGATTTCTATATCAACAGATTTGGTTGCGTGGTATGATAGAAAAATAAAAGATCAGCGTTTAGTAAATGCTGAAGAATTTCAGGAAACAAATTCTGGTTGGTCTTTAATTGAAATTATAAATTTATTAGTAAATGTAAATAAATATTCCCCTTTTCAAAATGGATTGCGAGGACTTAAAATTGGCGCAAAAAAGTTGGACACATATGGATATTTTTCCTGTTGAGAAAAATATTTCTATAAAATAAAGGAAATAATTAATCATGAAGTTTCTGCAAAAATATATTTAAATTTACACTCACTAGATTCTTATTATTATTTTCCTACTGAATAGGTAATATTGAACTTTTCACGTATTTTAAAACCAATTTTAAGCCCTTGTATAATGTACAGAAATAGCTATACAATTATTTCAATACGTTGATCAGATTCTATAGAAATTTACGTTCGAAATGAGTCCAAACAATTTGAAAAATGTTCATTATTTCAAAAGATATTGACATTTTCATAATACATTATGATTTGAGTTTTTTTATAATATCATCTTAAAAATTTGATAAAGTGTCTTCATCCTATAAGAATTATTCATCATGTAGTATATTTATTAATATAATTATTAATTATGTAATAAGTTAACAAAGTAAACAGTTTGCTTGTATATATGTTACACTGAGAGAAAGTATTAGTCGTGTCTACCCATTTTTTCATGTAAAAAAGGGTCACAAGTATGTTTTTTACTCTGTATCATCCAAACACCTAAGTTCTTACAGCTAGATTAACTAAAGAGCAATAATTAAAATTTTTATTAAAACTTAAAAAATCCGATTAGTCGGTCCGTTTTGTAGCCGGGATTATTTTCATGCATTCCCACATTGTATTGATCTTATAATAGAAGTTACCAATTTCTTTATCAACTTGTAGAAAATGAATATAAATTACTTAAAATTTGTTATTAAAGAAATCCTACATTAGCAATCTTTTTTCTGTATTTTTTAGATTTAAAATAAATCACTGATGAGGGCTCCGACCAGAGCCGAAACGTTTGATTATGTAAAACTTAAATTGAATTTTAATTTTCATTAACCAAAATTTCAGAATTAAAAACTTACTTCTAAGCCATTATAATTCTTGTTGGCTACCGCATTCGTTTTTGAATCTAATTTTTTTCACGCTTAAAATAAATTTTCAATGCAAAGAAAGATCATGAAAAAATGTAAATAGTACGTAATATGTATTTGTATTATTATAATGAAGTAACCGACGTCTTTAAACTTTTTTACACTTTACTTAGATCCCCGACATTTAGTAGAAAGTTTGTATAGTATTTCGGCGAGACTCTGAGCTTGACACTAATAGCTAATATTTAATACTTTATTCTGTATATCTAACAATTATTTGAATTTTTTGACATATTTCAAGCTTTGTAGCTCTGTTAGAACCTAAGGTTGCACCTTCCTCTATAATTAACCACATAGCGAAAATAATAAAATGTCTATATTTTCATAATGCTTACCTTTAAATAAAATGTCGAAGATGCCATCTGATTTTTTTCACATATTTTGACTTATTTTTCAAAAAGATGCAGCATGGGAAGTTCATTGATGTGAAATTCATGCCCATAACCATGTTTTAGACTTTTATTTGCCCATAACTTTTAAATTAATTTTCGTGTGAAGAACCACGAATGGAAAAAATTTTCACAATTAAAATATGTTTTCATAGCGCCTCCTTTGAAAATCCGAGTTTCGGTAACTGTGGAGCGGGTTGAAACAGCGACTTATTTATTCCAACTTTTGTAGAGGGGTTAACATTTTATGAACGCATAGTAGTCGTGCATAATGGATGCAATAAAAGCTATCGCAGGCTGCATGGACAATAGGGTTTCTATTTAAGAAAGGGTATCCTATTCGTTTCCTTTACCTTTAACGCATTTCGTAATTCTAGGCTAGTCCTTGGTAGGCTAAAGTTCGTTAGCTCGCTTAGATGCTTTGACTTCATTATTTATCAGTATCAACTTATTGCTTTTGAATAACCGATAATAAAGCAGTTTATAGTAAAAAGGACACGACTCAAAAGAGAGAAAAAGACTCAGTAAAGTAAAAAATAAGAATCGAATAGAAGAAAAATGAATCCAAATGAACCTGCTCCGCGACGTTATAAGCTTTTTCGCAATCCCGGAATTATTGGTCAAGTGTCCGACAGCACAAGAAAGAGAAGAAGACGCGATGCACGAAGGAATGTGATAGAAGGTTATTATTACTGCATATTAATGTATATTATATAATAATAGTTGGTAAATCAATGTATATTTAAAACTCATTTTGGTACCTATCTAAATTTGTCCAAAATGTGTTTTATTTTTTATTTAGTTTGTTTCCAAATAAGGAAAATATGGAATTTTTTCCAAATCATTTAAATTTCTGTACGTTCTGTTTTCGAAATCCTGTGAAATCTGTTGAAATCCTTTGAGATCACTTAAAACCTATTTAAAAGCGTGGAATCTCTTTAAATTCTTCAAATTCCTTTCAAATTCTCAGAAATAACTTGAATAGCTGAAAAATTCAAAATTATTCAATTCAAATTAACATTAATTATAATTTTTAAAAAAGGTGAGAAATTCTCACACTAGGTGCAATTGTTAACAAATTTTTTGTTTATTATACTAATTAAGTTAAGAAATTTAGAAAGAACGCTGCGTTACAAAATAAATGTCGGTTCATTGTATCCGACTATTGGAGCAGTTGAAGTACAAAATCAAGAGTTCACAAGTAAAAGAGAGGCAGATAGGTAAGTTAAGTTAGTCCAAAAATGCCATGGCCTGGGGCTCTAGGCTTCTAGGGTGCTATATAGATATAGATAAGGTAGTTATCATCCACAAATATTAGAGCTCAGGTAAAAATAGATAATTTTGCGTTCAAGAATAGCAATATGATTATTGAAGGGATATTTTAGACGAGAATAGTATATTACGTGCCTAGGCGCATAATGAGGGTTATTGCATGACGAGCGACAATGCTCGCAGGTGATCGAAGCCGACGCGCGATCAGTCCTGCGAGCATTGTCGCGAGTCTCGCAATTTCCCGAATTGTGTGCATTGGCACGTATTCTATTTTATGTGACTTCGGTGCGTATACGAGTTTTTATGCGTACACTCGAATCTAATCTAGTATTGTAGTTGTTTGCGGCGCTAGTCATTACACTTGATATGTCACGACTAGTCCCGGCCATTTTGATTTTATCGATCTTGTGTAGTAGTAATGGATTTTAAGACGCATGCGCAGTTCAAATGTACAAGGCTTTGCCAGTAAGGTGCTAACGCTGTACAAAGAAGAAGAAGAATAAGAAGAATAAGAAGATTGTGCTCCGTTGCATGGCTATAGGCGCATGCGCAGTTCAATTTTTACATGTCATTCCTCTGCAGCGCAATATACTACATTGCGCTACTGTTGACTGTAGCGAAAAAACGATTTTGCGCGCCGGTGGCACGTAAAAGATTATTTTCCATTAAAAAAAATTAGAAACACAAAAAAATAATTTTATTAATAAATTTTTATTTTTGCCCAAACTTATTTTCTTATCGCTTCTTACTAAATTTTTAAAAATTATGTGATTCTAATAAATTACGGATCACTTTTTTGAGGAAAAGATTCTCTATAAATTAAGCGTTTCCAATTTTTGAAAATAAATCAATTATTATCAAATACAGCAATTTGTTTATAAAAATTTCGTTTTGGAAGATTAATTTTTAATGGTTTCAGCCATTAGAGAATTTATTTTTCAAAATTGGAAACTGTGAACTTGTGGACAATCTTTTCTCTTAAAAAATGATTTATGATTTATCAGAATCGCACCATTTTTAAAAATTTGGTATGAAGCGATAAGAGAAAAAGTTCTGGTAAAAAAAATTAGTTGAATGCATTATTTTTCTGCATTTCAAATTTTTTTCATGGAAAATAATTTTTTTTCTTTCAAATTAGCCCTTCAGTAATAATATATATATAATAATATTATAAGGATAATTAATACACATTAATGAGCACTGTCAGAAACCGGTATTGGAATTTTTGATTTTTTCAAAAAGTTTTTTACAAAAACACAAAAAATCCTCCTATTTTAATAATTTTGGTGGGATTTGACTGGTTAACGAACTTGTCCTTACTTTCTCGGCTTCGATAAAGTATGCCAATGCTCAATTCAATCCAATAATTGTATCGAGAGGTATATCGAGTAAACGAACTACTACTACCAATAACGACAGACACGAGTTGTAAGGGTCAGTTACGCATGCTTATGAATTAAATTAAGTAGAAGAATATAATAAGATTTATGAATGAAGAGTGGTACTGGCGAAATTACAGTAATCATGGGGTTGTTACATATAGAAAAATAAATATTATTTTACTTATTAATTAAAGCTAGATTTTTTCATTAAACTTCTTGGCTGAAAATAATAATTAATAAGATTTTTGAAAAAATTTTCATATGTAAAAATTGTTTCTCATTTGTTTTTAACTTCTTAATTATTATTATTATTTATACACGAAAAATTCGTAATAAGCCTTCCAGAAAGTAAGAAAAGAGACCTCTCTTTTCTTTTAGCTATTAGAGATACCTGAAAGACCTGAAATTCAGTGCCGGATATTTCTTCGGTCGTCTGGGTCCGGGCCCGGCTTATGTAATTTGGCGTCAATTTTTATTGCTTTATAGATATTCGAAAAAAAGCAAAATGAGAAATAGCAGGTCTCTTTTGTAATATTAAAAAAAATATCCTAAGCGACTATGTTGCCCTTAACTATATCTATATGGGACACTAGGCCATGGTCTTTGTATGGCATCTAACTTAAATACAGCACTGCCTGCGTCACATGTTTCGTTTTCGCTTACCTATCTTGGTTACTCTTATTCTTTTTAAAATATTATTTTTAAGGCCATTAGGCACCTTTAAAGCCAACAGAAAATTTCAAAAGGCCATAGCTCGAAACCTGTTACTAGTAGAATATTAATTTTTGTTCATATTTTGGACTTGCATTGACCCTTAATTAATAATTGAAGATATATGTTGATGTTGATAACTGGCTTTTGGGTCCAAGGGTAATAAAAACTCAAAGTTTTATATAATCAGACATTTCGGCTCTGACCGGAGCCTCACCAATGATTTACTTTGAATCTAAAAAATATAGAAAAAAGGTTACTAACATAGGATTTCTTTAATAAAAAGATTTGAGTAATTATCATTTCTTTTCTACAAGTTGATAAAGAAACTTTGAAGTTACTTCAAAGTAAATGTTTCTTCCACATGAAGCAAATCTCTGAATAGCAACAGAAAAATATTTAGTTAAATATTTAAGTTAAATATTAGTTGCAAATAAAAAAAATCAACAATTTTTGCCTAAATATGTAAGTGCCAATGAATATTTCATTGGTATAAAACAAATTCAAAATGACATTGCGAAATTGTATATCGAAATTTCTTTGGTATATGGAAGAATTTGAAATGAATTAACATTTTTACATTCTCATCATGGATGAGAAGGTATTGGTTTTATGTGAAAAATGAATTTCGAAATTTTTATCAAATCTTTACGTTTTGAGACCCCCTGAGTCAGAAAAAAGGGTTTTTACGAAAGTGTCTGTCTGTCTGTCTGTAGAAGGTCGTGTGCGGCATAACTCTCGATAGAATTATCAGATTGAATTGAGCTTTGGCACACTTTATCGGAGCCGAAAAAGTAAGGACAAGTTCGTTAACCAGCCACATCCAATCAAAATTGAGGGATTGAGCACTACTTTTGTGTTTTTGAAAATAATTTTTTGAAAAAATCAAAAATTCCAATACTGGTTTTTGATAGTGCTCGTAAATCTCTACAAATTATCCTGATAACATTTTTTGATTAAATCAAAATTAGAAATGTTATAGCATATTCAAATTCGAAAAAAGTCAATATAAAAATTCCATTTTCCAGTTAAATTATACAGTTATACAGTTATACAGTTATACACAATTATACAGTTATAATTATGATACAATATTATTTTCTACATAAAGTCCTACCAATTTGAGTTGTAACATTTTTTCACAAGATGCATATTTTTCTTTTTAATTAAAAAAAAAACTATTGAAAATCCAAAATTCAATTTCTTAACAATAATATTCGAAATACGAAAAAAACGTAAGAATACAAAGTTGTTCGTTTCAAAAAGATCTACAAATTTTGTTTCACATAGTTTCTGATAAAACTTATATTTTTCGTTTCAATTCCAAAAAATGCGATTAAAATTTAAAAAATTCCATTGTTTAGACAAAATATGCGAGATATAAAAAAAACGTTCGGATGGAAAATTGTTTGCCTAAATGAGGTCTACAAATTCTCATTAAGACATTTCGGGACAGGATGTATATTTTATGTTTTGATTTTTAATATTAAAAAAATTCGATTTTTTTCACCAAAATATGTGAGATACGAAATAAGCGTTGTTCTGCAAAATCGTTTCCTTAAATAAAGTCTACGATTCTTTTTTCTTTTTGAGAGATTTGGAAGAAAATAAATTATCTTAATCAAGTAATTTATTAAAAAGTTACTGAAATGTATACAGAAAATCGAGCGCGAAGCGCGAGCGCCATGATGAGAATGTGTTCCTTAAGACTGATAGAGCCTTAAGTAAATTGAATTTCCTGTTTCACTTACATTCAAAAAGAAATTGAGTTACTTTGAGGAAATGTGTAATTTACATCATCTGTAATATTATTATAAAATTGGTTTGAGCTTCAGTATCAAATTATAATAAATAAACTTAAATGTATGCAAAGAGCACAAGACCGAGTGTGAAGCGCGACGTTCCAAAATTCCGGAGCGCGAAGCGCGATGATCAAATCGCGCGCCCTAAGCGCGCTCAAACTTGCGAACGAAGCGCGCGATGAGAATGTGCCCGCGAAGCGGGCAGATTTTTGGATATACATTACACTGAGAAAAATATATCTGAATTTTTCCTGTTTTGTATAGGAATTCTACCTCAAGGGGTAGAAAAGAGGAAAATTTTCTAGTTGAACAGAAGTATATACTATTGCAAAAGTGAAATAAGAGGATAAAAAATGAAAGTATTTACTTTTTTTTATAGGACAGTTGTTATTCAAATTTTGACGGAAATAGTACCTTACTTAAAGAAAATATGTACAGTAACTGAATCTAAAAAAGTCCGATAAATTATGGGACTTTCTATGGTCCGTCAGATTTCCGATAAATCATCGGAATAAAAGCCTCAAGTTCAAGGCAGATTTTACTGGTTTTTTTCGGACTGATGGCATCAAATATACACGACTCCGTGCATTAGTGTGGGGCTTGCTCACGTGAGCAGTGTACTTGTGTGCGTGTGTATACAGACGTGCGTCATGATCGAATGTAGTAATGTATTTTTGGCACACACAGTGACTTAGCGTACATGTGTACGTGTACCTATTGGAGGAAGTGAACTTGAAAAAATATTTATAAATTTTTGCTTTTTTTTGTAAAACGCTACTTTATATGAAAACACAAAACTCCATAAAATTAATGACTTTTCATGAAGTGAGTTTTAAATTTTTTTATAGAGTCCGGTATTTTTATGAAATGCGATTTTTTATAAAAAAACGAATCCTCATAAAAATACTGACTTTTCATAAAGTCAACAATACACCTACATATTTGGGCCCAACTGTCAGTTTATTCAAGAAAATTTATTTCTCAAAGCATTTCATTCGGAAGCAATGTTATTCTCAATTGCTTTGTACCAAAGAAATATTTATATGCACTCTAACAACAGACTATTGACTGTCAAACGATTCCCTTCTCTATTAAAGGATTTTCTATTCAAAATTGGCATGAGAGGAAATCCTTTAACAGTTGAAGGATTTCTTTTCAGAGTCAAAAGAAATCTTTTATTAGCAAAACTGTTTTAGTTTTGCATTTTACGGATGAGTTTTTTTAAGAGTGGAAGGATTCTGTAGTTAAACAAAAGAAATCTGCTTAAATTCAATGGATGCATTCTGAAAGGAACGTAATTTCACGATCAATAGTCTTTCTTTTAGAGTGTAGATATTTTATATTTCGACTCAAACCAAAGAGAGCTTTATGTATAATATTATATGAAAACGTAGGTACCTTTCGTGTACATTCTGAATAACCAATCTCATTGTCCATACCCACAATAAAATTGGGAAAAACTTTGATATGATACAACGCATTTTTTAAAGTTTTCAACTCATTGTAAAAAATTTTCAATTTTTCAATCCTTTTTAAAGTATTTTAATCGGAAGAAATTCCAAGATAGAATCTATCCTCACGTACATAATGTTTTACTCTTTTCCAAAAGTTCCCTGTGCTTAATTAATACCATAGAAAAAATTTTTATTTTCCAATTTCACTTTATACCAAAGAAATTTTGTTGCACAATGTCATGGAAGAATGTGAAAAATTTTATATAAAATTAACTAATTTATCTCACTATATACAGGAGAAATACCATTCTGAAAATTTAGTGTTTAAACAACAGCGGAATCTATCCGCACGCATAATATTTCACATGTTTATTCAAAGTTTTCCCCATTTAATTTATACGGAAATATTGTTTATTTTTTTCATATTATACTTTACACCAAAGAAATTTCGATCTACAATCTCATGCACAAATTTCAATCAAAAGTTTATAGTTAGATATTCAAGCTTGTAGAAAAAAAGAAAAAAAGTTAATTACTTAAAATTTCCTATTAAAGAAATCTTATGTTAGTAAACTTTTTTCTGTATTTTTTAGATTCAAAATAAATCACCGATGAGGGCTCTGATCAGAGTCGAAAGGTCTGATTATATAAAACTTTGAATTTTTATTAATCTTGGACCCTAAAGCTAATTATCAATATCAACATATAGCTTAAATTATTATTTTTTGTTTCAGTTTTGCGCAGAATTTGATCTATTTTAACTTCGGTGAAAGTACTTTTTACTCTCCGATTTACAAGAAATATGGTTTGATTGCAATGTCAAAATAATTTACATGAATATAAACATTTAATTTCAGAGGAGAGAAGTTTGAGCAGTGATGAAGAAATCATCGAAAGTCACAATATTAAACGTCGTACTGATGAGGCATGTAGTGGACGATGCAGTGACCAACCTGTGGAACATACGAGTACTGTTACCAATAAAAATGCAGCGGAAACTGAAGATGAAAATTTATATAACAGCATCCTAAGTTTAAAAGACGATGTAAATGTAATCAGGATTCAGGAAGATGAGGTAGAAATGTATATTGACGTCATCGATACATCAAACTCCGGAGTGGCGACTTCGAAGCAAAATTCAATAGATGGTAGTCCTAATGGTGCATTCATTGAAATGCATTACAATGAACAGAATGCTTTTGATAGAGATGAAATCAATGAACCTCTATTTGAAAGAAATGCATCAGCGAATGAAACTAGCGATAATTATGATAGTTTGACTGACGAAAGTGAAGATGAGCAGCTGGCAAAACGAGAAGAAGATGAAGTAGACGGAGAAAGCGAAGAGAGACCTGAGCGACAACCGTTTGACTTGAACTTTATGTTTACACCAGTATTTGAAGGATCAAATACTACAGTAGGCGAAACCATGTTTCTAATAGAAACATTCACATCTCGCCACAATTTAAATAAAGTTGGATTCCAAGAATTATTGGATATATTAAATATACTAATTGGTCTTAATGCATTACCAAGGACCATACACTTGTGGGACAAACAATTTCTATATATTTTTAGTACTATTGAATATCATTAATATTGCCTAAACTGTGGCAAATATCTCCTTCAAA
This sequence comes from Diplolepis rosae, assembly GCA_030998225.1. Classification (NCBI taxonomy): domain Eukaryota; kingdom Metazoa; phylum Arthropoda; class Insecta; order Hymenoptera; family Diplolepididae; genus Diplolepis; species Diplolepis rosae. Next base: position 6,155,637 of record JAPYXD010000710.1, read on the forward strand.
CAAAAAGGCACCAGAAAAGGAGACAACAAATTGTGTGCGAGAAGTGTAACAAGTCGACTCCAAATAATTTAAGTAATGGAAACTTTTTTGCAACATTTAATTTGAAAAAACAGATAAAAGCATTTCTCGAAGATCCTGAAATTTATAATGCACTCCGAGAGAATGAACAAAACAGGAAACAACAGAAGTGGGATGAATGCATTGGAGATTTGTACGATGGGATTATTTATCAAAATTCAAAAAGACAGGGAAATATACTACACAGCTTAAACAATTTGACCTTCAACTTTAATTTAGATGGCGCTTCATTTTTTACATAATCAGATGCATCATGTTGGCCAATTCAGATATCGATAAATGAATTACCATTTAAATTGAGAAATAAGAAGTTAATTTTAGCAGGACTCTGGTTTGGGAAAAAAATTCCAGACATTAAAACATTTGTAAAACCGTTTTGTGATTATATGCAAGGCTTAACCAACGAAGGGATCTCGTGGACTGATGCAGAAGGATTCACCACAGTGAGCAAAGTGATTCCTTTTGCTGTTGTGTGGATTCAGTAGCTAGACCGAAAATTATGAATAATAATCAATTTAATGGAAAGTTTAGATGTCCGTGGTGCTATAATCCAGGACAATCTGTGGTAGGGGATGAAAATACTCGAGCATGGAAATACCCATTTCTAGATCAATTATACAATGAAAGAACAGAAACTGAAGTCAGACAACAAATGAATAAAGCTGAAGAAGAAAGACAAATCATTAAAGGATTCAAAGATCGATCTGCATTTTTCAATGTCCGTCACTTTAACGTCTTCTGGGGATTTCCACCAGATTACTTGCATAACGTTTTACTTAGAGTTCTTCTCGGCACATTATTTAAACTATGGTTTTCGACTCTTGGTAAAGAGTATTACATAGGAGGCGTACGATTTTTAGCGGAACTTGATTCTACTCTACGATCAATAAAGCCTCCTGATCATATTCATAGATTACCTACATCTATTATTAAACGTAGTAAGTGGAAGGCTTCTCAAGGTAAATCATTTCTGTTACATGACGACATTCCCTGTTCAAAAAGAATTCTTCCAGATTTATATTTAGAACATTTCGCATTACTTGTTGAAGGAATTTCTCCTTTGCTTACTTTCAAAATATCGCATAATGATTTAGAGAAATGTCAAAGAATTCTTGATCGTTTTGTAGCCGAATTCAAAGTTCTATATGGAAAACACAATATGACACTTAATGTACACGCAATTTTACATTTGGTTACAGCTGTAAGAATGTGCGGTCCATTATGCACATTTTCAATGTTTCCATATGAATCCTTTATGCTTGTCCTAAAACAGTACACATTCCAGTCACGGGGTTGCAATTCAGATCTCTGAAAAAATTGCAAAAAAAGAATCTCTCTCACTTCTAGCAAGGGAACTTAATGCATCAGGTAGATTTATGACATTGGCAAAGAAAATATCAACAAGTCATTCACTTGGCGATGGTCTACTAGTTGATAATGAGTGTGTTGTTTTAGGACGTGACAAATTGACAAGACTTAGCAATGAAGAAAAAATGTTGTTGCAAAGAACCGGAATTCAAGAAGAATATGCATTAAAATATGAAAGAATCATAGTAAAAGGCATCAAATATGCATCGTCATCATATAAAAGATCAATCGCAAGAGACAATAGCTTTGTAAAGTTAAATGATGGGTCCTTCGGGAGAGTGAGTAATATAATCGTCGTAAATAACCAATGTCTAGTGTTTGTAAAATCATTTCTAGTGGACGCCGTTCAATATGATAAAGTTTCTTTATCACATATGAGAAAAATTGTGGTCAGAAATAAGGATCAAATAAAGATAGTTTCTCCTGTAAATCTCGTGGGAACTTGTATGCACATTGAAGTAAGGAAACAAAATGTAATACAAGATAGATACCTTTCTAGATTTCCAAACATATTAGAGATACAGTAATAATATATGCAGGCGAATCAATAAATGTAAAAAGATATTTACGAATATGAATGCAAAAAAATGCATGGATGTAGTGTATAATGTATATACGTATGCGCATGTAAGAACATCGAAAAAGAATAAGCCAGTATTTTTATCAAATGTAGTAAAAAAAATGTTCACTTTAATTTTATAATTCATTATTTGAGCTGCTTCAATACCCTATTCCTGTTAAATGAATTCTATATTTATCTTATCCGTATTTTCAATTTAATCTCCTTCACAAATTCTTGAATATTAATTAAATTTCGGATAATTGCAACTACTATGGAAATTTTTAAAATAGATTCAAAGAAAATTTAAAACATCATTTGTTACGAGTACTATAACATTTAATATTACCTAATGTTTATATAAAGTTGTCTATATAATAAGAAAATTACTGTTTTTATTAATTTTTATGCAAATAATTTGCTAAAATAAATGACGGAAAACAGTTGTCATATTTAATAACAAATTTATGTTCAACATAACAAAATTCTCAATTTGTTAATAATTTTTATTATAACAGTAGCGGCTGGCAAAATTCTCATTTTTCATCTTCAAAGAAAAAAAGTATGCGAGGAAGTTTAGATTTGAGAGAACTTTCAGCGAGAAAGTTGTTCAGCAGACTTTCAGGCAGTTTTTTAATATATTTTGAGATTTTTCAATCTAAAACTGCAGTCAGGATGGGAATTTCTTTAACTGGGTTCAAGCGCACCGATACATTTATCATTAAATATAAGTCAAAATAATCGTTATTACACTGAGAAAATAATGTTATTGAATCAAAAGCATTTCTTTCCAAAGGCATGTATACCATGAATTCAAATCAATATGCTATAGAATTAGTAACATATTTACTGCTTCTTGTAGTATATTTTTATGAATTAATAGTATACATGCTTTTGGAAAGAAATCCTTTTGATTCAATAGCATTTTTTTCTCAGTGTACAGGTTTGGTAGTTACATTTTGAACATTAGCTCAAAATTTGTCGAATTTTTGAGGACTAATACATTTTGTAAGATAAATCCGAAATGTTCGTGAAAATGGAAGACAAGCAACTTATTATTAAAAACATTTCATTTAATAGATCAGAATGATATCAATCAAATATAATAGAATTATGATGCTGATAATGTTATTTAATTATTATTCGAATATTAATAAAGGGTTTCCCAATAGGGGTGATATGATTTTGAATGTCCCTATCGGGCTCATTTGAACTGAAATTTTTGACGTCTGCTGTCAGTTGTCATCAGTAAGGTTTGCCATTTAATCATGAGTAGTTTCACGCTTCCACAACGTTTGGAAATTGTCCAATTATTTTATCAAAATTCGAGAAGTTTTGTCGGTGTTCAAAGAGCATATCGTGCAAAATATGGTCGTCATTCTGCTCCATCCGCGCTCTCAATTCGTCGAATAATCGATAAGTTGGAGAGTGAATTTACTCTATTGGATACTAAGCCTAAAAATCGTATGCGTACCGCACGTTCTACACAGAATATAGCCGCCGTACAGGCCAGTATCGAGGAAAACCGTGAATTGTCCGTGCCACGCCGATCTCAGGAATTGGGCCTGTCCAGAATGACTACCTGGTGTATTTTGCGATTGGATCTTGGCCTGCATCCCTATAAGATGATTCTGGCCCAAGAACTGAAGCCTAATGACCATCGTTTGCGTCGGGAGTTCGCGGATTGGGCTCTGGAATCAATTGAAAATGATCCCAATTTTCATCAAAAAATCATCTTTTCTGATGAGGCGCATTTTTGGCTCAAGTCTCGGGGGACATTTGGCCGATATATTGTTTAAATCATAAATGGCATAGAATATCCAATATAATAAAAAAGATTTCGATCAATTCCGAATGAATATTCAGTGTTTTTTTTCAATTTCAAAACATATCACCCTTATTGGGAAACCCTTTACTTTGTCGCAGGCTCAATAATAATTTGTATCAAGTGTACCATGTTTCCTCTTCTAAGGTAAATCATGAATTGACTGAAAAAGAATAAAACAAAGAAAAACTTCTGAACGTGTTGAGTTGACTCTAAGACAGTTGATAGTAGTTAAACAGGGCCGGTTCTAGATGCAAATTCCTGTAACCGACATTTACCGACATCGAGAAGCTTTGACTGGTTCTGTTCCAAGCTAAGTCTGGAACTTTCAAGAAGGAGTTCGAAGCATATGACGTCACACTATACCCTTGATAAATTGTTTATTAATGAATAAGGGGGGGGGGGGGGTCATCTCTTTCGAGAAACGTTTATTTCAAAGAGTTTACGTGGATCTTGGAAATATGAACTCAAAATCATGAGTTGAGTGTTTTTTAAAGGCTTTTATGTTAAAAAATATATAAAGATAAATGGTAAAAAATAATTCTCGGAAAAACACAGGTATATGTTTGAGACTTGCTTGGTTAAACGGTTGCAGGATGTTTAAAGTAATAAATTTGATAAACATTTTTTGGTTTAACCTCTGTACGTATGGAATGTGAAGGACAAATGTTAAAAATATTTCTCAGGAAAATAAAGGCATATGGTTAATTTGAACGCTCTCGTTTAATGTAATTAATTTGATAAAATTTTTTCCGATTAATTTAGACGTGTTTGTCGGTGGTTCCCATACACTACTGTCACCATGTGAATAATGATAAAAAATTGTTTTAAAACAAATATTTCTCAGAGACCGCTTCTGGAGTCGAAGATTCTTTGAAGGGTAAGTAATTAATTAAGATATCAAAGAATGTTATCGTCTTGAAAAATTAGCATTATTCCTCAATAATGATGAAAAAATAATAACAAAAAGGCACTGGGTGAATAATAATGAGCAATAATTTATTGATTAGAAAAAGAGTCTTCCCATATAGTTATATTGATAATTTGGAAAAATTAGAAGAAAATCAATTACCTCCAAAAGAGGCATTTTTCTGTAAATTAAATAATTCAAGTATTTTTAATGAAGATTGTCAGCATGCTCGTAGAGTTTGGGAAAAATTTCAACTTGAAAATTCTAGGTGAATATTAAGATCTTTACCTCAAAACTGATGTCCTATATTTTTATCTGATATTTTGAAAATTTTAGACACCATTGTTTAAAAACATATCATTTAGATCCACCTGGACTTGCTTCTGATGCAATATTAAAATTTACTAAAATAGAACTTGAATTGTTGACAGATCCTGAAATGTTATTGTTCATCGAAAGTGCGGGGACTTTGAATGGGAGGAAGATTTTCAAATGATTAATTTTTTTAATATTCCTGATAATCCATCTGCAGGTTTTATACTTAAAGTGGATTTTGAATATGGTTTTAAATATGGTTTTAATAGAGCTTAATCGCCTCCCCTCGGACTGGTACCTTGACGAAGTCCTTCTCTTGGCTATGCCAAAAAAGGACGGGTGGGGAGGCTTAGCAGACGGCCCTCGGGTCATGGAGGTTGTAGTGTCCCGATGAATCGGTGAACAAATGCAGGGGGCTCTATAGACAGGCATCTTCCCATTGCGTGAAGGGTGCCCTATAAACGGGTCTATCCCAGGTTGAGAGTGGGGGACGCTATAAACGCGTCCATACCCATGCATGGAGAAGGATGTATGCCCCAGGTAGCGGCGCTGAGAGAGAGTCTGAGAGTGCTTGTGAGGAATGAGTGAACTGAACGAATGTCAGCGCCGCATGACTGTGATATGTGTCCTTCGAATGTGAGAGGAGAACCTATAGACGGTCTCCCTCTTGAAAGAGGCTAAGAGCGAATTGGTGTATGGAATCTCCTGGGGGACACTGCAAGGCCTCCGCAGTCTGTGACCAAGAGCAGTCCAAACGATCGTTTCCGTATGGCACCCCACTGGGAGTGCTTCGTCGCCGAGTGGTGTCTTCCCCGGCCCACGAGGAGGCGAGGCTGCTGTGAGCCTAGCTCTGCCGAGGTGGTGTGCCATGCGGGATCAGAAGCCAGCCCCTTCGGGACGTTGATCAGGTAGTGCGTATTGAACACAGGTGTCGGAGCCTGTGTTGCCTCGAGCGAGTCCGGTCTGTCCGTGTATTCCGGGACCGGCTAAGCGGAGGTTGGGCCTCAGGGAACTGGGGTAGGACTTCGGTCCGAGGGTACACCCGTTCCCAACTATTCCGACCCGCTCCTCTACGCACGATGCGCTGGTAAAAAATGATTTATGGACTCAAAGAAGAAAACGATGGGGAAAGAGGACTTAGGTGCTCCTTCTGGAGCTGAAGGATGGAAGGACGTCCTTCAGCTCCTGAAGGAGCAGAATGAGAAAATGGAGAAGCTAGCCAGGGCCCTGAGCGTAATACAAAAGGGTATTCTCAGGAACAACCCTGGCTTTGTAACAGACTCAGTAAACGAGGCAGCTGAGGTGTTGGGCGGTATGCTCAACACCCACAGGTGCCTAATTGAAAGCGGGGTGGAACTCCAGAAGAGGGTGGAGACCCACCCCGTCTCGAAAAAAATGGGTATCTTCCGGAGACCGCGCTCTGCGTCTCTGGGAGACACCCCAAAACTTCAAAATAAAGGTGAGAAGAGGGCAGCCCCCTCCCCCCTCAGGAAAGAACTCCTAAGAGGGGGAAGGGCGGCCCGTCACCGTCGTATGCACAGGTGGCCAAGAGCCAGGCCCCGATTAAAGTTGGGGACTGGCAAGTGGTCACCAAAAAGAAAAAAAAAGGAAAAGAAAAAAGTGGATACGGAGAGAAGGGCGAAGGACCCTGTGCAAGAAGCACAGGGTACAAACGCCAAGAGAACTTCGAAGCGCTCCTCGCCCGCCAGGTCGGGCGACGCCATCAAGGTGTCGGCGAAGGACGGCCAGTCCTACGCCGACATCTTGAAGGAGATGAAGGCGAAAGTCGACCCCCGGAAGGCAGGACTTGAGGTCCTGTCTATCCGGAGGACCAGGAAGGAAGAAGTCCTTCTGGTCCTCAAAAAGGGGGGAGACGTTTCGGCCTTCCGGAAGGAGCTCGACCTGGCGGTCGGGGAGAGGGCAGAGATTTCGGCCCTGGTCTCGACGAGGTCCCTCGAAATTAGGGACCTCGACGATACCGTTGAAAAAGAGGAGGTTGTGTCTGCCCTATGCTTGGCATTGGGCAGACCAGCTTTTGAGGGGTCCTGCAGGCTCTTCACCCGCTTTGGTGGGGTGAAGACTGCAGTCATCCGGCTTGCGGAGGCAGACGCCGCGCGTCTGCTTCAGCTAGGCAACTTGAGGATCGGGTGGGTAGAGTGCCGCATTCGCGAACACCTGGAAGTCGCCCGCTGCTTCAGGTGCCTTGGGTACGGCCACGGGTCCCGGGGCTGCAGCAACCCCGACAGGAAAAACGCCTGTTGGAGATGCGGCGCCACGGGACACTTGGCCAGGACCTGTAAGGCGCCACCAAGGTGCCTGTCATGCGCAGACAGGGGCGACAAAGATGTTGCCCATGTGTCGGGGAGCGGCTCCTGCCCGGTCTTCCGGGAAGAGCTTCGGAGGTTGAGAGGCAGGAATTGAAGTTCCTGCAGCTCAACTTCGGAAGGGGGAAGGATGCCCAGGACCTCCTGATGCAGACTGCCAGGGAGAGGGGGGCTGATGTGCTGCTCATTAGTGAGCAGTACAAGTGGTCCGATAACTCTGCTTGGTATCAGGATGCATCAAGGAGGGCTGGCATCCTTGTTTGTAACCCTGATTTGGGCGTCGGGGACTTCCTGGAGACCGACGCAGGGTTCGTTTGGGTGGAGGTGGCGGATGTGCGTGTGTACAGCTGCTACTTCTCCCCCGGCGATCCCTTCGATGTCTTTGAGACATAGATAGGAGGGGAATCTTGGTTGGCGAGATGGTCGCTAGGAACGAACTGATCGTCTTGAATCAGGGCGGGGAATTTACGTTCAGACGAGGAGCGGGGGGGTCAATAATTGATCTCACAATTGCCGCACCTCGCCTCGCTTCAAGGATAAGCGACTGGTCAGTCCTCGAGTTAATAACCTTGAGTGACCACCGGTGCATCGAATTCACACTAGAACAACGGTGACAGACGGTAGATAAGGGTAGGGGCGGTGAAGGAAGGAGCCCCTCCTGGAACACGAGACGACTCAGCAGGGAAAGACTTCGCGAACACCTCGAAGAAACAAGGCTCATCGATGAGCTTGGTTGGGTCTGCCCTGCTGGGTCGTTTGAAACTGCTGTGCGCTCGGTGAGGCAGAAGGTGGTCGCGGCTTGCGACTACTCGATGCCTCGCCGTGAGCGCAGGCAAGCCAAGGGTTCGATGTACTGGTGGGACGACCAGTTGGCAGCCCAACGTCGAGAATGCCTCGCAGCGCGGCGAAAATTCACCCGTTCAAAGGGGGATGCTACGCTGCACGAGGCATGGAAAGGGGCAAAAACAGCTTTGAGGCGAGGCATAAAGAAAAGCCGACTTCAATGCTGGAAAGACTTGATCGGTGAGGTCAAGAAGAACCCATGGGGTCTCGCCTTCAAAATAGTCACCAAGAGATTGGTGGCTAGAAGAAAGACCCCGGGCCTGGATAATCCCGATCGAGTCCAGTACATTGTGCGTAGCTTGTTTCCACACGTGGAGCCGTTCCAAAGACAGGACCGAAGTTCCTGCGTGGTCCGGCGCGAAGAAATCTTCACTCTCGAAGAACTAAAGAGAGCGGGTAGAAGGCTTAAAGCAAATACAGCGCCGGGTATCGACGGGGTGCCGAACGAGATCCTCAAAGAGGTGATCGGGGCGTACCCAGAGATCCTCCTAGAAGCCTTTAACTCCTGTCTTCGGGAGGGGAGGTTCTTCGCAGATTGGAAGAAGCAGAGGTTGGTCCTGCTGAGGAAGGGCAACAAACCTCTAGGGGTTGCCTCGTCGTATAGACCAATATGCTTATTGGATACGATGGGGAAGCTTCTGGAGGAGTTGATTCTACAACGGCTTCAGGCTCTCTTGGTCGGGGAGAACGGGCTCTCGGAAAACCAGTTCGGATTCAGGAAAGGCAGGTCCACTGTGGACGCCATCCAAGCTGTGGTTAACATCGCCACAAATGCAAGAAAAGGAACTGGTAAGCGTAAGGGATTCTGTGCGTTGATTAGCATTGACATACGCAATGCGTTCAATACCGCGAGATGGAACATCTGCATCGAGGCGATGGTGCGGAAAAAGGTTCCAGACTACCTGTTGCGAATAATAGATGACTATCTGAGCGACAGGTGGGTGATATATGAGGGCGACAAATGGTCTCTCAAGGAGGAGATGACATGTGGCGCCTCTCAAGGGTCGCGGGTGGGTCCAATCGTTTGGAACGTCATGTACGACGATTTCCTGCGCATGGACATGCCTGCTGGAACGAGCATCGTCGGTTTCGCGGATGACGCACTAGTCGTGTGCGCCGCTGACGACGTCGGAATCCTAGAGCTGAGGATCAATGAAAGTCTGTGGCGAGCGAAGCGCTGGTTGGATGGCAGAGGTCTTAAAATGGCCCCTGAGAAAACCGAGGCTTTGCTCGTTACGGACAGGAGATCCTTCCAATACCAGAGGATCGTTCTCGGAGAGCATGAAGTCGAGTGGAAAACAAGCATTAAGTACCTGGGGGTGCAGCTGGATCGTAGGCTTAGCTTTGGCGAAGACCTAAAGATCGCAGCCGCCAAAGCTATCCAATGTGGAGCAAACTTGGCCCGGCTTATGCCAAACATTGGTGGACCCAGGGAAGCGAAAAGAAGACTGGTGGCGAGCGTGGTCCATTCGAAGCTGCTTTATGCAGCTCCGGTCTGGGCCAATGCCTTGCAAAACCATGCTATCCAGAAGAAGCTGTTCTCGGCGCAGAGACTTGTCGCGCTGAGAATAGTTTCGGCATATAGAACTATCTCGACGAGCGCTGTGCTGGCCCTGGCGAGCGTCCCGCGAATAGATTTATTGGCGGAGGAAAGGCAGGAAACCTTTCAGCTTCGCAAGGAGCTTACCTGCGCCGACCTGCAGGAAATCGCTCGCGCGAAGGAGGCCATCCGCAAGGATGTAAGGCGCAGACTCGTCGAGAAATGGCAGATGAGATGGCATGGTGAGCAGACAGGGAGATGGACCTACCGCCTGATCCCGGAGCTCGCCACCTGGCTGAACAGAAAGCACGGGGAAGTCGGCTTTTACTTGGCACAAGCGCTCTCGGGCCATGGCTGTTTTAACGCGTACCTGAGGCGCTTTAAGAAGAGAGACGAGGAGACGTGTTGCTACTGCGATTCCCCGGTGGATAACGCAGAGCACGCACTCTTCGTCTGCGCAAAATGGGGTGTGGCGTTCGGGGAAGGAATCTGTTTGTTTCTCCCCTGGGTGGCGCGGCTAGTCGGTTATCCTAGTGGGCGTGTGGCCGCGGGTGGAAGTTCCGAGCGAACGGATGACGGAAGAGTCGTACGCGACTTTAATGGAACCAACCACCCGTGAAGTTTAAAGCCGAAATGCGGTTCCGCGGGTGGTGTATTGGTTCGAGAGAGGGGGTTTTTTGGTTTTAACAGGTATGCCTAGACCCGTCCTAGGAGTCCTGTACAACGTCTATAAAAGATTTTGCCATCTTTCCTCCTCACAAAAAAAAAAAAAACAAAAATAGAGCTTAATCGATTAAAAGTACATTTAAAAAAACCCAATTTATACAAGTTTCATCATTCTCGATATATAAAAAATAATGATTTATGATTTTCATTATAAATACATGAAACATAATTTGGAAATAATGAGAAATTACTTTATACAGATACAGACGGGCTGATATATAATATCACAACCCCCTGATTGAAGAGAAATTAAAAAACAAAAAAACGGTTAGTGAAAAACTACAATATCTTCTGTGAAAGTGAATTTGAAGTGTTTTTACAAACATTGGGATATTTCATTATCACCGATATCTGTAAGTAATTTTCTTATTCTACATCGAAGCATCAAAATATCTTGAATCTTTTATTATCTCAATTATAACATGCAATTTTTATGGAAAGAAAGTATTCTTAAAATTCTAAACGCTTAAATAATTTAATTGCAATTTTTTACAAATAAAGTGGATCGAGAATGTACTTAGTTTCCAATGATTTAATACTTATATACTTATATGTATATATATTTTTATTCTAAAAAAATTACTTGAAAGTGAACTAAAAATATGAAAGTAAAGATGTTTCATTTGAATTTACATGTGGTTTTTACACCAATAAAATCAAATTAGATAAATTTGACATAAAACTCAATAGAAAAATTTAAAAACTAACTACTTGAAGATTTAAAATACGTTTTTGATGTTTTTAGATTCGAAAAGAAAAAAATTATTTAAATTAAAAAGGTATAAACATGTAAAAACCTTAAAATCATTGAAATTTTCTATTTTCATAAATATCACAGGTTTAAACAATTTAGAAATTTTTTTCAGAATATGGATTACGTTTTTATATTCCCGATGGTTAAAATTCCTGAGGAAGGGACCAGGTCCACATCCTCCGATATCTTAAAAGAAGTCTGCAGGAATGCCATAATGAAATTCAATGAGAATGCGGGGGCACTCATTGTGATGGAGTTTGGTGGTGTATACACCATGTTCCAAAAGGATAGTGGAGAAAACAATGGTCTCATTTTCATGAAATTATCAAAAATAAATAAAAATAATATACACTGAACAGAAAAAAAAAGTGATCAATATGTAATATTTTCAAATAAATTTGACTTAAATAAAAGTTTTTTGTAATTTAAAAGATAAAGTTATGTTGTTTCATTTCACCGCCTCCCCTCCCTCCCTATCCTTATTTGTGATGGATCATTTATTTAAAAATGTTTATTTGATAAAAAAATGTCTGTCTTAACAGAATTTTTTTTTAATTGATAAATTTTATTTCAATATAACATTTTTTTTGTACTAAAATAAATTGAATTACAGTAGTTTTTCAACAAACGTACACTGTGAAAAAAATCTGTACTATACTTAGTATACATTTAATGGAAGCAAGCAAGCCATTCGTAAACGGGGCGCAAGGATCACTAATTCAGAGGGGAGCTTCGCATGGCCGTTCTACCCTTGGCTAGGATCTAGGATCTATACTATGATCTATATCTAGGAGAGGGGAGATGCGTCTGAGGGATGTGTTTGGGGAACGTTACGGAGAGTATTTCATACTTTAATTTCAAAATTTTTTCTTAGTATCGCTTTTTTACTAATTAAAAAAACAAACAAAAAATAAAAATATTGGATTTTTATAGATTATTTGGCGTAAACTAGAAAAATAATGAGAGTGTAAAAGAGACATACAATCGTGAGAGTGAAAGAGAAATTCTGTTGAATGTTTCCATCATAATAATAATAATAAAAACATACAAAATATGATTGCTCATTAAAAAAAAATGTAATACTTTTAAAACGATTATGATTTTTAAATGATTTCAAGATAATTAGAAAGTTTTATTTGGAATTTAAAATGAAAAGTAGAAAAAAACTTATACGATAGAAAATAAGAATAATAATTCTCAATTAATTCAAATTATAAATACAAATTATTTTATTGCTATATATATTTTTTTTTCTTCTTCTTAGTATCGCTTTTTTACTAATTTGAATAAAATTATTGGATTTTTATGAATTATTCGGTGTAAAGTAGAAAAATAATTAGAGTGTAAAAGACACAGAAAATCGTGAGAGTGAAAGAGAAATTCTTGTGAATGTTTCCATCATAATATTAGTGATCATGAGCGCTGAAAAATGGGTAAGTAAATTTATTAATTGTTATTATAATATTATGTTTTATAATACATGTTTTGTTTAAATATGAAAATTTTTGAATTTTAATTGTACTTATTATATTGAAATGAAAAATATACGTTTCATTAGAAACTAGGTCAGACAAAATTTGTAAATCTTATTGAAATGAATAATTTTGTAAACTTACGTATTTTTCGTATTTCACATATTATTGTTTGAAAATTGAATTTTTGCTACTCAATAGTATTTTTTAGTTAAAATGAAAAATATATATCTCATAAAGTAATATTGTGATGCGAACTTGTAAATCTTTATGTATTGAATAATATTGTATCATAAATTTTTTTTATATTTCGTATAATTTAATTGCAAATGGAATTTAGATATTGACTTTTTTTATGTTTTAACATACTGTACACGGAGAAAAATAGTTGAAGTAATTTTACTCAACTTCCGATCAAATTTGGGACATAAGGACAAGTTAGAAGTTATTTAGTATCACTGTATTTATTTGTGATATATTAAATGTTCGAAAATGAATCAAAGTTGAGTAAAATTCAGAAGTGTAGGGTGAAGTATGAAAGCGTGCATTAAAAATTTTTAAATATATATTTTATTACTCGTAGTATAACTATAAAAAACCAATCATTTATTAAATCACAAAAATAGTAGAGCTTTCCGTTCATTCTACTCTACGCTTCAATCGAGAGTTGAGTAATCCGTGAATCGCAAGATTTATTCCAACAGCTACATCTATTCACGCAGGAACGAATGAAAGTAATCTGCGCCTTGGGCACACATAACAAATTTTTAATTTCAAAAACTTAAATTCTTAAAATTAAATTGATATTATGAAAATTTTAACAAAAAAAGTTGATAAGTGTATTACATAAAATATGAAATATCACATAAATTACTCAGGCAGAATAATAATTTGGAATTCGCAAATGTAAAATCCATATTTTGAAAATATAAAACACAGAAAATAAAAGAACCTTCTTTTAAATGTTTTTATACAAAATACTTCTTAATAATAATGCAATTTTTTAATGTACATTTGAAAATTTAGTTTCACTAAACTTCATGCGTCGTTATAATAAAAATGTATACTAAATGTAATTTCATAATTATATTATATATATTAATCATCATAGTTATAATAATTGATTAATTATATTAATTTTTAAAAATATTTTATTAATCATTTATGAAAAAAGTTGATTTATTTTTACTTGAGTAAGGCTCAAAAATTTTATTGACGGCACTTACTCTCACAAGCTCTGAATAACTCAGGCAGTCACTATATAAGAAAGTTCCAAGTTTTATATCTCAGCATTGTATGTGTGCGTGATTCGACGAAAGCGTATCGTACTATATATAAGTGTGTAGTTATTAGGTTTATATATGTAAGGTTATATGCCTAAGTGTATTTGTGATTTGAAATGTGATTGGCTACGTCTGGATGGTGTGAATGAATTTGTATGTGTTTATGTATGTACCGGATGACTATTGGCAGGCTCGAGGTAAGAATTTTTTTTTATTTAAGAGAACCATACCATTGTCAGTTCAAATAATACGCCCGATGCTCATTTTACCCAACTACGGTTTGAAGCACCTCAAGCGTCGGTGATATACTTATACATTTCATGTTAACCCACTGACGCATGTTGGTGCCCTGTCGTCGATAACGTTTTACTCAACTCCTTACTATTCCCTATGTAACGCTTATTGTTATTCACTTTGGGTGAATTAGGTATATATCAAATTGATTTTACCCGACTAGGATTTAATAGATGTTCAAATGTCCTTATGTCCCAAGTTTAATCGACAGAGTTGAGTAAAATTACTTCAACTATTTTTCTCCGTGTAACTTTCCTTATTTTAGTTTGATCAAAAAATGTTATTAGGATAATTAGTAAAGATTTATGAGCATTATCAGACACCAGTATTGGGTGCACACATAAACATTTTTTAATATCAAAAATGTGTTGAATTTTCAGCATACTGATGATCCACGTTATTACTCTGAGAGACTTTTTGTTAAAGTAAATCATAAAAATGAATTATATTTTAGTATGATATTGTTTAAAAATAAGGTAAACAGGGTTTACGTATCAGAAATTAATATAGTGGTTTTCAAGCGGCGAAATTATAATTTTCGTTTGAATAAATGGAATATATGTTCTATTAACTGCTATGAAACCTACGAGAATTTGAAATTTACTATATCAAAGTTGCGAAGCGAAACAAAGAATATATGAATCTGAAAATCGACCTTCAGAAGTGATGGCTCTAGATTCAGAATTCTTGTGTCTTTTTCTAACGCGTGCAAAAAAAAAAGAAAGATAGAGGGGAGAGCTTTAGCACTGAGAGGAGGGGAGATTTCAGTGGAAACACATACACAAATATTATTATCATACCTTATTTATGTTCACATATTTAAGTACACAATACTACACTATTTATAATCGCATACGCTTGAAAATAATTTTCAGAATCCACTTATGGGTTCGAACCCTCTAAACTCTACCTATATCTATATAACTAAACGCATTCCTAACGCCTAAAGCTTCTCGGTTATTCTCGCTTGCCATATTTCGAAATAAATGTCGCTTATAAGCCATTACTGAGTTGGGCAGACTTGGATCGAGTCTACGAAGCTATTCGGGTAACGTCGGAAGCACTCGGACGACATTCTGAAACGAATTATACGAAAAACCGAGAATGAATGTTTTGATTTTTGCTGCTCGTCGCAAGGTTTCTGGCAAGTTCATATTCATAATATGAATTTTTCAAATATGATTTCCAGGTTATAATATTCATTGTTCGACGTATTAGATTTATTTTTAAAAAACTTAGTAATCATATCATTTTTTAGTACTCTTTATTTTTCGAATGGAGATTCATAATATTTGGTATTTAAAATACTAATTTTTCTTTTACACGTTTCAAAGTCTGTTATGACTATATTGAATTTCGATGCCATAATATGAATAAATGTAATAAAATCTCGGGTTTCCTCATTTTAAAACACTATTATACTAAATCTTCATTCAATCTTATAATTTACTCTAACGAAAAGTTTCTCAGTGTATATTTAATAATCAAAACCAATTTAAGGCATACAAAATACAGTTACCGTTTATTTTAGTACTCTCTTATTCCAAAATTGTGGAATAGCCACTGTTTTATCTAGTGCTTAATGAACCACTTACTTAATAGTGGATTCCACTTATAAACTAGTTATTTTAAAAATTCATCGTACTGCAGTCGTGTTTGAACGTGTTTTGTTTTTTCGTACATGCTCCGCAGTGTTAAACACTATTTCTTTTAATGATTATCCACCAGTTTATATAATTTATTATAAAGTTTCGCATAATCTAGTTATATAGATTCTGCAAAAAAAATCTACACAGCATTGAGATTTCACATAAGTTTCTTAGGCACTATAATAATTTGGAATTCGCAATTGTAAAATCCATATTTAAAAAATATAAAATACACAAAATAAAACTTCTTTTCAATACTTGTACGCTAGATACTTTTTGATAATAATGCAATTTTTAATGTTCATATAATACACCGAGAAAATAGCATACTTACTTATAGTATGTTGACATACTAAAAATTTCCTCTAACCTAATATTCTAGTCTTTAGTACATTTTCCTATAACACGGGTAAATTTCCTCTTACGTTCAGTATGTGTCGTCTTAAATTTAGTACATATCCCCATACTGTGGAAAGGTGCCTATCGGAGATATCGTGAACTAATAAGTAACATGGCCGGTCAGTGAACAGATATCTGATGATCTGATGTACAGTACGTGCCACGTGGTGCTAAGAAGAAAATGGACACTTGAATAATTTGTTTAATTAAAAAATCTTAAACCAATATGTTTTATACGATTTAATGAATAGAATTGTACAGAATATTCTAACAAAGAAAATAAGCTTTTTTTTCCATTTCGATTGGATGGGAATGACGATTGTTCCAAAAGTTGAAGGAAAAAGCATTGAATATCCATAAACGTTTATTAGACAACAAATTTTGAGTAGAACTAATTTTTTCTAAGAAATTTATTGATACTTTTTGTAAAATGCATCAAAATTAATTTTGCTTTTATTTTTATTGCTTCTAAAAACCGCTCATTAGTTTGAGGATATGTCAATGGGTCAAACCTCCTTAAGCCTTCTAAACGTAAATATTAATATTATCATATTTTATCAAAGGAAATCGATAATTACAACAATATTTAAATTGCGACAAATATCACTGAAAGCGAAAATCAAGCGGAAAGTATAGATGCAGATGCAATTGAGTTCGCTGACTTCCTGGAAAGAATAGAGGAAATAGAGGAAAAGAGGAAAAATCTCCTAAACACTTGTTATCTTGGAAGGCTTTAAATGCACTCAAAGACCTAGTGAGTTAAATCATTCTCTATTTACTCTGTACATATATTTATTGTTGATAACTTGTTTTATTTTGTGGACATTCAAGGAAATACCATGGCTTATGTTTGCAATATGTGTTTTGTAGTTGTAGAGTCTACCAGGGGTGTTCGTTGAAATTTGCCGATTTTACTCATAGATGTCGCTAGAGATATGTATACATTTCTATGATTTGGCATCTATGTCATATTTTTCTATGGACAATAACTATATCTGGCTTGTGTACTCATATGAGGTTCCTACATCCTCATAATATATTATCAGTATACAAATGTTGTCACTGTTCGAGAGAATATAGTACTTTGAAGTATTTACGTGATCACTTGAATAAGAAACACCCTGAGAAAGATTCTGGTGGGAACCAGCCTAATAACAGAAATGAACAAGATCTTTATGATAATCAAGAAATTGCCTTGGAGGTAAATAATGATGAATTATTTGTACAGCTTGATGAAAGAGAATATCTCACGCCTCAAGCCATTACAGTATTTGATTTTAAAGAAGCTTTATTTCAATCTTATTTAGCCTTATTAGCAAAACTTTACTCTTGTAGTACTTTAAGTAGATCCCAAGTTCAGGAAATTGTCAGTCACATCAGTGATTTTACTACTAGTGGATTTATTGACATTCTCAAATCAAAAACATTGAATTCATTAAGAAACAGGTATGGTCTACAAGAAAATTTGCAAGACTTACATGAAATGTTTGATGCCATGCAAGACCCTTTCCTAGGCTTAAAGACTGAAAGAAAAAGAATGAATGCTTTTGAAGAAAGCAATTCATTTATTCGTCCAGGGTCTTGTGTAATTGGGGAAGCTGAAAGAGTGAAAATTATTGAAGGTGAGACATTTCGTGTTCCTATAGAACTGACAGGACAATATATTCCTATGAAGAAGGTCTTGAAGAAATATTTGGAGTTACCAGGCGTTATGAAAGCTATTTTGGATAATATACAGAAATTAAAAAATGATGTAACATTTTCAAATATAATTCAAGGTAATTTGTGGCGCAATATTGAAGAGAATTTCTTCCAAAATCGCTTGGTTCTACCATTGAATTTATATTTCGATGATGTAGAGCCAGACAATCAGACCGGTTCTCATTCTGGAAGTCACAGTCTAGGAGTGGTATACTATCAAATTCCTTGTCTCCCGCAACACCTGTTATCATCACTGGAAAACATCTTTGTAGCATCTGTTTTTTTGACTAATGATAGGTACCGTAGTAATAAGAGAACATTTCTTCCTGTTTTGAATGACCTAAAGGATCTGGAAACGAATGGTATTTTAATTGAAACAGTAAATGGTACATATCAAGGTTTCTTTGCTGTCAGTCTTCTGACAGGTGATAATAAAGGGGTTCACAGCACAACAGGCTATGTCGAGGGCTTTACTGCGAATAATTTTTGCCGTATATGCAAGGAACACAGGGAAGTCACAAAACTTTAAACTAGAGAAAACAAAAATATGCTTCGTGATCCCGAGAATTATGCAGTTGATATCCTTGTTAATAATCCCATATTGACAGGCATAAAAGTGGAATGTCTGTGGAATCAGATGCATTCTTTCCATGTCAGTATTAACATTGCACTTGACATAATGCATGACTTCATTGAAAAGGTTTGTTATTATAGTGTGTGTGCTATATTATCTCAACTTTTAAGATCTGGATTCTTGACATTGGACAATCTAAATGAGCGTGTGAAATTTTTTGACTATGGTTATGATTCTGGCAACAAGGTGGTAATAATAACAGCAGATCATCTTCAAAAGGAAAAACTAAAAATGTCAGCTTCTGAAATGTTTTTCTTTGTACGTCATCTTGGTTTGATGATTGGAGACTTTGTCCCTGAAGGTAATGAGCACTGGAGATTGTACGTATTACTGGCAGAAATAATGGGTATCGTAACAGCACCATATGTCAGGAAACAATCAGGTCCTTTTCTAGCTGCTTTAATATCAGAGCATCATGAGGTGTATAAAACTGTTTATGGAAAAACTCTAAAACCTAAACACCACTTTATGCTTCACTATCCTGAGGTTATGAATAACATTGGACCTGCGATTAATATCTGGTGTATGAGAATGGAGGGTATGCACCGTCCTTTTGTAAAAAGGAGTGCTCGATCGCATACATGTAGAAAAAATCTTCCCCTTACAACTGCTCTCAAATACTGTTTCAGCTTAACTGCCAGATTTCTCGCTCAATGAGAATTTCCGCAGGATGTGCAATTTCATTTATCTGAAGAGAATCTTCGAAATGTTGAAGGTTTTGACCAATTTCATACTGTTCTACCTGATGGATATGAAGATTCGCTTTGTGTTCAAAGTTTTTACATACGTGGTACTAAATACAAACCGAATATGGTTGTAGTTATATCTTATGAAGATAATTTGCCATTATTTGGATTAATTAAGTTCATTGTAAAACCATTACGAGAACATAAAAAGGCATGGTTTGTTCTTTCTGGATTGCATACAGTAGGATTCAGTAATCATTTACAGTGTTTTGAAGTTAAATTGACTGCTGAATGGTTCTTTGTTGAGTATGAAAACTTAATATCTTTTTACCCTACCACATGTTGCATAGGCGGCGATGGGCTTTTAATAGGTTTCCTTCAAATATCAGCTTTAAACCTATTCTTTAATTTTGTTGCGTAAAAATGATATTCAAAAACTTTTCTCTAGATGTAGTTTACTTTCTGCTACTGTCTTGCTTATTTATTGTTCAAATTAATGTTACACAAGGATTAGAATGAATCCAAGGATTATTTGTAGATAATCCGATGCAAGTTTTTAATCGGAATAAATCCGGAAAATATTTTTGATCTGAGTAAAAACTTTGTTTGGGATAGAATCAGATTTATTTCGATTAAAGTTCAGATTAAAAATATCTCTCGGGTTAGCTTCGAATTAGGTTCAAATTAGCTTGTATTAATTAGAATAAGATTTCTGTACAATTTCTTTAGGGTGACGTTATTTTACGTACTCAATAAATATTTCAAAAAATGTTATTTTATTAGGTATTTTCATTTAACCTAATAGGAAACTTCAATTATAGGTATGGATTTTCTAAAGATTTTTGTTCTCCTGTAGGCGTCAAGGGATTCATAAACTTAAGTAAGTTTTATTTGAAACATGTATACACTCGAGATTCCCTACAACGAGAAGCTCGAGCATCGGGGACCTCTCTGTAACGAGCGCGAGAGGGATCCCCTCCATATCCTACTTGTTGCTACGCGCTGTTATGCGCATTATATAATGCGCGCAGTCAGTCTGTCAGTGAGGCTATGTGAATAATTTGTTTGCATATTTAAAAGCGTATAAAAAAGATTTCTGTGAGTATTGAACATGGAATTAACTTATTTGACGGCGTGTACTCAAAATACTAAAAATTTGTGATTAATTCATTAATTTGTGATAAAAGCCATCAAACTCATTGATTGCTGTTTCAAATTCAAGCGCGCTTCATTCCGTAGTTGTGGGGGAAGAGGGGTCGATCGTCTGCTCGTTATAGGGAGGCGTGACGCGCTCGTAAAAAGGAGTTCTCGTTACAGGGAATCTCGTTATAGGGAATCTCGAGTGTAATTCAAATTCAACGTCTAATTGGACAGAATCATACTTAGATGTACATACTGTATATAAGTGTAACACATACTATCTTCAAAACATGAAAAAGCACTTATAATAAGAGGATTTTCCTCTTCAAAATAGAAGGTATACTAGCCGCGTATTTTAGTATAAAATGTATTGTGCCTAAGAAACTTATGTCAAAACATAAAATATGCATCCTGTCGAGGAGTGTCTTGATGAGAATTTGTAGACCTCATTCAAGCAAATAATTTTCCATACAATCGTTTTTTTTTTGGATCTCACATATTTTGTCTAAAAAATGGAGTTTTCGAATTTTAATCGTATTTTTTAGAATTAAAACGAAAAATATCTGTTTCATCAGAAACTGTGTGAGACTAAATTGTAGATGTTTTTGAAACGAACAACTTTGCATTGGTACTTTTTTTCACATTCCACATATTATTGTTAAAAAGTTGAATTTTGGATTTTCAATATTATTTTTTTAAATTAAAAAGAAAAATATACATCTTATGAAAAAATGTTGCAATCCAAATTTGTAGATCTTTATATAGAAAGTAATTTTGTATGATAACTTTTTTTTATATCTCGTATAATTTAACTAGAAAATGGAATTTTCATATTGACTTTTTTCAAGTTTTAACATGCTGCAAAATTTCTTATTTTGATTTAATCGAAAAATTTTATGAGGATAATTAATAGAGATTTATGAGCACTATCAAAAACCAGTATTGGAATTTTTTATTTTTTCAAAAAATTATTTTCAAAAACACAAAAGTGGTGCTCAACCCCTCAATTTTGATTGGATGTGACTGGTTAACGAACTTGTCCTTACTTTTTCGGCTCCGATAAAGTATGACAAAGCTCATTTCAATCCATGATGAGAATGTAAAAAATTGTAAATCAAGAATTTGTTCAACTTACAGAATCTATATAACTAAATTATGTGAAACATATAAACTAGTGGATAATCATTGAAAGAAATAGTGTTTAACACTGCAGAGCAAAAACGTTTAAAAAACACGTTTAAACACGACTGCAGTACGATGAATTTATAAAATGACTAGTTTATAAGTGGAATCCACTATTAAGTGTGGTTCATTAAGGTGGCTTGAGCGTTTTTGAAAAAAATTACAGATTGCTCTGAAACTTAGAGATTATCTTAATAAAATATGCTAGATTCATTTGGAAAAAAGAAATACCGTGGTTGACGATGTCTATGCCGAAAAAATCGCTACCGAAAAAATGTCAGTTTAACACGTAGTCTTATGGGATTCCTCATTAAAATCGGCGAAACTCCGGAACAAAACACAAGTCCCCATAAATCAAATATATAATAGTACTTTCGATTTCGAGGAATCTATTAGTATTATAAAAACAAAGGGTTGACGACTTCACTCAAGAGAAAATTGCGAGAAAAGTACAGAATATAAAAAACCGCCTCGAGGTGAAAATAATAAATTTTTACTATCACTTTTTTCAGGGGACATTTCCGTGATTTCTTACCCTTCTACTCAGATGTAACTATAACACGTATGATTATTAAAAAAATAAGTAGCAATGAGCATTCATGTAACACGTGCCCCCACGGTGCCCCTCACTTCATACGACATCAAACGCTCAAGCCACCTTAAGCACTAGATAAAACAGTGCCTATTCCACTATTTTGGGATAAAAGAGTACTAAAATAAACTGTAATTGTACTTTGTATAACTTTAATTAATTTTAATTATTAAATATAATAACGTGGATCATCAGTATACTGAAAATTCAACACATTTTTGATATTAAAAAATGTTTATGTGTGCCCAGGGCACAGATTACTTTCATTCGTTACTGTGTGAATAGATATAGCTGGTGGAACGAATTTTGCGAATCACGTTTTACTCAACTCTCGATTAAAGCGTAAAGTTGAATAAATGGAAAGCTCTACTATTTTTGTGATTCAATGAAAGACTGGTTTTTTATAATTATACTTTGAATAAAAATCGCCACATACACTACCGGTCAGAATTGTGGGATCACCTGTTTTTCGATGATTGCTTAAATTATCCTAATTTCAATTCTGTGAGTGATAAAATTTGTACTCTTAATAATGTGAAAGCCATCAAAATTATCTTGAAAATTAGTCTGAAATGAAGTCGTTTCGTTAAATTTTGAAAAAGTTATTGCAAAAAATTCCAAATTTCAATGCTTTCTTAAATTTTAAATAAATTTCGAAACAATCAACATTTTTTAATGTTCTTAGGCTCATTTTAAACCTAAGATTCTACAAAATCGCAGTAAATTGTCATTATAAATCTATAATTTTTTCTTGCGTAATGCAACGAGTTGAAATTGTAACAAAAAAGTAGGGAAATTTCGAAAAAAATTCCTCCGTAAGTAAACCATAATTAAGATCATATGAATATATATTTTAAGGGAATTCAATACAAAATTCATGATTATATGGTTTATATATCTTATAAAAATGTTTTTCTCAGCAAAAGCATTCTTGGAATTTTTCCAACTTTTTTATCTGAACTTTAACCTCGAGCAGTATGTAAGAAAAAAATTACACATTAATTCTAAGAATTTGGTTCGATTTTGCAGAAATTTAGCTTTAAAATTAGTCCAAGTACATTAAAAAATGTTGATTATTTCGAAAGTTATTCGAAATTTAAGAAAGCATTGAAATTTTGACTTTTTCTGCAATAACTTCTTCACAAATTAAGAGAACAAATTCATGCTGGGCTCATTTTATGAAGAATTTTGATAGCTTTGAATATAATTAAGAGAACAAATTTTTTCAATCACATAATTCAAATTAGGATAATTTGAACAATTAGCGGGAAACAGGTGGTCCCACAATTCTGACCGGTACTGTATATAGATACTTTTAATGCATGCTTTCAAACTTCGCCCTACACTTCTGAATCA
Organism: Diplolepis rosae; assembly: GCA_030998225.1. Classification (NCBI taxonomy): domain Eukaryota; kingdom Metazoa; phylum Arthropoda; class Insecta; order Hymenoptera; family Diplolepididae; genus Diplolepis; species Diplolepis rosae. The sequence continues at coordinate 6,179,267 of JAPYXD010000710.1, forward strand.
GTGATCCCAGATCGTGGGAGCTGGCGGCCCCCACCACGCTCCCATGTGGGAGCACACACAATCAAGCGCGCCGTGTCGGTGTGTCCCCCACTTCCTCGCTTCGATTTCACGCTCTCGTCTGTTGAGCCAAGATCGAAAATTATGTTTCTGTCGACTTCGTGTCAAAGTGGCGCGAAGCAGACGACAAATTTAAAATCACTAAATATATCATTTAAGATATTACCTTTCTTTCTTTGATATTTTTAAAAAAATTTGCCTAAAATGAATATCCAAACATTTTATTTTGAATTTTAGGTTGATTTAAAGACTCAAAAAAATGATTTTCTATTGAAATTTAAACTCAATAAATTTTCAAAGTTTCAAAACAAAATATCAATTTCAATATTTTTTAGGTATGCAAATCAAATAGTTCAATTAGAAAATTATGTAGAGAATATTATATATTAAGGAATGATAAAATATGTATGATATTGGAGTTTAAAAAATAAAATACTAAAATACTCAAGTAATACATAAATTATATCTAATTATACACTCGAAATTATACAGTAGAGTTTCTTCTCTGGTATAAGGCAACATTGAAAAAAATTTCATTCAAATAAATAAATCAATATATAAATATATAAATTTAAATAAATAAATATATATAAATTTCATTATAAAACTGTGAATAAAAGGTTTCAATATTCAAAAAAACTAAAATTACATCTAAATTTGTATACGAAATTAGACTTTACGATTTTTCTTATATAAAATACAAATATAAAATATTTATTTCGAATAAAATAGTTTTAAAAAAATGTTATAGTACGTGAATCAACTATATCAATTGAAAAATTAAGTGGAAAATATTTGATTTAAAAAAAAATAAGAAATTAAGGTTAAAAATCTACATTCCTAATTACATGGTGATAGTAGATAAAAATTCTATACGATGTTGTTGTTAATAATTGGCTTTAGTGTTCAGAAATGATAACTCAGGAAGTCACATACTTTCAAACATTTCGACTCTAATCTGAGACCTCATCAGTGATCTTTATTTCTAAAATTTTAAAACAGTGGATAAAATATTGCACATATGAGCTCTATTTTGGAATAAACTTTGGTAATGTAAAAAATGTAAAATATCGTGAGAAAATTTACATAAAATTGTACAGAAAACATCGGTAAATTATGTAAAAACTTCCTTAGGAATAACAATAAAATTCTAGCACATGACTCTAATATAAATCAACCAAAAGGCTAGGATATATTTGTGTCTAAATGCTGCTGAAGATATAGATGCAAGTACATATGTAGTATAAACTTACAAAGGATTATTTATGAAAATTAGCTTAGAATCGCTAATACGAATTCTACACTGTTAGAAATTTCTACCGCAATTTCCCAGAACATGTGAGTGGAGTTTTATTCAGCTACAGCCTCCCAAAATTTAGATAGAATTTCAGGAAATTCTGTTACTTTTTGGTAAATTTATAAAAAAAATTTTTTTTATTAAACTTCAGTTCTAAAGTGTTGAATATTCTGTATATGTTTCCCGGGAAATACTGATACTTGTAATAGGAATAATTGTACGTTTTCGTAACTGAAATTCAATGCACTTACATGCATCTGAAAATTCATCTACATGCAACTGAAACTCAGTTAAAATTACGCAATTTTATGATAATTTTATAAAAGTTCTGTTACAGTTTGGCAGTTTTTTAGATACATTTTTTGAAAATTCAGTTGAGCCCCATAATATTAAGAAACCTTTTTTTTTATATATATATAAAAATTCAGTACTTTTTTTTCAATTTTGAGTTCTCATTTAACGTTTTAGTGGCTTATATTCATAGACTTTTTAATGTTTAAAAGAAATGCTTTACACAAAGGCCAAATTTTTTTATTGATGCAATTGATCTAATTTTTAAACCTGAAACATGTTTTAATTAATATCTTGATTTAAATCATCAAATATTTATTGACTTTAAATTTTACTGAGAATTTTCCAACAATTTCACATCATCTCAAACATGTTTTTATTAGACGAATGTTTTTTACAAATATCAATAAAATTCCATAGTCAATAAATGTTTAAAATTTCAGGTTAAGGTATTGATTCGAAATTCAGTAGCTTTGTTAGTTAACTATTTTAATCAGAAAATTCTTCATTTTCGTAGATTTTTCAATTTTTTAATTAAAAATCTATGCATAGGACATAAAAACGTGAGATGAAAATTTTGAATCATCAACTACAATTTCTAGATAACAGAAATTTTAATTTGATCGTGGAAGAACTAGTGAGAGCCTTAATTAATACGAATTTCTATTGAACTCCTTTCCACACCACCGAGGAGGTAGAGTTTCAGGCGCGTTTTTTTAACGTGGTTTCCCCTGTAGGCCTAATCCACTAATTCAAAAATTTGCAATAAGACGAAAGTGAAAAAATAGAAGAAAATATATTTGGGGTGCTTAATTAACGTGATACGCCTCTGGTCACTTGTAAATGAATGCTAACAGATATCTTTTACCAAGATATTTAACATGATAGATGAAATCGAACAAAAAAATTTGTGGAAGTATTTGTAGTTGAATAAATGATTTTTAAGCTGTGAAGAAATGATCTTAATTTGTTCTAGTAAAACATTCTCCCTTTTTTAAAGCATTTTTGAATGCTACCGCTCATTTTTCTCTAGTCTGATAGTGTTTTGTTTTTAAAATCAAATGGCCAGCACTTCCACTGCTTGGTTATAATAAGAACTGAAGTCTTATTATTGAGAAACAACAAAATTCCAAAGTGGTAACAGGTGAATAAAAATTCATTTACCATCAATATATTATAATTAAAGTGCTTAGTGTTTGCTATAGATAGTGAACTGAATTCTTATTATTGTGATACAACAAAATTTCAAAGTGGTAGCAGGTGAATAAAAATTTATTTACCATCAATATATTATAATTAAAGAGTTTAGTGTTTGCTATAGATAGTGTTTTTTTGTTCGCCGTATGTGGTAAGTGATAATACACTTTGATTTAAACATTCTATAATCAATTGTGTAAAAAATTTTTTTCAGGTTTCTCCTCATCACATTTATATAAGTGTTGGTTTCATTTTCGGTTCAAATATAATTCGCTCTTACGTTTTTTCTTCCCTTCTTCTTTATCTTCATATTTGATACCATTTTCCCCAAAATTGTTATCTATTTAGAAAAATGAGTCATAACGAATCTTCCGGCCAGAATCGGGATTTGATCGATCCTGAATTGGGTTCAATTGAAGAACCACCAAAAAAATTGTCGAAAAGGATGAAAAATTTCCAGGAATCATGGTTCCAGGAATTTCCATCATGGAGGGAATGGGTCCTTAAATTAGAAGATGAAACAAAATTTCATTGTAAGATTTGCAACAAAACAATGTTGTGTGGCAAATCAGAAATTCAAAATCATGAGGCGACTTTACTTCATCAAAAAAATCAATCTTTTTCGGAAAAAATGGCTGGATACGGGCTTGCAAAAGAAAGTAGTGAGTTCAATCCAGCTGCTCATTCTGCAATGGACTCTTTTGCTGAAAATGACTCTGGTGTTGGTTTTCCAAATGTCACAAATCCGGAAAGTTGCACTTTCAAAGAGAAAGTTCAAGAAGCCGAGATTAGGATTGCAACTTTCTTTCTTGAACATAATATTTCTTTCGCGATTTCTTCAGAATTGATAGGTCTTTTTCAGGACATGGATCCTTTGGTTTTAAAATCAGTGAAATTAGCTTCCACTAAAATTTCCAGCATTTCGAATAATGTGGTTTGTGCTGCTGAAACTAACCGAATTACAGAGATTTTACAAAAGGAACCATTTTCGGTCTATGAAGACGAAACGAATGACAGAACTCAGGAGAAATGGCTGTCGTTAGTGGTTCGGTACATCGAGCCAGTTTCATTGCAGTTGAGGGTGGAGTTGCTCCAACTTGTTAATTTAGATGCTTCCGACTGTTCCGCAACTAAAATCTTTGGCGCGTTTCAAACAGCTTTAGAACAGAAAAAAATTCCCTTATCCAATATTATTGGCCTTGCATGTGATAACGCAAGTGTCATGACTGGTAGTAAATCTTCTTTCAAAACCAAATTATTGGAAAAGACTCCACGTTTGATTACCATGCCCTGCGTCTCGCATTCTTCAGCAATCGCAGCAAAAAATTCTTGTTCAACATTCCCAGATGTCGATTATGTAATAAAATTATTACCAAGTTTTCTCAATGCTAGTCCCAAACGAACTGCCATTTATCGAAATATTGTCTTAGAATTAGGGTATGTATTCCAGAAGATTCCGAGTCAATGTGAAACTCGTTGGCTTGTTCGACATCAATGCATTGTTGTCATTTTGAAAAATTGGAATGTCATCATTAAGTTTCTCATGGTGCTCGAATCTGAAAAAGTAGAAAAGGCACAAGATTTGCTAAAAAAAATGCAAGATCCTTTCATATTCGCATCTTTTCTTTTCCTGAAGTTCACGTTGAACACTTTTAATGTTTTTAATGCAACATTTCAAAAACGTGAAACGATGGTTCAAGAACTTCAGCCACAATCGACAAAGTTTTTTTTGTGGATTCTCCATAAATATCTAAAAAACCCCCTTTTAGATGTTAATTTGTTTTTCCAAGTTATTAGGAATGTCAATTTCGAAGATGCCAATAATCAAAAGGCGCTTGGAGACATTGACGTAGGCGCTGAAACTCAAAAATACTTGGATCAGCAGCTTGCTAATAACAACTTGCGTAGAGATCAAGTTGATGCATTTCTACGCAACTGCTTGGACTTCTACATAACTGCAAGCAAGGAAATTCGAAATCGCCTTCCATTTGATGATTACTTCCTAGGTTGTGTTGCTGTTCTCCGGCCTGAAGTTGTTTTTAAAGTCAATAGCCGTGAAACATTTTTAAGGATGTGGAAAATATGTGAAAAATTGGGGTCATTTGACCAAATTGCAATAGGAGATGAATGGAGATCTTTGAATGAACTCAGTCCTGCAATCAGAGAGCAATGGTCAAAACTTTCTTTTGATGAAATGTGTATAGCCATTGGAGTCTTCACCACAAACAAGGGAGGAAAAATGTTTCCGAACTTATCATCTTTATTGAGTCGGGTGCGTACACTTCCTCATTCTAATGCTGAGGCTGAACGAGCATTCTCAATGCTCACAGACGCCAAAACTTGCAAAAGGAATCGATTAGGGATTAGGACTGTCAATTCCATTTGTGTCACTCAATCAGCTTTAAGAGCTAGAAATGAGACCGCGAGAACTACGCGCATCACTTGGAAACATTTCAACCTGATGGACTCTGCCAATCTTTACAAACCGGAAGTAAAAGAATATAATGAAAACAAATTGACGCTCTTTGCTTGGGATGGCACGGATACTTTTTAGATAATTTTGTGGCTTCCTCAATTAAAAAAGTATCTTTGGTTATCTCGAAAATAAATTATGGGATAAAGTCGTTGTTGTTTAATTTTAAAAATATTAAGTGTGTATGTTGAGTTATGTGAGAGGCAAGGGGACTCACGTTAATTAAGCACCCCAAATATATTTTTTTCTATTTTTTCACTTTCGTCTTATTGCAAATTTTTGAATTAGTGGATTAGGCCTACAGGGGAAACCACGTTAAAAAAACGCGCCTGAAACTCTACCTCCTCGGTGGTGTGGAAAGGAGTTCAATAGAAATTCGTATTAATTAAGGCTCTCACTAGTTCTTCCACGATCAAATTAAAATTTCTGTTATCTAGAAATTGTAGTTGATGATTCAAAATTTTCATCTCACGTTTTTATGTCCTATGCATAGATTTTTAATTAAAAAATTGAAAAATCTACGAAAATGAAGAATTTTCTGATTAAAATAGTTAACTAACAAAGCTACTGAATTTCGAATCAATACCTTAACCTGAAATTTTAAACATTTATTGACTATGGAATTTTATTGATATTTGTAAAAAACATTCGTCTAATAAAAACATGTTTGAGATGATGTGAAATTGTTGGAAAATTCTCAGTAAAATTTAAAGTCAATAAATATTTGATGATTTAAATCAAGATATTAATTAAAACATGTTTCAGGTTTAAAAATTAGATCAATTGCATCAATAAAAAAATTTGGCCTTTGTGTAAAGCATTTCTTTTAAACATTAAAAAGTCTATGAATATAAGCCACTAAAACGTTAAATGAGAACTCAAAATTGAAAAAAAAGTACTGAATTTTTATATATATATAAAAAAAAAGGTTTCTTAATATTATGGGGCTCAACTGAATTTTCAAAAAATGTATCTAAAAAACTGCCAAACTGTAACAGAACTTTTATAAAATTATCATAAAATTGCGTAATTTTAACTGAGTTTCAGTTGCATGTAGATGAATTTTCAGATGCATGTAAGTGCATTGAATTTCAGTTACGAAAACGTACAATTATTCCTATTACAAGTATCAGTATTTCCCGGGAAACATATACAGAATATTCAACACTTTAGAACTGAAGTTTAATAAAAAAAATTTTTTTTATAAATTTACCAAAAAGTAACAGAATTTCCTGAAATTCTATCTAAATTTTGGGAGGCTGTAGCTGAATAAAACTCCACTCACATGTTCTGGGAAATTGCGGTAGAAATTTCTAACAGTGTAGAATTCGTATTAGCGATTCTAAGCTAATTTTCATAAATAATCCTTTGTAAGTTTATACTACATATGTACTTGCATCTATATCTTCAGCAGCATTTAGACACAAATATATCCTAGCCTTTTGGTTGATTTATATTAGAGTCATGTGCTAGAATTTTATTGTTATTCCTAAGGAAGTTTTTACATAATTTACCGATGTTTTCTGTACAATTTTATGTAAATTTTCTCACGATATTTTACATTTTTTACATTACCAAAGTTTATTCCAAAATAGAGCTCATATGTGCAATATTTTATCCACTGTTTTAAAATTTTAGAAATAAAGATCACTGATGAGGTCTCAGATTAGAGTCGAAATGTTTGAAAGTATGTGACTTCCTGAGTTATCATTTCTGAACACTAAAGCCAATTATTAACAACAACATCGTATAGAATTTTTATCTACTATCACCATGTAATTAGGAATGTAGATTTTTAACCTTAATTTCTTATTTTTTTTTAAATCAAATATTTTCCACTTAATTTTTCAATTGATATAGTTGATTCACGTACTATAACATTTTTTTAAAACTATTTTATTCGAAATAAATATTTTATATTTGTATTTTATATAAGAAAAATCGTAAAGTCTAATTTCGTATACAAATTTAGATGTAATTTTAGTTTTTTTGAATATTGAAACCTTTTATTCACAGTTTTATAATGAAATTTATATATATTTATTTATTTAAATTTATATATTTATATATTGATTTATTTATTTGAATGAAATTTTTTTCAATGTTGCCTTATACCAGAGAAGAAACTCTACTGTATAATTTCGAGTGTATAATTAGATATAATTTATGTATTACTTGAGTATTTTAGTATTTTATTTTTTAAACTCCAATATCATACATATTTTATCATTCCTTAATATATAATATTCTCTACATAATTTTCTAATTGAACTATTTGATTTGCATACCTAAAAAATATTGAAATTGATATTTTGTTTTGAAACTTTGAAAATTTATTGAGTTTAAATTTCAATAGAAAATCATTTTTTTGAGTCTTTAAATCAACCTAAAATTCAAAATAAAATGTTTGGATATTCATTTTAGGCAAATTTTTTTAAAAATATCAAAGAAAGAAAGGTAATATCTTAAATGATATATTTAGTGATTTTAAATTTGTCGTCTGCTTCGCGCCACTTTGACACGAAGTCGACAGAAACATAATTTTCGATCTTGGCTCAACAGACGAGAGCGTGAAATCGAAGCGAGGAAGTGGGGGACACACCGACACGGCGCGCTTGATTGTGTGTGCTCCCACATGGGAGCGTGGTGGGGGCCGCCAGCTCCCACGATCTGGGATCACTGTTCTGAATTTTACTTAGATGATGAGCAGGAGGAAGATGGTCAAGAACCTCCAGGAGATCCACCGGGAGGAGGTGGGGGAGGACGAAGAGGAGGGAATGGAGGGGGAGGCAGAGGTGGTGGAGCTGGAGGAGCAGGAGGGCATGGTGGTCGTGACAACAGAGGAGATGACAGAAGAAATGATGGAGGAGACGAAGGCGGTGGGCCAAGAGGAGGAGGTGGTATTAGGAGAGAAATGATACCTCAGGAAGATATTGTTCCACATGCTGGGCTAAGGAGGCAAAGAGATGACCATTCGAGTGACATATTAAGCAGTTTAAGGATAGAGGACATAAGCGTGCCCGGTAACAATCTACCATCAGGTGACGAATCAAATCATGACAATGAAGAGGACAGGAGTCCGCCAACAAAAAAGAACATGAGCTAGCTCAGACCAGAAGTCTATGTCCTCAATAGACATTGACATTTGCACTTTGGAAGTTATTTCAAGAATGCCAGACGTAAGTGAAGACAGAAAACCTTCTTAACAACTTAGAAGGAGCAAAAGGTGCATTGAGACAGATACAGATAGCGACAGTTTTCCACAATTGCCTAGATCTTGCATATTGTCAAAACCAGATCAGACAAAAACAAAACATGACAAAAGCACATCTAAAAACCCAAAAAACAAAACCGAGAGAAAGCAGTAAAGAAAAGTAAAAGTAGTGATTGGAATCATTGTACAGCGTTATAATGATTGTTGGAGATGTCGGACGCCTGTGTAGCTTAGTGGTTAGAGCACTCGACCGGCAATCGAAAGACTTTGGCTCAAATCCCAGCCCAGTCGAAAGCGTTATTTTTTCCACAGAAAGGTTTTCAAAATTCCTTAATATTTTTCTCCGTTTATTGATTTTAAATATTGAAAATCAAAAATTCCACTTCTTAACAAAAATATGTGAGATGCGATATAAGCGTTGAAATTCAAAATTGTTTGCCTAATTGAATTCTGCGATTGTTTTTCCTTATTGAGATATTTGGCAAAAAGTACATTTTTTTTATCATGTAAATTATTAGAAAGGTACAGAAATTTATATTTTTTTTATGTATAATTTTATAAATTAAATCCATTCTTATAAAGTTAGAAGTTTTTTTTAAACAAGGGATTTTTGAAAATGTTCATTTCAAAAATCCGAAAGTTATGATGACTTGTGCTAGGCAAGCAAAATAAATGTACTTATTGAAAATGTGTAATTCGCGAAATATAAGTAGTTTTCTCACATACAGGATCAGCAAGAGGAGCCCGGAACCTCTTGTCCTCAGAACGAGGAGGAGGTGGCGGCTGAGCCAGAATTCTCCCAAATGCCGCTGCAAAATCTGCAGCTGCATATTACTATTAATTAAAATATTTAAAATATTAAAATATAACATGTGCGCGAGTCATTGGGACTTGAAAACCTAAAGGCATAATGAAAGTGAAGGTCGGCCTTGCGTCGACTGAGGGAGGATGGACTGTATTACGATGCAGCCCCGCACTCCCGGGGCGTCTCGTACTCATTACGAGTAGAGGCGCACCCAGAGCGTACACGTTGGGACCCGAAAGATGGTGAACTATGCCTGGTCAGGACGAAGTCAGGGGAAACCCTGATGGAGGTCCGTAGCGATTCTGACGTGCAAATCGATCGTCGGAACTGGGTATAGGGGCGAAAGACTAATCGAACCATCTAGTAGCTGGTTCCCTCCGAAGTTTCCCTCAGGATAGCTGGCACTCGAGTGAGCGAGTCTCATCTGGTAAAGCGAATGATTAGAGGCCTTGGGGCCGAAACGACCTCAACCTATTCTCAAACTTTAAATGGGTGAGATCTCTGGCTTGCTTGAACATTGAAGCCATGAGATTTCGGATCAGAGTGCCAAGTGGGCCAATTTTGGTAAGCAGAACTGGCTAAAATCTATATAATATAGATATATATTAGCCAGATCAAGGAATTTTTGCACGCGATGAGCTTATCAATGAAAATGAATCTCTAGTACGTTTCTCTCTAAATCAATTGGGTACGGCTTGCGACATTCTAAAATTTTCATAACCAGTCCCCAATTAATCTAGGGAAACTATTGTTATTCAGAGAAATTAAATGTCTGATGATAGGTATTCATTTGTCCAAAATTCCATTTTACCGAAAATGCATGGAATATTATTAGTTTGGCAATTGTGGTTAGTGAAATACCCAGGTACCTAGATCTCATCTAGGTATCCTTGGCTTCTATAGCCGCTTTAGAAAAATCTAGTGATTTTTTCGAGAAAATGGAATTTCAAAAAAATTAATACCTCCCAAATGTAACAAATGAAAAGCTGTATAAATGAAATCCTATCACTCTGATTCCTCAAATCTCGTCCCTCGAAAGAGGAAGTCGACCCTTTAGAGAAGTTCATTCAGCCTCAGCTATAGAACTCAATGGCGATTTCTCGAATCGACTCCGCAAGTTCTAGAGTCTTTAGGTTCTTTTCCTAATTTTAGGTTCTAGGGATCCTTACGCGAGTCAAAGTAATACACAAGGGTTAGGAAACACTAAGTGACACTAATTATGCTTTAATTTTACATGTATAACTGGAGGAATACTATCGAGTTACTGATTGGACAGATTGGTTGGAGGTGTCGCGCATTGGATTGCTAGACCCTTCAAACACTCGACGTCTCTTTGCCACCCTGGCGAAAATCGTTGCGCACGTACACACACTCCCTATACAACATCATTTGCTTTCGATTCGTTAGATAATTAATAATATTACTACTAGCATACTGTCTCTTTGAAAGAGAATACAGAGCGAAGGAAGAAAGTTAGAAAAGGGCTAATGGAAAGGGAAATACAAAGGGGAACGATGAAGGAAGAGGAAAGAGGCAAGATAGTGAACAGTCCTTGAGCTGATGCTACTGCGGCAAGCAAGGTACACGGGCAGTCTCCAGATTCTCTCTGGGGTCAATGATCTAGTCAGTTCCCAGTGGAAAAGTTCAGGCAGCCAAGCCATGAGGGGTTTGATGAAGAAGCGCAGGATGGTGCTGAGCCACATGAGTCAACTGATGCGAGGATTGTCCGTGAGAGTTGTAACGTTGAGTTTAGTCGCTCACAGAATTGGAACCGTAGAAGGAGAGAGAAGCCACCTCCTACACAGAAGGAAGAGCCTGCCTCTCCTCATCAACCTGCACCTCCTGGGAATAAGCCCGTTGGTGTTCAGAAGGCTAGTACTGAAGTACTACGCGATGAACCAATGTGGGATGTCGGTCCATACTCTACGTGTGTACCCGAAATATCCACATATAGTGCAAATCTTGATTTTAGCACTTACCCTGCACTTATTGACAGGGTTTACACTGACATGGAAGGTATAGACACTAAGTTAAGAAGAGAAATGCCTTATTGCATGTTCCAACATGCTTGTGTCAGTTATCTTTATGCGTGCACTATCGATCACATCCGCTATTGTAACAAGGAAGCGCGCTTTAATAATGAAGAAACACCTCTGACGTTAATTCCAGATGAGTGTAATTTACCATCTGCCATTGTAGACTATTGCAAGTACATGGCTGACTCCATCACTGCTGATGGTGACATCGTGAAAGCAAATTTTCCTGAAATTGGAATTCCACAGGGACCTATTGCAGCTGCTGGCAATTTGCCACTCGTACCACCAGGCTCATTCGGTGCTGTTACTGCAGCTAATCACAATGTTTACGAGTGTTACATGTCTCCACTCGTCACTCGGCGTCTCGTTGAAGAGACGTTAGCTCAGAACACCAATCGTAACTATGGCGCTTGGTCTCCTTTACCTGCTCGCCGTTCACCTGATGGCCTTGTTGCCACTGAGAATCTACTTGGATATATTGCCAATGTGGAAAGGCTTAATACCGAAGGACTTAATTCCCTCCAGGGCCTACAATTCCCTAATGGAGATGACTTAGCATCTCGTATAGGATGGTGTCCCCAACTAATGGGAAGAGTATTTATTATATGCAGAAAATTTACCCGATATAAAATGACGTCTGGCATTCCAGATCGGACAAAAAAGTTTCCTGTTCCTATTGGATGGATAGAAGCATCAGCTGCATTGGGAACAACGACGATACGGAACTTGAACGGTCCAGTTAAGAGTTCCTCTGCATTAGGCGCACAGCAGTGCAACAGCACTGGTATCCTGGGATTACACCGTAACAGGACTGCTGCCTTATCACCGAGACGATGTCGAACATTGCGAGGTTCCTTTGAGAACAGCCGTTCTGAATCTCAAAGCACGAACAAGATGTGTGGTTCCTATCGAGATTGCGAATGCACAGTGCGAGGAGGGTTATTTGCCGCATACGACTGAAAACGCGTTCCGGAATAAACTGAGTAATATGCTAATTGGCTAATATTTAGCATATATTTATGCTAATATACTAATATATTAATAATTAATATTAATATTAATAATTAATAATATTAATAATTAATAATATTAATAATATCTATATCTGGCTAAAATATGTTAAAAAATACTTATAAAACCATCTTACCATCTTTTATGAAAGCAGTACTGTTGAAAAGAGATTGATTTTTGTGAATTGGAATCACTCGCTTCGCCTTCGGGATTTATCACTCTCAGCTCTCCAGACTTATCGACCACGCAATCCTGAAAAGGGGAAAGAATTATTATTTTCTTAAATTCATATGTATCAAATGTAAGGTACACAAACGTTAAATTCTTATAACGCATTAACGAAAAAAAAAATCATAATTTAAAAATTTTTAAATTACACCGCATTTATTATAATAATTTTTCATAAACAACATAGAAATAATCACTAATATATTTCAATATTTAGTTTCATATCAAGAAAAGCCAATGCAAAAAAATCTTTATAAAAAATATATAATATGTCACGATTTCAAAGTTCACCATCTCATTTATACAGAAATAATGTTTATACCCTTAAAATTAAAAACTACACCATAAAAATTTCAATCTACAAATCCATGCACGAATGTCAATTTCAAAATATGTTTTATACTTAGACATGTAATTCCAATCTTCCAAAAAATGGAAGTTATAGACATTTTGATAATTGTCATCAATATAATGTTCATCAAGACTTTCATCAATGTGGAAATCGTGGAAATCGTGGAAATCCTTGTGCTGGAGTTGTCATCAGTAAGGTTTGCCATTTAATCATGAGTAGTTTCACGCTTCCACAACGTTTGGAAATTGTCCAATTATTTTATCAAAATTCGAGAAGTTTTGTCGGTGTTCAAAGAGCATATCGTGCAAAATATGGTCGTCATTCTGCTCCATCCGCGCTCTCAATTCGTCGAATAATCGATAAGTTGGAGAGTGAATTTACTCTATTGGATACTAAGCCTAAAAATCGTATGCGTACCGCACGTTCTACACAGAATATAGCCGCCGTACAGGCCAGTATCGAGGAAAACCGTGAATTGTCCGTGCCACGCCGATCTCAGGAATTGGGCCTGTCCAGGATGACTACCTGGCGTATTTTGCGATTGGATCTTGGCCAATATTTTATAATATCATAATATTAAAATATTTAACATATCTTGGCTAATGAAATTGGACAAAGAAATCAAGGAAAAGCGGCCAGAACTTGCAACTCGTAAATGCGTCATCATCCATCAAGATAACGCTAGACCATATACCAGGTCTAGAAGTGAAGAGTGGACATTCAAAAGGGCGTGACCCACATTTCTGAAATTTTACACGGCGGCACAAAAACGTTCCCATTTCGACAATTTTTAACCGAAAAGTCTGCAACTCGGATATTTTGCTAATTACATAGGGAAATGTCGAAACCCGTGAGGCAGTTGATTTAAAATTGATACTTCGGTAGATATTCGCCCGTAAAGTTATGTCAGGGCGTAACTCGATGTGTATCGGCAATCAAAAGGGCGTATCTCGCAAAAAATCATCTTTTCTGATGATTTATCAATTCGAATGTCTGCTGTCGCCTCAAAATGTGCACGAGAATATGAGCAACAATACCTTTTTGTGCAAAAACTGGTTTTTTCAAAAACACGACAATTTTTATTTCAAAATGCGACGAGCGTCTATGTCGCACACGCACAAAATCGGTGGTAGGACACAGATAGACACAAATAAACCGGAATTTCTCAGGAATCTGATATCGTAAGAGGTCCACACTACTCGGTGACGACGCTAGATACCACAATCTGTACGAAAATAACGAAATAACCTGACGCTAAAAAAAAAAAAAAAAAAAAAAAAAAAAAAAAAAAAAAACCCGGATTTCCCATAAGAGCTAATGTTGGGATATGCTCTTTTGATCGCCAGTACACCTCGAGATACAGATTTTTGATTTCCAAGTCGAAAATAAATTCAACAGCAGCCTGCCGATATGCTGGCCAATGAGGAGCCGGCCAACATACCAGCGTTCCAGCTTTTCATGCAACAGATGCAACAGCAAATGCCGAAGATGCATGCAAGAGAAGCAACAGCAGCTGCAAATGCTGTTGCAAACACCAAGAGTGTTGGCGCAGGAGTCTGTTCAGGAATTGCCGCAGCCTCATGGAACGACCCCGCAAGAACAGCCGCCTCAAGAAACGACTCATGATTGATTGGCGTTACAGAACGCCACCAAAACTCATAATAAGCAAAAAGGTCCAGCAGTTGGAGGTAGCAGACAAAATACAAACAATTCGAATCGTAAGTATACATGTAATTGGTGTTATTATTTCTGTATACATTGAGTAAAAATGCTATTGAATCTATAGCATTTTTACCAAAAGCATGTATATTATTGATTAAAAAAAAATGCCAATTAAACTGATACATATGCTACCAATTCTGTAACATATTGATTTGAATCAATGATATACATGCTTTTCGCAGAAATGCTATAGATTCAATAGCATTTTTTTCTAAATGTGGTATTAGGCTGAGACGCCGAGTGCAATAACTTTTTAACTCTCTCAATCTGAATCATATCAAATCATCGATTTGTCATTGAAAACCGGTAGAAAATTACTTATTGCCCCGCCAGAAGTAGGTCACTGATTTTAATTAAGCGTGAATGTCACTGATTCAGATGTAGAGAGTGCAAAATCTTGTATATATTATTCTATTACATTACAAACAAATTTTTTCGATATTTCGCAGATAGGAAAACCAAGCGCGGGACAGTAGCCGGAAGAAAAAAGCGCAACCGCCAGGAACTAAATCAGCGACAAATAGAAAATGCGGGTGCTGTCTTGGCGTCATTCGTCAAGAGATTTGACAATGGGAGCAGTCACCGACAAACAAGTTACAGAATCAGAAATTCGCGAAGAAAATAAAAAATGCACTGAGATGCATCAAGAACAACAGCGGCATCCATCATATTAGACATGAACCCCTATTGAAAAATCCTATATAGGATACCACATAGGATCTCATATAAGATCTAACATAAGATCTTACATAAGATCCTATATAAGATCCTATGTATTTTAAAGTATCAATTTTCAACTTTACATTCTAATTCAAAATTTTCTGAACAATCTGATCTATCAGGATGCTAGCAGCAGAATTTCATTAATGAGTTACTAAATACATTTCAAAGATATTTTTTATTATGAAAAAAAAAAATATAGATCAGATTATTCAGAAAATTTTGAATTAGAATGTAATGTTGAAAATTATTACTTTAAAATACATAGGATCTTATATAGGATCTTATGTTAGATCTTATGCCAAATTCCTACATAGCACCTTACATATCGTGCATAACGTCAACAGAAATGTTAACGGTGCAATGAAAGTCTATTAAGTCATGAAAAACGCAAGCCTCTTTAATCCTACTCTTTTCTGAGTTTCTGATTTACAAGACTTTTTTATAATTTTCTAAATTTCGCGAGCTTTTATCGACTTGGTGGCATCGTTTTTTGGTTTCAGTTTTGTATAATTTACATATTCTACAGAAGTGATTGGCCGAGAAACTTTCTTGGAATCCCAAAATTCCATTTAAACCCAAATTATCGGCAATAATATTCGCAAGTTTAAAACGCACATTTATTATGCGATTTTCTTTCAGTTCTAATGTTATTCCTTCTGTATCCAATTTGTTGAGAAGTATAATCATATCAGAACAAATTTCTGTTCGATTGAAATTGTGTAAATCGTCGACGTAATATATTTGTAGTAAAAAAATATTAAGTTTTGATTTTTGCTTTGGAGGTAAGCACGCTATAGATGCATAAACTCCATTTAATTTATGTTTTCCTGCATTAGGGCCTAGTGGGTTTACAGTTTCAAAAGCATCCTCAAACATATGCAATAGGAATATTATTGAGTTTTATTTATATTCTACATTCTTTTTCCAAAATTCAGTTTGGAAAATATTTGTAATTGAATCAAAAGTGTTCAGTAAG
The DNA here is from genome assembly GCA_030998225.1 of Diplolepis rosae. Taxonomy (NCBI): domain Eukaryota; kingdom Metazoa; phylum Arthropoda; class Insecta; order Hymenoptera; family Diplolepididae; genus Diplolepis; species Diplolepis rosae. Next base: position 6,195,649 of record JAPYXD010000710.1, read on the forward strand.
TCACAATAATATTTATACGTCTCATCGAAAACATTTGGCAATTCTGAAAAACGTTTCAATACGGAATCTAAAGGTACTAACTGACCCCCACCATTTACTGTTTCTTCTTTACCTTTTTTGTCTCGGCTGAGGTCCAAAATGTACACTTTTTGGTTCAATGTAGAGTTTTTGATTTTTAAGAAAAGCTAATCGTTTGTATTCTGTATTGAAATCTTTAAATATTGATTGCACAGATTCAATTTTTTCTGAAATAACATTCACCACACTTTTGTTTGCATTTAACAAAATCAGTTGTTTAAGATCATTTATGAACTGGCAGTTAAGAAAATCGACGACTCTATTGATCATGTTTCCAGTTTGTGCTCTTGTTTATATTTTTATATTTGTTTTGCAGATTTTTTTGCCCACGTTCCCTATCGACCTTTAATCGTAATATGTTAACCCCTCATTAACCCTTTTTGCGGATATCAGCACTAAGAGTAATACGCCTAACCCCTAGTGGTATATTTTCTCTCCGATGCAAATCCGAGAGCCACTTATCGACTATTTATACCCTTAAAAACCCCACTTTAACCCTTTTTTGAAGTATGAGTTGAGAAAAAGATTTACAACGCGTGTGACCCCAATTTTGTTATCGAGAATCGTGATTCCGGCCCACGAGGTGAACATAAATCAAATCGTTGTGGAATCTTAACCCCACCTTAACCCCGGTTACAAGAGAATCAGCTTGTGTAAAGTCTGATGAAATCCTAATTACCGATTCAACCTGCAATAAGAACCCCAGAGTTAGTTAACGACCTTACTATTATTATTAACCCTACCTTAACCCCGTTTGTAAAATGTATTAGTATAGCTTAGTGAACCCGCTATCCCTTTCGAACTTGAAATTTCGACTCAGCCACCGATTTTCGAACCTGTCACTAACCTTTAACCCCGATTTAACCCTTCCATTGAATAATTACCGACCGAAGATTTATTATAACCCTTGCTACCGTTAGTAAAACGCCGGGTAAGACATACGCATCCGTTTACAGCCTTTATTATTATTATTTTTAAGCCCGACTTAACCCTTTTGTCTTTCGTATTAATAATTAATTTCCAATAATTTAATGTTTCTTTAATTTTAATCTTGAAGTATTTTTAGATCTTTATAATTGCATTTAATATGCATTGCATTAGGTAAATTAATATTTAGATAAGTTTGATAATTCATTATATAGTTTGCTTTGATAAAATATCACCGTAATAAGATTGCTTCAATAGAAAATTGAAATTGACGATATTATTTTCGACTCTATCCTGGAATGTTTACATTGAGCTTTTCGACCCATAATAACACTGCGAACGTGAACACAACGGCAAGCATTCGCATACCTTAGAATCATTATCAGCGAATTTTCGATCTATAATAACAGGAATAATTGGAAACATTAAATTAAAGACGGGAAATATTATTTAGTGTCCTCAACTCAATCTGAGGACCTACTAACAGTGATTCTGAACACAGTCTCCCTTATTGATAAATATTACTTTGAATTACGAGTAATACTTATATTCTAGGTTGAGCTTTATTATTTTATATTCTTAGTGAGAAATTAAATTCCCCTTTAACCCTAAGCGAGTTAACCCCTAGGCTAAATAAACTATATAGAGTTAATTATAATAACATATATTATTTTCGACACATTGTTTGACCGGTCTAGTAATCCCTCTTACCCTACATTGACTTTTTTTTATTTTTTTGGTAACGCCGTTAACGCCCCTTGACCCTAAAGTGTGACGCGTAGCCCTTATAAAATATTTTCCGTAATATATACCCTTTTTCCTTTTTTTCTTTCGACCTTTTATTTCGGCCTTTCACCCAAAATAATAACCCTACCGACTTCTATTCTATTGGCGTGGAAATTATATATCCCTTTAACCCTAATCAATTATACCCAACCATTAATACCGCTTTACCGACATTTTCTCTTACTTATTTCGATCTTCGACCCAACGTAATAACCCTACCAGCTACTACCCCTACGATATTAACAGTAACCCTTGAGAAACTTAGGTAACCCTTACCAATAACCTCCAAGGAAATATTGATTTTGTATAGCAGAGTTAATATTACCATCCTAATCAATATCAGAGTTATTAGACATTATTTATTTGTATATCGAATTATAAATAATTGTTCGTCTATTCTATTAATTATTATTATTTATTATTGGGACAACACATCAGTGAGTCCGACTTGTTATAACATTAAGATATCAGCACATTAGAGAGTCCATAGAGTTTCATCCAATTCTGACGATGCAAATATTAGTGCCCTGATATATCTATCGTAGAATACAATTTTTATTATTTACCCGTAGATTTCTTCCTATCGTTTCTTGCTATATTCTCTATATCTCCGAGTGTCTCACTATCCAGTTTCATCCAATTCTGACGATCCAGAGGCTAGGCATGTGATGTATGCTGTGTGCAATGTATCCATTGCGATGAACCTTGTATAAATCTTCCTATCATTGTTGTATTTAAAGTGTATGACATTTTGTAATTGTGTTTTGTGTAATAGCTGCAATAGGTATATATTGACAGTACAAAGTTTGAACTTACTATAGGGATGGCTGTGGGTGAGGGGGTGGTGGGGGGCGGGTCCAGGGGCGCAGCCCCTGGTGGGGGCGAAGGGGGCGAAGCCCCTTCCGGGGGGTTCGGGAGGCGGAGCCCCCTGACCAAAGACGGAAAGTAACGTAAAGTGTAACAGTGAAATTTGTAATTAGATTGTGGTTAGCAGGGAGAAATGAAAAAGTTGTACGTATGTGAATGAGGAGTAGTGGGTGTAACTTGGAAGACATCTCGTCGGAGCATTATTTCTTGATGGTACTAATTAACAGTATTATTACATTTTAGATAAGTTTTATATATTTTTCAACATTTTATTTGTATAAATGTGTCTTTGCAGCGCCATCTGCAATTCATCAACTTTTATGATTTTCAGCATTAAAAGCATTACTGGTTAATGCTAGTCGATAGTATATTGATATATTATCAGAGTTTTATATATTTTTCAACTTTTTAATTGTATAAATTTGTCATTGCAGCGCCACCTACAATTTATTAATTTAGATAATTTTTATTAATTTTAACGTTTTTTATTAATAAAAGTATTTCTTGATGGTACTAATTAACAGTATTATTACATTTTAGATAAGTTTTATATATTTTTCAACATTTTATTTGTATAAATGTGTCTTTGCAACGCCATCTGCAATTCATCAATTTTTTTTGATTTTCAGCATTAAAAGCATTACTGGTTAATGCTAGTCGATAGTATATTGAAATATTATCAGAGTTTAGTATATTTTTCAACATTTTATTCCTAAATTTGTCTTTGTAGCGCCACCTACAATTTATTAATTTAGATGATTTTTATTAATTTTAACGTTTTTTATTAATACAATTATTTCTTGATGGTACTAATGAACACACAGAGAAAACTGGAGTGTCAAACTTTGAGTGTCAAAATGTAGATAGTCAGTCTGAACTTCTAGATAGTACAACACTCTTTCCGAAATCTTTTCTTTTTGGTCAGGGAGACACTCATTTGATATTCTGCTTAACTGTTACCAGAGTGTCAGAATCACTATAAAGAGTGTCGATTGGTGTAATACGCGCCAAAATTGTAAAGTCACGTGGGTTCGCCTATTTTTCCTCCAATATCACCAGCGTGGACTCTAACCTCATTGCCGGTTTCTTGTCCTTTACGTGTGAAAGTTCACAAGGGTTATTTTCGCCAACTAATTGGTAAGTACATACCTATTTCACTTGCTATAATAACGTAATAATTGTGACAGCTTAAATGAAATATTTTTGAGGTAGATTTCGTTATTATTCTATCAATTATGTTTTAACTAATATAGATTTGTTTAAAAGGAAAGAGAATGGCTGACAAAAATACGTTTTTGAAGATTATGGAAAGCTGGCAATGTGGAGAGACGATAATCAACATATTTCGAGGTATTTTTAGAAATACTATTTTATTCTTGAAGCTTCTTTTGCGTAAAAACATGTGTAGCTGTAATTGCCTATAATAACTTCAAATTTTATTAGTAATAGGTGCAATCTAACCGTGTTTTTCCTTACAGTGCTTATATCACTTCATCTGTACACTTTTATATAAGATTGTTTTTGAATACTTTCGAGAGAATATTTTTTGCATTTAGAATATTTAAAAAAATCTTTGTTTTTAACGCAGCGTGGTTATAGGGTGACATTAAACTGTAATTTTTGAATTTTTGAATTTTCGAATATTCTAAACAAAAAGTTTTGAACTTTGGAAAGTTTTGAGTTCGAAAAGTTCATTTCAGAAATTTTTTAAATTTAAAATGAAGCAATGGAAAATTCTATACATCAGACTTTTTATCCCATAGGGACTTTGAGTAATAACTTTGATTAAGTTATCGTTTTGCACATAGAGTACTATTCAATTTCAGATAACGAGATCGACGATGAGTCTTTTCTACTTTTAAGTGATCAAGACATTCGTGATATGATTCCACTAGCAGGGCCACGTACTAAATTTGTAAAAAATTATGCAGCTCATTTGCAATCGGTATGCTATGTATTTTCTTTGAAAATAATGAGCTTCAAACTAAAGAAGGGATATGAATAGTAATTACCTTAATCAATTTATTTGGTAATATTCCTAAATCTATTTCCTTTCTTTTTTCAAGAATAAGGACTCTGCAGGAAAATCTTTTATTCCATCAAGTACTGTAAACACGCAAGCCATTGAACCAAATCAGTGTAAGAAATTTGTATAACTTATTACACAAATATTTGTTTCATATATATATATTTATTTATTTATTTAATTTTTTTCTCGACATTAATTAGAGATTTTTCTTGGAAATAGGGATTCCAGCAATAATTTCTCCTGACGATGGTCAATTACTATTATCTACCGATGTCGAGGTAGAAGAAGTTCCTCCTGCTGCTAAGAAGTCGAAACTAAGTAATTGCAAGCATCAAGAAACCCATGAGAACATTGTACAATTGAGTACAAGGGCCAAAAATACTGAATATACTCTACAAAACTCGTCAGATTTCCAAGAAACTGCACTGTTTCCGAATGTATGTAAAGTATCTTATTCGAGATATATGATTGATTATATTTCCCATATTTTTCATAATTACAAGTTTCAAGTTTGAAAACTATTGACAGGGTTTGAAAACTTATCTTGCCACAAATTACGAGGGTCGTCTTGCTTTAAAGTCTGGACAACATTTAAACAAATCATCTCGGATGCACTTAGTACGATCTGTTGTCGAATACCTATTTCAGAATTATTCACATGCAAATGTGTAAGTTATATGTTTATTTATTTTAATTTATTTTTAATTTATTTTTAATTTATTTTTAATTTATAATTTAATTTTAAAGACTTCAATTCAAAACTTTGTTAAATTTCAATGGTAGAATTTTTTACATTTTAATCTGCGCCAAGAGAAATGGTGAAGTGATTAGACGTATTTGATTTAAACTACATCCTTGATATACAAGGATTAGTAGACCTTACTAACAATAATTCTTTACAGGATTAGAAAAGATATCTTTTTAAAAGCGGCAGAAGAAATTGTTCAGGCTTATCCTGATGAAAGGACATCAGTGTATTTCGTTCCAGCAAAGCCAAAAACTAGAAGTAATAGCCGAACATATAATGAAGGAAAGCTGTGGAATCGATATCACACCGTGCAAAGAGCACTAGGTGATTACAGTGAATTCGACGACGAACTTGATTGTGACGAGGACGTACGCGGTATGATTTTAAATAATAATGTATTAAGCTGAACTCATGAATAGTCGATATTACTTATTGTGAGATCTCATATTATAAGTTTTAATCTTTTAAATAGTATCCAATTGGAAGATTTATCGGAAGAAAAAAATAACATTTTCATTTTTGCAGATTCTGATGTCATTGTGCAAACTCCACAATCTACAGCGGCCTTCCAGTATTTACGGAATAACGTGGGTACTTATGAAGAACAGGCAGATAATTGGAGACAGTGTTTACGAGAACGTGTAGCTTACCTAGAAGCTCATTCTATATATGAATATTTACTTCTCTTTCCTGCATTGAGAGTTCAATACGGCCATAAATTGTTATTACAAGATTTCAATGACAATTACCCAGAAAAGAAAAATGCTTTATATTCTGTTTGGCCACATCTGGCATTAGCGATTTTAAAAATCGCTGTTGGAAAAGGAGATTTGTATGAAAGTGTACTGGAAGACGTGAACGGTATGTAAATTTCTTATTTTGTACTGTTTTAAAATTTAAATTTACATAAAATTTCTTTTAAAATGATTGAAATGAACCCTGAAATTAAAATTCCTTAATGAAGTTCGAAATATGTAATAAGTACTTGAAGTAGTAATTGGTCAAATCCTCAATTCTTGATTTAAAATGTAATCCGCTGCAATTGTTTCAATTTTCTACATGCAGATGCTGTTGTGATAAAGTATTTGCCGCAACTCTTTAATCCAGGTACAGTTCGTAACAAAACCAAAAATAACAATTTCAGACCAACGACTATCGAGCTAGTAGAGTCAGTTTTTCTTCATGTCAGTGTGAGTAATGATTTCCAAATGGATCATTTAATTTGTCTTATTTTTCAATTCTTTTTTTCTTTTGTGCGTTTTTTTTAATATTCTAATAAAATATATTATTTTAATTTATAGGATTTAGTCGACCTTGAGAGTACAATTAACCAGAGGAGGAATAAAGTTTCTGAGCGTGGAGATTCGCTACGACCATTCATTTTAGCTGTTGGAAATGAAATCGAAAAGATTGATGCTATATACGTTTACGTTGATAACGTAAGGTACCTAATGGAGAGTCCTTTACAAGCATTAGATGTTTGTTTTAAACTATATCAAGCTTTGAACGCTGAATACCCTGCTACCGGTCTTCAGCTGTGGAACTTTATTCAACGCTACGTCTACAATATTCACACTACTGCAGATGTAGGAAGCTCTTCACAAGACGAGGTAGCAGTTGATTTATGTATTGTGGAGCCGGTTTTGAGGTAAGTTTTCCGAATTTCAGATTTTCTGTTATCCAATCATACTTAAAAGGGAGTCATCGTGCCTCAAATGGTATCGTCATTGTCTTATGTTCCAACACTGTAGCCTTGGCAGACACGCTGGGACTGGGTTCAATTTCCATGGCAAGTAGCAGTGCTAGACGCATTTGCTAAAAGCTTCGCTACTTTCCCTTGAAAAAACAGCCTACAGACTCATACTATAGATACCCTAAAAATTATGTTTACCCTGCAAGAAGTCGCAAATAACCCTGGCAGTTGATGCGACTATAAAAAAAGACTAAAAGAAAATTATACATAATTTATTGATTGTACGTTTTTTTCTAGAAAACATTTGTGGGACGGGACATGTATGCAGAAATGTACGAAGCGCAAATTCACGAAGACTGTCCATAAAAGGAGATTAGACGAATTAAACGCTACCAGTCCAAAGCCAGGTGCAAGCCATCACAAGTAGCTCTTTAAGCATTTACTCGTCAATAGTATACTGATACTTGTTAAAAGCGCTCTTATTGAGAGTTTTATGTGTTCAATTTTTAGTAACAATTTTCACGTTCTGAAATACTGTATAAGATATTTATTTCTAATAATACTTCGAAAGCGAAAACGCATTATCATTTGTGCAAATTAGTTCTTATCGAGAATTTCATGTGTTAAATTTTACGTAACCATTAACTTTAACCATGATTTTAAATATAGTATAAGATATTTATTTACGATATTAATCTAAAAACGAAAATGCGTTGCCATTTGTGCAAAGTAGTTTGCACCTTATCTTTAAAAAATTTAATTACTCATTGGCGCGTATTCCATAACCTCACTGAGAACAGTGAGTATGAGTGTACCATATCGGGATGTGGAAGGAAGTTTCCTTCACTTAATTCTTTCAAACGCCATTTTAAACTTCAGCATAATTTATACTTTACATTAACCGGTAATCCTGCAGTCTTATCAAGAACCGATGACGCTATCGCTAGTACTTCTACTACCGTATCAATTACAGATTCGGTAAATACAAACGATTCGTCGGCTTGCACAGTAGTGGATGATAATGATAAAATCGTTGATGTTTCGTTGTCATCTTCTTCAAAAGATGATTTTTATGACCTTGTTGGTTTTCAAATGCAACGCATGATCACAAATTTTTACAGCAAACCATCAATTCCAAGAAATATGGTACAATGTATAATTGATGAAATTCATAATGTTATTATAATTCCGTTACAAATGATAGAAGATAAAGTTCAAAACATTTTAACTAAAAATTCTGTTTCTTTGGATGAAAAAAGTGAAATTTGTTCAATGTTTAATGTTTTTCCATTAGTTTTAGAACAAAATAGCACGGAATACTGGCGATTCAAAAATCTTAGAGAAGCTGGGGTTTACATTGATCCTGATTCTTATACAATTGGTGAAGAATTTGAGACCTCTAAAGGAAGGGAGTTACCGAAGAATCGATATGCTCAAGTTGTTCCGTTGAAAAAAGTTTTAAAATCATTTTTAGAAATTGAAGGCGTACTAGATTGCATTCTTCAGTATATGACCTCTTTAAATACAAACAGTACAGTCATTTCCAACATTGTGCAAGGTGACTTATGGAAAAAAACAATGCAACATTTTGAAGGAAAAATTTGTTTTCCTTTAGCACTGTATTTTGATGAATACGAGACAGGAAATAGTCTTGGTTCCCATGCCGGTATTCACAAGCTGGGGGCAGCGTACATTATAATGTTATGTATTCCAACTGAATTCAGGAGTAAATTGAAAAATATTTTTTTAGCTATGTTACTTCATCATGAAGATCACAAGAAATCAGGAAATAGGGTGGCGTTTGCAAAATTAATTGAAGAGTTTAAAGACTTGGCTACAAATGGAATTTTAATCGAAACTAAAAATACAAATGTTCGCATTTATTTTGTGCTCGCTGTGATAGAAGGCGATAACCAAGGTCTAAATATGATTTTAGGATATAGTGAGAGCTTTTCTGCTAATTATTATTGCAGATTGTGTAGAATAACTAAAGCTCGAGCACAGTACGCTACGCATATTCTGGATGGGGACTTGAGAACCGAAATCAATTACGATATTGATGTAGGAGACAATAATTTTCAAACCAGCGGTGTCAAAGAGAAGTGTGTCTTCAATGATGTTCCGTATTTCCATTGCGTGCGAAATATTGTTGCCGATATCATGCACGATGTTCTAGAAGGTGTTTTACCATATGAAACGGGATTAGTTTTTCATGAACTCATTTTAATCCAGAAAGTAATTGATTTTGACCATTTTAATTCAATCATTCGTAACTTCAATTACCAATTTGATTTGTGTACACCACGTTTAGTAACTAAAGAACAGTTGAAAAACAAATTTATCAAAATGTCAGCCGCTGAAATGCTCACTTTTTTTACTTATGCGCCCATCATGTTTGGTCGCTTAGTTCCAGAAAACAATAGATACTGGCAATTACTAATTCAAATGAGACGTATTTTATCTCTCATAACATCCCCTTCTTTTGATACTGACTGGTGTGATTATTTGGATAATCTCATTTCGGAACATCACGATGAATACATCGAACTGTTTGGGCCTTTGAAGCCGAAACATCACTTCATGCTTCATTATTCCAAAATTATAAAAATGATGGGTCCTCTGGAGCATATTCAAGCAATAAGGGGGGAAGCTAAGCACAGGGAAGGAAAATTGACTTCCAATTCTGTGTCGACAAGAGTCAATATCTGCAAAACGATCGCGATAAAGCAGCAGTTAATACTTTCCAATCGATTACTTCTGAACAAAGGGTTTGAATCTGATTTTTCCAGTGGCTGTTTGAAAGATTTAAGTAAGGAAACTGCCGATGCTTTGAGCAATTTGACAGAGTTTAGTCCAGAGGATTTTATTGCAGCCGATATGGTACAAATCTATAATACGAAATATAGATGTGATTTTGCCGTCAGAATTGACGGACACGATGAGCTTCCAATGTTTGCTCAAATTAAAGATATTTTAGTTTCTACAAACAATAATGATGTATTGTTTTGCTGCAATTATATCAAAACTGTATCGTTTTTTGAGCATTTCTTCGCTTATGAAGTTATAAGAACCTCCAAAGTAATTTTTGTGAAACAATCTGACTTGTTGAATCATCGCCCAGTTTTGGTATACGAGCGTTCAGGAAAGGTGTATGTTATCACAAAAAGTGCACTTTAATAAAATTATTAGTGTTTTCTACCATGTACGTTGCGTTTTATCTGTGAATCAATATAGATATTTTGATTTGAATTACTTTTTAATTATCTTTGACCTTTTAATTATCAATTGACATATTTTGTAAAGGCTACGATAGATGTAATAATTCTATTTGTCAGTTAAAATTGACTACCTCCGCAGTTGATTTTTAAACAATTATTTTCAAAATAAATTTGAAAGTAACACCATGTGATGGAAAGATAACCTGACGTCGGTAAAACTGAATTTATGAATAATCTGGAACTCTATTTAAAAACTGATAACTACCATTAATTTTCCATGCTAATTTCTCGTTCTTTATTCCTTTCCGTTTTTCTGGTAAATAAATTACGACGAAGTAAATAATTTTTTTTATAGAGTTACAGATTATTTCCTAATTCACTTATACTTACGTGAGGTGGCTCTTCCATTACACAGCCTTACTTTCAAATTAATTTTTTAATTAATTTTTCAAAAATTGGCTACCAGAGATAGTTTCTTTAACTATCAAAGATCGTTATTTATAACATCTAACGATGATATTCTGGGATATTCAGATTAACCCTCTGCGATAGTCAAGTTTTCCTCCTAGCATATTCAAATTGATCTTCCTCTATAGTCTATTTTTCCCTCTTCGATAATCTATTTTTCTCTCTGCGATGATCAACTTTTCCCTCTAAAGTATTCAAGTTGACCATCTTATTTTCACAATCCACAGGTAATAAGTTACACTATCTAGAAGGCTGTCCTATAGTTTAACCTCAAATATAGTCTGCTTCACCCTCCAAATGTTTAGGTTGACACTCCAGTTTTCTCAGTGGCAGTATTATTACATTTTAGATAAGTTTTATATATTTTTCAACATTTTATTTGTATAAATTTGTCTTTGCAGCGCCATCTACAATTCTACAATTTTTATGATTTTCAGCATTAAAAGCATTACTTGTTAATGCTAGTTGATATTATATTGATATATTAGCAGAGTTTATTATATTTTTCAACATTTTATTCCTAAATTTGTCTTTGCAACTCAACCTACAATTTATCAATTTTCATTATTTTTATTAATTTTAATGTTTTTATTTATTATTAGAAGTATTGCCGGTTGGTGCTAGTTAACTGTGATTTTATAAATATTAATCGGTTAATACTTTTATGTTTCATTGAATGGTGGTTACACTGGGTCTAGGGGTGCATAGTGTGGTGGGGGTGAAGGGTGCAAAGCCTTTTTCGGGGTGGTTCAGGAGGCGGAGTCCAACGATTAAGAGAGCATAGGGTGCGTGTGGCGGAAATCGATAGTATTTTCTATTATTTGCATTCCTGTTGATTTGAATTGCAATTAAATGTATATGAGTGACTGCTGCTATTTAAATAACGAAATAAGAATTCTTAAAATTTATTAACGCCCCTTGCGACTCAGTAGTCGTGGAAGACATCAATGCTTGAGAGTGTTGTTTTTGTACTGTTGTTGCGTGCGCATTGTCGCCTCGTACTCTTGCAGTAAATATGTGAAATTGAAAATGGTTATTATTTTATGAATAAACTTTAATATATGTAATTTGTTAAATAATAATATATTATCCATTACACGAAATGTCAATGTAGTTCATTATTTGTGTGTTTGCGCGTGCGTGTGTGATTTTTTTGAATGAAGTTACAGCACATTATATGTATAGTGACGGGTAAACATATGCTGAGATGACGCCATTGTTATGTGTGCTGTACGCCATTTTGAAAGGAGGATATCGTGGGTGGCTCATACAGCATAATTGGTAGGAGGGACTGTACGCCCATGACGAGATAAAAGAGTAGTGTGTGCTGGCGGTGGCGGCGGCGCCGGCCGACCGGTTGCATAATAAATCACAAAATAAGATGACGAACAATGCTTTTTCTTATTTTAAGGGCGTAGTCGTTGTCCGTTGTACGTCCTATTACGTCCATTCTATTTTCCTTTTTACGCAATTACTTTCAGCGCGCATGTTCTCAATTTGTATTTTTGTACATTTAATAATACTTTTTTTTCTTATTTTTTCAAATAAATATTTGCAGGTTATGTTATATTTTTAATAAAACTAGATTTATCCCATACGAGACAACAACCATTATCTATTCTTCTTCTTTCATATTTAAATATGCGAAATGGGAATTTGATTTTATAAATTTCATTTTTGTATTTATTTAAAATAAAATTAATGTATATTCTCTCCGTTTATTAACTTCAGTTAACTTGCTAATATTTGCGCTTAATTTTGATATAAAAGATTAGTTTTATTTCAATTATCAATGTATTTTTCCTAAAAATGTCTGCTCCCTCTTTTATTCACGAACTTAAATTACTATTCGTAAATTGTTTTATTTAATAATATTACATAACAATTCATTGCAAATTAATAACTATTATTTGTAATTACAATTTTCATAATATGCGCTGACGCTTTTTCTATTGGTGGTACTTGTGCTGTTACACAAGTGGTCACGTCCAAAGTACAATAAGGTAATAAAAGAGAAAGAGACACACATACCTTTGTCGGACTCTTTCTTTTGCACTGTTTTGATTTGCGTAACCACTCACAGGGGAAATTCGCGCGCCGCTTACATAATCAATCAGAGTGGACGCATCCTGATTTAAATGCGGCGTTGTCGCGACGACCACCAACGCACCAACGAAGTTCTGTTCTTTTAGTCTTTCTTTACGTTGCTGACCTCCGCTGAGTAGACATCGTGGAGGAATTGTAAGTTTTAATAATCATTACTTGTACTTGTATTTGTACTTGTACTTGTATTTATTGCATTACCTTTTGCAATAAATAAATTCATTACGAGAATTATACAATTAAAGATTGGAATTGCTCTTGTGATGAATTTATTTATTACAAAAAATAATGCAATAGATACAAGTAATATTGTCTAATATTACTTTCTCTATTTTTTTCTATTTCAGCAAACATTAATTACAATTAATCTTTACAGCCTATCTATCAATCGTGTGGTGTACTAATAACGACAAAAAAGACAATATATAAGGGTAAAAATAATATTAAAAGAAAATAATTGTAACAATTGGGAGGATAATGCACTACCACGAGGCAATGGCGGACATTATCCTTTCCGTTGTTACAATTCTTTTCTTTTACTATTATTTTACCCTTATATATTCAGGGTTGCCACAAGTCAGGGAAGTCAGGGAAAAGTCAGGGAATTTAAGGTTTAGTCAGGGAATCGCTGTGGCCAGATCGTGCGTTACTGCGTTTCACTGTGCCGCGGTCAGTTTTTTCAACTCTTCTTCCTTCTTGCTCGGTTAACTCGCCGCAGCAGACACAGGCTAGCAAAAGTGTTCTCAGATCGTGGAACTGACTGAAATATGTAACATTTTTTATGAAATGTCGTTTTCGAATCCCAAATGCGAATAAAAGGTGTCATTGTTTAAAAAAAAATCATGCCTAAATTTGGATACGAAATTACATCATGAGATTTCTCTGCTATAAAGTAAAGTTGAAGACTGTTTCGTTTGAATAAAATGCTTCGAAACAAATTTTGTTTAAATAATAGTTTTGTCGATAAATATTACGGAAATGCTTGTTAAAATCAACATTTTGAAGAAAATTGCTTATTTTATTAATTTTACTGGCATTTTGGTAATGATTATCAGCAAATGTATTATACTTTCCAAAAAGCGGTGAATTGTATTAAAATATCTACTAAATTTGCAAAAATTTTGTGCTATAACTATTTAAAATTGTTGACTCAGTAAAATTATGTATGTTTTTCCTGACTCCACGCAAAAAAGCGCAAAAGACACGCCAATTCATTATTTATGGAATATTTAATTTAAATTTAAATTATTTAATAATAACTTAAATTATTTGATTTCATATATTTTGAAAAATATTTGCCCAAAAAAAATACCTGAAAAATTTTGTTAAATTTTTAGAATGATTTAGACACTTGAAATATGATTTTGCATTAACATTTGAAAGTCAATAAATGTTAATAATTAAAAAAATATATATCGATTTAAACTTTGTGTACCTTTTAAATCTATTATTGTAATATAAAAATTATGCATAAAATTGTGTTTTACAATAAATATGAGGTTCAAGTTTAAAATAAATATTGTGTTTTTGTTGTATATGCAGAAACTCTTAATTTGAAAATTCAAAAACTCTATAGAAAGGAAAAAAATTAGCTTTTTAGGAAATGTATTGAAGTATTTAAGAGCTAGGTATTTTCTGCTCAAAATTTGCGAAATGATAAAGACGATAAAAAAGGACGTAGATAGACTACTGCGGTTTCGAAATTAAAAAAACTTGAATTAAAAAAAAAATATGTATCAGAAAATTTCGTTTCTTTGTCAAAACCAAAAGTAGTCTATCTATGACCGTTTTTATCTTCTTTACCATTTTCAAAATTTTGGAAACAAAAGTTGATGCATGTGCATGTATACATATTTTCTGTACGTTTCCCTTAGCATCCAGTGAAATCTATCAGATACGAAAAAAATCAAGTTTGGTAGATTTCACTGGAAGTTAAGTGGAGTCTACAAAAAAACTGTTCATTGCACCAGATTTCTGGTAATATATCTACTCAAAATTGAATTTGTAAAAATAAGTATTGAACTTCCTGTAAATTTTACTAAAATTTTTTCTGATGTGCAACTTATAAATTCGCTAAGGAATGCCTGTTAAACTAATAAAATAAGAAATTTTCTTCAAAATGTTAATTTTAACAGGGATTTCCGTAATTTTTATCGATAAAACTATCATTCAAAAAAGTGCGTTAAATAATTAATAATTTTGCTTCATACCAAAGAAATTTCAGTTTTATTTTGTATGCATATTTAAATATAGTGTATATGTATATATTTATTAAATATTTTAACCCTTTATTTACACTAATATATTGACAAAATATAATAAACTATATATTAAAAAATTTGTTTCGAAACACTTTATTTGAACGAAATATTCTTCAACTTTCCTTCACAGCAGAGAAATCTTATGATGTAATTTCGTATCCAAATTTAGGCATGATTGTTTTTCAAACAATGAAACCTTTTATTCGCACTTGGGATTCGAAAACGACATTTCCTAAAAAATGTTACATATTTCAAAAACTTTAAAGAATATTTTATTGGAATTTAATGTTTTTTCATGTTGCTTTCTATCAAAAAAATCTTATTGTCTAATTTTGTGTGTAAATTTAAATACAATTTATGTTTTTTATATTTATAACATTTTAATATAAAGTATTTTAGGCATAATTTTTTATTTGAAATAGTTTATTTACAATACTAAAAAATATATAAATCTATATTTTGTTTTGAAGCTTTTAACATTTATTGAACTATACATTGTACTGAACATTTTTTTTCTCAAGTGTTTAAATCATCCTAAAATTCGAAAAAAATCTTTTAGATATTCATTTTAGGTGACGGTTTTTTAAAACATCTAAAAAAGGAGGGTAATTTCTTAAATTATCTATTTAGTCATTTTAAATATGTCTTCTGCTTCGCGCCACGTTTGAACAAAGTTTGATTGTGTGCAGATCCACACGGGTCAGTGGTGAGGCCGAAAACGTCCACGTTCTGCGTATACTCGCGTGGTTTCACATTCTTACGGCTAAGTGACAGTAAGTGCTCCTCTTGCTAGGCAAACATGGTTCGGCCTTTGCTTCTGGAATAGTGATGTGCCGATACCGCCATTTTTTGGTCACTGGTAATTTCTTACCGTAATTCGGTAAATAGGCAGTAAAACTGGTAATTCGTTATTTACTCTGTTATTGGCGAAAATTTTTGAAGGATGACGTGCTAGAATACTTTTTTTCAAAAGAAAAGTAGCTATAATAAGAATAAATGTCTGTAAAGTAATTTGGAAGTAAGAACAACGAAACTTTATTACTCTATTCTGTCAAATTGATTTTGCAGAACAAGCATGTATAAACTAATTATGAAATGAGAACTTTAAAAAAAAAAAAATATTACATAAACTTTTATTGTAACTTATATAGGAAATTCCTTTGCAAATCGTACGGATTTCAAAAAAAGAAGATTGTTCACATTTTTAAAAGTCTTAAATTTTTTTCTGTGGCATCTTTTTATTAATTTAATCGACACATATATCAGGATTTTCGAAAGAAAATTTTTTTTGAGAGATATATTAATTTAAACTTTTGATAAAATTGGACAAAATGCTAAAGTCTCTTGTGCTTAAAATTCATTATCTCCGGTTGAAATAATTAAATCGATTTCGGGTTTGTTTCATTTTTTAGCTTATTACGTTAGGTTTCAGATAAATATTTTTATAATTTTTATTTTGTTAATTAACTACAGATATTGGTAGTTTAATTGTTTAAGCAATTTTCGCATGTTTGCCCCCTCAGTGAAAAAATGTGGAAAAAGAAGTATCATATGCGCTATGTCACAATGTAACTAGCGCATATTTAATAAAAGTGGAGACTCAATTAGATCGGAAGATGTTAAATATTTTTTCACTGAGGGGTCAAACATGCGAAAATTGTTTAAACAATGAAACTACTAATATGTAAGATTGATCTCTTTAAGTTGACCCCGCTGTGATTGATATAACCAAAAAGTTATAAATTTCCTATGATGCCATTTTTTATGTTTAACGTTCGATGGCAACATGCAAGTTATGGCATACCAGTTCGTTTCCTTTTAAGTTTTGATAAAAAATAAATAAATAGAAATACGTTGTTTCTATCTTACCTTCTCTTATTTAACATCCTCTCTGTTGAAAAATAACAGGGAAAAACACGCAAATATTATATAATAGGAACATAGTTCCACCGAGATGAGTCCTCTTACAATAGATTTTGGTCAGGGAAATCAGCTTGAAAAGTCAGGGAAAAGTCAGGGAAAAGTCAGGGAAATTAGGATACTGAAACTTGTGGCAACCCTGATATTGTCTTCTTTGTCGTTATTAGTATACCACGAGATTGATAGATAGGCGGCTGCTGTTAAGATTAATTTTAATTAATATTATCATACATTATCGATGTATTTTTTAAAGATTGCAGTGATATATTAGATGCTTATTTTCTAAATTGCCAACATCTCCTTTTTTTCATTTTTCGTAATCTGATAATATCATAGCAATCTTTAAAAAATACATCAATAATGTATGATAATATTAATTAAAATTAATTTCTAAAGACGTTCTCATGTATATTTATTACAAAAAAATAAAATATACAAGTGAAATAATAATAAAATAAAGTAGTGGTATTTATTCAAACAATATGAGGTTAATGCATTACCACGAGGCAATGGCGGCATGCATCACAGCAATCTTTAATAAATACATCAATAATGTATGATGATATTAATTAAAATTAATCTTAACAGCAGCCGCCTATCTATCAATCTCGTGGTATACTAATAACGACAAAGAAGACAATATATAAGGGTAAAATAATAGTAAAAGAAAAGAATTGTAACAATTGGGAGGATAATGCACTACCACGAAGCAATGGCGGACATTATCCTTTCCGTTGTTACAATTCTTTTCTTTTACTATTATTTTACTCCTTATATTATATGCGCTGTGGGCTTTCTGTTAATAATTATATATAGGAGAATTTCGTTTTTTACAATCTGTACATCTTTATTGGCTTTTTTACAAATTATTTTGCATATGAACAAATTACATTATTACAGACGTAAATTTGCAATGTTTTCCCCTTTTTCTGAACACACGTTTTCTCTCTAAATTGATGATGGTGTTTGTGATGATTGTCGAGTAGTACTGCTATTACTTTACTATACTTTTTTTTTTTTTTAATAATTTGTCTTTGGGATGTACAATATGCTGTAACTGTGATGTGACTACCTTTCAATTTCGATATTGACAATAATTTCGGTATAATTGCCGTTGCCATCGTGGCCTACGAATACGGACCACAATAAACGTCAATGCGAAATGCTTTATTCCCATGTCGACTGTGCTACATGTTCCCCCTTTGTTATTATGTTACTATCATCTTTTATTGAATTTGAAGGTGGTTAATGTACATTAATAAACTTTTACTGGGTAACAGATTATTTTCTTAATGTTTTATTGATACAAAGAAGAAGGCTATTATTATCACTATCTCAAATATTATCAAAAATATATATCAATGCGCAATGTATGTGTTTACACGATATCTGATTTACGAAATTTTGAGATAATTTATTAATAATTTTTCTAACAGGCGGGGCAAATCTTCCCTGGACTTAATTTTTTTCATTTCTTCTTATTGCTCTTTTTCTTCTCCTCCTCCTCCTCCTCCTTATTCTATTTATGCTTTTCATGGTCTTGTTACGTATACCTTTATGTTCGAACACTGTCACAAAATTATAATATCCTTGCAGTCTTCTTCTTCTTCACCTCGACATAATTATACTTATGCTCTTCATTTTCTTTTCAGCTATACCTTGATGTTCAAACATTGCCACAACATTATAATATCCTTTCCGTCATCGTCTTCTTTTTCACCTGGACTTAATTATATTTATGTTCTTCATTTTCTTTTCGGCTGTACCTTTATGCTCAAACATTGTACACATTGTCATTAATGCTCTTTTTGTACCATTGCCGTCGCCGCCACCATCGCCACCATCGCCATTACTGTTTCATTAATTAATTGCAACAAAATTATTGGGTGGGTGGATCTTGTTATCCCTCCCTTCTTTGCCAGGTATTGGCGGCGGTGCGGATGGTGGCGATGGTGGCGCCGACGGCAATGGTACAAAAAGAGCATTAATGACAATGTGTACAATGTTTGAGCATAAAGGTACAGCCGAAAAGAAAATGAAGAACATAAATATAATTAAGTCCAGGTGAAGAAGAAGACGATGATGGAAAGGATATTATAATGTTGTGGCAATGTTTGAATATCAAGGTATAGATGAAAACGTGAGAGGAGTCTAGTGGTGATATAAGTACATATGTTAAGTGGAGACGACACCATCACACCACCACCGTTTTTATTTTATGGTTATAATTATTTTAAGGTGGTGGTGCTGATTGTGATTATGGCGACTAAGATATAAATTTTGTGACTATGTTCGAACATGAAGGTGTAGATGAAAAATATGGAGGAGAAAAGCAATCACTACTATTCTTATTGAGAATGTTGCTGTTACATAGTATTATGAGGGCAATAACGTACGGTTTATTGTTCTCCAGTCTTGATCATGTGCTTTGTTGGTGTAGTCCACTGTGGTGGTGACGGTGGCGTTACTTTTTTGCCTTCATTTTTACCTTCATTTTTACCTTCATTTTTACGAATGTCGTCGTCGTCGTCGTCGTCGTCGTCGTCGTCGTCGTTGACGACGAATAATTTTCCATTTTGTATAATAAACATTATTAATTTTACAATTCATTGAAAATCTTTTTATTGTAGTAATGATTTCAGTTTTGTATTATTTTTGGCTACATCATATCGTCAGCAGTGTTGACAAAAACAAAGCAACAAAACAACAAAACAACAAATAAGTAATAAACTGGAGGAGTAGTTGTGTTCTTATCATAGGTCACAGAAAATGGTCTGCAGTGCTTGCACAAAACCAATGATGTAAACAAATTCTGTTTTTTATTTCAATGCCGCTGAATCGTCAGTTTCCTTTTCTTTCAATTATCTTTAAAGTAAACTCTCACTTTTGTATTTTCATAATACGGTATTATTTTTAAGCGGTGGGTGGGTGTGTCTGTGTGCGTAACGCGTATTGTAACGTGCTTTGTAACGTGTAAAACAAAACTATTAACTTTACACCAATAAAGAACATTTAAATTAATATTCATTTATTACGTGACTAATTTATTTATTAACTTTCGCTACTTTCCAACGTCGTGCGGTTTTAAGTTTTATTCGGAATTTTACATTCGTTATTTTACTGCAATACTTCTTAATTCATGTGTATTGGCAGTAAACGCGTTCATTATATTATTTTTTTTCTTTCACTTTCAACCACCGAACTATAAATGACGACTGAATTCTCTTAACAACTACTTGTCACAAGAAAATACCATAATTTATTTAATAATATTATATATATACATTTATATATGTACATACATACATACATAAATATATGCATATATGTATTCATAATGAGTAATTGGAATTTAATATTTCTGCCGTTCTTCTTCACGTTGTTGCTGCTGCTGCTGCTGTTTATTTTGTTGTTGATGTTGTTGTTGTTGTTGCTGCTGCTGCTGCAGCAGCACTACCACCTTTTTGCCAATTGTATAAATCTTTCAACATTTCATTAAATTTGTTGAGCAGAGGAAAATTTATAATAAGAAGAAGAATAAGAAGAACAATATTCATTATTTTACAATTATATTTGTAAATATGGGGTACGGAGAGAGATTAAATAAGGATGACGAGTAGGAGAAGAGCAAGATTGTTGAAGAATTGTGACAGTAGAAGATTTGAAATGACATGGAGTTTTTTACGATCATTTATTATGTGTGAGGACATAACAATTTTCATGAAAATTTAATATATCTGAGTTAAGAGGAAGTGATGAAGAATTATTATTCGAAGATCGAAAATAAGGATAAGCCTTTTATGAGTTATTAACAAATGATAGGAATATAACAGTATTTATGACAAGTTTAATAGTGTTAACAATACTAATAATAATAACGACAATATTAATAATATTAATAATATTAATTATTAATGATGAAGCGATGGAGATTCATGAGAGAAGAAGATTTTCAAACATTATCATTCGGTGCTGCAAGTTTCAATGCTATGTGGACTTGTTCAACAATAAAATAGTATCATTATTACTATTATTATTGACAAATTGATTTTCTGACTTTTTCGGTGTGTTGTGTTTCCATTACGTTATTCTACTTACTGCAATTAATATTGAAATATACAACGCAAATATTGATAATGGATGAAAGTGCTTTCTTCATAAAACAAATAAACAAGTAAAGAAACAAACAAATAAATTAATAAATAAGTAAATAAAGAAATAAAGAAAGGAAGAAAGAAAGAAATAAAGAAAGAAACAAAGAAATTGTACTATTTCAATTGAAAACGGATGCGTTTGTGGTTTTAATTAAGGAAAAAAATAGTTTCGGAACAATTTTTATCCTTCTCTTTTTCCGTGCAATGTTGCGTAACAATAATTGAAATGTGTGGAAAGTAGACAAGTTACAATTATCATTATCATTATTACAAGCCACAAAATAACAAGTTTACGGTTTACTGAAATAACAATCAGGATTGTATATGAAATACATGTTTTAACTTTTTTTTATACAAAATCAATACATTATTTATAAAATGTGCGGAAAGATGATTATTGTTTCCTTTTCATTTTTTATATAGATATTTTTTGTTTCCGTTGTTGTTGTTTTTTACATTATCAATTATTATTTTTATCAAAAGCTTTAATGCTATTTGCTTTCTTCATTACTGCTTTCGATATTGTTCCAAATTATTGTAGGAGTACATTAATTATAGCATTATTTGGCATCTTTAACATTATTGCAGTTAAGCAATACTTTGCATATTGCAATTCAATTACAAATTTAATTTAATTTCATTTTCTTTTTCATATTAAATACATGTCCTTTATAGACTACTACTACTGCTAGTAGTAGTAGTAGTAGTAGTAGTAGTAGTAGTAGTAGTAGTAGTAGTAGCAGTGGTAGTGGTGGAGGTTGCAGTTGAGGTAGTACTTAAACAACCATTTTTCTCTGCATATATATTAAATATTAATCAATTGCAGTGATTTTCATTTACTTTTATTTTTATATTTCTAATACTTTCTTTTCAATCAACGTACAAAAAAAAGTTTTCATAATGATCTATGCTTCTTTTTTAACGGCGTTAATTTGCAACACGGCTAAATGAATAGGGTTTTTTAACATTATTTTTTAATTGACCGCGACGACGATTGATTCATCTGTTACCTTACGACGTAGCGGAATGGAAATACACAAATTAAGTATGTATAGTTGGGGGGGGGGGGGGCGGGTAGTGGTAGCTATAACAATAACAATATTGTTAATGACTGTGGAATTAGTGCTATTGTCAGTAGTATTGTAATACGATACCCATTTTCCTGGCAATGTTCCTTTCTTATTTTCATAAATTGTGTATTTTATCCTTATTTAATGACTCCAATTGTGGAGACCATTATCTGCATGAAGGAGGATTCTTTCCTAAAGAAGATTTTTCTTCCTTTTTTAAATACATATCTTGTAGTATTATACATTGCGTATTGTGATTTTATGATGAATTTTTGAGTGTTACGCCTTTTTATTTAGTATTACGATAATGACAATAATAATACCAATAGTAATAATAATAACAGTAACAATCATGTATATAATACTTGTTATGGTTATTTTACAAACATAATTATCATTACAATTACACTTTTTGTGCATTACATTTCTTTTGTTCGCGCGATGGTAGATGTTTTTAATTGTGTTAATTATCATGTTGCTCTCTTTTTTCATTAGGGCAAAGAAGGAAAAAATGTATTCCACGAGTTCTCGATCTGGTGTTGGAGATGACGATCTACAACGGTTTCGTTTACCCTATACTCGCATTTTCGAGCGTAATTCTTTCGATTACTCTTTACCGGATCTTGATTCTATTGAGGTTTTCTCAACACAATCGACTTTTCTTTTCAATTTTCGTGGCAATTTTAGAATTAATTTGCGAAAAGTATATTGGGAATCTTATAACCCTAGTCACGTTGGTAGATTTTTATTCGATAAAGATGTTCCGGTATCAACATATACTTTTTTTCAATGGAGATCGGGTATGAGCCAAGATGGTGTACCCCTTGATATTACAGTTGCATTTGATAAATGTAAAAGACGTGAAACGAATCCAGCTATTCCAATGATATTTCAAAGGGATGTTCTTTTGAAATCGTTGGATTTCATTCGAAAATACGAGAATACATTAGGGACATGTAGCGTCGCGGATACGGGCGAAGTAATAAGGAATTCGGAAACGGTTTACGTTCTTCTCAAAGAACATGATGCGTTTTTTTTCGAAGTTGATTCCCGGTTAAAAGATTTTAAAGAGGAACATGAAATTGACAAGTTGTGGTTCGGTGGTTCCCGACACGGGATGCGTTTGCCTGGCACTAATATGCCTGAATTTGTTGACAGTTGGATACATCCGGTTAAACAGTTTGATTTGTTGCAGTTACACATTGCAACCGAAATGTCGTACTTAGGTCCTGATTTTGATATTAATACGAAAAAGGATATCAAGGAAGGGAGGAAAGAGATGGTTGGTAAAAATTGCATTCTCGCGTGTGAGTTTGATGCTTTTGATCAAATTGGAAAAATTGAACATTATCCGGTTTTTGGTATTGAAAAGTTTGGTTACATTCATGGGGCTATACCCTCTCTTGCGTCAGATGCTGTCGGTTGTCGTAATAGGCATCAAACTTTTCCTCATTTGTACAAAGCCGCTTCTGATATTAAAACGTATAATACTGATTATAAAGTTTATCCAAAGGAAGGTTCCACAGCTTGGGCAAGTTGTATTTCTGGTTGTTTTCGTTATAAGCCAAGAAAAAGTAATGTAGCTGTAACGGTAGAAGAAGCTACTAGTAGTATTACAACTGCAACTGCAACTGTAACTGCAACTGCAACTGCAAGTACTAGTAGTATTGCTAGTAAAATTTTTGACGTAATTGATCTTACTTTAGATGATGATGATGATAACGATAACGATAACGATAATAACTTGCCTGAAGCGGGAACTAGTACCAGTACTAGCTCTAAAAAAAGGTATCAAAAACCGGATTATAATCTCCTTATGTCGAAATTTGAAAAGGAACGCATGAAAACCGAACTTTTAAAACCTGCACGTCCTGTTCCTGGAATTTACAATAAAAAGGCTGAGACTATGGCTGAAATTTCCCAAGATGCTTATCTCAACGTCAATTATGGTCTTCACGAGAGTCTCGTTATTAATGCTGGAAGAGATCTTGATTGGAGAGGAAAAATTCGGAATTATTCTGACGTTGTTAAGACACGTTCAAAATTAAGGGTGGAAGTTATTTTTTCTTTAAAATCATACGGTGAGCTTTATGAATTTTTAAATATGAAGATTGATTGTCCCCAAATGAATTGGTTTACTAACAGCATTAAAAATTTCTTTTTCAATAAAAGTGCTTTTTATCCCCCACCTGGTTTGGTTTTGATTGGAAAATTTGACTCAGTTGTAAATTCAGTTTGGCCGTTGTACGTTGAGATTAGGTTATTGCAGCATATTAATTTCAATATTAATGCAATTAATGCTGCGAGAGAGACACCACTTCCTTCTCGTATGAAATACACTTCCAAATGTTGTTAATTTCCAATATCGCCAGAGTAATGAAAATGAAATATTATGGAGATCTGGGAACAACTCAGTTTACTAGTGTTCAAAAATAAATAGCTCTACACCAATTATTAAACAAAGAAGTAGTGAAGAGCTTCTTTTGAACCCAGACCTTTCACCAAGTTAAATTGTTACAGCACTCTCCATATTTAGTGGAAGAATATTCGGTGAGTGTTACGACTATCAATACCACGAGTATTATTATAGAAATAGAGTTGTAGAGGAATTAGAGATGACAGGACAGTTAATGAACCTGAGCATTAATGATTTTCGTTACGTAGATTTTGATTTTTTGATAATCGGAATGGTTCAAAAATCAAAACGACTAAGATCATTAATTAAGAGTTATGATAACATCGATGCATCATCATTCATTACTTTCAAAGGGTGTGATCATTTGGCCACTTATTTACTGAATTCAGGTAGACTACATGAATTTTTCAATCGTTTTGATATTACAGTTTACGAACATTACCAAGCTTTAATTCCAGAGGATTTATCACGAGTGATTCTCCCTGGAATAATTATCTTCTTCATTAATAATAAAGAACTTATGACAATAGGAATTACAAAATCACATTTTATCGATGACGAAATTCATGAAAGAACAGCAATACTTAGTTTTGGAAAGAGCCTTCTGCGCTCCTCTGATACTCAGAATGAGATTGTTTTTTTTATTTCCGTCCCTATGGAGATATAAGTAGTGCAGCGTCAAAAATGTTTGAAGTAATTAATATACTGGGTTTAACTGAGATAAGTAAAGTTATTACCTTAGCCGATGGTTCAGATAGTTTTTTTGCTTTGTTTAACGGAATCTTGAAAAATCCTAGAGTATACTATAATACTCTCTTAACACCAGAAGTAGACAAACGTATGGGTGCAGACTTTAATTATCCTCCAAGCGGGCTAAATTTAACCAACTTGGATAATCATGAACTATGGCCGTGACCCTGAGCCTATGAATTCGCCTAGGCGAGGCGGGGATCCGGAAATAAAAATAGACCCCCGAGTCCTGGAACGAGCGCATGAAAAAGATTCAGGTCATGATGGACTGGGTAATTAAGAATCTCGATGCCGCGTTCCAACAACAATCTCGACACTATTACTTGAGGCGTCGTGAGATGCGTCTGTTCGAGGGAGACCTAGTGCTCGCTCGCAATAGGGCACTCTCCTCCAAAGAAAAACAATTTGCAGCTAAGTTGAGTCCGAAGTTTACCGGGCCATATTTAGTCTCTAAAGTTCTGTCCCCTGTCGTTTATGAAATTAGTGATTTAACCCATAAATATATCGGTAAATCCCACCTAAAAGACCTCAAACCCTATATATCGAATAACACAGAGTTTTGATTATTTAAGGTAACGACCCACTACCAAGCCTACTGACTCTCCGACGACCGTGGCCATGTCGACCACTAGAGGAACCCCCAATACCAACCCTAAGGAGGTGATTTTGAATCAAATGCAGCGCCTTAATGACGAATTGTTGTTGAGGTTACAGAAGGCTTACAACAAAATAAAGAGCTCAAAAACCAGCTCAAGGAGGAACGAAAAGGGGAGGAGATCGACGACAAGTGGGACGAGCAGGACGACGAGTTGTCTAAACTATACCCCGGCTTGCGCTACCTCAAGCCTTATCATCGAGTGATCTCCAAGATAGATCACCGACACCCCCGACTCTTCGAGACCCTCCTAGAAGCTAAAACCGCCGAAGAAGAAGCGGCACCGACGCCTTACACAATTCGCGACGTTTCCGCGGCCGATGAGCTCCTCAGCTACTGCCGCGAGGAATTGAAGTACCAGGAGCACCTCGACGAACACCGGCTTCTTGTGTCATCACCGCCTAACCCCGGTATAACAGTCTCGCGCGGAGTTCAAACCATTCCCGACTTCTTCCTTACGTCTGCCGCTACCCAAACCCCCATGAATCCCCGAAAGCTATCCCGATCTGTCCAAACCTCGACCCCCGCACCAACGCACTCCCGATCCGTCCAAACCTCCACCCCCACACTATCGCACTCCCGATCCACCCAAACATCTCCCGTAGATTCTCTTTTGCGCGAGGCAACCGCAGAGCTCCCTAACGCCGACACTAGAAGGGATATCAGCGTTAGCTATAGTCCCCTTGTAGCCCCCGACGAGCATCCCATCTTGAGATACAACTTCTTCCGACCCCCCGCACCCGACAAATTAACGACCCCCACTAGACGCCCTCTACCTTCCTTATTGGAAATTAAAGTGGAGCCCCCAGCGAATCTAGATCCGCGAGTCTTGGAGGAGCTCCACCGCGATATGCGCGCGGGCTGTTGGAATTGCGACGCCCCAGGCCACCGCTACCCCGAATGTTCGCTGCCACCTATGAGGACCTCTTGTAGAAAATTTGTTAATAATTTAAAAATAACGAAAGAGTTCCTTAGAAAAAACAAAGATTTAATGTGTACAAATGCGGACAAGGGTAAAATTTCATTTCTCATTAGAAGGTCGGAATACATAATGGACATGGAGGAGCTGCTTGGCAATGTTGAGAACTTTGAAGTATTAGATTAAGATCCTTTAAAAAAATTAAAAAGTAGTAGTTTCAGGATGGCGGACAATTGGAGGAAGAAGGGACTATTGAGGAAAGACACCAGATGGAGAGATATTGACACAACTAATACTGTTTTGGCAAGATGTTATGGATTAAGAAAGATTCATAAGAAAGACTATCCTTTGAGACTAGTTGTTTCGACTATTAATACACCTACTAGATTTTTTGAAGAAAATTCTAATATGATACTTAAAAATTCATTATCAAAGTCAAATTATACTGTTAACAATAGTTGGGAAGTTCAAAAGATTATAGTCACAAAGACGATACCTGATGGTCATCTAATGATTTCTTTGGATGTTGTTGCAATGTTTCCGAACATTCCGTTAGATTTAGTGAAAAAGGCTGTTTCAAATAGATGGATAAAAGTTAAATCACATACAAAATTAGATAAAAAAGAATTTCTCAAAGGATTGGATTTCATTATGAATTCTACTAAATTTAAATTTAATGGTGAATTCTATAAACAAAAGTTTGGTAGTCCAATAGATTCTGTTATTTCTCCAATGTTGGCTGAAATAGTCACGGAAGATTTGGAAAAGACTGTCTTCGAGAGGTTGGAGTTTGTTGTGCCCTTTTATTTTAGATATGTTGATGATACTCTATTGTGTGTACCTTTGGATAAGTTGCAAAAACTTGTAGATACTTTCAATAACTATTACCCAAGAATTCAATTTACTCATGAAATGGAAAGGAACAATAGAATTAGTTTTTTAGACTTGGAAATGATTAAACTTGAAAATGGTAAAATAGTGTCAAATTGGTACAGAAAATTAGAAATTCAACAAATTAAAAGTAGAAAGAGTGGAAATGTAGACACGGATACAAAACGTGAAATTTTTGATAAAAATAACACTATTTTTCATCCATATTTTGGTCATATTTCAAAAACTATTCAATCTATGTTAAAAAAATTTCAAATCCATGCAATTTTTAGAATACCGTTTAAAATGGAAGGACCTATAACATTGGATAAAGACATCTTGAACAGATTAGAAAAAAGTGGGGTGATATACAAACTGATTTTTAAAAGGTGTAAAGTGACTTATGTGGGACAAACGGGCAGACTTCTTAATAGTAGAGTAGAAGAACACAAGAATAATCTTGGGAGAAAGTGTAATTATCATAAGGTTTTGTCTGATCATAGAAAGGAATACGCTGATCATGACTTTGACGAACAATGTAGAGATTTTACACTCGGAAAGTAATAAGGGAAAAAGAGAATTTATGGAGATGTTGTATATAAAAAGAGAGGGAACACATTCTATAAATTTGAGAACGGCTTTGGTTAAGTACAATAGATGTTATGACAGCATAATACGTTATCTTTAATGACGGTATTACTAGTAAATATCCTTGAAGGTTTCTAGATTCTGCGAAACGATTTAGAGTTTATTGAATGACCCTTGGCATCTTTCAGGTGCTTTGGAGGGAGGGATGCTCGGGGTCTTGTTTTAGTTTCCTGTTGGCGTTCCGTGGAGAAGGGTCTGCGTCCCCATGGAGGGTGATAGGAGACAATTTTATTTAAATAATTGAAATTTTTTTTTTTTTTTTTTTTTTGTGTTGCAGCTCTGAAGAGAGTGCTGGAAGAGCACCTAAACGTCGGCAATAATTTAAATGTTATTTATGTAAATGGTGGTGGGTAATAAAAACAAAAGAGGACGAAAAAAAAAAAAAAGAAGGAAGGGGTTTTGTAAGGTTGCCTTCTTTTTTCTTTCCTCATTTTTTGTTTGTTTTTCTCACGATTTGTTTTCTGGTGTTCTGTTGGGGTGTGGTGGTTTTGGTCCAAATTTGGTTGTGTTTTTGGGATTCGATTGTTTCAGAGTCCTTGAAATTTTTTAATAAGAAAATCAAAAATTATATGCCAGAATACTCACTATGAATCAGTTTTCCAAAAAAGCAGTAAACTCATTCAACTTAGAAAGGTTAGTAGATGACATCTAAAGCATAGATATCGAATCATTACCATCCGTTGAAATGAAATTTAAAAATGTCCCTGAAAAATACTTTATTCAGATCAAGTCACATACCCCGAGATTAAAGACCTCTTCAAAAGAACTGAAATCTTCAATCGGGATGATCTTAAGAAAGCTCTAATTAAGATGAAACCAATGTACCCATCGTTAGCTCACGAAATATACAGACATCCAAACGCTGGGCATTTATGAAAGACTAATAAAGAAATTCACAAATATACAAAGTCTTAGTGAGCAAGTTCAAGAATACATGGATATCGATTTCTTAACACTCATTCAAGACAATACACTTAAAGTGGTTGAGATATTGAAAAACAGAATGAATCTCCCTGATAACTGGACTTCTAGATCATTCTTGGAGCGGGAATTCCCGACTGAAATTTCTAATCAGTTGAGGATCCACTATTAAGGACAAGAAATTATTGGTGTAACTAAGCCCCATCCTCTGCACCAAACATGGATATCAAATATCGATCAATTAAAACCAAGCCATACAGAGAAAAGTGTTTTGATCACTTTAAGCTCTTCTTATAGCAACATAGCCAATACAGCATGCCTCAGCCATGGACCATTCAATGTTTATTATGGCTCTGCTACTAAGGAGAAAGTAAAGAAGCCAAATATCGAATGTTACACTACTACCAGCTTTCTAAAATCATTACAACAGCTAATTATGCTCTTGTCATGGACTCAAAGATTAGATTGTCAAAACATACAAAAGCTACTGTCTGACCTGATCAAGGAAAAATATACAATCGTTTCGGACCAGTATGAGGACTATGATCCTCTAGACTTGTACGCAATATATTTAGGAGGAAACATGATCCATCGTTTCCGGACGATCATTGAGAAAAGGAGTGCTCTTCTAAATCAGCAGCCGACAATTGGAAGTCATATTAGACAATCCACCAATAGATTAATTTCAATCTCAAAGAATGGTGAGGACTATACTATTCATTTCCAAACGCTTATGATATCCAACATTACCAGGCTTACTATAGAGAAATCTACTCGCAATCATTCAACACGGATATCATCCAAGAAGAGTTACGAGCCTTAGTAGCAGAAAGACGTAAACTTTACGACACCCAGAGAACCACTAATAAAAGACTCAGCACTCTCGAACGGAAAATAGACTTCTTATTAGAGGCCAGAGGTCTGAGTGGAGATACTTCACGACACACTGCTCCCGTGACGAGCTCTGCTATTAAGATCAGAGACCAAGCATCCCAGACAGAAGAAGTCAAGACCCAAGCTCTCTCTGAGCCAGGATCATCATCTGTGGAATTCGTTTCACCTAAGAAAACAGAGATAAAGTTAAAGAAACCCCACTCACCAAAGTCAGTTGCCCAGATAGTCAAGCTCTTCTCTCATCGCTCTACAGTAGGCGACGATAAGACCTGAAATGAGTTCTCTGCAAGCAGAACAGTTAGAGGCACTTCTAGAGGGAGTGGCTGCCCATAGCAAGAATGCTATAACAGCCATTGCAGCTAGAGGAGCTTTGACAGAATCGTCTGTTAAAATCTTAATGTGCTGCTTTAATGAGGCTGACATACAAGCGTGTGTGGAAGCTGTCAGAGCGAACTCAGAAGTCCTTGCTTATCAGGGTTTTGACCCAGCTGTGACCTTGAAAATCCTCCTAGAGAAGCATGAGGTAGCTGCTCGGAAACCCGCTGCACCTGGTCTGGGTATAGATTACACAGACTTCAACTGCGTAATGAGGTATTGTATAGCTATATTCCTGACCAGAGGCACCGACTGGGGAAACATAAAGAAGAAATCCACGCCCGAGCTCCAGAAGATTATGGACCATCTAGCCAACAATTACGCCATTAGGATCACTAATCCTAAAGAGAAAACAGCGCCAGAACCCAAAGTGATCACCCTGTCGCGTGTAGCAGCCTCTCTCCCCCATATCACCGTCACCCTAAACGAGTCCGGAGTAGGAAGAACTTTATTGCCAAAGGACAATTACAGCCAAGAGTGCTGTTCTGTCCCAATGTTGCATCATTGCTCTACCCTGAACCTCAGAAGAACACTTCTAGCTGGGCTCCGCATAACTTGATGTTGTGGATCAACTTCCTCAATGACAAGGTGCTCCATACAAAAGATGGCAGGTACACTCCTGCTAGAGAACTGGTGCAGTACTATGCAGCTGCATTCAATTCAACGATGACCATGTCTGACCAGAGAAGACACTACTGCCGCAAGCTACAGCTCATCGGAGAAGACCTCAAATACACCAAGGCCATCAAAGAAGCTGACCTTCGAGCTCAGGAACGACTATTAGCAGTTCCTGATAATGTATTTGCTGAGCTAATTCCCATTCAGCCTTAGGCTGATTAATGATTAATGATTAAATGACGTTAATTCTAGATCACAGGTTGATAAGGTCGATATGGTAGAGTTCAGTTATCATGGCGAGTGATACACTCTTCTAATTATCGACATAATCGACTGAAATGATTTAGAAAGATTTGTATACAGTTCGTGTTATATCCGTTGCCAAAATTGGCGTAAATAGATTCTGTGAGAAAAGTTTTGTGGAACCTCCTTAGCTCAGATGATAGAGCATTCGACCGGCAATCGAAAGGTCCTGGGCTCGATACCCAGCGGAGTGGAAGCGTTCCTTTTTTCGCAGAAAAAATTGTTTAAATATGTACAAAGAAAATCGCAGAAATCATATTTGATATTGAAGAATATTCTCCCAATTTAGGAAATGTCCCATCAGTTGTCAGACAAAAAGAGAGTGAGGAGCTACTTCTTAATCCGGAACTGTCACCAAGCGAGATAATCACTGCATTGTCCATTTATAGTGGAAGAATATTCGGAGAATGTTATGATTATCAATACCATGAATACTTCTTCAGAAATCGAGTAGTGGATGAGATTGAAATGACCGGTATTAATGACTTCCGCTACATTGACTTTGATTTCATGATCATAGACATGATTCAACAATCAAAGAGATTGAAGAAACTGATACCTCATTATGACAGTTATGATAGCTCATTCCTAACCTTTAAAGGAGATGACCATCTAGCAACCTACCTACTCAACTCAGGAAGACGCCATGAGTTTTTCAACAAATTTCGCATCTTAGTCTGTGAACATTATCAAGGTCTCACTCCTGAGGAATTTTCGCGTGTTTTCATTCCAGGTATTATAAGGTTTTTCAAGAATAACAAGGAATTGATAGTAATAGGACTTACTAAGACTCATTTTGTTGATATAGAGGTCAGTGAGAGATCATCTATTTTAAATTTTGGGAGATCTCAGTATAATCTAAAATCAGAAAGAGATTCAACCTCAGAGCATTATGGATTGGCAGAAGACATAGAATCTCGGGAGAACTTCTTTTTAGAGTCCCTAACTTCAATTTTTAAACAAGCAGTATTATTAAGATTTAATGAGCCTAAAGAAAACATCATCCGTTATTTTAGAATATACTTAACTAAAGGGTACATTGATGTTGCAACCAATCGAGAGGATAATGAGTTTATTAAAGCTCTTGTTAGGGAGAAAAAAGAGAATCAGACCCTCTTAACTCGGCAAATAAGACCTTCTCAGATATTAAATCTTACAAAATCTTTCTATAAATCCTCATGTGGTGAGAGTCATGAGTTAGAGATGAAAAATATTCACCACATTATCAGACCAGTTGGAGACCTTAGTTTACGAAGTAGTAACGATTTTTGATCTTACATCCATAAGTAAAGTGATTACTCTTGCTGACGGATCAGGAAGCTTTTTTACACTATTTAATAAAGTTCTTGAAAATCCTCAAATCTACTATAACACTTTACTCACACCCGAAGTCGACAAACGAAAGGGAGCTGATTTCAACTATCCTCCTAGTGGATTAAACCTAACAACTGTGAACATCCGTGATCTTCCTTATAAAGATCAATTAACACTTGGATGCACAGATATACTGAATGATCAATTTTGAGATAAACTCGAAATCATATTACGATCTGAATCTATTGATTTAATCACAATTGATGCTGAATCTCCATCTGGAACATTGAATTTTGAATTCATTGAGACATACTTACCCTTTGTACAAAAGAGGCTTGTCACCCATCTTATTGTAAAAACTTTTTTCCATGAAAGATTGATAGACATATTGATCAAGAGCTGTAATGACAAGAAAATTCTAATTGGTCTGGTGAAGCCACTAAGCAGCCACCTCAATAACTTAGAACTCTAGGTTCTCTTCAGTTGTTCTAACAACCAATCTCTAGGAAAAAACTTGTCAAGAGACTTTGCACTACTTTTCCAGATTACTTACATGGATACATTCATCTCGAACCATTCTCGTTTAAAATTTACATATGAATTAGAATTTGAAAACACCCTTTCGTTTCTAAATCTTTTGATAATAAAAAAGAAAGATGGTATCATTGAAACAAACTGGCATAGAAAAAACACATTTTCAGGTAGATATTCAAACTATTTCTCAAATCATCCTCTTCAACAAAAAATTGCAATTATAAAAAATTTGGTAGACACTGCTATACTACTGTCACATGAAGAATTTAATAATGAAAATTTAGAAATTATTAAAAATCTCTTGATGTTGAATAATTATCTTAAAAATTTCATAAAAAAAACATATCACAAACAGAATTTTCCATTTAAAAAATAAAGATAGAAATTCCTTTTTCATTCCGAAGAATAATGAAAGAGAAATAGATTATAAGCGTGTAATTTCTATTCCTTATTTTGGAAATTTATCTTGTAAAATTAAAAGACAACTAAAGGAATACAACATAACCACTGTTTTCAGAAACATTTCAAAATTAGATAAATACATAAAATTAGTAAAAGACCCTTTGAATAAATCTGAAATTTCAAATGTAGTTTATAAAATTCCATGCTTGGATTTTTCAAAAACCTATGTAGGTCAAACGGGAAGAATGCTTTTTGTCAGATGTGATGAACACAGAAAAGGCATTAATTTAAATGAAAAATACTACAATGTTGTTACAAAACATAGAATAAACAATAAGAATGATACAGGTCCTCAACATAATTTTGAATGGGACAATATTAAAATTTTACATAAAGAAATAAATTATTTCAGAAGAATAATTGCAGAAATGTTTTACATAAAAAAGGAAGGAAAAAATAGAATTAATGTGATGTCTGACTTAAAAGATTACAATGCTTCTTATGATATTATTTTAAATCATCTCACATAAATTTAATTTTTGAATATAATAATTAACCTTATAATTTGATTTTATATTCTTAAAATCAATAGTGTTATCAATTCAATTAAATTAAGTTGTTCCTATTACTACGGCACTGATTCAAAATCGTCACATACAAATGTCCGTTTCGTCTGTTTACTACTTCTCAGTATTCTGTTATCAGCTCTGGTGTAACCACACATTTTTATTACAAAAATTTTCAACATTAAAAATTATGAAGGAAACTTCTTATCCATCTTTGCTGAGTGCAATAGTTTTTATCATTGAATATGACAAAAATTGCAATTTAAAAAGTTTTAATAATTGACCAATGTTTTATAAACAAATTTGACGATTGTTCCAATGTACTATAGGCACAGGCTGGGTCTAGAGAAAAATCTGGGGAATCACTAAAAAGAGAGAAAACCACCTATTGAAAAGAGAGGTATAACGACGTCACACACATCGGGATACTGCGAAATGCGTGACGTCACCAAAAATATAATAAACCGATATAAACCGATCGAGTCCTCAAAATAGAAAAAACACGACCAAATTTGGATCAAAATCACCGCCTTAAACAAACTCAGAGAAAACAAACTCCCACAACAATAAATTAAAAAAAAAAAAACTACTTGCGCGACGCTTCGGTGCTCTTCCAGCACCCTCTTTAGAGCTGGGATTCTAGAAAAGAATTTTAAAATTATCTCCTATCATCTTTCATGGGGACGCAGAACTCTCCTACATGAACCAAAAAACACAAAAGAATAAAATCCCATTCTCTACGATAAATATGGCACAAGGTGTAACAAGAAGGTACAAAGGAATTGATGGATATGTGACATCAGTACAAACCTATAAAGAATTTTATACAGCACCAGGAATAGGTTTTTACATATCCAAAATGGATCACCCTCACGAACTAGTAGTTCTTGGACGCATGCACTCGGTGCTGAGGTCTTAAGACTCGAGAATGTTTACACCTATTAAATTTATTCCTACATATGAAGACATAGCATCGAGATATGATTTGTCGGAATGGCGGGACTTGCGACAATCGCAAAACCATTTACACTACAAGCCGGGAAGGACAACTGGGCCTACCAAACAAAAAAATGGACAACACTATGTGCTACAGTAGGCATAATAGACAAAATAGCAACGAGAACACCAGGAATAGAGCATCCCGACCTTCAAAATGCAATACTATCCTGGCAAACATGGATACAGTCGGCAGGCAACTGCAGACATTCCCTCATAGCAGTGATCCCAGAACGTGGGAGCTGGCGGCCCCCACCATAGACCCCACCAGCTCATGGCTTCTTCCTCGCTCGACTGCCATAGGTTGGTTGAATGAGGAAGACACAACGATCTCGAGGCATCTATGGTGGGGGCCGCCAGCTCCCACGTTCTGGGATCACTGCCTCATAGAGCTGGAACAAGCATCCTCCATAGAATGCATAGGAGGCAAAATAATAGAGCAGGTATTAATGATCTGGACCAATCATGGGTTGCACTTAGCACTACTTATGGAGGCCTTTCTTGACAAGAAATCAAGAGCCGTAGAAATAATTGAGGTAGCCAAAGAGGTTTTAGAATTGAGAAAAGTGCTAGCTGATCTAACAAATAAGTTGGAAACCAAATTTCCCCACATAAAGCTGTATCCCTTAGAAGAAGTAGAAATATTAAATCATCGAATATACCCACATATATACTACGCGGCTGTACGGTATGAAATCAACATAAAGAACTTGACAGAAAACTATTCTATGTCACAAATAGCAACTATTGTTG
Source organism: Diplolepis rosae (assembly GCA_030998225.1). NCBI lineage: Eukaryota > Metazoa > Arthropoda > Insecta > Hymenoptera > Diplolepididae > Diplolepis > Diplolepis rosae. Next base: position 6,231,905 of record JAPYXD010000710.1, read on the forward strand.
CCAAAACAATCATGGATCAAACAATCATGAAGAAAGCGGATGTTAAAGAAACCATTATCAGTGACACAAAGAGGATTCCTAAAAGAGCTAGAGTATGACAATTTCTATTGCAGGACGAAAAAGTCACAGGGAAGAGAGTGATACCGGAGACGAATAGCTTATATTTAGTTATCATAAGAAAAAAAAAGGTTACAGTTTCTTGTTGGAATTTATGGAGGAGAGTTCTGCGTCCCCGTAAAAGGTGATTCGAGATAATTTATAAAAAAAATTTCTAGAATTCCAGCTTTAAAGAGGGTGCAGGAAGAGCGCCGAAACGTCGCGCAAGTAGTGTTTTTTTTAAGTAGATGTTTGTGGGAGGAGAAGAAAAAGAGGACGAAAGAAAGAAAAAGAAGGAAGGGGTTTAGCAAGGTTGCTCTCTTTTTTCTATCCTTCTCTTCTGTTTGTTTTCTCATAGTTGTTTGTTTGAGGCGGTGATTTTGGTACAAATTTGGTCGCGTTTTTTGTATTTTGAGGATTCGAGCGGTTTCGAGTTCTTGAAATTTTGAATTTGGTTTCGAATCACTTCCACATCCACCGTATTCTCCAGACCTGGTCCGCAGCGACTATTTCCGACTAGTTCCTAAACCTTAAGAGATGGCTGTGTGGTAGGCGTTTCGAGTCGAACGAAGAAGTCGAATGGGAAACAGAAGGGTATTTTGGAGGGTTTGACAAATCGTATTATTTGAAAGGCATAGAAGAGATGAAAGATCATTGGATTCCTTGTATCGAGCTCAAAGAAGTGTAAATTGAGAATTGTAACCGAGTTTGGCAAAAAAAATGAATTGTTCATTCTATCATGTCAATATCAAACACCCTAGTAATTTTTTTATAACAAAAATGTTGGTAAAATTTTGTTATTATGTGGACAAAAAAATATTTGGTTGACCTTACACATTTTTCTATTGAAGATATCTGGTTAATTTGACCAAATATTTCTTCGATTATACCAAAACCAGTCTATTTGATTGAAACAACCAAAATGTTTTGCAACATTGCCGATATATATATATTGAAAAATTACGAAAAATGTACAATCAGATATCTTGGTCGGATGAACAGTAATTTAGTTCAACCAATAAAAGTATTTTTTAAATTCAACTAAATACATTTATCAAAAAAATTTTGTTTAGCCTACTTCATTTATTTTAGATTATGCGATTTCATATAACAATAATTTTCTTCAACTAGCGGACCATAAAGTGGACTTTATTGCCCCGTGCGGGGCAAACAAATCCACTTTCTGACCCGCTAGTGGAAAAAAAAATCGTGTGCAACACGGGAAAAACATTTATTTTCCCTAGTTGCACAATGTACTATTACGCGATCTGAGAAAAGGGAGCTTAGCGTCCCAGCAAAGATTTTACAGGAGAACGGAAAGAATAGTCAACGAGCCGATTTGTGCTTCCGATATTCGTTACTCTCTCTTACGTCTCACAAACATGGTGGAGGTGACATGCTATTCTGATTTTATAATATTAAGAGCGACATTGAATTAATCTGAAACGATCATAATCCCGGAAATGATTTTTGAACTCTAAGGTACTCTTTTCAAATCGCTTCACATTTGTTCTATAGTGTTTCGTTTATTTGTAAATACGAAATTTACCGAACATAAACGAATCAAAGTGGTGAGCGTATGCGAGAATCTTTCTTGATACAACCACTTTGTACATACATTTTCTAAATCAATAGCCGTTGCAAACCATAATGTTGTATCCAGGAAGCAAAATTTTGTATGAAAAATCAATCCCAATACTTTATTTGGGAGTACAAATTTCTATTAAATCACCCAACTATAAAATTGATCTTTCAATAGTATTTTAAAAATTCAAATAATTTTCATGGGTGCTGAAAGAGCAATTATCAAAATTTGATAAATAATCATTTTTTAAAGAGACTCATTTCAAATGAGCTTCAACTCTTTTAAAAAATCTTTAAAATTGAATTAACATTCGCGTAAACTAAAAGATGAAAACTTAATCACAACAAATGATTGTTCAACCTAAAATTTACATCGAACACAAGAACCTAAAAATAGAAAAGAGAATCAAAAACTTTTTGAAAACCTAAGAAGCTACCGATTAGCTGATTTTTAACAATTCTTGGATGGTAACAAAACGATTTTTGGTCACGGAACGCCTATAAACTGCAACTAAATCCAACATTCAGAACTGGATTTCTCACGCTTTAAACGGTGTTGCACCGTTGTCAGGTGTTCTCTGTACTTCTAATGACCTATCACATTCATCCATTTCATTCATTTTTTAAATATATATTTCAAAGAATGATTTACGTAGAATCATGCATGATTGTAGGCAGAGATTCCTTAAGTTAGTACAAGATACGAAGGATTATCATATAAAGTGATCTGATCTGATTTATTGCTGAAATTATCATTTAAAAAAATGATAATCAATATTTAGAAGGATAATACAATCCAATCTAATGTATTATTCTTAACTTTGGAATCTTGTGTATTGTAATAAATAAATAATAATTTAATTAATCAACTAAGCCGATTGATATTTAGGTTTTTGAAATATCAATTTGCACAACTGATCAATTATCGTTTTTTTCAGAACTAAGTTCTATTGTTTATGTTGAAATATTTATTATATTCAAAAAAATGAAAGTAATGACATGTGGCATTATTTATTTTGACTGACCAATGCGCGAAATTCTGAATTTGAATGGAAGGCCATGCTTATTATAGGTGTCTTAATTTTTAATAAGATCGCTACTTTCAGTTGAAAGTTTTTAATGATTTCACTGAATTATATCTCTGGTATCGCTTTTAATCCTATTGTTCCCTTTTAGATTCTTTTATCCACGTTTTTTATGCTTTTAATTCCATAAAAAGTTAAATTCAATTTTATCGAATTTTCTTCAATGTTTCGATGGTGAATGTTAATCCAATTTTATGGTAAAATATTTTTTGAATTTTGAAAAAATTAAATTTTTCATTTATCTGATTAGTTAACAACTTAGCGGCTGGTCTGTATGTGCATGTATTTTATGATACACACAACGACAATCCTGAAGAATGAGACCTTAATAGATTTTCAGAAAACGTAGTAGCATATTGTCTTGGCTCTTTGGTCGATTATGAATAAAGAAAGTATTAAATAAAGTAATGAATCTGTATTTCTATTCACAATATTTCACCTTATTTAGATGCTCTTCATACTTCAACATTAACTCATTGTTGTTCTAATTTCGAAAATCTGTTTTAGCTTTATTCTTCAAGAATGTCACTGATTTAAGACAATAAGGGACTGAGTATGAAGTTAAAGGATAAGAAAACAAAGGAAGAAGCTATCCTCTATCATAGCGGACTATCCAGAATAAATCCATACATCATTGTATATGATTCTGCTTGTTACAACTTCATTCTTAGTCTCTCTTTGTGTTATTCTGTGTACTGAAAAACAATAGCTAACGGCTTTCCCCTTTCTTTCTTCATTTCCATGCGGTAATTGGAGAATACTATGCGTTTTACTCTGATAGATTTGTATTTACAATTTTATAAATCACAGAAAGTAAAAGGCTTACGCGTGATTTTGAAATCTAAGGTAATATATTTGTAAAAGCACACTCTCACATCCGCGGCCTCTCTGATGTATTCCAATGCACATATTTCTGATAAATAATGATTACCCTTTTTGAGATGTTTGAAACATCCAATAATGTGATCAGGGTGACGATTCATTTAATTAATTTATATTTCTTATCACTTCTTGGCTCTTTTTAGATCAAATTTTAAAAAATTTCAAGGTAATTCAAATAATTGTGACGCGATCTCAAAAAAGGAACCTTAGCATCCAAAAATTATTTTCGGGATTATCATTGTTTCAGATTAATTCAATGTCGCTCTTTAATATTATAAAATCAGAATAACTTTTTATGCAATATTTTTCGTTTAGTACGACTTTTTCCATCAGCGGTTCGAAATACGTTCGAATCCTCTCTCTCTTCTGATAAGGTTACTTCCACCGTGTTTGTGAGACGTAAGAGAGAGTAAAGAATATCGGAAGCACTAATCGGCTCGTTGACTATTCTTTCCATTCTCCTGTAAAATCTTTGCTGGGACGCTAAGCTCCTTTTTCTCAGATCGCGTAGAAATTATTGTTATATGAAATCACATAATCTAAAATAAATTAAGTTAGCTAAACAAAATTTTGTTGATGAATGCATCGAGTTGAATTTAAAAAATGCTTTGAATGGTTGAACTAAATTAAGTGCTCATCCGACCAAAATATCTGATTGCACATTTTTCGTAATATTTCAAAATATATATCGGTAATGTTGCAAAATATTTTGGTTATTTCAATCAAATAGACTGGTTATGGTATAATCGAATAAATATTTGACAGGATCAAACACATGTTTGCTAGAATGAAGAAAAATATTTAGTGTAAGGTAAATGTGTAAGGTCAACTAAATATTTTTTTTCCGTACAATAATAAAATTTTATCAACATTTATCTCATAACAAAATTACTAGGGTGTTTGATATTGACATGATGAAATGACGAATTCATTTTTTTTTAGCCAAACTCGGTTATACTTCTCAATGTACTCTTCTTTTAGCTCGATACAACGAATCCAAAGATCTTTCGTCTTTTCTATGCCTTTCAAATAATACGATTTGTCAAACCCTCAAAAATACCCTTCTGTTTCTCATTCGACTTCTTCGTTCGACTCGAAACACCTACCACACAGCCATCTCTTAAGGTTTAGGAACATATAATAGTCGCTGCGGACCAGGTCTGGAGAATACGGTGGATGTGGAAGTGATTCGAAACCAAATTCAAAATTTGAAGAACTCGAAACCGCTCGAATCCTCAAAATACAAAAAACACGACCAAATTTGTACCAAAATCACCGCCTCAAACAAACAACTATGAGAAAACAAACAGAAGAGAAGGATAGAAAAAAGAGAGCAACCTTCCAAAACCCCTTCCTTCTTTTTCTTTCTTTCGTCCTCTTTTTCTTCTCCTCCCACAAACATCTACTTTAAGAAAGACTACTTGCGCGACGTTTCGGTGCTCTTCCTGTACCCTCTTTAATGCTGGAATTCTTGATTTTTTTTTTTATAAATTATCTCGAATCACCTTTTACGGGGACGCAGAACTCTCCTCCATAAATTCCAACAAGAAACTGTAACCTTTTTTTTTTTTTTTTTGAAGATAACTAAATATATGCTATTCGTCTTCTGTATCCGTAGTGGTCACATTAATGCGTTTTTGGTTGATTGTGTGCAATCGTGGCATCCATCTTGCACTAAGCTTTCTCATGCAGAAATGTGTATGCAAAATATTGATCACACGTTCAGTTTAGATAGATACGATCTCAGTTATTTCACGCACTTTCACTTTTGGGTCAATCAAAACAATATCATGGATTTTATCGATCATTTCAGGTGTAGAGATCTCATTTGGAACATCTGGATTTGGTATGGTTTTAGTGCTCGCACGACGACAACGAAATTCGTTAAACCACTTCTGAACTATTCCATACGACAGAGCAGAGTCGAAATAATATTTATCGAGCTTGTCCTTGGTTTCTGATAACGTTTTTCCACACAAAAAGTAGTGTTTAATCAACACACGAAATTCACTTTCTTCCAACTTTGCAAAAAATTCGGAAGTTGGTTGCTTTCACACTGTAAATTGTGAACTAATGAACGGATTTGGCTTAAATTTCGACAGAAGAGGTTTGAAAGATGAAACTCGTTAACAATGAGAGCTGTTTGTTATTAGTGGCATCCTCTCATAAAAAATATTACGTCAATACCAAACACACTAGTATGATGATAAATTTCCTTGATACAATAGAAATTCATCGTTGGAAATAAAGAGGCCAAGAAGTTTTAAAAAGTGGAATTATTTCAAAGATGTTCTTTGAAATAGTTTAACATTAGAACATGCACTATTTTTTAAGTATTTTCTTGAAAAGAAACAAAATGACTTCATCCTGCGCCTATTTTATGCAGAATTTCGTTAACCTCTGTGATATGTATAAATATACATTTTTTCATGATTAATACTTTCCTTATTTCTCTAAGCCCCTCATATTATTTATTTTATCAATTAAACTACTACAATTTGTAACCTTACCAGAAGACAGTTAACGCTTTGATGTTATACATCATCAGTTCCTGGGAATATACTCGTTTACATCAATAAGGTTGGTGAGTCAATTCATAACCTACGAGAGTGGTCCCAGAAGTACCCAATTTAACAAAGAAAACCCAAAAATTTTGGAAAAAATAACTTTACTTCTCAATGTAGTCGCCTTTTAGCTTGATAAAATTTTCCCAGCGATTTTTAATGGCTTTAAGGTGGCTTCGGCGTTTGGTGTCGTATGAAGTGAGGGGCACCGTGAGGGCATGTGTTACATGAATGTTGGTTGCTACTTATTTTTTTAATAATCATATGTATTATAGTAACGACTGAGTAGAAAGGTAAAGAATCGCGGAAATGTCCCCAGAAAAAAGCGATAGTAAAAATTTATTAGTTTCACCTCGAGGCGATTTCTATATTCTGTACCTTTTTCGCAATTTTCTCTTGATTGAAGTCGTCAATCCTTCGTTTTTATAATACTAATAGATTCCTCGAAGTCGAAAGTAATAGTATGCATTTTATTTATGGGGACTTGTGATTTTTTCCGGAGTTTCGCCGATTTTGACGAGGAATCCCATAAGACTACGTGTTAAACTGACATTTTTTCGGTAGCGATTTTTTGGGCAATGACATCGTCAACCGAGGTATTTCTTTTTTCCAAATGAATCTAGCATATTTCATCAAGATAATCCCTAAGTTTCAGAGCAGTCTGTAATTAATACAGTGTTTATAGTGAGATCCGTCGAGCTCCTTGAAATAGCCATTAAACGCAAACTCCACCTTTTCATTGTTGGCAAATCTTTAACCACCAAGCCATTTTTACAAGTTTGGAAAGAGAAAATAATCCCAGGAAGCTAAATCTGTCGAATAGGGTTCGTGAGGAAGCAATTTGAACTCTGTCATTGATTTTGGCTATCGCGATAACAGATGTGCGAACTGATGCATTGTCTTAATGAAACAACATTTTCTTTTTTGCCAACTACGGCCGTTTTTTCTTAATTTTATCACTAAAAGGCCATAAAGATTCTTACTTTCCACAATTCTGACACAAAAAACGTCAAAATAAGGAACCCTTTTCCATGCGTCATATGACCACTGCCTCAACTCCAATTTAGCAATTACATCTTCTATCTCGATTATATCTTCTATTATCTCTGATTGATCAACAGAGTCCTCAATTGAAGCAACAACTTCATTTTCCCCAACATTTCCATTTCCCATCGCATTTTATAAGACATTATATAATACTGATAAGGTTAGAGAATGTACTCTTTTCATCGTGTTTTATAAGAAATTCTGTGTGATTACAAAACTTCCTCATCCTATCGTGTTTATTGAAAATATTTATAAGCTCACGAAAATTACTCCTATCGTGTTTTGTAATAACTTTTATCAGGTGTACAAATAAGTTTCCGCCGTTTTTTAATCAAAAATTGGGCATTTATTGTGAAAGAACGGAACCTTATGTTTTATTCGAAGTATTGTCCATCGCATTGTTCTTCTTGCGTTTGGAACGAATCTTGATCCAATAATGCTTCCAATTTCACGGCGTCGTACACTTTCGGCCTTCCGCTACGTTTTTTGTCTTCGATATCAAATTCACCGTTCTTAAATTTTTGAAACCACTCAACTTCTCTCACTTAAGGCAGCCTCACCATATGTTTCCACAAGCAATCGATGCGTCTCAGCTGCAGATTTCTTCAAATTGAAGAAGTAAATCAAAAGTTCCCGCAAATGACTTATTCGGCTCAAAACTCGCCATTTTCGTACACAAAAGAATATATTATACTGATGATAATTCACTATTATTACAAGGTTATGTTGTGAACAGATGTCCAACCTTACGACAGTGACGTTTCACATCTGTCAATTTCAACCAAAACTTACTGGTGACGCCAACTCTTGTCAAACGGCGGAAACTTATTTGTACACCTGATATAATACTGATAAGAACTTAAAAAGTACTCTTCCAAACGTGTCTTATAAGAAATTTGATATACTGATATGATTCCAAACCATACTCTTCCCATTGTATTTTTTTTTCAATATTTATAAGTTCATGAAAATTACTCTTCCTATCATGTGTCATAAGACATTCTATAATACTGATAAGATGAGAAAATGTCCTTTGCCCATCGTGTTTTTTAAAAATTTAAAAATCCGGGTTCGTGGTGATGCGAGTTCGAGTTCAGGTTTAAATTATTGGATTATCATAAGGGAAGTAATTTATACAATAGCTGCTCATTTAATGCATTCCATAAATTACTGTCTTTGTTTTAATCTATATCTACATTTTTTAAAGTATACGTAGTAGTGTATGTATGACGACTTTTTCGATATTTTTATGAGCTATCACTGAATAAATTAATCTGATTATTGTGTTTTATTTCGATTCCATATCGCAATCAGAAAATTTAAATTATTTTCCGATAATAATTAGTACAGGCCAAAAATTCATACATATTGTAAGTGTACATTACGAAGCCCCTGCCGGATGGCAAACGTAAGGGCATAGTAGTCAGCATCCAGGCGCAATCGCAGAACGCAGGCGCGACATCTCCCACCAGCGGCAAATGGACCACGGTGGGAGGCTTTGTAGGGACTTATATAAACGCGATATTAAACGACGAGAAGGTATTCTGGCGGCTCACAAGCGAGTCGCAAGCAGCCCAGAAGTGCTTTCTGGACAGGCTAAAGGGTTTCTGCCCTTTTGACGAGTCTGGATCCGTCCCAAAAACTTTTAATCTCCTTAAAGTAATCTTGTGAGATGAATACCACTTTTACCTAAGAGATACTTTAGAGATTTAATGCGATTAATAATTTTACATCTTTTTTGTTGCTTTTAATACTGTATGTACAAAATGAAGTTTTAATAATCATATTATTTTTATTATATAATAAAGTAACCTGCTCTGAATTATATTTTTTAATGCTATTTGAGAAATGGGACTTCATATTCTTTATTAAAAGGTAAGTTTTTACTTTTTATACATTTGTTGAACCTTTTATGTTGAAAAATATTTGTCAGAAATAGAAAATTATATTAATGCCGAACTAACAGCAGCTTTAATGATTTACGTTCAAAAATTTGAAAAGCATGTAGTAGAATGTGAGGATATTGTCAAAAAACTTGTTGATGTTAAAAAAAATGCAACAAACGCAAGTGAGTAACCTTATAAATTATGTACAAGCAATTATTCCGGGAATGATGAATTCAAATCTTGAAATAATGCTTACAATTTTTAATAATTGGCTGGAACATTCATTGTATCCCGAAACAGCTCGTGACAATTTATTTAATTTGTACAGACACTCATCACATTTTGCAAACTGAATCTCAACATCAAATACCAGATAAATATTTAAATGAAATGGAAAAATTATTGTCATTATTAAATGAACTGAAGAGCGAACAACTTGATGAGTTGCTACTTTCAAATTTAATAAAGTGTAAGCCAACACTTGTTTGGCAGCAGATTAAATATAATTCATTGAATGAAACAAAATCCTTTGAAATTGTAGATTTATCGTATTTTTGTAGGAGGTGTCTTGGGATAGAATTAGATTACCATGTAAAAACTCCCTGCTTAATTAGCGAAACTTCAAAAATTCTTTCTCCTACCCCAGATTTATACTGCATTCTAATGCAATCATTGAGCATTTTAAGGGTTAATGAGAGGGAACACGTGTAAATAAATAAGGTATTAGACTTGGCAGAAAGTATGATTCCTGATATAAAAATTTGCGGAGTAATATTACCAGAAAGACTTCGTTTTAAAAGCTTTTAAAAATATTTGTCATTTCTTGGATCTAATATAAGTATGCACAAAAATCAGCGAAAGTTGTGTCGAAAAGTTTTTTCTACAAAAAATTGAAACATTTAATATAAAAACTATTTTAAACCTGAACCCGTATCACCACTAACGCGGATTCCTCTCAACGTCCAAACAAAAGCGCAATTAAAAACTTCAAGGACTCGAAACTCATTGGAAAAAAACTAATTAGAGGATTGCTAGCTGAACATTGGGTTAGTTATGGGGTTACAATTGGAAAGAAAGGAGAAGAAATTACTCCTTGGAAAATAATCAATGTAGTTAAGGATGGCGAAATAATTACAGATCTTTAAGAAAAAATTTGTGATGAAAGTGACAAAGGATGGATGACAAAAAAAAAAAAAAAAAAAAAAAAAAAAAAAAAAGTGGCGATTTTGGTCCAAATTTGGTTGTATTTTTTGTGTTTTGAGGATTCTGTGGGTAATAAAAACAAAAGAGGACGAAAGAAAGAAAAAGAAGGAAGGGGTTTTGGAAGGTTGCCTTCTTTTTTCTTTCCTCCTTTTTTGTTTGTTTTTTAATGGTTTTATTTTGTTCCAAACTTGGTTGTGTTTTTTGTGTTCTGAGGATTCGATTGGTTTCGAGTCCTTGGAGTTTTTAACAAAAACTATTTTTAATGTGTTGATACTTAGAGCTGTGAATATTTATAAATATAGTTATAAATAATATATATGAACGTCATATATAACCACTAGAATATTATAATATTTTATTAAAGGGAAAAGTAGTACAAATAGTTTTCAGTTTTGTTTAGATTAATTTTCATTGTTGGAACGAGTTGACTTGATTTGCGCTTTATTATTGCATATAACCTATATATCTTATGATAAATACGATTTATTTACTTCCCTTACAGCGTGCTTTGAGAGCATCCGCAGGCTTTGGGGCAATTTCACAAAATATTTCGGAGTATTTTTGGACAAGCAATGATTTACCTTTTTTTTTGATCGTTTTTTGCTTCTAGCGTGAGTCTTAAAAAAAAATCTGTCAATTCATCAGATGATATGTCATTCATTTTTTTATTTTTATTGTTATTACACTTCAGTCACTACTATTACATTATAAATAATATTCACTCATTGCCACTAATAAACATTAGCAGAGAGCGGACAAATTTTGACGCTTGAGGTTATTGACGTTTTTACTCCCTCTATTATAGAGGGCGCGCATATAGCTTGACCAATGCATGAAAGTTAGACTTTCTGCCGTGAAATTGGTGTCGAAACCACGTACTTTCGACTATGGTAGTAAGAAAAATACTTTTATTTATATTAGTTCGTTCGATTCTTTGTCTGCGCAAAATGGGGCGTGGCAAGGGAGGCTCTCGGTCAGGCAGTGGGTGTCGAGCTCACTCCCGACACGATAGTCTTTCTCATGCTCCAGTCTGAGCGGAACTGGACGCTCATCGAGTCATTCGTCACATTTGTGATGAAGACGAGAGAGCTCGATGGGCGTCAAGAGCGTAACAACGGGAAGGGCCAGTAGAAATCGCATCGGGGCCTGTACCTGCGGTGTATTATTACGATAGAGGGGGTTTTTGGTTTCAACAGGTATGCCTAGACCCGTCCTAGGAGAGTCCTGTACAACGTCTAGAAAAGATTTCGCTATTTTTCCTCCTCCCGAAAAATAATAATAATAATAAAATTGAAAATATACAATGGATCACGTCCAAAGTTTGAATGACGCTGGAATTGACGAGTATTTCTCTTTTGAAAAGTAAAATTACATTACATTTATGTGTTAATACTATTTATAGGTATGTCGCAAGAGGAAAATTCCATCTTCCGATCAACAAAGACTAAAGTTTCAAAGAATATGGAGTCAGAACGTGTGTGACATTCAAAGGAAGGTGATAGAACTTCTTTATAATAAGGATAAGAAAGGAGAAATTATAACTTCCAAAAGTGACTCTCCAATGAAAACACATTTTGAAAATTATTACAATCCTACGCATTGCGCAGTGATAATGCGTACGTCACCTTCAATGCCGTCCATGAACGATAATAGAGCTAATGACATAAATCTTTTAAAGGAAATATATTCAACTATTGCCCCTCATGAAGAAAAAAGAAAGGACTTTGAACCCGTTGTAAACCTCAATATATTTAACTCAACACTTGAACATATGGATACCCGTGTTCTTGAAACTAACGAAGCTATAGAACAGTTTCTCAATGGGAATGTTCATTATAATACCCAAAAAGGAAACGACATATCTTCCTCTGAAGAAGAATCTGTCGATTTTTCCATGCAAAGTGAAGAAGGCGAAAGCAGGACTACTGAACATGAAATGCCTTACAGAGAAAACAGCAGTGATTTTCATACTCAGTCATTAATGGTTCCCCCAAAAATGTCTCAAACAGCACGTAATGTATTTACTGAAACCCGTGGTAACCTATTTATCCTATAAATACTCAACTTGTCTCAGCTAGAAACAGGATGTTTGAAACTTTCGACGTTACGCAATATGCTTCACATGGGATTACCAAGTTTGTTGGACATAAAATGTCCATTGAAGTTTTACGGTTGTAGGGAAAATGAACAGTGCCATGTCATGTACGCAATGTGTAAATATGTAGAGCACACTTAACGATTTAAGTTTGACATAGCTATGAATGGGGAAGCAGAAATCGTCATTTTTGTATATAGCACAAAAAGTGGGGAAGAAAATCATCCTACAAAAGGTCGAAAGCACTTTTGTCAGTTGAGAGGAGATGAGCGAGACGCTGCGAAAGAAGTTTTGACCTACACAACACCTCGCAATTTGGAATTGCAAGAAATGCAAAAATTAGACGTAGAGTTGGCTCAAGCTGGCAATATGCAAAAATTGCGGCAGTTGGCCGTCTATCAGAAGGCAAGGTCGGAAAAAGAAATACTCCGAAAATTTAAGTTTGCAGTCATTGGAGATATCCGACTAAAGTCAACTGTGGGTGGAAGAGCAAAAACTAGCTGATCCTTACCTTCGTCACGTTGGTCTTCCACCAAATGCAACTATGTACAGTCGAGCTGCGATAAATACTGTAGGTCTGAATAAAATTGGTAGTTTAGATGCTACAGGAAATTGTTGCAGAAGCCCGAGCTTTCTGGTTTTCAAACGAATTTTATATTATGCTCTTGTAAAAATACGCGGATATGTCGTTCCAGTATTGGAGTTTGTCACATCAGAACATAATACACAAGAAATCAGCGTATCTTTGAAACGGTTTCGTTACTTCGTTCAAGAAGAATTAAAAACATGGCCTTACTTTTCTATAGTTATTGTGGACTGGAGTTGGGCTCTTATACATTCCCTCATGATCGAGTTTAATGAAACCAACATTCACCAGTATTTGGAGAAAACATATCAATTTGCTCAAAATAAGGCAACACTTCTCACAAAATGGACTATTATTCACACTTGTGCAGTTCATTTTTTAAAAAGAGTAGCTGACAATGTCGATGAAAATTTTCCTGACTATGAAGGTCGTAATTTTGTTTTAGATCGCATGGCTTTTATGGTCAGGAGCATAGATTTGAACGAAGTAGAAATCATTCTCCGAAAAATGGTTACAGCACTTTTGTCGAGTTAGAAAATAAATTAATGGGTTTTAATCCAGTAAAATTGTCTTTTGTTCGCCTTTTAGGAAGGTTAAGAAATTGTACGACAACACTAGTCAAGTCTGTAAATCTGAACGTGATACGTAAAATAAAAAAAGTACTCGAAGAAAGAAATCTACTCATTTCTCTGGGCGCTACTTTGAAAAAGATGCAAATCATAAATTAGTGGAGGAAACAGAGGACACTTCAGATGAAAATTAAAAAGCACATAAATGACATTCAACGCATCTAAAAAAAACTTCTACAGAATAGAAAGCAGCAGAAAAAATCGATAAAAAAAATAAAATGGGTAAAAAAAATGTTTGTTAAGACAGGACAAAGGGAGTAGCATGACCAAGACAGAAGCTGAAAATTGTTCAGACATAAAATTATCACATTTAATTCAAGTAATGAAGAACAATGCAGGAGGAATGCATAAAAAAGAAATGCCAACAGAGTGGAGAAGTGTATCATCTTCGCTCTATAATAATTAAAGTGATAAATCTAGTCATGATTTGACATGAAATTCAAACGCGTTGCAGTACAATACCTTAGGTCTGAACAAGTAACTAATCCTGAAATAAGGAATCTTTAGAAGAAACGAGGTATTTAGCAGGGATGACTTGAAAAAGATATTCGTGAAGATGACCCCGATGTATCCCTCCCTAGCTCACGAAATCTACCGCCACTCTAACGCCGGCATTTACCAAGGACTCATCAATAAATTTACAAATATACGAAGTCTTAGTGAGCAAATTCAAGAATATATGGAGGTCGACTTTTTAACACTTATCAAAGACAACACAAATAAAATAATTAAAATTTTAAGAGAAAGATTGGACCTTCCGGACAATTGGACTAATTAAAAGTATTTTGAAGGTGAATGCAGTGAATGTAGACCTTGTCCGTAAAAAAAATAAAATCTGTTACTCTAGGTCAGAGAGGGGGAGTTTCTTTGAGTTAGACGGGTCATATTTTGAGCCTGATGTATTCGTCCTTAATTGTCCAAGACATAAAAAGGTCATTGGGTCCATGACCCTATTCACATTGTAATTTAGATATACTTCAATCCAATTTTCCATTAAAACTATTTTGGAGATTATCTGACATGATGAATCGTTATCCTGATTCCATTTACGATAGAAGGTTTCAAATACTGAACTTTTTTAATGAGAAAATGAAAATATACAAAGAAAAGACATTCAAACTTTTAACACTATGGGGACCTTTTTTACTCGGCTTCATAGTATCTAACAAGGAAAAGGACATTGGTTTTAAAAACCTGTTTGAGCACACTCAGGACAAGATCAAAGACATAGTCGGAAACGATTATCTAGAATTTGAAAAGCTATTACTTCCTAAGAATACCACGCTCCAGGAAGAAAGATTAATGCTAGAGCTACTAGGCATTCATAAATCATTCGGCCATCCCCGTATTGATATTGATATACCAGAAACACTAAGATTGCCCCTCTTGAAGAAAGAGTATCCCAACCAAAGTCTTCACAAATCCCTCGATTTATGGCATGATGTTGAGTTTTGTAAGATTTTCGATTATGACTGCAGTGCTGATACCTCCGAGCTATTACAGGATTCCTCATTAGCTCCACCATTTTCAGTATGGTTCTCAGGATATGACCCGTGTGCGTTCCTCAATGGATATAAAAAGAAAAAACCAAGATTTGGAATAGAAAAAAAAGAACTACAACAAGAACGATGAAGAGATTCCTTATCGGCAATCCAAGAGAAACATAAATAAAAATTAAACAAATGGACCTTTAACTACCTAGATTTAAAACATTCTACTGTTATAGTTTGCAGAAAAGAAAGAGAATTGAAACTTGAAGGTAGAACCCTCATTATGCGCCTAGGCACATAATATACTATTATTATTTTGGCTTCAATTGCAGATTATGTATTTATTGATTTTGTGCTGGATCCTAACGCCTGCTTGTCCCCGACTAAATAAGTACCGAACTTTTAGTAAATTTTACGATTTATTTTTGTGTGAACCATTTTTTTTTATCAATCAAAGATAGTACGTTTAAGAACTACGGTTCAATTATATAAAATGACTAAACCATTGCATTTTCTTCAATATTAATACTTGCTTTACATTCCTAATAACTTGGAATTAAATATTATGAACTTTTTCGCATTATTAGGGGATACCTATAATTTATGCCCTGATGAGCAGAAAGACGACAATATCGTATGGAGCTGTTTTTAGAAAGGTCAAAGAAATCGAACCATTCTTACTTCCAACAACGATATTCACGGATTTTGAATTGGCTCTAATGAATACGGCAAAAGATTTTTACGGATATTGTGTGAAAAGGTGCTTTTTCCAATACAATTATGTATACATTATTTCACAAATTATTTATCATAGCAATGTACAGTTTTTTAATTTAACTATGAATAATAAAATTCAATTTACGATTTAAAATTTATTTCGCAAGTTACAAAATTTACCCGCAGCCTCTCTGTGTATAATTTTTAACTTTAAAACTTATGAAATTGATAAGGATATCAACAAGTGGAAGGAGTAACATGGGCAAAAACCAGTACTCGAAAACAATGAACAAGCAAGAATTTTTTCCGGAAAAATTAAGAACCTGCCGCTATTGCCAAAAGAAGATATTGAGACTGTTTTCTAAAGTTCTTATGAAAACTTGATTGGACAGAAAGATCCTATACTCCTTCCAGTTGACGGCAAAAGGCAACAAATAGCCACACTTGAAACGATGTTTACAGACCATAAATATTATTTTATGTGCCACAGGCGCGCAAACTCGTTTTTTCGCTACAGTTAAAAGTAGCGCAATGTAGTACATTTCACCAGAAAGGAATGAAATGTAAAAATTGAACTGCGCATGCGCCCATAGCCATGAAACGAAGCTCAATCCTTCTTATTCTTCTTCGTAAAGCGTTAGCATCTTACTGGCAAAGCCTTGTACATTTGAACTGCGCATGCGTCTACTAAAATCCATTACTACTACACAAGATCGATAAAATCAAAATGTCCGGGACTAGTCGTGACATTTCAAGTGTAATGACTAGCGCCGCAAACAACTACAATACTAGTTTAGATTCCAGTGTACGCATAAAAAATCGTATACGCACCGAAGTCACATAAAATAGAATACGTGCCAATGCACACAATTCGGGTAATTCCGAGACTCGCGACAATGCTCGCAGGACTGATCGCGCTTCGGCTTCGTCTCGGCTTTGCCTCGACTACGCCTTAGCTTCGATCTCCTGCGAGCATTGTCGCTCGTCCCGCAATGACCCTCATTCTGCGCCTGGGCACGTAATGTACTATTATCTGCCACCGACGCGCAAACTCGTTTTTTCGCTACAGTTAACAGTAGCGCAATGTAGTACTTTGCGCTACACAGGAATGAAATGTAAAAATTGAAATGCGCATGCACCCATAGCCATGAAACGAAGCTCAATCCAGTGTCTCCAGAACGTGGGATTTTTCGGCCCCCACCACGTTCCCATCTGGGAGAAACACATGCAAACGTGGCGTGTCAGTGTGTCGGCTCTGCTACACGCTGCGGTCACCAGCTTCGTGTAAAGCCGAAGGTGCACGAAGACGGACTTCGTTACAATGCTTGAGTTTTCAAGTTATTTTTAGATTTCACGCTTTCGTTTATCGAGTCGAAATTAAGAATTGTATTTTTCTCGAGTACGTGCAAAAGAGGCGCGAAGCAGACGACGAATTTGAATTTACGAAGTATATAGTTCAAGAAATAACACTTTTCTTCAATTTCTTGAAAAAAGTCTGCATGAAATAAACATCAGTATGATCTTGGAAAATTTCATGAGGATGTCAACACTTCAAAAATAAACTTTCAGTGAAATTTAGTGACAATAAATGTATAAAATTTGAATCAATATATAATTTTCCATTCAAATTTATATACTTCTTACTAATTTTGTACATTTAACAATTTTTCAATTAGAACAATATTTTCTATCAAGATAAAATGAACATAAAATTCAAGTTCATAATTTATATTTTCAGTTATATGTTAGAAATATTTTCATCTCACATTTTTGTAGCCTAAGCACAAACTTTTCATTCCAAAACTTAAAATCTCTACGGAAAAGGAAAATTGTCTAATAGCAGTAGATAAATTAAAAAGCTAAAATATGTGTTTATTGGTATTTCCATATTAACATATAAATATCAATCAACTTTAAATTTTACATAAAAATGTTCGTTCGAAGTGTTCAAATCTTGTTACAATTTGACAAGATTTTATGGAGGAGTGCAATCTTTTGGATGAAATATTTTGTAGTTCTTAATTTGTCTGTCCGTCTGAAATCGTAGTAAGATTTGAACAGTAAACAACAAATTTTCCAATAGAATTCAGGATCAATAATAATTGATTCAGGAAATACTTCAACTCTGTAGAGCATTTTTGTATTTCGAATTCAAAATGTGTGCTTAAGCCACAAAAACGTAAGCTGAAAATGTAGATATAAAACTAATTATGTCATGTTTATGTCTTCTTAATGGAAAATACTTTGCATATAATTCTCTAATTCGATATTTTTTTAATGTATGAACATTCAAGAAATTGATAAATATTCCATCTTTTTATAGGAACTAAAAATTTCCGGATAATGCTTTGATTGAGAGAGCTAAAAATGTGTCAAATATTGATATAAATTGCAATTTTACAATTGCATTATTTTTCAAAAAATTTTAACATCTCTTCAATCTTGATAATTCTTACAGAAGTTTATTTCATGTGAGTGACTTTTTCTTTTTCTAATGAAAGATTTCGTAATTCTAAATTCGGCCCAATTCGTAACATTGTAAAAAGATTTTAAAACTTCATAAAAATTTTTTTTTTGTTTTATTCAAAGTCAATAAATATTCAATGTTTATTGAATCGAAATATTAAGTAAATGAATTTTAATTTCTGGAAATAAACTGCTTTAATAAGACAATCTTTCTTCTTTGTGAGAAATCTCAATTTTAAAATTAAAATTCTACGCATAGGATACAAAAACATAATATGAAAATACTTTTATTACAGAATTTTGAAATATACAAGTTGACCAATTTTTAATCGAGTAAATCGGCTACTTTAAGCAAAAAATTATGTTAAAAATATTTTATCAAAAAAAATAAGACACATTAAATTACGGTTTAAAATCCACATTCATAGATTGATGGTAAAAGCAGTTTAAAGTTTTTTAATCTTACGTTTTAGTGACGTATGCACAGACATTTAATCAGATAAATGAAATGCTTTATAGAAAGTCAAAATTTTCTTATTACTGCACTTAATCAAATTTATAACGTAAAAATATTTTTTAATTGATGCTTTCACTCAATTCTTTAAACATTCATTAATTGAAAATTGTACTCAAAATTTAATCTTGCAGCGTTCCAATATTCCCACAATGTTACAAAATCTTATTAATCATTATTTTAGTCCAATTATTTTCAAAATATTTAAAAAATAAATGTAAATATTTTGATTAAATACTCTGTCAAATTTTGCATTTGACTGATTTTGCAAAATTGTTGAAAGTTTTGAATACCGATAGAAGAAACTTTAAATGAAATTTTTTGTCCATAAATGCTTAAAGTTCTATATAGAAATATCAACTACAACATTCTCAAATTTTATAAATAAACTACTAAATTGATTAACGCCATGCCTTGGCCATTAGAATTAATCCTCTCCTTCGTGAGCCAAGAGCGACAAACCACTTTCCCTATCACTTTCTGCCATCTCATATAGATTTTCGGTCATTAATTGCAAATGCTTCGAAGTGTTGCTCGTTGTTCTGGCTGTTTCAGCTCTCGCCTTTAGGGCTGATCGAGTAACACAAATTGAGTTGACCGTCCTGTTTCCTAAGCGATTTCTTTTGGGAGTTTTCGCGTCCGTGAGCATGGAGAAACCTCGCTCCGCCTCAGCATTTGAATGAGGAAGACTCCGAACATGATTCAATACTGAGGTCAAATTTGGAAAAAGTTTTTCTCCTGTACTCGTCGAAGATACACCGATACTAGACCACATTTCGTCAAACGATAAATTCGACCACTTTTCTTTGAGTTCCTGTCTGATTTTGAGTAAAGAATCCCACTCTTTTTGTATACCTATTCTATCAAACGACCCTAAATCTTGACAAACTTTCCAGACCCTAGGAAAAGTTTCGCTTCGATCAGCATAGAAAGCATAGAAAGATGTCATAAAAAGGAAGTCGATTGCGAATTTCTTCGCTTGCTGTGACATAAAATTTCAAGCAATTACGAAGAAACAGATCAACTTCTACTATTTGCAACTTCTTGTTTGTAAGTTGCTGCGGGAAATATTCTCGCGTTTCCTTACCAACGTCAATGTCTTGAAGCGGCTTTTGATTACTAGGATCTGCAAAGTTAACATTTCTAATGATTTGAAAGAATAAATTCGGTTGAAGAAGACCCTCTTTCAAATAACTGCTAAGAATCCATACGAAGAATTTAGCCGAGTTTGGCTGGAGTTCCTGAACCATTGTTTCGCGACTTTGAAATTTCGCATTGTATACGTTGAACCTATTCAAAGTAAATTTCAAGAATAGGAAATATGCGAGTGTCAAAGGATTCTGCATTTTTCCTAACAAGTCTTTGGCCTTCTCTACCTTCTCAGATACGAGGACCATAAGATACTGAAGAATAACTTCCCAATTCTTTATTATAATATCTATGCATCGATAGCGGACAAGCCAGCGAGTTTCAGAATGACTAGGGATTTTTTGATAGTCATTTCCTAATTCCAAAACAATCGATCGAAAAATAGCCGTGCGCTTGGAGCTAGCATTAAGAAAAGCTGGCAAATCTTTGATTAAATCCTCTACATCTGGGATTGTGGCACAAGCATATTTTGCTACAATTGCTGACGAATGCGAGACACACGGGAAAACAATTAAACGGGGACTTTTTTCCTTTAATTTTGTTTTAAATGAGGACCTATTGCCGACCATCACCTGTGCATTATCACAAGCTAAAGCACAGATATTAGATAAAGGGATTTTCTGCCCGGACAATGCTTTTTCGAACGCATCAAAAATTTTAGAGGCAGAACAATCCGAAGCATTTACATTAATAAGCTGGAGCAATTCCACCCTGACAGAAAATGTCGTTGGCTCCACATATCGAACCATTAATGTCAGCCACTTTTCTAGAGTCCTGTCGGTCGTTTCGTCTTCGTACACTGAAAATGATTGCTTACGCAAAATATTTGCCATCCGATCAGTTTCAGCAGCATATACGACGTTATTTACAACTAGGACCATTTTAGTGTGGCTCAATCTAACGCCTTTTAAAACCGAAGGTTCCATATCTTGGAAAAGTCCTATCAATTCTGATGAAATCGCGAATGGTAAATTATGCTCTACGAAAAATGTACTAATCCTAATCTCTGCTTCTTGTACTTTCTGTTTGAAAGTAACACTTTCCGGAATCGTGGAATTTGTGAATTCTGAAGCAGAAGAACTTGCTACACAAGGTTCAACACTGTAAGAATTGGCAGTTACATTAGAAGAATTTTCACTTACTACTCCATAACATTCTAATTTATTTGAAAACTCTTGCTTCTTTCTGTGTGATAAAGATGCTTCATGCTTTTCAATTTCCGATTTGCCACATAGCAACGTTTTATTGCAAATTTTGCAATGAAATCTTGTTTCATCTGCTAATGTAACCACCCACTCTCTCCACGACGGAAATTTCTCAAACCATCCTAACTGAAAGTTTTTTGCATTTTTCATGACTTTTCTGGCGGGTTGACATTCGTTTGAACCAGAGTTCAAACGGTGGTCAACCTTCGTTTGAACCTGGCTGTCCTTCAAAACACTCGAATTTGGGTCAACCGGATTACTCATTGTGAACAATAAATTATACGACGAAGGAAAACAGAATTATTTGAAAAGAATTAATAAGATGAAAAGTCGATAAAATTGAGCGAATGTGAATAATTTGTAATCTGGACACAAATTAAGTTTCACAAAATAAACTTACCCACAAGCATCAAACAATAACGTACGTAAGAGCACTCACGTATCACCAAATAATAATATAATATTCTTCCTTTTGCCGTTTTCAATAAGGAATTACGATAAAAATATGAAGAATCCACACTCTTGCCTTCTCAAATAACGCATAAAGCGAGAATCAAGTATATCTTAGAAGAAAACAAAAGAAGGTTGCTATTATTATTTGTTTTCGTCTCCAATTTGACCTCTATACCGTTCGTTTGCGATTTAAAACATTGGTAACTTTTTGGCTATTAATCTGATTGAACTACAACTTTTCAGAAAACTTTCTTTACTAAAGTATTAAAATTTTTCTCCTGTAGATAGTTTCAGAAAATGTAGACACTTAATACAATATTAATAAAATCGTAAAATTCTGAAAATTTGTTAAGCTAGCGCGAGTGGAAGTAGAGAAAACAATTTTTTTTTTAAATGTACTTCTTCCAATTACTTGAAAAATTAGAAGTTTTAAAAATTTTTGCAAAAGGAAAAACGATGTGCCTTGAAAGTGTACAGAAAATTTATTGAACTATTACTAGTAAACTCTACCTCCGTGGTGGTGTGGAAATGAGTTTTATTTCAGAATATTTGGGATTCTCTAAGAATGAACCAGCTTTTTTATTTTAATATTTCAAATGTGTTTTCTTTCTTTTATGTTTAAGGCAAAAACTAGATCTAAAAAAAGCAAAAAAACCTATTTCTCTAATTGCGTCCAAGATTAGAGCCGAATCAATGCAACCGATTGTTAAAGGTTTTAAAAGTTTTCGCTTTAATGTAAAAAGCAAGTCTTCATAGTATTTTACTAAGTAATGAAAGTATGTCTACAATTGTTTTCTTGAGTCCTACCCAAAGGTCAAACATGGTGCAAAAATGTCGTAAAATAAGAAAAATGTCTGAGTACTTTGAAGAAGTTTTTCTAAATCGATATGTATCATATTCCAATAATATTTAGGAATATTTATTAAAATATTCATCTTCTAAATTTGTTTGATTAATGTACAGAGTACACTTTATATTTGAAATTTGTATACACTCTAAATCTGAATCAGTCAAATTTTCACTGATTGAATCAGTGATTTGCCTTTTCACTGAATCATCAGTGGAAACAATATTTTTCACTGTTAAATCAGTTACTTTTCACTGAAGTAATCAGTGAAATTTGACTGATTCACAGTAACCTGTTTTTAGTTATTTAAATCAGTCAAATTTCACTGATAATCAGTAGATTTTGACTGATTCATATTTGAAATTTGTACAGTTTTTAAAAAAATCCGAAATTTTTTGAATTTAGTAGTTTATTTATAAAATTTGAGAATGTTGTAGTTGATATTTCTATATAGAACTTTAAGCATTTATGGACATAAAATTTCATTTAAAGTTTCTTCTATCGGTATTCAAAACTTTCAACAATTTTGCAAAATCAGTCAAATGCAAAATTTGACAGAGTATTTAATCAAAATATTTACATTTATTTTTTAAATATTTTGAAAATAATTCGACTAAAATAATGATTAATAAGATTTTGTAACATTGTGGGAATATTGGAACGCTGCAAGATTAAATTTTGAGTACAATTTTCAATTAATGAATGTTTAAAGAATTGAGTGAAAGCATCAATTAAAAAATATTTTTACGTTATAAATTTGATTAAGTGCAGTAATAAGAAAATTTTGACTTTCTATAAAGCATTTCATTTATCTGATTAAAAGTCTGTGCATACGTCACTAAAACGTAAGATTAAAAAACTTTAAACTGCTTTTACCATCAATCTATGAATGTGGATTTTAAACCGTAATTTAATGTGTCTTATTTTTTTTGATAAAATATTTTTAACATAATTTTTTGCTTAAAGTAGCCGATTTACTCGATTAAAAATTGGTCAACTTGTATATTTCAAAATTCTGTAATAAAAGTATTTTCATATTATGTTTTTGTATCCTATGCGTAGAATTTCAATTTTAAAATTGAGATTTCTCACAAAGAAGAAAGATTGTCTTATTAAAGCAGTTTATTTCCAGAAATTAAAAATCATTTACTTAATATTTCGATTCAATAAACATTGAATATTTATTGACTTTGAATAAAACAGAAAAAAAATTTTTATATGTACCTGAAGTTCTGAACGTTCAGATGAACGAAATGCAAAAAAAATTTTTTCTTGTTTTTTTCCATTTTGGTGATGCAGTTTGACTCATACATGCAAATAAGTAAAGCCTATGCACAAAAAAGTAACAAAAAATTTTGATTGGGGGATAAAACAACCCCCTTTATAATAACAGTTTCAAGAGCAACGCAATATACCAGAATGACATGGTTGTTACTCAATTTTTGTAAATTTTATTTACCATAAAATTCTCTTTTTTTATATCAAGTAATCTGAGTGGGGTAATAAAAACCGGACGCACCCTTAAAAACCACCCTACCTGCAAACAAACCACTAATCGTTCAGAATTACGTGGATGTTACTCAATTTTTGTAAATTTTATTTACCATAAAATTCTCTTTTTTTATACCAAGTAATGTGAGTGGGGTAATAAAAACCGGACGCACCCTTAAAAACCACCCTACCTGCAAACAAACCACTAATCGTCCAGAATGACATGGTTGTTTCTCAATTTTTGTAAATTTTATTTACCATAAAATTCTCTTTTTTTATACCAAGTAATCTGAGTGGGGTAATAAAAACCGGACGCACCCTTAAAAACCACCCTACCTGCAAACAAACCACTAATCGTCCAGAATGACATGGTTGTTTCTCAATTTTTGTAAATTTTATTTACCATAAAATTCTCTTTTTTTATACCAAGTAATCTGAGTGGGGTAATAAAAACCGGACGCACCCTTAAAAACCACCCTACCTGCAAACAAACCACTAATCGTTCAGAATTACGTGGATGTTACTCAATTTTTGTAAATTTTATTTACCATAAAATTCTCTTTTTTTATACCAAGTAATCTGAGTGGGGTAATAAAAACCGGACGCACCCTTAAAAACCACCCTACCTGCAAACAAACCACTAATCGTCCAGAATGACATGGTTGTTTCTCAATTTTTGTAAATTTTATTTACCATAAAATTCTCTTTTTTTATACCAAGTAATCTGAGTGGGGTAATAAAAACCGGACGCACCCTTAAAAACCACCCTACCTGCAAACAAACCACTAATCGTTCAGAATTACGTGGATGTTACTCAATTTTTGTAAATTTTATTTACCATAAAATTCTCTTTTTTAAAACCAAGTAATCTGAGTGGGGTAATAAAAACCGGACGCACCCTTAAAAACCACCCTACCTGCAAACAAACCACTAATCGTCCAGAATGACATGGTTGTTTCTCAATTTTTGTAAATTTTATTTACCATAAAATTCTCTTTTTTTATACCAAGTAATCTGAGTGGGGTAATAAAAACCGGACGCACCCTTAAAAACCACCCTACCTGCAAACAAACCACTAATCGTCCAGAATGACATGGTTGTTACTCAATTTTTGTAAATTTTATTTACCATAAAATTCTCTTTTTTTATACCAAGTAATGTGAGTGGGGTAATAAAAACCGGACGCACCCTTAAAAACCACCCTACCTGCAAACAAACCACTAATCGTCCAGAATGACATGGTTGTTACTCAATTTTTGTAAATTTTATTTACAAAACGTCATTCTGGTTGATTAGTCGTTTGTTTGCAGGTAGGGTGGTTTTTAAGGGTGCGTCCGGTTTTTATTACCCCACTCAGATTACTTGGTATAAAAAAAGAGAATTTTATGGCAAATAAAATTTACAAAAATTGAGTAACAACCACGTCATTCTGGACGATTAGTGGATTGTTTGCAGGTAGGGTGGTTTTTAAGGGTGCGTCCGGTTTTTATTACCCCACTCAGATTACTTGGTATAAAAAAAGAGAATTTTATGGTAAATAAAATTTACAAAAATTGAGTAACAACCATGTCATTCTGGACGATTAGTGGTTTGTTTGCAGGTAGGGTGGTTTTTAAGGGTGCGTCCGGTTTTTATTACCCCACTCAGATTACTTGATATAAAAAAAGAGAATTTTATGGTAAATAAAATTTACAAAAATTGAGTAACAACCACGTAATTCTGAACGATTAGTATTTTCTTTGCAGATAGGGTGGTTTTAAAGGGTGCGTCCGGTTTTTATTACCCCACTCAGATTACTTGGTATAAAAAAAGAGAATTTTATGGTAAATAAAATTTGCAAAAATTGAGTAACAACCATGTCATTCTGGACGATTAGTGGTTTGTTTGCAGGTAGGGTGGTTTTTTAGGGTGCGTCCGGTTTTTATTACCCCACTCAGATTACTTGGTATAAAAAAAGAGAATTTTATGGTAAATAAAATTTGCAAAAATTGAGTAACAACCATGTCATTCTGGACGATTAGTGGATTGTTTGCAGGTAGGGTGGTTTTTAAGGGTGAGTCCGGTTTTTATTACCCCACTCAGATTACTTTGTATAAAAAAAGAGAATTTTATGGTAAATAAAATTTACAAAAATTGAGTAACAACCACGTAATTCTGAACGATTAGTATTTTTTTTGCAGATAGGGTGG
This sequence comes from Diplolepis rosae, assembly GCA_030998225.1. NCBI lineage: Eukaryota > Metazoa > Arthropoda > Insecta > Hymenoptera > Diplolepididae > Diplolepis > Diplolepis rosae. Next base: position 6,258,083 of record JAPYXD010000710.1, read on the forward strand.
TTTTAAAGGGTGCGTCCGGTTTTTATTACCCCACTCAGATTACTTGGTATAAAAAAAGAGAATTTTATGGTAAATAAAATTTGCAAAAATTGAGTAACAACCATGTCATTCTGGACGATTAGTGGTTTGTTTGCAGGTAGGGTGGTTTTTAAGGGTGCGTCCGGTTTTTATTACCCCACTCAGATTACTTGGTATAAAATAAGAGAATTATATGGTAAATAAAATTTACAAAAATTGAGTAACATCCACGTAATTCTGAACGATTAGTGGTTTGTTTGCAGGTAGGGTGGTTTTTAAGGGTGCGTCCGGTTTTTATTACCCCACTCAGATTACTTGATATAAAAAAGAGAATATTATGGTAAATAAAATTTACAAAAATTGAGTAACAACCATGTCATTCTGGTATATTGCGTTGCTCTTGAAACTGTTATTATAAAGGGGGTTGTTTTATCCCCCAATCAAAATTTTTTGTTACTTTTTTGTGCATAGGCTTTACTTATTTGCATGTATGAGTCAAACTGCATCACCAAAATGGAAAAAAACAAGAAAAAATTTTTTTTGCATTTCGTTCATCTGAACGTTCAGAACTTCAGGTACATAATTTTTATGAAGTTTTAAAATCTTTTTACAATGTTACGAATTGGGCCGAATTTAGAATTACGAAATCTTTCATTAGAAAAAGAAAAAGTCACTCACATGAAATAAACTTCTGTAAGAATTATCAAGATTGAAGAGATGTTAAAATTTTTTGAAAAATAATGCAATTGTAAAATTGCAATTTATATCAATATTTGACAAATTTTTAGCTTTCTCAATCAAAGCATTATCCGGAAATTTTTAGTTCCTATAAAAAGATGGAATATTTATCAATTTCTTGAATGTTCATACATTAAAAAAATATCGAATTAGAGAATTATATGCAAAGTATTTTCCATTAAGAAGACATAAACATGACATAATTAGTTTTATATCTACATTTTCAGCTTACGTTTTTGTGGCTTAAGCACACATTTTGAATTCGAAATACAAAAATGCTCTACAGAGTTGAAGTATTTCCTGAATCAATTATTATTGATCCTGAATTCTATTGGAAAATTTGTTGTTTACTGTTCAAATCTTACTACGATTTCAGACGGACAGACAAATTAAGAACTACAAAATATTTCATCCAAAAGATTGCACTCCTCCATAAAATCTTGTCAAATTGTAACAAGATTTGAACACTTCGAACGAACATTTTTATGTAAAATTTAAAGTTGATTGATATTTATATGTTAATATGGAAATACCAATAAACACATATTTTAGCTTTTTAATTTATCTACTGCTATTAGACAATTTTCCTTTTCCGTAGAGATTTTAAGTTTTGGAATGAAAAGTTTGTGCTTAGGCTACAAAAATGTGAGATGAAAATATTTCTAACATATAACTGAAAATATAAATTATGAACTTGAATTTTATGTTCATTTTATCTTGATAGAAAATATTGTTCTAATTGAAAAATTGTTAAATGTACAAAATTAGTAAGAAGTATATAAATTTGAATGGAAAATTATATATTGATTCAAATTTTATACATTTATTGTCACTAAATTTCACTGAAAGTTTATTTTTGAAGTGTTGACATCCTCATGAAATTTTCCAAGATCATACTGATGTTTATTTCATGCAGACTTTTTTCAAGAAATTGAAGAAAAGTGTTATTTCTTGAACTATATACTTCGTAAATTCAAATTCGTCGTCTGCTTCGCGCCTCTTTTGCACGTACTCGAGAAAAATACAATTCTTAATTTCGACTCGATAAACGAAAGCGTGAAATCTAAAAATAACTTGAAAACTCAAGCATTGTAACGAAGTCCGTCTTCGTGCACCTTCGGCTTTACACGAAGCTGGTGACCGCAGCGTGTAGCAGAGCCGACACACTGACACGCCACGTTTGCATGTGTTTCTCCCAGATGGGAACGTGGTGGGGGCCGAAAAATCCCACGTTCTGGAGACACTGGTTTTAAGCGCCTCCACTCATTAATATCATTCAGGAGTGAAGAGCTTGGAGCTCCTGGCTGCTTGTGGCAAATCATTGACCAGAGGGAGATCGATTTGGATTATATCGAGCCCAGTATCATGTTTGAATTATATCGAGCCCATTATCATATCTGAATTATATCGAAGCCTATCATCATATTTGATTTATATCGAGTCACCTTTCACCAAATATAAAATATATAAAGCCATTTTCTTTTATTCGAATTATATCGAATCATTTGTTTTTCTTTGAATTATATCGAGTCGTGGCATATTTAATATTTTAATGTAATCTAAGAATATTACATTTAATTAGATAGCATAGGCCTTCTCAGGCGGATCACGAGAGAGAGAACTCTTTGATCATTAGCAGTAGGTTAGGACGATTTCCCTATTTTTTCAATTTGTGTAAAAAAGAATCCTTTCTAATATTATTTGTAAAGGGGAATCGCGACTTCTTCCATTCTATCATTAAAAGGATAAAACTTTAATTCGTAAATGTCGTTCTTATTTCTACTCCCGTGCCTGATCCCCAGGATTAAAAATTAGATGAAAAATATATACCTAACTGGAGGAAATAAAAATAAAGTAACAATATATACATTAAAATTAAAATTAATTATAAAAGTGAAGAAACCAATAGAAAAAACAAGTAAAAATACGAAAATAGTTAATGGATCAACTATTTGCGTATTTCTACTTGTTTTTTCTATTGGTTTCTTTATAAATTAATGTTTTTAAGAAAATAGAAGACTTTTGTATTATGTTCAGAGGCAATGTTTTATTAATTATACTTAGACATTTTTGGAAAATACAATTATGTTGAAAGTATTAATTTTAGGGTACAATAGTCACCTTCGTCGAATTCGTGCACTTAGAAAAAATATTAGATCAAATCAAAGAAAATAATTTGTTTGAAAGACTTTCGTTGATTAAAACATAAAATGTGTTGGCATTAAATACAATTTTCGTGATTCAAACAAAAGATCTTTAAATAAAATAAAAGTTGAAATTAAATGAGTTTTTATTTGAAATAAATAAATTGGGGTATTGTTATATTTGTCAAAGGAATAATTTGTTTGATTTAAGGAAAAAATGTATTTAATTTTAAGAATTTGGTTCAAAGATATTTTGTTTGAATGAAACGAATTGCATTAAATTCAAACAAAGCTTTAGTTTCAATTAAAGAAAGTCTTTCAAACAAATTATTTTCTTTGAATCAACCAATATTCTTTTGTGAGTCAGAGCGATACAGTACCGGTCTGAATTGTGGGACCACCTGTTTTTCGATAATTGCTTAAATTATCCTAATTTGTATTATGTAAGTGAAAAAATTTGTTCTTTTAAATATATTCAAAGTTATCAAAATTCTTCATAAAATGAGCATATTGCTTTTGCTGAGAAAAACATTTTCATAAAATACATAAAACATATAATCATGAATTTTGTATTGAATTCCCTTAAAATATATATTCATATGATATTTATTATGATTTACCTATAGATGAAATGTTTCGAAATTTCCCTACTTTTTTATTACAATTTCAACTCTTTGCATTATGCAAGAAAAAAATTATAGATTTATAATGACAATTTACTGCTATTCTGTAGAATCTTGGCTTCAAAATGGGCCTAAGAACATTAGAAAATGTTGATTGTTTCGAAAGTTATTTAAAATTTAAGACAACATTGAAATTTGGACTTTTTTTGCCATAACTTCTTAAAAATTTAACGAAACGACTTCATTCCAGACTAATTTTAAAGATAATTTTGATGGCTTTCGCATTTTTAAGAGTACAAATTTCATCACTTACAAAATTGAAATTAAGATAATTTAAGCAATCATCGAAAAACAGGTGGTCCCACAATTCTGACCGGTAGTGTATGTTATTAATTTTTACATGAAGCGATGATTGAATTTGCATTATTAAAATTACGTAATTTGCATTAATTACTAAACGTAGATTGTTGATAAAAACCAATCTGTCAACAGCTTTTTCTATGAACATATTTATCATATTTTTAAAATTTATAAAAAATCATAATTATCGCAATAAATTATTATTTTATATATCGGTCATCTGACGTAATTGAATTGCATCTGCAGATCTCCAATTGAAGTTTTAAAGACTGCTACGGAAATGTTGATGCCATTAGAACTAGATTACTGAATATAAATGTTATTTATGGTTTTAATAAAAACCGCAGTAACTCCCAAAAAGAGAGGAAAGGAAAGGTTTTTTAAAAAATAACTTTTTAAAATAGGAGAAAAACATTTGAAATGGTTTACATTTCAAATTATTAAATTTCAAATGTTACAAATATAAAACTGAATAATAAAAAATTTTGGTCTAAACTTGTGGAGAGTAATTTTGAAATTAGATCAAATTAAATTAAATATAAGCATCTAAATATTAATGTGCTTCTCCTTTTTTATGTTGAAAACTTAATTTTTTTCATAGATTTGGAAAATCTGACACTGAAATTCAAAAATATGAATAATATTGGTGTATAAAATATTTCCATAAATAAAAAATTAGAATTAATTTAGGTATGTTTAACCTCCAAGTGTTGATAATTATGAAGAAGGAAACGGATACAATTCGGACATTTATTTTCAGATCTTTAAACATTTTTGCCAACGTTTCGCTTCCACTCCAGAAGCATCATAAGGGCATACAAAATTAATAAATAATTAATAAATAATAAATTTTAATGATTATATTAATAAATAATTTAATTAATAATTAATAAATAATCAAATAAAAACTTTAGTAACGTCAATTTTCCACATCCACTTGGAATTTAAATTTACAAGAGGAAAAGACATATTGTCTAGTCGATTAGAGATATTATTGTATTAATTATATAATATTATTTTCCTCTTCTAAATTTAAATTCCAATTGAATGTGGAAAATTGACGTTACTAAAGTTTTTATTTAATTATTTATTAATTATTAATCAAATTATTTAATAATTGTTATTAATTATTTATTAATATAATCATTAAAATTTATTTATTATTTATTAATTATTTATTAATTATTTATTAAATTTGTATTCCCTGATGATGCTTCTACAGTGGAAGCGAAACGTTGGCAAAAATTTTTAAACATCTGAAAATAAATGTCCGAATTGTACCCGTTATCTTCTTCATAATTACAAAATTATAAAAATATGTTAAGAGCAATACCTTTTGATTTAGCAAGAAGTTCGATGAATCCAGCCCCTATTTTGCTAAAGACCTGCATCATGAGCTTGACTTTCATTTTCTTTATTTTGTCCGGGTACACATGTTGCTCAGTCCATTTTGGCACGTGGCGGTCTAAAAAGTTTGCGTGTACATCGATCTCGTACGCTTTAATGACGTGCTCCCACGAAGCTATCTTTCGGTCCTTCTCCTCTAAGTTCGGCGCATCGAAGTCGATTTCTATATCCTTGTTCAAAAAATTGTTTCGCATGCACTTCAACAAATGTGGCGGATCATACAAGGGTACAAACTCCACTTGGTCAATGAGGATCGTCCAATCTGTAAAATAATAAATCCATCTAGTAAATATTGAAGATTTTTTTGCAAAAAAATTAAGACACAATGTTATAAAATCTTACCCTTCTGGAGTCCTTTTTCTTCCCGGATTTGGTGTAGAGATTTAATTGATTTCATGTTAGAGGAGCCTTGATCACAAACACTTGCTGCAATTATAAAACCGGCTTCGCTCACTGCTCGCACAACCTATTTGATGGAAACGGTTAGTTGTCCGGAAGTTGTTTGTGCAGCACAAAAGTTATATGCCAGTGGAATCTTCCACCCACTCTTGATTCCACGTAACATGAAGACAAGCGTATGGTCGGCGTATTTCGTCGTGCGAATGGTACCCCAATCCTCAACACCCACAACTTTATCTTTAAGAGGGCAATGCTGTATATGAAGCTTGAGAGCAGCTTCGTCCCACATGAGGATACACACTTTTTGTAAATCATCCATCATCCGGTTAGCTGCTTCTTTGAGGCAGTCTTTCATAGTTTTAGTGACGCCGCAATCCAAGTGAATTTTTCTCAAAACTTGACGAAGTCTCCTTGGAGTCGGAAGAGGTAAAAAGGTGCACATATATCGATATGCGGCTGCAGACTTCTTGTAGATTGATATGCACAGAAGTCTTTCATCAGGTGTATAACGACGTCCTCCACGTGATTTATTTGCATTTCGCAGAACCATGGAAATAAAGTTCCTTTGGAGAGTGGACAGCTTTTCCATATGAGCTTCGAAAGATGCTGCCTTCAAATTATCCGATAACTTCCGCATTCGATTGGTGTACCTACGTAACGATTATATTTCTGTTTGCAGCCGTTTTATAGAAAATTATCTTTCAACAATGTTATGCGATTTACATAAAAAAGTTACATTTTTCCGACCGTCACTGTGACATTTTATTATTGGTATTTTATTTACTTTGTGTATGTTTAATATTTTATTTTATTTATAAAGCATTTACTTGCAATCATACTATATTTTATAATAATGAATTACTCAAACTGATAAAAAAACTTCTTTATGCTGAATAATTAAAAGGACTAATAAGGGCATGTCTCACATGGGTCACATGACCACTTATGAATTGTATTATTTTTCCAAACAATTTACGCCCACATGAATTGAGATATCTTTTGAGTGACAAATTTGGCATACACTTAATAAAAATCATAAAGGTTAGCTTTTTTACACACTTCAATTTGTAGAATTACGAACAAAAAGAAATAAAAAATTATTTTCAACTGAAAATCTCAATTCGTGTGGACGTAAGTTGTTTGATAAAATGATTTAGTAAGTGGTAACGTGACCCCAGTGTGACATGCCACTAAAAGTAAATAAAATTCTTAAGTGCAGTTGTGTAGAATTAATGGATTATTAAAATATAAATATTAAAATAAATAATGATGAACAGGACATATCGACCCTTACTATTAATATTCAAATATCGTTGATGTTCTTAGTTGGCTTTAGGGTCCAGAAAAAATGTAACTCAAAGTTTAATATTATCAAACGATACGACACAGATTGAAGTCCTCATCAGTGAGAATTTATTTCTATAAAAAATACAAAGGAATATTCTTAAAAAATTTGCACGTGTGACAGATGAAAATTCTGTTGAAGAATGATATCAAAGAATTGCAAGTGCAAAATACAAAATTTTATAAGTTTCTTCTTTTGCATTTTTATAGAAATAAATTCTCACTAATGAGGACTCCAATCTGAGTCGAAACGTTTGAAAATATTAAACTTTCAGTTACATTTTTTGTGGACCCTAAAGCCAACTAAGAACATCAACGATATTTGAATATTATAATAAATATAACTTGACAACTAAATGATTCCGAATTCATCATGTAATTCATTGAATATGAAAGTTAGTAGTACTTGTCATTAATTATTATTTAACATTTTAAATTGACATTTATATTTTAATATCAAAAATTTACTTCTAAAATGGTTTTTCATTATTTTTATTTACGGTTTCTTTTTACACTTAAAACTTTTTCGTATATTTGGTTTTGAATTGAAAATGTTTCATGTCACAATACCTTAAATTTTTCCTTTTCAAAGCATATATCTCCTGTTTTGCTTCCAGCACGTGCTCATATATTTTCCTTGTAGGTTCGTCCAGCTCTCTATTCTTCCAAATCAAGCGTTTGCATCCTTTTGATTACAGCCCTTCTGTAGAGCTTGCTGCATTCTCAATCTCATTGACATCACTTTTATCAATTTCCTCATTTCCTGTCTCACCCTCTGTTATGATTTCTTCAGAAAATACAGATTCTCCTATGGAATCTGTGCCAGGTGTAATATCTTCCGCTTCTCTTGCTAAAGAACTTTCTTCTGTCAATTTATTTCTCGATGACTTCGGAGTCGATGTTGGATCATCTCTTACAGCTACAAGAGAGCTTCATCTTAAGGAGGCACCACCTGGTGATTTGGAAATCCAATTTCGATAGGTGACAGGCGAAAAATCAGACTTTGATGGAGTTAACTTTGTTTCACGTGAAGAACTTGATTTTTCTACTACATCAAATTCATCAGCATCGTCACCCTCATCTGACGAAACACTCAATGGTTTCAGGCAACAGCAACGAATCGTTTTGCGATATTTTATGTAAAGCCGTTGTTTTGATGTTCTGAAAATTACTGGTGGAAGCTTGGTGCCGAAGGGGTGCTGTATTGAAAATAAAGTATAGCATTACAATGGCGCATAACGTGGGGCAGCCAAAAGAAGAGGTTTCGGACTAAAGTTTTGTTCTGAAGAATATCGGAAATTTTAGTTGTTTATCGAACTGTGCTTAGTTAGTTATCGACCTCACTATCATTATTAACCCCACATTAACCCCGCTTATAAAATGTATTAGTAAAGCTCAGTGAACCCGCTATCCCTTTTGAACTTGAAATTTCGACTCAGTCGCCGATTTTCGAACCTGTCACTAATTTTTAACCCTAATTCAACCCTTCCATTGAATAATTACCGACCGAAAATTTATTATAGCCCTTGCTACCGTTAGCAAAACGCCGGGTTAGACATACGCATCTATTTACAGCCATTATTAGTGTTTTTAACCCCGAATTAACCCTTTTGTCTTTTGCATTAATAATTAATATCTAATAATTTAACGTTACTTTAATTTGAATCTTTAAGTATTTTTAGATCTTTATAATTACATTTAATATTTATTGCATTATGCAGTTTAATATTTCAATAGGTTCGATAATTCATTATATAGTTTACTTTGATGAAATTTCATCGCAATAAGATTGTTTCAATAGAGAATTAAAATTGACAATAATATTTTCGACTCTGTTCTATAATGTTTACATTGAGTTGTGCTACCCATAATAACATTGCGAACGTAAACACAACGGCTAGCATTCGCATACCTTAGAATTATTACCAGCGACTTTTTGATCTATAATAGTAGGAATAATTCGAAGCATTAAATTAAAGACGGGAAATATTATTTCGTGTACTGAACTCAACCTGAGGACCTTCAAACAGTGATTCTCAACACCGTCTCCCTTATTGGTAAATATTACTTTGAATTATGAGTAATACTTGTATTCAAGGTTGAGCTTTATTATTTTATATTCTTAATGTGAAATTAAATTCCCCTTTAACCCTAAGCGAGTTAACCCCTAGGTTAAATAGACTATATAGAGTTAATTATAATAATATATATTGTTTTCGACACATTATTTGACTGGTATAGTAATCCCACTTACCCTACATTGACTTTTTATTTTAGGTAACCTCGTTAACGCCCCTTAACCCTAAAGTGTGGCGCGTAACCCTTATAAAATATTTTCGATAATTTATACCCTTTTATCTTTTTTCCGTTCGACATTTTGTTTTATTTATTTCGACCCTCTACCCAACATAATAACCCTACCGACTTCTATTCTATTGGTGTAGAAATCACATGTCCCTTTAGCCCTTATAAATTATTTCCGAACGTTAATACCGCTTTCTCTTATTTATTCCGATCTTCAACCCAACGTAATAACCCTACCGACTACTACCCCTGCGAGATTATCAGCAACCCTTGAGAAACTAGGGTAACCCTTACGAATAACCCTAAAGTAAATATTTATTTTATATGGGGAATTAATATTACCATCCTAATCAATATCAGAGTTATTAGAAATTACTTACTTGCTTATCGAATTATAAATAATTATTTGTTTATTCTGTTATTTATTATTATTTATTATTAGGACAACACATCAGTGAGTCCGACTTGTTATAACATTAAGATATTGTAGCATATTAGAGAGTTCGATTTACCTTAGGTATTTATATTATATTTATATTATATATTTATATAAATTATATTTTATACGCCCCCCCCCCCCCCCCCAGATAAATTAGAATACTATTGAACCCACACATTTACGTTTGCTCAGGGAACCCCATTGACCCAATAGTTGCCAAAGCCTTATTGCTCATTTTGCATTTTATTCCAGCTTGACCCTTGACCCGACGTATTGACCCTGAAATTGTCTTGGCCTCCAGAGCACTAAACTCGAGGTACTTATCCCTTACTTAGTTCTTAAATTGGTAATTTGTTTATTCCTTCTTGAGATACAGACTTATTATTTAACCCCATAGTAGTTAACCCCATTTATCGACCAGTAATCCGTTATTTGTCCTAACCCAGAATTTATTTACTGTCATCATTATTATTATTTATTTAATTATTTTATATCCCGATTCTAAGTGATCCTATTTAATTTGACATTGACATAGCTTTGGATACTCGACCCTCTTGTTTTATTGTTTTTGTATCGCATGTACCGACTCCCAGTTGATAACCAATTGTCTTAGCGTATTTTTTTTTTTGGAGATCTCCGTTAACGATCCTTATTCTTCCCGGTACCATTCATATCGCTTGGATTATCAATTTAGCCACCGTGGCCAAATTCGCGGGCGATGATTCGTGGATTTACAAACTGGGTAAGGACGACCTCATCGCGGAACTCGAGATCCGTGGATTACCTGGAACTGGTAGTCTACCAGTGTTGCGGGTGAGACTCATGAAGTTTGAAAGAGAAAAGAACGATGAGAATAAAACTCTCGACCCGGTGGAAGAAACTTCTGAGGGATCTAAAATATCAGATGAAGGACCGGAGAACGGAAATGCATTAAAAGACCGAAGTTCGGAGGTCATTTCCGGAGGCAAATGTTTTGAAGTGCCAAATGTGGAAATTTCGCGTGAATCTACGGATGCGTCTGTTCGAGGGAGACCTCGTGCTCGCTCGCAATGGGGTACTCTCCTCCAAAGTAAGACAATTCGCGGCTCAGTTGAGTCCGAAGTTTACCGGGCCATATCGAATCTCTAGAGTTCTGTCCCCTGACGTTTATGAAATTAGTGATTTAACCCATAAATATATTGGTAAATCCCACCTACAAGACCTCGAACCCTATATATCGAATAACGCAGAGTTATGATTATTTAAGGTAACGACCCACTATCAAGCCTACTCACTCTCCGACGACCGTGGCCATGTCGACCACTAAAGGAGCCCCTATTACCGACCCTAAGGAGGCGATGATGAACCAGTTGCAGCGCCTTAATGACGAATTGTTGATGAGGTTACAGAAGGCCTTACATCAAAATAAAGAGCTCAAGAACCAGCTCAAGGAGGAACGAAAAGGGGAGGAAATCGACGACGAATGGGGAGAACGCGACGACGACCTAGCCGAACAACACCCCGGCTGGCGCTATCTTAAGCCCTATCATCAAGTGATCTCCAAGATAGATCGCCGACACCCCCGACTCTTCGAGACCCTCCTAGAGGCTAAAACCGCCGAAGACGAGGCGGAATCGAAAGCAGAAGCAGCACCGACGCCTTATTCAATTCGCGACGTTTCCGCGGCCGATGAGCTCCTCAGCTACGGCCGCGAGGAGTTGAGGTACCAGGAACACCTCAACGAACACCAGCTCCTTGTGTGATCACCGCATCACACTGGTACAGCAGTCTCGTGCGGACTTCAAACCACTCCCGACTACTTCCTGACGTCTGCCGCTACCCAAACTCACATGAATCCCCGAAAACTATCCCGATCCGTCCAAACCTCGACCCCCACACCAACGCACTCCTAATCCATCCAAACCTCCACCCCCACACTATCGCACTCCCGATCCACCCAAACATCCCCCGTAGATTCTCTTTTGCGCGAGGCAACAGCAGAGCTCCCTAACGCCGACACTAGAAGGGAAATCAGCGTCAGCCATAGTACCTGGAAGTATAAATTATTCCACCCACAACAATCGGTAATTCCCCAGTATCAATACCTATCGCGTTTATTCTATAATTTTTGTTCCGAGTCCCGTCATATCGTCCCCACTCAACCATTATCGACCCTATTCGACCTCAAGGTATAGAATATTGATATACCAGGGGTGTTAGTTGAAATTTGCCGGTTTTACTCATAGATGTCGCTAGAGATATGTATACATTTCTATGATTTGGCATCTATGTCATATTTTTCTATGGACAATAACCATCAAAAATACACAATTACATTCTGCCAAAATAATAGCATCATAGTTGTTTACCTCAGTGAATATGTCGAGTTTCGTTCCAAGTAAATCGCATTTGCGGCATTCGTTGCTTTTCTTATTTCATCAAAAGAAAAGAGTAGTTGAAGCTCATCGATTGCTGGTAGAAACTTATGGTGAACATGCTCCAGTGATTAGAACATGTGAGGCATGGTTTCGTCAATTTAAAAGTGGATATTTCGATTTAACAGACAATGAGCATCCTGGTGCAGCGAAAAAGTTCGAAGACGAGGAATTGCAGGCGTTATTGGATGAAGACCCAACCCAATCGTAACAACAATTGGCACAAACACTAAATGTGACCCGAGGAGCAATTTTCCAATGTTTAAAATCCATGGGAAAAATCCAAAAGTATGGAAAATGGGTACCACACCAACTGAACGATAGACAAATGGAAAATCAAAAAACCATTTGTGAAATGCTGCTTCAACGGTTCGAAAGGAAATCTTTTCTGCATCGAATTGTCACGGGGGACGAAAAATGAATTTATTTCGAGAACCCGAAGCGGAAAAAATCATGGCTTTCACCTGGTGAGGTCGGCCCATCGACTTCAAGGCCAAATCGCTTTGGCCGTAAGACAATGCTCTGTGTTTGGTGGGACCAGTGTGGTGTAGTGTACTTCGAGTTATTAAAACCTGGTGAGACGATGAATATGGATCGCTACCGACAACAAATTATCAATTTGAATCATGCGTTGATCGAAAAACGGCCGGAATGAGCCCGAAGACATGGCAAAGTTATCCTACAACATGACAACGCACCGTCTCATACCGCTAAAGTGGTAAAGAACACATTAAAAGGATTGAACTGGGAAATATTATCGCACCCGCCGTACTCTCCAGACCTCGCCCCGTCCGACTATCACCTTTTCGCATCGATGGGACACTCACTCGCAGAGCAGCGCTTCGTCAATTTTGAAGAAGTCGAAATATGGCTCGTCGAATGGTTTGCCTTGAAAGAGAAAAAGTTTTTTTGGAATGGTATCCATGATTTGCCTGAAAGATGGGCAAAATGTGTAGAATCCAATGGTCAATACTTTGAATAAAATTTTTTTGAGATTCCCTTGAGAATTAAGTGTTTTCTTCATCATAGACGTTTCGACCTTTCCCCATTACCTAATTCTCGGTTGCCACCTTCTAACTCCAAAACCTAACAACTCCCTTAATCCCTTTCGCCTCAAACCAACTCTTTTCACACCTCCCTGTACTATTTTTCTTTCAAATTGCTATTCCCTGAACATATTTTGAATCTGTAAAGCCTTAGTATTATAAACTTCCTTAGTTACTTTGAGACCTGCGATTGTGATACTGTTAACGTTAAGACTGAATATGCCATGTCAAATAATTTTAGATGACCTAGTCATAGCTTAAAAGTGAACTTTTGACCTTTTTGAATTGTGTAAGCTTCCGACATATTTCCCGATTCCGTCCCACCCATTCCATTCCATTCCATTCCACCCGAAGAGGTGCTGTATTGAAAATAAAGTATAGCATTACAAGGTGAATTACAGCTTTAATATTTTTATACATTTTCTCTTAAAAGTAATTACTTTTCTCTAACTTGCGCAAGGAAAAATGGACATGAAAAATAAGGATTGATTACTGGAATTTCTGTAAAAAAAATTTCACGCTCGGTTTTTTCCAACTGAGTCCCCAATGAATAGACAAGTGTGTGACATTATTTGTCAATCATTACTGAATTGCAGTAATCACTGCCAAGTAACATTACACTCTTTCCTGTTTATTAGAGAATCAGTTTCAGTTCGAAGCATGTGATTTGCAAATAAAATGTAAGATAAAACCTAGCTGAAAAGTTTGCATCAACTGTAGAAAATTTAATTTGAGCAGTTTGAAAAAAAATTTTACATAACTTTATTTTGATACTTTATTAGTTACTCTAAAAATTAATTAACTTTACCCATTTGTAAATTATGAAAACATACGGAATATTTACAAAATAATATTTCACCGTGAGCTTTTTTTAACATTCATGAAGAAATTGAAAAACGCAGACATCACAGTTCGTCTTCTATTTTCCCTATTCTCGTTTTATTCTTGAAATTACAAAAATCTTGTAAAATATTAAAAATCAAATTGTTTAACATTTTCTTTCCTTATTTTCTTTGCTATTGTTGAATTTTATACTTTAAGAATTGTTTTAAACCCAATTTGAAGACAATTCACGATTAGCGCACCCTTATTAGATGAATTTTCCAAGTTCTTTTCTCGCTGATAAAGATTTAATTTACTCTTTAAAAAAGTATCATCAAAGTTAGTGAAACTGCATGTACAAAAAAGCTGTACATGAAGGTATGTTGTCAAATTTATAAGAAAATATTGCAGGCATGAAATTGAAAGGGGAATAGAAAAAATATGTGGAAAACTGTAAATTGATCGTCCTATTATTTTTCACACTCTGGAGTTAGGCACTTCCCATTGCCTTGAAAATATTCCCAATTCTCGTGATCTTCCACAAAATTTTGAACTGAACAATTTAGATTGCAGTGAAACTGTTTCGGCTGCTCCCGTCAGTTCACAGCCTCTGGAAATAATCACATTCAAACCCATCGAAACTGTTTCCGTTTCTGCTGAAATTAATACGCCTGAACATTTTAGTATTGACTTTGCCTTGCATGCAAATTCAATTATTAATGCCCATAATTACTTTATTCCAAGCTTTGATAACGTTCGGTCAGACCCGGTCCTGTTTCATCGGAAACCAATTACGGGGCCTTAGAGCAGGCCACAGGGCTCGTCCTCGGGTTGCGGATTGTGGAGGTAGAGGTAGAGTAGAGTACAGAGGGTTACTGCCGAATACGGATACATATCTAAATAAGCAGTCGTGGACAATGTTCCAGGGATGGTCCCGAAGGACCACCCCCCAAGCCAAGGTGTTAACTACCGTGCCGAGGGCTGTATGGCATCAGGGAGTGGTGTCTTACACGGTGTCTCTAGGAAACTAGGCCACCTCCTAGAGTACTGAGGCCTTACCCCTGTATGCGGGGCTCTGGAGGGGCGGACCGAATACTTCCCTAGCTAACCATGGGAATCAAAATGTAGAAACAAAAATTAAATAATAGCATGTGTGAAGAGCTGTTTGGAGGTAAATTGGACGTGGTGGAGGTACCTGACGAAACGAAAGAGACTGGGGCAGTCTGCAAAAGGTGATGGAAACTTTAAAGACGATGGAGGACTTCTGTAGGATGAAGAAAAACATGTTCCTCCCCATCAGGGAAGGCCTCACGGTGGCTCTGCGGAAGATGCAGCTCCTGAAAGAGAGCATGAAGCGCTAAGTCTGGAAGTTTCAAGGAGGAGTTCGAAGCATATGATACATACTATACCCTTGATAAATTGTTTTCCAATGAATAAGGGGGGGGGGTCATCTCTTTCGGGAAACGTTTATTTCAAAAATTTTGGGTGGATCTTGGAAATATGACCCCATAATGATGTGTTAGTTGTTTTTATAAGGCTTTTATGTTAAAAAATATTTAAAGATAAATGGTAAAAAAAATAGTTCTTAGAAAAACAAAGGTATACACGTGTGACTTGCTTGGTTAAACGCTTGCAGGATGTTTGAAGTAATAAATTTGATAAAAATTTTTCCGATTAATTTAGACGTGTGTGTCGGTTATTCCCTTTGATGCGGGGGGTAAGAATTACCTTCTAGACACACTACTGTCGCCATGTGAATAATGATAAAAATTGTTTTAAAACAAATATTTCTCAGAGACCGCTTCAGGAGTCGAAGATTCCTTGAAGGGTAGGTAATTAATTATGATATCAAAAGAATGTCATCGTTTCCTGTGGATAGATGGGGTATGTGAAATCATTTCGTTTTTAGAGCTTGGATTATTTATGGTAATAAAATTCTCTTTCCAAAATGAAACTTTATCGTGGCAAAGACTGCATTGAATGTTTCATATACGAACTAAAATGTTTAGCCGAAAAAAGAGTTGAATATTTAAAAGAAATATAGTACAGATAGAGCCTCTAACTAATCAACAAAAACAAGAATTTAAAATTTACAAAAATCTGTCACATTTATGAAGATCCTTTCAGAATTGATGATATCAAACACCATGATCATTGCCCCTTTACAGGTAAATATCGCGGTGCTTCTCATCAAGGTTGAAATATAAATTACAAGGATTCACACGTGATTCGAGTAGTTTTTCATAATTTATCAGGTTATGATTCCAATTTTTTTTTTTTATTTTTTTTTTTTATGAAAGCTTTAGTGACAATTTTTGAGGGAAAAGTTAGTTTATTACCAATAAATAAGAAAAAATATATTTCTTTCACAAAAAATGTTGAGAAAACTAATGTAAAGCTACGATTTATTGACTCTTTTCGATTTGTGCCGAGTAGTCTTGAAAAATTGGCATTATTCCTCAATAACGATGAAAAAATAATAAGAAAAAGACACTGTGTAAATAATAATGAATTTAATTTATTGATTTGAAAAGGAGTCTTTTCATACAGTTATATTGACAATTTGGAAAAATTAGAAGAAAATCAATTACCTCCAAAAGAGGCATTTTTCTGTAAATTAAATAATTCATTTATTTCTAATGAAGATTATCAGCATGCTCGTAGAGTTTGGGAAAACTTTAAAGTGAATATTCAGATCTTTACCTCAAAACTGATGTCCTACTTTTATCTGATATTTTTGAAAATTTTAGACACCATTGTTTAAAAACATATAATTTAGATCCATTGCATTATTACACGGCACCTGGACTTGCTTTTGATGCAATGTTAAAATTTACTAAAATAGAACTCGAATTGTTGACAGATCCTGAAATGTTATTGTCCATCAAAAGTGCTATTAGAGTGATCCTATGAATCCTATGTGATGCTTATGAGTGTTGTAAGAGTTTCATCCTCAAAACAACTGCAGACAGAACAACATTGAAGAGACAGTTCAATGAAATTTTAACAGCTGTAGGAGAGTCATGCGTACTGCATGAGACGAACTTCTTACAAAACACTAATCATCAAAAAGAAAAACGCAACTCAATTAAATTGAAATATCATACTGTTGTAGAACGACTCAAACTCAATACCGAGTTATTCGAAGATTACATAACTATGAAAAAGGTAGAGAAAATCAAAGACCAGTTGTGCTATAAACGGTTAGAGCGAGGGAAATTCTTTAAAATAAACGGGTCACTTTTTAAGCCCGATGTTTTTATTCTGAATTGTGACAAACATAAGAAGGTAATAGGATCAATGATCCTTTTTACCTGCAATCTTGACATGCTACAATCGTACTTTCCATTAAAATTATTCTGCAGGTTATCTGATATGATGAATAGATACCCAGAATCTATTTATGATAGAGGCAGTAAAATTATTAACTTTTTCAATACAAAGAGATTGAAGTGTGACGTCTTGAGACACATAAGAATAAGATTTACATCTATTTTTATATTATTATATTCTTGGAGAGAATATAATAAGTATAGTAGTTTCGGGTCTGGAAAATTAATTCCAATAACCCGGGACTACTGTTCGTTAAATGAACTATTCTCGACCAAAATAAAGAAATAGAAATATCACGTGAAATATAAAATGGGAAAGAACATGTCGAATGTAGGACAAAGTCGTACTATTCCCATAAAAGGGAGCACGCCACTTTGTCCTTGATTCTAAGGATTTGGAATTGAAGGAAACAAATATGTACAAATGTTAGTACTGGAGTATTACCAGCACCCAAACATTTGTAGAAAAAAAAATATATAAAATAATATAAAAGAGATAGGTTAGAAAGAAGTAGGGAGACACAGCGATTTTATGATTTACTTACTTTTATTTATGATAGTGATTTTTATTAATCCTCAGTAGACGGCTGATCCTGGATAAAACTTGGTTAATTTTGTTGAGAAATAATAGACTCCAACCGACGAGGGAGTTTTACTGAAGGATTCGTTTTATTTTATGTTTTAATTTTCCGGATTGTATAACTTAGAAAGAATTTCGTTTTTTTTTTTAGAAAGATTTGAATGCAGGGACAAGAACTGATGAAAATTTTGTCTGCAGTTAGTTTTATGTGCAGCACCCCACTTCCCTCACCATATTTCAAATTTAGGAAAAGTCTGGGGGTAGCTGTCCTGGCTTTCTATTGGCCTAGTTAGGCAAACCTAGTTACGCCCAGACTTCCCTTAGTGTGAAAATCTAGGGGCGTTGCAAGTTTTCCGGGCCTTGTGGGCCGTACCAAGTTTTCTCCAAGTTCAGTCACCTTCCGAAAGATGGCGACATTTGTATATTCTTAAATAAAATGTGTTACAAATTAATTGTTTAAATAATTATGTGTAAAGATTTCGTTAAATTCAAATAATTGAAAGGTTAAATTACAATATAATTCATTTATATCTAATTTTAACTTAAAAACTCGTTAATTTACATTAGACTGACTATTCTTCTTTTCAAAATACAAAAGAATCATTAATACATAAGATTAATTTTTATCCTGTAATTATTTTTATGAATAAACATAAACATCATAAAATTAAAACTAAACATCGAATATGTTGTTTAAATATACAAAATTATTCATATGAAAGGGTAAATTTAATATAAGTTTTCTTTTGTGGATTTATTTGATAAAATATAAAAAGTAATTCTGAAAGTTTGTAATTTTTCATTTTTATATAAACTTCTTATTTATAAAAATAAGTGTAAAGATTTACATATTCGAAGTTGAGTTTATTTTATTTGAAAACATACGCAAAGTTATTTATAAGATACATATTCGAATATGAAATATTGTCGGTAAAACAGAACATTTCATTATTTCAATTCTTTAATAACAATATTTCAATTAAATTAAATTGTTAATTTTTCTAGTGTTTAGCTTATACTCATATGTATTCTGACGTTATTTGAAAATTGAATTAAATCTTTTGCAAATAAGTTTAGCTTTTAGAATTTATGAACTTAAAAATATGTTTATAAAGATTGGAAATATATATTTTTATGAAGGTAAAATAGTAATGTTTAAAAATTTACTGTTGAAATATGTTGTGTATAAATTCAAATACATATCATGTAAACTAATACTTTAACTTTTCTAGAATTGAGTAAAGGAGTGTAAGAAAGTAAATTTTTATTAGTATTTTAACTTCAGAATTGAATTCTCATAAATTTATTAGTTGATAAGGTAGATTCCTAATTATTAAAATCTTCGATGAATTGTTATTGGTTTTTAGTTACAATCAAATGAGTTTGAACTATTGTTTCAAATAAAAATTAGATTAGAATTACTGTTCCTATTATTAAATAATATAATAGTTTATTTTTTATTCATAATATACTGAAATAATATAAAAATAAATATTAATTTAAAACTAAATTCTTAATATTTTAACATATTTATTAATTGAGAATTTTTATTATCTATTATATATATGGCCTATTCTATTTTCTAAGCGCAGTAAATACAATGTGCTTTGTTTGTATTTACTTGGGCGTGGTACAAGCGCGGGCCCTTTTGACCATTAGCCTAAGCTATTTACGATATTTCCGGAAATGGCTAATCGCTGAGTTATATACTGTTATGGTTCTATGCAGTTCTATGCATTTATTTATTAGAGGATAGCAAACAGAAATATCTAAAAGGAATACGATTGTGGGCTGTATCTTTTGGTCAAAGTTTCAAAGTGCAAGTTTTATTACTTTTACAGATTGCTAAGAAAATTCAAATCTTTATATTTACGCAGCTGCATATTTTCTAAAAAGGCTTTTGAATTTATACAATCTTTAGAGAAGAGATTGCGTTTAAAATATTTACATTTTTATGAGTAAGACTTTGGAGAAAAATATGAAATGGAATATTATAAATTTACTTATTACAGGTTAATAAAAATTAATAATAATAATAAAAGTAAAAGACGGACGCAGGACGTTACAGAAGTATAAAGAAAAAACATTCAAACTCCTGTCGTTATGGGAATCTTTTTTAATAGGATTTATCGTGTCAAATACTGAGAAAGACATAGGGTTTTCAGATTTGTTTTATCATACTAAACAACAAATAAAAGAAATTGTGGGAGACGAGTATGATGAATTTGCAAATATCATACTTCCTAAAAATACAACATTACAAGATGAAAGATTAATGTTAGAACTTTTGGGGATTAATAAGTCCTTTAACCATCCGTGCTTGGATGCGAAAACATCCTTCGCTACTCTTAAAGAAAATAGTACAAAAAACACAATCCTTAACATGGACGTGATTCGTAATGCACATAGCATTTTTGGGCGAGATTTCGCATATGAATACAAGAGGCAGAAGAAAAGGTGGCCCTTGATGAGATATATCCCGGATCCATTACGTCTCCCTATTTTGAAGAATGAATATCCAAGCTCAGTATTATACAAATCATTAGATCTGTGGCATGAAGTTGAATTTAGCAAAATCTTCGATAATGACTTCAGCCCAGATAGATCGGAACTACTTAAAGACTCATCCCTTGCTTCTCCATGCTCAGAATGGTATTCAAACTATGATCCATGCGCTTTCTCAAATCTCTACGGTAAAAAGAAACCAAAGTTTCCTCCAGGAACGAAGAGGTCAACTACTAGAACAATGAAAAGGTTCTTAGTGGGCCATCCAAGAGAGACAGAAATAAAAATCAAAAATATGGATTTGAATTATTTAGATCTAGAGCATTCAACTGCCATCGTTTGTAGAAAAGAACGCGAATTAAAATTAGAGGGAAGAAGCTATCTAAAACAAACGTATGAGCAGAGATTGTGTCAGACCTCTATGGAACTAAATTTATCGAAAAATGTTATGAAATACTTCAAAGAGCAAACCATGACCGAAGGAGAGCTCGAGCAATTAAGACGTATGAGTGCGACTGTGCATAAACAGGGGAAGAATCTAGAAGTTTTAAATATAGATCTATCAAAGCGGAATAGCGCATTCCGGCATACTCTTGTTTATTTCTTCGGCAAAACAATTGATCAAATGTTCGGTTTTCAAAACTAATTTAAGAACAACCACTACTGGTTCTTAACATGCAACGTGTTTACTAATTCCCGTCTATTCCCCCCAGATTATGACCCACTGACAAACAAACCTATACCTGGAGACTACTATTACAACAATCACCTTGGTGGCTTTGAGGGTATGAGACAAAAGTTTTGGACCCTCATAACTATTTGCATAATTCGACTTACTGCAGACGAACTCTCCTTGAAAATAAACATAATTTGTCAAGGAGATAATCAATTAGTTCTTATCAGATACAAACCTAATCAAATAAAGCGACAGAAAGAGATAAGAGACAATTTCCTGTCTACATTAAATTATAATTTCAGCCAAGTAAATCTGGAACTCAAACTAGAAGAGACATGGTATTCAAAAAGGATGTTTGAATACGGAAAAGTACGTTACATTGAAGGAGTCTCAGTTAGTCAAGGGACAAAGAAAGCTGCAAGGATTATTCCGGACATAAATGATGGTCTTGCCTCCTTCCATTCAGGGCTCAATACCATTAATACTGTGACTGAGTCCATTGCTAAAGGAGACATTGATCCAGACAGTGCCTTTTTCGTCAACCAATTCTCAGTTTTGAATTACTTATTAAGAAAGGGAGTATTTGATAATAATCATAACCATAACGATTCCCACCAGACTTTAGAGCAATATCCTTATCTACCTATTTTAGTCATATCCTCCGAGGTTTCAATGACAAGCTCACTCTTTGGATCTCTCTATTCCTGACAGATAAAACCGAAAATCAAAAATTATTTGTTAGGATAATAACAATGAATCAGATTGCCAAAAAAACAATAGGTACATTTAACCTAGAAAGGCTAGTTGATGATATTTATAGTTTGGATGTTGATTCGTTAGCATCGGTCGAAATGAAATTTAAAAATGTTGCGGAAAAATACCTCACTTCGGACCAAGTGAAAAACTCAGAAATAAAGGATCTCTTTAAAAGGACTGAATTATTCAACAAAGATGATCTTAAGAGAGTCTTGATTAAAATGAAACCAATGTACCCGTCATTAGCGCATGAACTTTACAGGCATTCAAATGCGGGTATTTACCAAGGATTGATAAACAAATTCACAAATATACAAAGCCTCAGTGAGCAGGTTCAGGAATACATGGATATCGATTTCCTGACCCTCATACAAGACAATACAATTAAAGTAGTTGAGATATTAAAGCCCCATCATATATTAACTCAAAGACTGGGTTGTCAAAACATCCAGAAGCTATTTTCTGAGCTAATTAAGGAGAAATATACAATTGTGTCAGACTAATATGAGGACTACGATCCTCTCGACTGGTGTGCCATTAATTTAGGGGGAAACATGATCCACCGCTTCCGGTTGATCATGGAAAAAAGAAGTGCGCTTCTCAATCATCATCCGACAATAGGGAGCCACATCCGCCAGTCCACCAACCGATTAGTCTCCATATCCAAGAATGGAGAGGACTACACCATTTATTTTCAAATGCTAATGATATCAAATATTGCTAGATTAATGAAAATGAAGAATTATGATGATCTGGGTGTAAATCAATTTGCAAGTACACTAAGTTGCTCTACTTGTACAAAGAAAGTGACTGAAATAGTTTTCGACATAGAAGATAACTCACCAAATTTGGGAACTGTCCCCTCAGTGATAAAGCAAAGAGAAAGTAAAGAGCTACTTCTTAACCCAGAGCTATCACTTTATTGATGCTGAAATAAATGATAGACCATCTATTTTGACTTTCGGAAAAAACCAATTCCATATGAGATCGGAACAAGATTCTTTTCCAGATAATTGTGCATTAGAAAAAGACATCGAATTTAGAGAAAATTTCGTTTCAGAATCTTTCAATTCACTTTTCAAAGAGGCGGTACTATTGAGGCTTAATGAACCAAAGGAAAATATTATAAGGTACTTTAGAATATACTTAACTAAAGGATATATTGATGATCCCACAATGAGAGAAGACAATGAATTTATCAAAGCCTTGGTCAGAGAGAAAAAGGAGAATAAGATTAATTTAATAAGACAAATACCACCTTCTCAGCTATTGCATCTTATGGCATCTTTTTATGAATCATCATGTGGTTAGAGTCATAATCTTGAAATTAAAAATATTCACCACTTCATTCGGCCTTTCGGAGATATAAGCAGCGCTGCTTTAAAAATGTATGAGGTAATCCGAATCTTTGACCTCACATTTATTAGTAAAGTAATCACTCCGGGCTGACGGGTCTGGAAGTTTCTTTACACTATTTCACAAAATTCTGACGGTACCTCAGATCTATTACAACACTCTACTGACTCTTGAAATGGACAAAAGGATGGGAGCTGATTTCAAATACCCCCCAAGTGGATTAAATCTTAATAATGTGAATATCTATAATCTTCCCTATTAAGACCAACTCACCCTTGGCTGTACTGACATACTTGATGATCAATTTTTAGATAAGCTAGAAATAATACTAAGATCGGAAACCATTGATCTGATTACAATTGATGCAGAGTCATCGAGTGGGTCATAGAATTTTGAGTTTATTGAGATATACTTGTCTTTTGTAGAAAGGAAACTTGTCACGTACCTTACTGTAAAAATCTTTTTTCATGAAAAGTTAATGGACATGTTAGTTAAAAGATGCGAAGAACAAAAAATTCTTATTGGCCTAGTATAACCCTTGAGCAGTCATCCGAATAATTTAGAGCTCTATGTTCTTTTCAGCTGCTCTAATAATCAATCATTAGCGAAAAACTATAAAGAAACATTGCATTATTTCGCACAATTATCCCCATTGATCGGAAAAAAGGCACTGATGACATATCTGTGAAATAAAGAGTACTATAGATTTGGAAAGATTTGAAAAATGCACTGTACCCGAAGTAACAGAAAAAGATTTGATTGCAGATACATTTACAATCACGTCAACAGATACTGATCTATGCGCACTATTTTGTTCTAGATACATTAAAATATTAATTAATGATATACTTGTCTTTAAGACACTATGAATAATGATCATGATGATTTAGGAGTAGGATTAATACAACAAAATGGAGTGAAAGGAAGTCTTGAGCAAATGCTCACGAATTTAGCAGTTATACTCCTTCTATACAATGGAAATAGTTTAATTCAGGTAAAGGATAAAATGAATAATGTCCAGATCTGTTTAGAATTTAGAAACTGGTACCTTGACGAAGTCCTTCTCTTGGCTATGCCAAAAAAGGACGGGTGGGGAGGCTTAGCAGACTGCTCTCGGGTCATGGAGGTTGTAGTGTCCCGATGAATCGGTGAACAAATGCAGGGGGCTCTATATACGGACATCTTCCCATTGCGTGAAAGGTGCCCTATAAACGGGTCTATCCCAGGTTGAAAGCGGGGGACGCTATAAACGCGTCTATCCCCATGCATGAAGAAGTATGTATGCCATAGGTAGCGGCGCTGAGAATGAGTCTGCGAGTGCCTGTGAGGAATGAGTGAACTGCAAGAGTGTCAGCGCCGCATGACTGTGAAATGTGTCCTTCGAACGCGAGAGAAGATCCTATGGACGGACTCTCTCTTGAATGAGGCTAAGAGCGAATTGGTGATTGGAATCTCCTAGGGGACACTACAGAAGCCTCCGCAGTCTGTGACCAAGAACAGTCCAAACGATCGTTTCCGTACGGTAGTGAGCCTAGCTCTGCCGAGGTGGTGTGCGATGCAGGATCAGGAGCCAGCTCCTGCGGGACCTTGATCAGGTAGTGCGTATTGAACACAGGTGTCGGAGCCTGTGTTTCTTCGAGCAAGTCCGGTCTGTACGAGTATTCCGGGACCGGCCAAGCGGAGGTTGGGCCTCAGGGAACTGGGGTAGGACTTCAGTCCGAGGGTACACCCGTTCCCAACTATTCCGACCCGCTCCTCTACGCGCGATGCGCTGGTAAAAATATTTATGGATTCAAAATTGACTACTGTGGGGAAAGTGGACTTGGGTGCTTCTCCAGGAGTAACAGGAAGTGTGAATTAGGCCACTGATGTGTTGGGCGGAATGCTTAACACCCATAAGTGCCTCCTGGAAAGCGCGGTGAAAATCCAGAAAAAAATGGAATCTCGACCGGGCCCTGGTCTCGACGAGGTCCCTCGAAATTAGGGTCCTCGACGAGACCGTTGAAAAAGAAGAGGTTGTGTCTGCCCTGTGCTTGGCACTGCTGCAATCCTGACAAGAAGAATGCTTGTTGGAGATGCGGTGCCACAGGACACTTGGCCCGGAGCTGCAAGGCAACGCCAAGGTGCCTGACGTGTTTAGACAGGGGCGATAAAGATATCGCCCATGTTTCTGGTGGCGGCTCCTGCCTGGTCTTCCGGGAAGAGCATCGGAGGTTGAGAGGCAGGAGTTGAAGTTCCTGCTCCAGTCTGAGCGGTTCTGGACGCTCATCGAGTCACTCGTCACACTTGTGATAAAGACGAGAGAGCTCGATGGGCCACGAGGCAATATTTTTGCACTTTCTTTCACATCACCAAATTACTTATCGACAACTGTTCATATAATCATCTGATCAATTGTTTCTTCAAGAATTCTTTTTCTACAAAACCAATAAAAAGACAATCCGACTTTGCATGGGAAGAATTTCGGACGCAAAATTGCACGATACCATTGTCTGGTGTCTGGACGCGGAACAATGCAGGAAAAAAGAGATAACTTATTAAGACTTGCAGGCTGAGGTATGTTAATAACACTACGAATTAAATTACTCATTTATATCACAGCAAAAGTTATTGTTATTGGTCCTTCCCTTAATAAAAAGACTTGCTGAAGCAGGTATCAAATAATGATGTTTTGATATGGGACAAACACCCAGGTGACCGAAAATGAAAACAATGCGAGTAAAAACGCAAATTGGCTTAACTTGAATTGCCCTGGTTATATTTGCACGAAAATCCAGTGCTCTCAGATCATGTTGTCAAACGTGTCACTTTAAAATTTAAAAATGGCACATTCAGTATAAAGGTGGAATATCTCATAGATCTTACCATTTTCAGAACTAATTAAATTTAATAATAAAGTGTGATCAAATTGGAGGTACTTTTTCCAATAGGGTTTTATTGACATGTCACGCGTGACTACTGTTAAAGTAAATACACAAATTTATTCAGTTCTTATTGACATTTTATGATGGAAAGACTTACGCCTCAACAATGTTTACAAATCGTACAATTATATTACGAAAATGGACGCTCTGTGAAAAGTGTTTATCGGGCGCTCAGGCCAATTTATTGTGTACATAATCGTCCTACCGAACGCACTATTTGGCATACCATCGGCAAACTCGAGAATAATTTAACATTATTGGATGACACTCGACCGATTAGACCACGTACAGCCCGAACTGTAGAGAATATTGCGGCTGTAAATGAGAGTTTTGCCAAAGACCCGGAAGAATCGATTCAGCACCGATCTCAACAACTTGGCCTATCTTATGGCACCAGTTGGGTGATTTCACGCAAAGATCTTGGTTTGAAAGCGTATAAAATACAGCTAGTCCATGAATTGAAGCCGGCTGATCTTCCAAAGCGTCATAATTTCAGTCTATGGGCTCTTGGAAAACTCGCCGAAGATCCGCATTTTGGGACCCGAATTTTGTTCAGCGATGAGGCCCATTTTTGGCTTAATAGCTACGTAAATAAGCAAAATTGCCGTATTTGGGGTGAAGAGCAACCTGAAGCGAGTCAAGAACTGCCATTACATCCATTGAAAACAACCGTTTGGTGCGGCTTATGGGCTGAAGGAATCATTGGCCCATATTTCTTCAAAGACGAAGCTGGCGCCAATGTAACAGTGAATGGATAACGCTATCGCGCACTGATAAACGACTTTTTGATGCCGGTAATTGAAGCCCGTAATCTCCACGACATTTGGTTCCAACAAGACGGCGCTACATGTCATACAGCCCGTGAAACAATGGATATACTGCGTAGTCGTTTCGGTGAGCAATTTATCTCTCGTCTCGGACCGGTGCATTGGCCTCCAAGATCGTGTAATATCACACCTTTGGACTTTTATTTGTGGGGGTATGTATATAAGAATTACATTTTTATTATTTTTTTTAAAATAAATTTATTAATTTTTCAAAACATCTCAGAATAAATCTGAATGCAGAAATAAACAACTTTCAATTTTTTTATTCCTGAATATACTCTAAATATACAAAAACACATATAAATACACATATACAAAGACAAGCACTGCTCCGGATGTGCGTTACCCGACGGAACGCTTGAAGAACATATTCACATAGTCATACGAACGCTGCCTGAACGAGCAGGATGGGCACTGCTGCAACAATACACTGAAGTAAGGGACAAATGGCCCCTAGCTTGCAGACACGAAGTGAATCAGTTGTTTCGAAAAAGAACGGGTTTACTAAAAATGGGCGGCCCACGCATATCTCCCTATTGGCGGGAGATGTGCTACTGGGAGATCGGGTACGGGTTCGTGGAGTATGTGGAATTAAACAACATGAGTGAGGAGGTGCGCCGGTGGTTGTGCGAAGAGAATATTCTCGGGGGACCACTAGGTGAAGATCGCTACCTCGACCTACTGTACCGTGAGGTCCAGGAATTTATGAATACCGAATTTAGAACTCCGGTTAAGATACCCACTGTCAAGGAGTGGGTAAGGACTGGCAAGTGGATGGAGGCGAAGGCGGGAACAGGGGGTAACGTCGCTGTTACCATTGATGGGAAGAGAAAACTAATTAGAAGAACAAAACCTGCAAAGGGGGTCCTCCTAAGCGATGGAGACATCGAACGAGACCTAAAGACCGTGTCACGAGAACGAATGGTGGTGCTAGAGAAAAGTGAGCCCGGGAAGATCCGGAGCGTTGTCAAGATCGGAAATCAAGTGGATAGAATGATGAACTACCTAAGTACGATCCTTTAAGACGGACTAAACGGCAGCAAGCTTAGCACCTTGTTCCCTGAAGGAGTAGGAAATTAAGATATTGATATGGATTTGATAGCTGCGGTAAGGGATGATCATCTTTGGGAAGTACCATTAGATCAAGGCAGTTTTGACGAAAAGCAGAGCAAACTATCGATAGCAGTCACGCTCTTGGCAGTGGGGCAGCATTTCGAAAAGGAGAACATCCCACAAGACAGCATGGATGTCTGGGCCACAATGTGGGATAGTTTGTTCGTGCACGGGGCATCGGTGGAGTGGGGGGATAACAAGGATGAGTGGCGGAATGGGCTCCCCTCAGGCTGGCGATGGACTGCAGTGCTCGACACTATCCTAAATGTTTGCAGTTTTAGAGCCATAATCAAAATCATACAACAGAGATTAGGACGACATTTTTTCATCGGAAATTTTTATGCACAAGGGGATGATGTGGTATTTACAGCCACGGACTTAGACGCTATTCGCTTGATCATCGACACATATAAGAAGTTAGGCTATGAGGTACACCGTTTAAAAACGTATATCTCACGAGGACGAGCCGAATTCCTTAGGCAAAGCTACGAACAACAGTTCGGTGTGACTGACTACACAGCGCGGACTGTACACGGATTAAGATTCAAAAACCCTATACAGACAGATCCTATCACGAAGGGTGAGCGGATATACAGCGTTCTGAGGCCATGGCATCTTGCCATGCTCCGGGGCGGAACAGCGGACAATATTGCCAACATGTTTTTAGAGGATATAGGGGCGCAACAGTTACCGGCCAAGAAAGCAGCCTCTTTTTGCTTAACACCAAACTGCTTAGGAGGGGCAAGAATCAATCCCTCGAGTGCTTTCGGGGCTACGTTAACGAGACGGTCAGATGGACAGTGGTACACCCTGGAGGTGAGTAAGGAGTTGAGGGCGTTGCGTATCCCACTGGGAGGTTGGAAGGAGCGCCTGGAAAAAATGGACTGGGATCTGGGAGAGAAACTAAAAGAAGATTTCTTTAAGGATCTAGCAATGAACATATTGTAAAAATTGAACTGCGCATGTGCCTATTACGATACAGCGGAGCATAATCTTCTTCTTCTTCGTACAGTGTTGGCACCGTACTGTAAAAGCCTTGTACATTTGAACTGCGCATGCGCCTATTAAAATCCACACTATTACACAAGATCAACAAAATCAAAATGACCGGAAGTAATCGCGAAATGTCAAGTGAGATGGTCGATAATCACGGCAATTTCGACCTTTTCAGATTGAATTCGAGTGTACGCAGAAAAACTCGTAAATGCGCCGAAGTCACATAAAATAGAATATGCGCCAATGCACACAATTCGGGTAATTACGAGACTCGCTTAAAATATTCGCAGGACTGATCGCGCCTCGCCTTCGTCTCGGATTTGCCTCAGCTTCGTCTCGACTATGCCTTGGCTTCGATCTCCTGCGAGCGTTGTCGCTCGACGCGTAATAACCCTCATTATGCGTCTAGGCACATAATATACTATTGTGTGACAATTTCTAAAATAAATTTCGAATCTCCAAAAATTTCCTAAATTTCCATATATTTTCGAAAATTCTAAAATATTTTCACAATCTCCATATATTATCAAAATTTCAAATTACAAATATTTTCAAAATTTATACTATATATTTTCAAAAACTTTCGAATCTCCAAATATTTCGTAAATTTCCATATATTTTCTAAAATTTCTAAAATATTTTCACAATCTCCATATATTATCAAAATTTGCAAAATATTTCAAAATTTCTATATATTTTCAAAAAATTTCGAATCTCCAAATATTTCGTAAATTTCCATATATTAATAAAAATTTTAAATTTCTAAAATATTTTCACAATTTCCATATATTATCAAAATTTCTAAAGAATTTCAAATTTCCAAATCTTCTAAAATTTCCAAAAAATGTTTCAGTTTTCAAACCCAAAAATTGTAGAAATCAAAGAAAAACATCGATGAAGGTCTGTGGATTCATGAATTTTAATAATGGAAAAAAAATGTCATTTTAAAAAACCTGGTAGATATCGTGGACGTTTTTGGCTCCCACCGCTTACCCACGAAGATCAACCACAATCAAACACAGCGTGTTGGCGTGTCCCCACTTGTTCGCTTCGATTTCGGGAAGAAGAAACAAATTAAATATTACGAAATAGATAATTTATCACTTAAAGTCGATACATGTTCAAAGTTTAAAAACAAGATGGCAATTGAAAAATTTGTTAACTTCGTTATTAAAAGTTTTAATTATAATATTGCATGTAAAATATTTCATTTTAAGAAATGAGAAACAAGGGATTCACATTGAAAATCTATTCTCTAGGTTTCACAATAAAAAATTTTCCATCTTACACTTTTGTGACCTATGCAAAAACTTACAATTCGAAAAATTAAATTCCCTGCAGAAACTAAAATTCACTGGCGTCAAATTTTTACAATTATTCAAGATCTTTCTGAATTTTATTTCATCAAAGTTTTTTCTTTGAAACTATAATAAAAGAAGTTTTATTTTTTAATTTTGTATTTCGTAATTCGAAATATGGCGTCTCTTTCATGTACATACAGTTCTGGACATTCATTGAACGGTGAAAAATATTTTCTTTTGAAAACTAAATTATGAGTTTTGCCCTAGAAAATGAAAAAATAGTGTGTTATTAATGTCAGATTGCATATTTGAAGAATCCTAAATATAAACGTAATAATTAATTTTTGTATACAAATTTTTCTTTTCTCATCGTTTAAAGAACGTTCAAAACTGTAAGTATACGTCTCTTTCACGCATCTTTTGCATAATGGAGTCAAGAGAAACATAATTTTCGATTTTAAACCAACACCGTAAAGCGTGTAATCGAAGGGAAGCGGTTGTACATACGTACAGTTTTGAACGTTCATTAAACGATGACGAAATTGTTTCTTTGAAACCAAAATGAACTATTATGTTTATATTCAGAGCCTTTCAAATATACAATCTGTATATTTTTATATTTGTACACGCGAAGAAGTGTGGAAACACCGACTCGACCCGTTTGATTGAAGTCGGATTTTTATGGGGAAGTGGTAGGGGCCGAAAGCTCTACGGTCTGCAAACACTGCAACATCCTTAAAATTGACTTTTACCTTCATTTTTCATTACGCACGCTCAGTAGATAAAGTATATGCAACCTGGACTACAGAAAACTTCGTTATCAACAAATGAAAAGTTTTAAAAACAGCTGTAACCCTCCTATACCAGTTCGAGTTTTTGTTAATCCGAGATCTTAGTCCAGCCATATTAGATATTTCTTTATCAATAAAAAAACTAATTTATCGTTAGTAATCACTATGCCTTAGTTTGTCTTCAGGCAGTAAAAATAGGGCTGCCCTTTCCATTATTTTTGATTCACACAACTTTGAGACATCGTAACTTCAGACTCATTGGACGTAAAAACAATTTTTGTATTGAATATATATCTTTTCGCGACAGTCGCGCCACCTACATTTGGAAAAATACGGCTATCTCGACATTTTTTTATGTCTTCTCTGCATCGTGTTAGCCACTGAGCAACACCATCTTCGAAAGTTGCATAAAATTTAAATATATCTTTTCGCGATAGTCGCAACATCTACATTTTGTAAAATAAGATCATTTCGATATTTTTAGATGTATCTCTGCATATGTATGTATCTACATCACATTGTAAACTACGATTATTTTGTTACTTCTTGATGTATCTCAGCGCTGTGTGGGTCCCTGGGCAACACTACGTTTGAAGATAGTGTAAAAATTGAATATTTAATTTCGCGACAGCAGCGCCACCTATACTCTTAAAGTACGATCATTTCGATATTTTGCCACAAATAACAGGATTTAAACAATTTTGATAGAGCAGCTCTTTTATCTTCATCTTCTGCAAATCTCGTAAACTTTTGTATCAGTCAATCTATCGAATCATGTAAAAAAGAGTTGCATGTAGAGACAATTAAAATTCAAATATGAAGTGACAAAGTGAGTTATAACTCTTATTTCCCCTTCCGTCCTTCGAATTAATATCTATAGTTTAAAGTCATTAAATCATGATTATAAATTAAGTACAAAAATTATAAAGTAACAATATGTAAATCTCGAAATTACTATTTCAACAGACTTCATGAAATAGTTATTTTTACAAGTGCTCGTATAATCGCATTATTTTTAAATTTAAACAGTATAATGCAAAATTATACTTACAGGAAAACACCGAAATAATCAATTTTAAAGTTTTTATTATAAAAAATCAATGAAAAGTGATAATTCCGACGTGATTATCACTTAGAAAAAAGCATAGCAAAGAAATGCCAAGAAGATGCCACTAAGATGCCAAAGTTGGCATATTCCAAAAAGATAAATCTCTCAAATTCATCTGCGACTTCGCACAACCTAAGTACAACGATTTCAAAGGCACCTAGTTTTTTGACATCTCCAGTCCTGGTGTTACGTCCGTACGTGGCTCCCAAATTATTTTTTTTGAACTCCTTAACCGCAGGTTCTGTGTTTTTAAATAAATAAAAATGTAGGAATGCAGAAGGTTAATAATAGAATAAGAGTGGTTGCATGCGTATAAACAATTTAAATCTCCTAACTACCTAATTACTAATAATGTTTACTAATAATATAGAATTTCACAATGGAATATATATGTTAATAGTTTCTTTTTGGCCTATGTGTGTGCGTGTTTGTGTATGTTACGTTACGTTTATATCTACTTGTATTCACCTAATTATTAATTTTAGATACTATTGTGCTTGCATTAAATTTAGATACTATTATGCTCTTAGGCATTATTACTATTATAACTATCCTATAAAATTTATTACATTTGTTAGTTCCAGAAACCAGCAGATGTCGAGCTGCATTGTGTGAATCGAATGGAGTCCTTTAGAATAAAACTAAATCCGTAATAAGCAATAATATTTTAGTAATGATTGCGGACCTTTGAGTTGCAATTATTGTTCGAGTCTGTGAGGAAATCCTTGGGAGGAGCAGTCTGAGACCTTTCTTGTAAACTGCAATGTTATTGCTTGAGGAGCAATAACTCAAGTTTTCAAATCCTAAAAACCTTTCATAGAAAAACTTGTAAAGTGCCGAGTACATTTTATAACCCCAATTTCCTGGACTGCTTACAAACATCCTTTTGGATTGAATAGCAGCCACTGGGTATTGGGTTGTAATTGGGATTTTCCCAAAGGTTTACTAAGAGCTGGTCAAATAATCGGATGGCCAAAATGTGACGCCACATTTACCCCCAGAATTCAGATCTAATTAACCCCACTTTTCAGTGGTAACACCTTAAAGTTTCTAAACTAAACCTAATTGGTAAATAAGAATTTAAGGTGGGGGGATGCAGTAACAGCACAGCTCACCCCCGAGTTTTTCTTCACACTGACAGTTAGTTATTTTTGAGATCTTAAATCGATCACTGGTTTTTCTCTTCGGATCTATCTCGAGAGTCCCTTAAGCCTGGAACGGCCCCTGAAACTGACGACATTAGAATCTGAAATAAAACGAGTGTTCGATCTCCATAAATTGTTTATTTTGTTTTTTTCTGCCTAGTACAATCTGGTAGTTTAAGTTTCTGGTAGTG
This sequence comes from Diplolepis rosae, assembly GCA_030998225.1. Classification (NCBI taxonomy): domain Eukaryota; kingdom Metazoa; phylum Arthropoda; class Insecta; order Hymenoptera; family Diplolepididae; genus Diplolepis; species Diplolepis rosae. The sequence continues at coordinate 6,291,742 of JAPYXD010000710.1, forward strand.
ATTTCGCGACCTGTAGTGTTAATTCGTTTTTAACCATTAAACAAGGATAAGCCACTCGATTCCACGGGGTTGTTCGACATCTGGAGGTTTCTACATTTAAAAGGTAAAGAAATAAAAACTATATTTGTAATAATTTCTGTCTTATTCTTCTTTTTTTCTTATTTCTGCTGCTCGTACCATTTTTTTATCATTGTTTCTTTAATAATATTGGAAGTTCAAGGTAGAATCAGGGTGGCCCCCCTTTAACAGGAGAGCTAAACCCAATATAGTAATCGCCAGCCGCTCGGGGATTACTATAATTCAAAAGATATAAATAATTAATTATCTTTTATGAAATTTCCACCGAAGCGTCATTTCATGACGTAACACTGGAAGACGTCCTGGAAATAAATTCTCAAAGACAACCTATCATCAACATTACGAATTGTAATTACAATTTCCAGCAAAAAGAAGAATAATGCATAATAATCTATGCAAGAATTATTTTGATTTATCATCAAACACATACATAATTGTGTTCATTGCTTTAAAAAAACAAAATATGTGAAAGAATAGTTCACATTTGTATTTTCTAGAAAAATACGTCTATTATTCACGTTTAAAAACGTATTACCTCGAGCATATGTAATAAATAAGTAATCAATAGCTCTAAATAAGTTTCATTTCTATGTTTTAATATTCTATGTTCACATATTGTAATAAAAACTATGCAAATATTTGAGTGAATATATAATAAAACACAGCTTCTTTATTTGAATGTATACTCGTTTGAATCTTAAATAAATAATGACATTTATTATTCTTATTTTGACTTTTCGATCAATTTTTATCTTATACTCAAATTCTGAATAAAGGGCATAGCCTGGTTTCCATGTGAAAAAAAACATTTGTAAATTTTTGCAGATTTTGTCATGTATAATTCGCAATGCAAAAAATTTCAAACATTTTTGCACGCAATTTTGTCCATGTTTCAATTGCACGACCACTCTTTTGAATTATTCTATTCCAGGCCTCACAGTCCCTTTGTGATAAAAAATAGGGTATATAGGGACCTGTTTTCTTGCCCATAGGGACCTTTTTTACGCTCATAGGGTACATTTTTTAACAAAAATTATGTATGAAAGAAAGTTATTAAAAAGCATAAACTCTTAATAAAAGGTAAATAAAGACGTAATACTTTTTATTCTAGTAAATAATAAATATATTCAAATTAATTAGTTGAGTTTGAAAGAGCAGTCGACCGGCAATCGAAAGACCTGGGCTCGAATCCCAGCCTAGTCGAAAGCGTATTTTTTTCCTCAGAAATATTTTCAAATTCAATAAATATATTCATATTTTCGTACACAACTGCACTTCACAAATTTTCAGACGTAAGTATTGAATAGAAAATTACCTACATATCACGACTATGTATGTAAGTCTAATTAAATTAAATTTCAATTAACTCTCAACAAAATTTCCTTTTTTTTTAATTTTTTATACTTTGGTTAAGGAATGAATGTTATTTCTTCAAATTTCAGTCTTTTCATTAATAAGTATACTTCTAATAACACAATATGAGTTTTCTTGACTTCATTTTAAGTTTAAATAAATTACTAAAACAACACTACTAAACCTGAACTCGAACCCGCACTGAAAGAAATTTATCGTGAATACAGACAATTTTCTGGCTATATTAGCAAAAGAGTTTGGCTGTCTCAGATACAGCTAAACTGTATGGGTGTTTCATAAAAACAGTTATAGTTGAAGGGATACTACTGCACCAGTAATATATATTTTCAATACACACATCCAAACTCATATGGCTGCAACAGATTAAACATGGTTATGGTTCCTTTAGCCAAACTCTGTTTTGGAAAATCAGCTCAACTTCAAACAGGCGCTTGTCTGCTAGTGATGCGTAGTAGTTTCAGAGGTTAGGGGTAAGTAAACTATTATATCAGTGGTTGATTTTAAGATTTCAAGACTGTATCAAATAACTAATTTGATAGATCTATATATGAATTATTGTATTATTAAATGTACAAGTTTGCTTTCACCGTTTTTCGACAGATGGCTGCAGCGGTAATTGCTAATGGAAATCGACAAATCAAAATTGTCACACAGTAAGTGGCAAAGTTGTACACCTTACATAAAATTTATAAATCTAAAAAAAAAAATTAAATCGATACCAGCAATACGTGTTTTGTTTGCATGATCACATACGATCACTCTGCAAACGTTTGAACGCACACCAATATACATCCTTGAAACAAACCATTTTGTTTTGCTAAATCAGCATAACAGTCGATGGATAATACAATCAGGACATTTATGAAAGTTTCCTGAGCTGATAGCTAATTTAAAGACATGTTATTAGCTCAACTAGTATTTGTTAATTTCTTATTCATACTCATTAACACACAAAATGATATAACTGAAGAAGATTTTCTTTCTAATTTGCATAGAAATTCTCTAACAAACTCGGTTAGGTAGAAACACAATACCATTTCTTTCAGTGCGTATCACTACCAATCCGGATTCCTCTCAACGTCCAAACAAAATCACAATTAAAAATTTCAAGAACTCGAAAGTAATCGAATCCCCAAAACACAAAAACACAATCAAATTTGGACCAAAATCACAAGTAGAAAAAACCTTGGGAAAATAAACAAAAAAGGAGGAAAAAAAAAAGAAGGCAACCTTCCAAAACCCCTTCCTCCTCTTTTGTCTTTATTACCCACCACCATTTACATAAATAAAATTTAAACTACTAGACGACGTTTCGGTGCTCTTCCAGCACCCTCTTCAAAGCTGCAACACTATAAAAATACTTGACAATTGTTGCGGCTCCTATCACCCTCCATGGGGACGTAGATCCTTCTCTATAAAACAACTTGTACTTGTGATTTTGCTCAAAATTTGGTTGTGTTACATCTATGGACTTCATTTTTAATTCTTAGGTCTTTTAAATTCCGAATGATATTTATATCATTATTGCGATGGTTTTACCTATTACACCTAACATTAACATGCCGTTCGTCGCTAATGTTATTGACTGAAGCAGTGCATATATCGACCAATCATAATTTCTTGAAAAAAAAACGCTCGAAATTTAAATATTATTTAATGACAGTTTCAAAATAGTGAGGTCATTAGAAGAATGCAACGTTTGTATACCTCGATTTTATACAAATTTAAAAAAATTCACACTAATGGTTGAAAATAAGGTGCTTTAGGGACCAAATCGTGAAAATAGGGGACTTTAGGGACCTCAACTGAATATAGAGGACAATAGGGGATATAGGGACCGGTCTGTGAGGCCTGCTATTGATTAATTACCTATCAATGATTAAAACAGATGTTTTGCAGATTTTTGCAAGCTATGGACGGGGGTAAAAAAGAAATAAAAACCGTCAAAATACGCATTTTTCCAACATCTCACTATGAAAGCACATTTTATAATAACAGTAGACAAATGAAAAAAAATGTATTCAGGAGTGAATCTCTAACACGGTTTACTGCTGAAATTTTTGCAAAAATTTTGTAAAATATTTTGCGAATTTTTTTGTTGCGAAAAATCGAAATTTTTACATGCATTGTGAACAAATGGTTGATTGTCGTTATTCGCAAGTCGAAATAGTGCTGCTAAAAATATCTTTTCGTATTCTTTAATAATTTTCGAATATACAGATTTTGCCCGTTGAAAATTTAGTCCGTTCAAAAAATTCCCGTTTTACATAAAAGTGGTATACAAAAAGTAAAATTGGTTTTTCTACAAACTACAGTTATAAACGAAGACAGCGATGATGACTAATTTATAATTGAAAAAAAATTTTATGCTTGGCAAATGTTCAGCCACTTATGGAGTATGAAGTGCTATGAAAGTAAAATTAACCGTCTATATTTGTAAAAATCCGATGCTAGAAAAATATATTTTTGAAGGCAAACCAATTTTACTTTTTGTATACCACTTCTATATAAAACGGAAATTTTTTGAACGGACTAAATTTTCAACGGGCAAAATCTGTATATTCGAAAATTATTCAAGAATACGAAAAGATATTTTTAGCAGCACTATTTCGACTTGCGAATAACGAAAATCAACCAATTGCTTACAATGCATGTAAATATTTCGATTTTTCGCAACAAAAAAAAATTCGCAAAATATTTTACAAAAATTTCAGCAGTAAACCGTGTTAGAGATTGATTACCAAATAATTTTTTTTTCATTCATCTACTGTTATTATAAAATGTGCTTTAATAGTAAGATGTTGGAAGAATGCGTATTTTGACGGTTTTTTTTTTTTTTTTTACCCCCGTCCACAGCTTGCAAAAATCTGCAAAAATTCTGTTTTAATCATCGATAGCTAATTAATGAATAGAATAATTCAAAAGAGTGGTCGCGCAATTGAAACATGAACAAAATTGCGTGCAACAAATTTTGCAATTTTTTGCATCGCGAATTATACATGAAAAAATCTGCAAAAATTTACAAATGTATCTTCTATTGGAAAAAATAACCCTGATTTTTTGCAAAATTTTCCCATGATTATTTTATCTAAAAAAAAGAAAAAAAACGAAAATGGTAAAATCCGCCATTACTCATTTAAAATGGCAGATAATGATCTGAAAATTTGGCAAAATAATCTCATGCCCAACCCCTTCCATATGGTTGATGCGAAATTTGATTTGGTTTTAAGGCCGATTTCACATGGAAACCCGGCTATGCCCATGTACCTGAAGTTCTGAACGTTCAGATGAACGAAATGAAAATTTTTTATTTTTTTTCTATTTTGGTTATGCAGTTTGATTCATACATGCAAATAAGAAAAGCCTATGCACAAAAAAGTGACAAAAAATTTTGATTATGGGATAAAACAACCCCCTTTATAATAACAGTTTCAAGAGCAACACAATATACGAGAATGATGTGGTTGCTACTCAATTTTTGTGAGTTTTATTTACCATAAAATTCTCTCTTTTATACCAAGTAATCTGAGTGGGGTAAGAAAATCCGGACGCACCCATAAAAGCCACCCTACCTACAAACAAACCACTAATCGTCCAAAATGACGTGTTTGTTACTCAATTTTTGTAAATTTTATTTACCATAAAATTCTCTTTTTTTATACCAAGTAATCTGAGTGGGGTAAGAAAAACCGGACGCATCCTTAAAAGCAACCCTACCTACAAACAAAACACTTATCGTCCAGAATGACGTGGTTGTTACTCAATTTTTGTGAATTTTATTTACCATAAAATTCTCTTTTTTTATACCAAGTAATCTGAGTGGGGTAAGAAAAACCGGACGCACCCTTAAAAGCCACCCTACCTACAAACAAACACTTATCGTCCAGAATGACGTGGTTGTTACTCAATTTTTGTGAATTTTATTTACCATAAAATTCTCTTTTTTTATACCAAGTAATCTGAGTGGGGTAAGAAAAACCGGACGCACCACGTTATTCTGGACGATTAGTGGTTTGTTTGTGGGTAGGGTGGCTTTTAAGGGTGCGTCCGGTTTTTCTTACCCCACTCAGATTACTTGGTATAAAAAAGAGAATTTTATAGTAAATAAAATTTACAAAAATTGAGTAACAACCACGTCATTTGGACGATTAGTGGTTTGTTTGTAGGTAGGGTGGCTTTTAAGGGTGCGTCCGGATTTTCTTTCCCCACTCAGATTCCTTTGTATAAAAAAAGAGAATTTTATGGTAAATAAAATTTACAAAAATTGAGTAACAACCACGTCATTCTGGACGATTAGTGGTTTATTTGTAGGTAGGGTGGCTTTTAAGGGCGTGTCCGGTTTTTCTTACCCCACTCAGATTACTTGGTATAAAAAAAGAGAATTTTATGGTAAATAAAATTTACAAAAATTGAGTAACAACCACGTCATTCTGGACGATTAGTGGTTTGTTTGTAGGTACGGTGGCTTTTAAGGGTGCGTCCGGTTTTTCTTACCCCACTCAGGTTACTTGGTATAAAAAAAGAGAATTTTATAGTAAATAAAATTTACAAAAATTGAGTAACAACCGCGTCATTCTGGTATATTGTGTTGCTCTTGAAACTGTTATTATAAAGGGGGTTGTTTTATCCCCTAATCAAAATTTTTTGTCACTTTTTTGTGCATAGGCTTTACTTATATGCATGTATGAATCAAACTGCATCGCCAAAATGAAAAAAAAAAAAAAATTTTTTTTGCATTTCGTTCATCTGAACGTTCAGAACTTCAGGTACATGCTATGCCCTTTCAGATCATTTCAACAGAAAATGATAATGAATAAAAACATAGTTCATGTATGTGCGTAATTGTAATTTCCGCATGCGGAAATCTACGATTTATGCATCTAAATCACGGCAATAGTTTACGATCGTAATTTTCGAATGTGCAAATCGACCATTGCGAAATTGGCCATATTTGATATTATAAAAATCATACAGGAATGAAAAAATGCTAAGCTTTTGAATTATAAATTTTGCAAATATTTATCTTGTTCAAATTCAAACAAGAAGAATGCATGGGTAAATCGAGGGTAACAGCCACGCGAGTAAAATTAATGTTTTGCCCGTGTCGCACACGATTTTTTTTCTATTAGGGGGTCAGAAAATGGATTTGTTTGCCCCAAACGGTATGTACTTACAGTTTTGAACGTTCATTAAACGATGAAAAAATTGTTTCTTCCAAAACAAAATTTATTATTATGTTTATATTCAGAGTCTTTGAAACATACAATCTGTTATTAAATATACCCTACTTTTTAATTTAATGGGGAAGAAATCAAACATTTAGTTTCTAAAAAAAAAAATATTTTTTACAGTTCAATGAAAGTTCAAAACTGCAAGTTCATACACGGTGCAATAAAATCCACTTTACACTGTAAAAACTGAATATTGACTGTCGAACAATTCCATTCACTATGAATGGATTTTCTACTCAAAATTGGCATAAGAGGAAATCCTCTAACAGTTGAAGTATTATCCTTTCAAGTGCTATCATTTTACTGCCAAAGTTTTTCCTTTGGTCTGGAAATAAAATCCTTTGTCGTACGAAGGAAGTATAATTTCGATGTTAAAAGAAAACAAATTCTATGATATAACCTATAAGAAATGTACACACGTCCAACTTTGACAAATCCCAGTATTAAATCCATGATTTTCAATAATATAACAACCCGTCTTAGATTTTAGCTTAAAGAAATTTTAAGATATATAACTTTGCTTACATTACAAATTTTCCGATACGTGTAAAATTGAAAGTCCATGATCTATTAAATATATAATGCTGAAAAGTGTTACAAAATAATTTTTAAACTTTGTTGCATTTTAAATTTTACAATAAATTCTATAGTAAACATTTTTTACTATTAATTTCGAATTCAAATATTTTTTTACAAATAAAAAACAACTGTATATTTCATGAAATGAATAATTGTATAAAAAATTATACATATACAAAACTGTTTTACGGAAAAAAATGTGTTGCTGCCACAAGGATATTTTAGGTTATGCAGCCGCATTTATGGTTAGGATAGTTAATAATATAGCTTGAACAGCAATATGTTTTTTTGTACCAGCTACACAATTTTTTCCGTGTAATGTTAAATAAGTGTTTTCAAAATTCATTTAAGAAATGTTTTTATTCAATTTTATCAATGATATTAGAATGGATTTCCATATAAACTTTAAATGTCGACATTTTTTTCCAATACAAAACTATTATTCGTTTTATAAAGTATATATTCCATGATCTTTATTTTTACAGTTTGAAAATTTCTTCAATGTATACATTTTTTCTTGCAATTAAATAGATATTTGTCCAAACTTTGTTTGCGGATCTGGAATACTATTTATTGTTAGAAAAACAATTATGGATAGAATTGAATGTTTTCATTTACTTATGTCATTTTTTTTAACCTTTAACCAGACGATGTACACTCACTAATGCGCAGGCGCACTTCGTTAGCCAGTCTAGAAATGCAATCCTTAAATAATTAGAGGATTTATTTTCAGAGTCAAAAATAATCCTTCATTGGTAAAAATATTTTCTTTTTGCATCTCACAGATGAGATTTGTATCAGGAAAAAGATTCTGTTGGTAGACAAAAGAAATCTGCTTAATTTCAATGGATGCATTCTGAAAGGAACGTAATTTCACTATCGATAGACTTTTTTTAGAGTGTATGACCAGCTAGTAGAAAAAATTATTTATAATCAAGAACGAATTTATTTTTCGAGTTTTTTAAATAATTATAAAAATTTAGCACCGTATTAACGTTCCTTGCTGTTTTTTAATTAATTACAGAGTTTCAACTCCATATATCAATTAATGTGGAAATGCGAAGGTTGAAATAAGTGTCAGTAAGGTAAGGATCGGATAAGTCATACATGAAGTGCCGAATTAAGAAATCGTGCGTCTTCAAAGGCATGCAAAACAAAGGAAAGAGGAAGGGCTGTCGCCCCTCTTTCCTTCCTTTGTTTTTCACGCTTTAGAAGACACAGGATTCGTTAATCCGGCACTGCATACATGGCATTAAGAGAAATGTAAATAATTCATGTAATACACTGTAAAAAAATAATTAGGTAGAATTACAAAAGCAGTTGTAAATGTATAAAGCGATTGTAAAAGTACTACGTTGCAGGTTATAAAATTATTTATATTTTGTGAGATTACAGTTGAATAGTAATTATGCTACGTGACACGTTGTTTTTCTACAAGGCGAAATGTAGTAATGCAACGTTATACGTCGTAGAATTAAATATCATTGGCAAAATTACAATAGGATTATAAAATTACTACGTGTCACGTGAAGCGATTTATTTCCAACGTGATACGTAGTAATTTTACAATCCTATCGTAATTTAGCCAATGATATTTAATTCTAGGATGTATAACGTTGCATTATTACATTTCGCCTTGTAGAAAAACAACGTGTCAACGTAGCATAATTACTATTCAACTGTAATCTCACAAAATATAAATAATTTTATAACCTGCAACGTAGTACTTTTACAATCGCTTTATACATTTACAACTGCTTTTGTAATTCTACCGAATTATTTTTTTACAGTGTAGGATAAATTCGCCTTTCACAATATCAATGAAGCATGAACTTTACATGAGTAGAATGTTCCTTGATAACATAAAATGTACATCAAATTTACATTTTAGTACACTCTATAAGAATTTATTAATATATTTTTAAAAAATAAAAAAAACAACAACTTATTTTAATATGGAATCCTTGTAACCCTACTTTCACATACGATGCAAAGTTCTAGAAACTTGAAGAAAACACGTCTGAGTCGGCAAAAAAAGCTAACTTCGGCACGTGTTCTTTTAAAACTGAAAGTATTTGACTAGACGCATAATACAAACTGATTGTCTACGTCTTTATTATTTACTATTTTTGAATATTCTAAGAAATTTATTTCAAATATATATTTTCCTTTACAAAAATTCAAAATGGCCTACGAATAAACTGTCATGCAATCGTTTAGGCGGTTACAAGGTCAAAACGCCGGTTGATGCCGGTCGAGTTACAGAGAATTTGTAAACAAGCATCGTTTTAAACTGAAATAGCAGTCTCCCATAAATTTATCAGTGTAAAACCATGCTTCTATTCACATTGATAACGTTAAATATCAAAATAATGGTGTAAAATTTAATTTATCAAACTTTTCATTTGTTCAAAAAAAAACAAGATTTCCCTGAATTGATTGGGTCCGGTGTGCCATCTCCTCATATTTTTCTAACCAATCTCCAATCAATCCAGGGAAATCTATTTTTTCTCGGGAAAATGAAAAGTTTAATAAATAGAATATCCTAACGAAATATTATTTAGCTAACTTTATAAAAATATATAATTGACCTGTTGAATAAATGGTTCTCTCCTTTGTCTTCTGTAGCTTCAACATTCTCCATGTTCTCCAACGCTGCTTTATTCTTCTCTTAGTTCTTTGTTCTCTCACTTCACTACTCACTACATACTACGCTCACTCGGCTCACTCACCTCACTCGCTCACTGCAGTCAGCACTCAGTGGCACTCAGCAGCAGTGTACTGTGCCAGTGTGCACTGGTGTGCACAGATCTGATACCGACGCAGTCACAACCAGTGATCCCAGATCGTGGGAGCTGGCGGTCCCCACCACGCTCCCATGTGGGAGCACACACAATCAAGCGCGCCGTGTCGGTGTGTCCCCCACTTCCTCGCTTCGATTTCACGCTTTCGTCTGTTGAGCCAAGATCGAAAATTATGTTTCTGTCGACTTCGTGTCAAAGTGGCGCGAAGCAGACGACAAATTTAAAATCTACAAATATATCATTTAAGATATTACCTTTCTTTCTTTGATATTTTTGAAAACATTCACTCAAAATGAATATCTAAACATTTTATTTTGAATTTAAGGATAATTTAAAGACTTAAAAAATGATTTTCTATTGAAATTTAAACTCAATAAATTTTCAAAGTTTCAAAACGAAATATCAATTTCTATATGTGTTAGCTATGCAAATCAAATAATTCAATTACAAAATTATGTCGAGAATATTATATATTGAGGAATGATAAAATATGATATTGGAGTTTGAAAAATAAAATATTGATATAATTAAGTAATACATAAATTATATCTAATTATACAATCGAAATTATAAAATAGAGTTTGTTCTCGGGCATAAGGCAACATTGAAAAAAATTTCATTCAAATAAAATACTCAGAAAACTAATACGTAATATTATTCGCATATGAATTTCATTATAAAACTGTGAATAAAAGGTTTCAGTATTCAAAAAAACCAAAATTACATCTAAATTTGTATACGAAATTACATTTTACGATTTCTCTTATATAAAATACAAATATTAAATATTTATGTCGAATAAAATAGTTTTAAAAATTTTTTATAGTACGTGAATCAACTATATCAATTAAAAAATTAAGTGGAAAATATTTTATTTAAAAAAAATAAGAAATAAGAAATTAAGATTGAAAATCTAGATTCATAATTACATGGTGATAATAGATAAAAATGTTCTCATTTTACGTTTTAGTGGCTTATATGCATAGACTTTTCAATGAAAAAAAGCAATGCCTTACACATAGGCAACATTTTCTAATTGATGCAGTTGATCAAAGTTATAAAACCGAAACATGTTTTAATTAATATATTGATCCAAATCTTCAAATATTTATTGACTTCAAATTTTACTGAGAATTTTCCAAGAATTTCACGTAATCTCAAAAATGTTTATCTTAGGCGAATGTTTTTCAGATATCAATAAAATTCCATAGTCAATAAATGTTTAAAATTTCAAGTTAACTTAGGTATTGATTGGAAATTTAGTAGCTTTGTTAGTTGACTATTTTAATCATAAAATTCTTCATTTTTGTAGATTTTTCAATTTTTTAATTAAAAATCTATGCATAGGCCACAAAAACGCGAGATGAAAATTTTGAATCATCAGCTACAATAAAACAGACATTTTAATTCTATTGTGGTAGGGCCCTAGCTGTTTTTCCCTGTCAGTAATTAGGTGCAGATCCACTTTTTCAAAAATTTGCAATAAGACGAAAGCGAAAAATAATAATTCTCATTATATAATGTATAACATTGTATGCAAGAATTATTTTCATTTCTCATTATTTTGGCATAGGGTCAGATTCTTTTTATTTTCTTTGAATAAAATTTTCACTATTAGGCACAAAAATACTCAAAAATTAAACAAGGCAAACGTTTCGGCCACATATAGCAGCCCTCTTCAGTGCCATAAATTCAAAGATTAATTCAAAATTTCTGTAAAACGCAGATAATTAAAATAAGCATTATCATAGAATTAAAAAACTTATCTCATAGCTTGCAATTCAAAATGAAGTAGTCCAGTATGCAGCATCACGAATTGAAAAAATATTTAGAGTTCACTGTGAATAAAAAACCGTATAACAAATAAACCGCGGAAAACATAAACAAATTTCACACGAACCGACCGCAATTTGAAAAATTTTTTTTATTAAAGAACGATGCCAAATTGGTAATCAATGGCAAAACGCGAACTAGGTTTACATTTTTAAAAACTTTACGTGGAGACTTTGTTACCGGAATCTCTCACAGAATGATCGTGATGCTGCATACTGGACTACTTCATTTTGAATTGCAAGCTATGAGATAAGTTTTTTAATTCTATGATAATGCTTATTTTAATTATCTGCGTTTTACAGAAATTTTGAATTAATCTTTGAATTTATGGCACTGAAGAGGGCCCCCATATGTGGCCGAAACGTTTGCCTTGCTTAATTTTTGAGTATTTTTGTACCTAATAGTGAAAATTTTATTCAAAGAAAATAAAAAGAATCTGACCCTATGCCAAAATAATGAGAAATGAAAATAATTCTATGAATTTGGGTCAATATAATAGCAAACATGTTATCAAACATCTCACTTTAAAATTGTATGCAAGATTGTAGCCAATTCTGAAACATATTTCTCTGAATGCAATGTATAAATAATCATTTTTCAGAAATTTGGGCAAACATGTCGTCCTAATTATATAATGTCCGTAAATTAATAGTATTCATTAACGATCTTATTAGAATGGTGAAGGTAATTGGCTGATACGCAGCATATGCGAGTTCAAACCCCTGCACATCCAAAAAATTGTTTAATTGATCTTATCTATCATGTGTAATTTCTTGGTAAAAGACATCTATTAGCATCCATTTACAAGTGACCAAAGGTGTATTTCTTTTTATGTGCCTTGAGTTATGTGAGAGGCAAGGGGACTCACGTTAATTAAGCATCCCAAATATATCTTCTTCTATTTTTTCGCTTTCGTCTTATTGCAAATTTTTGAAAAAGTGGATCAGCACCTAATTACTGACAGGGCAAAACAACTAGGGCCCTACCACAATAGAATTAAAATTTCTGTTTTATTGTAGCTGATGATTTAAAATTTTCACCTCACGTTTTTGTGGCCTATGCATAGATTTTTAATTAAAAAATTGAAAAATCTACGAAAATGAAGAATTTTATGATTAAAATAGTCAACTAACAAAGCTACTAAATTTCCCATCAATACCTAACTTAACTTGAAATTCTAAACATTTATTGACTATGGAATTTTATTGATATCTGAAAAACATTCGCCTAATATAAACATTTTTGAGAATATGTGAAATTCTTGGAAATGTACTGAAATTAAATATATATATAGATAAAAAAAAGTTCTCTTAATATTATATGGATCTCAACTGAATTTTCAAAAAATGTATCTTAAAAACTACCAAACTGTAACAGAACTTTTATAAAATTATCATAAAATTGCGTCACTGTAACTGAGTTTCAGTTGCATGTGGATGAATTTTCAGTTGCATGTAAGTGCATTGAAATTCAGTTACCAAAACGTAAAATTATTTCTATTACAAGTATCAGTATTTCCAGGGAAAGATATACAGAATATTCAACACTTTGGAACTGAAATTTAAAAAAAAAATTTTTTTCATAAATTTACTAAAAAGTAACAGAATTTCCTGAAATTCTGCCTAAATTTTTTAGTTCACTTACGTTAGAGTTATGTGTTAGAATTCTATTGTTATTCCTAAGGAAGTTTTTAGATAATTTACCGATGCTTTCTGTAAAATTATATGTAAATTTTCTCACTATATTTTACAGTTTTTTACATTTTTTACATTACCAAAGTTTATTTCAAAATAGAGCTCATTTGTGCAATATTTTATCCACTGTTTTAAAATTTTAGAAATAAAGATCTCTGATGAGAACTCAGATTAGAGTCGAAATGTTTGAAAGTATGTGACTTCCTGACTTATCATTTCTGGACCCTAAAGCCAATTATTAACAACATCGTATAGAATTTTTATCTATTATCAACATGTAGATTTTCAACCTTAATTTCTTATTTCTTATTTTTTTTATACAAAATATTTTCGACCTAATTTTTTAATTGATATAGTTGATTCACGTACTACAAAATTTTTTAAAAACTATTTTATTCGAAATAAATATTTTATATTTGTATTTTATATAAGAGAAATCGTGAAATGTAATTTCGTATACAAATTTAGATGTAATTTTGGTTTTTTTGAATACTGAAACCTTTTATTCACAGTTTTATAATGAAATTCATATGTGAATAATATTACGTATTAGTTTTCTGAGTATTTTATTTGAATGAAATTTTTTCAATGTTGCCTTATGCCCGAGAACAAACTCTATTTTATAATTTCGATTGTATAATTAGATATAATTTATGTATTACTTAATTATATCAATATTTTATTTTTCAAACTCCAATATCATATTTTATCATTCTTCAATATATAATATTCTCGACATAATTTTGTAATTGAATTATTTGATTTGCATAGCTAACACATATAGAAATTGATATTTCGTTTTGAAACTTTGAAAATTTATTGAGTTTAAATTTCAATAGAAAATCATTTTTTAAGTCTTTAAATTATCCTTAAATTCAAAATAAAATGTTTAGATATTCATTTTGAGTGAATGTTTTCAAAAATATCAAAGAAAGAAAGGTAATATCTTAAATGATATATTTGTAGATTTTAAATTTGTCGTCTGCTTCGCGCCACTTTGACACGAAGTCGACAGAAACATAATTTTCGATCTTGGCTCAACAGACGAAAGCGTGAAATCGAAGCGAGGAAGTGGGGGACACACCGACACGGCGCGCTTGATTGTGTGTGCTCCCACATGGGAGCGTGGTGGGGGCCGCCAGCTCCCACGATCTGGGATCACTGCTACAGAAGCACCTCCTGTCCGTGAGGAGCGACTAGGGAAAGGCGGTGGCGCGCGCTGCCTTTCTTTCTTCCTCGTCACTCTGGCACGCGAGAACGACTCATCCCACTTCTCCTTATTCTCCTCGCTTCCTCCATGCAATGCTATTTTTAGATTTCACATTTTACGCTTTCAGTTATCGAGTCGAAATTGAGAATTGTATTTCTCTCGACTCCGTGCAAAAGAGGCGCGAAGCAGACGACATTTTGAAATGTATGAAATATGTTATTTGAGAAACAACACTTTTTTTTCAAATACATTGGAAAAAATCTGCCTGAAATAAACATCTAAAAGATCGTGCAAAATTTTATAAGCATTTGAACATTTCAAAAATAAACTTTCAGTAAAATTTCTTGCCAATAAATGTTCAAAATTTGAATCAATATATATTTTTCTATTTAAATTTCCATACTTCTAATCAATTTTGTACATTTAAAAAATTTTCAGTTAGAAATATATTCTATTAAGAAAAAATAAACATAAAATTCAAGTTTAAAATTTACATTCTCAGTTTTATGTTAGAAATATTTTCATCTTACATTTTTGTAGCCTAGGCACAGACTTTTCATTTAAAAAACGAAATGTTCTACAAAAAGGAAAAATTTTCTAATAGAAGTGGATAAATCAAAAAGCTAAAATATGTGTTATCTTCATATGAACAAGTAAATATTTACCAATATCAATTTTTACATGAACATTTTTGTTCGAAGTGTTGAAATCTTGTTACAATTTGACAAGATCATATGGACAAGTTCAATCTTTTAAATGAAATATCTTGTGATTTTTAATTTGTCTGTTCTTCTGAAATCGGGGGAAGATTTAAAAAGTAAAAAAAAAAAAATTTCCAATGGAATCCAAGGTCAATAAATGCTAAAAGTTTTAAATCAAGATTTTTATTACAAAATTTTGAAGCTTTGTAATTAGCTTTATAAATGACTACTTGTATCAGAAAGTAATTCAGCTCTGTACAGCATTTTTATAATTTGAATTCAAAATAGGTGCTTAGGCCAGAAAAAAGTAAGATACAAATTTTTTCACCATAAAACTAAGAATGTAAATTTTATTATTATTATGTCATATGTTTATCTCTTCTTATTGGAAAATACTCTGCACATAATTCTCTGTTTCGATATTTTGTAAATGTACGCGAACATTTAAGAAATTCATAAGTATTTCACCTTTTTATGAAAATTACAAATTTCCAAATAACACTTTGATTGACAAAGCTAAAAATTCGTCAATAATTGATATATTGTATTGTAAGTTTAAACATAGGATGAATTAAAATTTCACAATGACATTATTTTTCAAGTACTTAAACCTTTCTTCAATTTTGAGAATTCCTTCAAAGGTTTATTTCAGGTGAGTGACTTTTTCTTTTTTTAATGAAAAATTTTATAATTCTAAATTTGACTCATCTTGTATCATTGTAAAAAGATTTTGAAACCTCAAAACAAATTTTTCAGTTTAATTCAAAGTCAATAAATATTCAATGTTTGAAATTGAAATATTAAGTGAAAGATTTTCAAGCTCTTGGAATGAACTACACGGAAAAAATAAGTTCATCAAAATTTCTTTAACTAGTCAACCACTTTTGGATAGGGCACTACATTTTTTAAATTTCCAGCACTTTTAAGTAAAAAGTCATAAACTTTGTCGAAAAATCGAAAAAAGTTATAGAAATTGTCAAGAACTAGTACAATAATAGCAGTTTTCCAATTTTTATTGAATAGTTCTTGATAAAATTATGAAAAAGTATCTAACTTTCAGAAAATGTTCTCCAAATTTTAAAAGTTCTGGAATGAAATTTAAAGAATTCTATATCCAATTTTCAAACGTTGACAATTCTAAATTTTGAAAGACTTTCTGGCCTGTCCAAAAGTGGTTGACGAGTTAATGAAAATTTCATGAACTTTTTTTTTCCGTGTACTTTAATAACACAATTTTTCTTCTTCGTAAAGCATCTCAATTTTCAAATTAAAAGTCTCCGCATAGGTTACAAAAACGTAAGATGAAAATACTTTATATTATAAAATATAAAATATCGATTTCAAACTCAAAAATTATTTGTATCTTACATATTTCACAAACTTAAGTATCTATACAAAAAACCGGAAAGGCCATCTACTTTCCTCAATATTATAATACCGGTAACACCAAAATGCACAAAAAAAAAATTATGTGTCTGAAATAAAAGTCTTGAAGATCTTGTAAAAATAATGGGAGACTTGAATACTTTTAAAATAAACTTTCAGTGAAATGGTGAACTCAATAAATGTTCAAAACTTAAATCAAGATATCAGTTTACAAATCTTTGGCTGCGTAAATTGATAATGTCATTGTGAAATTTTAAGTCATCCTATGTTTAAACTTACAATACAATATATCAATTATTGACGAATTTTTAGCTTTGTCAATCAAAGTGTTATTTGGAAATTTGTAATTTTCATAAAAAGGTGAAATACTTATGAATTTCTTAAATGTTCGCGTACATTTACAAAATATCGAAACAGAGAATTATGTGCAGAGTATTTTCCAATAAGAAGAGATAAACATATGACATAATAATAATAAAATTTACATTCTTAGTTTTATGGTGAAAAAATTTGTATCTTACTTTTTTCTGGCCTAAGCACCTATTTTGAATTCAAATTATAAAAATGCTGTACAGAGCTGAATTACTTTCTGATACAAGTAGTCATTTATAAAGCTAATTACAAAGCTTCAAAATTTTGTAATAAAAATCTTGATTTAAAACTTTTAGCATTTATTGACCTTGGATTCCATTGGAAATTTTTTTTTTTTTACTTTTTAAATCTTCCCCCGATTTCAGAAGAACAGACAAATTAAAAATCACAAGATATTTCATTTAAAAGATTGAACTTGTCCATATGATCTTGTCAAATTGTAACAAGATTTCAACACTTCGAACAAAAATGTTCATGTAAAAATTGATATTGGTAAATATTTACTTGTTCATATGAAGATAACACATATTTTAGCTTTTTGATTTATCCACTTCTATTAGAAAATTTTTCCTTTTTGTAGAACATTTCGTTTTTTAAATGAAAAGTCTGTGCCTAGGCTACAAAAATGTAAGATGAAAATATTTCTAACATAAAACTGAGAATGTAAATTTTAAACTTGAATTTTATGTTTATTTTTTCTTAATAGAATATATTTCTAACTGAAAATTTTTTAAATGTACAAAATTGATTAGAAGTATGGAAATTTAAATAGAAAAATATATATTGATTCAAATTTTGAACATTTATTGGCAAGAAATTTTACTGAAAGTTTATTTTTGAAATGTTCAAATGCTCATAAAATTTTGCACGATCTTTTAGATGTTTATTTCAGGCAGATTTTTTCCAATGTATTTGAAAAAAAAGTGTTGTTTCTCAAATAACATATTTCATACATTTCAAATTGTCGTCTGCTTCGCGCCTCTTTTGCACGGAGTCGAGAGAAATACAATTCTCAATTTCGACTCGATAACTGAAAGCGTAAAATGTGAAATCTAAAAATAGCATTGCATGGAGGAATGCACAACTGTACACATCTGATACCGACGCAATCACACACAGAAGCACCTCCTGTCCGTGAGAAGCGAGTAGGGAAAGGCGGCGGCGCGCGCTGCCCTTCTCTTTTCCTCGTCGCTCTTGCACGCGAGAACGACTCGTCCCATTCGGTTATCGAGTCGAAATTGAGAATTGTATTTCTCTCGACTCCGTGCAAAAGAGGCGCGAAGCAGACGACAATTTCAAATTTATGAAATATGTTAAAAAAAAAACACTTTTTTTTCAGATATTTTGGGAAAAATCTGCCTAAAATAAACATCTAAAAGATCGTACACAATTTTTTAACCATTTAAACATTTCAAAAGTAAACTTTCAGTAAAATTTGATGCCAATAAATCTTCAAAATTTAAATCAATATATATTTTTCTATTTAAATTTCCATACTTCTTATCAATTTTGTACATTTAAAAAATTTTCAATTAGAGAGATATATTCTGTTAAGAAATGATAAACATAAAATTCAAGTTTAAAATTTGCATTCTCAGTTTTATGTTAGAAATATTTTCATTTTACATTTTGGTAGCCTATGCACAGACTTTTCATTCAAAGAATGAAATGATAGATGTGGATAAATTAAAAAGCTAAAATATGTGTTCATTGATATCTTCATATGAACATGTAAATATTTACCGATATCAAATTTTACATGAAAATTTTTGTTCGAAGTGTTGAAATCTTGTTACAATTTGACAAGATCATATGGACGAGTTCAATCTTTTCAATGAAATATTTGGTAATTTTTAATTTGTCTGTTCTGAAATCGGAGGAAGGTTTGAACAGTAAACAACAAATTTTTCAATGGAATTCAAGGTCAATAAATGCTTAAAGTTTTAAATCAAGATTTTAATTACAAAATTTTGAAGCTTTGTAATTAGCTTTGTAAATGACTACTTGATTCAAAAGTAATTCAGCTCTGTAGAACATTTTTATATTTGAAATTCAAAATCTGTGCTTAGGCCACAAAAAAGTAAGATAAAAATTCTTTCATAATACTTGGTACGTTTGCATTGGCTTTAGGGTCCATAAATGAAAAAGTCTATTTAATCAGACGTTTCGGCTCTGATCGGAGCCCTCATCAGCGATATTTATTAAAATCTAGAAAATACAAAAAAGATGCTGTCACTAATTTCACATATTTTCTCTGAATAACTAGAGTACTAAACGTATTATACAAAAAAAGAGTACTTGATATATTAAATGAAGAGGAAAGTTTGGATATATTCTTTGGTGCGAAGCTGAATGTAACTAGTTTGGTCTAGACTATTAAGGCTATCTTTTGACTATTTGTTCGAAACTATTTTAAAACTATTTATAAACTATATATAAGAACATTCACATTTTTTTTTTTTAATGTCTAGTCCATATTTTGACTGAACAACAAATTTTTAAACTATTTCTAAAAAGTTCTTTAATATATTATACCAAAAAGGGGTTATTTTTCTTAATAACAATTAGAATTACATATTTTTTATAACAGCGCTATAGCGATACTCCCTTTTTGTTGTACAGATTATTACATCATGAGAGCAAAAAAATATCTAACTTCAGTACTTTTTATACACAACTAGATATTTGAATTATATGGTGTAAAAATTCTAATTTTTTGTTTTACACAAAAAGTATTAAAATAAGATATTTTATATTTACTGAATGTATTTTCCATATTTATTTGAAAAATGAAATTTCTTTAATCTTCACAAACCTTACTGATATAAAAGTGACTTTTGACGGTTAATGACTAATAACACATGTATATAACGTATGAAAATTATTTATTTCCTTATATTAAATGAACAAATAAAATTATATACTATAAACTATGTGTGACACTAATATACATATATATCAGACTGTATGTCTGAGTGATACAATGCCTTTTCCATCTGACAAATAATGATGAATAGCTAAGAAGGGAGATAGAAGATTTTCAGCCGAACAACATGTAACCTGATTAGAACTGAAAATTTCATAAGCATGAATCTCTTCATTGAAAGATTGTGCTATTAATTTTTCACAAATAAAAAGAACACGTTGGTCCCCATTGGCTAAAATATTCAAAATTTTACCAAATTCTAAAAACTCATCGGGATTTACATCAAGAACTACAACAGAGCCAATGTTATACTTAATTCCATTTATATCTACCCACTTGACATCTAATCAGGATCCTAAAAAATTATCAATAGGCAAAGCATCCTGAATTATATTGAAATGAGCGCTTAAAGATACACACTCCAGACTATAACCATGGCCTAACTCGAATTTAGGAGTCAATCCGAGCTTTCCAAGAAGACGGTGGCATAATCGCAGCTGCTCTTTAACGGCAATAGTATGACAAGGATTTATTCTTGATGTTGTTGACATGGCAATAGCTTTTAGCTCTCGACGCTTGGATCAAATCTCAAGAGATTAAGATGAGACAAAGGGCCAGACATTTTTATGACTAGCGAATAGTGTTTCATGTTATGAAACTTGGGTTTCAATGGACCATTAAATAGTTTGAGTTACAAATTGTGATGCTGATTTACAAGAGAATCCAGAATATCAATCAACTCTGTTCTTAAAGATTTCGCAAAACAAACATCCATGATTTGTCTCAAAAGAGAGAAGAATTGCCAAATTTCTTTTTCCATATTAATGCCGCCTTCAACTATATCCTCGACAAGCATGGGAAATATCAAAATAAAGGTATGCATTTCACTTGCAGACATGTGCAACTTCTTCTTATTTATCTCATCGTATCTTAAAAGGGGTGGCCTGTTGCTGAAACCATTTTTGTCGTAATTGAAAGATTTAAGTTTTGCATTAACTCCATCAAGACTCAAAGTTTTATTTGGTCCACAAATAAGATCATAGAGAATGTGTTGCATGTCGTACTTGCAGACTCCTTCAAGTAAGTCATGGGCTATGTCTTGAAAGAAATTTTTTACCACGTGGAAAGAGTCAACAAGGTTCCAAATAGAATTTTCTTTAACACCGGTTTCTTTTTGTTTTTGAAAACCATCTGTGACATATTGCTGAGGGATTTTCATTAACTCATCTCGAAGAGGACAGTTCTTTTGATTTTCGTGCTTCCGCATTTTACAAAGTCTACAATAGATGGTTGCATTTGGACCCTCCATAAATCCAGCGGCACTATTGAGGGCCTCATTGTCACCCAACAGCAAACCTAAAGCAAAGTAAATTCTTGTAGGCTGCCCTTGTGTATCAACTTCAATTCCCTTTCGCGAAAGAAAGTTTAATTCCTCCACAAGAACGCTGAAAATGGAATCGTTACCATCTGGAGATGTTTTTCTGTCATTTGAATTAAATAAAGCAGCCGTGAAGATATTTTCTACTCTTGCACGATACTCAGGAGGCAGGCATGGTATTGAGAAATAGACGCCACCTATCTTACTTACCCCTGCGTGGGATCCAAGAGGATTATTTATTTCGAAGTCATCGTAATATAAGAAAATTGGAAGTACAAACTTTTTTCCAAATTCTTTCAATTTTTCTTGCCATAGTTCAGCCTGAACAAAATTAGAAATATTTCCACTTTTTTTCTCTGCTTCGAGGTATTTCAAGTAAGAAAGAGTTCTATCCAGAACTCCTAGTAGAGAGAAAAATGCTTTCAGGACATACCTAAGTGGACAAAATTTTCTTGTGACAGTAACTCTATCCTGGATGATTCTGCCTTCGTGTAAAATATTATCAAGTCTATCTCCAACAACATAATCTCTGGGTGTAATGAAACATTTTGTTTTCTCAATGATTTGTAGCCTGCGATGCTCAGTAGAGAAGGTATTTCGAAAAGATTTTATTACTGCATCGCTAACTTTGTTGAAACGATTTTCAAATTCTTCTGTTTCTTTTCCCACTTTAAGGAATGGTTTAATCAATACTAAAATATTCTCCACTAATTCAGCTATGTCTTCCACTGCCTCTTGGACATGATTTCGAGGTAATCTTGCATTAGCGTATAATTTGCAGATGAAAGTCGTAGCCAAAGATTGCATATGGTTTTCAATGTCTGCAATAGTTAATATTGATGGAGCATCTAACTCGATTTCAGAATAATTTTGAGCAAGCTCTGGATCAATTTTTTGTACACTAGATGAATGTGCATTGCTTACGTCCAAGCTTCCAAGGCTCTTACCTAATTTGGAACTGATGACTGGACTCTTATGCACATTTATGAGGTGCCTACGGAATTCTTTCCACCCACCGAAAGTCCTGAAGCACTTGATCTCTTTGCATTTGAAAGCACCATTGAAATTTTTGTGATAAATTTTTAAATGTAATTTTAAAGCTTGAATACAAGATGCTTTATCTCCACAAAGTGTACAAAAAGGCATTTTAAGATTAAAATTAATAAAAATGTAAGAACTGTCTTTCAATTGAATTTCGGCAATAAACTTTCTACAACACTGCAGGCTATATCCCATTCAGTAGTCAGATCATATATTACTCGCTGAAACAATGTCCAGATGGAAGCACTCTGTTGCTGATAGACTGCATGGAGAGCATGGATAGCTTTAAAAGTCTGGTCAATGGCATGAAGAGGTGAAACTACTCGGAACTGAACACCATCAAGATATATATATGAATCTGTGATGTTTTCAACGCCTGATCCTACAACAACTGCAAAGGGTGAGACATGCAGCTGATTAGCTCGAGCTCGCTCAATTATCCTTTCGATTTCCACGTGACAAGAGTCTATAACCTGCAATAAATTAATTCATGTAGGTGTTGATTTACTAAATAAGCCCTGTAGTTTAATTGGAGAAAACATCAATTTTCAATTTTCAGGTGTTCTTATTACATTTTCGATGCAAAGCATTTTATTACATTACATGAAAGTAGATATTTGTTATTAATATTATGGAAGAATTACGAAGATTTATGTACTGTCATAAAATCAGCGTGATTTTCATTTTAATTTTAATTAATTAATTTACCTTCACGTGCAAGAGAAAACCTTCTATGATTTCTTGTGAATTAGCCACCCACTTTTTGGAGACTCGTTTTGATTTTTGTTTAGACGTTACTATCTTGCAGAATTCGAGAAGAATGCCTGCATCACTGAAATCTGAAAAAATTTATTCATTTAAACATCCGACTTGTTTCTGCATTGACCTTATGAGTAAAAGAGAATTAAACAATACAATATCGTTATACCAGTTTGATAAGGCTTTTCTGATAAGCTGATGACCTTTTCCTTAAATCCAGACCATTTGTTGAAAAGTTTATTTTCGCACTGAGGGTATCTCTCCAAGAAGTCTCCCTCCAACTTTAAAAACAATAGTAAACAAAATTAATATGGAAGGCATAATTATAATTGCATACAATTCAATTATCATGGCACCTTAGAAGAAATAAAAAACCGACAGCTGTATTTACCAAACCGTATCCAGTTGGTTGCCTCAAGAAAGGGTACTTAGTGAAATAACTATTTACAAGACATTGCCCTGATCTTTTGATTAGAGTATTACACTGAATTTGATCATTCAGCAACAGATTGGAGCGATACTTAACCGTTTCCTTCCATTTACTTTGCAAATTGTCAGTAATTTCCAATTGACCTTCCAGCCAACGAAGAATACCTGACATAGAGTTATCATCATCAATATCTAGGAAGAAAAAAAAAGAGAATAAAGACACAATGCATTAGTTTGGATTATGAATAAAATATTAGTTCTGACTTTAAAACTATACAATTTACTCTTACTTATTGCAAATAATGAATCCTCTTTAGAAATCCTCTTTCGAGCACGAGTTTCCTCTTTAAGTATATATATATATATATAAACTACCATCGGAAATTACAGGTTGACCTGGAGTTTCAACTTTCGTTAAAGTGATTTATTTTATAGAAAGTTATTGCAAAAGAAATTTTAATTTAGATCTCTTTGAAGGAAATTAATAAGTCTGTAAAAAAATTAACATTTTAAAAGATTTTTTTTAGTATTTCTTCATAGTGATTTGTTAACCCAATTAAAATATTTTTAGAAATTCTTTTTTGGATTCTATATCCTGGGGTTGAACTTGTTACAAAGAGTCGTGTAATTTTAAAAATGTGTATTCCCATACCAATGGAATCTTAAAGTGTGCTGTTCGATGAAATATTATATATAATATATTTTACTTTCGAATAATCAAACCTTTTATTTATACTTATATATTGAAATTTTCATTTAAAATAGATTATGTATTTTAAAAGTTTTTCAAAAATGTTTTATTTTAAAGGATTTATTTCCAATTTTACTTCATACCAAATTAAAGTTAGTGTACGATTTCGTGTGCTAATTTTGATATAATTTATGTAATTTTCAAATATTTAAACCTTTTATACTCAAACATTCAGAATTTTTTTGAATTCAAAATGTTTCAATTAAACTTGGTACGTTTGCAGTGGCTTTAGGGTCCATAAATGAAGAAGTCTATTATAAATTAAATCAAGAATCAATACAATCTACCATTTCAATTTATTTAATAAAACATTGAATAATTTAAAAACATTAAACGTATTAATACGTTCATAGTTACATACTTAAATTTAAAGAATTTAAAAATCTTTCTCTAGAAAAAAAGACGATTTCGAATACACCGGGATTCGAGCCCGGGTATTTCGATTGCCAATCGACTGCAAATACATTCGTGTAAAAATATTAAATATTTTGAAAATTTTTTTTCAAGTATTTTACTTTATAGTAATGATTTATCGAATTTACTTCACACCAAATAAATCTCAAAATGCAAGATAGCATGCGAATTCAATTACAATTTATGCTTTTTTTGTAATATTTAAAACCTTTCTTTACACAGACACTTCAATCGGAAATTAGAGGTTCATATGTTATTTAAGCTATTGTTCAAGTAACTTAATTTTTATAATGAAAGGTTAAAAAAATTTCCTGATGCTAAAATAAAAGTTAATACAGTTTTGCTTCTAATAAGCCCAAGTTAAGAGCAAAATATTAATTTTGTAAAAATATACTGCAAAAATCTGCCCGCTTCGTGGGCACATTCTCATTACGCGCTTTGCTTGCAAGTTTGAGCGCGCCTGGGGCGCGCGATTCGATCGTCACACTCGGTCTTATATTCTTCGCATACATTTAAATTTATTACTTGTAATTTGATACTTAAGTTCAAGTCAATTTTATAATATTATCGATGTGAATTACATTTTCTTAAAGTTACTAAATTTGTTTTTGATTTCAAATGAAAACAGAAATTCAATTTACTTAAAGCTTTATCAGCCTAAAAGAACACATTCTCATCATGACACTCATGCTTCGCGCTCGATTTTCTGTATACATTTATGTAACTTCCTAATAATTTACAAGATTATAAAAAATCTATTCTTTTCTAAATATTTAAAAAAGAAAAATAATTCATATACTCTTTTAAAAGAAACGATTTTTTGTATTATCGCTTATTTTGTATCTCACATATTTTGGTTAAAAAATGGAATTTTTTATTTTCAATAGTGTTTTTTTAAAACCAAAACATAAAATATACATCATGTCAAAAATGTCCTACTGAGAATTTGTAGACCTCATTTAGGTAAATAATTTTCCATCTCAACGTTTTTTTCGTTTGATTTTAATCGTATTTTTTAAAATTAAAATGAAAAATATACGTTTTATCAGAAACTATGTTAGAAAATATTTGTATAACTTATTGAAACGAACAATTTTCCATTCTTACGTTTTGTTCGTATTTGACATATTTTAGTGAAAAAATTGAATTTCGGATTTTCAATAGTATTTTTTTGAATTAAAAAAAAAAATATACATCTTATGAAAAAATTTTGCAGTTCAAACTTGTAGATCTTTATATCATATAGGTTTGGTTTTGTCGGTCTTACGGCCAATAAAACAACATTCCATAAAAAAACTCCTTCATTATATTTGGTCAAAAATTCTCCTACGTTTCAACCTCACTGCGGGTCTTTTTCAAGGAATATATTTTACTAAAAATTGAACAAATTAATTTACAATCAAATTTCTTTTTCCAAAAAGAACTATTTTATGTTGTGTTGATATAATAAATAAGTACTTAGATAAATTACAAAAAAACGAAAGCACACATGAAGATTAAGTCTTATTCTTGAAAATGCCATTAAAATTAAAGCCTCAAAGATTGAGGGCTTCAATAATTTAAAATTATATTATGATACGATGTGTATAATCCGACGAAGCAACGCAAACTATAGGATAGAGAAACGAAGATACGATAAATTGAATTAAATTCACCAATGAAAAGCGTGCTAAAGCTTGAGAACAACAACTTGGAAATCATATGTCAAATAATGCCATGGTAAATTTGATTAATATTCGTAATTTCAGTCTTTAAATTTATTGAAATATGAATAATTTTAGTGGAACAGGACTTGTATCGACCCTTAGTATTAATATTCAAATATTGTTGATGTTCTTAGTTGGCTTTAGGGTCCAGGAAAAAATGTAACTCAAAGTTTCATATTTTCAAACGTTTCGACTCAGATTGGAGTCCTCATCAGTGAGAATTTATTTCTATAACAAATACAAAGGAAGAGACTTAAAAAAATTGCACGTGTGACCGATGAACATTGTAATAAAAAATGTTATAAAGAATTGCGAGTGTAAAATATAAAATTGGTCTAAATAACTAAATTCGCAAAAAAAAAGTGAAACTATAACAAACCAAAAAATTTCTGTAAAAATACTAGGGGGAGAACATTAAAAGAATTGCACGTGTGACGGATAAACATTGTGGAAAAATGATATAAATGAATTATAAATGTGAAAGTGTAAAATTAATCTAAATAACTAAATTTACAATAAAAAATGAAAAATGTAACCAAAAAAAAATTTTTTCTATAAAGATACGAAGTGAAGAAACTTAAAGTTTAAGCGTGTGACGGGTAAACATTGTGGTAAAAACGGTCTAGATGAATTGAACATGTGGAAATATAAAATTGGTCTAAATAACCAAATTTACAAGAAAATAAAACTTAGCAAAGATTTTTTGAGTAAAAATTACTAAGGGGAGGAACTTAAAAAATATAGAACGTGTGACGGATAAAAATTGTGGTAAAAACCGATATATAGTAAACAAATTGTACATGTGATATACTATAAGAAATTGGTCTAAAAATAAATTTACAAAAAATATTAAAAACTGTGCAAGAAAATGTTTTCTAACAAAATCCAAAAAAATTTGCACTTGTGACGGATAACCAATGTAAAAAACCAATATAAATCTATTGCACATGTAAAAACTGTAAAACTGTAAAAATTGTTCTTAAAATCTAAATTCAATGAAATAAAAACAAGGACAAGAAATCTAACAAAATTGTGAACTATCAAAATAAAATATGTCTGACAAAATTGTGAAATATCAAAATAAAATATCACCAAAAAAAAAGAAAACTAACCTGTTATTTGTTTAAGTAAAAAACGATATTAATGAATTATGAACTGACCTGTTATATGATTAAGTAGACCGACATTGTTGGTGAAAAAATAAGTGGAGCGACACAATCCCAAATATCCTTTTTTTCTTTCTTTTATTGCGTCGCGAACAAGGTGACCACATAATTTTTGTAAAAGTAAACCTATCCCTACGGATTTTTCTTCAAAACTGAGTTGCATTTAGCAACAGACTTGGAAAAATCTTGGTAAAGTAAAGTGGAGGGTGAAGTTTTTTTCTTGGAGAGTCTCGGTTAAAGGGAAAGGAGAAAAAAAGTGTAAATATGTCCACAAGATGACCAGGATGCTGCGAAAAAGAGGGGCAATGAAATTTGAGGCGAGTGTTCTTTAAATTTTAATAATTATTTTTCAATAATTTTAATAGTAATTTTTTATAGCCTTAGTAATTTTATTGCTTTTAATAATTACTTAGTAAATTTTTCAACTTTAATCATAAATCTCTTTCAATGAATTAAACAATTCTACCATCAAAAATATAAATGTAACTATTAACCCTGTAAACTAGAGAAAACACATCTTTTCCTTACATTCTCTTTCAAAACTATAATTGGTGAATATTTTGACACCTGTCTAAATAAGCTTGTTGTTTTAAGAACCTATGCTTATAAAGCTCTTGATAGGAAGTTTCAACGGAAATTTCCAAAGTAGATGAAACTTTTGAAACTAAAATTTTCAGATATTTTTGTAAAATTTATGAATCTAAGGTTCATAAATTAGAAAAAACTGTCTTAATATTGAACTAAACTTAATTATAATTGACATGAGCTATAACATGAAAGTTAATTAAGGTATAACAATTTGAAATTTGTACTATTGTAATTTTTATTTATTTTTATCTTATGTAATAAGTATATATATATAACCTATTTTGTATTCCACTAATTATTATATATCCTCTTTTACTACTCCTGATTATGCACTAATATTTTATAAAAATATACATATAATTCTATAAATTTCTATAAAATTTCACGGGTTCGGAAATTTCAAAGTTTTCGAAACTTTCAATGTTCAAGTTTCACATCGAGAATTTGTTCGTTTTCTTCCAAACCTTGTAATTTCATGAGCAGAAAATTCGCTTGAAATTTCAATCACTTTTACGCTGATTTTGAATTTCTTATAGAAAAAAAAAAAAAAAAAAAAAAAAAAAAGGTGGGGGGGGGGAATTACTGGTGTGGATTCTCTATATCTTTTCCTATTAATCAAACATTTACCATAAATAATTTCCCATAATTCTTGTGGAATTAATATGAAGAACAATTTTGAATAACACCTTAGTTTAATATTCTATAATTTAAATATTGATTTAGAAAATGTTAGTCTCTCTGTGGATAAAGATTTCCGTCGATAAGGTAGAAAGTGACAGATTTCAAATACAAGCACGAAATTCAAAAAAAAAATTTTTTAAATAATAATTGTGACTTATTTTCAATAATTTCAATATACTTGTTTATAACAGTTTTATTATTGTTCTTAATAATAACTACCCTTTTAACAATTAACTAATTGTTTGCAATAATTTTTGTATTAATTTTAATCATTCTAATCAATGTTTAAGTAACCTTTATTTTTACAGTTTTGATAATTTCTATTGATAACTTCAATAATCATTTTATTTTTATCATTTTAATAATTGTTTATAATAATTTCTAATTTTTTAAAATAATTCAACTATCGTCTTAATAACTTCAAGTAATATTTTCAATAATCTTAATTGCTATTTTCAACAATTTTAATTGCTATCTCCAATAATTTTAATACTTGTTTTCAATAAATTTAATAATTATATAACCTTAATAGAAACTTTAGTAGTTAATAACTTTAATTTCATTTGTTTTAATAATTATTTAATAATTCTAAGTTTAATTGTTTAATTCGGCATCTCTACTTAATAAAAAGTGCTGTTTCGGTAACTTATAATTCAGAAACTTTCAATAGAAATTTCATCAGAAATTTCCAGTGTATGAAACTTTTGAAATTTCAATATTTTCAGATATTTTTGTAATAATTATTAATCTAATGTGCGTAAATTAATATAAACTATACCTTAATATCGAATTAAACTTAATTATAGCTAACATAATCTAAAAACATAGTCACTAAAGGTATCACAATTTGAAATTTATACCATATCTTACGATTTAATTAACCTATTATAAGTTTTATTTTATATAGACATATAAGTCAGTTGCATTTCATTAATTATTTTATCTTTTTTCGAACTGTTTCTAATTGATACTTATATTTTAATTTAAAACCAGAAATATAAGAATAATTTGAAAAAGATATATATATGTAATTTCATAAGTCTCGTCAAAATTTCACTGACTGGGAAATTTCCAAATTTTGGAAACTTTTAAAGCAAAGGTTCCATATTAAGAATTTTAAACTTTGCTATCTCGAGACCGATAAATTCGCTTGAGATTCCAGTCACTTTCATATAAATCTTGAATTTCTTTCGAAAAAATTATATTATTGTAAGTTCTTTAAATTAGTTAGATTTCACATTTCCATAAGAAGTTTAGTTGAATAATAAAATGGAAGAGCAAAATTTCGCAAATATGCCCACCACTTCACATTTTGATCATTTGTATGCTCTTCACGAACCCAGAAATTCTCAAACCAATATAGAAACTGAAAATAAAACGTTTAATAACGAAATCATAAAAAATGGTACTTCTATCGGCCCTATGATTCTTTACGCTTTAAATGAACACGGGGACCTTATTCCCTAAACATTTAATAGCGGAAGTTCAGATTCTGTACCTGTCGAAAAATTGGAATCAATAAATTCAGCGCCCTTTTCAAATAATATATCCGAAATGACGACTTCGTCACATAGATATATTAATATCAAATTGGCCGCTGATATGATCCCCACCTTCGACGGTAAAACACCCCCGATTCTTTCTTTCATTCGTGCCTGCAAATCGGCCGAAGAATCGATCCACCCAGGCGATAAGCGTCTCTTAATGAGATTAGTGCGAAACAAAATCGTGGGAATCGCCGATCTTTATTTACAAAATAATGTTGAACTAACTTCAATAAGTTCCTTATTGGACACATTAAGGGCTGCCTTCAATCCTCAACGAGATTTGAGTCAACTCCAGGCTCAAATGTCAAACCTTATACAGGGAAACAACGAATCGGTCCTACAATACGGAATTCGTGTTAGCGAAATCCTCAGAAAAACCCTTGATGCAATTGAAGAGGGATTCCCAAAAGAAGCTATCGCTGGGATGAAAATGGGCACACATAAAACCGCGGTATCATGCTTCACACGCGGACTGCACGAGTCTATCGAGAATCGAATGCAGAATCGACACGCGACCAACCTGCAAGAAGCAATAAATAATGCAGTCACGATCGAAAACGAACTCGAATGTCTTGCTAACTTACCTAATACCCGTAAGGATAATCATTCGCTGCGTCATCACCCTTATATTCGCGAACGACCACAAGGACGACACGAATATCGTCAGGTAAATAAAATCGAAGAGACCCCAAATAAACTAAATCGTACCTACAATGTCCCAGAATGCTACGGGTGCGGCAAACCTGGACATTATAAAAGAAACTGTCCGGAACAAAAGTTCACCAATTATTCAAACAGAACGAATAAGATAATCGGAAGTTGTGGATTCTGCCAAGGGCCAAATCATTACGAAGAAAATTGCCTTGCGAAACGAAAATTCGGAAATAGGAGTTAAAATTTTTCGAACGGGCCTCACAGGGGAGTAAAAGAGAAAACTCGCCAACCCCTACCTAGCACTTCAAGGTCGAATCCTTCCGGATCAAAACACGTTGGGTCCTTTGCGCCGTCAACACCTCAAAAATAGGAATAAATCCTATTATCACATTACATAGTGAATTCTTTGGGAGTGGGGAAGCTGAATTCCTTGTAGATACTGGTTCTGACCTGAATTTAATAAAAGATCAAATTCTTAGCAATGAAATTTCTATAAATAAAAATAAAATTTTCAATCTAGTTGGGATAGGTAAAGGAGTTACTAAAACATTAGGATTTTTTAAAATCTCAAGAAGCGACCCTAAAATTCAAAAGGAATTCAAACGGCGAACTAATTATAGGAAATACCGCCTTCCCCTTTGAAAATCACACCACTATAAAATTACCTGCTCGAAATAAAATTTTAGTAACCCTCCCTGTTAAAACAAACAGCTTAAAAACAGGATATTTGAAAAGCATTCAGGCTGGACCAGGAGTCTATATAGGAGAGGTTTTAGTTACACCAAAAGAAGGGTATATTAAAATATTTGCCATCAATTCGACACCTGAGAATATAGAGTTAACTCTACCACCCATAGAATTGGAGGAGTTTGATATCATCGACCATACAAAATTAAGTTTAAATAAAACTGATCCTTATTCTGCAAAAGAAACAGCTCATGCAAAGATGATGTGCGAAATTGTAAAATTATTAGATTTTGAAAAATTAAATAACGAAGAAAAATTAAAAATTATGCAAATCATTAATCAATTTCCTTATCAATTTCATTTGCCAGCAGATAAACTTGGATGTACAAATACGGTTAAACACAAAATTTTAATAACAGATGAAAAGGTAATAAATGTAAAACAATATCGCCACCCTCAAATTCATAAAGAAGAAGTTCAAAAACAAGTTAAAAATTTACTGGAAAATGATATTATTTAACCCTCTAATTCACCCTATAACTCACCGTTATGGATTGTACCGAAAAAACCTGATTCTCAGGGTCGAATAAAATGGCGAATGGTTATCGATTATAGGTCTTTAAATGAAAAAACTATTAGTGATGCTTATCCACTTCCAAATATTTGCGAAATTCTAAACCAGTTAGGTGGTGCGAAATATTTTTCAACTCTCGACTTAGCCTCAGGATTCCATCAAATCCCTATGGATCCTGATTCTCAATCCAAGACTGCTTTTTGTACCTCCTACGGTCATTATGAATATAAGAGAATGCCGTTCGGACTGAAAAATGCCCCTTCCACTTTTCAGAGGATGATGGACCAAGTTTTGTCCGGAATCCAAGGAGTCGAGTTGTTCGTATATATGGATGACATCGTTGTTTATTCTAGCTCATTGGAAGAACACGCAAATAAACTCAAAAAACTCCTTGGTAGACTTCAAACTGCTGGACTCACTCTTCAACCTGAAAAATCTCATTTTTTGCAAAAACAAATCGCCTATTTGGGCCACGTTATCACCCAATATGGCGTAAAACCTGATCCTCGGAAGATAGAAGCCGTTCAAAAATTTTCTCGTCCAAAAACTCGGAAAAATATAAAACAATTTCTCGGATTAATCGGATATTATAGACGATCCATTCCCGGGTTCGCAAAATTAGCTAAACCACGTACTCACCTCACAAAATTAGGAGTAAAATTCCACTGGGAAAAATCCCAACAGGAAGCCTTTAAAAAACTTCGCGATATTATCATAACTGAACCCATACTTCAGTATCCAAATTTCTCTAAACCCTTCATAGTCACGACTGATGCGTCTGATTACGCAATCGGAGCTATCCTGATTCAAGGAGAGATAGGACAAGATCTTCCTGTTTCTTACGCGTCTAGAACTTTGACCGATGCAGAAACCAAATACGCGACTATAGAAAAAGAACTTCTCGCTATATTATTCGGTGTAGAGAATTTCCGACCGTATCCGTATGGTCGAAAATTCACCTTGGTAACAGATCATCGACCCTTCGTATGGCTTCATAACATAATGAATCCCGGGTCTAAGTTAAATAGGTGGAGATTGCGACTGGGTGAATATGATTATTCTGTAGTATATAAGTCAGGCCGCGTAAATGCCAACGCAGATGTATTATCACGAAACCCTGTTAACCCAAACAAAAATCATAAGGTGGATGTTATCGAGGCGACTGAAAACATAATTTGTAGATTTGGATGTCCTAGAATA
This sequence comes from Diplolepis rosae, assembly GCA_030998225.1. Taxonomy (NCBI): domain Eukaryota; kingdom Metazoa; phylum Arthropoda; class Insecta; order Hymenoptera; family Diplolepididae; genus Diplolepis; species Diplolepis rosae. The sequence continues at coordinate 6,325,505 of JAPYXD010000710.1, forward strand.
ATTCATACCGATCAAGGCAGCAACTTCCTCAGTCAAATCATGAAAATCTTCTGCCAAATTTCCAAGATCAGGCAAGTAAGATCCACAGCCTTCCACCCACAATATCTCGGTGCCTTAGAACGTAGTCATCACGTTTTTGTAGAATATTTGAGACACTACTGCTCAAATTATAACTGGGATCAGTGGCTGAAATTCGCCATGTTCTCGTATAACTCCACGGTGCATTCAGCCACAGGACTCACTCCTCACAGGTTAGTTTTTGGTGAAGAAGGAAGAATTCCCTCCGAATTCGAAACTGGAGAAGTCTCAATTACCTACAATGAATATTTAGAAAATTTATTGTTCAAAATATACGAAGCTCAAGCAACAGCTCGAGAAAATATCAAACAAGCAAAATTAAAATATAAATATTATTACGACCAAAAATCTCAAGTAGAGAACTACGAGATCGGAGAACTTCCAAGCTGGATGATCATTACGAAGGTCCATATGAAGTCACAAACGTATTCACAGATCATAACGTAAAAATCGCGATAACTGACAATAAGCGGAAAATCGTACACAAAAACAAAATAAAATTAGCACATCTGCGCGCAAACCTAGAACAATTAGACTAGATAAAAAAAAATATATATATATATATATGTGCGTGTACTGCGTATAGCATGTAAATTAGTTACATTTTATCATATTTTACTAAACTAAAGTAAAAGTTAATTTGAACAAAACATCATTACTAAGAGTATTAAAAAATAAAAATAAAAAAATTCAAAATAAAAATGTAGAAAATAGGCTATTATAGATACTTTACATATAAATAGATAAATTTAAATAACCAACTAAGATTTAGGCAATGCTTATAAATTTTAAGCTAAAAGGAAATTTTTGATATAAATTTTTGTATTAAAATCCTAACCACAGAAACTGAAATTTTCTTTATGAAACAAGGATAAATTCGTATACGATTAGAGCTAAGTAACTACACTTCATTCGCGATAAAACTAGATAAAACATAATAAAATATATAGTAATAAATAAAGCTAGTAATAACAAAAAATGTATGTGTAAAATTCGACAATTAAATAAACATATGATAAAATAGTAGTAGAAAAAGCCATAAAATAAGAAACTATCGAACTAAATAATAAATCATTATAACTTTATATATATATATATATATGTAATTCTAATCGTTTTAATATTAATAAGAATATCTTATCTCAACAGTGTACTCACAAGTCTATCTTTCGAAAACTTTGTCAACATAGGTCGTAATTTACAGTTGAATGAGGAAAACATTCTGACCTCCTTACTACGTTGATAACCAGCGTATAAGTCGTTGAATCCTTTTTCACAAAAGCAGTTTGAAGGAATTCCCACGTGGTTACACTAGAAATAAACATCGACGGCACAAAATACATCATCTGAAAATAAAAGAATTTTTGATTCAGCTTCCCTAGATAATCTTGTCAGCTCAACAAATATTGAAGGGTTTATTTATACCTGAGCCTTATAATTTAATTTTACAGAAATTCACGATAGCAATGTGCATTCACATTATTCATTGCGAAACTATTCCTTATTTTCCTTGTTCATGGTGAACTTTAAATCTCAAAATGTCGCAAAAGGTATATGCTTTAACGACTGTTAATTTTTCCTTGTCATTAGAAATTCCATACATTGACTTTATCCAAATTGAAACTATCAGAATAAGCACTTGATCATGTTGACATGAGAAGTTTTATTGGACTCTAACATCGAGAAGAGCTCCAAAAAAATGCCTTACCACTAATATTTCATTGAAATCGCTAAGCATTCATTCATTTATCAAAGAAAAATGAATAAATAATTCGGTATAAGGGGTGAGGGATAATGCAGTATGAAACTGCACTCATTCTCACTTACCCATTTTTATTAATTTTTTCCCTCTGAGCTGTCTACCATTTTCCATATAGAATTGCACCAATTCAGAGTGTGGAAAATATTTTCTCCACCATAGAGATCATAAAAGTCTCCTGTATTTTATATTTTACGCGAGTAACTTTACCGTTTCACACAACGGTTAATTTTCCTTCATAACTAAGCGATTAATATACTTATCTAATCTTGTACTCCTCGAAGAGTTCAGTGTGGCAAAATTCACAAGCCCATATCCTTTTATCAGCAGTCACGCATATAAACATGCGGGATATATCGCTGCGTTCGCAGAATTACTGTCTGATCTAAGAGATTATCTCGATTGATCGCAGAACTTTCCTTGATTGCTCGCTCCTGTGGGACGCTTTCTTTTTTTTTTTCTCTACAGAATGGTCTGCCTATCGATATTCTGTCCATTTGCTTGACAAGCATTCATCTTTTACCCTCTTTCCTATATCAGCAACCAGGTTGATAATTGTTGATTCATCTGCAGATGAGTGTGCACAGGTACATGAGAACTAACTTTACTCGTCTGTTCCTCCTTCTTCTTGGTTAGAGTTGATTCATCTATATCTAACCATTTATGACCTGTGTTATATAAAAATAAAAATCCTGAAAAGAAATTTCATAAATAATCTTTCCTTTTACCTTTTGCATTGGAAATCATATAGAATTTCAAAGTCATAGGAATCACCATATAATCTTAAATTAACTTTCCTCCTTGTTAATCGATCTTTCAAAATTTAATCTTTTTCCTTCAGAATAAAGCGACACTTCATAACAAATGATCACGCTAATAGATCTAGCCTATCTAGGTCTTTAAATATTTTATGTTGTGAAAACAAAGTTTACAAACTTACGCAAATTCTCCACAACGTGTAGTTTTATCTTACCGTCAGTATTATAATTTTTCCTAGCCCTTTTACTCCTAGTACATATCCTCTCACCAACATCGCTGGCTTATTCATGTGTTATTTCATCACACTATCCTCTAGAAAACCAATCAGTGTGTAGTTTATTGACATGTACAGCAAACTTAGCTAGATGCAACGTCTTTTCATCATTGGCAATTTTCGTATTTATCATTTTTCTTATGGTGAGTTTTACCTTGGATAAGATTGTTCATCCTCTTCCTTGTCAAACTGAATTATTTAATAATTAATCTTCATTCTACCAAAAAACAATTGTTCTTTATGAATACAATAATAAATTCCTAAATCTCATAAAACACAATTAACTAATTACTTAATATTAACTTAAGGGGGTCGTCTACCTTCGCGGTTTCAAAAAATCGAATTTTTTTTTTTGCTTATTTCGAATCTAGACACTATAAGGAACATGCCTTATGAACGATTTATTCGAAAACATACTGGCTCAAATACTACCGACCTCATCATTTATCTTTAAACGTGTTTTATCGAAAATAGTGTTTTTTAAAATTGTTGGCACGATTTTGACGGAACTATCGAAGATATTGGAAATCTGTAAATTGTTTCGCATTCAAAAAACGTCTCACTACGATTAAACACGAGCTTTTTAAACAAAAATTTTTTTTCAATTTTTTACAGCTTTTTTAAGCTAGAAAAACAGGGTAGAAAATAGAACTTTTTTTTTCAAATCGCTGCCATTTTGTTAAATTTTAAAATCTTTCAAAAAGCTTGTGTCTTATCGTAGTCGGATTAGTAAAAAGTAAAAAAATAGGATTATTTTCATGTTTCAAGGTTCTGAAGCTGAGAAATCGTGCCACAAAGTCTACTATGTCACGCCGGCAGAGATCGATTCAAGGACGCGTCAAGGCCAAGATAACGAAAAAAAAAAATTTCTTTCTTTTTTAATTTTAATAATGTACTAATTAAATAAAAAAAACTTTGTGTCAATATATATATATAATATATTAATATATAATATAAATAATTATATATTAATATCCCATGACATTGTCGATTGTATTAATCTCCTCAATGAAACGAGAGAGCAAGCGAAAATTCCTTTACAAAATCCATACGTTTTTGGTATCTACAACTATAGAGGAAATAAGAATAAATTCATTCGTGCACGCGAAGTTATGAGGAATTACGCAGATGCGTGTGGTGCAAAAAGGCCAGAGCTCTTAAGAGCAACTTATTTACGTAAACATATTGCCACAAAGTGCGTCAGTTTACGAATAACAGATTCACAAATCGACGATTTGGCTAATCATTTAGGCCATCATAAAGACATTCATAAAAGATATTATAGGCAGCCAATCCCAGAACCGGAAATCAGCAAAGTTGCTGGATTACTTGAAAATGTTATTGCAACAGAAAGCGATGAAGAAAGTTGCACAGAATCCACTGCAGATCACACAGACGACGAAGACGGCTCAATAATACTCCAGTCTAGAAAACGTTGTGGTAATTTTATTTTCAAATCTTGATTCTTCTTACCCTTAATACTTACATGATGACTTTCAAACAGTTTCTGGCATAGAGTAAAGAAGTAAAGAGTAAAGAACGTTATGCTCAAATTAGATTAAGGTCTTCATCTTATCTAAAAACTTTTATTAATAAAAATGCTATATTATTCACTCGAGGAATGATGCTGAACATTCTGTTTATATTCAGTATTTTAAAGAAGTAATATTTTCTGTTACGTTCTTTCATACAAATTCAAGCAATGCGTGTTCAAAACATAAATAAGCTGACTGCACGATCAAAACTGATATTATCTTAGAACAGGAAAAGCCAAGTTAAAAAAGATCATTTGGATAAAACTGTTAAAAATAAAAATTACTTTAACTAGCTAGCTGTTATAACTGTCCAGAGACCCTGCAGTTAACTGTTGTTACAGATGTATGTCAACTGTTTACTTCGAGGTTACCTGGTTGGTTGCAAACTTGGACGAGGCTATTCGAAATTTTTAGGATTTGCCTAACTCACTACACTCGAGATTCCCTGTAACGAAAAGCTCGAGCATCGGAAACCTCTCTGTAACAAACGCGAGAGGGATCCCCCCCTCCATATCCTACTTGTTGCTAAGCGCTGTTATGCGCATTATATAATGCGCGCAGTCTGTCTGTCAGTGAGGCTATGTGAATAATATATTTACATAGTTAAAACGGTATAAAAAAGATTTCTGTGAGTATTGAAGATGGAATTAACTTATTTGACGGTATGTACTCAAAATACTAAAAATATAATAATATAATAATAAAAATATTATATAAATATATATTAAATAAATATTCGAGCGCGCTTCATTCCGTAGTAGTGGGGGAAGAGGGGTCGATCGTCTGCTCGTTATAGGGAGGCGTGACGCGCTTGTTACAGAGAGGTTTCGTTACAGGGAATTTCGTTATAGGGAATCTCGAGTGTATATGCATTTTGTTCTTCGAGTATGAAGTTGTCTCCGAATTTGATGTATATCATTTTCACGGTAGGGTGTACTGTATATAGATTCTCCAAAGCATTAATTTTCCCAGGCGCAGTGAAATTCACGTTGGAAATCCTAAACATTTTTAGGCGCTTTTCTTGTGAATTATAATGCGCGCCTCGAAATTCTTAGTAATTCCAGCGTGAAGTTCACTGCGCCTGGGAGAATTAATGCTTTGGAGAATCGATATACGGTCCAAAGTACACCTCACCCATTTTTACCTTTCGATTCGCATTCGAAACCCGCTAATATAATTCGCATAATAAGTTAAAATATTCATAAGCGAATTTGCTTTATCTCCTGAAACGTTTGTTAGCAAGTAGATACGTTCATCAGAAAAAGAATTGCCTCGTAAGTTTGAGACAATTATTTTTATTATATATTAGAAAATTGGCCATTGTCGGTTCATAATAAAGTAGATATAGAGCATTCCCGGGTTCTAACCCAAAAAACAGTAACATGTTGAACTTTTTGTTCATATTCAGTATTCTACATAAGTATTATTTTCTGATAGGTTCCTTCATACAAATTCAAGAAATGCGTAATTCAAACATAATTAAGCTGACTGCACGATCAAAACTGATAATGAATCTTAGAACAGTGAGAGAAAAGTGTAAAGGGTTCTTTTGTTTAAAGCTGTTGAAGATAAAAATTACTCTAACTAGCTGTTACAACTGTCCAGAGAACCTGAAGTTAACTGTTGTCAAAGATGTATGTCTTATGTTTGCTGCGAGGTAACGGGTTGATTGCTAACTTGGGCAGGGGTATTTGAAATTTTCATCCAGAGATCATAATCTTGATGTTGAAATCGTCTGACAATCCATATTTTGTGAAAGTATATTGGGTAGAAAAACGACTTCTAGTCTGAAGAAGTCGTTTTCTCTACCCTCTATACTTTAACGAAATTTTTATCATTTTTTTAAATTACTCTTTTTATTTAGTTTTTCCATTGTGAAGTTGTCTTCGAATTTCATGCATATCATTTTCCCCTTTCAACTCACATTTGAAAGTCGATGAGGTAATGCGCCTATTAAGTTGACATATTCATAAGGCAATTTGCTTTTTTTCCTGAAACGTTTGTTAGTAAGTAGATACGTAAATCAGAAAAAGAATTGACTCGAGAGTTTGAGACAAATATTTTTATTATATATTGGAAAAATGGTCATTGTCAGGTCCTGATAGGTCAGTTTCAAGCAATGCTGGGTCGCAAAATGAAAAAAATTTAACTGTTGTCAACGAAGTGTTACATTAGATGAATGAACGTCGGGGTCAATATATAGTGCAGTCTGCGACTAATAATTAAATTTTTGGATGAGGATACTACATCGTTTATTCAAGAACTGATCTGGACCATCCTGCTAATATCCAGTGATATCAGAGAGACATTTCTTCGAGTGGCATCCCTTCCCAAGTGCGAATTGCCGGAACTCAAAACACGGCCCAGTACTGAACCAATCTTGGCAGCCATAAGTTGGCCAATGTTACTGGACCAATATCAGCGTTAAAATCGGCCCAGTGTTGTCCCAGTACTGGCACGGTACATTGGAAATCAAAATTTCCCATGCTTGCGCCGAAGCTTGGCCCAGCAATTTCACTTTACTGGTTACAAAGTCGGCATTACTCCGGCAAACCGTGTTGTATGTCAAAAAGACAGAGTTCGGCCTAGCAAAGGCACTTTAGTGCATGGAAAGTCGGCATTATTCCGGCAAACCGTGCTGTAAGTCAAAAAGTCAGTGTCCGATCCACTAACGGCCCATCACAGGTCCGAAAGTTGGCATTACTCCGGCAAACCATGCTGGAAGTCAAAAACTCAGAGTTTGGCCCAGGAACGGCCCATCAAGAGTCTAAAAGTCGCCATTACTCCGAAAACCTATACTTGAAGTCAAAAACTCAGAGTCTGGCCCAGTAATGGCACTTTACTGGGTTGAAAGTCGGCATTACTTTGGCAACCCATGTTATTAATTTATTATACTGGGCCAAAAGTCATCATTACTTCAACAAACCATCTTTTACGTAGAAGAGCCAGAGTTAACAATTTTTGTATCAAAGGTCGGTAAATAGCAGTTAACTAAATCTAGTCTTCAAATTCGAGTACACAAACAGTTCACAAAGTTTACTTTACCCAAAAAGCATTTTTTAAAAGACAAATATGTCTAAATATTATCAATAATACAAATCCCGAGAGCTAAATAAAAGAAAAAGAATCGATCGGAGTGACAAAAGTGAAGAGCCACCAGAGAAAATATTTAATATTTCATCCACTGGATCCACACCTGACGATACTTTTAGCGATGATACTGTCTCCCATGAGTGAGTAAAAACTTTCCCTTTTCTTTTACAGTAATCATAAAAATAACCTAAGTCTGCCATCTGTCAACTCTGGTTTATAGGTTTAGTCCTTATTTAATTTTTATTAACAATCTTTAATAATTCATGCTAGTTTGATGGTAAACAAAGCGTTGATTATAGAGACTTTCTTAATAATTTGAAAAATATAAATCTATCCTAAGATTCATTTCTCGTAAATGACATCTCAAAATATTTTAAAGACAACCAACTTTCCACCCATTTTTGGGCCATTATTTTTATGTAGCTTTGGGACAATATTGGCAGCCAGTGACGGTCAATTAAAGGCAGCCAAGTGTAGCCCTTATATGTCATTTCAGTAATGGGCTATTAACTTATGCCGATTTCGGACCAATACTGACAGCCAACGAAAGGCAAGTGAAGGCGGCCAAGTGCAGCCCTTAGATATCATTTCGGTAATGGCGCAGTACTGGCGGCCAAGTCTCGGCAATATATTTGCCACTACTGGGCCAAAGTTGGGCCGTTTATTATTTCGCACTTGGGATATCGATTATGATGAATATACTTGTATTTTTGATTTTAAAAATAAAGTCCTAAAACTTTTTGATCAAGGTGGTATAAATGTTATAAGATTATTTGCAGTGTTTCCCTGGCAAAAGTTTCGGATTAAAAATTGAGTCCGAACGAATCGGAGCTATTCCTAGCCATTCCGAAATCTGTGTCCGAGCCATTCGGATTCATTCCGAGTTAATCCGCAAAATGTTATGAATGCCGTTTGATGTAAAACGGTTTAAAATCAATCCATCTCAATCAGATTGAATCCGAAGTGTCAATCCAAATGAATCCAAACTCAGTTTTCAATCTGAATCTATCAGAATCAATACGAGTTTGCACTGATCAAAACCGAATTTTCAATCCGTATCAATCAGAATGAATTGGGCTGTTTATGATTTCGCACTTGGGTTCACACAAATTTAAACGATGCACGTGGACCATATAAATGAAGCAAATGCAAGATCAAAACCTAGGATAAAACTCAACAGTGAAAAAGCACTGTGAAAAGTGTCTTCCGACGAAAAATTTAAAAAGTAAGAATGACTCTCATCCTGCAGTATAACTGTACTGCGGATTTGCAGTGAACAGTTGTCACAGATGTATGTCAGCAGTTTGCTGCAAATACTAAGGACATTTTCTACCCTTGATTAAGGCAACTGTGATCCAAAGACCCTGCAGTTAACTATTGTCAAAGATGTATGTCAACTGTTTGCTTCGAGGTAACGGGTTGGTTGCTAATTTGGACGGTGATATTTGAAATTTTAATCATTTTCCTAAATCACTCTTTACATTTAGTTTTTCCAGTGTGCAGTTGTCTCCATATTTCATGTATATCATATTCACCTTTCAACTCGCATTAGAAACCCTCTAATATAATTCGCCTACTAAGTTAAAATATTCATAAGCGAATTTGCTTTCTCTCCTGAAACTTTTGTTAGCAAGTAGATACGTACACCAGAAAAATTATTGACTCCTGAGTTTGAGACAATTATTTTTATTATATATTAGAGAATTGGTCATTGTTGGCTCCTGATAAAGTAGGTATAGAGCATTACCGGGGTCTAATCCAAAAAACTTCTCAAGAATAGTGGGTTCAAAATTCCAGATTGCAGTGCTAATCAAATCTCAAACTTTGAATTAATTCAGACCTTTCGGAGCATATGTTCATGTTTCAATCGTAATATATGTTCACACAACGGTCATTATCGGGTCTTGGAATCTGATGAATTGTGTACTACCAGGTTTTGGTACTGCTACAATGTAATTTTCTTTACGTAAAAGAGGTCTAACGGAGCAAAAATGAGATGCATATAAAAAAACAAATTATGTGCTTTGTTAGTTTTGATTCATAACAGGCACGTTTAAGATAAGCATTATTCGCATTTATTTCCAACAGGATTTATAAGACTCGAATAAATCCCAATTTGACAGTGCAAATCTCAGTGCGTTTGATTAAATGTTCGAGCATTAGATGTATTCAAGTCATGAAATTTTATGAATTGCACATAAGTGAGTTCCCATATACACTCATTATAGGTTAGGCCCTCTTAATGACCAATAAATATACATTTAGTTCGGGTTATCCGACAAAAATCCGGTTTTTATTTAAGGAAATTCACGATTCTTTTTCTAACATGGCTTGGTTTATTCTGCTCTAGTTTTTACTGACAATGAAATACTTTAGTTGCAAACAATTAGTTTGATTCCAGAGACATGACAAGATAAGGTCTATTACACTAATTTTCCAATATTCATGTATTATGTTGGCATTATCAGGTTGCTGTGAGTTTGATTTAGCATTTTCTATTTAATTTATCAACAAACTTCTCATTATGACATAAGTTATATGATTTGTATCTAATTGGAGAGAAGTAATAATTTAACATATATTTGCTGTTATTCCCATAGAGGAACCATATAAACCTTAGTTACTTTTTTACTACCCGGTATATAAATATAAAGTTTTACGCACAATTCCAAAAATAGGTTTTATCGATGCTTTCCGATTATTTATTGATATATATGAAATTATTATTAGGATTTGACCAATTAATTTCAAATTATAACGAAAACATTTTTTGAGGCCTTATCGGGTATCAACCCTTTAAGGGCCGTTACATAAATGGGCACTATTAGGTCCGACCCGACAATGCCTTAAAGTGCCCCATAAGGATCATAAGTTACATGAACGCAACCCGGCAGGGACTCTTCCACAAACATATATATTGTATATATATATATATATATATAACTCTGCTATACCAAGGTTTTTAAGATTGGGTAATAATATAATTTCCAACGAACTCCTATTATATTCTTGGATACATTGCATTTTCATAGCAAGATGCGTGAACTTATTCTTCAATATGGTTAATAATTTGTTTACACTGTCGATAAAATATTAATTATAAATTATTAATTATTGAAATTAATTTTCATAAGAGATCACAATTACTATATAGTTTATTTTCAATTTATGTGTACTCACCGATTTATTTTTGTAATTAAGGCATATCTACCTGCACGGAGAAACTTTTTATATCAATTTTTACTATAGTACTTTTCAATTTAGGGAAAAGCATATCACTTTGAGAATTTTTGTTAGTAAAAATACTAAACTTTAGAAGAATGATATGATAATTTAGTATAAACTATAGTAAAATTTGCTATGAACTATGCTGAAGTTTCATATCATTATTATAAAGTTTAGTATTTTTACTAACAAAAATTCTCAAAGTGATACGTTTTTCCCTTAATTGAAAAATACTATACTAAAAATTTATATAAAAAGTTTCTCCGTGTGTTGTAAAATACAAAAAAAAATACAAAAAAAATAAATAAAGATAATTATTATTATAATTAAATTCAAATTCTTTAAATTTGAATAATTATTATTATTATGTAGCATAGGAGAAATATTACTGGCATTAAGGTCGTATGCCGGGTTATTATGTCATCAAATGTGGATAGCTGCTATATTAATAAAATAATAATTCTAATAAATTATCGGGAGAAGACATCAATGCTGAAAAGTGTAATGGATTAGTATGTTCTCGGGATACTTTGTTAAATTCTTATTATATTAATATAGTGATCGTATGTAATTGGTGACGTGATACCTTACCATACGCCCTTCAGTATTTCTTTGAGTATTGAAAGACTTTTTTTTAAAGACGTTTTTTTAAAGACGTTTTAGCCATGTACTGTGGCGGCTAAACATCTTTTAAGCTGTTATTGTTGGAGGCGCAGCGCGCCATTTTGGGAGGAGGTAATTGTGGGTGGCTCTAACAGCACGATTGGGAGGGACCATGTGCTCTTGACGATTAAAGATATATGAGAGGATGAAATATGCTTCTTTTTCTTAGGGTGTAATCACATTGCGAGGAGAAGAAGACAATGGAGGGATAGGGGAAGAAGATTCAACTAATAAGATAGTCCCCAGAGTCTGTGTGATAATCTTATTGGTTGAATCCTCTTAACTTAATCCTCTATTACCACACTATTCTCTCCGTTATGGGACTGCGTCCTCGATTCCTGTTAACAATTTTTCGTTATAAATTAAATAATATTCCGTAAAGATTATGTCAAGGTAAAAATTTGGAAAAGTGTTTAAGGGCTATTGAAAGTAAAATATGCCAGACTCAATTGGATATCTTAAGATCTCGACTTATGCCCAATTTACCAAAATCTTCTTAAATATTTCTTGGGAGAATTCAAGCAAATGCCTGTGCCCAAATCTGGAACAGAACATTTGTGGATCCTTACAAGGAAAGTCCACTTCGACCCGGATATTTACAAACCTTTGAAATGCATTATTACAGACACACCTGCTTGAGCTTATTTAAAGAACACTGTGGGTCACACTACCATTTTTGTTTGTGAAAGTTGCTCTGTTTCTGATGTAAAAGTAGAGGGTACAACAGTTTACCCTTCCACTAATGAAGAAGAGAGAACTGATCATTCTTTTCGAAGTTTTCAACAACCTGAACATCACCATGGAACATCGGCTTTTTTGCGCGTTATTTCATTTTTGAATATGGTTGCGATCTTCGTACTCGACTACAAGCATCTTTGTTGTCAAGGAATTATGAAGCTGCTTATTCAATACTGGATGTCAGGCGACTCAAATTTTAAGTTAAGTGTTGGAAACAGAAATATCCTCACTAATCGCCTTCGCTGCATAAAGTGTCAAATTCCGAGCGAGTTTCAGAGAAAGATAAGGTCAATTAAATCCTACTTGAAGTGGAAAGCTACGGAACAGAGATTTTTTTTACTCTATTGTGGACAAATGGTATTAAAAGGTCTTTTAAAGGACGAACTGTACTGCCACTTCTTGCTTCTGCATGCTATTTGCCGAATTATATGCAGTTCAGCCGGTACTAAATACGTGAAACAAGCAAAACAGTACTCAACAATTTTTTTTGTGGCTCTAAAAGATTATTATGGTGAGAAGTCTCAAGTGTTAAATTCTCATCTCATTAAGAATCATTAATTAGGAATTTTGTAAACTACTTTGTTTACATTTATAAAGAAAAATGTATGAAATAAAATAAACACATTAATAGAATAAAATATTTGTTTAAGTAATTAATTCATTTTATTCCTGAAACAAACTTTTGAATAGCAATAACTTATTACATATTTTATAGGTAACAATCTCTGAGACGGCCCAGCCTCGAGTCTCCGCCTTTTTGCAAGGAAACGGGAGCAAAATTCACGAAAATAAGATAGCCACGAGAATAAGCAGATTCACACGAAACTCGCACAGAAGAATTGCGAGGTTTCATTAAGTCTTCGCTTCATAATTAATGAATTACTTTCAAACCGGAAGTGAATGTGACACGAACGAGGCGATCTGGTTTTCACGGCAGTGTGCTCAGATCGGACACGCCAACCATTCGCACACAATTACAGGCTACGTCCCTGTGAATCAAGTAGGAGCTGTAGGTTCGGTTGCGCGCGCAACCGACTTCTCCTCTTCTGAATTTGAAAACCCGGAGATGCTCGAAAGTCTTCGGGAAACTTCAGCTCTCTCCTTTTTTCGTCTATATATAGCATATACGAACTAAAGTAAAAGCAAGCGTTCCCTAACGTTCTGAGATTCTGCGATTTCTTCGATTCGATGTCTCGTGGATCTCGTCGTCTGCTCGCCCGGCGACTTCTGTTTACAAAATTTGACAGCTAACAAATTTTGTAAAAAGTCTTAAATAATGTTGATGACGTGATATAAATTTTATGAATTTCAGGAAATGTTAAATAATTCTTTCGAGTGTGTGATCTGTAAGGACTATTTATTTGATACTATTTCTTTGCAGAATTTAAATGCAGAATTTGAGGTTAGGTTCATAACCTGTTGTATTCAAGTAGATTTATTTTTTAACTTTCTTTGATTTTACTCAATTGATTTTGAATATTGTAAATTCAGAATGTTAATTAATTTTATTTTTATGTTTTTTTTATTCAAGTCGAACAAATATTTTTTTGGTCCAAAGATATTTTGTTTGAATCAAAAAAATTTTGTTTCAATAAGGTAGTTTTCATCCACGACAATTAGACCTCAGGCAAAAATAAATAATTTTTCTTTCAAGAATAGCAATATTATTATTGAAGGGCTGTTTTGAAAGAGAATAGATTACTTTACATGAAAAAAATTTGAAACACAGAAAAATAATTTTATTAATAAATTTTAATAAATTACAAATGACTTTTTCAATAAAAACATTCCCCACAACTCAACCATTTCCAATATTCGAAAATGAATAAATTATTATCAAATTCAGCAATTTATTTATAAAAATTTCGTTTTGGAAAATGTTTATTTAATGGTTTCAGCCAATAAAGAATTTATTTTTAAAAAACAGAAACGATGAAGTTGTGGGAAATCTTTTCTCTGAAAAAGTGATTTGTAATTTATTAAAATCACATAATTTTTTAAAATTTGGTAAGAAGCGATAAGAAAATAAGTTTGGGCAAAAATAAAATTTATTAATAAAATCATTTTTTTGTGTTTCAAATTTTTGTCATGAAAAATAATCTTTTCTCTTTCAAATTAGCCCTTCAATAATAATATTACTATTCTTGAAAGCAAAATTATCTATTTTTGCCTGAGGTCTAAATGTCGTGGATCAACTACGTTAAAACAAAACATTTCTTTACATCAAAGAAAGTGTTTCAAACAAGTAATTTTTTTGATTCAATCAGATATTTTCTCTGAGTGTGACAAGTTGGCTTTCGAAAAGTGGAAAACAATAGTTCTACATATTTTACCCTATTGAAAAATCCCATGTAGGAAATTACCTAGGAAACTATGTAAGAAACTATATGGGAAACTACATGGAAAGCTATATGGGAAACTATGCGGGAAACTATATAGGAAACAATATGGGAAACTGTATAGTAATTTGAGCCCGGATCCTATATAGTGTGACGTGGTACTTATCCACGCACAATAATATGACAATTGAATTTAAAGTTTCGACCTCGAGCAGAGAATCATGCCCGAGGCTGTCTGTGACAGTCAAAAGTCAGGTATCGAGCGTAATGTGCTCGTTAGGCTCCTGACTTTGACTTGTATTCATATTTTTATTTTATACAAAGAATTTTCAATAATCGTTTACCTCAGGGGAGAGGTTAGACTCCCCGGGAGCCTATTCCCGACTGCCAGACCAGGGATTCCGATCATTAGAGCGCTAGTATTAAATTAATCCTGATTTTCACTTTGTTTCACACACACGCGAGCACCACGAGATCACCGTCTGGTCGATGGCGAACAATACTCGCGCCACGGCCGAGGCTTCACCACGAGCGATGGAGGAAATAACTCTACACGGCACCACGACACTTCAGCACACCACGAAGAGGATCTTTGGTGCGTCAGGCGGATGTGAGTCCCGCCTGCTCAAGAACACCAAGGAGAGGAGTTCGCCGTCGCTTTGTTGACAGGTTGTCAACAAACTAACCTGTGCGACGAGGTTAATTCCGGTAATCGCCACGTAGCGGCGCTAAAGATCGGTGTAGCTTTGCCATCTGTTGCTCGCGAATATGAACTCAGCGTAAGTGTCGGTAATATCGGTAAGCTTTGTAAGCGCAACCGTCTTTAAGTTTCGCGAGCACGCCAGCGGATCTCGCCATATTTATTCATTCTCTGTTCGACGTTCGAAGTGGCAAGTGTGCCAAATAAAATTTAATAATTTTGAGAGCCTAGAGGATGACGAGCCGAGGAAGCTGGAGAGGACGCAGGCGAGTTTCAGGTAGTTTTTGAGTATTTCTCTTCTTGCATTTGTTAAAATTGTGGATAATTCGTGTAAATTGAGTGGTGTGCGAATAGAGCACCTCAACACAAAGATTCCGAGGCGGCAGACTCTGGGTCAGCAGCGTTAATTAATTTAAAAGCAAATCAGTGTCCGCGGGTGGAATTAGTTGGAAATCGCCGAGTCGTTAAAAGGGCACGGGTTCTAGCGCCCGAACAATAACATGATATATCGAACTCTCAGTGTCCGTGATCGCGAGCAGTGACGCTGCTCCTTACCACGCGCTCACCGCGGTATTTGGTAGTCCCTGTAGCTTCGGTTACGAGGGTACAGGGTGACCCTTCATGGGTGGGCCGATGGATTAATATTATGCTGTATTTAAATAGGAAATTTTGGTTATTTTAAAGAAAATAACCTGGCGCTCAACTCAGTAATATTAGCCGAATTAACGTCCCGTTCGGGAATTGTCTTGCGGTCGGGTTAGGTTGCCCGGGGTGCAATGTAATGCCCCGAACGTCGTAAATGCGGCTATTTTTAAATAAATATTGTTTATTCGATATGTGACGCATAATAGTAGTTCATTCTTATTGTGAAAAATATAACCTAACCTAACCTCCTTGAATCTATCGTTTATCATTTAAAACAAAAAAGACAAGGTTACAATAGTTTCCCATGTAGTTTCCTGTACAGTTTCCCATGTCTTTTATTTATTTGATGATTGTTTTCAAAATTGTAAAATATTACAATATGAATGTTGAAGTTGAATTTTAAGCCATATTATAAATTATTATTAAAAGAAACTAAAATTCGATTCTTTGTAGTTTATTTTCCTTAAAGGAACATAATTATATACTAATAGGTTTCGACGACGGTTACGAATTATAAACCTATTAGGTAATATAATTTATTTTCAGGTAAAATTAGTCAAAAATGTCGACTAGCGATAACGCGGGTTCTGGAAAAGAACAACGAAGATTTTTTGCAGCCTGGATGAATGATTTCCCATCCATTCAAGAAGTAACGCATGATAAAAGAAAATGTTTGTGCACCATTTGCAACAAAGAATTAATTGTTGTTATTAAAAAAACACTGATAAATCACATAGATTCTCAAAGGCATCAAAAGATGCAAAGAAATGAATTACAATGTAGAAAAAAAAAGAAACGTCCCACATTTTTTTGGAAAAATGGCTAGAGGACATTCGTTTCAAATCTTGGTTGCAAAAGGTCTCTACTGACATGTATAAATTTTGTTGCACCTTGTGCAATGTTGAAAGGAGTTGTGCAAGCGGTGTTAGTAATCTCATTCGTTACGCTGAAACACCGGAACATGACGGGAAATGCATTGAAAATGGCATCGAAAGTATTAATGATATACCGCCCGAAATAATTTACGACTCGATTGATTCTTTTGAGAATCGAAAGAAAGTTCGTGAAATTGAATTTGCAAAACTAGGTTGCGCCGCAAATATACAGTACCGGATGGTGCCAAAAATTTTAAAATTTTTTTAGGACACCGATGCAACAGTCCTTAAACATATGACTGCAGGTGCAACAAAAATGTCAAATATTGTTCGTAATGTACTTGGTCCTTCTGAAGAATTGCGTTTAGTCGAATTACTCATGAAAACCAAATTTTCACTGTATGTCGACGAGACAACTGATCCAAATGGATCCGTGAAATGGATGTCATTTCTCGTGTCGTTTGTCGATTCCAAAACTCTCGATGTTATGACGGGATTAACGAAATTAATTGATCTAGACTCAAAAAATTTAAATGCCGTCGGCATCTTTAGCACTTTCAAAACTTACATGACAAAGCGCCAATCATGCTGGGTAGTACACAGTCTTTTAAAAGGTTAATTCTTCAAGAAAATCCGTTGATAATTGTTATTTCTTGTATATGCCATAAATTTGCTTTAGCTGCAAGAGATTCATGCAATAAGTCTATTCCGTCCTACATCAATACCTTTTTGCAATCGCTCGTTCATCATATGAACAGCACTAAGCGTTCACAAGCGTTCGAGCAGTTTACTTCATCTTTTCAAGAGACGTCTCTCAAAATTCTTCCCTATTCGAAAACGCGGTGGCTCGGTCGTCACACTTGCATTAAAAGAATACGTGAATTATATGATTCATTGTCGGCCTATTTTACTGAATTGTGTTTCACGGAAAAATCAAATGAAACTTTTAAAGAAATCAAAAGCAACTTAGAAAATCCCAGGACAAAAGCGTATTTAGCTTTCTTAGAATACATTTTATTCGAATTTAATAAAATCAATTTATTTTTTCAACACTCAGAAACAAGAGTGCATCTTCTCCATTCAAAAAGTCTTCTGTTTTTGTAATTAATCGCGAAACACTTCTTAAAAGCACCTTTGATGCGGTATTTGGACGCAGAAAAAATTGATTTTTCTTTACCCGGAAATCATAAATTGATAGATGATATAAACTTTGGACCAGATTGCAACGATATTCTTGACGAATTGTCTCTGAATATCGGTGAAAATGAAGAAATTGTACGCGAAATTCGTCAAGACTGCTTGAAATTTTTGGTAGAGGCCGCTTCTCAAATTCCGGATAGATTACATTATATTCGCGATGAATTTTTTATAAATTTATCTGTCTTCGACGATACCCGGACTCTAATAGATAGCGATCGAAACAGCAGTTTCGTTGAACTTTGGTACTTTTCTGAAAAGTTCGAAGGCTTTGACAAGGCTGCTTTGAAAGCAGAATGGCGCCATGTTCATCGGGACTTCTATTCGCGACCCGAACTTGATATGTGTTCTTTCGATGAAATGTGGAAAACGGTTTTATCCAGTAAATACGCGAACGGTAACGTTAAATATCCACAATTAACGAAATTGGTAGGATACATTCGCTCTTTGCCACACTCAAATGCTGCTGCAGAAAGAACGTTTTCCTTACTGCCTGATATTTCGACAAAAAAGCGCAATCGCTTATCGGTGGATAGCATAAATCCTAATGCCGTCGTAAAATCGGCAGTGCAGCAGCAAGAGAGAACTGCTCGAACACTTACGATTTCCGATGATCAGTTGTCTCGTATGTCATCAGACAATTTGTATGAGCCGCCGAAAAAGAGAATGAATGCTTTGAATTTGCATGCTGCGTTGGATGATGGATGAATACAGTGTTACTTATGAATGAAATATTTAATTTTAATTAGGAGGTTAAGTTTGAAATTTTGTTAAATTATAATTTTTTTTTTTCAATTTTAATTCTTTAAATGTTATTTCAATTTTAATTTTAATTTTACAATTTTGTATATATTTTATATAATAGAGTTATATTTTGTTTGTGAGAGGCAAGGGGACTCATAACAAAAAAAGCACCCCGATTTTATTTGTAATTGTTAATGGTTTTTTATGCCTTTCAGGCTTTTATATTAATAAATTTGTTATATATATGGCTCAAAAATGTTGTTTTTCTTTAATTACGTATCCTTCCTTCCAATTAAGTAAGTGAAATTTTTTAAGCTCTCACTTAATTCAATTAAGTTGATTTCAATTAATATAACGATTTGAAAATGCATCAAGAAACTATTTCAAACATCTAAATAAAAGTGTAACATTTTTCAGTGATTGATCTTCTCCTGCAGGTCGCAATATTGTGAAGGAAGTCTCGACTATACAATTTTTAGAACCAAAACATTAAACATGATCATATTGAAAAGATTAAAATTTTCAATGTAAGAATTGTTTTCTTAAAAAAATTCAAATCTATGTTTTCCTTAATTTCAATATTAATGTATATGGGTCATTTCATGGGAGATTTACAGTACAAAATTTTTTTTTCGACGAAACATTTTTTTTTGCCTTTTTACTTCGAAAACAATCGACACGTATTTTTTTTTTCAATGTGATACTTGAAAATTTCGAGATATAATTTTTTTAAGTTTGGCACTCGGGAAAATTTTTTTTTCCTACAGCTCACTGTAAAAGCAGTTTTGAATATAAAATGTAACCCTTGCACTTGAAATGCGCGAAAAAGTACAAGCTTTCAAAAAAGTTATAGCACATATTTCGTTGTTTTTTTTGTAATAACAATATAGTACATTTTTATAAACAATTGAATTTTTTTTAAATTTGGAACTAATTTTTTTCCGATTTTTTTGTTTCTAAATCTTTGTTGAGGTTTTTTCAATATGCAGGCAAAATTTTGGAATGGAAAAATGAAAACTGTAGGTGTAATTAATTTATAAAATCTGTCCCGCGCGTTGCAACGAACGAGCTCGCACGCTGCAACTATGCTTAAGCTTGATTAGGCATGCTGTGACTCGAAGCACGTGTGGCAGTGAATGCAGTGACCGCTGTTTTAGTTTTCTGTGAATGTTCCTCAAGTGTTCACCTATTTCAAATTAATACAGAAATGCCAAGCTCTCGATTTAAACATGTCTGCTGCATTTATACATGTCCGCAAAAAGAAAAATTTGCGTCACGTTTCGTCCTCGATACTTGAAAAATTGAAAATTTTCAAACCGGATGATGTTTCTTGGACACAATGCAGAATAGCAGCAAAGGAAATGGAGATGGAAGATTTTTGTTGTAAGTACATTCAAACTTGTGCGTAGACTATTTCAAAACGAATCATTAGTTATAATGATGAATTGATGAGTGAAGTTTTACGATAAAATTACTCTAAATGATACACTTAAGACGCAAATTTTTTTTTAGCTATTAGTAGTTATTTTTTTTTAAATTTTAATGTTAATTTAAAATTATCTGGCATTCAAGAGGGCCCCCATTTGCGGCCGAAACGTTTGCCTTCCTAATGTTTATGTCCTCTACGACATAAATAATTAGAAACTAAACTGACCACAAGCCAAAATAAATATCACAGATTTATAACTGTGGGTCAATATAACAAAGAACATGTACAGGAACATGTCAAGATACAATTTTACAAATGGAAACAATCAGGGGGGTAGAAATAGGGTGGGTTTTTACAAACAAATTGAAGAAATATATGGATATGAGGAGGGATCACTCCTCAAAAAATGGAACCAATCAAATCTAGAAATTGCAAAAAGTTTTAATCAAAGTATCTTTCTATTACGTTGTAGGAAACTTGAAGTTGTTCCCAAACACTTACAAGTACTTGGAACTAAACCCATTGGGTTCAATTCCAGAAGTATGGGTAATCGTTTCTCAAACTTGCATATCACCTTTCAGAAGTCCATTCTGAATCTTGAAATTCGCGATATATGCGCACATTTAAGGAATCTCGAAAATTCGATTAGACAACTTGAGAATAGAATTTTTTCTGTTTTTCCATACCACGTTTTCGACAGACTTTTTGAATTTGAATCCAGAAAAGTCTCGAGCCAATTCGAGGAAAGTAAATTAAAGTGTAAAAGGTAATTGAATTGTCTAATTAACGCTGTTGATTACAATAAAAAGACCGTTTTAAACAGCAAACTCAAACAAAGGTGGTTCAAAAACCTGACAGGAAATCAAATCCCAGAAAACGTCGCAAAAATAGCTAGCTCAGGTATAAATTTCGGGGTTACTATTAAAAAACGTGAAATTCCTACATATACTAACATCGCGGACATTGAATCTAACATTAATAAAATTAACTTCCAATAAAAATCTACACAAATATTATAAATTATATTAAACTTACCGGTAGAATGTTGGTTCTCCGCGTTTGTTCAGACTGAATAAGTACACAATACTTTTAAAGAGGTTTTTCCCGCGAATCTACACAAATAATTGTAACTAGATAAAAACTAGTCAAGTTAAAATGCATACGGTTATTATAATTAATAACCATAATAACATGATTCTTTTTCGCGTAATTTCATGTTATCTGCAAAACGGTTATTTTACGTTTATAATATCAAAAAGTGTATTGCGGAAGCAATTCACTACCAATACAATACTTTTGAACATTTTTTCGCACGTATCTACATAAATATTATAAAATATATTTAACTAGCAGACTTAAAACGTATAATACACCGATCTTCTGAAATTTGACCTTCCACGTTTTTTAGTATTAAAAAGTAAATGTGCAATGGGTTTTATGAAACTTAAATACGCGCGGTCAAGTATTTTCTCTCGCTCACCCATCTCAGTATTTTTCCGCGGGTTGGAGACATTTTGGAGTCACTTTTCTGGAAAATCCTCTCGAACATGTGGTATGGGATTGCCTTTCTCGGACGTTCGATCACATGGAAATCTCGAGTGCCGGGACAACACAGGGAGTTTTCTTAAAGCGTATACTCCTTGGTGGTTGGAACCTGACCCATCATAAAAAATGTCCACGTAAACTTCTCGACATGAGTCTTCCTAACGAAAACTTATTTCCAAATCAGTTTTCTTCCACCCTTGTAACAGTGTAGCAGACTGACATCCGTCTGCCAACTATCACTCGTGGGGAAAGAAATATTTCACTTTTTCAATTTCGAAAAAATCTTAATTTTCAAAGAAATTTAAACGGTTTTAAACCTTAGTGCTCCTCATTTCTCGTGTTCGTGCATTGTGTGTGTGCTGTGCGTGCTTCACCAAGGATCCATACTCTACTTGCATCGTGTTGTGGAGCTGGTGTGATATTAAACCCGGGCAGGGAGCCTTTCGTCTATGGAAAGGTGACCTGCTCACCACAGCTCGCCGCAGCTGTCATAGCAGTAGTTAGAGGTGAAAGGATGGATTGGAGATCCTTAGGCCTAAAAATTGCATTATATGACATGCTACGTTAAGAAGTCATAACGCAGCCTTGTGGCGTAGACTGGGCGTGGGCGGAAAAGGAAATGCCGACTAAAACGATTCTTAGTCTTGACGGGGAGGGCCATTGGCACTACTCCGGGATAGTGGTGGACATCAGCTTCCTTGAGTGGGCGGTCCGTAATGGCGGGAACATACCCGTAGGGGTAATTGAAGATATGGATGTCTGGAGACTTTGGGATGACAAGACCGTTATCATTACGCTAGCTGATAACACCGCTGGGACGGACTTAGGGCTTGACACGTGGATACTATCCCACTTAACATACCCTCTGGCTTGGGTGTTCGACACGTATCGTGTCCGTGAAGTGGGGGCAGCTGCCAACACCATTCGCACATTCTTGAGAACAGCAGGGTTGGTTGATGTCAACAGCAAAGCCGACCGAATTATTTTTGTTATCCCTACAAAAATAAAAAATAGCATCGACATAGGTAGACGAAAAATTCTCGTTACCACTACCAATCATAAGGGTAGCACCAACGAATCGAGTCCATAACATCAGACAGATGGGGCGAGAGGTTCAGTGTGGGCGCACCTGCGTCCGTGCTCTTGGCTATGGATCTCAGGATACGTGATACCGCTAGAGACACCGACTATCAAGACTTTGGAGGGACCAAGGCAGTTAACGGCATAGACCAGAGAGTGGCGAGACTCACTAAGGCGAGAGGCTACCCTATTTTTAGAATAGGGACGTGGAAGAATGGGGCAGACTTAGTTTTCGCTATGGGGATGGGCGTTTACGATACTTTCAACGCCGAATCTCCTGACAGGATCATCGAACGCATAACATGTAGCAATCATGACTACATCCAGCGAGGGTGGTTCCTGCGAAAAGGATTTGAGACGTTCATGAGAGCCGCAGCACTGAGAGACGAAGTTGCATTCCCGCACGGAACGGAATTGGGAATGCAGTACTGGAATTCACTGATTGAGACTAAAACGTTACTACCTTCACTGACCGAAGAGAGAAAGGAGAGTAGTTTTGGCTCCGACAGCGATAACGATACATAACACACACAGTTCTTCACAGGCGATGTCGGCCAAATGGTGGAGACACTATGGAGTGAGAGCACGCGCCCCATAGATGGCGATGAAGTTAGGAACATGGATCGTGCTTTCCTATGGGGCGCCATGACCGCGATCGCTGATACAAATCCGGGGTTGGTGAACAGACGGGCACCATCGAGGAATGAAGTTGCGGTAGCAAAGATGTTGGGAGGCGAAAACCCTGCCGTGAAGATCCAACGAAGACCAGTCTTCTCGAGAACTAACCCTTCATGGCTGCCGGACGTGGAGAGGAGGGAGAAAGGCAACAAAGGGTCGTCTATTCGTAGCCGCGCCGAGTTAATAGCAGAGAAGATAAGATCAGACGGTAGTCAAGTCCTTGGCGCCATGGAGGGCGGGGGAAAGAACCCGAGCTGGACAACAGCGATAGCGAGAGCCATCAAGAAGAAAGGAATGTGTTGCCGCACGCTCAAAGGGTGGACCAATACATTACCCGACAAAAAAATAGACTCAGCGCATAGGCATAGGTGTGAAGACATCATGGGTTGGAATACCGAACCGATCAGTGAGAAGAAGCCTGACGGAGAAGAAGGGGAAGAGAGGCACCCGCACAAACCGATAATATTGACGAAGGGGGGGAGACGGACTTTTGTCGCGCATCACGTAGGTTTCTACGCACCACAATGACCTGCCTTACGGCAGCTGCGCTTCAAAAGGCTCATATCTGCCCTTTTTCTTTATTTCTTTTTATACCCAGTTTCGACGATCGCTTTGCACGTCAGAATCGCTACGGACCTCCATCAGGGTTTCCCCTGACTTCGTCCTGACCAGGCATAGTTCACTATCGTTTGGGTCCCAACGTGTACGCTCTGGGTGCGCCTCTACTCGTAATGAGTACGAGACCTTCACTTTCATTATGCCTTTAGGTTTTCAAGTCCCAATGACTCGGGCACATGTTAGAAATTCAAAATTTCAAGAAATCGAAACCGCTCGAGTCCTCAAAATAGAAAAAACACGACCAAATTGGGATCAAAGTCACCGCCTTAAACAAACCCTGAGAAAACAGACAGAAAAGGAGGAAAGAAAAAAGGAGGCAACCTTGCGAAACGTCTTTGTTCCTTTTCTTTCGACCTCTTTTGTCTTTACCTTCCACAACAAACAATTAAAAAAGAAAAACTACTTGCGCGACGCTTCGGTGCTCTTCCAGCCCCCTCTTTAGAGCTGGGATTCTAGAAAAGACTTTTAAAATGATCTCCTATCATCTTCCATGGGGACGCAGAACTCTCCTCCATGAACCAAAAAACACAAAAGAATAAAATCCCATTCTCTACGACAAATATGGCACAAGGTGTAACAAGAAGGTACAAAGGAATTGATGGATATGTGACATCAGTACAAACCTACAAAGAATTTTACACAGCACCAGAAATAGGTTTTCACATATCCAAATTGGATCACCCTCACGAACTAGTAGTTCTTGGATGCGTGCACTCGGTGCTGAGGTTTTACGACTCGAGAATGTTTACAGCTATTGAATTTATTCCTACATATGAAGACATAGCATCAGGATAGGATTCGTCGGAATGGCGGGACTTGCGACAATCGCAAAACCATATGTACCTGAAGTTCTGAACGTTCAGATGAACGAAATGCAAAAAAAAATTTTTTTTTTTTTCCATTTTGGTGATGCAGTTTGATTCATACATGATAATAAGTAAAGTCTATGCACAAAAAGTGACAAAAAATTTTGATGAGGGGATATAACAACCCCCTTTATAATAACAGTTTCAAGAGCAACACAATATACCAGAATGACGTGGTTGTTACTCAATTTTTGTAAATTTTATTTACCATAAAATTCTCTTTTTTTATACCAAGTAATCTGAGTGGGGTAAAAAAAACCGGACGCACCCTTAAACACCACCGTACCTGCAAACAAACCACTAATCGTCCAGAATGACGTGGTTGTTACTCAATTTAAAATTTAAAATTAAAAAATTTACAAAAATTGAGTAACAACCACGTCATTAAATTTTATTTAAATAAATAAATAAATAAATTTAATTAAATAAATTTTATTTACCATAGATTTTTATGGTAAATAAAATTTACAAAAATTGAGTAACAACCACATCATTCTGGACGATTAGTGGTTTGTTTGCAGGTAGGGTCGTTTTTAAGGGTGCGTCCGGTTTTTATTACCCCACTCAGATTACTTGGATTAAAAAAAGAGAATTTTATGGTAAATAAAATTTAAAAAAATTGAGTAACAACCACGTCATTCTGGACGATTAGTGGTTTGTTTGCAGGTAGGGTGGTTTTTAAGGGTGCGTCCGGTTTTTATTACCACACTCAGATTACTTGGTATAAAAAAAGAGATTTTTATGGTAAATAAAATTTACAAAAATTGAGTAACAACCACGTCACTCTGGACGATTAGTGGTTTGTTTGCAGGTAGGGTGGTTTTTAAGGGTGCGTCCGGTTTTTATTACCCCACTCAGATTACTTGGTATGAAAAAAGAGAATTTTATGGTAAATAAAATTTACAAAAATTGAGTAACAACCACGTCATTCTGGACGATTAGTGGTTTGTTTGCAGGTAGGGTGGTTTTTAAGGGTGCGTCCGGTTTTTATTACCCCACTCAGATTACTTGGTATAAAAAAAGAGAATTTTATGGTAAATAAAATTTACAAAAATTGAGTAACAACCACGTCATTCTGGACGATTAGTGGTTTGTTTGCAGGTAGGGTGGTTTTTAAGGGTGCGTCCGGTTTTTATTACCCCGCTCAGATTACTTGGTATAAAAAAAGAGAATTTTATGGTAAATAAAATTTACAAAAATTGAGTAACAACCACGTCATTCTGGACGATTAGTGGTTTGTTTGCAGGTAGGGTGGTTTTTAAGGGTGCGTCCGGTTTTTATTACCCCACTCAGATTACTTGTTATAAAAAAAGAGAATTTTATGGTAAATAAAATTTACAAAAATTGAGTAACAACCACGTCATTCTGGTATATTGTGTTGCTCTTGAAACTGTTATTATCAAGGGGGTTGTTATATCCCCTAATCAAAATTTTTTGTCACTTTTTTGTGCATAGACTTTACTTCTTTGCGTGAATGAATCAAACTGCATCACCAAAATGGAAAAAAAAAAAAAATTTTTTTTTGCATTTCGTTCATCTGAACGTTCAGAACTTCAGGTACATCAAAACCATTTACACTACAAGCCGGGAAGGACAACTGGGCCTACCAAACAAAAAGATGGACAACACTATGTGCTATAGCAGGCATAATAGACAAAATAGCAACGAGAACACCAGGAATAGAGCATCCTGCCCTTCAAAATGCAATACTATCCTGGCAAACATGGATACAGTCGGCAGGCAACTGCAGAAATTCCCTCATAGAGCTGGGACAAGCATCCTCAATAGAAGGCATAGAAGGCATAGAAGGCAAAATAATAGAGCAGGTATTAATGATCTGGACCAATCACGGGTTGCACTTTGCACTACTTATGGAGGCCTTCCCTGACAAGAAATCAAGAGCCGTAGAAATAATTGAGGTAGCCAAAGAGGTTTTAGAATTGAGAAAAGTGCTAGCTGATCTAACAAATAAGTTGGAAACCAAATTTCCCCACATAAAGCTGTATCCCTTAGAAGAAGTAGAAATATTAAATCATCGAATATACCCACATATATACTACGCGGCTGTACGGTATGAAATCAACATAAAGAACTTGACAGAAAACTATTCTATGTCACAAATAGCAACTATTGTTGCCAAAACAATCATTCATCAAACACTCATGAAGAAAGCGATACAGAAGACGAATAGCATATATTTAGTTATCTTAAGAAAAAAAGAAAATAAAAAGGTTACAGTTTCCTGATGAAATTCATGAAGGAAAGTTCTGCGTCCCCGTGAAAGGTGATACGAGATAGTTTATAAAAAAAAAAATCAAGAATTCCAGCATTAAAGAGGGTACAGGAAGAGCACCGAAACGTCGCGCAAGTAGTCTTTCTTAAAGTAGATGTTTGTGGGAGGAGAAGAAAAAGAGGACAAAAGAAAGAAAAAGAAGTGGTTTTGAAAGGTTGCTCTCTTTTTTCTATCCTTCTCTTCTGTTTGTTTTCTCATAGTTGTTTGTTTATGACGGTGATTTTGGTACAAATTTGGTCGTGTTTTTTGTATTTTGAGGATTCGAGCGGTTTCGAGTTCTTGAAATTTTGAATTTGGTTTCGAATCACTTCCGCATCCACCGTATTCTCCAGACCTGGTCCGCAGAGACTATTATATGTTCCTAAACCTTAAGAGATGGCTGTGTGGTAGGTGTTTCGAGTCGAACGAAGAAGATGAATGGGACACAGATGGTCATTTTTGAGGGTTTGACAAATCGTATTATTTGAAAGGCATAGTAAAGATGGAAGATCTTTGGATTCGTTGTATCGAGCTAAAAGAAGAGTACATTGAGAAGTATTAATGAGTTTGGCCAAAAAAATAAATTATTCATTTCATCATGTCAATATCAAACACCCTAGTAATTTTGTTATAACAAAAGTGTTGGTAAAATTTTGTTATTATGCGGACAAAAAAATATTTAATTGACCTTACACATTTTTCTTTTGAAAATATCTGGTTAATTAGACTAAATATTTTTCTTCATTCTAGCAAACATGTGTTTGATCCTGTAAAATATTTATTTGATTATACCATAACCAGTCTATTTGATTGAAACAACCAAAATATTTTGCAACATTACCGATATATATATTGATAAATTACGAAAAATGTACAATCAGATATTTTGGTCGGATGAACAGTTAATTTAGTTCAACCAATCAAAGAATTTTTTAAATTCAACTTGATGCATTTATCAACAAAATTTTGTTTAGCTAACTTAATTTATTTTAGATTATGTGATTTCATATAACAATAATTTTTACGCGATCTGAGAAAAGGGAGCTTAGCCGTCCTAGCAAAGATTTTACAGGAGAACGGAAAAAATAGCCGACGAGCCGATTAGTGCTTCCGATATTCTTTACTCTCTCTTACGTCTCACAAACATGGTGGAGGTGACTTTATGAGATGAGAAAGAGGATTCGAACGTATTTCGAACTGCTGATAATAGAAAAAAGTCTTACTAAACGAAAAATATTGCATAAAAATTTATTCTGATTTCATAACATTAAAGAGCGACATTGAATTAATCTGAAACGATCATAATCCCGAAAATAATTTTTGAACTCTAAGGTACTCTTTTCAAATCGCTTCACATTTGTTCTATAGTGTTTCGTTTATTTGTAAATATGAAATTTACCGAACATAAACGAATCAAAGTGGAGAGCGTATGCGAGAATCTTTTTTGATACAACGACTTTGTACATACATTTTCTAAATCAACTGCCGTTGCAAACCATAATGTTGTATCCAGGAAGCAAAATTTTGTATGAAAAATCAATCCCAATACTTTATTTAGGAGTACAAATTTCTATTAAATCATCCAACTATAAAATTGATCGTTCAGTAGTATTTTAAAAATTCAAATAATATTCATGGGTGCTGAAAGAGCAATTATCAAATTTTGATAAATAATCATTTTTCAAAGAGACTCATTTCAAATGAGCTTTAACTCTTTTAAAAAAATATTTGAAATTGAATTAACATTCGTGTAAACTAAAAGAAGAAAACTTAATCACAACAAATGATTATTCAACTTAAAATTTACATCGAACAAAAGAACCTAAAAATAGAAAAGAGAATCAAAGACTTTTTGGAAACCTAAGAAGCTACTGATTAGCTGATTTTTAAGAATTCTTGGATAGTAACAAGACGATTTTTGGTCACGGAACGCCTATAAACTGCAACTAAATCCAACATTCAGAACTGGATTTCGAACGCTTTAAACGGTGTTACACCGTTGTCAGGTGTTCTCTGTACTTCTAATGACCTATCACATTCATCCATTTCATTCATTTTTTAAATATATATTTCAAAGAATGATTTACGTAGAATCATGCATGATTGTAGGCAGAGATTCCTTAAGTTAGTACAAGATACGAAGGATTATCATATAAAGTGATGATAATCAATATTCAGACAGATCTGTAATCTGATCTGATTTATTGCTGAAATTATCATTTAAAAAAATGATAATCAATATTTAGAAGGATAATACAATCCAATCTAATGTATTATTCTTAACTTTGGAATCTTGTGTATTGTAATAAATAAATAATAATTTAATTAATCAACTAAGCCGATTGATATTTAGGTTTTTGAAATATCAATTTGCACAACTGATCAATTATCGTTTTTTTCAGAACTAAGTTCTATTGTTTATGTTGAAATATTTATTATATTCAAAAAAATGAAAGTAATGACATGTGGCATTATTTATTTTGACTGACCAATGCGCGAAATTCTGAATTTGAATGGAAGGCCATGCTTATTATAGGTGTCTTAATTTTTAATAAGATCGCTACTTTCAGTTGAAAGTTTTTAATGATTTCACTGAATTATATCTCTGGTATCGCTTTTAATCCTATTGTTCCCTTTTAGATTCTTTTATCCACGTTTTTTATGCTTTTAATTCCATAAAAAGTTAAATTCAATTTTATCGAATTTTCTTCAATGTTTCGATGGTGAATGTTAATCCAATTTTATGGTAAAATATTTTTGAATTTTGAAAAAATTAAATTTTTCATTTATCTGATTAGTTAACAACTTAGCGGCTGGTCTGTATGTGCATGTATTTTATGATACACACAACGACAATCCTGAAGAATGAGACCTTAATAGATTTTCAGAAAACGTAGTAGCATATTGTCTTGGCTCTTTGGTCGATTATGAATAAAGAAAGTATTAAATAAAGTAATGAATCTGTATTTCTATTCACAATATTTCACCTTATTTAGATGCTCTTCATACTTCAACATTAACTCATTGTTGTTCTAATTTCGAAAATCTGTTTTAGCTTTATTCTTCAAGAATGTCACTGATTTAAGACAATAAGGGACTGAGTATGAAGTTAAAGGATAAGAAAACAAAGGAAGAAGCTATCCTCTATCATAGCGGACTATCCAGAATAAATCCATCCATCATTGTATATGATTCTGCTTGTTACAACTTCATTCTTAGTCTCTCTTTGTGTTATTCTGTGTACTGAAAAACAATAGCTAACGGCTTTCCCCTTTCTTTCTTCATTTCCATGCGGTAATTGGAGAATACTATGCGTTTTACTCTGATAGATTTGTATTTACAATTTTATAAATCACAGAAAGTAAAAGGCTTACGCGTGATTTTGAAATCTAAGGTAATATATTTGTAAAAGCACACTCTCACATCCGCGGCCTCTCTGATGTATTCCAATGCACATATTTCTGATAAATAATGATTACCCTTTTTGAGATGTTTGAAACATCCAATAATGTGATCAGGGTGACGATTCATTTAATTAATTTATATTTCTTATCACTTCTTGGCTCTTTTTAGATCAAATTTTAAAAAATTTCAAGGTAATTCAAATAATTGTGACGCGATCTGAGAAAAGGAACCTTAGCGTCCGAAAATTAATTTCGGGACTATGATCATTTCAGATTAATTCAATGTCGCTCTTCAATATTACAAAATGAGAATAACTTTTTATGCAATATTTTTCGTTTAGTAAGACTTTTTCCCTCAGCGGTTCGAAATACGTTCGAATCCTCTTTCTCTTCTCATAAAGTTACTTCCACCGTGTTTGTGGAACTAAGCACTAATCGGTTCGTTGACAATTCTTTCCATTCTCCTGTAAAATATTTTCTGGGACGCTGAAGCTCCCTTTTCTCAGATCGCGTAAAAATTATTGTTATATGAAATCACATAATCTGTAGTAAATTAAGTTAGCTACACAAAATTTTGTTGATAAATGCATCAAGTTGAATTTAAAAAATACTTTGATTGGTTAAACTAAAGTAACTGCTCATCCAACCAAAATATCTGATTGCACATTTTTCTTACTTTTGCAATATATATTGGTAATGTTGCAAAATATTTTGGTTGTTTCAATTAAATAGAATGGTTATGGCATAATCGAATAAATATTTGACAGGATCAAACACATGTTTGCTAGAATGAAGAAAAATATTTAGTCTAACTAACCAGATATTTTCAATAGAAAAATGTGTAAGGTCAACTAAATATTTTTTTTCCCTAAAATAACAAAATTTTACCAACATTTTTGTTATAACAAAATTACTAGGGTGTTTGATATTGACATGATGAAATGAAGAATTCATTTCTTTTGGACAAACTCGGTTATACTTCTCAATGTACTCTTCTTTTAGCTCGATACAACGAATCCAAAGATCTTTCATATTTTCTATGCCTTTCAAATAATACGATTTGTCAAATCCTCTAAACTACCCTTCTGTTTCCCATTCGACTTCTTCGTTCGACTCGAAACACCTACCACACAGCCATCTCTTAAGGTTTAGGAACATATAATAGTCGCTGCAGGCCAGGTCTGGAGAATACGGTGGATGCGGAAGTGATTCGAAACCAAATTCAAAATTTCAAGAACTCGAAACCGCTCAAATCCTCAAAATACAAAAAACACGACCAAATTTGGACCAAAATCGCCACCTTGAACAAACAACCATCCGAAAACAAACAAAAAAGGAGGAAAGAAAAAAGAAAGCAACCTTGCAAAACCCCCTCCTTCTTTTTCTTTCTTTCGTCCTCTTTTGTCTTCACCTCCCACAAACATCTACTTAAAAAAACACTACTTGCGCGACGTTTCGTTGCTCTTCCTGCACCCTCTTTAAAGCTGGAATTCTAGAAATTTTTTTTTATAAATTATCTCGTATCACCTTTCACGGGGACGCAGAACTCTCCTCCATGAATTCCAACAGGAAATTGTAAGCTTTTTTTTTCTTTTTTTACTTCTTAAGATAACTAAATATATATGCTATTCATCTTCTGTATCCGAAGTGGTCACATTAATGCGTTTTTGGTCGATTGTGTGCAATCGCGGCACCCATCTTGCACTAAGCTTTCTCATGCACAAATGTGTATGCAAAATATTGATCACACGCTCAGTTGAGATAGATACGATTTCACTTATTTCACGCACTTTCACTTTTGGGTCATTCAAAACAATATCATGGATATTATTGATCATTTCAGGTGTAGTGATCTCATTTGGAACATCTGGATGTGGTATGGTTTTAATACTGATAGAGATAATTGGGATCGTTCGTCTACAGACAGTGATTATGAAAAAGCACGCCATATTATTAAAAAATCGAAGGAATCCGAGATTGATGATGAATTAACATACTATCTTGAACCAAAATTACCATTTACTCATAAATTTCACAAATTTCCAATCAAGTTAACAAATCTTTGCTTTCGATGCAAAAAATTTGGACATTTTGCAAAAGACTGCAAAAATAACTATCTTCGGATCAAAATATGTTTTAATTGCGGAAAGCCTGGACTCATAAGACCTCAGTGTCTAGAATTCAAAAAACCATTTTGAAAAAATAAAGGAAATAAGGGAAGACGAAATAGTCAGGCTTGCAGCTTTTGATAAAAGTTTATCTAACTTTCGGGCTACGGCGAGGGGAATATTAACTAAAGACAAAATACAGTCTTCTCAAAACAACAGAATCTGCTTCAACTGTCAAAAAAAGGGACATAAAAGATCGAAGTTTCCTATAGAACAGAAGGAAAAATATTGTTACATTTGCGGGAGACGAGGTTACACCAGAAAAGACTGTCCAGCTTGTCAAGACGATTATAAATTACGCAGAGATGGGCACCCGTGACTTGGACAAAACATACTTCTCGCTTCATCCAGAAAAATTATTTAATTTGAGACAGTCGCTTCAAGAAGATCCAAATTTAGATTTAAATGATCTTTTAATCTGCAAGCTGATTAGACATGAAGCACTTGGGTTAACATCCATTCGTAGCAAAAGCGAAAACTATTCAATTGGACAATTTATCCAAAGCTATGGAGGAATTCAGAAATTTTTGGATACGCCAGCTTATCGTATTTGTCCACCAGTAGCAGCGATAGCTTTAGCGACGCAGTATGTTTCCTTTTATGTTTCCTTTTATGTTTACCGTTTCCTTTTATACTTACCGTTTCCTCTTATGTTTACCGTTTATTTATTTTCGTTCTCCATTTTTTCCTTTAAGTTACCGCAATGAGAATAGACTGAGATTTCAAATCAGAGTTATATCCTTACACCAAGCAAAGAACATCGTGAATAGAATGTACCCGGGAATATCTCCGAAAGACGAGAGACTGAGGGCTTTTTTTCGACTCTTACATAAAACCGAAGGTGTTTATAACAGTATCGTCGGAATGATCCCTCAAAATCTTTCTGAAGCAGCTACCGATATCCAGGAATACGAAAAACAATATTTGTAAGTCTATTTTAAATAATTTTAAGAATTTTAAATGTTTCTGAATTTAATCAATTAACTTATTTTTTTCAGAGACACGCTAACAGAGGAAACAACTTCAACATCATCATCAGTAGAATCATTACCACGTCGACGTCAACGTTTACAGGAAAATTCCAGCGGCGATAACTGAAGAACAAAGACCAACACGATCAGTTTTACCGTCACCTGCATCACCTGTATCAGTTTTACCGTCACCTGCATCGCCTGTACCAGGACCTTCTCGAATTTCAATAATTGATGACCAACCCCTGGATGAAAGGATAAATATGGTCTATAACCCAGAGGTATTCTATCTGTCTGTCTGTCTGTCTGTATATTCGTTTATTTGTCTGTTTATATGTCTTAATAAAAATACAAATTTATTACTCTACAGGATGCAGTCACCATCAACATAAACCCAACACAGACGACCAAAACAACATATAGAAAAAGGAGAAGAAAAGTACTACATGTTAATGACATTGTTTGGGCAAAATACAGTAACTGGGACATTTTGCCAGGCATCATTACCGGCAACATGGGAACAGGAGAAGTAAGGGTACAATTTTTTGATGGCACAAATAATAAATATTCGAAACCCATCAAGAAATGTTACCCTTACGATTCCCGGGACCCAAATCAATTATATGAGCGGGCAAAAAATAAAGAATTATTTAGCCAATATATGCAAAGGTTGCGTCAATACTTGGATAAAAATTAATATAGTTTACCGTTGTCTCTATTTATTTTATTATAAACATTGTGGTCATTTTTATATTAGATTACCGTTATATCTATTCATTTTATTATCAATAATAGATTCCATATGTCCGATCCTATACGCCAGAAGAATGGAATATTCAGACAACATTTGGCATGCGATAGTCTCGCACTTCAAAGTCCGGAAGCGATTTGAATTGCTAAATAGGTGCAATGAATATTCAAAGAACATAAAGATAGACATAAGATCCATTTTCTTGGAAACTATACCTATTGATGACAAGTCTCCTCTACACAAGATTCTTTTTGCAAGAGCTTGCTCTGAAACTTTAAGTTATGGAACGATGCCCCTTTATCGGTGGTTTTTGTTCTTTTTGATTATTTCACAAGGTAAACATATTGAACTTCAGTATATAGCCGCGATCGTTGAGAGATGCGAAAATATGTTCAAATCTCCACCATTTATAACGAAAAGAAGAAATAACAGCGTACTCTCTGAAGTATGTATGTTTTATAACATGCACAACATTATTGAGTGTCTGCTGAATGTATGCGAATTACGATTCAGTTTGAACTCACGGTTTCTTACGATTAACGGAAAGAAACACGACTTATATGATATATGTGATGAACTAGCTTCGGTTATTCCCGTATCACCGAAAGTTTTAATTAAGAAAATCAGACCTGGGTTATCCCAGTTCATCAGAAGAGCGGGTAGCCTTTCAAATAACCCAGCGATACTACGTCACGGGAACGTTGATGTTACTCAGGCTCGTACTACGAGTGAGTATATCATCGAAGCAGTCCCTATTGAAATAATGGAAAAATTTACAAAGACGAAAAATGCCCAAGAGTGCATAAGTAAATTTTATCTATTTCTTGAAGAAATGGGAATGAAGAAGTTGCTCTCGCTTGGAAAAGATTATCTTTACTGTACCATTTTGTATGAAAAGAACACTACTATTGATGATTTTATTCGCGCAGGATCTTTCTTCCAGAACATCATGCGCGTTTCAGGATATGGTAGATCTCAAAAGTGGGCTTCTGCTCCTCGCAGCCTTCCTCCTCGACCTGATTATAATAACATAGCGCAAGAGATTAAAAAGAATACCTTATCGTTTCATAACAAAGCGATTGAGGCAGGAATAACTCCAACAAATGATTCCGATTGGGTAAGCAGATGTATATCGCTCTGGCGTAGTACGTCTGCGGGCACGAAAGGAATAAAAATTGATGTTCAGTTTGACGGGAAAACTAAACAAAACATTAAAGCCACGAAAAAGCTCGCAGTAGGATGCGTTATGGGCGAGCTTAACTTTCGTAGAACTGAGATGGAGAAGAAGCTAACGAAGGAGAATCCCGGTACAACAGGTAGCCGAGATGTCCCATACAAAGCTTCTAGATGTATATATGTAATACCTATGTCAACTCTCAACGCTATGGTCGCTGTTTCATGGCATTTGGTTCAGTATGTATCGGGTACGGATAAAGCCACTCCGTATGCACATCATGAGCCAAATAGAGATCACGTAGCTTCGGGCTCCGCTTCTATGGAAGGAGTCAGAATATTAGATAATTTAGATACCTTAGTGTCAAGTGGGTCTAGAGATATACTTTCTCTTGATATAGACTTTGACGCGTACGATTCAAGCAACGTTTACGGCAACATGCGTAAACCAACAATGGACGCTCTTAAAGAGATGGACCAAGGACAGAAATTCGGTCCAGATGAAATATCTTGGACCGAAATGGTTGACTACGCCTTTGGCAGTGGACGCGTTTCCAATACGTATTGGGACTTTACTAGAGAGCCACTTCTCTTAGTCAACGATGAATCTCGAGAATATATTAAAAAGAAATATTCATGCGAAGAGATTCGAATAAGTGAATATGTTGGAGACTACAAATCATCGGTGGGCTTAAAGACTTTGAAACCCGGATCTTATTTAAAATGTCTTGATCCAATTGATAGAGAAGACTCAGACCATTTTTTCGTTGGAGCGCGAAAAGATGGTGATGATTTAGTATTACTAACAAGTGAAGCGTCGGGTGAATTGACCACTCTATGCTTCAATTCTATAGTCAATTTATCCTTACAGACTGGACTAATTGACCGTATAAAGAATTCACGAATGGGCTCGTACGTTGAGCCAATAATTAAGAAGGCGGTTGGAGATGATTTACAAATCTTTTCACGCGTTAAATCATGGAACTTTACTAGTGATGACATTGAAGATATGATTCACGTTATTCAAGATTACTGTGATAGCTGTGGTTTCATTATTTCTATAAAGAAGACGGTCTTCTCACCATATAGTTCCGAGTTCGTACAAACTCACGCCACTCTAGGAATGTACGTACCAAAAGATCAAATAATGTTAATATCAAGTGAAAAACCTCGGTCGATATCCGATCCAATTGGATTCACTGAGTCTACTAAAAGATTACACCTGTCGAAAATTTCAAGAGGATATGACAGAACTGCGGCTACCTTAATTATGCTATATCTTTGTCGATACATAATGAGGAATGACGTAAGACGGTACACCGTAAATATTGATGTTGAACAAAAATATTTCTCATATAGGCGTAGTGAGAGAATGAAAGATGGACGAAATGTATTTATAAATGAAATGCTAGAGCCCTTAAAAGTGGCGTCTGTGCATCTACACGAAAATAAAATCAAAAAGATTTACGAGAAAAAAGACAACACTAAAGATGAAGATGTAAGTTTTGAGAAAGAAGACGAAAACGACCTAAAAGTATAAAAAAGAAAGAGAAACGAAGCAACGGAAAAAGAGGCAGTTTCGACAAAGCTGAGGTTAAGGAGTTATATGAATTCACTTTTTCCTCCATGTGCGTGTTATTTCCACGTAGCGCGTGTGGTATAGGACTATCAGTATCGACGTTTTTCGTAGTACATACTGACGCCCTATTTATGCTCGAAATAATGGATATGCCGCTTGCGGAACGCAGAGCGTGGTATTATCCATATATATTCCTATGAATATGAAAGTTAATGGTAAGAGCGTTAAAAATCTTATCAGCGCAGAAATGTTATTTAGTAAAGGAGTTAATAACATTTTAAAAGACATAAGTAAATTTAGCGTAGGAAGATTCAACGCTGAATTGGTACCTAAGCAGATGTTTCGTAAAGGACTTGAAATGGAGAACTTTATGATAAACATTAGATTTTATGAGAACGAAAAAAAGCTTTCTGAAATTCCTGAAGTCATTGAACGTGAAACAGATCACCTTCAAATGCGATCAGGATGAATACTTATTAATGTTTCAGTACGTATATGATGATGTGGTCTTGCCTTCGTCTTCGTGCTTTGTAGGTGGTATGACACCGCAATTGCAAACGCTAGTTAATGCGATTGGCATAACGAACACATTAGGGGCGGTCAATGCAAAGACAGAAAGGATGAGAATCATAATATCAAAGGATCCAGCTTTACGCGATATGCGTAGTCCAGCTGAAGTTACATCAGTATTAGATAAATATGGAATAGTTAACGCTAGTCATTGGGAAGCCGGAATGGTATTATTGGTACGAATGGGGTTCGAGCCGAGCATTGTCAAACAGCTTTTAGACTGTCGTTTCCATGATAATGATTTAATAATTGAAGATAACTTAACGGGCGCATTGACGGATGACGCGATCAATCTCGTCGATATCATGTCGATTGAGAAATTAAGAACGCTCAGCGTCCCTCAATCCGTTAATGCCTCACTAAGATACCAAATATAGGGGAGAGTCGGGTAGCCCCGGCCATTGGGTAGCCCCGGCCACTCATGACATTGAATAAACTGTACTTTCTGCGAAAATAAATTAACATTTTTCTCTTCGAGAATTGTGCCAAAGTGTAATTTTAAAGATATGGACCCATATCTTTCATCAGCTTAAAAGGAAATCCGGTCTAAATATTTCATCTCTAGAAAACAGGTGCATTTTGAGAAATATGTACCATCTTTATTATCAAATATTTCTAAAGCTAAAAAAAATATCAGATTGGTTTTGATTGGGATATATAAATTCACTTTCTAACTATGTGACCTGTAATTTTTGTTTAATATTTGTGCGTATTTTTTTATTTACAGCAGTTTTATTGAAACTTGTCAGAGTCGGATAGCCCTGGCCATTTCGTGCCGGGTAGCCCTGGCCACATTTTTCTGCTAAGTTTCTAAGTTTACCCCTACACTCGAGTCACAGATAATTGCAACCTCTTGATCGGAAATTCATGAAACCTTTTAAACAAGCATATTCGGAAAAGTGTGCTTTATGGATGCGCAAAAATACTGCACTGAGAAAAAAATGCTATTGAATCAAAAGCATGTATATCATGGATTCAAATCAATATGCTATAGAACCAGTAACATATTTATTGGTTCTTGTAGTATATTTTTATGAATTAATAGTATATGTACATGCTTTTGATTCAATAGCATTTCTTTCTCAGTGAAATATTTCGGTTTTTTCGATGGCCGGGGCTACCCGACACTATTTTTTAGTAACCTATTTTAAATCTCACTTCAATCGCTTTGTTCTTTTCCAAAATATGTTTATTTCTTATATGTCTCTTTATAGGTTGTTGGTAGAAGCATTGACATTATAACTAACCTTCTAAATTTCAATTTTGATCCCTATAAGCCAAGTTATTATGAAAAAAGCTTAAGTGGCCGGTACTACCCGACTCTCCCCTACGTTTTCGCGTCGGGCATCGTCACTCTCGTCCTGCGACTACTTGAGACAGGTGTCATCTGGGAAACAGAAGTATTAAAGAGAACTTGGATTTTTAATCTCATTCAATGGAAGGCGAATTTATCTTAAGATACGACCCGATCTTGGAGGATATAGTACAGGTAGCGTGAGTTACTTTTATTTATTTCTTTGGCAAGTGGTCCGGAAATAACGGACTCTATTGAACTGATACTAACGCTTTATGGCGTGCATCTCACATACCGGCCATTTCGCCTCTCTTTTCTCTCTCTTGCTCGCGAGTGTTTCTTTTATATCAGTGACCCTTTTTTTTATGTTCGAAAAGTAGGAAAATCGGTTGACTACAGTAAATTGTTAATAAATTCCAGTGCTCTCGGGAGGTGACGCGCGCCTTTTTCAAAAAAGTGAAGGTCATTCCTGAACTAAATTTCAACGAGGAATTCAATGGTGACCTCCATTTAGACCTTGGAGTTGACCTTCATGGCTTTTTCAAGGTCAACTTTGTGCTTTTAAATGGAAACCCCCTTTTTTTACATCTGCAATCGATAGAGCGGAAAATTCTACGTTCAGATACGTACCCAAGTCATAGGTCAATTGTAACGTTCAAGGTCAATTAGAGGTTATTTGAAAAAAAAACAAAGTTTTCCAAGAGGTCAGTGTAATTCCTGAAGTATTTTTCAACGGGGAATTCAATGGTGACCTTCATTTTGACCTTGAAGTTGACCTTCATGGCTTTTTAAAGGTCAAAATTTTTTTTTAAATGGAAACCCCCTTTTTTCACTTCTGAAATCGATAGAGCGAAAAATACTAAGTTCAAGTACGTACCCAAGTCATAGGTCAATTGTAACATTCCAGGTCAGTTGAAGGTTATTTGAAATTAACAAAGTTTTCCAAGAGGTCAGTGTAATTCCTAAAGTAAATTTCAACGAGAAATTCATTGGTGAGCTCTGTATTGATCTTGGTGATGATCTTCAAGGTTTTTTCAAGGTTTTTTCCAAGCAGTTTACGTTTACGTTTAGCATTGTCCAGGAACAACGATGTGGATGTAGTAAATTCTGTTCCCTTTGGGGTGCTTGATTAGCGTGAGTCCCCTTGCCTCTCACGTTTCAGTGAAGATGTTCCAACTGAAAACCTTGAGCTTCTTGACAAAAAGCTATGCGATTGTAAAAATGAGTTACAGCATTACGAATCATCTCCCTATCAATCAAAGTAGCCTCTTGCAGAATCCGATTCTGCAATTCGTCTAAGCTTTGGGGTTGCGTTGAGTATACTTTGTTCTTTAAATAACCCCAAAGAAAATAGTCGAGAGGCGTCAGATCAGATCTAGCAGGCCACTCGATTTCACCCCTTCTTCCAATCCAGCTATGAGGGAACTGAGTATCCAAATATGCTCGAACCTCCCTACCGTAATGAGCCGCTGCTCCGTCCTGCTGGAACCAAATATTTTGAAGATTATCGCCTGTAATCTCTCTTATTCTTGGTACAATTTGGTTTCTGAGAAGCTCTTCATATGCACGGGCATTGAGATTACCATCGATGAAGAAAGGGCCTATCAATGTATCATTCAAGATACCGACCCAAACATTAATCTTTTGTGGATATTGTGTGTGACTGCAACATCCAATCAGGATTTGTGTCGGACCAATATCTACAATTTTGCCTGTTAACTTCACCTTTTAAAGTGAAAGTAGCTTCATCTGAAAATACTGTATTGTACAAGAAAAGAGGATCTCTATCAATTCTGTCCATCAAATTTCCACAAAATTCAACTTGACGATCAGAATCGTCTTCATTGAGCTCTTGTACCAGATGAACTTTGTAAGGATGGAAATTAATGCTTTTTAAAATATTTCGCACTGTCTCAGGAGCAACGTCACGCTCATCACTAGCTCGACGTAAACTAAGGTATGGGTTTTCAACAAATGCTTGGGCTATGTCCATCTGCATCTCCTGAGATCCTGCAGATTTTGGCCGACCAGTTTTCTGAAGGTCCTTGATAGATCCATGATTCATGAAGCGCCTTACAGTACTTTCAATTGTTTATTTTGAGACAGGATTTAACCCTTCTCCATTAAGAAAAGTGCGATTAAAAAGCAAACGAACTTGATCATAAGATCGAACTCGATCTCCCCAACCACGCATCATTAATACAGATACCCTCTCTCGTTTCGAAAGTTTAGCTTGCGCCATAATAATCTTTTAGCAAAAGATACTAAGTATGTACTCGTAAAACGTAAATTTAGTTTCGATTCGTAATATTCGTATGGAGATAGAAAAACGGTATAGGACTTATGGTATCGCCTTCGGTATTGGAATTTTTTTTTTCGTGGGTAATCAGTGGTTAGTTGCTCTAACAACCACATATTTATTGTTATAAACAGTTTATAATGTATATTGATATGTGCCAGGTAATTACTACGTCTTATACCTGTACCAAAAACTTTTCCTGGCTCATAGCTAAACGATCTACTTTGAAATCATTAACATATTTACAACACATCAAATCAAAAGCAATTCAACTTGAATCATCAGTTTTTGAAATAGAATGCCCATCAGTATCAAATTTAGAATCTGTTCAAACTCCGATTGAAATCCTGAAAGCATTTGTAATACCACTTAAAAATATCAAAGCTTCTTTGATGTAAAACGACAAAAATGAACAAGTACGCTATCTTTTATGAACCATATAATATCATGAATTTATAATTCTCCCATAAACATAATTAATAACAAATTAAATATCATTTCAGGAAAGAAAATTATGGTATACCAGTGTAGACATGATGGTCATTAACAATTCACAAAATCAACATTTGAGAGACTTCATGTTATTCCTTTTCACCAATCCAAAAATTATCTATGCTCCAATCATCCAATCTTTCACAGAAAACATAGCAGTAGAAAAAATCAAGGACGTGTTTAAAAATAAATTATTTAATGCATTTTTCCATATTTTGAACTGGATATCAAAATTTTCTATTGATGGCAAGGAAATTATAAATACAAT
The DNA here is from genome assembly GCA_030998225.1 of Diplolepis rosae. Classification (NCBI taxonomy): domain Eukaryota; kingdom Metazoa; phylum Arthropoda; class Insecta; order Hymenoptera; family Diplolepididae; genus Diplolepis; species Diplolepis rosae. The sequence continues at coordinate 6,367,586 of JAPYXD010000710.1, forward strand.
TAAAGAAGAAATTACATCAAATTTACCAAAAAATTCCATACGATATGTTAGCAAAACGTTACATTCAAATTTACATCTAATCTGGAAACTCAATAACTGGTCTATCCCAAGCAACGTAGAAAACAATCACTTGGAATTATTATTCCATACTAAAGGATTTGGTAAATTAATTTTGAATTATGTAAGTATTTTTCAGAATTTACAGTATTTGTAATTTTTCTGTGATGAAAGTAGCGCTTTCAACTGTGTCGGGATGTGAACCCGACTCTTTCGATCATCATTCGACTACTCTATCAACTAAGCTACACAGACCGCTGACATTGTCCTTCTCCACAGAAAGACTGTTTGATATCGCCATTCTTAAATATCATACAAATTCCTTTATTTTCCTTTCTTTACAAAACAGATACATAATCCCTATTACATAAATCACTTCAAACAACATGGCATTTTTCAAAAATTTATAACGATGAAACAAGAAATTACAATGACAGTCGGATATACAATAAAACAAAAACTGAAACTACCGACCAACACATCATTATCTCCTTATATTCCACATCAAACACCTCTTAAAATGTACAAACAACAGCTTCCTTTAACCCCACAAAAAAACTTTTCAACAGTAAGTAGAACATTATTACGTTTGCCATTGAGTTTACCGTCACCGTCACCTTTACCGTCACCTTTACCGTCACCTTTACCGTCACCTTTACCGTCACCTTTACCGTCACCTTTACAATCACCATCACCGTCACCGTCACCATCGCCATCATGTCTATAATAACCGTCACCAACATCACGTTTACCGTCCCCGTCATCGCCAAAAGTTGTTAGACGCTTAAAATTACCTATGCAGTATGGTCCAAACAAATACATAGAAATTTATCCTACATCAACGTCATCGCCAAACAAGGAGAATAAATTCCATAAATAAATTATTTATTACTAATGGAAATGAAGTTTGCTAGGTAACCGACTCATGCCAGATAATCAGTCCTGATAAGATTATAGTCCTGAGTAGATTACCTGGCAAACTTCATTTCATAAATTAATTAATTAATTCATTTATTTATTTATCTATTTATAGGTTACCATATAATGCAAAAATGATATTAAAAAAGCAAAAACTACACTCCAAAACATTTTTGTCTTACGAAGGCTGTCTCGAACATACTCTATATTTATAAAGCAAAGGAAAGATACAACCTTCCCTGATCCACCTCGAACACCTTTTTTCCTATCTGAAAAAGATATAACTGAAATTTACAACCTTACTAAAAAATTTAATTTTCTTCAGTACACTATTGCTTACATACTGTCGCACAACAACTGTAACCTAAGTATAGAGTCATTAAAAAAGTACTTATATCCGTACCAAGCACAACTAAAATACATGTATAGTAAAGTGGATTATTTGAAACTTGGATAGTAATAAGCTGTCATAGCCAGTAAGTGAAATTTTGTAAGAAAATCTGAACCATTATCTTCTCAATATGAGAAATAAAAAGAAAAAAAAGAGGATTCAGAATCAAAACTAACAAACCTAAAAGGTCAAGTTGACATCGACCTCTTATTTAGTAATTCTACGGATCGAAAAAAAACGATTACGTAGCAGAAAGAGGAAAAATTTCTCATTTTGGTAATGGAAATGAAAGTAATTAAGGCTACCAAGTATTTAGACATCCATTATTTTCAAATTCCTGGTCAGCACGCTCCACATAAAATCCTAAGTCATCACAATTCCCCACTTGAGTAACATCGATACGAGTCTAGAAAATGTTTGAATATTTTTCACCACTACGATTCGCGCTCTAGTGTAAATTGGGGTACGCCGGTGGTCAGATAGTTGAATACACTAAACAGTGCGTCGACAGCTTGCGGTCGAACAAGACTTTTAAAAAATTTTAAATGAAAAAAAAAAGAATTTAATTACATCGAATCTCAGAACGAAAGGGAGATTTTCCTTTTTAAAACCAACACTAGGGTTGCGAAAAAAACTAAGAGTGGAGAGAGCAAAACAATTTAAAAGCATTGTTTGTTCTCTTGTTGAAAACCATTCATCTTTTTCTGTTCCCAAAACTAAGTTGTTAACGTGATAGTAGGATCAACGTGCATGTGTGTGCGCAGCGTGGAAAAAAATGTGGGAAGGAAGACTTGAGTGACTTTTCTTAAGCCACGGCCAACTAGGAAATCCAAGGCCCAGTCTTCGTCCTTCTCAACTTGTAGGATTAAGTGTTAAATAAGGCTGAGTCGGTATCGTTCTCAATTTTTGTAATCATTATTATCAAAGCAAATGAATAGTAATACAAGTGGGAATCTTTTTAACCAACTTTCATTACACTTTACACTTTCATTACACGGAAAAAACAGTATAGCTGAGAAAACTATAGAGAATTTTAGTTCAGCAAAATACCTGTCGTGACTATACTATATTGGCATTGTAGCTAATCTGAATGCGTAACGCACCGAAATTCGTTTTTTGCCATCGTACCATTATAATTTCGTTCGTGCAACGATAGAAGTATAGCTGTCCGACTTATACCGGTATATAGTGTCTCCGGTATAGGTGAGACAACTGTACTGGTTTGCCGCGCTGCCTATACCTTGCTTCGCATGCACGCGACTCTAACCTCGAAATGAGAAAGAAGTGTCATTTGTTCCAGGCGTTTGTTGATTTGTTAGAGGCATTTTTTCTTTGCTTTCGCCTGCTTTTGCATTTGCCCGACGATGCGGTGCAACTACACTCCCTCCCGAAAGGAGCGCTGTGTTCCTTCGACGTAAGTCAACTGCTCCCCCAAAAAGGGGCAGCTGCTCACCCAAAGGGAACGCAGCATACCCAAATGCATAGTCGCACACTCTACTCCGCTAAACGCAACAGCTCCACCGCTAGGGGAGGCATCTGCGCCAAATTTTTTTCCGTGTAGCGGAGCAATATGACATTTAGGAATACCAGTATAGCTGTCTCACCTATACTCGTATAGTTCTGAGGACCAATACCGTAGCATTGGTCTGATAGCAATATTTTCTGGTTCTGAGGATCAAAATATAGCTCTCTCAGCTATACTGTTTTTTCAGTGTACAGATAACACTTTAGTTCTACATTTTAAAATGTAAAAAATTGCATAATTTGTAGTAAAACGAAGTCAATAGACCTTTTTTATTACCTTTTGATACATTTACCGAATTTTGACTGAGATATTTCATAAACCAAAATAAAATTATCTTACATGGTTGGATCAAAAGCACATAATTTTTGTCACGTGACCTGCTTGGGCCATGGTCTTGAAGCAATTTTTGTTGGTTCAAAAAAATTTTCTTTCATCGAAACAAATAGATTAGTTTTCATTAAAGAAAATTTTTCTCAATTAATGACCTTTAATTCTAAGAAATCTTTTCTTTGATCGTATATCAAGAGAAATGTTTCTTTGATCGGAATAAGCAGACTTAATGACACACTTTCTAATGCAGTTCAGAGTGCTATAATGGCGCATGCTCATTTTGCTGTTAGGGGCCGTTCACATAATACGTCACACAGTTTATGGGAGCGGGGGGGTCTGCAAATTGTGACGTGGTGTGACATGTTTGGAGGGGGGTCTGCCCTCTGCGTTACGTCACACATTAAATGAGTACCCACGAAATTTGAAAAAAAGTTCTGAAAAGATTATCTACAATAATAATTAATAGCTTCTTTTTTTACTGGATTTTGTACGCGTTAACGAAAAATGTTTTATAAAATTAAGAGGTGTGACGTGACATCGGGGGGGGGGGGGGGGCGGTTGTTTGCGACCATGTGTGCCATGGGGAACCGGGGGGGGGGGTGTAAAAATAGCTAAACATCGCGTGACGTATTATGTGAACGGCCCCTTAAGAGGGTCGTCTACCTTCGCGGTTTGGAAAAATCGTTTTATTTTTTTTTTGCATATTTTGAATGTAGATGTTATAAGGAACACGCCATATGAGGGATTTTTTGAAATACGCTTTCTTAGGTAGGTATTGCCGATTAAATCGTAAGTTCCTCAAATCATGTTTTACACTGTCATTTATCTTGAAACGTGATTTCCCAAAAGTTGCATTTTTCAAACTTTGTGGTATGACTTCTTCTAGAAATATTTATAGAATTTGATCAAATTTTTTTCAGTTATTCAATAAACATATAGCTATGTTTTTCCAGAGGCGATTTTCAAATTTCTACTTTTTTGAATTTTAACAGGCTCTAATAGGTCAAAAAACAGGTCAAAAATCGAATTTTTTCAAGAACAATTGCGTAATATAAACACATTTTACAATAGAAAAAATCGGCTCTGGGAAAAAAAGCCAATGTAACACAGATTACAGACATATTTCATTTTATTGGTTTCAGGCAATTTAAATGGCCAAAGTCTTACCACAAAGTTCTTAATGACATTTCTGCAGCGTTGAGGTCAAGGACGTTCCAAGGTCGCGGATGTGTGACTTCAGAAGACACATAAGTGAAAAGATTTTTTGATTAAATTTATAATTATTATATCCTGGAAGAAAATATAATAATTTTAGCAGTTTCGGGTCTGGAAAATTAATTCCAATAACCCGGGACTACTGTTCGTTAAATGAATTATTCTCGACTTAAATAAAGAAGTAAAATATCATGTGAAATATAAAATGGAGAATAAAATGGCGAATTTCAGACAAAGTCGTACTATTCCCATAAAAGGGAGCACGTCACTTTGTCCTTAATTCTAGGATTTGGATGAGAAGGAAACAAAAAATGTACAAATGTTGGTACTGGAGTGATTACCAGCACCCAAACATTTGTAATAAAATATAATTAAAATGATACAGAGATAGAGAAGAAAAGACGAAGAAAGTACACAGCGATTTGAATTTAACTTACTTTTTATTCTCCACTAGTAGAATTTCTTCAATAAGAAATAAATCCTGGGAAATATGATGAATTTGAAGAAGTTTGGAACCTCCTGATGACTTCAAATAAAAGAAACGATGTGGAAACTCCGTAATTTCTTTCTTTTAACTTCAAAGATTTTTGAAAACTTGTGACAGATTTTTATTTTAAGTTTCGCGTAAGAAGAATCGAATTCCGTATGTGTAGAGACTTTGTCGAAAATTTTTTTGTGTAAGAAATAACTCGTCTTATAAATTTGATGTAGGAGAGAACTGTCAAAAAAATTTGATGTAAAAGTAGAACTGAAGTGAAACAGAGCTCCCAAACTTGAAACGCCGCTGGCGAGCCGCTGGCGGGGAACCGTCCTCACGCATCGGCCGCCCGCCGTTGCCCCTCAGCTACCTTCCCCTTAAACTCGATACCTCGCCATTCGAATAGAAAGACGAGGCTGGCGAGGTATCGAGTTTAAGGGGAAGGTAGCTGAGGGGCAACGGCGGGCGGCCGATGCAAGGGAACGGTTCCCCGCCAGCGGCGTTTCAAGTTTGGGAGCTCTGAAGTGAAAATGAAAATACATAGCTTTTATGTATTTTCCTCTTTTCCCTTTCTACTTGAAAATCTTTTAGGGGAGTTGAGAATACTAGGTTTTGTTTTATGATTGGTTTAATAGCTATTGTGACTAGTTACGCCCCCGCAATAGTAGGCAAAAATTCTAAGGGCTGACCCATTGGGTTGGGCCTTGTAGGAGTTGCCAAACTTTTCCAAGTTCATAGATTTCCCAAGAGGTGGCGCTACATGTATATTCTTAAAATAAAATGTGTTAAAAATTAATTTTTTAAATTCCTCGCTTCGATTTCACGCTTTCGTCTGTTGAGCCAAGATCGAAAATTATGTTTCTGTTGACTTCGTGTTAAAGTGGCGCGAAGCAGACGACAAATTTAAAATCACCAAATATATCATTTAAGATATTAAATATATATTAAGATATGACCTTTCTTTCTTTGATATTTTTAAAAACATTCACCTAAAATGAATATCTGAACATTTTATTTTGAATTTTAGGATGATTTAAAGACTCAAAAAATGATTTTCTATTGAAATTTAAACTCAATAAATTTTCAAAGTTTCAAAACAAAATATCAATTTCAATATTTTTTAGCTATGCAAATAAAATAGTTCAATCAGAAAATTATATAGAGAATATTATATATTAAGGAATGATAAAATATTCTATTGGAGTTTAAAAAATAAAATATTAAAATACTTGTAATACATAAATTATATCTAATTATACACTCGAAATTATACAGTAGAGTTTCTTCCCTGGTATAAGGCAACATTGAAAAAAATTTCATTCAAATAAAACACTCTGAAAACTTTTTAAAATACGTAATATTATTCACATATAAATTTTTATTATAAAACCGTGAATAAAAGGTTTCAATATTCAAAAAAACCAAAATATTTATTTGATTCAATAAGTCCAATTTTTTGAATTCAACAAGACGCATTTGAATCAAATAATTTATCCATGGATGAATCAAGCTTTAGGTTTAGTTGAATCAAGGAAATATTAATTTAATTGAGGCATTTATTAACTAATTTAGGAAGATATTTATTCGATTCAAAGAGTTGATACATGTATATCAATGAAACGTTTCTTTATATGAATAAAATATTGTGTTTACATAAATATTTATTTCTTTAGTTGAAAGAAATGTTTTTTGTGAACAGTAGAATGAAAGAATTCATTCAAAAAAGAACATTTATTACAAAGAAAACAATATTTTGTTGAAATGACTGCAAGTGCGTTCAGTTAAAATAAATTATTTCTTGTATTTAAATGTTTGGCATCATTGTTACAATTGTAAATTTTTTTGAACTTGCAACATATTTTGTAGAATTAAATCTTTATCAGATTTTTCCTAGGAAATATCCGCCTACATTATCAATATAGAATAATTTAAACCAAAAAAACCAATTTTTTAAAAGAAAGAAATATTTTTTTGAAAAAACTGTAGGTATTCTTCGTTTAAAAAATTTGTTTATTTCATTTAAACGTTTGGCATAGTTGTTATGATTACATGTTTTTTAAACTTGAAACATATTTTCTATATAATTGAAAATTTATCGTTCTCGTTCTAAGAAACATTCGCCCTCATTATCAACTTGAAATGTATCACTCCAAATAAATATTCGTCCCACCATAGTATACATTTTTTTTCTATTCAACTGTTTGTCATAGTTGATACAAACATACATATACATACTTTCAAATGTGGAATATATTTCATAGGGTTGAAGATTTATGAGTCTCATTAACCCTTTCAAGGGCACATTTTTCTGGTACACCTACTCCAGACATGAAAGTGTCTATAAGGGTTTTTGGGGTCGCTGATTACGAATCTGAGGTCAGGTTTTTCAAAATTCGAAATGGCGGATTCAATATGGCGGACAAAATTGAAAAAAATCAGCGTACAAACGTTATAATTTGAATGTATGGGTTTTTGGGGTCGCTGATCACGAATCTGAAGTCAGGTTTTCATAATTCAAAATGGCGGAATCGAATGCAAATAAGGGGGATATATAAAATGGACTCAAAATACTGACATTCATAATAATTTTATAATAGTTTATAATATAAAATAGTCGTAGACTATAATGATTTTATGGGTTGCGTTGATAAAGCTGATATGTTCAAGTCGTATTATGAAATCAACAGGAAAAGTAAAAAGTGGTGGCAACGTATTTTCTGGCATTTTGTGGATGTTACATTGGTGAACTCTTTTATAATTTACTCTTAACTTTTTCCAGAGAAAAACATGAAACTCAAAGACTTCCGATTGTGAGACGTAGATTCCTTGATAAAAATCTCTAACCGTGCAAAGAAAGGCCGGCTACCCTCCAAATTTCTTTGAGTTTCATGTTTTTCTCTGGAAAAAGTTAAGAGTAAATTATAAAAGAGTTCACCAATGTAACATCCACAAAGTGCCAGAAAATACGTTGCCACCACTTTTTACTTTTCCTGTTGATTTCATAATACGACTTGAGCATATCAGCTTTATCAACGCAACCCATAAAATCATTATAGTCTACGACTATTTGTGGAAAAGTTACTTCTTTTAAAAATCCATCTTTTTGCCTCCTGTTGGCTTGAGAAATTTTAGAGGCATCATGGAAATTAGATAAGAAATGGACAGGTATCTTATCTATCCATTTGAGCTAACTGACTCCGTTATATGAGGAGCGGAATTCACTATCACTAACTGACTTTTTTCTTTTTTTGTAATTTAGGTAAATATTTTCCAGAAAGATTATCCAGCAATGGTCTGACTTTGTACAATTTGTCGAAATTGGGATCACTCCTTGGTCTCTCCTGAGAATTATCATTCAAGTGTAAATTAGATAAGGGGAATGTAAATCGCTTCACAGGCATGATTGAAGAGACGTATGGATCATTCATCTGAAAGTTCGTAGACCAATAGTCTCTATACGATGGTGACCTTTTGATCCCCATTACAGTCAAACCTCATTTATCGGGACGCCCTTGAAATGTAAACACCTCGTTTGTCGGGATTTGGAGGGGCTCCCCACTACCACCTACAGTCTCATGGTGGGTTGCCATGACTCTTGTTGTATGTTGACATTTAGTAATGGTTATGTACAATGCAAAAAGTGCACATGTACATAAGTTGTAATTTGGTTGCAAATTGCGTGAATTTATTTGGTTTTGTATGATGGAGAATCAAGATAGAAATATAAACGAAGGTATGTAAAAAAATTTACATATGTAATAAAACTCCTGCAAATGAAACATCTGGAAAGTTGGTGATTCTGTTGCAAAGTAGTCGCAATTTTAGATTTACAAAGTTTTATCTTCAATATTTTATTTTCCATTCTTTTGAATTTTGTCGCAATTTGAAAGTTTTGACTCTCTTAATTTAATGTTAACTGGACTTTATTTCTAGCTTTATTTCAACTTCGAAGTTTAATATTACAAATATTATTTTCTTTTTTATACAGGGTGTTCCTGAGGAAACGGGGCATCGATTTGAAAAGGGGGTAACACTAATTTAAAAGGGTAATCTTAGACCCTTACCTTTGTAAGGAACTAAGATTATTTTTAAATTGTTATTTTAATTAACTCGTATTTTTATGGGCAATAAAATTCATTAATTTTCAATTTTATTAAAAATTTTATTCCACGATTCAATCCATACATAGTGAATAATTTTTTTCTCCCTGTACAGGTACTCTTTATAAGGTTCTAAGATTATTTTAAGATTGTTAGATCCTTAGTGAATCTTAGAACCTTACATAGTACCTGGGCAGGAGAAAAAAATCTTTCTCTACGTATCGATTGAATCGTGGAATTGAATTTTTAATAAATTTGAAAACTGATTTATTTCACTGTCCATAAAAGTACGAGTTAATTCAAATAAAAATTTAAAAATAATCTTAGTTTCTTACCTTATTATTACCCTTCCAAATAAGTGCCAGCACTTTATTCAAATCGCCCCACTTCCTCGGGAACACCCTGTATACTGTGAATGTTTGATTTATAGAATTTTAATGTTGCAATTTCTTTTTTTCAACATTTTCCACAACATTATATATTTTCAAGAGTTGACTTAATTTTTAATTTATTTTGTTTCGCTAATATGATTTTTAGAATATTACATTTTAAAAGTAAGAAAATGTATTTTTTTCGGTTTTTTTATAGATAATATCAGAAAGCAACCAAAATACAAGCAACTTTCTTTAGAGCAAAAGTTGGACATTATTGATCGTGTCGAAAGAGGAGGAAAACAAGCTAAAATTGCTTCTCAATTTGGAGTCAGTACGACAACAGTATCACGCGTTTTTATAAATCGAGAAATAGTATATTACGTGCCTGGGCGCACAATGAGGGTTATTGCGTGACGAGCGACAATGCTCGCAGGAGATCGGAGCCAAGGCGTAGGTGAGGCGTAGTCGAGGTGTAGCCGATGCATAGTCGAGGCGTAGCCGAGACGAAGCTGAGACGAAGCCGAGACAAAGCCGAGACAAAGCCGAGACAAAGCCGAGACAAAGCCGAGACGAAGCTGAGGCGCGATCAGTCCTGCGAGCATTGTTGCGAGTCTCGTAATTTCCCGAATTGTGTGCATTGGCACGTATTCTATTTTATGTGACTCCGGTGCGTATACGAGTTTTTATGCGTACACTTGAATCTAATCTAGTATTGTAGTTGTTTGCGGCGCTAGTCATTACACTTGATATGTCAAGACTAGTCCCGGCCATTTTGATTTTATCGATCTTGTGTAGTAGTAATGGATTTTAGTAGACGCATGCGCAGTTCAAATGTACAAGGCTTTGCCAGTAAGATGCTAACGCTGTACGAAGAAGAAGAAGAATAAGAAGGATTGAGCTTTGTTTCATGGCTATGGGCGCATGCGCAGTTCAATTTTTACATTTCATTCCTTTCTGGCGAAATGTACTACATTGCGCTACTGTTAACTGTAGCGAAAAAACGAGTTTGCGCGCCGGTGGCACATAAAATATAAAGTGTCTTTGCTTCAAAAGAAAATTTTGAAAAATAGAACACGAATTGACACTGGCAAATACAAAACTCTAGAGGCGCTTCTGTACGAGTGGATAAAACAAAAGCATAGTTTGGGAATTCGCATCTCTGGGCCTATCATAAAGGAGAAGGCTTTATATTTCAACGAAGAACTGAAAGGGCCAGTCTCATTCAAGGCCAGTGAAGGCTGGCTAGAAAAATTCAAGAAAAGATTTGGCATTCGTTAAGTAAGCGTTCAGGGAGAACGTTTATCTGCTGACAACAACGGAGCTGATGAATTCAAGGTGGAATTTACAAGAGTGATTGAGGAAGGGCAGTATTCGTTGGATAATGTATATAACGCCTACGAAACAGGACTCTAGGTGAAATCTCTTCCTGAAAAAACGTTGCTTTTGGCTGAAGAAAAAGAAGCACCAGGTCATAAGCAATCAAAGGAACGAGTCACAATAATGAATTGTGCAAACGCTTCCGGAAGCCACAAAGTTCCTTTACTGTTAATAGGAAAATCTCTGCGCCCGAGATGCTTCAAAAATGTTCCTGAGTCTCAACTGCCCTTGGTGTACAGGGCCCAAAGTAATGCTTGGATGAGCAGTGAGTTTTTCATTTTAAACAGTGGCATTAATTATTTCGTTGAATGAGGCGTGCTTTTTTCATTACATATAACATTTCTGAGAACAAAATAATGTACAAAAAATATAATACATAATCAAAACAGATAAATATCAGAATGTCTATTTTAATATTAAAATATTTATCTAATATTTTTTATATTTTCCACGAAATGTAAGTTTTACTTGACAAAAAATACATAGACAATTACTAAAGAGAGAAAGAGAGGTAAGATGAAAGGTCTAACCGTCAAACCTTTCATCTTGCCTCTCTTTTTCTCATTAGTAATTGCTTATGTCAGTTCGCAACTTTGAGGATCAATTACTCAAAAATGGAAGTGTAAAAAATTCTGAAATAATCCCCTCGCTATATTTGCTATTAAACGAATGTTTTCACCAATTTTCAAAAAAATCTTGTGCTAACTCGATTTGCGCTCGAACTGTCTCAACGAATATACAATTATTTTATGAAACAGAGTGAGATAGTATATTTTTTGTTGCGAATATGTTTTGATTTTTATTTTACGACTGTAGGTAATATTTTCATGGACTGGTATCGAATTGTTTTTATAACTTCTGTTAAAGAGAAGAAACCTGGACAACATGAGAAGTTTATTCTTTTACTTGACAACGCCCCCTGTCACATATCGTCTGATACACTGAATAGCATTGATCCACAATTTAAAGTTTTTTTTTTGCCTCCCAACGTTACATCCATATTGCAGCCGATGGATCAGGGAGTCATCGAGTGCATGAAACGACATTACAAAGCCTTATTTTTGAAGAAACTGATTTTGCATGATTCTGATTCCCCAACCGCGATAAAAACTTTTCTGAAAAACTGGAATTTGTTGAATACAATTTCAACAGTGTCAATCGCATGGTCATTAGTACCACAATGTGCTTTGTCGAAATCATGGAACAAATTACTGGGTGAAACTTCACTTCCAGCAGTTGCAAATGAAACAAATACAAGAATGACTTCCTTGCTGAACCGACTTCACAGCTCAAACATTTATTCGGAAAACAATATTGAAGAATGGATTCAAGAAGATGCGACCGCACCAACATGGCGCGAAATTTCTGATAGAGAATTCGTACAAAACTTTTTAAAGGTGAAATTTTTTGAATTATCTAATTCCATATTAATTTTAATACATAATTTGATGATTAACAAAAGGTTCAATTAGAAAATAGAAAGATAAAGAAATTGTAACTAAACGGTATTTGAAATAGTAAACATACGTATAGAATGAATAAAAAGTGAAAAAATAAAAATAATAACTAAATAAATTATAAATAAATTGATGAATGTATAAATAAAACATTAATGAATAAATATTTAAGAAATCATAGAAAAAATAATAAATCACATAATTAATTGCAGGGTAACAACGATGCTGAAAGTAACGACGAAACTGACAGTAGTGATGAGATCTCCAGAAACGAGGAGAAGGCCCGAGACAACAATGACGTATCTTCAGAAGACCAAGACGATCCTCTGCTACAAGAAACACTAAAGGAAAATAAAATTATTCTGAAAGATATTTACAAAGGCTTCAACAAATTTAAAGATTGGTACGAAACGCGTGCTGAGTGTACTCAAGAAGATGCGTGTCGTTTGAATCGCAAGCAATCAGTAGTGGAAGAATCTTTATTAAACGAAATTCTCGAGAAAGATTAATTACATCAATACATTTGCAATATATTGATGCAAAGATAAAACTACGAATGTAAAACTGAAAAAGTAAAACTTTACGTTACAGTACTTTTGAATAATAAATTTGTATATAATATTGTTGAAACAAATTATTCATCAACTTTTGAAACAAATTTTTTTCATAATAAATTTTAATCTTAAATTGCGTTTCATTGATACGATTTTATTTACATGTGCTCATTTCAAATGTCAACATTTTTCATGATTTCAAAATTTTCCTTTTCAATGTTCTTGAAAAGTTAAAATATAAACAATACATGGAGGTTTGATCGCAAATGATCAAGAAAACGAATTTTAAATTCCCGCTACTCCCACCACGCTTCCACCTTGCCCCACTTCATGTCACTATGTACAAGGAGTGGTGGCTGGAGGAGAAACAAAATGTCCCGATAAATGAGGTTGCGAGATCCCGCTAAGTGAAAATCCCGATAAATGAGTGTCCCGATAAATGAGGTTTTACTGTATTGTATTTAGCCCCAAAAACATCCTTATCTTATTATTGGTGATGGATTCAAATTTCAATTTTTTCTAAGTACAATAAAGATTTGACTGTTTTACTATGATTGCAATCAAGTTTTCTGAAAAAAAAAACGTAAGAATACGTCTTCTGGAATTTTCACACTATCAGGGAGATTCTTTGGACCTACGTGTTCGAAAAAACCAGGTTCAAAAAACGATCTTTTTTTTGCTTACCAGATACCGTCTGTCCTTTCAAGTCGAGACCTTAGTGAAGTATTATCCTCTTCGCAGTATCGTCAACTGCTTCAAGATCTGGACATAATATATCGTCGGATATATCAGGTGTCTTCTCTATAGAAAAATCTTCAGGATCATACTCATCTTCACTATTCTCGGTATTTTCTAACTCCGCATCACTAGGTATATCTATGGACTCTTCCATCGCAGACATGGTGGAGAATAAAGGTACTTCTTTATAAAGTTAGCAGAAGACGTATTTTGTACAAATGAGAAGTCTATTAATATTTCTAGTATTCAGAAAAGACAATATTTATAATATTCAGAAAAGACTATATACCAAATGATCTCAAAACTCTTCTTCATATGAATAAAATATTCACGGAAACCATTTGTTAAATACTCCCTTCAAATAAAAAAGTATCAGAACAAGATCAACCTTCTCGGATAAAAATAAGTAATAATAGTACTCACAATCAGACACTGTAAGAAATCGAATACTTTCTTAGAGAAATTTACCAGTCACTGATTATAATTCTGAAGTCAGGATTTCGGACCCCACGATGGTGTATCCAAAATAGCAGCTTATAGATGTATGTCCAATAGATTATTCTCTATCAGTTTTTTAAACACAAATCACGTGTAGAACGTTTAGAAAATTATGAATGTCTGAACTCGGAACACAGGTGTATGATCGGCGACCCGAAAAATCTGATGAAGCCGCCATATAGGGTCCACGTTTTTGAATTTGAAAAATTTGATACTGGATCCATAATCAACCATCCATTTTGATTTTTCGAATTCTGATACCGCATTCGTGATCAGCAACTTCGAAAACCCTTCTATACAAATTTTCATAAGATTATCTTAAAAACTCTGTCCAAGGCCGAATTTATTCCAAAAAATTGAAAAATTTTCGTCTTTGATTGTTTATAAATAATTAAAGAAATAAATTTCCAAATTTTCAATCAAAGCATTACGAAGCCTAAGTACTAATGATGGCGCAGAAGTTTATTCGAGAGCGATTGAGCTGAAAATATCATTCAAAACTTAATTCATTTATAATTACTTCTTTATTTTTCAATTAAGTTTTTAAAATTAAATTAATTTTACAAAAAGTTAAACAGCAAAAGTCTTGATAAATTTAGAACATAAAATATAAAAAATCTAGACAGGATTTAGATTTTACATAAATTTCTTTGGTACAATAATAATTTGGAATTCACAATTGTATAATTTATATTTAGAAAATATACAACACAGAAAATAAAAGAATTTTCTTTTAAATGTTTTTATACAAGATTCTTTTTTATATTAATGAAATTTTTGAATATATATTTTAAAATTTAATTTCATTAAACTTCATACGTATATGGTCAACATTTTGGGAACGAGGAACGCTCAAAAAAAAATTTATATCAAAATTTCGTTCATAATCATTTATATTTTATTTGTATATATACCATCGAATCTAGAAACAAATTCCGATCGACGTGAATTGTTTACACGCTTCATAGAAAACACTAATTTTTCTTGTGCCTCGCCCTCGATCAAAATGGCAAAAACGTCATTTCAAATAGAAATGTAACGTTAAAGACCGCACATATTGAGTTACGAAATGAAGGCTATAAACATTTTCATGACTGTAAAGTCATTTTTCGTGTGTCTGGACCTCGTTCTTAAAGAAAATATTTAGTTTCGAATTTTGGTTTTGAAAGAATTGCTGATTCTTGACCGAGAGTTGCACTACCTCCAAAGTCACCTCCAAAAAATGTAACGTTAAAGACCACTGAAAACTTGATGTATCTTCAAAACAGCTGATGATAGAAAAAAGTGTATATACATAAAATGAAGATCTTGTTGCCTACTATCATGTACAATTCGAACTATTAATTTTTTTTGTAATGTATAGGACATATGAACCAAAATATGCGAGCGGCTGTGACGTTAAAGACAATAATTTTGGCCATATTCATAATAAAAATGTATACTAAGTATTAATTAATAATTATATTATATATTTATCAATAATCATAATTATAATAATTTAAAAAAATATCTTATGAATAATTTATAAAAAGAGTTGATTTATTTTTACTTGAGTGAGGCTCAAAAGCTCTAGTCACAACACTTACTCTCACAAGCTCTGAATAACTCTTGCAGTCACTATATAAGAAAGTTCCAAGTATTGTGTGTCAGGATTGTAAGCGAGCGTGTGCGTGATTCGACGAAAGCGTATCGTCCTATATATAAGTTTTAGTTATTAGGTTTATATTTGCGAAGTTGTATATTTAAGTGTATTTGTAAATGTACTTACAGTTCTTAACGTTCATTGAACGATGAAAAATATTTTTTTTGAAAACTAAATGATTAGTTTAGCCCCAAAAAATTGAAAAATAGTGTGTTATTAATGTCAGATTGCATATCTGAAGGACCATAAATATAAACGTAATAATTAATTTTTTTATGAAAAAAAGTATATGTTAGTCATCGTTCAATGAACGTTCAAAACTGTAAGTATATCCATTATAATTAACTTTCAATTTCAAGAACTGAAAAATAAATATTTTTAACACAGTAATCTCTTTATTGACTAAAACCCTACATGGATAAAAAAAACTCAAACTCATTGAAAAATAATTAATGGTTACAGATTATCTACGTCGTTACAAATATTATTAATTTTGATACACTTTAATATACAAGGAGTACACAGAAAATTTTTTTTTTTCCGAGAGTCAACTATCACGTATAGTTTAGTCTAACCTAGTTGAAATAACACGGATTCCTGTTTAAGAGAATCACGTACATACAGTTAAACATACCAATATAAATCTTGTTACAGAGAAATAAATAATTCTAGCTCTATTAACAATCAAATTCAATTAATATTGCTATGCTGTTATTACAAAACTCCGCTGTAAAAAGAATATCTTCTGTATTTATTACTTTTTCACTGTGCAAACAAAAATTTATTTTTGTCAATAATTCTTAAAGACCCACTTCTATCAATATAAATTTTGCTCTAGTAGATCATAAACGTAAAGTTGTTTTTTGGTAATGTTTAATACATGCGCCTGAAAGGATCTGTCCGTCAAATCAACTTGCTTCCTTTGTTTTTCTTACTAAACTTGAACTTTGTCATTTCAACTAAGATTGCAAAGTTGGCGCCTGTCCTAACTTGGCAAAATAGATTCTTTGTACCCGGGTACAAGGAATTTTTTTCAGTGTATTTAAAGAATTTGAAATCTTTCTGTGGAAAAAAAGACGCTTTCGACTGCGCTGGGGTTCAAGCCCAGGTCTTTCGATTGCCGGTCGACTGCTCTAAGCACTCAGCAGTGGCAGAAATTTCAAACTCAACTAATTAATTTGATACAAGGAGTATATTACAAATATTACTTTTGAAAACATCAAGTATAATATACAAGTAAATAACCAAATAGTCACTTACGAGGTTTGGCATTTTATTCCACTGAAAACCTGTGCAAATCAGCGCAACGGACCATTTTGCTGGTGCGCGGCAATAGACAGCGTTCACGGGCTCAGAATAGTGGACTCGAAATGATGGCCCATCTAAATTTGAAAATTTGCTTTATTCGGAAAGTAATTATTTTTGGGTCCGGTCTTCCTTACGTAATCATGTATGAATTGAAACCGAGGGCCTGAGCACAATGAATACCGAAACTTTAATCTTGAATTCAAATATCATCTATTCGTTTTTGTCAATCAATGATAGGAAGAGACACGTTGGAGTGTTTTAACACACAATATAAACTCGAATGTTCACGTCTCAAACGTGTCTCTTTCTATAATTGGTTGACAAAAACGAATAGATGATATTTGAATTCAAGTTTAAATTTTAGGTAATCATTCTGCTCCAGGCCTGAGTGTTTCGGTGAGGTTACTGAATCCCATATGTCCCTTAAAAATCGCAAGCAGTAATGGGCTAAGTTCGATGAGAGATTACTGTAAATCCGAATGATGTCACTGTTTTTAGCCCACGAGTATTTCGTTGATGGTCATACTTCTTAGTTTTTTAGAGAGACATTCTAATTAATATTATTTTATCAATGGCAGCTATGCAAATAGTTAAAACACAAGCCTGATGAGTTGCGACGTAGGGTAACTAAGTTTCTTAAAGGTTATTGTAGAAAGAATAATAATAATGAAGGTAAGTTAGAGAAAGAATCCCGCAAAAATAGAAAGATTCTATCTAGCGGATGTGAAAAAACGGTAAGCAATGAAAACGAAGAAACGGTAAACAATAGAAAAGAAGAGAATTTATTATACAGAGAAAATGAAAAAACAGTAACCAGTGAAAATGAAGAAACAGTAACTAGTGAAGAAGATAATGTATTATTCAGAGAAAATGAAAAGAAAACGGTAACTATTGAAAATTAAGAATTAGTAACCAATGAAGAAGACAATGTACTACCCAGTGAAAATGAGAATGTAGTATTAAGGAAGAATGTGAAAACGATATCCAAAGAGAATAAGAAAGTGGTAACTAGTAAAAATGAGAATGTAGTATTCACTCGTAATGAAAACACGGCATACAGCAACAGTTATAAAATATTTACCAGCGGTATTCATAAAACTGTTGTCAACAATAATGACAAAGTATTAAGTGAAAATGATAAAATGGTATCCAGTGCTAAAAAGATGAGGGTCTCTAGACATAAGCGGGAGATGATATTCAGTCAGAATCTTAAGTCTGCAAACAGCATGTATGAGGATAGTGAATCCACAGATGTTCGGAATGCGGTTTACAGTGATAAGAGAATAGTGACAAGAAGCGAACATAAAGTAAATAATCATAACATATTAGGAAACAATGAAAAAGTTTTGGTAATGATGTATGTCCGAAATGATGTGCGAGGTGATGGCAACTGTCTCTTTAGATGCTTCTCTAAATGTATGTATGGTCATGAAGAAAGACATTTTGAAATTCGAACAAAAATTGTCGATTATGTTGGGAATAACTGGATTATTGAAGGCGATAGATATTTTTACAAGAACGCTGAGCAGTATATTAATTATATGGGAACTACTTTTACATATGGCACTGAATGTGAGATCAGTATTTTCGTTAAATTATTTAAAGCAAATGTATATCTCTGTCAATTAAAAGCTGAAACAATGCTAACGAAGAAAAGAATGACACATTTCACAAGTGATGACGTCACTGAAATTCTTTTCGCGTGTTTCGATGAAGATGTAATTAAAAAAAATCTTGTCATATTCTATTCAGTGGACCATTGTCGGGAGGACACTTCCAGATTCTGGAGGAAGTGATATTACCGTGTAGACAAACAAAAGTATTGATCGAAGCGAATGACAAAGTGCGATTAATACGAAGTAACGAACATTTCGAAATGAATGATGAGTATAAAGCCAGTTCTAACAAAGTAATGAGAGAAGGAAAGGAAGCAACAGAAGTAAACAAGACAATTGGAAAAGTTAAAAAACATTATAAGAGCAGTAAAAAAGTAAGGACTGAGACAAGTACGCACGAATTTAACAAAGTTGAATAGACTGAACAAAAAAGTAAAGAGAATAGCATGAGCATAAGCAGAAATCGCAGAGAAGAAGCTAGAGTAAAAAGAAAAATTCATGGAAAACGCTCAAAATTTGCAAAAATGAACTGAAATTTATAGGAACATTGAATAATGACGAATATAACAGTGAGAATAGCGTTGATCTATTATGTAAAGCAGCAGAAAAAGTAATAAGAGAATGTAGTACATCTTTTTATGTAACTACGAATACCAAACGCTTCTTTTCTTTAGCCATAGAGAAGAATGACGGAAGCAGTAGTGAAAACAATGTTGATATATTGTTGAACACTTCAGACAAATGTATGGATCAACTGAATAGCAGAAGTACTTCTTATGAAAAAGAAAATCTTCTCTGCATCAAAGAGCGGGAAAAACAACATTTCCAGATTTTAGAAGAACGAACGATGAACTCTGAAGCAGATGAAATTTATAATGATGAAATTAGTGAAGTTGGCATTGAGGAAATGCCTTTTTTATCCAACATGAATACAGCATATATGACAAATGCTTACGATGATCATGTGAATAATGAAAATCCCCATTGGAAAAGTCCTGTACCTGTAGAAGATTATCATGGCAAAAAATTGTCTGAACGCGAAAATGTATCTCTTTATTCACGTAAAAGTAATACACAAATCAAGGAAGATAGTTTCACGACAGATGTTTTTGACTTTACCGAAGAGGATAACAATAAAACGTCTGAAGTATGCATTAATTATCATTCGATAGAACCGAAGAAAAAATATTATGAAGTAAATGAATCACGTGAGGAAGTTTGTGCAAATGAAAAAGACAAGATTAGCTCAGAAGATGAGTATGAACCGGAGTTACCGGAAATGAAGAAAAAAGATTTGATTTATAAAATTAATCTAGAAAAATTTCGTATTCTGACAGAGGAAGTAGTAAATTATGATGGTAAAAATTATCATCTCAGCGATAATTTCAAAAGAAACGAGATAGATCAACTACTGCGAGACGAATTGAGACGATTGTGTCCCGTGCGCTTTTACGGTGGAATACGAGGAAATGAAGAGAGCCATTTTGTTGCTTATGCGCGTTGTGCCATTCCAAGCCATAACGCAATTTTCAGATTCGACGTATTTGAAGTTGATCAGCATTATATGGAAATACATGTTTGTAGCAATACGGAAATGATCAGCAGTAATGATAGTAATGCGGTAAAACCTTATAAACAGGTAAGAGGGCCAAAACGTAAAGAATTGAAGAAATTGCTGAAATATCCATCGGCTAGAATTTTTCAGTTAAAAGTAAATGAAGAAATCAATAGAGAACTTGCAATAGATGAAAACGTTCAAGATGCTCGACAATTGACAGTTTTGCACAACATAAAGTCCGAACAGCGCTGTGAAAGTAGATTGCGTTCGAACTCAATGGATATTGAGGACATTGTTCAGTATTGGATAAAACAGCATGAATTGGCAGATTCTGCTGTGAGAAAATTCTCTCTTCCTTTGCGGATCACAGTGTATACGGAGGAACAATTAAGCGCTTGTATAGAAGTTATGGCTAATGTTCTTCACTTAGATGCAACGTCGGCGAGATGTCGAAAACCACAATTTCTGAAGTGTAAGGCAATATACTATTATGCAATGGTTTTTAGAGGACGCGAATCCATAATACCATTATTTGAATTTATCACAGCGGAGCACGATATAACATCAGTTGCAATTATTTTTAAAAAGTACAAAGCATTTGCTTTGAAAACAACAAATAGATGACCAATTGTCAAAGCAGTCGTGACTGATTGGGGCTGGGTACGTTCGAGTGGAACGATGGTATGAGTATAAGGAGTTACCTAGACCTAGTATAGACTTACTTGATGGAATACAAACCTATTCCGTCAACGACTGTTTTGATATTCACATGTAACGCTCATTTATTACGACGAATCTCAAAAGCCATTGAAAAAGATATGCTGGCATTAAAAAGTATAAAAAATTTTCTAATGGAACGCGCAGCACTGGTAATAATGTGTAGGACAATGCAGGAATTAGATGTAGTCTTCGATGACATTTTGCGTGTGATACTTGAAAGAGATGATGAGAAGGCACAGTCTGCATTAATGTACTTATCAGCTGCAAAAAATAAAAACAAAGTAAAAATAGAAGATGTTATTATAAGTTCGGAAAAAGAAGAGTTGTATCGTGAAATCGAAAAAGAATTTTATGACTTACATAAATCTAGTAAGACAGTTTACGAAAACTATTAATTTTAGGAATATTATTGGACAAAATTGGTATTCGGAAAAGATTCTATTGATGACGACCCATCATTGAAAGTAACTAATAAATACTACGAAGTGACAGAAAAATACGACTTCGGCGGCTATTTTGTGAAAAATATATTATCTTATGCACCTCTTTGTACTGGTATACTGTTACACTTGGTAAATGACAATATTTCACGTGTAAGCAATGCATATTCTGAGGCACATACAAGAGTATATCAAGACAATGTATTATTATTACATTCAGAATTTTATTAAACTTTGATAAGTTCATATGTAAAAGACACATTCAAATCAAAGAAAAATTAGTAAAAGAGGATGTTAAAGCAACTATTTATAAGAGTAAGTGTGACCCACATGAGTGTTGTAAAGAATTCATTATGAATCACGAAGTCAACCGTACTTATCTTAAAAAATAATATAACGAAATTATTACAGCTGCAGTTGAATCATGCATCATCCATGAAACCAATTTTCTGCAAAATACCTATCGTCAAAAGGAGATGAAAAACTATGTTAGACAAAAATACCAACAGGTAATTGAGAACCTAAAGAAGAATCAAGATCTATTCGAAGAGTACATAGTCATGAAAAAGGTGGAGGACATCAAAGAAAAAATATGTTACACAAGATTAGAAAGAAGATGTTTCTTTGAAGTCGATGGTTCTTGCTTTGAAGCTGATGTATTCATCTTAAACTGCCATAAACACAATAAAGTAATGGGTCCAATGACAGTATTTACATGTAGCCTAGATATGCTCCAATCAAATTTCCCTCTAAAACTGTTTTGGAGACTTTCAGATATGATGAATGGGTATCCCTTATCTACCAGGTGTACAAGTATGAAACCGGTAATGACACCTATGTGTCGCTAGGTAAAACTATACGCTCTGTCAAACCAAATTATTGACGCCATTTCTTCGCATTGAGTTCTGTCAACAATATTCAGTTCATAAACAATCAAGTTTAATGCAACAACTAATTTTTTTTCGTTAGTAAAAATGTCGATTTTTGTGCCTTCAAACTACGATTTGCGGACATCATTGATTTTCTGTTACCAATTGAAGAAATCTGCTTTGGAAGCCCATTGAATGCTTGTGGAAGCTTACGGCCAGCATGCTCTAGGCAAAACACAGTGTTTCGAGTGGTTTAAAAAATTCAAAAGTGGTAATTTTGATGTGAGAAACGAAGATCGTGGAAAACCACCAAAAAAGTTCGAAGATTGGGATCAGAAGGGTGTTATCTGGTTTGACCTTCTGAAACCAGGTGAAACAGTTACTGGTCAACACTACTAACAACAATTGGCCGATTTGAATCGTCCTTTGCGCCAAAAACGTCCAGAATATCAAACTAGGCAACACAAAGTGATTTTTCTTGATGACAATGCACCAGCACATCGAACAAAAAAGACTCGGGAATTGGTAAATTCGTACAGCTGGGAAGCCCTCCCCCATGCGGCTTATTCACCAGACTTGGCTCCATCTGACTATCATTTATTTTCATCAATGGGGCACGCACTTGCTGAACAGCGCTTCGATTCGTACGAAAATGTGAAAAAATGGCTCGATGACTGGTTTGACTTAAAAAACGAACAATTTTTTTGGCGAAGCATACACAAATTGCCAGAGAGATGGAAAAAATGTGTGGCTAGCAATGGCCATTACTTTGAAGATTGAATGTATAACCATTTTTATTAAATAAACGTGTATTTTCTCAAAAAAATTACCGGTTTCATACTTGTACACCTGGTATCTACGATAGAGGAACGGAAATCTTAATTTTCTTCACTAGTAAAAGATCAATTTATAAAGAGAAAACTTTCAAGTAATTAGCCCTTTGTGAGTCGTTTTTACTTGGATTTCTAGTATCGAATAAAGAAAAAGACATAGGATTCAGAGATCTCTATGAACATTCCAAGGAGAAGATAAAAGAAATTGTTGGGGATGAATATAAAGAGTTTGAAAGGATATTGTTGCCAAAAAGACTACACTCTCAGAAGAAAGGCTCATGTTGGAACTTTTAAGCATAAATAAATCATTTGGACACCCTTGCATTAACGCCACAATCTCATTCGAGACTCTAAAAGAAAATAGCACCAAGGACGCTACGTTAAACATGGATATAATTAAAAACGCGCATGGAATTTTTGTAAGGAATTTTTCGTATAAATATAAACGGTAAAAGAAGAGATGACCCCTCATAAGAACCATTCCCGAGCCACTTAGATTAACCTTGCTAAAAAACGAGTATCCGAGTCAAAGTCTCTATAAATCTTTAGAATTATGGCACGAAGTGGAATTCTGCAAGATTTTTGACTATGATTATAGTGCGGATACTTCCAAACTTCTAAAAGATTCATCATTAGCACCCCCATTTTCAGAGTGGTTTTCAAGATACGACCCTTGTGCATTTTCTAATAGATATGATAAAAGGAAGCCACGATTCAAGGATGGGAAGAAAAAAACTACAACCCACACAATTAAAAGATTCTCAATTGGGAATCCTCGTGAAACTGAGTTTAAGATTAAGGAAATGGATCTTAATTACTTAAATCTGGAACACTCTACTGCCATCGTATGTAAAAAGGAACGAGAGCTAAAAATTGAAGGGAGGAGTTATCTTAAGCAACCATACGAGCAACGTCTCTGCCAAACATCGATGGATCTCAAAAAATGTCCTTAAATATTTTAAAGAACAAACTATGACCGAAGGAGAGTTAGAGCAACTCAGGAGAATGGGGGCAACCGTTCATAAGTAAGGAAAAAATTTAGAAGTTCTAAATCTCGACCTCTCCAAGTGGAATAGCACTTTTCGTCATACTTTAGTTTATTATTTCGGCAAATCTATAGATCAATGTTTGGTTTCTCGAACCTTTTTACCAACAATCAATATTGGTTTTTGACGTGCAACGTGTTTACAAATTCTCGATTGTTTCCCCCTGATTATGATATTACAACAAACTATCCAATACCAGGAAAGTATTATTATATCAACCATCTAGGGGGTTTTGAAGGAATGAGACAAAAATTTTGGACCCTCATCACCATCTGCATTATCCGGTTAACATCCGATGAACTTTCCCTCAACATAAATATTATATGTCAGGGAGACAATCAAATAGTACTCATCAAGTACAAGCCTAATCAAATTAAAAGACAAAGCGAGATACAAAACTTATTTTTGTCAACATTAGATTACAATTTTGGACAAGTAAATCTTAATTTAAAATTAGAAGAGACCTGGTATTTGAAGAGATTGTTCGAATATGGTAAAATAAGGTATCTCGAGGGCGTTTCAATCAGTCAAGGAACCAAAAAAGCGGCTAGATTAATTCCAGACATAAATGATGGACTTGCGTCATTCCATTCCGGTTTAAACACAATCAACACCATCACAGAATCTATCGCGAAAGGAGACATTGACCCGGATCGTGAATTTTATGTCAACCAAGTGTCTACATTAAACTATTTGCAAAGAAAGAAAGTCTTTTCGGACAAACACAATCACAGCGACATGCTAAGCTTACTATTCCATCCGTCAGACTTTGGTGGATTATCTTTATCAACATATTTCAGCCTTATTCTAAGAGGTTTTGACGATGAACCGACTCATTGGATGTCTTTATTTTTGACAGTCAAGGAAGAAAATCTAAAGTTATTTGTTAGAATATTAACCATAAATAAATTCGAAAAAAAGACAGGACAATACTATTGCACAATTTAGAAAGACTGATAGATGATATCTACAGCTTAGACATACAGTCCCTTCCATCCGTCGAGATGAAATTCAAGAGGGTAGTGGAAATGTATCTGGGGTCAGAACAAGTCACTAACCCAGAAATAAAAAATCTTTTCAAGAGAAATGAAGTACTCAGTAGCGATGAATTAAAGAGTATATTCGTCACTATGACTCCTATGTATCCGTCGCTAGCACATGGAAAATACCGTCACTCTAATGCAGGAATATACCAAGGGTTAATAAACAAATTCACTAACATTCCAAGCTTGAGTGAACAAATACAAGACTACATGGAAGTTGATTTTCTCACACTAATCAAAGATAACAATTTAAAGATTATAAGAATTATAAAAGAACGGCTTGATCTCCCTGAAAACTGGTTAAATAAGAAATATTTTAAGAGTAACTGCACGACAGAACTAGCTACACTTCTAAGAATTGAACACTATGGACAAGAACTAATAGGGGTGACAAAACCCCATCCATTGCATCAGACTTGGTTTGCCAATGTTGATTCCGTTTTACCTGAACATATTGATAAAAGCTTGCTTATCACGTCAAGTGCTAAGTATAGAACGATCAGTAATGCCTCATTTCTGAAGCATGGACCCTTTAATATGTATTACGGATCAGCTACAAAAGAGAAAGTCAAAACAAGTATTGAACTTTATACCACTACTAATTTCCTCAAGTCTTTGCAGCAGCTTATTATGCTGTTGTCATGGACGCAGCGTCTAGGATGTGGAAACATACAGCGGCTCATAGCTGACTTGATCAAAGAAAAATACATTACGGTATCAGACCAATATGAGGACTACGACCTCTTAGATTGGAGTGCAATCAATCTTGGGGGTAATATGATTCATAGATTTCGATCAATAATGGAGAAAAGAAGTGCTTTGTTAAACCACCAACCCACAGTAGGAACTCACATCAAGCAATCCACAAACAGATTGGTCTCTATATCGAGGAATGGAGAGAATTACACGATCCATCTTCAGATGCTCTTAATATCAAATATTTGATTGGAGAATTTTTTAATAAATATAATGAAGGAGCTTTTATAGAATGTTGATTTATGGACCGTAAGACCGACAAAACCAAACCTATATGACGTTAATACATACATGTGGGTTGACTCATTGATAATAGATTGCTACACTGTAACTCGCATGGACGAATGGAAGGATGGAAATATATCTTACATGCCAACAGACATCGCAAATAAAGCAATTGGTAATTTCGCATAAAAAAAAGGTACAGCATAGGAAATTTTTCGGACCAAAACACCGCTAAATGATAAATTACTTATTCCGTACGTACTTGAAGGTCACTGTTCATTATTGTTCGTGAACATTAATCAAGGCACTGTCGCAATTATGGATCCGCTTAAAAATTCTGGCGATAAAGACCGAGTTTTCGAAGTTTTCACTAAGTATATTGGAGCATGCGGAGAACCGTGTACTTTATCACACCTTAAGCACATTGCTTGGCAAAAAATAGTAGACATAACAAATAGACCATATCAAGCTGAAACCGATTCCAGTAACTGTGCCTTATACATAATGTATTATATTCATTGTATTGCAAATTTAGGGATCTTTGACTTTAAGTTCGATCCACTAGAATATCGGAAAACAGTAGCAGAAAGATTGATATTAAAATTGGAAAACATATCCAACAAATGTATGTTCTGCTTTACGGAGTCTGCGAAAACGAGTACTAAGAAAGTATGTACGGGGTCTGTCCGGAAAGTATCGGGCCTACCTTTATATCTCCGCGCCATAGTGTTCGAGCGACCTCTGCGGGGCATGAACGTCAACAGTAAAGCCTCACGAACCTATCGGTTGCTTGCTGACATCTGCCGGAGGTATAGTTCATGCGCAGCGTGTCTTCGTTTACAAAGCTATTTTTGAATTCGGCGGATTTTGTGATTGTTAAAAATGACTGAAAAACAAGATCAACGAATTTGCATCAAATTTGGTTTTCAACTCGGAAAAACGAATTCGGAAAATATTCAGATGATGCAGAAGGCCTTTGGGAATGAGTATATGAGCAAAACACGAATAAAGGAGTGGTATAATCGTTTCAAAGGAGACCGCACTTCTGTTGATAGTGATTCTCGTTCTGGCCGACCTTCGACGACAAAAACATTGGATAATATTGAGCGAGTGCGACTTGCAATTGAAGGTGATCGTCGATTAACTGTTCGTGAACTAGAAAATTATCTCGGAATACCGAAAACTACTGTTTGGGAAATTTTGAACAAGATTTTAGAAATGACTCGCGTGTGTGCGGTGACTGACTTCTTCACTACGGTAACTCGCCAGCGCATTCATCGAATCTTGTGCAGCAATTCTTGGCGAAACACAAGATTGTACGGCTCCGGCAGCCTCCGTACAGTCCCGAAATAGCTCCCTGCGACTTTTGGATGTTTCCAAAATTGAAAATGGCGCTCAAAGGAAAGCGGTTCGACGACATTGAGACGATTCAGAGTAATGCGACGCGCGAGCTGAAGGCTAATCAAAAAGTGAGTTCCAGGACTGTTTCGAGAAGTGGAAACATCGCTGGAACAGTGTTATTTAATCAAGTGGGGATTACTTTGAAGGATGCCACCCGCCCGATGATGAAGAATAACGCCAGCGCTGAGATATAAAGGTAGGCCCGATACTTTCTGGAGAGACCTCGTATATTCTGTAATCAATAGGTACATAATAAATGTAGTCGCAAAAGCAAGCGAAGACATTGAAGAAAAAGAAGACAATTTTAATCTCCGTCGAATGAATAAAAAACGAAAAGTAATAATGAGAACCGAGAATACCGATAAAGAAGAAGAAAACAGCATAAATGACTTCACATGTAAACTGTGTCATCGACACAATGTAGGTGGAATCAAGAGAACAAGACACTAAGAATTTCTTTCTACAGTTTTTATTTCGGATCGATTGATTCAAACGGTATTGTCAACGTTGTCATGTACATATCATGAAAATTAAAAGTGTCTGGAGCTGAAGAATGAAAACGAAAAGCTATTAGTAAGAAGGGAAAACTGTGGCCAACAAACAGTGATTTGGAAATCAAATGGTGGGGTAGAAAATGCTTTACATAATTTCACTGTCAAAAACTGTAATGAGTAGTTTACTGATTGAAAAAAATAAAGCATAATCTACTTGACAAATCGTACTCTCACATCTACGAAGGTTGGTTCAATAATGACACAACCGTGTGATTTCCGGGCAATGCAAAGTTTTTCAGATGCAGCACATAAAATAGGGTGGGCCAGAAATTTAAAAAAAAACCAAAATCGAGATGAAACCATATACACAAGTTTCCTTTTAGAGTACAAACCATTGTACTCTTTCAATTAAAAAAGAAACACCTTTGACATGATTAAAGCCAAGCTAGATTATCTTGAAGGTACGTCTGACTTTAACTTCTTCATTTACGTGAAAAAGACCAAATGAAATATATTATTTGCATTGGTTTGTCTTGAATATTGTCATATATTTTTTAAATGATAGTGGAATGACTGTTTATCCAGAACGCAACTTTTGTACCATGAATGGTTTCAACTTAATTAAAATTATTTTTGATTTTTAACCCAACCTCAAGTACAAAAATAATACATAAGTGAGTATGTGATGGAACTGAGCTTTGTCAAAATACAATTTGTGGCAATCTATAATTTTATTGACCGATATGTTATTTAGTAGAAGTGAAAACCCATTCCAGAAATTAAAATCCATTGACTTGCGTTTGAATGAGTTTTCAAGTCTTCCGAACTTTCGTATCTGTCACAGAAATTATAGGTTGCCACAAATTGTATTTTTAACAGAATTTTATTCAAAATGTAAATGGTTTTCCAATAGGAATATAACAATTTTATCTATGAATAAAGCACAGAAATATTCGAGATATTGAGTTCAAATTTATTGTGGGTGTAGTGCAAGCATTACATTTAATGAATGAAATTCGACATCGCATCGGCCATATGACCACCACGAGCCCGTTTACAGCGGTCGATTCTTTGGACCCAATTTTCCACCACTCTGGCATACATTTCGACCGGAACGTTGGCAATTTCGCGATGGATTTTGCCTTTGAAGTCGTCTAAAACGTTGCTAGCTTGTTAGCATAGACCAGTGACTTAATATGGCCCCATAAAAAGGAATCCAATGGCGTTAGATCGCATGAACGAGGCGGCCATTCGACCGGACCAGTTCTCGAGATAACACGTTCACCGAATTTGCCATTCAATAAATCGATTGTGACGCGTGCTGTGTAGCTAATCGCACCGTGTGACGCCATAGAATTTTTACAACTCACAATGCCACCTGAAGCGTGTATTATTCCAAGAGATTATGCTGAATCACTGTTATGCCAGCGAACGAAGGAAATTGTTAATTTTAAGATTTAAATCTCGCGCTAAAAATGTTATATGACCATAAGTCACTCATTAATAGATAAAATGTAGCTTGCTTAATTTGACGCTCCGATACCGAAGGATTCACACGTAACCGTGACAAGTTGTTAATTATGTCTCTCTCTTTTCATTGCACTGCTGGAGAGAAAACACCATGGACGAAACCACCGTCTGCAGCGCCATCTTTAAAAGCGCCACGGAAACCGAAAACATGCCCCACCATAATTGCTGCTCATCCGAACAATAAGTACGCCTCACACCGTGCAGTCTCTAGTTCGGCCAATCACAGTGCGGATCCACCCGCAGTGTTTCTTTTTATTGGACAACGAATAGGATTGGATGCCGAACCCGTCAATTCTAGATTACTGCGGGTTAATTGCCGCCATTTTCCTTCACTTGTAGAAGCTCGATCATCATTGAAGGAAAGACTCTGGATATATTACTCCCATTGGTCAACAATTTAAGATGGCTTCGTTTTTAACATTGAAGATGTTTACAACATGGGGACTCCCCACTATCACCCAATACTCCAGGCAAGTACCAGATGAGGATGAAAAGTGGTTGCCCAGCCCCGTTTTACCGTGGTATTACCGACCACGAGTCTACAATAAGTTTCGAATCCAATTGGGGATGTCGTTGCGGCAGCCGAGCACCAAGTCCGAGGTCTAAGGCAAGTTCCGGACGAGGACGTAGGGATACTGCCCAACCCTGATCGAGACCCTTGGCAAGTTCCGGGCGAGACCGGGATCGAATATCCAACTCTGGGTCTTAATTGGACGCGGCCTGATAATATGCAAGCAGACGCGTTCGTTTTGTCTTTAGTTGAAGATACAGAACAATGGTTAGAAAGAGACGGAATCACTTAGCGTGAATTAACGCCGTATTTACGTAAGAGTACGAAAGACAGAAATGTAGCGTTGCCCAAGACTCCTACCAATAGCGGATGAAGACAGCGTCTACTCTAATGCTGGAGAGAATAATTGACCAATGGGAGAAAAGCGGCAAATATGACGTGCCCACAGTAAACATGAAGATGCAGCTTGAGGATGCGCTGAAGATAAGTGCAGGAAGAGAAGACGGTTATTCTGGTACGTGTTGCGAGGACATAGAGACTGAAAACAATACTTGTTGTTTAAGCGAACTTTGAATAGTGTAGAGAAAAATAAAAAGACCAAATAAAAGGAAGGAGTATCGAAATCAAAGAATTCTGGTAATTATTTTTATTAAGTGACGAGTATTTGGCCAGGGACAGCAAGTGTGGAAGGTAAGAATCTGGAAGCGAGGTTGGTTCGCTCGGGGCAGACAATTAGGGTAATGACGGCTAAGAGTCAGCCATGTGTTTGAAAACAAGTTCCCCAACCGTACCACACTAAATAACAGATTTCTTTTATGTAAAATTTATGTAATTAGTGGATAGGATTTCTTGTGTATATCTTTTTTTGTGTGTGATAAGTTGGCTAAGCGTGGGCTGGGGAGGCTTTCCGATCCTCTCTAACGCCGAAATAGAAAGTGTTCGGGAAGCGCATTGTATATAAGTGGGATAAGAATGCGGAATTAGATTGTTACGGGTCGTCGTGAGAATTATGTTACGCTGTGTGGGCTATGTTCCGCGAGATTACGTCGTAGAGTCGCGCTGAGTGGTTGTGAACAATGTCGGGCATTTTAAATTTGTAACCCACCATTGTAGACTACACAATAAAACTCTTGTTAAGTTCCTTATTTAATACGTACTGGTTTCATTTATCTTTGCGGGCTGATTTCGGAATGTTTGAACGAACCACGCGTTCTGCCATTGGCCCAGAAGGTAGGGACTGAGCTAGGCTAGTCATTTGTGACACGTGGATTCCGGTGTCAAGAGCTCAGAAATAGCTTGATCCGAACTACTCAATTTAAGGTTTTTTTTTGTTTGCATGGTTGAAAAATCTCAGAATTGGTCCAAGCAAGGTCTGGCGCCTGCAGTATATTTTTTGAATATCGAACTTTCCAGAGACGAAAGGTTAACTTACCTTTCGACTCAGATATTATTGGAAGACGCAACACCGAAGTGTGCGTTGCACTCGTAACCAGTGGGCTTGCAGCGTCACAACCGTCTTGTTGAAACCACATATCGTTGATGTCAAGCTCATCCAATTTCGTTTTTAAATTGTTTACATAATGAGGTGAGGGTTAGATACGAATTTTCGGATAATGATCTGAAAATTCAGTAAAACCATCTCTTGCTCTAGTACTTTCATATTGTCGATGCGAAATATGATTTGTATTTAAGGCCGAGTTAACACGGAAACCTGCCTATTAGTCCAGTCGAATTAGCATGGAAAGATGGGAAACATGGATGTGAGAGCAAGATCCGAGATTTTTATTGGAATCGCTCAAGAATATCATAGTAATTGACGTACCATGTTTTGCACCTCGAATTTCCTTGTGCGTTTTGTGAAACAAACGTTCAAAGCCAAAAAGTGCGAAAATAGGCCATTTTTTAAATACATTTTCTCATTTTACTCTTAAAATATCAATTTTATGATGAAATTGTATTAGAGCAAAGTTGTAGAGCACAAAATTTGATACAAAATGCTGTGGTTTGAAGTTAAAAGATTTAATTTTCCTCCGCCACAGTGACTGAACAATAAATAAAAAATAGTCGAAAAATAGCTATTTTTTGCACGCACATTTAAAATTGAAAATATTAATACATCTAAATGGTTGTTTTGCCTTTAAAATATTTAATTCTTTACCTTTCGAATGCCGAAAACTCGAGTTCAATATATTGTTGAAGAAAACCGATTACTTTGACGATCTATGTGCAATTAATTCTAACAGCTAGGCAAACGCGCGTGGGAATGGCAAAAATCGGAGTGGAGCGAACAGTCAGCTTGGCGCAAAAACTTGATTCGGCGCCTTCAAAATCGTCGCGCCCTCTTCACTGACACTTATCTCGGCTCCTAATCGACCAAATTTGACGTTTATTTTTTTAAATCGATATAGCAAATCAAGAGGAATCTAATGATGTACATACTTCTAGCCTGTTTTTAAAAGTTTATGAATGGTTAACGTCATTTGGGATTTTTCTTATTTTGACATTGCACAATCATACAATTTTCGAAGATAATTCTTAAATACGCAAATACTTTTGCAAATCGTACACCCATTTTGAGTTCAGAATTTAGATTCGCACAAAATTTTTTTACAGCTTCTTTTTAATAAATTAACCAACACTTCTATCGGGATTTTCGAAAAAAAAAATTTTTTTTGAGAGATATATTAATTTGAAATTTTGATAAAATTGGATAAAATGCTAAATTATCTTGTGCTTAAAATTCATTATCTCCGGTTGAAATAATCTAATCGATTTCGGGTTTGTTTCATTTTCTAGCTTATTACGTTAGGTTTTCAGATAAATATTTTTATAATTTTTATTTTGTTAATTAAGTACAGATATAAGCAATTTAACTGTTTAAACAATTTTTGCATTTTTTTCAGATAAATATTTTTATAATTTTTATTTTGTTAATTAACTACATATATAAGCAATTTAATTGTTTAAACAATTTTTGCATGTTTGATCTCTCAGTAGAAAAATTTTGAAAAAATAGTATCATATGCGCTATGTCTCAATATAACTAGTGCATATTTAACAAAAGTGGAGACTTAATTAGATCGGAAGATATTAAATATTTTTGAGTGCGCGACGTGTTTAATCATGTCCGAGTTGACCAGAAGCACATTATGTCTCGAGGAAGGCTAGTTGCGGCATATTGTCTTTTCAGATTTGGAATTTGTCAAAAAACCGCGGAGTTATTCATTTTGCAATTAATGTAAAAATTACAACCCCCTTTTAAATAATCGTTTGGATGTGTTAAACAATAAAAACCACTCATCTAATCATTGAATATGATAGTTTTATACTTGCAGTATGTGTAAAAAAATCATGCTATGTGTGAAAAAATTTTCCTAGTGTATATGTTAATTCTTAAAAGTTATGTTATTTTGAAAATTCTTAATAAAAAATTACATTACTCGGTAACTAAAAGAGATATTGAACTCGAGGTTTCGGCATTCGAAAGGTAAAGAATTAAATATTTTAAAGGCAAAACAACCATTTAGATGTATTAATATTTTCAATTTTAAATGCGCGTTCGGCCACTGTGGCGGAGGAAAATTAAATCTTTTAACTTCAAACCACAGCATTTTGTATCAAATTTTGTGCTCTACAACTTTGCTCTAATACAATTTGATCATAAAATTGATATTTTAAGAGTAAAATGAGAAAATGTATTTAAAAAATGGCCTATTTTCGCACTTTTTGGCTTTGAACATTTTTTTCACAAAACGCACAAGGAAATTCGAGGCGCAAAACATGGTACGTCAATTACTATGATATTCCTGAGGGATTCCAATAAAAATCTCGGATCTTGCTCTCACATCCATCTTGAATTCTAATTTGACTGGACTAGATGCCTTTTGTTCACATTAAGGTGCACATTGTACACTGAGAAAACATTCTTAAGAAAATTATATTGTTTTATATTTGAGAATGAAAAGTCTGCAAATATTAGTATCATTATAAAAGTTCACTGTAGTTCAAGAATACTCAATTTTCTCCTGAAAGTATAAAAATAAAGCTAGGTAAGGATCTAGAGCTGAACCCTTTGCTACAAAGCTAACTTTGCACCCTAACTTTGCTACTAATTAAAGCAGATTTAGCTAAAAATGAAAAAAAAATTGATGAATATTAAAATGA
The DNA here is from genome assembly GCA_030998225.1 of Diplolepis rosae. NCBI lineage: Eukaryota > Metazoa > Arthropoda > Insecta > Hymenoptera > Diplolepididae > Diplolepis > Diplolepis rosae. The sequence continues at coordinate 6,401,754 of JAPYXD010000710.1, forward strand.
AAATATCAATTCTCTCTACATCTGGACTACATTTTGAATTATAAATTAGTATAATATGATTCATAAACAAATCGAATTAACCTTCAAAAAATAGATCATTGCTAAATTTTTTAAACAAAATTGTATAGCAACGATTTCAATATTAAATTTATCTTTTAAGGTTAAATGGGTTTGTTTCTGTATCATACCAGGTTATAATTGGAAATTTAATTTATAAATGGAAAAGATGCTTTTTTATTCTGAGATTTATCTATTTTTTTCTTTAGTTTTACTTAAGTATGTCGTTACCGAGAAAACACTAAAAAAAACATGTCTGAATTAGGTCGTATAAATATAGGTGAAAAAAATGCCAAATCAATTCGCGGGTATTTGGTGAGATCTGTCAATTGCAATGGGTAAATGGGTATTATCGAAATGAATAGGGTGACTATTTTAACGAAGGTTTTTAAATAACAAAAATTAGTATAACTAATAACATTTTGAAAATTATGATATTTGCATCTTGATAAATAAAAATGTACAAAGGAATAGGAAAATATGGTACCGGGTACCACTTTTATGACCACATATTTATCTTTATCTAACACTGAGAAATATTTTTTAAGAATGCTCTTCTTGATTAAGTTAAACGGAATGACTTGCAGCTTCAAAATCTGCACTTTTAATTCCATTATATCAATTCTTGGAACTGACAGTCTTTCCGTGTAGGTATCAAAAAACGCATTGCTCCCTAACAAATCAATCTTTTTTATTAGAAATGCAATGTGCCACAAAACTGTTCACGACATTCCTGAATGTTCGCAACCAATTGATTCCGAAGAAGAAGGATATGGCGAGAAAAGACTCTGTTTCTCTTGCAAGAAATCTGCAGACCAAATTATTACCAGTAGACATGAAGAAAATTGGGGAGAGCTAAACAAGAACACAGAAAAAAATTCTAAAGAGCTCTATATTTCGACAACGAATTTTTATTTAACAAGAAACTGTCGAAAATTCCAGTTTCAAAAAACGGCAATTGCTTCCATCTAGCGCCAATAGAAATTGGGAATAAGCTGGTAACTGTCACAAATACATGTCCATTCGACAGCATGTTCCAGCTAATATTGTCCAAGTACATAGACAGAGATGCGTTTAAGCTTCATACAGATCAGCTTTCAGAAAACAACGCGTTTTTCGAATGATTCACAAAGTGGCAGAATTTGGTATAAATCGTGGGACATATGTACAGCGAGCAGAAATTTTGCTGCGCATATGTGACAGACAAAACATGATTGAAAATACCCCTGATTGCATTATAGTGGAAGAAAATTCCAGACAGAAAATAAACAAAAAATCAAAAGCAAAAGTCATCGGGCAGAATTTGAAAAATGTGGTGGTGGACTGCGCAGCATTCATCGACAAACCCTGTTCGCAATTGATGGAAGAAACGAGTAGTTTTGAAGAAGAAGTACTTTGTAATAAATACTACAAAGTACGGAACTTCAAACGAAAAGTTCTCTCTGTTTCGTCAGAGTTATTAAAACTGAATAATTTTGAGACCATATTCGAGGAAGAAGTAAAACACCAGCCTTCGAGAAGCTCCGAAAAAAACTGTGATGGAGTGGTAAAAAGTACAATCACCAAAACAGGTTATCACTTATGAGACTTATGCGATTTGGTGTTAAGGGTTGGAGCCCAAAAATGGATAGAGGTATTTTCGAAGAGCCCAAAAATCAGAGAGTCTCCCTAGACCTTGAAGTTTAAAAAAAGATTAATTTTATTCATAGTCGTCTCTACATGGCCATATAGGGGTGCATTTTGATGTTAAGGGTTGAAGCCCAAAAATCGATAGACATATGTGAAGGGCCCAAAAATCATAGTCTTCGTAGACCATAAAGTTTGCAAGAAGATGAATTTTAGCGAAAGTCGTCTCTACATGGCCATGTAGGGGTGCATTTTGATGTTAAGGGTTGAAGTCCAAAAATCGATAGACATGTGTGAAGAGCCCAAAAATCATAGTCTTCGTAGACCATAAAGTTTAAAAAGATTGATTTTATTCAAAGTCGTCTCGATATGGCCATATACGGGTGCATTTGGATGTTAAGGGTTGAAGCCCAAAAATCGATACAGACAAAAGAGGCGCGAAGCAGGCGACAAATACAAAATAACAAAATATATAATTCAAGAATTTACGCTTCTTATTTATATTTTTTAAAAACATGCACCTAACATGAATATCTGAGAAATTTTACGTGTTTCAAAATCTTAGAAAATATTTTATTTGGATAGAATGTGCGACGAGTTTAATTCCGGTAATCGCCACGTGGCGGCACTAAAGATCGGCGTACCTTCGCCATCTGTGCTCGCGAATATGAACTCAGCGTAAGGGTCGGTAATATCGGTAAGCTTTGTAAGCACCACCGTCATCCGGTTTCGCGAGCACGCCAGCGGATCTCGCCATATTTTTTCCATTCTCTGTTCGACGTTCGAAGTGGCAAGAGTGCCAACAAAGTTTATTAATTGTGAGAGCCTAGGATGACGATCCGATGAAGCTGCAGAGGACGCAGGCGAGTTTCAGGTAGTCTCTGAGTATTTCTCTTCTTGCTTTTATTAGAATTTTGGCTAATTCGTGTAAGTTGAGTGGTGTGCGAATACAGCAACTCGCCACAAAGATTCCGCGGCGGCAGACTCTGGGTCAGCCTCATTAATTAAGTTAAAATCAAATCAGTGCTCGCGTATTTAATGGGCTGGAACTCGTAAGGCCGTTCTAAGGGCACGGGTTCATGCGCCCCGAACAATAAAATTACATATATCGAACTTGCAGTGTCCGTGATCGCGAGCAGTGACGCTGCTCCTTACCCCGCGCTCTCCGCGGTAATTTCAGTGGTCCCTGTAGCTTTGGTTGCGAAGGTACAGGGTGACCCGTATGAGTGGGCCGGTCAATTCATACATTGCATTTAAATAGTAATTTTGGTTATTTTAAGGAAATAACCTGTCGCTCAACGCTGTACGCTAATCGAATTTAAGGTTAGTTTCGGAAATGGTCTTGTGCTCGGGTTAGGTTTCCCGGGGTGCAATATAAAGCCCCGAACTTTGTAAATACTACTATTCTTAATAAATATTGTTTATCCGATACGTGACGCAAAATAGTAGTCACTCATTATTTCGAAAAATACAACCTAACCTATAACCTAACCTCCTTGCATGTATCTTCTATCGTCAAAATTAAAATCAGGTTACAATAGATTAACAAAAATCTCTCCATAAAGCAGTGTTCGCAGGACGTGAACGTAAACGGACCCCACCATGGACCCTACCAGCTCATGGTTTCTTCCTCGCTCCACTGCCATAGGTTGGTTGAATGAGGAAGACATAATGAGCTCGAAGCATCTATGGTGGGGGCCGTTTACGTCCACGTTCTGCGAACACTGCCATAAAGCCTTCTCGCTTCAACCAGATTTATCCTAAGCCATTTATGATCTTGCAGATGTCGCATTTTTACCTAATTTTCGGCAAACCCACGTAAAGGGACTTCTCCCTGCAATCCCTCCACTAGGTCTTGTCCGAACACCTACTTCTCCCACCTTATATCCTCTTAGCCAATTATTTGTCTCAATTTTCCCCTTTTTCCAAAATAAAGGATCTTCTACCATTTTTCCCGCCTTTCCCTCGTTTTTAACTCCTCGTTCAGGCAAGCCCTTTTAGAAATCAGTACGACTAAAAACTTCTTCAAGAGATATCTTGAAACAAAGATCAATTTAATAATACAAAACATTTGCAAAATATATTCCTCAGGAACTCTTGTAATCTTTATAATTAATACGTGTAACAGTTTTATTTTCACTTCAAAATATAGTGTAATAAAATGTCCAAGTTTGTCGTTTTATTAATTCATCGTTTGGGAATTGATCCTCCAATATTTCAATCTTTTAAAAGCTCGGGTTAAAATAAACGTGAGTAAATAACATGGTCCTTCGAGCCGGATATTGAACTGTACACAACTAATTTTTTTAAATCTTTACAGCAACTCATGCTTTTATCATGGACACAAAGATTAGAATGTGGAAATATACAGAAATTAATAGCTGATCTAATTAAGGAAAAGTACGTAACAGTGTCTGACCAATATGAAGACTGACCCCCTGGACTGGTGTGCTATCAATTTAGGGGGAAATATGATCCATCGATTTAGGTCAATCATGGAAAAACGTAGTGGCCTCTTGAATCATCAACCCACAGTTGGAACACATATTAAACAGTCAACATATAGATTAGTCTCAATTTCAAGAAATGGAGAAGACTACACAATACATTTCCAAATGCTGCTTATATCAAATATAGCAAGAATTATGAAGATAAAGAACTACGATGAATTGGGTGTGTCACAATTTGCAAGTATACTAGCCTGCAATACATGCACAAGGCAATTCACCGAGATAGTTTTTGATTTATCTGATTGTACTAATAGTAACAAAGAAACGATGTCGGTCATTAAACAAACAGATAGTGAAGAACTACTACTAAATCCAGAGATTTCTCCGAGCGTAATTATTACAGCGCTATCTATCTATAGTGGACGGATTTTTGGTGATTGTTACGATCATCAATTATATGAATACTATTTTAGAAACCGCATTGTGGAAGAACTTGAAATGACAGGACAACTCATGAATCTTAGCATCAATGACTTCCGATATATCGATTGTGATTTCTTGATTATTGGTATGATCCAGAATTCTAAAAGATTGAGAGCAATGAAGTCTCAAAATGAATATTATGACGCCTCATTTGTTACTTATAAAGGTGCTGATCACTTAGCTACTTATTTATTAAACTCCGGACGACTACATGAATTCTTCAAAAAAATTCAATTTAAAGGTTTATGAACATTATCAGGGATTAACCCCTGAAGAATTATTTAAAATTCTCATTCCGGCAATTATCACATTCATCGAAAATAATCAAGAGCTAATGATAATAGGGATAACAAAAGTGCATTTTATTGATGATGAAGTAGATGAGAGACGAGTCAAATTGAACTTTTGTAGAAAAATAGTTGACAATAGAACCCCCAAAACGCAATCTGTAAGAGATCTGGTACTGACAGAAAGTATCGAAACCGACGAGAAGAAACTACTATATCAATGTAAATCTTTATTCGAAGGCTCTCTTGATGAGGTACAATGAGGCTAAGGAAAACATTATTCGATATTTCAGAATATATGTAACCAAAGGATACATCTTAGCCCCGAAATCAAGAGACGATAATGAATTTATAATATCATTAATACGATAAAAAGGCCATCTTCTTTATTTAGAAATAGAAGCATAGGTCCTTCCAACTTATTGAATATTATAACATCATTCTATAAGTCAACATGCGGAATTAGTCATCATCTAGAGATCAAGAATATCCATCATTTAATACGACCGCTGGGTGAAAAAATTAGCAGCGCTACATCAAAAATGTATAAAGTAGTAAGGATATTTGACTTACTCTCAATTACTACAGTTATCACCTTGGCTGGAGGCTCTGGAAGTTTCTTCACATTGTTCAGTAAGATCCTCAACAATCCAAAAGTGTTCTATAATACTCTATTACTACCCGAAATTGATAAGAGATTAGGGGCAGATTCTAATTACCCTCTGAGTGGACTAAATCTAACAAAAATCGATATCCATGAGATCCTTTACAAAGACAAACTGACGCTCGGCTGCACAGATATACTAAATAATTCTTTTTTAGATAAAATCGAGAATATTTTAATATCAGAAAATGTCAATCTCATAACAATATATGCGGAATCAATGACTGGAACATTTAACTTTGGATTTATCGAGACATACTTACCATTGGTTGAATGGTCCCTCATCAAACACCTGATAATTAAGATTTTCCATGATGAGAATTTAATAAAGTTACTCATTACTACGTGTGAACAACAGAATCTCTTAATTGGGCTTGTAAAACCTTTAAGTAGTCATCCTAATAACAAGGAACTATATGTATTCTTTAGTAATTCGAAGAGCAGTTTATTAAAGAAAATCTGTTAAAGTACTATTCATTACTTCCAGTACATATCTCCTCATCTTGGGAAGAACATCCTTAACTTCTATGATAAGAATATGGAATATGAAAGGTGTTGTGGACAATTAAAGGATGCCCTTCATACTAATCTAAGAGAAAAGGATTTAATTCCTGATAAATTTCATACAACCCTGAACGATGAGAATGTCTGATTGCTGTTCTGTGTTAATTATCTTACCAAAATAATTGTTGATATAAACAGCTTGGATAATATGAGTCAGGATCAAACTGATTTTGGGATTAGTTTAATTTAGCAGAGTGAATTAAAAGAAACTTTACAACAAATGTTTAAGAATTTAATGATTATCGCACTGATCTATAATGGAAATGATCTAATTTTATAAAATACTGAAATGACTGCAAATCAATAATCAGACATGCCATGTTTAAAAATAGATGCTGTCATTGTCAGACTTTAAAAATTCCTAAGAAAAACAAAACCCTTCTGGCATTCTTCGTTGAACTAGACACATTGTGTGAGCTCAACTTTCTGGAAAAAGTTAAATGGATTTAGTTATTACTCCATAGAAGAAAGAAGGTTATGGAGATTTTTTTTAATTATAAATATTTTACGAAAAAAATATACAAGTGATAATATTTGTAAGCGGTAGAAACGCAACATACCGGCTCCTTTGAACGGACACGTTTAAAACAAAGGTGTACAAGATCGTTGATGTGTAGAAATAAGTTGATTAATAGTTGTTAAGATGACAAGCCGTAGTTTAAATTCAAACTTGTTTTAAGAGCGAAGTTCTTGTGAGGACGTTTACATCTTCTTTGCGGATTCATCCGAATGCTCGATAGGGAGAGGACAGAGTTTTTTAATGCAACGCTTGTACTCTCCCGTATTAGTGCTTACGGTAACAACTCTGATTATATTATCTGGACCAGGGTGAGTCTTGACGATTCGTCCAAGTTTCCACTGCAGGGGAGGAAGGTTATCTTCCTTGACAACGACCATGATTCCAAGTTTAATGCAATGCTTGGAATTAGATTGCCATTTGCTGAGAACAGTAAGATGATGCAAATACTCCTTCTGCCATCGATTCCAAAAATGCTGGCGCAATTTTTATGCATGCTGCCAGGCTGATAAGCTATTAGATGCTGTATCCGAGAAGTTCATCTGTGGAAAGCTTGTTAGTGGGCCACCAATGAGGAAATGACCAGGGGTCAAAGGTTGAAGGTCATTGGGATCGGGAGACATGGGTGAAAGAGGACGAGAGTTAAGAATGGCTTCGATTTCGATAATGCAAGTTTCTAGTTGCTCATAGGTTAATACCGTGTCTCCTACCGTACGAGCAAGGTGGTGTTTAAAGGAATTTACAGCCGCTTCCCATAGGCCGCTAAACAGGGGAGATCGTGGAAGAATAAAATTCCAAGTTATTTTTTCTTCAGTCATAAATTTCTCGATTGTATCATTGTGCGGAGCTGATTGAAATAATTTATAAAAATCGACAAGTTCTCAACTGGCACCGACAAAATTTTTTGCGTTATTTGAGTGAATCGATTTTGAAATTCCTCTTCTAGAGAAAAGTCTTTTTATAGAAGCGATGAAGGCTTCCGTGGTCAGATCACTGACTAATTCGAGGTGCACTGCTTTGGTAACCATGCAAATGAAAATCGCGACATAAACTTAAATTTTTTCGAGATTTCGAAAGCGCCTCTCTTTAATGTAGAGGGGACCACAATCATCTACTCCGACATTAAGAAAGGGACGAAAGTATGTCACGCGCTCTTTTGGAAGATCCCCCATAATGTAATCCACGCCTCGAGATTTTGCGCAAAAGCACCGCATGCATTTGTGGATGATTATTCGAGTAAGGTTGCGAGCATCGAGCGGCCAAAAATGTTCGCGTACGGAGTACAAGGTGGCTTGGGTTCCAGCATGTTTGAGCCTTACATGCTGTTCGCGAATTATAAGCCGCGTCACATGGTGATCGGACGGCAGCAAGATTTGATATTTTTGTTCTTGTGGTAATTCCGAGTGAATTAGCCTGCCAACTACGCTAAAAATGCTTTCTTTGTCTGAGGAGGGTTTTAACGGTATTAGTCGACTTTTTTCGCATATGTTTTCTCTATTTTTTAGAGATTCAATTTCTTTTAAAAACTTGGTAGATTGTGTGATCCGAATTATAAGCCGTGTAGAGTTAGTGATTTAAAGTGCAGTGACAAGACCGCTACGCCGTTTCAATTTCCTTTGTGAATTATTTAAATATCGCAAAACGTATGCGAATATTAATTGAAGAGTTTTGAACGAGCTGCAAATTTTGAACTTGAATGTCATGTATATTAATATCTTTGTATTTAAACATTTATTGAATTTTATTTCACTAGAAAATAATTTTTCAAGTGTTCACATAATCCCAAAATTTTTAAAAATCTATCAGATATTCATTTTAGGTAAATGTTTTTGAAAATATCTAAAAAAGAAGTGTAATTTTTTAAACGATATATTTTGTTATTTTGAATTTGTCGTCTGCTTCGCGTCTCTTTTGCACAGAATCGAGAAAAACATTCTCAATCTTGGCTCAGCCGACAGCATGAAATCTTAGCGGGGAAGTGGGGTCGCACCTACAAGCCGCGTTTAGTTGTGTGAGGATCCACACTGGTCAGTGGTGAGGGCCGAAAACGTTCACGATCTCCGGAAGCATAATTATGCTTTCGCAAAAGTGAGGATTTACAACAAACCTATAACTTTTTGATTTCTATTTTAAAAGTCTAAGCTTAAAATCTTGAATATCTCTTTAAAAAAATACTACACATTTCTTTAAAATGGATCAGTGAATAAAAGGAAATCTTCTTTTTGCTCTACATCATTATTAATAATAGCGTCTTCTATTGTATGCTTAGGTTATGATCATCTTTTTTTGAACGTGTACTACTTTAGCGATATTATAAATAGTCTTTTAAATATATAAAGTCTTATAAATATATAAATATATAAAGCCTGACTTGAAACATTAGTATTATAGAATTATTGTTAATTTCTCATTTCCAAGTTTTTTTTCATTTTATCCGGCTTTCTATATACAGTGAATTCTACATATTTTTTCTATTCACGTTGTTGCATACTGGACATCTTCATTTTAAATTGCAAGCGATGAGATAAGTTTTTGAATTTTATGATTATCTTTATTTTAACTATCCTCCTACATTTTTATCTTTTACAAAAACTTTGAATCAATCTTTTAATTCATGGCACTGAAGAGGGCCCCATATGTGGCCGAAACGTTTGCCTTCCTTTTTTGCGCTTTTTTTTATATATAACATTGATAATTTTAATCGAAAAAAAAATAAAAAGAAACTGACCCTATGCCAAAAAAGTGAGAAATTAACAAAAATTCTGTGAATTTTGGGTCGATATAATAGCAGACATGCTACCAAACACGTCACTTTAAAATTAGTATTATAATTAAACCATTAATGTTATTGTCCAAAAATTTCATCCAAATCTTCTTGGTCCTTCAATGAACAACTTTTTCACTGAAAGGTTTTCATTGTTCTAAGTTCGCTCGATACATGAGATGCTGAAAGATTACAATGTATGAGTTTTGCAATTCTCGAAAATAAATAACAATTTTTTGGTTTATAATAATATTATCATTTTTATTATATACTTATTCTAAAACTACTATACACACAATTGGCTATAGGTTTCATTGTCGTTTCAAAAATCAGCTATGACGCAGCAAATTTGTTGTAATGAATATTAATTATTTCTTTTTAAAGTAGTTCTTACACAAAGTAAGTGACTCTATTGAACAATTTATTCTCACTCCTTTTTAGAAAAGACTAACTTTTTAAGACTGAACAGATATCGAGCTTTCAGTGTTGTTTTCATGTGACCGCGTTTGACCACTTCGACCTCTAAATACGCTACTAACGTAAATAAGACTTTGTTTTAGTATCCTTGTGATTTTCAGCTCGAGTATTTTATAACGAATATTTTTAAAAGTTACTTTTCAGTGCATTTTTTAGTGATTAAAATTATGTTCAATAATAAATGCTTGAAGGCAGCTTCCAAAATGATTTCAGGAACTACAGAAAAAACAGAGGATGTGAAATTTACAGCTTCTTTATGTTATACCAGAAAGTAAGACATTTTCTATGAAGTATTTAAAATACAAGTTATAAAAAGGGTTTCTTCCGTAAATAAAATCATGCAATTTTCTTACGATACAATTCCCCTCCCCTTTATCACATATTTTCAAACGCTTTTCAAAAATTTCATGTCAATAAATTATACTGAAAACTAATTTAATTACATAAAAAATATAGATGTTGTTGATAATGTTTTACGAATATCGATATAATATTGAATTTTCCCTTACGCGAAGTTGAAAAATTCAGCTGGGACAATTATGAACAAGTATTTCGTGAAGTAAAAATTGAAAAGTTTCTTTCTAAAATTTTTGCAACATTAGTGACATGTGATATTTATTATTATAGACTTGTCATCATGTAATCACGGGCATGTAATACTGAGCAAATTAGCAAATTTGATTGATTTTACGTTCCTACATGTTCTTGTCCATAATTGATAATAGGTGCTCCCTTCAGTATCGGAAGTAATTTAAAAAATTACAATCACCAAAAAAACTGACATCATGTCAAATTAATTATTAAAAATGAATTAATAATAATCAAGAAATATTTAATATAAAAATGGATTACTGTAGGTCAATATAACTATGAACATGTGCCGAAACGTGTCTCAAAATAATAGTTCTTTCCAAGGATGGAACTTACTTTGAATAAAAATATTGCTTTGCCCTTTGGTTAAACAGAATATATAATTAGGCATATTGAAGCACAGAAAATCAATGTATGACTATTAATTTAGTAAGAATAAAATTAACTAAAAACGTTTTATATTGTTCGATTAATATTCCTCCAATCATAAAAGATCTTCTAAAATTCACGTGTAGAAAATCGCGGTGAACTATTCGATACAACATTAGATCGTTAAAATGGCGTTGTCAAGACGGACTAATCTAGCACTGAGTTAAAGTGAAACGTTTTTGCATGGTAAAACCATAGTCTGCGTAAGATAATCTAGCACTTGCCTGTGAATCTTTTTTCGCCACGCTGATCTATCAGGATTCTAGGTGCAGGCAGTCCTACAAGGAAAGAAATAGTTCAATAAAGTTTATAGAACTGTTCATGAGTTGGGATTATAGACATTTACGGAACCGCGTTCTAGAAAATTTTAAGAACTTTTCAGAATAAAATGCATAACTTTCAATGATTTTTCCTGAATGTTGCGCATTTTATTCTGAAAAGTTCTGTACATTTTCCAGAACTTTGTTCCGTAAATGCCTGTGTGCGTGCATCTGTGGAAACTGTTTACTGTAAGCTCACAGAACGGTTATTACCTCGGACCAGGCTAACTTTTATCTTACCCTCCAAAAACTTACCCCACCCCTTCTCGCCTGAAACCATTTCTACACTTGGTTTTTCTCTGTTGGTAGTTTCACATTTTACGGAAACAAACCCTTTACCAATATACTTTACCGAATTTTGTATACATATATTATTAAAAGTATATGTCTTTTACATATTGTTTTAAGATTGCGAAGGAGGCAAAGGTTAAATGCGACAACAAGTTTAAAGTATTTTTACGTAATGCATGAAAAAAGAATGCAGACTTTCAAAAATCCACACGAGATTTTCTAGAAAAGAAACAAGAATCCAAAGCATTAAAAAATTCTATTTCGCAATTAAGAGTGATACCCATTACAGGGGATGGAAATTGTTTATTTCGAAGCCTGTCGTATGGCTACTATGGAAGTGAAGAAGAACACAAATCTATCAGGAAGGAGATAGTTCATTATGTAACTGACAATTAGGAAGATTTTGTAGAGCAACTCAGTGCTACTTGTATTGAAGACAGGTATATTTCAGCAGAAGATTATGAAAATAGTTAGCAATGTTCGTAAATCTGTACGAAACAAAAGTTATACTTTATATGTTAACAGAGGATAAGAAGTTTGTAAAAACTGGAACTTTTATTCCACTTGGTAGTGAAGAAATGGAGACGCAAAATTTCTTTAAATTATTATTCTCAGTTAATAAAAGATCCGGCCATTTTGAGGTATTGGAAGATATTAAAGGAAAAAATGCGAAAACAAAAGTTGAAAAGGACGAAAAGAAAGATATAACAGATCGATTTTTGTTAAAATTTACAAATGAAGCGAAAGAGAAGAAGAAAGATTATGCAATTCATGATTTCTGTGAAGGAAATTTCGTAAACAAGGACAGTGAACGAACTTGTTTAAGCGATGATCTGCAAACAAGTGGACCGATCGACATGGAAGAAAAGGGAAGGGAAATCGAAATTGAGGTAAGGAGAGTTCAAAAAATTGATTGGAAGAATACATTTTTTGACACGCGTGATAGAATCAATGGTACCAAAGTTAAAACAATTGGAGAAAAATTGTATGGGCATGCGAATAGGTAAACGAACAAGAGCTCATATATTCCAGAAGGTACAGGAAATTACTTAGAAAGAGATTTAGCTGTTTTTGACTTCTTACCGAAAGCAGAAAAGAATGAAAATATTTCAGGCAAAGAAAATACGGAAATCTCAGAGAAAGAGGAGAATAACATAAGAATAAAAGAAGAAAAGATTGAAGTGACCAAAAGGAACATTTTTTGCAACTGTGAATCAGAAAGAAGAAATTACACTGAGATAGAGTATTAGTCGTGGCTACCCATTTTTTATGTAAAAAAGGGTCACAAGTATGTTTTTTACTCTGTATCATCTAAACACCTTAGTTCTTACAGCTAAATTAACTTAGTAGTAATAATTAAAATTTTTATTAAAACTTACAAAATCCGATTGGTCGGTCCGTTTTGTAGCCGGGACTATTTTCATGCATTCCCACATTGTATTTATCATATAATAGAAGTTACCAATACGTTTTTGTAAAACTTACTAATTGCACTGATAGAAAGGAATGGCTGTTACAACGATATTTATGATTAATTTAACCTTGCCTTATTGCTGGCATAGATACAGCAATATGAGATTTGTATTTTAACCATCCGAATATAACTGAATAAATATGAACGAATCAACCATATTATTGGTTGCTATGGAAAAATGTATTGTCAGCCTTCCCATATTATATTTCTGATTCGACCAGTTTCACTTACAATATTTTGATTTCTGTATTTAACATCCTGCGTTGTTCAGAGAGAGATATTATTTTATAAATACAATTATAAATTCCCAACCTACAACTGAATGGCTAAAACTCCCGAACCATTTCTATCAGTGTGCGTTAATTGCTATTACTATTTGTCCAGTTTAATTATTACAAAAATTATATATTTTTTCGACATAACGGAGAATAGTTGTATCAAAAACTATTCCAATATCTTAATTAGAAACTGATTAATTTTTGTCATCCATACATGATTAAAATAGTAATTCCAACTTTGAAAAAAATGTTAAATTCATCATTCTATCTACTTTATTTCGGTTAAAGTTGATGGAAACTTTCTTAGGTTAGAATTGTTTAGGAGAAAAACTTTTTTAATCATGGTTTTTCAAAATGTAACAAAGGATGATAATTGCTGACATATTTTTCATCACAAACTGCACAACAGTTTACAATTGTACTTTAAAATTACCATGATTTAATTCTTCTCATTTTGATGAAGAACAAAAGCAAAATTTTAAGTAATCAATGGATGTGACAACTTCAAAACGATTCAAAACAATTGATAAACAGGAAAAATCTAATTCTTCCGTACAATTATTTCTTGAAGTTTACTATTATCAAAGATTTATAATTACACGAAATGTTACAAATGAAAATAAAATAATTACTTTTCTCAAACTAAATGAATTTGATCAATTTTACAGAAAAAAACTAGTAGCATACTTAGTTCCATAGACTTTTGAGCATTGGTAAGTTTTACAAAATTTTTGGTAGTGTTTACTAAAAATAAATAGTTGTGACCTTTTAGTAGCACAACTAATAGGATTTCTCTCAATGTATAATAGAAAAGAAGTGGATAGTGACGGGACTGTTAATTTAGATAAATTAGAAAAATTTACATACGAAATTTTTGATTCGAAGGAATCATTTCTAAATGAAAATGGAAATAGTGGAGCAACTTATCGATATGATGTGAAGAAACAAGAACTGTCTGTTTCTGATTTCAGGAAGGAAAACGATATAAACCAAAATGATTGGGGAATAGATGATGTTTTTGAAATAAAAAGTCCTGATCAAGAAAGTGTAGACGAAAATATTTCAGACCAAAACAGTGAAGGAATGTCTTTCACAGATGACATAAAACCATATGGATCATTTTATACCGAAGAAAGCGTCGAAAAAATGGAAGAAAATGACCACGAGAAAAAATGGAGATAGAAACGGAGTGCACAAAGAAAAGACTACATGAAGATGAGAAGGACGAAAGTTCTGAAGAGGAAATTAGTACAGAAATAAAATAACAAAAGGATCTGAAGTTTAAAATTCATATTGATGAATATTGTTCTCCCATTTCAATATGGAAAAATAAGTCTGGAAATCTTGATATAGATTGCATAAGAATCTACTTAAAACATATTATGTTCCACCACGTCGAATGTCCGTGCCTATTGACATTTTTTAATGTCCGTTATAACATTAAAATGGCAAAGACTATTGTAATTTATGGGAAGTGCAAAAGATCTGACATACATCAGCAAAAATTTAAATTTGAAATACTAAATTTAGAATGTGCTAACAAAATTAATAATACCAAGCGATAATGAATTATTGTTAAAACATAACGAAACAGACGAAGATGATTCAACCGGTGAAGGACAACAGAAAAAAAACGGTCGAACACAAAAATATGCTCAAATACGAGGTAAGAATCGGGAAAATATCAAAGCAATTTTGAAACATCGTTCTGCAAGGGACTATCGATTTGAAATTATAAAAAGCTTAGACAAAGAAATGTTTTCTAACGGCCACAAACAAAATCTATGTCTCTTAATACACTGTATAAAATAAACGCCGAAGCAAATGATGAATTACGTCTCAAATTACAGAGCAAAGACATTGAAGATCTTATTCAATTTTGGGTTACCGAAAGTGCGTTAGAAGATCCCTATCTCAGAGTAGTAACCTTTCCGCTGCGGGCAATCATGTTTACAAAGGAGCAATTGCAAATAATAGAGGAGGAAGATCTAAGAATTTTATTTATGGATGCAACATCATCAATAATTCGAAAACCTCAATCACTGAGGTGTAAAAAAATATTCTATTATTGTCAAGTATTTCGATTAAACGGAAAAATTATTCCTGCAGCGGAAATGCTTACGACTGAACATAACACAAAATCAATCAGCTACACGGAGAAAAATAGTTGAAGTAATTTTACTCAACTCTGTCGATTAAACTTGAGACATAAGGACATTTGAACATTTATTAAATCCTAGTCGGGTGAGACATAAAATTTGGAACTTTCTTATATATAATAGTGACTCCAAGGGTTATTCAGAGCTTGTGGACCAGTGTTGTGACTGGAGTTCTTGAGCCTCACTCAAGTAAAAATAAATCAACTTTTTTCATAAATTATTCATAAAATATTTTTAAAAATTTATATAATTAATCAATTATTATAATTATTATTTTTTATTTATATATATAATATAATTATTAAATTATATTTAGTATACATTTTGATTATAACTACGTATGAAGTTTAATGAAACGAAATTTTCAAATGTATATTAAAAAATTGCATTATTATTAAAAAGTATCTTGTATAAAAACAAGGTTCTTTTATTTTCTGTGTTGTATATTTTCAAAATATGGATTTTACAATTGCGAATTCAGAATTATTATTGTGCTTAAGAAATATATGTGAAATCAAAATCCTGTGTAGATTTTTTAAATTTTATGTAATACACTTATTAAGACTTTTGTTGTTTCAATTTTCATGAAATCAATTTAATTTAAAAAACTTAAGTGAAAAAGAAAGAAGTAATTATATAGTATATTATGTGCCTAAGCACACAATGAGGGTAATTGGGTGACGAGCGACAATGCTCGCAGGAGATCGAAGCCAAGGCGTAGTCGAGACGTAGCTGAGGCAAAGCCGAGACGAATCCGAGGCACGATCAGTCCTGCGAGCATTGTCGCGAGTTTCGTAATTTCCCAAATTGTGTGCATTGGCACGTATTCTATTTTATGTGACTTCGGTGCGTATACGAGTTTTTACGCTACAGTTGAGAGTAGCGTAATGTTGTGTATTAGGATACAGAGGAATCTAATGTAAAATTGAACTACGCATGCGCGTATTACGACACAGCGGAGCGTAATCTTCTTCTTATTCTTCTTCTCCTTCGTACAGCGTTGGCACCGTACTGACAAAGCATTGTACATTTGAACTGCGCATGCGTCTATTACAATACTCTACTACTACACAAATTCGAGAAATTCAAAATGGCCGGAAGTATTCGGGAAATGTCAAGTGAGATGAGCGATAATCACGGCAATTTCGACCTTCTCAGATTGTATTCGAGTGTACGCATAAAAAACTCGTATATGCGCCGAAGTCACATAAAATAGAATATGTGCCAATGCACACAATTCGGGTAATTACGAGACTCGCTTAAAATGCTCACAGCACTGATCGCGCCTCGGCTTTGATCTCCTGCGAGGATTGTCGATCGTCGCGTAATAACCCTCATTATGCACCTAGGCACATAATATACTATTACAGCATAAAAAGTCAATAACTTTTTGATTGACGGCGACTGGCACAACACAAAAAGGTTGCGGCGCTAGTCTTGGTGATTGTGTCGGAGGACTGGCACATTGGCATGTTACGTGATCCAGTGTCCGGATTGTTTATTTATTAACATAAGAATAATAAAATCTTCAAAAAAATAAATACATTGTATGCGAAATTCATTTTTACAAAGTATACATGCATTACTTCTTTCATGTCGTAAAAATTTAAGTGCATATTTCCTTATGAAATTCAATCTGTTTCTAACGAAAACGGTAAGCGCATAATATTTTCTGAGAAATAATTGACATCGACTTACACAATATTGATTTTTTTTAATCTATTGCTCAAGAAAACAAAATGTTTCGTGTCACCTTTACTTCTTAACTACAGCTTACTTAAAAAAAAAATTTCAGTAAAATTTATTAATTATTCATTTAACAAAAGTCAGAAACGATTGACTTTGTCCGGACTCTGGCACATGTCCGAGGACTAGTACATTTACCTTACGAAAGAAACGTTAAGATGGAGAATTATTTGCGTAAATGAGGTCTACAAATTCTCAGTAGGACATTTTTCGACAGATTGGTGATCAGTGAAATTCCCGAGTTTACAGTCCTTCCTTCATATCTTTTTTGGTCTTACAACTTTTTGACATGATGTCTTATATTGCTAGCTAGATAAAAGTTTGTAGACAATAAAATTATCATATCGATCATATGTTCTGGTATCATCCACGTGATTTTTTAAATTCCACAAACAAAAATATTTGCGTAAAAATTACTTTTGCATTTATAAGAATCCAAAACTTGAAAGAACTTTCAAAATTTTTGCATTTCAGAACTCTAAATTTTTTTCGAAATGTTTGGAAATATTCAAAAGTTTTGGGAATTTATACGATTGGATTTACCCCCTCTTCTCTACCATTTTATATTGAAAAAAACCTAATTTTTTATGCATAATTTCCGGAAATTTTTGAATGATATTACTTGTGTAAGTTTTTCTTCAATTATATTAAAAATATTTCCGCAAATTGAGGGCTTGGAAAGCAGAATTGACGGAGCGCTTGGCCTGTAGGGAAGAGAGGGGATAACGCGTAGTGAACAAGGCGACGAATTAATTTACAACGCAATAATTAACTCGTCATTTCCCAGTAAATAAGTATCGAATTAAGTTGATTTTTGCGTAGAAATATTCTCCAAGCTTGAGTGCTTCTAACGAATATATTCATGTGGTTGAAATGTTTATTTCATGATGAACGATCAATACACTTTAAGTTGAAAAAATTCAATCTTAATTCAAAAATTGATCAAAATAACTGACTTTAACTTATTATCATCATTACTATTATTAATAAAAACTAGATATATATGAAAAGGTATAAAGAATAAGTTAAAGTCAGTTATTTTGATCAATTTTTGAATGAAGATTTAATTTTTTCAACTTAAAGTGTATTTATCGTTCATCATTAAATAAACATTTCAACCACATGAATATATTCGTTAGAAGCGCTCAAGCCTGGAGAATATTTCTACGCAAAACTCAACTTGATTCGATACTTATTTACTGGGAAATGACGAGTTAATTATTGCGTTGTAAATTAATTCGTCGCCTTGTTCACTACGCGTTATCCCCTCTCTTCCCTACAGGCCAAGCGCTCCGTCAATTCTGCTTTCCAAGCCCTCAATTATACTTAAAAAATGGCTTTTTTTGTAATATAATGGAGTTGATGCGTACGAGAAAGCTTCTCGTATCACGTTCATTAAATTAATAATGGACGCCTGGTTTAAAATGAATTGATACAATGTAAGGTTGATACATATATTTGAAACATGTCAAAATACAAAACTTAGTGGTAAACGCGAGACATGGTTAGTGTTGAATCTTCGAAACAAGAATGATCGCTGAGAACTCCCTTAGTTCCTTCAAAAACAGAAAAGGAAAAACTACAGATTGCAATTCGAAAGAAGGGGTGCCTTCTCAAATTATATTGGTTATTAGAGAGCCAATTAAAAAGGGCAGAAATATCTCCAGGTTTGTTGAGTACTTCTATAAGGCTTCCAGGTATACTATAAAGTCGGGAAAATCCTTAAACTTATTACAAAGATTCGTCTGAAATAGAATGTCGCTTACAAACCGTTTCCTCTTGAACTTAATTGCCTTGGTTTATGATTACTTATAGAAACGTGACAATTTTCGTACTTTCAAGTAGGTATCTGAATGATGCCTTGTATCTTCTTAAAAAGGTTGAAAGCTATTTACAATCTTGTCCTGACTAGAGTTTCAGTTATAGTTAAAAAGGGTGTCTTTCCCTTTATTTCGGATATATGAATACAATACAAAAATATAAGAGAGTCGCAGAACAATATAAGACTCAGTAACAACGCATTAAAATACTACATCAACCGTAATATTCATAAATTACTAAGTTCAATCACTCATTCCTTAACAAATGGTAAAGCGGAAGGGATGAATTCCATTCACGATTTGAGAGCCATGGATGGTAGTGATTTGTGTACGTAGTTTAATTATGCACTTATAGTTCCAAACGTTCATTGAACAATGGAAATTTTTTTTTCAAAAAGCAAGTGAATAGTTTTTGCTTTAGTAAATTAGAAAGTAGCGTATATTTTATGACAGATTGTATATTTGTAGGACCATAAATATAAACATAATCATTAATTTTCTTTTGAAAGAAAAAAAATTGTCATCGTTCAATGAACATTCAGAACTGTAAGTACATGTTTAATTGACATACCTCAGTCTGCAAGTCGTAGTAAATTATTTCTTTTTTCCTGCATTTTCCCACATTCAGACACAAGACAATGGCATCGTGCAATTTTGCGTCCGATATCCTCCCCATGCGAAGTCGGATTGTCTTTTTCTTGGTTGTGTAGAAAAAGAATTCTTGAAGCGACAATTGATTAGATGATGTAAAAGAAAGTGCAAAAATATCACATAGTGGCGGATGGTATTGCTAAAAGCCCGCAACTGTTTTGCTTATTCCCTGCAGAGTCACGTGGACGTTTTCGGCTTCCACCACCGGCCCTCTGTGGATCCTTACACAACCAAACGCGGCACGTCGGTGTGACCTAACTTCGCCTCTTAATTTTCAAGCTTTTGGCTGTTGAGCCTAGATCGTAAATTATGATATCCTCGACTCCGTACAAAAGAGGCGCGGAGCAGACGAAAAATTCAAAATGACAAAATACATAGTTTAAGGTATTAGCTTTTTTTCAGATAATTTGATATACATTTACCTGAAATGAATATCTAAAAGATTTTTTTGAATTTTAAGATGATTTAAACACTTGTGAAATAATTTTTTAGTAAAATTTATAGTTCAGTAAGTGTTTAAAGTCTCAAAACAAAATATCAATTCATATATTTTTTAGCCTTGTAAATAAATATACATCGTATTGTACTTTTACGATTGACGTCAAGATTCTAATATATTTTCATGTAATTACAAAAAATTTTCTATCAAAATTTATTGATATTTAACTTACCTACACTTTAGTAGCACTTTAGTAACACTTTACTTTTGCCAAATTATGTATCGAGTTTTCAAAACTGATCTCGGTGCACAATACGTCATTGGTTGCAGAGCATAGTTTATCCAACAGTGCCTACGTGACAAGGTTAAGCATCGTAAAAACATAAAGATTTGGAAAACTCGATACATAATTTGGTAAATTTAGTAAAGTAATAGCACAATACAATTATTTCGTGCAGTTTAGGTTCATTAAACGTTGACCAGTACCAGGTTCTTTTCCTCTTTCTTCTTTTACAAAACTTGTTTAAAACATCAACATCATGTATTTTTTTACTTATAGATATAATAAAATGAAAAAAAAAACTCGAGGAAATTGTCGCCAGAATTCTTGGCAGCATGAATGAACAAATCTTACAGGAGGTGAAGAACCAAATTAGTGACGGTAAGAAACTACGAATATTTTTTTTAAAGATAAATTAAAACTTTTAGCTGAGGTTAGGTTTATTTTTATTATTTTGATAGAATAAGTGTTTATGAAGTTTGTAAGTTGAACTCGGGACATGAAAATATTGTCATCAACCTAAAGTTTTTTACTTCGAAGAAAGAAGTTAATTGAAATAAAAGTATTTTGAAATTAGTTCCATTTAGTAGTTTTTGTTCTGGTCGTTGAAAAACTTTCAACTTGATAACTTCTACTGCTGTATATTTAAATGCAGCATGCTTCAAAAATCATTTAAAAGAGAAATTTAATTTCCCTTTCTTTCTTAACAGTTAGTGATGAAGAGCCAGCATGGTCGAACTCAAGAAAAACGTCTGTATCAGTACCATCTTCAGAGAATAGACGTATTTTGCCGAAAATGATGTACAAGAGCGGGAAAAAGACTTCAGGTGCAAGAAATTTTACTTCTGATGAACTTGGAAAATACATAGACAAACTTTGTATATGAATTTTGACAAAGTATTTTTCTATTTTAAGGACAAACGTATCACCCTGAAAATGTTGGCCAGTGAAAATGTAGAAGAATGATATGAAACTTTAGTATGGATGATAATAAAATCAAGTATAAACTATGCTAAGGTTTCATATCATTTTTCCAAAGTTTATTAACTTCACCGAGAAAAATTCTCAAAGCGATTTGTTTGTCCAATACTTTAATAAAAATGCATATACAATACCGTCGGATAGTATCACACTACTAACAGCGCGAGCTATCGAAAAAGAAAGGCTTCACTTTGAAAGGTGCTAGTGCCGTCCAGAATGAAGATGCAATCAAATTAAAGGAGCGATTAGAGATGTTTTTAAGTTCTGCATACAATGAGCACAAATTGAATCAATTTGGATAAATGCTCCTTGATCTATGATGTAAAAAAAGCAAAAATTAAATTCCGATATTTCTAGAATTTTGTACCTTAATTTCAATTGTTGGCTATGGTTGGGACAATTATCTAAAAATATGTCCATCTAAACAAAAATATTATCACAAATAGTTGCTTCAATTAAAGTCACGAAATATTAAAAAATCTGAACAGGTTCCTGAAAAATTAATTTTTTTTTATAGCGTACAGAATTTAAGAGGTGTCTCTTGATCACGTGGTTTGATGGTTTCGACCGATGCTTTGTCTCGTGATGCAGGTTTGTAGTGGCACACGGAAAACGAACTCGGCAGTTTGCTCGCTCCCGACTGTGGCGTCACACTCCCAGAGTGTGCGTACATCTAACTGCCAGACTTTGGCATCTAACTGCCAGACTTTGGCGATCGCGCGCCCAAAGCTAGCGGCAGAAATTCTTCCAAACTGAAACAAGCTTGTTTCAGGCTTGTTTCAGTTTGGAAGAATTTCTGCCGCTAGCTTTGGGCGCGCGATCGCCAAAGTCTGGCAGTTAGATGTACGCACACTCTGGGAGTGTGACGCCACAGTCGGGAGCGAGCAAACTGCCGAGTTCGTTCTCCGTGCAGCTAGCTAACGAATGCTTCCGCAGGTCACGGTTTTTTTTAACGAACATTTTATTTTAACTGTGTGCACTAGATAAATTCAAATTTGTTGCATGATTTATCACGGTAATTCAAATATAATTTTAAATAATTTGATTCATTGGATGAACAAATGGAAAACAATTAAGTCGGTATTGTATACAAATTATTCGCATTCTCATCAACATTAAATTCGTATTTAACATATTTTTTTCTAACGTGATTATTAATTACACTTTTCTATTTTTGGCAATTTCTATTAAATTATTAAATTAAAGATAATAATTACAAATGTTACATTACGAACAATAGTATATTACGTGCCTGGGCGCACAATGAGGGTTATTGCGTAACGAGCGACAATGCTCGCAGGAGATCGGAGCCAAGGCGTAGTCGAGGTGTAGCCGATGCATAGTCGAGCCGTAGCTGAGGCAAAGCCGAGACGAAGCCGAGACAAAGCCGAGACGAAGCTGAAGCGCGATCAGTCCTGCGAGCATTGTCGCGAGTCTCGTAATTTCCCGAATTGTGTGCATTGGCACGTATTCTATTTTATGTGACTCCGGTGCGTATACGAGTTTTTATGCGTACACTTGAATCTAATCTAGTATTGTAGTTGTTAGCGGCGCTAGTCATTACACTTGATATGTCACGACTAGTCCCAGCCATTTTGATTTTATCGATCTTCTGTAGTAGTAATGGATTTTAGTAGACGCATGCGCAGTTGAAATGTACAAGGCTTTGCCAGTAAGATGCTAACGCTGTACGAAGAAGAAGAGTAAGAAGAAGGATTGAGCTTCGTTTCATGGCTATGGGCCCATGCGCAGTTCAATTTTTACATTTCATTCCTTTGTAGCGCAATGTACTACATTGCGCTACTGTTAACTGTAGCGAAAAAACGAGTTTGCGCGCTGGTGGCACATAAATTAATATAAACACAAATTTAATATTGATGAGTGAATACAAATAATTTATATGCAAGTGAAGCCTACTTTTTGATCTACATATGTAGGGACTATACAATCGTAAAAGGTTCCTTTATTTTCAGAAAGGAGAATGAAAATAGTTCAGCTGGATGAGGAAATAAATGACACACAGGCCGAAATTAATGCCATATTTAATCGAGTTACTAGTCTCAATTCCGAGTTAGATCAGCTTAGAGCGGAACTCAACTTGGTTGTGGCCGAGAAAAAGAGGCTTGGGCGAAGAAGCAAGAATGCAGCGCCCAATTATTTAGACATAAAAAAAGAGTGAGAGCTCAAAAAAATATTTTGTATATGTTGACCATAAAAATATACAGTTTCTCATTTCAATAAACATCAATTGGGTCTTTATTACACCTGAATTTGTAAAATACAGTGACTAAGGGCAAATCATACTAGAGAAATGCCTCAATTTCATGTCAGCAACTCAGATCAATTTCACCATGCGCGACAAAACAGCTTTAGTTGTTTCAAAATTCACATTTTTGAAAATTACATGTTTAAACGAATTTTGAAATTGAAAAACTGTATTTATTTTCAAACAGATGCGTCTGAGAGAAAATTATTAAGGGAGAGGTTTATTGTGC
Source organism: Diplolepis rosae (assembly GCA_030998225.1). Classification (NCBI taxonomy): domain Eukaryota; kingdom Metazoa; phylum Arthropoda; class Insecta; order Hymenoptera; family Diplolepididae; genus Diplolepis; species Diplolepis rosae. The sequence continues at coordinate 6,425,597 of JAPYXD010000710.1, forward strand.
TCGCCTAGCACAACTTAGCACAACTTCGAATATATCTGAGCAACAGATATATTCTTAAATTTATTGTCTTGATCCCTCGAGCGGCAAAGAGATCAAGTCAGTGGGAACTTGCCTGGTCCAAAAAGTTAAAACTTACCTAGAGTTCTTAAATTCTCGAGAATTTAATTTGGTGGAATGTAACCGAGAATATTACAGTATTTAAAGAATATAAGAGAATATAAAGAGAATTTCGAGAATTTATGTTTTAAATATCAATTTATGTGTACTTATCAATTTTGAAAATATGTTTGTTATTAAATAAGAGGCATTTGATTGTGTACATGTGTTTGAAATGAAAAAGAACCTTGAAATTGTATTACTTTCAAGATATTAAAACTTTTCATCGCTGAAATTTTAGGTTATGTTCACTTTGAATTTAATACTAAAGATATTAAATTAACATTATCTCCATAATTATAAAAATTTTAATGAATTATATTAATTTCTTCAGTAAATTAAGCGTCTTATTTGCATGAAATTCTTTAAAAAAATTTTATTAGAACAAAATAGAACATTATTATATTTTAATTATGTAAGACACATTACTTTAATGAGCTTGAGAATCTTAGTAACCATTTTCAGCCTTTTGTTTTCATTTTCCTCAATACTGTTCAACTTTTTAGACCTAGCATATAAAATATAGAGTAATATAGCTTAAGCTACATTTAAAAAAAAATATTTGACATTTGACCTTCATAAACGCTTAAATCGTAGTATAAAAACTTTTGAGAATGCAACTTTAGTAAAAAAATATTGATATCACTTATACCTATTCTCTACCTATTCCTAAGTATGTACCCATCGTTGTCGAAAAATATGAGGCTAACATACTATCATTAAGGTAGTTGTTGTGCCAAGAAATAGGTCTCTGAAGAAAAAAGTTCTTTTATGATTTTGAGACTTGAAATGATATCATTAGTCGTTTCATATGAAACAGAAAAAATTATTTCTTATGGAGAAAATTTAAAAATCACTAAAAATAATACTTTTAACATTATTTGTTGTAATATAGAATCTTTCCCTACTAAACCTTCTTATCAATTTTTTGAAAATAATTGAATTTTCATAAATCATAGCCTATTTTACCAGGGAAAATATTCTCTATCACCCTACTGTTTCCCAGTGTGAAAATAAGTGGAAAATGTTCAAATATAGCTATTTTGAAAAAAAAATTCTTTTTGAAAAATTGCTTCAACGCTTTTAATAACAGAAAACTGTACTTTTAAAATTGGAAACAGTAGAGTTATAGAGAATCTTTTCCCCAAAAGAATAAGCCATGATTCATGGAAATCCAATAATTTTTTTCTTGCACAGTGCACTAGGTTAAAGTTTGAATAAAAAAATTGGAAAAATTCCAATATTGCTCTTGCTAAGAAAAACATTTTTATAAGGTATATAAAACATATAATCATGAATTTTCTATAGTACTCCCTTCAAACATATATTTATATGATTTTTATTATGATTTCCCTGCAGATGGAATATTTTCGAATTTTTTCTTTCTTTTTGTTACAATTTTAACTCTTTGCACAATGCAAGAAAAAAATTAGAAATTTATGACAATTTACTGCGATTTGGAAGAATCTTAGCTTTAAAATAAGCCCAAGAACATTAATAAGTGTAATTATTTTGAAAGTTTTTAAAAATTTAAGAAAAAATTGAAATCTAGACTTTTTTTGCAATACCTTCTTCAAAATTTAACAAAACAACTTCATTCTGGACTCATTTTATAGAGAATTTTGATGGCATTCAATTCATAATGAGAGCAAATTTCGTCACTCACAAAATTAAAATTAATATAATTTAAGTAATCGTCAAAAAACACGTGGTTCCCCAATTTTGACTGGTAGTGTATTCTAATTAAATAAACTAATGTTTCCATTGCATTTGATATCCTTCGCTTCGTCTCATTCAGTCTCATTAGGATCAACTTTTCGTGGTAAGTACTTGTAGAACCGGCAACCACCGGCAACAGGCAAACGACGAGTTGTGATTATGATATTTATTAAATTTCGACAGATGCTTATCATATACATTCAGAATATGTTTGAATTATTGAACTATAATTTTATACGTAATAAATAATTGATTCTGATTGTTTAAAACATTTAAAAAGTCAAAATGAGAAAATTCTCATAAATTCTAAGAGAATTTATCTGCCGGTTATATTCTCGGTAATATTCTCATTCTCGTTACCGTTCTCAATGTAATATAAACGACTCAGAACTCTAAACTTACCTCTATTATCTTCGTATTTGTATGTTACATAAACACAAAATGGACCTTTTAATAAACACAGATATATATTATATCAATTTACTAGATACGCTATGATAATATTATATTCCATTCCTTTCTGCGTCCCCAGATTCTAGCATTATTTTAGAAAGACATGTGACCTCGAGACATCTCGGGATATCACACAGGGATTATAGAAGTTTTCTTAATTTTGTAAATAATATCAAATAGCCGATTTTAGGTGATTTATGTATAGGGGTAGGTTACCCAATTTTTTCCTACTTTTTTAAAGTACACAATTCTGTTCGTATTCAGATTACGTGTTTTTGCAGGCGATACATTTTTTTTTTTAATTGCGTCAAGTGTATCAAATAGCCGATTTTAGGTGATTTTCGTATAAGGGTAGTTTTTTGGTCAGGAAATAAAAAAACTTGGTATATTTTGCACTAGATCGCATATCCTGTGCGCTCTGAACATGAATATCACAAAAAATTTTATTTTTGAATAAGTTTTTTTTTTCGTTCATTTGAACGTTCAAAACTGTAAGTACATCCTACACGTCACATATACGCACAGCATCTACTCCAAAGCGCGTACGCACACACAAGTACATACTCAATTGCACCCGCGTGGGGATTACGTGTTCTTTGCCCATGGTCTATCGGCTACATATGACAAAGCCACGAGACAGTATATGTTAAAGGAATGATAAGAAAGAGTGAGATGGAAAGAAAGAAAGAAAGAGATTGAATTAGTAAGTGAGAAATGATAAAATCCAGATTAGGAGTTGGTATCGCTGCTTTTGCTCTCTGGCTCTCGTCAAGATAAGTAGCTTTAATTGCGCTTTCTGTAACTTAGTATTGTCGTAACCTGTTAAGATTAAGTCTTTTTGGGAATTTGACAAATGTTAATCCTGTTTAATTTAATAATAATATTTGTATTTTCATTGATTAAAATTTCTGATTTTTATCAATTGTCATTGAATTTATTTATCCGAGCTTATGATTTGAACAAGTACAAAATTTATAAAGTAACAATATGTAAATCTCGAAAATAATATAAATAACACCAAAATAATCATTTTTAAGCTTTTATTTTAAAAAATCAATGAAAAGCGATAATTCCGACGTGATCATCACTTAGAAAAAGCATACCAAAAAATGCCAAGAAGATGCCAATAACATGCCATAGTTGGCATATTCCAAAAAGATAAATCTCTCAAATTCATCTACGACTTAGCACAACTGAAGGACAACGATTTAAAAGGCATCTAATTTTTTGACATGTCCAGTCCTAGAAGGCGTCCTGGAAATAAATTCTCAAAGACAACCTATCATCAACATTACGAATTGTAATTTCTATTTCCAGCAAAAAGAAGAATAATGTCCAAATGAAAAAAGTGCCCCACAAACATTATTTTCGAATCTTATATGTATAAAGTTTATTCATTTCTATACAAGAATTATTTTGATTTATCATTAAATACATACATAATTATGTTCATTGCTTTAAAAAAACAAAATATGTGACAGAATAGTTCACATTTGTATTTTCTAGAAAAATACGTTCATTATATTCACGTTTAAAAACGTATTACCTGGAGCGCATGTAATAAATAAGTAATGAATAGTTCTAAATAAGTTTCATTCTTATGTTTTAATATTCTATGTTCACATATTGTAATAAAAATTATACAAATATTTGAGTGAATATATAATAAACCACAGCTTCTTTATTTGATTGTATACTTGTTTGAATCTTAAATAATGACATTTATTATTCTTATTTCAACTTTTCGATCAATTTTTATCTTATACTCAAATTTTTAAGAAAGGGCATAGCCGGGTTTCCATGTGAAATCGGCCTTAAAACCAAATTAAATTTCGCATCTACCATACAGAAGAGGTTGGGCAAGAGTGCCAAATGGTGCCAAATTTTCAGATCATTATCTGCCATTTTAAATTAGTAATGGCGGATTTTAACATTTTCGTTTTTTTCTTTTTTTAGCTAAACTAATCATAGGAAAATTTTGAAAAAAATCAGGGTTGCTTATTCCAATAGAAGACAAATTTGTAAATTTTTGCAGATTTTTTCATGTATAATTCGCGATGCAAAAAATTGCAAAAATTTTTGCACGCAATTTTGTTCATGTTTCAATTGCGCGACCACTCTTTTGAATTATTCTATTCATTAATTACCTATCGATGATTAACCCTCCGTCCGACACCTATCCCAATACCCTTTGGACCGACACATGGTGCCTGGCTGGACCCCTATACATTTACATGCATTTGTATGCAAGTATGACACCTTCACACTCATTTTTGTCAGAAGCAGGTAAACATTTTTCATCTCTTACCCAAAGATATTATAAACCTAGATGCGGCCAATTATAGTTTGGTAGACTTAAATGTAGACGTCGCTTTCGGCGTGTTTTTCCCGGTCCCCTCTTGCCTCTCACCGCACCGTATGATCCAATCAAATTAGTTCCTCGAAAGCATTATAGAGGCGCTAAATGTATCTCCCTCCAATCCCCTCCACCCGCTGAGATACCCATAAACAGAAAGCGCGCTTTAAAAATTTAAATTTAAATTATATATATTGAAGAAAATTAAAAATTGGTAAACAAAGCAAGGAAAAGCGACGTGTAAAGTGTTTCAATGTTACTTTATGAGTATTTTATTTTGCTTTATAGTATCATTTTGATATTGAAATAGGTTACAGTGAACATGCATTGCTAAATTAACTTTCTGTCAGTGGAAGATAAGTACATGAATAAAAAACCAATATTTAATTATTATAATTTGAACATGTATGCAATAGAAAGAGAATTAGTTTCTTATTTTTAAAAAGTTTAATTTTTAATTTTCGTATTTTTAATTCTTTTTTTTACATTCTCAGCATGGATGAGAAGGTACTTATTGGTTTTATATGAAAAAAGACATTCGAAATTTTCATCAAATCATTACGTTTTGAGACCCCCTGAGTCAGAAAAAACGGTTTTTACGAAAGTGTCTGTCTGTCTGTAGTAGGCCGTGTGCGGCATAACTCTCGATAGAATTATCAGATTGAATTGAGCTTTGGTACACTTTATCGGAGCCGAAAAAGTAAGGACAAGTTCGTTAACCAGCCACATCCAATCAAAATTGAGGGATTGAGCACTACTTTTGTGTTTCTGAAAATAACTTTTTGAAAAAATCAAAAATTTCAATACTGGTTTTTGATAGTGCTCATAAATCTCTACAAATTATCCTGATAACATTTTTTGATTAAATCAAAATTAGAAATGTTACAGCATATTGAAATTAAAAAAAAGTCAATATCAAAATTCCATTTGCCAGTTAAATTATACGAGATACGAAAAAACGTTATAATACAATATTATTTACTACATAAAGACCTTCAAATTTAAATTGTAACATTTTTCCATAAGATGCATATTTTTCTTTTTAATTTAAAAAAAATACTATTGAAAATCCAAAATTCAATTTTTTAACAATAATATGTGAAATACGAAAAAAACGTAGGAATACAAAATTGTTCGTTTCAAAAAGATCTACAAATTTTGTCTTATACAGTTTCTAATAAAACATATATTTTTCGGTTCAATTCCAAAAAATACGATTAAAATTCGAAAATCCCATTTTTTAGACAAAATATGTGAGATACAAAAAAAACGTTTAGATGGAAAATTGTTTGCCTGAATGAAGTCTACAAATTCTCATTAAGACATTTCGGGACGGGATGTATATTTTATGTTTTAATTTTTAATATTAAAAAAATTCGATTTTTTTCACCAAAATATGTGAGATACGAAATAAGCGTTGTTCTGCAAAATCGTTTCCTTAAATAAAGTCTACGATTGATTTTTCTTTTTGAGAGATTTGGAAGAAAATAAATTATTTTAATCATGTAATTTATTAAAAAGTTACCGAAATGTATACATAAAATCGAGCGCGAAGCGCGAGCGCCATGATGAGAATGTGTTCCTTAAGGTTGATAGAGCCTTAAGTAAATTGAATTTCCTATTTCACTTAAATTCAAAAAGAAATTGAGTGGCTTTGAGAAAATGTGTAATTCACATCATCTGTAATATTATTATAAAATTGGTTTGAGCTTTAGTATCAAATTATAATAAATAAACTTGAATGTATGTGAAGAGCACAAGAACGGAGCGCGAAGCACGACGATCAAATCGCGCGCCCTAGGCGCGCTCAAACTTGCGAGCGAAGCGAGCTGCGCGCAAAGCGCGCGATGAGAATGTGCCCGCGAAGCGGGCAGATTTTTTTCATTATGAACAACTTCTAGTTTCCAGGATTTTTATTCTTTTCAAATATTATTCAAATTAATAAATACAATTTTAAAAATAAAATTTTAAATTAATTAGTTAATTGCAAATTTAGACTTAAGAGCATGTGATACTTTGCCATAAGAGCAATTTAGTTTACACAGTTGTTCTTCCACAATTTTTAATTTTTCAACAAAATAATAGTGCACAGACGTCAGTGTTAATTTTCTTTACGTCTCGGCACTATTATTTTTTTGATAAATTCAAAATTGTGGAAAAACAACCGTGTAAACTAAATTGCTTTTAAGGTAAAGTATCACATACCCTTAAATCAATATCTTACCAGTTCAAATGTTGAAGTCTTCTCCTTTTTTTAAGCTCAATGTTTACAGAAATTTTTTTTGAAAATTTAAAGAATAAAGTTGTCCGAAGCTCAATAATTTGTAATTTCTAAAATATTTGTTTGACTCACACTAGTCAGAATGTTTTAAAATCTTATTGTAATTTATGGCTAGTTCTTGTATTTTCTTATTTAAAAAGTGATAATTCCACACTTTTCTGAAAAAAAAATAGATCAATGTTTTTCAAAAAAACTCAAATGAATTGATTTATAAACATTTATAATAAGATGTATAAATTAAGAATTTTTTTAAAGAAAACTTTTAGTCAATATTTTGTGAAAAGAATAAATATTCGTATTTGTTATTCTTTTTGTAATCTAAAAGTATTACTTTTGGTTTTTGTTCAAAATATTTCTAAAAAATTTTTCAATTGCCGCGGAAAATGTTCAAGGAGAAAAACAAAAGACGATCGTCAGTAGCAGATGACAGAATGCACTAGATTTATTGCGAAGTATTATTGTCATATGAAGCTATTTTTATTGGAATTATTCACTGAAAAGTTCTAATTTACAATGAAATCCGTCGATCGGTGTCATTATAAAGGGTGTTCGAAGGTGAGAGGCGGTGAAGGTGTAATTCTTTATACTTTTCCCAATAAGAGCAATCCAAACTTTGATGATTGGTGTGACAATGCAGGTAAGATATTATCTATTCTTATTATATTATAACCTCTTATTCTTTAAATAATTAATAACTTAAATTATTTTTTCTAGATTAATTAATTATTTTAATTAATTATTTTAAATTATTTTAGAAACACCGGAAATATATTTTAGGAATTTATTTAAGTTTTTCATTTTCCAGAAAAACTTACACAATTCCTTCAAGTGGCATTTGATATCAAATGAAATATTGTAAGATTAAACGACTTCGTGTTTCATTAAAATAACTATAGGAATTTTTACAGTGTTAAACATACTTTTAATTTTAAATTGCTTAATGTTACAAGTGTTTAAATTTAAAGATTTGACTTTGACAATCTTAATTCTGAAACTTGTACAATTTTGAAGCCTATAGATTTTTAATTCCTTAAGACCGAAACGACAAAAATTTGAAAATTTATAATTTCAAATTCTCATTTGAAGCCTGTCACTTTTAATCACTTTTTTTAAGATCCACTTTTAGTCTCCTTTTCTAAGTATAGTTCGAATGGCAAACATTTAAACTTCAGTATATACTTTTAGAATGAAATGGGCCAAATTATTTGTTTTCAAATTTTTCAAATTGTATCATTTAAAAATAAAAACTTTTCTAATTAAATAAAATTATAAGTAGTATCAAATCTATAGAGTTTGAAAACGATCACTGAATTAAACCCTTGTGAATGTAAAAATTTTTTTTTCAAATTGAAAGTATTAATAATTTCAATTACTATAATTCAAAATTTTGGCCGACTTCATAATTTCAAACTCAAAAAAATCAAACTGAAAATCATATTGGCAAAATTTTGTCCGAGGCAGAATAAGGTTTCGAAGATTTGCGTAAGTGACTAATCAGGAGCGAGAATTTGCACTTGGGTATATCTTATACCTAAGTGCAAGGGACGAGTAGGTGTTACGTGCAAATTCTCGCTCCTAATTAGTCACTTACGCAAATCTTTGAAACCTTATTCTGCCCAAAGTAAGGCCCGGGCAAAATTTTGTCAATATGATTTTCGGTTTGGTTTTTTGTCCTCTATCACGTACTAAAAGGGGAGTCATAGGTGGTGGGACACGGTGTATAAATGTATTACTTTATTTCAATTCTTTCAGGAATTGAAGAGAAGAATCGAACGACTAAGTTGAGGATCTGTGGAGACCACTTTCGAAGTTCAGACTTTTCAACACCTGCATGTGACGAGCTTATTCGTGGAAAAGTTCCCATTCCCTTTGACCAAGTAGATGACGCCCAAATGCCGGACTTTGATCAACAGAAGGCAGTGCGGACATATAAGGTAAGTGATTTTAATCTTCTACCATCTCCCTCACACGTATCTAGAGAAGAAGAAAATGAAGATAGCACGTTCGAAGAGAAAAATGTAGCCCAAGATCCTGCAGTTTCTGTCAATGACAGAATACTATATTTGGAAGCAGAGAATGAAAGACTCCATAATATGATGCAAAAGATGCAGAAACAATTTGAGAAGCAGGCATCAATGAAAGATCAGCAGAATGCTGAAGAGAATGAGGAATTTGATGTAGAAAAGTTTTTGGACAAAAGGAAGGTGACAAATGAAAATTGTAGAGCAATGATAAAATTGCAACTAAGGCCCACTGTGAAAACATCGCTTAAGTTCTCTGAAGAGGAGATGGATTTGGCCATGAAGCTCCATTTTTATTCAGCATCAGGTTACGATAAAATGAGAAAGGACGGTTTAATACTACCACATAGCCGCACTGTTGAGAAGCGTGTTGCACGAATCGAAGTGCCTCCTGGTTTTCTGAAACCAGTATTGAAGAACCTGAAAATGCAATTACAAGGTATGCCTGAGAGTGCAAGAAAATGTATTGTAAAGTTTGATGAAATGGACATAATGGAGAAGTTGGAGTACGATTCATGGAAAGACATCATTGAAGGTTTCGAAGATCTTGGTCCACTGGGAAGGACGCAGAGACGAGCAAATAAAGTGTTTGCTGTGACTTTGAATAGTCTAGATACTTTTCATCCATGGCGAGCACTCATTTTGTATGTTTTACCTCACAATGGTGTTTTTTCAGAAGACTTGGTCATTCTAATCAAAATGAGCATCGATGAAGCCACAGAATGTGGTGCTGATGTGAAAATGATTGTTTGCGATCAGGGAGGACCAAACAGATCAGCTTATGCGCAGCTGGGAGTCACTGCAGAGAACCCATTTTTTTATTACAAGGAGAAAAAAGTCCTTGCCATACACGACTTTTGTCACGCAGTCAAAAACTTGATAAGTGCCTGGCAAAGGTACAAGGTACTTATAATCAACGGGAAAAATGTGCCTTTCAATGATGTTATTGCTACTTGGAAAGCTGATAGAGCGAATAAGTTGTCGAACACTCTTGGACATTTAACAGCGGATCACATGAAGCCTAATAACTTTCAAAGGCAAAACGTCAGAATGGCGTTTCAACTGGTGAGTGGAAAATTGACATGTGCCATGGAGGCTGCATCAGCAACAAAAGCTGTTGTCTCACCAACGCTGAATAACACGATTTGATTCACGATGAACATGAATGACGTAGTTGATGTTTGTAACAGCAGCAACGTTTATGATAAGAATCCACTGAAAAGGCCTCTCTCTACAAAAAATCCAAAGTGCATTGAAGTTTTGAAAGACTTTTTGAAATGGGGATCAACGATCCAAGTGTGGAACAAGAGTAAAAAGAACAAAAAGCTCACAAGTTTACCCTGTTTCAATGCACTCATAATGGTAGTAAAGGGACTCTTAAAACTGTACGAAGATATGATTGAAAATGATCCTTCCTGTCAATTATGCACAAGATTCTGCAATCAGGACTCTGTGGAGACTTTATTCTCTAAGTTTCGAGGACGTGGAGGATTTAATCCAAATCCTACATGTCGGATGTTGCGGCTTACTGTACGCCATTTGGTTGCTGTCAAGAACATGGCATCCAGTAGCAGGGGCAATGTCGTTCGGGACGATAGTAATTATTTTCCAGCGCTAACTCCAGAAGAACTGCGACAGCAATCGAAATCTGAGGAAGTGGAAGAAGAGACAGCTGTACAAAGGGCCATAGAATTCTTTGAAACAGGCAAAGTGAACCGGCAGGAAGATAATGATGATGTTCAAGCAGACGAAAGTGAAGAGGAAGATGACGAAGAAGTAGAAAAAGAAGAGGACATCGCAATTCAGGATCGAAATGTGAAGGTCCAGGATCCTGTACCTTTTGAAGCCATCAGTAGTACCTTGGAAGGATTATCCGTTGCCTACTTTGCAGGCTATGCAGCTTTCAAAACCGTGCAGAAATTCAAGTGCAACGACTGCTTGAAAGTTATGCAGAAGCCTCCAGATGATGAAGAAGGAGACATGAATGACCAGTACATCGAGTACAGAGAGTACGAAGCAGATTTTTCCTATAAAATTCATCTGCTTGCCAGGCCTACAGAGAAGTTTCGTCATGTTGTAACAGCCAACTTGAAAACGTTCGTCAAGTTTTTCAATATGCCAAAACAAACGGCCGAGGGAAATGCTCGAGGTCGATCCAGAATGGTATTCGACAGGACTTTGTCAGGAGCACAGAGAATTTGCAACGAACATCTTGTTCATTGCAAAAGTGCATAGGCATTGTATCCTAGACAACAGAGCAGCAAAACAGGAAAAGTTGACCAAGAGACGGGTTAAAGCTGCTGCGAAAAAAGAGGTTGCTAAAGAGACAGCTGAGGCAATAGAAAAAAAGAGATCTGCAAAAGAAGATACAAGCGAAGAAGAAGAAGAAAAGAACGAAGAACTAGATGACCAGAAGCACTCGAGACATAATCGAAAACTAAAGATTATGAAGCACCAATAGATTAAAAGTTTCCTTATACTCACTATTATAAATAAAATCCTACGAAGTACTTTTTCCTACATTTAAAAATGTAATTTAATTTAAAATGTATTAATATAAATATTAATATAATAAAAAATTTACGTTCTTGTTAGTGTTTTGTGATTAAAATTAATTTTTTTTTTGGCCTTTTGCTAAGACCAAAGCTTAAAAAAAAGTTACTTTTATTTTAAAATGTTTAAAATTTGTATTAGGTCCAATACACCTAATATGAAATTAATCTGCCATTTTATTTTCTAAATGGCAGGGTGGATAGGCCTGTGTATGGTATATATGGGGAACCACTGAAAAAAAACGCGCTGTAGCTCTACCTCCTGGGTGGTGTAGGAAACGGGCTAGCTACTCTTCAGATCTAAATTAGAAATAAAACTACCAACTCAATTCGTAAAGTTGTTTATTGCTGTAGTAGTTAGTAGCAAACTACTAACTACTTTGGTTGCCGAATGAAGTGTCTACTAATTCATTGTCAAAATCATATACTATATACTATATATATATATATATATATCAATTTGTAGTTTTCTACTAATTCAGATTTAGAGAGTAATCAAAAAAAATTTGAAAAACAAATGTATTTATTTTTGAAGTTTATTAATGACTCAATTATTAACTATCAGTTTGGCAATGTGTATTTTTTTTAACAAAAATTCAAATTAATAATTCTTGATGTACAATATTTTTTTTCACACAAAAGTTAAAGATTATGTACAATAAATGCTAACTGATTTCTGAATATATTCAGCAGCTTTTCTTTTTAGGAAACTTTGTCTCATCAAAAAAATATGAATAATTTATATTAATTTCATTAAAACTATGCCAAATGCTGCAAATAAATTATTATAAACGTTTTTCAATATTTAAAGAGAATTAAAAAAATAAAAATAAAACTTTCTAACAAAAATTATACCTAATAAATTACTTAATTTGTTACATTTGTTACATTTTAATGTAAATATTAAAAAAAAAATGTTATGTTACTTTATATTATAATTATTGTTTCGGACAGTTTGGTTAATGCATGACTCACCAAATTTTTCTTTAATATATCCAATCAAATATTTATTTTAATTGAATGTAAAATATTAGATAGATTCACTAAAAAATTTGGTTCAATAAATAAACGATTTTGTTCTTTGAACAAAATTTTTATTACATAATTTTTTATTCAACGAAGTAAATCCTCGCCGCATATTAATCATTATTTTAAGATGTTGGGGTTCTTTTAAAATAAATGGAATTAAATTAATTAAAAATGAAAACAATTATAAAATAATTAAATAATCAAAATAAAATTCATTTAAAAAATTTGTATTCCTTATTTTACCATTGAATTTTTAAAACCAAAGTTTTCTCAAAAAAGTTCACCGCGCCGTGATTTTCGGTTTTGGCTAAAATCTAAGCTGGCTCGCGCTCCTTCGCTAGCAAGAGTTGCTGGGGCTCGGTTTTCAATTTCGCTCGAGATTTCGGTGCTTCCAACCTTCCCGCGACCCGCGAATCGAGAAAGTTGTGTGCTCAGATAAAGTAGGAGCAGTAGGTTTGGTTACTGTCAATATTTTTGGTCGAAATGAGAAATTGAAATTTGGAGTTTAGAATTTAAATCCAATACTCTTACAGTCTTGCAAATGAAAATTAAATTACAGTTATTGAAATTTTACAAAAGTACAATGTAAATCAGATGAATTAATGATACAATGATCTAAAAATAAAAGAGTTTTAAAATCGTTTGAACTCAAATTTTTTTTATTTTTCAAAAGCTTTTTTAAGGCTATAAGTGCTTTTTACAAGTGATTAATTAAAAGCTTACAAGAAAATCATAAGTGGACAGATTAAAAAATAATGAGGTATTGAAAATTGCTTAATAGTAATATTTCCAATTTTAAATTGAATAAGTTGGGAATATTTAAATAAAAAGATCTACAAATAATTATAGTAGTTTCTTTTTACAAAAATTTTAATTGCAAACAATTCCAATTGTAAAATATCCTCAATTTTCAAGCGTTTTTAAAATAAATCTATATAATTGAAAGTAATTTTAGTTATATATCGAAAAAATTGAAATAGTCCTCGGACTTTAGAAAACTAGAAAATTTATTCATGGAAATCATTTCAAATTGCATTTAATGAAATATTTCAAATGAAACAATTATTTTTTGTGCCCTCTTTTGAGGATATTGCTAGAATTTCCTTTTCTCACAATTTTACTGGGAATTTTTATATAAATCAGGATCACCTTCGGTAAGTACGCTTTATTTCACTCTCTAAATCAAAATAAGTGCACTCAGAAAAAAGATTTGATTGAATCAAAGAAAATTATTTGCGAAAGACTTTCTTTGATTTAAAAAAATGATTTGTTTAAATGAAATGAAATTTGTTTAATTCAAACATAATGTCTTTAAACGAAATAAATACTTGTTTGAATCAAATTAATTTTTCTTCAAAACAAAGAAATTAATTCAATGATATATGGTCAAAGATATAAATTGTTTGATTGAAGGCAGAAATTTATTTGATTCGAACAAATATTCATTTGGTCCAAAGATGTTTTGTTTGAATCAAAAAAATTTTGTTTCATTAAGGTAGTTTTCATCCACGAAAAGTAAACCTCAGGCAAAAATTGATAATTTTGCCTTTAAGAATAGCAATATTATTATTGAAGGGCTATTTTGAAAGAGAAAAGATTATTTTCCATAAAAAAAATTTAAAACACAGAAAAATAATTTTATTAATAAATTTTATTTTGGATCCAAATTTTTTTCTTATCGCTTCTTATCAAATTTTAAAAAATTATGCGATTCTAATAAATCATGAATCATTTTTTCAAAGAAAAGATTTTCCACAACTTCACCGTTTCTGATTTTTAAAAAAAAATTCTTTAATGGCTGAAACCAATAAAAAAACATTTTCCAAAACGAAATTTTTATAAACAAATTGCTGAATTTGATAATAATTTATTCATTTTCGAAAATTGGAAATGGTAAAGTTGTGGGAAATCTTTTCTCTGAAAAAGTGATTCATGATTTATTAAAATCGCATAATTTTTTGAAATTTGGTAAGAAGCGATAAGAAAAAAAGTTGGGGCAAAAATAAAATTTATTAATAAAATTATTTTTCTGTATTTCAAATTTTTTTCATGGAAATTAATCTTTTCTCTTCCAAAATAGCCCTTCAATAATAATATTGTTATTCTTGAAAGCAAAATTATCTATTTTTGCCTGAGGTTTACTTTTTGTGGATAAAAACTACCTTAATGAAACAAAATTTTTTTGATTCAAACAAAATATCTTTGGACCAAATAAATATTTGTTCGAATCAAATAAATTTCTGCCTTCAATCAAACAATTTATATCTTTGACCATATATCATTGAATTAATTTCTTTGTTTTGAAGAAAAATTAATTTGATTCAAACAAATATTTATTTCGTTTAAAGACATTATGTTTGAATTAAACAAATTTCATTTCATTTAAACAAATCATTTTTTTAAATCAAAGAAAGTCTTTCGCAAATAATTTTCTTTGATTCAATCAAATCTTTTTTCTGAGTGCACTTATTTTGATTTAGAGAGTGAAATAAAGCGTACTTACCGAAGGTGATCCTGATTTATATAAAAATTCCCAGTAAAATTGTGAGAAAAGGAAATTCTAGCAATATCCTCAAAAGAGGGCACAAAAAATAATTGTTTCATTTGAAATATTTCATTAAATGCAATTTGAAATGATTTCCATGAATAAATTTTCTAGTTTTCTAAAGTCCGAGGACTATTTCAATTTTTTCGATATATAACTAAAATTACCTTAAATTATATAGATTTATTTTAAAAGCGCTTGAAAATCGAGGATATTTTACAATTGGAATTGTTTGCAATTAAAATTTTTTTAAAGAGGAACTACTATAATTATTTGCGTAGATCTTTTTATTTAAATATTCCCAACTTATTCAATTTAAAATTGGAAATATTACTATTAAGCAATTTTCAATACCTCATTATTTTTTAATCTGTCCACTTATGGTTTTCATGTGAGCTTTTAATTAATCACTTGTAAAAAGCACTTATAGCCTTAAAAAAGCCTTTGAAAATTAAAAAAATTTTGATTTCAAACGATTTTAAAACTCCTTTCATTTTTAGATCATTGTATCATTAATTCATCTGATTTACATTGTACTTTTGTAAAATTTCAATAACTGTAATTTAAATTCCAAACTCAAAATTTCAATTTCTCATTTCGACCAAAAATAATGACAGTAACAATTTTTCCCTTCATAGATGTACTTTATTACCATAAGGTATAGGTAAGAATGAATATTAAATAGTTATTTCCTGTAAGTAATTATTTATTTAGTTATTTCATAAATTTCGGGTCGGCTGCAAAGTTTTTCCTACGTAAGCAAACTTGAAGCTAGGTTTCCACATTTTATCTTTAAAGGAGTGTTTTTATATTCTCATAAAATAGAATTACAAGAAAGGTAATTATGACAGAATTTTTCAATTAAAAATGATTATTATTTTTAAAATTTACATAAAAATGCAATTAATTAACGTTCTGAATTTATAATATTCAAAATCATTTGAGTGAAATCAAAGAAAGTTAAAAAATAAAACTACTTGAATACAACAGGTTATGAACCCAACCTCAAATTCTGCATTTAAATTCTACAAACAAATAGTATCGAATAAATAGTCCTTGCAGATCACACACTCGAAAGAATTATTTAACATTTCCTGAAATTCATAAAATTTATGTCACGTCATCAACATTATTTAAGACTTTTTACAAAATTTGTAAGCTGTCAAATTTTGTAAACAGAAGTCGCCGGGCGAGCAGACGACGAGATGCATGAGACTTCGAATCGAAGAAATCGCAGAAACTCAGAAAGTTAGGGAACGCTTGCTTTTACTTTATTTCGTATATGCTATATATAGACGAAATAAGGAGAGAGCCGAAGTCTCCCGAAGATTTTCGAGCATCTCCGTGTTTTCGAATTCAGAAGACACTGCGAGAAACACGCGTCGCCATGGAAACGGCTAAAAGTTGTGAAGAGGGCAGCACCTCGATACCCAAGAAAGAGTGATGTTCTATATATGTCGTTCTCCCACTCCGAGGCCACTCGCCGCATCTAGGTTTATAATATCTTTGTCTTACCTTTCTCAGTGGTTTTGGCATATTATGTTTTAATACGTATAAATGTGAAAAAAATTTCTTAAACGTTTTGGACTGTAAGGAAAACATTTTTTTTTTCGTTTATTTTTGTATTTTATTTTAAGTTATTTAAATGCTGTTTGAAGAAAAAAAAGGGATCACAATAAATTTTATGATATGATACGAACTCTCTTATTGGTTCTCAGGAATGCAACTAAACAAGTATATGCGATTTTTGAATGCTGTTGACACACTGGATTTGAACATTTCGAACAGAAAAAACGAGTTTTTCGGCGTCTGTAGAGCGGGTCGAAACTGCGTTTTGCAACCCTTCCTTTAAAGTTTCGCCCCTAGGGTTGAAAATCGCAGTTTCAACCCGCTTCGCAGGTACCGAAAATCGGATTTTCAAAAGAGGCGCTATGAAAAATATTTTTTATTGGCACTAACTTGTCGTTCAACACTAAATCGCCAATTAACGCTCAAAATGCGAAATACATAATGCGCAATATCAGAGAAACAACCAATATAGACGATTACATACATGGCAGTGTTTGCGTACATTTATTTATGTGTTGTTTACGCGCTATTTTGCTATGCGTCCAATGTTCACTAGTCAACTGATGCAAACAAAGAGAAAAAAACAAAATTGTAGTAATAATACACACGAATGTACTTATGTGTACATGAATATATACATGCGTGTATGTCGAATGAACATAAAAAATAGTCTGGATATAAAATTACTATGAAATAGTAGAAAAGAGCCAGGGAAAATAATGAAAATATATCATATCCCGAATAAAATTTTTTGTAAAGCTTGTACGGATGTGTGCGTGAAGGAGGAGGATGCAGAATAAAATTTAAAAATTGAATATACTTCTGTTCCTCTCCCACCTTCTCATATATACAGGGTGGACGTTTTCATCGACAAAAATAATTCCCGGTCATTTCCCGGTCATCGAAAATTTTTTCCCGGTTATTAAAAAAACAGTTTCCAATGAATAACAGTTGATGCAATGGGTTTTAAAAGTTTTAAAATATTTTTTGTCTAATATTCTGCAATGTAATTTCTCCTGGTATACCGAAATCACGAAATAAGGCGGGAATTTCGAAATGCATAATTTAATATATAAGTAAATCACTTTATGTAACACATTTAAAACAAATTGAAATCGTTTTTTATTAAAAATTTAAAAAAATTCCCGGTCATATCCCGGTTTCTCCAGGTCACAGAAAACTCCCCGTCATTTCCCGGTTTCCCGGTCAAGCGGCCACCCTGTATATAGCTGAGTTACAAAAATGTTACTTGGGATTCCATACGTTTTCATAAAAAATGTATAGGAGTCCAGCCAGGCACCATGTGTCGGTCCGAAGGTGTACTTTTTTAATGTCCTCATAACATCCTTTTCTAAGGACTTTTTCGTCATGACTTCGTTATAGATCGAAAGCCAATAAAATTTCAGGAAGCTACCTGGGAGCACGAGTCGCCAGCTGAATTAGAAATATATTTAATTAACGATTGAAAACAAAAACGGTCTGGCTGGAACCGGGTGTCGGACGGAGGGTTAAAACAGAATTTTAGCACATTTTTATCAATTTTTTTTCTTTTTTGGTAAAAAAAAATAAAAACCGTCAAAATACGCATTCTTCCAACATCTTACTATTAAAGCACATTTTATAATAACAGTAGACAAAAGAAAAAAAAAATTTATTTGTTAATCAATCTCTAACACTGTTTACTGTTGAAATTTATGTAAGAATTTTGCAAAATATTTTGCGAATTTTTTTTGTTGCGGAAAATCGAAATTTTTACATGCATTGTGAACAAATGGTTGATTGCCGTTATTCGCAAGTCGAAATAGTGCTGCTAAAAATATCTTTTCGTATTCTTGAATAATTTTCGAAAATACGGATTTTGCCCGTTGAAAATTTAGTCCGTTCAAAAAATTTCCGTTTTATATAAAAGTGGTATACAAAAAGTAAAATTGGTTTTCCTACAAACTTACAGTTATAAACGAAGACAGCGATGATGATTAATTTATAATTGAAAAAAAATTTTATGCTTGGCAAATGTTCAGCCACTTATGGAGTATGAATTGCTATGAAAGTAAAATTAACCGTCTATATTTGTAAAAACTCGATGCTAGAAAAATATATTTTTGTAGGAAAACCAATTTTACATTTTGTATACCAATTTTATATAAAACGGAAATTTTTTGAACAAACTAAATTTTCAACGGGCAAAATCTGTATATTCGAAAATTATTCAAGAATACGAAAAGATATTTTTAGCAGCACTATTTCGACTTGCGAATAACGACAATCAATCATTTGTTCACAATGCATGTAAAGATTTCGATTTTTCGCAACAAAAAAAATTTGCAAAAATTTCAGCAGTAAACCGTGTTAGAGATTGATTACCAAATAATTTTTTTTTTCATCTGTCTACTGTTATTATAAAATGTGCTTTAATAGTAAGATGTTGGAAGAATGCGTATTTTGACGGTTTTCTTTTCTTTTTACCTCCGTCCACAGCTTGAAAAAATCTGCAAAAATTCTGTTTTAATCATCGATAGGTAATTAATGAATAGAATAATTCAAAAGAGTGGTCGCGTAATTGAAACATGAACAAAATTGCGTGCAAAAATTTTTGCTGTCTTTTAATTAATTACAGAGAATTTCAACTTCATATATCAATTAATGTGGAAATGCGAAGGTTGAAATAAGTGTCAGTAAGGTAAGGGTCGGATAAGTCATACATGCAGTGCCGAATTAATAAATCGTGCGTCTTCTTCTAAGGCATGCAAAACAAAGGAATAATAGCAATGAAGCGTGAACTTTACATGAGTAGAATGTTCCTTAAAAACATAAAATGTACATCAAATTTACATTTTTAGTACATTTTATAAGAATTTAATAATATATTTTTAAAAAATAAAAAAAAGATCAACTTCTATTCTTTTAATATGGAATCCTTGTAACCCTACTTTCATATACGATGCGAAGTTCTAGAAACTTAAAGAAACTTGAAGATATCACGTCTGAGCCGGCAAAAAAAGCTAACTTCGGCATGTGCTCTTTGAAAACTGAAAGTATTTGACTACACCCATAATACAAAACTGATTGTTTACGTCTTTATTATTTACTATTTTTGAATATTTTAAAAAATTTATTTCAAAAATATATTTTCCTTCACAAAAATTCAAAATGGCCTACGAATAAACCTCCATGCAATCGTTTAGACGGTTATACAAGGTCAAAACGCCGGTTGATGCCGGTCGAATTACAGAGAATTTGTAAACAAGCAACGTTTTAAACTGGAATAGCAGTCTGCCATAAATTTATCAGCGTAAAACCATGCTTCTATACACATTGATAACGTTAAATATCAAAATAATGATGTAAAATTTAATTTATCAAGCTTTTCACTTGTTCAAAAAACAAGATTTCCCTAAATTGATTGGGTCCGGTGTGCCATGTCCTCATATTTTTCTAACCAATCTCCAATAAATCCAGGGAAATCTATTGTTTTCTTGGGAAAATGAAAAGTTTAATAAATAGAATATCCTACCGAAATATTATTTAGCTAACTTTATAAAAATATATAATTGACCTGTTGAATAAATGGTTCTCTCCTTTGCCTTCTGTAGCTTCAACATTCTCCATGTTCTCCAACGCTGCTTTATTGACTTTATTCTTCTCTTAGTTCTTCGTTCTTTCACTTCACTACTCACTACACACTAACACTACGCCTAGTGCGATGACCTGAGTGATCTGCTGGCAGTGCTGGGTCTGGGCAAAGATATTATAAACCTAGATGCGGTGCAGGTCTAGTTTCCCGCGAAGATTGTAGACGGCGCGTCCGGCGAAAATGTGTCACGAGCCGATGGTAAAGTTGGCGCGAATCGAATTTCTTTTCAAATTGATTAGCCGTGGATTCTTCACAATAAAGAAGTTAAAACTCCAACCCAGCGGTGATCTAATCCTGGAATTTCTTTTGATGTAAAAAAAGGTTTAAAAAGAAAGGAAAACAATTAAATCGTTGAATTTCTATAATCAAGAACTTTTGTATTTGGAAGTAAAATTACATGTTGCGAGTTTCGATCTTTTTCATGACGCGGAAGATCGATTTCTAATCTAAGGGTATTCTATGCTCAGGAGTAAGACCCTGGTCCAGTGCATCGCCACATTTTCTCCCACTTGTTCTTTTTTTCTTCACTGTCGTCATGCCTAGCCAATTAGCTTCAATTTTATCCCTTCTCTTGTACGTTTTGAGTGCAAGTGTCCCTTTACATAGATTTTCTTGGACGTGCCTAGGGTCACGTTTATGTGTGTCGAATTCTTGGGAACACTTAGCCATAAACACATAAAATTTATGAGCAGAGAAAGAAACTAACCTATCGCCCCTGTCACTACAAGGGTTTCCTATTCCTTATAGTATAATATTACATTCGATTAAAAAATAGGTTTAAAACTGTTTACTTTGTGTCGCGACTTTAGGTCGCCTATCTGTTTATAATAAATTTGTTATTCCTAATACTTTAATCTTAAGTCTATTCTATAAAATTTAACATTTATTCTTTCGACTCTTAATTTGACTAAACTCTCCAAAAATAAACTTCATATTCTATAAAACTCTTAATCTAGTCAGTTCACCTTTTGTTTACAGTGATCTCTCTCGATTGGCATTAATTTGAATTTTCCCACCTGTATGTAGAGCATGTGCAAAATACGTTTTGCATCAATACGTTACAAATGTTCAGGTCTCCCCGTACACCTCTAACCCCCGATTTGGCCTATCGAAGTAGTTCGCCAACCAAACCTTAGGAGCGCTGTCCACAACTCTCCCCGTACCCCTCAATCCTCCCGAATACCCAAAAGCTTACATTTGCTTAAGCTGTATAAATTTTAATTTTAATCAATCATTTTAATAAATGAATATAAATAATAATATTCAAATATTGTTGATGTTCTTAGTTGGCTTTAGGGTCCAGTAAAAATGATGTAAAAAATACAAAGGAAGAAACTTAAAAAATGTGTACGTGTGACCGATGAATATTGTGGTAATAAATGATATAAAAGAATTGCGACTGTGAAACTATGAAATCGGTCTAAATAACTACATTTGCAAAAAAAATGAAACTGTACAAACCAAATATTTTTATAAAAATACTAGGAGGAAATCATTGAAGAATTGCACGTGTGACGGATAAACATAATGGTATAAACGATTTAAATGAATTATACATATGAAATTATAAAACTGGTCTAAATAACTAACTTTGCAAAAAAAATGAAAACTGTACAAAAAAAATTTTTTCTATAAAAATACAAAGGGAAAAAACATAAAAAAGTTAGCACATGTCACCGATGAACATTGTGGTAAAAATGATATAAAAGAATTGCAAGTGTAAAAATTTAAAATTGGTCTAAATAACTAAATTTGTAAAAAAATGTGCAAAAAATATTATTATCACTAAAGGGTCGATACAAGTCTTAATCATTAATATAAATAATATTCAAACATATACCCACATTAGACTCTCTTTCTACAAAGTTGAATTTCGGAATTATAAAAAAAAATAATAACAACGATTGTCTAGTTTATATGTTGACTTTAATTTACAATCCGAATCAATTTCGTCAGCAAATAAGTACTTGTAATAATGTTTCTTCAAATTGAATTGAATTTATTGTTCATTATTTACATGTTTTCATATTATGTACATAGAAGTATATCCGAAACAGAATACAGGAGTACGTGACAAAAATTCTGTACTGAAATAATTGTAATTCTTACCTATAAGTTCCTAATTAAAATTTCTAAACTTTTTGTAAATTAAAAATATTCAGAACAGAATTAAGTATAACATTTTTAAACATAATTTCAATTTTATTTAAACTTCATAATATTTCAATTCAATTTTTATTATCATACACTATTTTCTTTAGGTACACAGAGAAACTCTTCATATAAACTTCTACTATAGTATTTTTCAATTTAGGGAAAAACATCACTCTAAGACCTTTTGTCAAAAAAAAATACTAAACTTTAAAAGAATGATATGAAACTTTAGCATAGTTCATAACAAATTTTAATATAATTCAGACTAGTTTCATATCATTCTTCTAAAGTTTAGTATTTTTTTTGACAAAAGGTCTTTAATTGAAAGTGCAAGTTGCATTGACCTTTGGTCTTAAATACTCGTTTATTGTTGGAAAAGATTGACTTTCTGGTTGAAAATGATGAAGTTAATATGAATCTGATATTTTGGCTCAGATCGGAGCCCTTCGCGGTAAGAAGAGAAGAATTCAGAAAAATTCAGAATCTGAATTCCCATCAATACGCGAATTTTCCTCCACCTAAAGTTCCACGAACGAGTAGAAAAAAAAAGCAAAGCCTATTCCTTTTAATCGACTTAGAAAAATTCCAAAAGAATTAAAAAGTGGAAAAATACAAAGCAGAGACTAGAAGGGAATAGAATAATGTCACTTTGAAGACGCAACTGAGAATTAAATTAAGAGCATTTTTTAAAATCAATAAATATTGTATTAAATTTATAAGTTATAGGTAAAAAAAAACGAATTTGGGTGAATTATATTAAAAAATTTTTATTCATTTATTGAAAAGAGACAAAGTTTGACCGATTTCATACGAAATATTTCTTGGAACACATTTAAATGATATCATAAATAACGAGAAAAATGTTGATCGTGTAGTAAAATTATACTTTTATTGTTAATAACTTTTGCGAAAAAATTGTTTCTCGTGGACAGATTAAAAATAATTAAATTAATGGAAAATACAGCATGTAAGTATGGAATAAAAAAAATACCCTGACAAAAGTATTCAAATTTCTAAACTTATATTGCACAAGAAGGAATAGAAATCATTTACGTGCACATCTTTTGTGAGCAGATCAGAAAGAATTAAATTAATCGAAAATACAGCATGTAAGAATGGAATTAAAAATAACTATGAGAGGTGCGTCTATGATCAGATTAAGAGGAATTAAAAAAATTGAAAAAATGTTCGCCTGCATGGAATACAACACAACTGGCAATCGTTAAGGAAATAGAAAACAATTGGTTTCGGAGATAAGCCTATTCTTTCGTTGGGCACTTCTTCCGATGGAAAATTAACGCATTCAAAAAAATTAAATAATTCTCATTCTTTAATTTAAGTCTGGAAATACTAATTTTTCTGAATTCTTCTCTTCTTACCGGGTTGTGTTTTTTATTAAAACCTAACAAAAACACAGAAGAAATGGGAAGCTGAATTGAGATTTTCTTGGAATTAAATATTTTAGATTTGAAACGACGTAGCTTTTTTACATGGTAAATAAATTATATATTTGAAAACGAAAGGCTTGAATATAAAACAATCCTAAGAACATTTTTTTCAACCAAAATATTTCAAAGAAATTTTTTACGTAACATTTTTTGCACGGCAAATTGAGTATGTATTGTATTGGGTGTAAAATACATGATTTATATTTCTTGGAATAAGTATATGTATATGTATATGTTACGTCAATTTAACAACCCACTTTTTCTGTATATTTTCATAATTTAATAAAAAACACTGATGAGGGTTCCGATCTAAGCTGAAATGTCAGATTGATATTGATTTCATCATTTATGAACCTCAAAGCAAATCTTTTCCAAAAATATACTAAACTATTAATTTCTACTTATACTTCAATATAGTATTTAAATTAATAGATTAATTATAAAAAACACAATAATAGAAAAATATTTTTTTAATCCTTCTACAGACAGTTTCAAAACAGCATTTAAGAAGAGATATCAAAATATTGAAATAAGACGATAATCTTAGAAATTATAGAGTTTTTTTACCTATGTAAAAAACAAGATTAACATATACTTTCAACTTAAACTGTTTGCAAAAAAATGTAACAAAGGATGATAATTGTTGACATATTTTTCGTCACAGACTTCACAGCAGTTTACAATTATACTTTAAAATTAACATGATTCAATTCTTCTCATTTTGATGAAGAAAAAAAGCGAAATTTTAAGTAATCAATGTATGTGACGATTTCAAAACGATTGAAAACAGTTGATAAGCAGGAAAAATCTAATTCGTCTGTACAATCATTTCTTGAAGTTTACTATCATCAAAGATTTATAATTACACGAAATATTACATATGAAAATAAAATAATTACTTTTCTGAAACTAAATGAATTTGACCAATTTTACAACAAAAAAAACGAGAGTAGCATACTTCTCAAAAATATTTGAGCAGCAATCTGTAGAATTAGAGAAGTTATCGGCCGCCGAAAAGAGTGAAAAACCTACACACACCAACTTACACGCTAATGTAATGATTTTTTCAAAAAATTTCTGCCATTTTGTAGCCGCCATTTTGTTTTCTGGAAAATCCATTTTCAAATTCGGGATCAGCGATCAGCGACAGGTCTAATTTTCGTGGATCAACTACATTAAGGTAGTTCATTCACGAAAATTAGATCTCAAACAAAAATAGATAATTTTTCTTTCAAGAATAGCAATAATATTATTAAAGGGCTAATTTCAAAGAGAAAAGATTATTTTTCATGAAAAAAATTTGAAACACACAAAAATAATTTTGATAATAAATTTTATTTTTGCCCAAACTTATTTCCTTATCGCTTCGAGCCAAATTTAAAAAAATGATGCGATTCTAATAAATCACGGTTCATTTTTTTAGGAAAAAGATTCTCCACAACATGACCGTTTCCTATTTTTGAAATTGAATTAATTATTATTAAATACAGCAATTTGTTTATAAAAATTTTGTTTTGAAAAATTGTTTTTTTATACAATAATTTCAGCCATTAAAGAATTCATTTTCAAAAATAGGAAACGGTCATGTTGTAGAGAATCTTTTTCCTAAAAAAATGAACCGTGATTTATTAGAATCGCATAATTTTTTAAAATTTGGCCCCAAGCAATAAGAAAATAAGTTTGGGCAAAAATAAAATTTATTAATAAAATTATTCTTTTGTGTTTCAAATTTTGTTCATGAAAAATAATCTTTTCTCTTCCAAATTAGCCCCTCAATAATAATATTGCTATTCTTGAAAGTAAAATTATCTATTTTTGCCTGAGCTCTAATTTTCGTGAACGAACTACCTTAATACAATTCCCGTGGAGAAATTTCATTTAGGATATAGTAGGGCCCTGACTACTTTTCCCTACTTCTAGTCGGGATCTAGTAGGGAAAAGTAGTCAAGCCCCATCTACTTCTGTATCGCTGTTTTAGGCAGGCCCTTTTTTAGACATCTAGTCGGGCCCTGATTAGAATACATATCTATTGCCTAACCGTACAATGGGGCCCCAGCTATATGTAAAGGCCTTTTGCATGAGCATGCGCAGCAAAGAATATCTAAACTTTTGATTAAAATAAGGAACTACCTAGGGCCTGACTAAAATCCAAAAATAGGGCCCGACTAGAAGGAACTAGTTTTTCTAGAAACCAAACAGGGTGAACCTTATCAACGACTCGCCGGGGCCCGCCTAGAACTTCCTAGTCTACTTTTTATAGCGAGGGCCTAACCGTAGCCCTACCTTAAATGAGGACAAATCGGGCGATTTCTGCACGGGTTACTTTAATACCTAGACAAAATTTCAAGTATTTATCTTTTTAACTTTTCTCCCGAAAAATTCGAGAAAATGGTATAGCTTTTAGACCCAGCAAGGTAGAAACCCCCCTTAACTTGTAACATGAATAAAATTTGGGGCAATGAATGAGCTCGATCAGCCTGAGGATTTATTTAGATAGGCATCCTAAAATATTAAAAAGTGGATAGAAATTATAAAATTTCACATCTTAAAGGAGTCCCTAAAAAATTATGCTTTAGCGAAGTACAAGATCTCGAATCTGTAATTACCTATTCATATAGTTAAATATGTATGAAATTGCAAAAGATTATTTATTTTTTCAAAATGTGTTTCGGTTCTAATCGGAGCCCTCATCAGAGATTTATTTTTCAAATAAAAAATGCATTATAAAAAGTTGTTAACTTCGGATTTCTTTGTTGAAAATTTTTAAAAATAAATATAGTTTTACATGCGAGTCAATAAAAAACTTGACATTGTTTCGAAAGAAGAGGTTGAAAGAATTCAACACTTTGTCAAAATATTTCTTTGGTATAAAATAATTGAAAATAATTTTAAATTAATAGGTTGAGTTCGAAATTTTTCCACTGAGACTTGGGCTTAAATCGCAGCGCAGTCGAAAGCGTCTTTTTTTCCACAGAAAGAATTCAAATTCTTTAAATTGGAAATAATGTTTCAGAATATAATTATTTGGTTTCATATCGATGAAAGGACTTAATGATAATTTTAGGCAGCTTTTTACAAGTTTTTTTTCTCAATTGTTGATTTTAAAAAATTTCCATCAAAGAAATCCCAAGTTAATAACTTTTTACTATGCATTTTTTATTTTAAAAATAAATCTCTGATGAGGGCTTCGATCAGAACCAAAACTTCTATAACTGCGTAAATCTAAGTTTTTATTTACTTTGGAACCTAGAGCCAAGTATCAAGAACAACACATATCTTCAATTAAAATACAAACGTTATCGACATTTCTTTGCTGGGTTTGATTTGGCTTGGTAGTACGATGAGGGCAGCACTTCGATATGGCGGAAAAAGTGGTTAGCTATATATATCGTTCCCCCACTCTGACGCCCTGCACCGCATCTAGGTTTATAATATCTTTGGTCTGGGTCTGCAGGCTGCACATTAGCAGAGGTGCAGAGCAGAGCAGTTCAACTTTCAGCAGTGATGCCATAAGCCAGAATCCAGTGTCCCGTTCATGGACGAATACCTGGAAGGACATCTGTGTTCAATGTTCGAAACTCGATCACACACCTGAAATTTGTTGAAAATTAACCTATCTGGGCTCTGGTTGACCATCAGAGAAGTAGAGAACGTGAGAGAACGCTTCTGAACTTACTGATTTTGCCTGGTATTACTTAGTTTTATTGGTTTGTTTTATTTATTCTCGCCCTTCTAATAGGTATAATTTCTCATAATATTTAAAATGTTAAAGTCAGTTGTAAAATTTGCTAAATTTTCATCTTTAATAAAAACACTTTATGCTGAATCAATACAAGAGGCGTTAAAAATTAATACCCGTGCTCTAACTGTTAGATATTTACACATAACCTCGAAATATAACGCTAAAATTAAAGATAAAAGAATGCTTGGTGCTGGGGTTGCAAAGGACGAAGGAACTGTAGGAGAACATTCTATAGATATAGACCATGTTATAACAGCGTAAGTTTTACTGTAGAATATAATTTATATTATGTCTTTGTTACGTACAGAATGCAAATACAAATACAAATTTAACTCACAAGTTTGAACGTTGAAGCCATTCATGTTTTTTAAAGATACGAGAAAATACTGTATACATTTTATTCTGTTTGATTAATTCTTTCTTGAATATGTTCCATATTTGTAGATTAATTTTATATATTACTTGCAGTGACGAAATATATCCAGATAAAAATACACCATCTCTCCTTTTTGATGGCATACCATTCTCACAATTGCCAATTTGTAATGTAAGAACGTCGCCAAATAATACGATTTTTTCAATAACTGATCATAATGGTAAGTGTTGTATTATTATATGAATATTTAATAATAAGAACTTGTAATTTTTATTCATTTTGTTCTGTTATTTTGTAAAAATAAAAGAGAATATTTTTTTAAAATAAAGTTTTGAACGTAAAATTGAAATATACAGTTTTTATTTGGCATCTGTTTACAAATTTACCACTTGATAGAACTAAAATAATTTACTTAAGGTCGAAATCCTAATAATTTACATGTAATATTCTTGTGAATTTTAGGTAAATTGAAGATGATTTATTCTTGTGGAATTGAAGGTTACAAACACGCCAAGAAGGGAACAAATATTGCTGCTCAGACAACAGCTATGTCGTTTAGTACAGTAAGTTTTTAAATTGAATATCAATTTATTATTTTAATCTTTCAAAAAGCATTTTTAAATAGCATAACACTAAACTTATTTGGCTATTAAGTACTTGAATGCTTTCTTTTTTTCATATTTCTTATCATTTTCAAATTTTTCTAAAGCCTAACAAAATAATTTTTCAGAAAGCATTGCAGCAGGGTTTTAGGACAGTTAGAGTCACTATTCGAGGAGTTGGACCTGGTAGAATGGTAATAAACAATAGACATTTATATTTTTTATTCGTTTATTTATTTGTTTGATGGTGAATAACAAAGCTTTTTGATTTGTTTTTTTCAGTCTTCTATCAGAGGACTACAAATGGGTGGTCTAAGAATTGTATCTATCACTGATACTACCAGGGTTTCTTGGGATCCGTTAAGGCCTCGAAAAGCAAAGAAACTTTAAAGCAATCTTAGTTCTCCCAAAGAATATGTATAAATGTGATTTATTAATAAAATATGTTATTTAAAATAGAAAATACTATTTTTGTAGGCACGCCCTACTGATTAAAAAATGATAACCAAAAATATAAGTAGATTAACTATTTGATGATACAGATCTTTTTTAACTTCTGCTTTTTTTGTGAAAGATATGTATGGATAAAATGTCTAAAAGTATTTCAGGTAAGTCAGCAAATGTAGCATAGTTTTAAAGTATATCCTTTTTTTAGACATTCTAAAAGAAGCTTTTGTGTTGCCGTTTAATAAGTTGTTATAAGATACATAAATTATTAACACTCACATACGCTACACCATAAATAGATGTAGAAAAATATTCGATCAACTTCTATGCCAACCTTGAGATAAATAGGTTTCCTCAGTCATTTGCTGTGATTATACAGACACTAAATTTGTATCGTTAAAATAATAAAACCCCTGTTGAGTATCATATGTATCAATGTATCATCGATAACCAGAAGTTATAACCAACGTATACTAAAATGTTACGAATTCGTTAATTTATTTGATAAATGTGAAGAGTATATTCTAATACTAAAAAAACGTTACTCATTCAAATTCATTTTAAAATTAAATAAGTGTGGAGGAATAACAAATCGCACCCTATGATAAAATATTTTTATTAATCTCCCAATATTTTTTAAAGTGGGATTCAAGACTAGAATATATAATTATTTGTCTTAAATTAAATACAATTTGTACATTTTATAAAAGTTTTCTAAACTTTCAGAGCCTACTTGTATTTTTAGAACATTATATGAAGCAATTTTTTTTACTATTTGTATCTTTGACTAGATTTTCAGATAATAATCACTGTATTTACAAGATTGCTGTTCACAATATACAATACTGAAAATGATTAAAGTTCCTACTTTTTATCAATATAATAATTCCAAGTTGTTTCTTCTTAAATTTAAAAGAATTCATATACTTTAAAAATTATTGATCTTATATCCCTTTACAAAATTTTTTTTTGACAGTTTTTCTTAAATTATTCATTGTAAAAACATCAGTTTCTGTTATAAAACGTTCAGAAATGTAGAATTTCCACCAATATTTATAAGTTCTATATAAAGTTGAACTGCTTATTTACATAACTTTCAACACAATTAATTCCATAGCTTTATATTTCTTTTTGTCATTTCTGAATACATGTTCTGGTCTCATGAAAGTGCCTGTTGCACGATCCAAGGAATATATTCTGAGATTCGAGTATATATACCCGGAAGTCGAGGTCTGGCACATCCAATCCCTGAAGAGACCACCCCAACGACCATCACACTACTGGGATAACTTCCGACCATCAAGGGACCACCACTGTCACCCTAAAGTCAAGTACAGAATATGCAGTTATTACCAAAAATATCAAAAAATTGTTACAAACATAAGAAGAAACTTTGTCAACCCTTTTTTAAAAAAATATCTATAGTCAGAAATAATATCTCTATTTTCTCTAACTTAAAACTAAATATGTAATCAATATTGCTTCAAGAGTCACGAGTTTTATTTTTTGTAATTGAACGTATATGGATGATCAGAGATTCTTTTAAAAACGAATTATACCAATTTTAATTTTTCTTGAAGATTATTATTACATTCTCATCATATAAGAAGGTATTAGTTTTTTTTTTATACATATTCGAATTTTAATTTTCTGCCAATAGAATTTTTTTACATTTTAATTCTAATATGGTTAAGATCTTTGAAAAATTTAATTTCTTCGTAATTGCAAAGGTTAATTATCATTTCCTTTTGATTTTTGTATGTTCTTCTAACAATAAGGTCTGGAACTGCTCTTCTGAAGAGTATTTTCTATAATTCCTATATAAGTATATATTAGAAAATTTTAGAAAGGAAATATTGGAGTCGATTAAAATCAGTCAGTTTAGTATTTTTGAATTGTTGGACACTTATGAATGAATTTCTATACTTTAGGCTAAAAAGATGTAGAGTAAGTCAATGATATCAGTGACAGAATCGAATTGCTTCGTCATTTTCGTTGTGCAACGTCCACGGATAACATAATCCCAAGTTATACGGGATTCCCTCGGGAAAGGCTTTCGCTCGATTCACCAAAACTGCTGTTAGCCTTAATTGACTATGAGAATTTAGTGCTTGCGTAGGAAGGACATTTTCCTAGCTACTGCGAAAATTACTATCCTATAATGGAAAGGATGAGATCGATCGCGAGAACTAATTGCCTAGTTGCTCTTCGATCACGTAAACACATAACAAACATGTGACCTAATTACACAATTTTTTATGAATCAAATAAAATTTAAAATGTTCTGCTACAGAATATATATTCCGGTATTTATCTATTTGCTGATACAATTTTTCTTTGCTGCTTGTAACGTTATTTCTTTTAAAAGCAATTAATGATCAAAGGGCGTCACTTGACTTTGACGGTCCGATTTTAAAAGGAGTCTAACAAAGACTGGAAGGAAATCAAAGTAAGGGTAGTGCTTGAGAGTTAACGACCCAATTTAATAATAATAGGGTGAAGTGCTTTATGGCAACTCGCGTGAAAGAAGCGAAGCCAATTAAAGTTGCTTTACTTTCAAGCACCTTTCCTATTCTGAAAATTTGTAATTTATATTTCAACGTAAAACTAATGATTGTATTAACTCACAGAACAAGAATCACGGCCGCCTTCTTCATGTCCAGCACACATTTGTCCATCCACTACACGAATTTTTTTCTCTTGACTGGCATACCATTCGTTGCATACACTGTTCTCCAAAACGTGAACATCAACTTTTTGCAGCACGTCCGCTCTTTTGTCTAAAAAAACAACGACCTGTTTGTACGCTCTTTGCAATCTGCTGTCGCACCAGCTTTTATACTTCTTTCTCTTCTATTCTATGAAATCTCGTCACAGTCTCATTTTGTTAAAATAAGTTTTTGATATTGTGACTGAAATTGTTGATGTGAAGACTAATAACAAATTCTTCATACGTTAAGTTAATTATGACCATGACGAGCGTTCTAAACATAAAATTTTAAAAATTGTCAAGAAAATCCCGCTCGTTTCTCAATTTTCACCGGTTGCAAATGTTAAATTTCTTGTAACTAGAAGCTGTATTTGGTTAAAAAATTAATGTGGTGAAAAAATAAGCGATCCTCTGGTTATATTATAATTAATTCATTATTTGAAGAATCTTTTTCATTTATTTATCTTCTTATATTGAAAAGTTTTGTCTTATAAATACTCTAGAGTCCTAATTTCCTAATTCTCATACTTTTCTATAATTATTTATGTTGAAAATTTTTTATTTATATATAGTATTTAGAAGATTAATTTATTTAAAATGTAGAAACTTTGTAGAAAGGGATTATAGAAAATGGTAATTTTAGTATGTAATTAAAATTGAAAATAAAGAGCAGTGAAATTAATTCTTAGCCATTGTAAAATTAAAAAAAAAATATAATGATGAATATAGCAAATAATAAATAACATGAATAAAGATTTTTTTTTTTAATTTTAAAGGGTGTTATGGTGATATTTTTATTCACTAAAATTTTCATGAATTGATATATTAAAATTTGTTTCCTTCAAAATTTTAGATTTAAAAAATATCCTCCATTCACAAGAACATTAATAACTATTTAGAATTATTACAGTTTTAAAACAGTTTTAGGCTCTAGCTTAAAAATATGGTTTCTGTTGTAAAAATGAATTTTAACATCTGTAATTTTGTTCACCTAATTTCGAAACTATTTCAACTTATTTCAATCATTAGTTATTAAATTTAAAAAGTTTTAAGAACTTTATTTTGCAAAAAATGGATATTTTCAAATTTTAATGGAAAGGTAGTGATACTTTTTTATACTACTTTTGTTGAGAAAACTATAACATCAGTGAAAAATAATGAATGATACTATATATTTAAACAGAAAATTTATAAAGCCAAATGAAAAACTGGTTGATTTAAGAAAATTAAACAAACCATGATTTAGAAAATGGTTTCGTTGAACAAATAAAAGGTTTCATAACTAAAAAAATCATATTTTTTCTGCCTGCAGAATTGATTATTTAATATTTCTGCTTGAAAAATTTGATTAATAAAATTGATTAAGTTGAGACTGATTTTATAAGTCATTTTGTTAGAATATCTCACCTTTCGATTTATCCTCTCCAAGCCAGCCCCAGCCGGCTGCTACAGCATCTTCTTCGTTGAATAGACTATATCCAAGTTTACCTGACTCAAGTGGTAAACAAGCAGGTTGCACACTTTCAGACCATGACATTAGATTGGTAGTTTCCAATAGAGCTATGTCGTTAACGTAAAATCTGCACTTAAATTCAGGGTGTATTGTTGCATTGCTTATAGTTTCTACCAGTGCAGGTGGATCCTCCGCTTTCTTCATATCATATTCTCCTAATGTTACTTTGAATTGGCTGAAATTAATTGTTTCAGATCCGCTATAAAGTAAAACATAAAATTAAATCATATTAGAAACGTTCACCCTTTACTAGATCCAAATAATTAAATCGGATAGTTTCTGTGAAATTTATGTTTAAAACAAAATACAATAATATTCATTAAGCCATAAAAAAACTAATAATTGTATTTTTTATAAAAATGAATAATTAAATTGCTACATTTTGTAAAATTGTTTAAATTCTATAAAAACTTGGAAAATTATTGTAATTTGTAATCGTAATTAGTTGCAATTGTAATTGTAATCATTTGCAATTTTTGTAGAGAGTTCTTATAAGTTGTAAAACAATTCAAGAGAATACAATTTCCTGGTGAAATTCGAAGTTTAAATAAATATAAGAATGAATTACAAATTTCTGCAACAAATGCCAATCACCACATTTCTGGGTTTTATTTGTAATTCATTTGAAATTTAACCTTAAAGGAGTCCTGCTTAATTAGTTTAAGAGTTTTTATACCTCACACTAAATTAATTCAACCGGCACTGTAATGTGAAATCATTGGAACAATAAAAATAAAACCTTGTCTTTGCTTTTGATCTCAAATAATTTTTGTTTTTTGTAGTTATGTGTTTCAACTTCCAGTATTAGTTTTTATCTCAGGATTTGATATTTATTTCGAATCTAAATTTGCGATCTTGGTTATTTATTTTGATTATTTTATCCGAAAAATAAAATGAGAGCAGGCTGTTGAGGAAACTAACCTTACCAAGCGGTAGGGTGGGGGATTAAATTTGGCCGTTGGCCGCCGATAGACCTGTTCATTTAAGAAAAAACGCTACAACGAATGTCAAGCGATATTCAAATGTTTCGAATACTTTTCGCAAGAAGAAAGAAGAAAGAAGACAAAGATATGGGAAGTCTTTTTCGCACTTACGAAACGAAAGTAAAAATAGCTCGAATAGCCAGCCTTCGTCGGCTTCGTTTCGTCCTTTTGGGGACCTCGCTTTTTGAAGTAAAGACAATTCTAAATCAGTGTTGCTTATGTATATTTATTCAATTTTTACCCTCTTCCTGTCTACTTAATTGTTTTTATTTAGTGAGCTTCCGCTGAGTTAATAGTCCTAGGCACATGAACTTTTAATTCGGCCCTGGTTCCAATATTCAATTTTTGTTGTAACGGGTTATCGGATAATTCCAAATTCGAATGTTAAGAGTGTTAAAACCGATGAATCGGGTATTGTGTTGTGAGGGTTGTGAGTGAGGATTTTTTGGTCAGCTATAGACTCACGAACAGAAACGGAATTAATTGTTGTGTGCCGATGCAAAGTTCACAAAGTTCGCAAGGAAAATTTTGATTGCATTCACACAAGAAATCACGTTAGGTTATGTATTGACAGGGGTGTTTATATTCTGAACGCCTCTCGAATCTCGATGCGTACGCGAATTTCATTGTTCCATCTCCTTTTCATTTTAAAAAAAAAGCTAGAGCGCTTGTCAGGCAATAATAAACTACTCAAAACATTTGGAAATATAATTTTTTTTTTTTTTCAAAAACTTAATAACTGAAGTACTAAAATCAAAGCTAGATTTTAATATTTTTCTGGAATGAAAATATAAAATTTATTGAAAATGAATGTATCAATATTCATGGAATTATATTTTCAAACATTTTTAACATGTACATAAATTGAAGAGAAAGATTATTTTTAATTCTAAAGATATACTTTTTAGAATTTAGGAAATTAAAATGTACATAAAAGCCATTTAACAAAAAATCACATCCATTCAAAAAATAATGACGCCTAATTTAGATTCAGTCAATCAGAATTTGTAATAATTAAAATACAAAATTGCGATTGGCTATACCAAATTTCTCCGCCATTAGGCATGTCCATTTCCATAAACAGCTAACTTCACTTCGTCGAACACTGAGGGAATTCCTTTCATTGTGAATGTACAAGGGGTCTTATTTTTCAATTTTTGCAATAGAGAAACACTTTTTGAATTCCCCCAGTCTTCAATAAAGTGAAGTTAGCTGTTAATGAAGTAAAAATGCCTAATTACTTTTCGGCTGAATGTGATTTAGGTCAAACGGTTATTTTGTAACACGGAATTTCAATGGAGTGGGATCCATGTAATATAGTGATTCCGAAATATACAAATTGAAAAAATGATTGTTCAGAAAAATAAAAATTAGGTTATATAATAATTTGAAAATATATAAAGTATGACAAATAGCTTCAAGGAAACATAAACATTAGGTTATGACATGATTCAAAAATATAAAATCTAGAACACTTGGTAATTCTCAGTCAAATGAATTTCGGAAAAAATAATTCTCAGAAAATATGGAATTTAGGGGATATTTGTGCGCCCCGCTATTGTTGAGAGAAGTTATTGTGATTTAGCCTACCCTTAATCAGCTTTGCGATGGATTAAGTTTTTTGAATCAAGGATTTTTGGATACAAACGGTTAAGCCAATCAAATATAGGATAGATAAAAAGCGCAGAGTTCCTTCACAAAAAAAGTTACCAAATATTGAATCCAGTATATATGAAAACCAATGTATTATTTATTATAAATCTTATCGGAAGTAGAAATCGCGATTGTGTACAGTCTTTTAAGTGAAGAAGAAGACTCTGCAACAGGTCTTGGATGGAGGAACGAGATGAAGATTTTTATATTTATTTTATCATCTAATGGTAAAGGTTAGATCTTTTTTCAATTCTTTCAATTCCACATATCGGAATAAGCTAGCTTTTAAAATAAGATTAATCTTTCTTTACGCCTGATAGCAACAGCACTTTTATAAATACTTTTGGATTCCACAAAACAAACCCTTGTAGAAAAAAATAATTGGACCCAATTGGGACCGATTGATCCGATTGACCCCATTTCAAAAACATAGTTGAAACCGATTTATTAATCGGGTTCAAAATGGTCTCGCCTGATTGAATCCGAGTAATAAATCGGTTTCAATGGTGTTTTTGAAATGGGGTCAATCGGATCAATCGGTCCCAATCGGGTCCAATTATTTTTTTCTACAAGTTAACTTGGGAGTAAAACTTTTCAATTCCTTCCAATGCATCATTTTTTTTTTGTATTTACTGTTTTTGGAATAATTATTAAGGGATAACACTATACTCTAGCGACTCGAAAAACAGGCATAATTAAGGCATTTTTTGGAAATATAATAAAATGAATGGGAAATTTATTTTGATTACTATATTATACATGTATTGAAGAATAAAAAAAAAATTATTGAAAAAGAATACAAAATGGCGGCTTTCCAGAGTTTTTCTCGAAACTATATAGTTTTCAAACTGAGCGAACTCATAACTCATTCAATTTTCATCCGATCGACTTGAAATTTAAATTGTATATTCCTTAATAGTTTTTCTATTGAAGTACATAGGATTTTTGCAATATTTTGGAAAATTATAATTTTATACGTGATTTACCACAAAATTTTTACTTGAAAATCGAAAAGTAATTTTCAAATGACCGCCATGTTGTTAAAAATCAATATTTTGGAAAAATCCTACTTATTTCGATGTTTTCAAGCTTGTAGATCAACATATTTTTACATTCTCATCATGGATGAGAAGGTATTGGTTTTATGTGAAAAATGACTTTCGAAATTTTCATCAAATCTTTACGTTTTGAGACCCCCTGAGTCAGAAAAAAGGGTTTTTACGAAAGTGTTTGTCTGTCTGTCTGTAGTAGGTCGTGTGCGGCATAACTCTCGATAGAATTATCAGATTGAATTGAGCTTTGGTACACTTTATCGGAGCCGAAAAAGTAAGGACAAGTTCGTTAACCAGCCACATCCAATCAAAATTGAGGGATTGAGCACTACTTTTGTGTTTTTGAAAATAATTTTTTGAAAAAATCAAAAATTTCAATACTGGTTTTTGATAGTGCTCATAAATCTCTACAAATTATCCTGATAACATTTTTTGATTTAATCAAAATTAGAAATGTTACAGCATATTAAAACTTGAAAAAAGTCAATATCAAAATTCCATTTTCCAGTTAAATTATACGAGATACGAAAAAACGTTATGATACAATATTATTAAATAAATAAAGACCTACAAATTTGAATTGTAACATTTTTTCATAAAATGCATATTTTACTTTTTAATTTAAAAAAAAAAAATATTGAAAATCCAAAATTCAATTTTTTAACAATAATATTCGAAATACGAAAAAAACGTAAGAATACAAAGTTTGTCGTTTCAAAAAGATCTACAAATTTTGTCTCACACAGTTTCTGATAAAACATATATTTTTCGTTTCAATTCCAAAAAATACGATTAAAATTCAAAAATTCCATTTTTTAGACAAAATATGTGAGATACAAAAAAAACGTTTAGATGGAAAATTGTTTGCCTAAATGAGGTCTACAAATTCTCATTAAGACATTTCGGGACAGGAGGTATATTTTATGTTTTGATTTTTAATATTAAAAAAATTCGATTTTTCTCACCAAAATATGTGAGATGCTAAATAAAGTCTACGATTGTTTTTTCTTTTTGAGAGATTTGGAAGAAAATAAATTATTTTAATCATGTAATTTATTAAAAAGTTACTGAAATGTATACAGAAAATCGAGCGCGAAGCGCGAGCGCCATGATGAGAATGTGTTCCTTAAGGCTGATAGAGCCTTAAGTAAATTGAATTTCCTGTTTCGCTTCAACTGAAAAAGAAATTTTAGTGAATTTGAGAAAATGAGTAATTTACATCATCTGTAATATTATTATAAAATTGGTTTTGAGATTCAGTATCAAATTATAATAAAGAAACTTGAATGTATGTGAAGAGCACAAGAACGAGCGCTAAGCGCGAGGCCCAGAAAGAACGGAGCGCGAAGCGCGACGATCAAATCGCGCGCCCTAGGCGCGCTCAAACTTGCGAGCGAAGCGCGCGATGAGAATGTGCCCGCGAAGCGGGCAGATTTTTTTGTTTAGTTCTAGGTTCACTGGGGATAGAGATACGAGGTCGCCCGAAAAATACTTTTTTAAAAAAGTCGTGCACAAATAACTGTCGAACCGTCATTTTGTATTTTTTTAATTAAATTTTTTTTATCCTTCAATACATGTATAATATAGTACTCAAATCAGATTTTGCATTCATTTTATTACACTAAGAAAAAAATGCTATTGAATCTATAGCATTTCTGTCAAAAGCATGTTTATCATTGATTTAAATCAAAATGCTACAGAATTGGTAGCATATGTATCATTTCTTATAGAATATTTTTTTGAATCAATAATATACACGTTTTTGGCAAAAATGCTATAGATTCAATAGCATTTTTTTCTCGGTGTATATTTTCAAAAAAATTCCTTAAGGCCGTGTGGTAGGGTCTGACGTCACCAATTACATACGACCACTTTATTAATAAAATAATAGTTTCAATAAACTTTCCGGAGAAGACAGCAATGCAGGAAAATGTATCGAATTACTGTCTTCTCCAGAAAATTTGTTAAAATTATATTATATTATTAAGTTTTTCGGTTATTCCTAAGGCAGACAATAAACAAATTTTGTTGGTGTTATAACACTGAAAAACATAGTTTGTTGGGTCTGTACTACTTTGAGTGATACTTAAAATATGGTAGTGCCACTTTGTTAGATGTCAAAACTACTCTTCTGGTTGATGTTCCTACCCGAGTTTTTAAAATAAAACGCTGGTACTAATATCAACAAAATACAGAAGGGAATTAAATTTGTCTTAGGATAAAAATTAAACTTTATAAGTCAATGTGTAACCCATTTATAACATAACTTAAACATTTAGTGAACTGGAACCAGTGACCCATTTTTGGCTATACAATTAATCAATTTTGACAGAAAATAAGTGATACGGAGAAAAAGATTTACTGATATAGAACTGACAAAACTTTTTTTTGCACTCACAACAAAATTTTAGTTCCCATTACAAAAAGTTTTGTCAAGCAAAAAACATTAAAAAACTCTTTTGTTAGTTCAACAAATAGGTTTATTGTAAAAACTGAAAATTTGTTAGGACAGCAAACAATTTTTGTCAGTTCTATATAAAAAATCCGGTTGGCTAATACAAAATTTTTTTTTCTCCGTGGAAATATGACTGATTGTGTAGCTGAATGTGGGTCTCTATAATTTCTATTCAGTCAAATAATGAGTGATTCAGATTGACAGCATAGCATCTAAGTCAATCGTTTTTCAAACAACTGATTAATTCATTTTTTGATGTTTAATTAATTAAATCAGTAAGATTCAACTAATTTCTAATCTTTGCAGATCTAAAGGATGAGAATAAAAGGAAGCTGGAAGAAAGCGTCCATTGTTAAAACAAAGGAGAGCAGCGCTGGCAAGTATATTTCAAACATCTTATGCTCCAATGATGACACAGATTGTAATTTACAAATGATATAATGGTGGTTTGTCATCAACATTTTCATTGATTTTTTTATTTTATTCATTAAGAAATATTTTACTAAATATATTATCTACTTAAGAATTATGGAGAAAACTTAAAAAAAATGAGTAATATCTTCTTTCAAGCAAAGTAGAATGGAAAACTGCGTTTCAGTTGAGGAAATATGTGTTTTAGTGAGAATTTTTCGCACACTGGAAAAAATAGTTAGTTGACCCAACTACTTCGGTTTGTAAAATATGCCACAACTACTCTGTTGGTTGGCACAACTACTTTTTCCTTAATGTCGCTATCTGTATCGTTATTACAAGAACTCGGGTAGTAAAATCAACTAGAATAGTATATTGTGCCATAAAGGAAGAAGAAACAGAGCAATTGTGTCGAGCGTGAAGTGAATTCATGCGAGACAAAATAGCTCTTCTTCCCGTATAGCACATGATTATTTCTCCCACACTCGTAAATTATGCTTAATTTTATATAACTTGTAAAATGAATCGCAAACAAGGGCAATTGGGAATTATTTCCCACTTTAGGCTCATTTTTACTCTTAGAGAAATAATACTGGTTAATTTTGCCCTTAACTATATTTTTAGTTAAGGTTACCAGAAATTTGAGTAAAATAATAATTTTTCCGGTTATTCTAACTTATGGTAGTTTATGTGTCAAAAATTAGGTCTCTAAAAAAAGAATTTTTTTTATGTGATATGTTTTGAAATTGAAAAAAAAACACTGAATATTCATTCGGAATTGATCGAAATCTTTTTTATTATATTGGATATTCTATGCCATTTATGATTTAAACAATATATCGGCCAAATGTCCCCCGAGACTTGAGCCAAAAATGCGCCTCATCAGAAAAGATGATTTTTTGATGAAAATTGGGATCATTTTCAATTGATTCCAGAGCCCAATCCGCGAACTCCCGACGCAAACGATGGTCATTAGGCTTCAGTTCTTGGGCCAGAATCATCTTATAGGGATGCAGGCCAAGATCCAATCGCAAAATACGCCAGGTAGTCATCCTGGACAGGCCCAATTCCTGAGATCGGCGTGGCACGGACAATTCACGGTACGGCGGCTATATTCTGTGTAGAACGTGCGGTACGCATACGATTTTTAGGCTTAGTATCCAATAGAGTAAATTCACTCTCCAACTTATCGATTATTCGACGAATTGAGAGCGCGGATGGAGCAGAATGACGACCATATTTTGCACGATATGCTCTTTGAACACCGACAAAACTTCTCGAATTTTGATTAAATAATTGGACAATTTCCAAACGTTGTGGAAGCGTGAAACTACTCATGATTAAATGGCAAACCTTACTGATCACAACTGACAGCAGACGTCAAAAATTTCAGTTCAAATGAGCCCGATAGGGACATTCAAAATCATATCACCCCTATTGGGAAACCCTTTATTTTGTTATAGAATTTTTCCATAATATCGCTTCTTACTAATTTTTAAAAAATGATTGGATTTCCATTAATCATGGATTATCTTTTCACGAAAAATATTCTCCACAACTCTATTAATTCCAATTTTAAAAATTTAAAAATTTTAAAAAATCTCCAAAAATAGTTTCTTTTTTTTTTAATTTTTCTTTTTAAAAAGTTGTAGAGAATATTTTCCCCGAAAAAATAAGCCATGATTATTAATAATCCAATAATTTTTAAAAAATTAGTAAGAAGTAATATTATGGGAAAATTCTATAACAAAAAATATTATTAAAAGTATTGTATTTCGTGTGTTTTAAATTTGCGCAAAATGCAACTGTTTGCCACTACCATAAAAATTGATGCCGGCACAGAAAAAATATGGAAGTAAAAATTTCACGGATCCTACTTGACTCATCGATGAGACACAAAGTTTCTGAACGTTCGTATACCGTCCACTGAGAAATAAAGGCAATCCTAAAAACTTTCTTTGACTACGGCCAACTGCGACTGAAAACGAGGTCGTTTCATGCGCAGTCAGGGAAAGTTTCTAGGACTGCCGTCATTTCTTGGTGGACAGTATACAAAACATTTATAAACTTTGTGTCTTATCGAGAAGTCAAGAACGATGCGTTCAATTTTCACGTACATATTTTTTCCATACAGGCAAATATATAACACATTATATTATTTAAATTGCACTTATTTATCAACAATAGTGGATTCAATACAGCTGCTGAAAATTCAAAAAATCCTTTAGTCTAAATGAAACTAAGTTTCTTAAAATTTTTAGGTGGACTCTAAAGTTGGATTAGTCAAATTCCGTGCATGAAAATGCACATCGACCGCTTTGCATGCTACCAAAAAATATTTAAATATTATTTAATTTACTTATCTCAAAAAAAGTATACGTTCGCCCTTCGATTCCCTTACTTAATAAAATTTTTTAGGATTGGGATCAAGCTTGGGCTTATCCCTATTTTACGAGTAATCAAAGCAGTAAGTTTCGCTTGGGTCTCACAGATCCGCGTTTGTAGTGTAAGGGTTAATATACAATATACAAAATTATTAATGACAATAAAACTATTAAAAGTACACGAACAAAGATGGATGTTCAGGATTAACATCTAGACATCCAACAATAGGATAGCCATCTTATATATTCAGTGGTAATATCTACACTGAGAATATTTTTTTGCAGAAACTCCTATAGATTTTAGAAATTTTTGGTTATCAAGCAAATCGTGATAAGTTTTCATGTAGCCATAGGAAATATTTAAAGAACATTTGCATAATTAAATGTAAGAATAGGAAGATATCCTATTCTTACATTTAATTTCCTATGACTATGTGAAAGTTTATCAAGATTTGCTTGATAACCGAAAATTTCAAAACATGTTATTGAAAGTATTGGCCATCACTAGCTATAATATTTCGTCACTTTTTTGGTAATTTACGGATTCCGTTGTGAAAAAACTCTTCATCTTTTGAGGCTATCCATGAATCGACCCATTTTTTGATGTCCTCAAAAGACTGTAAACGGTTCTCGGCCAGGGCATGAGACATCAACCGAAACAAATAGTAGTCGGACGGCGCGATGTCAGGGGAGTATGGCAGGTGGGGTAAGATTTCCCAATCAAGCCTTTCAAGGTACGTTTTCACCACTTTCGCAATACGGGGTCGAGCGTTGTCTTGTTAAGGAATAATTCGGTTGTGCCTTTCCGCGTATTCCGGCCGTATTTCCTTTACCGCAGCGTTCAATCTTATCAGCTGAGTTCGGTAACGTTCGCCTGTGATGGTTTTTCCTGGTTTTTACAATTCATTAGTACATTGTGCAACTAGGGAAAAAAAAATTTATTTTGCGAGTGTGAAGTTTGATGCCCGAGAAAAGCGAGAGTAACAACCACACGAGTAAAATAAATGTTTTTTCCGTGTTGCACACGATTTTTTTTCTACTATAGGGTCAGAAAGTAGATTTGTTTGCCCCGCACGGGGCAATAAATTCCACTTTATGGCCCGCTAGTAGAAAAAATAAATTACACCCTTCTGGTCTCACCATATGCACAGCATTACCTTGGATCCATGGATGG
This sequence comes from Diplolepis rosae, assembly GCA_030998225.1. NCBI lineage: Eukaryota > Metazoa > Arthropoda > Insecta > Hymenoptera > Diplolepididae > Diplolepis > Diplolepis rosae. The sequence goes on from JAPYXD010000710.1 coordinate 6,469,016, forward strand.
TCGAAATCATCACTTTTGAATCGTCGAAACCAATTTTCAACAGCCTGAACTGTTAGAGTATAGTTACCGTATGCCTCTACAAGCAAACGATGATGTCCGGCTGCTGATTTCTTTAAATGAAAGCAGAAAAGCATAGCTTTCCGCAAATTACGCTTTGTCGGCTCGAATTTAAAAATAATATGTTGTTCACACATAAACAGAATGGCAAATACTTTCAAAACAAGCTCAAGGATGGTGCTTTGATGTGAAGTTGATTGAGATTTGTTCCGATGTCAAAAAATACTTGTTGCGCTATCTCTTAGAAATCCCAAAAAATTAATTCAAGTACCCAACATAAGATAGCCATCCCATATTTAAATATCTATTTTTAATCAATATTATACACAGCAATTTATATTCGCGCTCACTTTGTGATGAAATAATAATACACTACTGGTCAGAATTGTGGAACCACCTGTTTTTCGATGATTACTTAAATTATCTTAATTTCAATTCTGTGAGTGATGAAGATTGTACTATTAATAATGTAAAAGACATCAAAATTATCTTTTAAATTAGTCTGGAACGAAGTCGTTTCGCTAAATTTTGAAGAAGTTATTGCAGAAAAAGTCCAAATTTCAATGTTTTCTTAAATTTTAAATAACTTTCGAAACAATCAACATTTTTTAATGTTCTTAGGTTGATTTAAAAGCTAAGATTCTATAGAATCGTAGTAGATTGTCATTATTAATCGATAATTTTTTTCTTGCATAATGCAAAGAGTTGAAATTGTAACAAAAAAGTAGAAAAATTTTGAAAACATTTAATCTGTAGGTACATCATAATAAAGATCATATGAATATATATTTAAAGGGAATTCGATACAAAATTCATGATTATATGTTTTATATATCTTATAAAAATGTTTTTCTCAGCAAAAGCAATATTGGAATTTTTCAAACTTTTTTATTTGAACTTTAACCTTGAGCAGTATGTAAGAAAAAAATTACACATCAATTCCAAGAACTTTGTTCGGTTTTGTAGATATTCAGCTTTAAAATTAATCCAAAAACATTTTAAAGTGTTGATTATTTCGAAAGTTATTTAAAATTTAAGAAAACATTGAAATTTTGACTTTTTCTGCAATTACTTCTTTAAAAATTAACAAAACGAATTCATGCTGGGCTCATTTTATAAAGAATTTTGATAGCTTTGAATTTAATTAAGAGAACAAATTTTTTCACTCACATAATTCAAATTAGGATAATTTAAGCAATTATCGAAAAACAGGCGATCCCACAATTCTGACCGGTACTGTAAATATTTTATGAATTTTAACGCCTTAACGTTATCATTATTTGGATTAATTACGATTAAATATTTTAATTTGATATGATCTTGAAGAAATATTCAAAAATGAAAAAAGTGGGTATTTCAAACATAAAAATTATGTTATAAAAGATGTTGGTTTGCGATCGATGAGGGTAAAATATAAAGAAGAAAACTCTTCATAGTGTCAAAATTGTAACGACGTTTCGTTGGCTATGGGTTTGTCAACCTCATCAGGCTTTATTAAATTAAAAAAAAAACACCAAATAGTAAAATTGCCACACACAAGAAAAAAAATTAAATTAAATTAACTTAATATTAAAACATACACAAAAATATTATATTTTACCTTTATAATAGTATATTACGTGCCTAGGGGCATAATGAGGGATATTACGCGACGAGCGACAATGCTGGCAGGACTGATCGCGCCTCGGCTTCGATCTCCTGCGAGAATTGTCGCTCGTCGCGTAATAACCCGAATTGTGTGCATTGGCACGTATTCTATTTTATGTGCCTCAGCCGCGGAAACTCGTTTTTCCGTTACAGCTGAGAGTAAAGCAATGTTGTATATTCCGTTACAGAGGAATACAATGTAGAAATTGAACTGCGCATGTGCATTATAGTCTTACAGCGGAACGCAATCTATTTCTTATTCTTCTTTTTCTCACTTCTTGTTCGTACAGCGTTAGCACTGACTACTACACAAGATCGATAAAATCAAAATGGCCGGGACTAGTCGGTAGTCGCCAATTTGCGCCCGCTTCGTACAACTAGCGCAGCAAACAACTACAATAAGTACTAGATTAGATTCTCATGTACGCATAAAAACTCGTATCCGCACTACAGTCACATAAAATAGAATATGTGCCAATGCACACAATTCGGGACATTGCGAGACTCGCGACAATGCTCGCAAGACTGATCGCGCCTCGGATTCGTCTCGGCTTTGCCTCAGCTACGTCTCGACTACGCCTCGACTATGCCTCACCTACGCCTCGACTACGCCTTGACTTCGATCTGCTGCGAGCATTGTCGCTCGTCACGCAATCACCCTCATTGTGTGCCTAGGCACATAATATACTATTATGTGACTTCGGTGCGTATACGAGTTTTTATGCGTACACTCGAATCTAATCTAGTATTCACCATGATTCTCGTCCATTGCACTTGATATTTCGCGACTGGCTCCGGCCATTTTGATTTTATCGATCTTGTGTAGTAGTAGCGGATTGTAATAGACGCATGCGCAGTTCAAATGTACAAGGCTTTGTCAATACGGTGCCAACTCTGTACGAAGAAGAATAAGAAGAAGATTACGCTCCGCTGTATGGTTATAGGCGCATGCGCAGTTCGATTTTTACATTACATTCCTCTGTAGCGCAATATACTACATTAAGCTACTCTCAACTGTAACGTAAAAACGAGTTTACGCGCCGGAGGCACATAAAAGAAGGTTAACTCATGATGAGTGATGTCGAAAGTATAAAATTATAATAAAAATCATGGTTTTAGTTAATAAAATGATGTGATGTCATGGAGTCGACGAAACTTTGTCTACTAAATTATTACATTCTAACAGTTAATTTTAAATATTGAAAACAGTTATTGTAAACTCAGAATTTGAAATGTAAACAGACATCAGCTGGAACACAATCATGATTATGGTTCTTTGTTGACTTCATCGTTTATCAAAGACGAGTCCGAATTTTATAATAAAATAGAACATGTGGTCAGCTTACACTCACATCAGTTTATGATAGTATAGTAGTTTATATTAGAGACAGCGTGGGTTGTGAAATTTAATCAGAATGTATCTAAAAAATTGCTCTATTTCTTTCATCCGTAGAAGGAAGTTTCAAAGACATTTAGGAATAGAGTGTAATAAGTTAAAGTGGAAGCGAAGCTGGAAAAAAGCTGACAACTAATTATCGCGAAAATTAAGTGCAGCGTTCTTCAGGTCTTCCTTCTTCCTTGGCCAGAGCTTACACCCTTTTCACAAGACCATCCACAAGGGGTGTGGCAATTATTTAACCTGGATTTTTCTTCCGCAGCGACACGAAAGTCTTTGAACAGTTGAACAGTTGACTGCCTTCGCAGCCGTTGGTTTTGGTTAATTAATCGGCCTACAGCACCTCTGAATAATTAACAAAATTACGACACTCAACCTCTCCTTTCTACCATCTTATATTTCGTTTCTATTTTGAACTTTACTGTTCAACATTTCCAAAGTTCGAGTTCTGTTTAGTTGTGCTCTTTACAAAGCTACCTTAATGGGAGACCTTCTAATCTCCAAGAGAGAATGCTATTGTTCCAAGATCCTCAGATTGTAGTATGTTTTACCCAAAATGCATCGTTTCTTCTCTCATATAGTGTATCCGGATTTTTTTGGCTTCAGCTTGATTATTTGGTTTTAGCAGTTTGCACATCAAGGAGGGATGAAGGACTGAGAGTAAAAATGGAGTAAAAAAATCGTGGGATCAAAAATGAATTAAGAAAGTTGTGAGCTAAACGTGTTAAAAAGACGGAAAAATTTTGTCACTTAACATTTAAGGTAGTTCATCTACGAAAATTAGACCTCAGACAAAAATAGATAATTTTGCTTTCAAGAATAGCAATATTATTGTTGAAGGGCTATTTTGGAAGAGAAAAGATTAATTTCCATAAAAAAAATTTGAAACACAGAAAAATAATTTTATTAATAAATTTTATTTTTGCTCCAACTTTTTTTCTTATCGCTTCTTACCAAATTTTAAAAAATTATGCGATTTTAATAAATTACAAATCACTTTTTCAAGAAAAAGATTTACTACAACTTAACCATTTCCAATTTTCGAAAATGGATAAATTATTATCAAATTCAGCAATTTGTTTATAAAAATTTCGTTTTGGAAAATGTTTTTTTTAATGGTTTTGGTCATTAAAAAATTTATTTTCAATAATTGGAAACGGTGAAGTTGTGAAAAATCTTTTCTCTGAAAAAATGATTTGTGATTTATTAGAGTCGCATAATTTTTTAAAATTTGGTAAGAAGCAATAAGAAAAAAAGTGGGCGCAAAAATAAAAAATAATATCGCTATTCTTGAAAGCAAAATTATTTATTTTTACCTGAGGTCTAATTTTCGTAGATGAACTACCTTAAGTTACTTTCGAAGACTTCAGCAAAACCATATGTCTCGAGTCGGTTTTTAAAACAGATCAGATCATTCCGTGAGAGACTCCGGTAACAAAGTTTTCACCGCAAAGTTTTCAAAAATGTAAACAATGTTCGCGTTTTGCCATTGATAACCAATTTGGCATCCTTCTTTAATAATAAATTTTCTAAAAAATTCCAATTGGTTCGTGTGCGAAATTTTTTATGTTTTTTTCATTTATCCGGTTTTTTATTCACAGTGAACTCTAAATATTTTTTCAATTCATGATGCTGCATACTGGACTACTTCATTTTGAATTGCAAGCTATGAGATAAGTTTTTGAATTCTATGATAATTCTTAATTTAATTATTTCCTATATTCTAATGTTCTACAGAAATTTTAAATTAATCTTTGAATTTATGGCACTGAAGAGTGCCCCCATATGTGGCCGAAACGTTTGCCTTTCTTTCTTTTTGCGCATTTTTACATCTAATAGTGACATTTTTAATCAAATAAAATAAGATGAAACTGACCCTATGCCAAAATAACAAGAAATTAACAAAGAATCTATGAATTTGGGTCAATATAATACTAGACATGTTATCAAGCATGTCACTTTCAAACTTATAGATAGAGTTTTATAAGAGGCAGTCGCAGAAAATTTCAGCAGTTTTTTATTAAATAATCGAAGAAGTTCATTAAGGCCATGTATCAATCAGATCATGTGACTAAATTCCTGTAAAAGTTCATGTAAGATAACTTTTTCATTTTACAAAATATTTTGCTGTAAATTTGGAAAATATGTCAAAAGATAGTAAAGAATGCCTATCAACTTATTTTGAGAACAAATTTTGATAAAATTTTTACAATGAACTGTAATTGATGATAAATTTTCCAATTTTTTTCATAATTTTTACTAAAAATAAGTTATGTTTCCCAAATTTTTAAAAAGTAATTTTTTAAATTATTAAAGTTATCTTACATGGACGAGTAATGTATAATATAGTTACATATGATACGATTGATCCATGGCCTTAAATGGTACAAAAAATTAAACATTATTTAATAAAAAACCACTGAAATTTTTGCGACTGTTTTTTATAAAACTTCATGTCCAAGAGTCTTCGACAGTAATTTAAGTTTTAAGCGACTAATTTTTTCCGTGAAGAAGCGAAAAATATAAAAATTATATTGTATACTACAATATAACGATATAATAAAACATCGTACATCGTTCTGCTGTATCGTTATATTGAAATATACGATATAATCGTCGTATTTCTCATTTGCTTTTAACTTGTTTTTGCACTCAACTTTCTTAACCTATTTTTGTTCTAACGATTTTTTTACTCTGCTTTTATTCTAAGCCACTTCGATGCGATAATATATTTTTTTTGAGAAATTTTGGGGGAGTAAGCGTTTAACAAATTTGAAGTACTAAGAAACTTATCAGATTTCAAGTCGATTCGAAATATTCATAATTTCAATTCAAGAAAATTGTTCAGGCTGTACGGGAGAGTTTCGAAGATCTAAAGAGTTTTGTAATTTCAATTAGTTTGAGAGGTTTCAAAGTTGATTACATAAACTATTATAATAAATTACTAAAATTGAAAATTCTTCATTTGTGAACTCCTGAACAAACTCGATTTCATTACACCAGCTTTTTTTCTTTCTTTTAATAATTATATTAAAAATGGTACAGTTTAAAAACTGGTGATTTTATGTAGTTTTAGATTCATTTGAACAAGTGTATACTTTAAATATTTTTGAAAATTTGAGCACACAATGAAATTCATTTTGAATCGTTGTGGTTCCATTCTATTGCAAAAAATTTTGAATTTGAAAACGGGTTAAAAAGCCTTAAGTTTCTTCTGTAAGCAAACAATCATGATTTCACAAATAATATATAAATCCCAAAAATGTACTCTGTGAATTTTGAACAGTAAAACTCATGAAAATAATCAAAATCAGAAAAAAACTTCTGATTTTAATGTTGTTAACAATTTCAAAATCTATATCTTAGATGCTAAATACTGCAAGTGATGATACTCAAGTAGAGTACTTTCCCTGATAAATCTGTCTTTGCAGTTAAGATTTCCCAAGAGGTTGAATCCTTGAGATTTAATGGTATCGGTTCTAGTATACATTGGCCAAGGCTTCATGAATAAATAATTCACTTCTTTAATTCATCTTAACGTTTCTTTTATCGGCTTATAGATCAAACTTTTAAACTTTTCATTAAAAACTTTTTAAAATAAGATATTTCTGGCAATAATTTTTGAATGTTTTGTTCTCGTGTAAAGTTTTTGATTTTTTAAAATAAGAGAAGATAAAATGAAGCTTGCGACTTATGAACCTCTGTTTTGCTCTGCGCTTCATTCTGCCAAGCGTTTTACATGCCTGCTAGTAATTACCGATGGTCTGTAATCTCCACGCAATCATAGTTTACAGCACCAGAGGTTGCAGAATTCTGTCTCCAGCTTCGATTTACGGCAAGGCGTGGTACGCAATACCTATTTCGTTTCACGCCCTCCTACACTACTACGATATCAATTTAACAATACAGAATACGTATGAAAGGTGTTTGCGTAATGTGTCTAACTTTTTGTCATTCGGAAGTAAATTCTATCAAACTTTATCCAATAATTCTTGGATTATATATATAATGGTATGTATTCAAATGAATCGCATAATCTAACGAGAACCAAGTTTATCGTCAAGCCTGGTTCTAGCTTGGCTCCTTTTATTTATTATGGCTGAGCCACTTTGATTTTTAAGGAGAATTCTTACAATAAAAACTACATATTAAATATGAAAAATAAGATTTAATTTTTCGAATCTCTAATAAATTCTTTTCTAACAAGAATACTTTAACGGAAAATCATGTTTTTTGCCATTCGGCAATGAAAAGAGGTCGGGGAAGTTTTAGGTACAAAAAAAGTAAGACGGAAAAGTTTTTCCTTAAGGTTTCAAGCAACTTTGTGGAAAAAATTATTCCCATCGGACAATTTTGAGTTCGTGAAATTGTTGTATTAAAAAAAGTTAAGCGCGCGAGCATTTCTTCGAGCACGTACCCTGCTCGACCCTGCGCTGAGTAACGAATCCTTTTTTATTTGGATTCTTTTATCAACAATATTATTGTTTTCGTTTGGTTTATAAACACCTTTGAAAAAGATGTGGGATGGAAGTGGAATTGCAGAGAGAAGAAAACGTTCAAGAGATGAAACAAATTGGAAAAAAAATCTTACGAAAGCTGCTAGAAACAAGGTACTTTACGTTTGATTCTTTTTTAATCGTAGAAAAAAACCCATGCAATTTTTTGAAGATATGATTTTTTAATTCTATCAGCATCTGTAGACTTGAATTTGAAAAGTTTTCTAATCAATTAATTTTTTTTATGTTGTTATGGAAGAGCGAAGAATATGTCTCTTCATCAGGGAAAGTGGTTTAGAAGAAAACTATAGAGTTCATAGATTCCCGTTGCTCGAAGCGCTTAGCCTTTTTACATTCTCATCATGGTTGAGAAGGTATTGGTTTTATGTGGAAAATGACTTTCGAAATTTTCATCAAATCTTTACGTTTTGAGACCCCCTGAGTCAGATAAAACGGTTTATACGAAAGTGTCTGTCTGTCTGTCTGTAGTAGGTCGTGTGCGGCATAACTCTCGATACACGGAAAAAATATGTCCAGTAAAAAGTGTAGAATTAGTCCAGGAGTTTTGGACGGGTAGCAAAATGTTGGAGATCTTGAATGACTTTTAATAAAATATTTCAAACTTTTCAGTACTAAATGCAAATGAGTCTTGAAAATTTTCAATAAGAGTCTAGGAAAAATAGTTTTGTATTTACTACACAAAATTTAAGTAAGAAGCCAAATTCAGTTCACGACGAATTGTAAAAAAGTTGTGAATGTTTCTAATTCGGTTCGAAAGAATATGAAAAGTTCCTAAAGTAAAAAATAGCGAGCTGGTATTACAAAAAGTTCTGGACAGTCTAGGAAAATAATCTGCGCCTCGATATGCGCAGTTGACCATCAGCGCATCAGCCGGTAGTGCGAAGTAAAGTGAATAAGTGATCTTATTTTATATAAAGGAGATAAAGGATAAAGGATTAGAAGTGTATTTCGTAAGTACCAACTTTTGTACTAAAATAGTTACCTAACACCTTCATTTTACATTAAATTTTAGTGAGTTTCAAAACTTAATCTATTAACATCAACCTATTTCTTTATTTTACATGTTTGTGAAGAAAGTATTAATGTAATTAATATCTCACTAAGAGAGGTTAGTTTATCTCTATTTCATAAAAAATGTCATGAAAAATTTCTCTATTTCATCAAAAATTTTTAGATACCCGGCACTGGACGTTTCTCACAAGCGTTGAGAATTTGACTAGCTACTATATAAGGACCATTTCGACCGATATACTCAGCGTGCGATATTCTGCGTGTTACCGTGTTAGTGAATTGCGTTGTATGTATTATGTATTAAGTTGGGTTATAGAATAAGATTTGTGTGTATTAGATAAGTGAAGAATACGTTTCTCGTGTATTAGTAGTGTGAACTTGTAAACAAAAGACTACAAATCCGATGTCTGCTTCGCTTTTTTTATTTTGCTTTAGAACCCTTCATATTTTCCCATACTGTCTTGGAAATTGTACACGCTGCCTCTACACTTTTTCCCAGACTGTCTTCGACATTTTACAGACTCCAAATTGTTTTTGCTGTATCGAAATTTCCTAGATAGTCTAGGACTTTATGTAGTTCTTTCTTGCACTTAGTATTAAAATATCTTGTAAATATTCAAAGAAGGAGGTTTTCAATTTTTACAACATTTTGGTACCCGTCCAAGATTCCCAGACTAAGTTCTACACTTTTTACTGGACATATTTTTTCCGTGTAGAATTATCAGATTGAATTGAGCTTTGGGACACTTTATCGGAGCCGGAAAAGTAAGGACAAGTTCGTTAACCAGCCACATCCAATCAAAATTAAGGGATTGAGCATTACTTATGTTTTTGAAAATAACTTTTTGAAAAAATCAAAAATTTCAATACTGGTTTTTGATAGTGCTCATAAATCTCTGCAAATTATCCTGATAACATTTTTTGATTTAATCAAAATTAGAAATGTTACAGCATATTAAAACTTGAAAAAAGTCAATATCAAATATCAAATACGAAAAAAATGTAAGAATACAAAGTTGTTCGTTTCAAAAAGATCTACAAATTTTGTCTGACGCAGTTTCTGATAAAACATATATTTTTCGTTTCAATTCCAAAAAATACGATTAAAGTTCAAAAATTCCACTTTTTAGACAAAATATGTGAGATACAAAAAAAACGTTTAGATAGAAAATTGTTTGCCTAAATAAGGTCTACAAATTCTTATTAAGACATTTCGGGACAAGATGTATATTTTATGTTTTGATTTTTAATATTAAAAAAATTCGATTTTTTTCACTAAAATATGTGAGATACGAAATAAGCTTTGTTCTGCAAAATCGTTTCCTTAAATAAAGTATACGATTGTTTTTCTTTTTTTAGATATTTGGAAGAAAATAAATTATTTTAATCATGTAATTTATTAAAAAGTTACTGAAATGTATACAGAAAATCGAGCGCGAAGCGCGAGCGTCATGATGAGAATGTGTTCCTTAAGGCTGATAGAGCCTTAAGTAAATGGAAAAAAATGAAGTTTTTAATTTTTTTCTCGAAAAATAATAATTTTAGAAAAAAATCGCTAACATAATAATTTTTCGCGCTTTCGAGCGCGCGACTGCTTCTTGCCTCCGGGCTTTCAATTACAATCAAGGTATTGCAAAGTAAATTCACAGTACTTTTGATGTAATTTTTCGGAATTGGATAAATTTGGAAATGGATTATAAAATTTAATATCCAGGTCCAGTGTCTATAGGATAGCCATTTAAATTATAATATTATAATCCATTTTCTTCCATGTGTGTTGTAAAATTACATTACGTTTTGGTAATAAACTTTCATTACACTATTGTGAAATTACAACAGAAATTTTTTACAGTACATGTTTTCTAACGCAATCAGAAAGATTGATTTCATTATCAAAACCATGGAGAATAGACATAAGGAGCTCTTCTAGTAGAAAATAATAGAACCCGATTGGGACCAATTAATTCGATTGCACCCATTTCAGAAATATCATTGGAACCGATTCATTCAATTGGTCTTCGACAAAGAAGTTTTAATTTTCAGTTTCTTAGTTTGGTCTCCTTATGTTCTGACTATTTGTTTTCCAGAATAACAAGCTACAAACCCATATGTATGACCAACAGTGAACTTAAAGCTGACTTCACCAGATATGAAAATTCGACATCGTGTTTTTTCTATTTTCTACAGCTGGCAACTAAAATTATCGATTTTCATTATTAAGTTTACAAGGTCAATTTCAACAAAGAATCACCCTATCAACATTTTAAGTCTTAATTTTGCGCCATTTATTCATTATACTGTCATGTTACCGAAATTTTACGCAATCGTTACCAAAATAGATAGAAGATAGAAGATGTCTATTCTCCATGTTCAAAACCAAAAGTAGTCTAATATCTACGCCCGTTCTCATCTTTTTTACCACTTTCCGAATTCTGAAAACAGAATTTTATTTATTTTGGATTCAAAGATGTGGGAACTGGACCAAATCGTTGACATGAACTTGTTATTTTTCTCAAATTTCTGTCATTACATTTAATATCAATTCACTTATCCATGAAGTTATTCTGAAGTTTTGTAACGATTCATTGGTCACCTGAAAAAACCGTCATACTAACATTGAAAGTGATTAATCCAGTTATCACAAAGACATCTTCGTCAGAAAAATTTGGATTTCGCGGAGGTTTTTTTTAAAATACTTTCTTGTGATCTGAAAAACTTGTTGATTTGGAATTGAAAGCAAGTGATTCTGGTCTCGCTAATACATCTCTCTCAAGCAATTTTATCTTCCACACATATTATTTTAATTGGACTTATTGATTAATAATAGTGGATTCAATACGGCTGAGAAACATTTTAAAAATCCTTCGGTCCAAGTGAAATTAAGTTTCATAAAGTTTTTGAGGGAGACTATTTAAATTTGGATCAGTTAAAATATCAATCAAAAATGACTGAATGCATAGCAAAAAGTGAGTGACTAATTTAACTCTTTTCAAATTCAAACTACTGATTCAGAATTAAAGAGAAAATCTCTAAAGAAATCAGGTGTTATATTTACTCATATTCTGGTGTAGAATTCAAATTCTTCACTACGTTTCAGTGTTATATTTACTCGAGTTCGAGGGTAAGATCTAAATTCTACACCAGCATCCGGATGAATATAGCAGCTAGTTTTTTCTTTGCTTGAAATCTAACCTCAGAATTCAAAAATTTGAAATTCTGAATTCAATATCGCGAACTATATTGCAATAAAGTTCTCTCTCAGTTTCAATCAGTTGTTTTTTTTACTAATATCAGTCAGTGACTTAATTATAGCTAACAATCAATCGTTTTGAGTCACATGAGTTGAAAAATCAGTCGAAAGCAACTGATTTATAGCTATTATTTAGTAACTGAATGCAATTAGTAAAGAAACGACTAATCGAAATTGACAGAGTGATGTGATGAAAATTTTATTCGCCAGATTTGAATATAGCGGCCTCAAAAACTTTTCGAAATTAAATTTTACTAAAACTGGGGAGTTTCTGACATTTTAATCAGCCATATTAAATTTTCCATTTTGGTTTGAAGAATTTTAAAACTTACTTTTATGCAAGTTGCATTATCATTCGTTAAAATAAAGAAAATCATATACGATCGCATTAATTCCTATTGATTTTATCCAACTTTTTGAATATCAAAATTGTAAGGTTATATTTGAATTCAACGATCAAAAATAATTCTAGTTCTATTAATAACTAAATTCAATTAATATTGCTATGCTGTTATTACAAAACTCCGCTGTAAACAGAATATCTTCTGTATTTATTACGTTTTCACTGTGTAAACAAAAATTTATTTTTGTCAATAATTCTTTAAGACCCACTTTTATCAATATAAATTTTGCTGTAGTAGATCATAAACGTGAAGTTGTTTTTTGGTTATGTTTAATACATGCGCCTGAAAGGATCTGTCCGTCAAATCAACTTGCTTTCTTTGTTTTTCTTATAAACTTGAACTTTGTCATTTCAACTAGGATTGCAAAGTTGGCGCCTGTCCTAACTAGGCAAAATAGTTGATTCCTTGTACACGGGTACAAGGAATTTTTTTCGGTGTGGTAGAGTTCGGTTATCATGGTGAGTGATACACTCTTCTAATTATCGACATAATCGATTGAAAAGATTTGGAAAAATTTGTAAATGAAACTGTTATCTCAGTGTAATATTTTGGATATCTCTACAAACTTTCCAAATCTTAAAACGTGGACCAAAATTCATTAAATTCCTTAAAATATTCAAGATCTCGATGCCAGGACTAGAAAATTCATGGTTTTAGTTGAAGTATAATAAAACATATATGTCATAATTATAGAAAAAATACTTGCATATAAATACTCATTATTATGGATGTCAACTGAGATACAAATGAAAATAGGACTCATTATAATCTGAACTTTAGTAATCTAAGATAGATAAATAATATATGCATGTATGCACAGAACAATGAATGACAAACAATTGAAAGTTGGAACAATGTGTTTAGTAAAAAAAATCTTTTATCACTTCGTGTTGGTTGAGTTGAACATTGTTAATCCCATTGTAATTTGAATTTTAGTTTACTATTTTGCTGCATGAAACGTAGTTTCCTGCAAGGAGCAAAAAGGTTGAATTTATAGCTCTATAACAAAGCAAACCACTTACGAGCAGAAGCAATGTGCAGCAGTGAGAATGAATTTCGAGTTGATAATGGTCCCTCCACACCAGTGTCCTCCTTTCCTCGTGATGCTCACCAGCCAAGGAAATTCGCGGGGTATGGCGTCCTGGCCTCCGACCACTCGGGCGGAACGTATCCCCGCTGCACCCTGACCGCAGGGGACATCTGCCACTGTGATCAATTGCGAATTTTGGCGTTATTCATGTGTCATATATATATATAATATAATTAATTACAAGACCGACCTCGTTTACAATTTGAATGATCACGTAATCAGTGAGCGATAAACAATTCAGGAACTAAATTACAATCATGCAATAATTTTTAGCACATATTTCATTCTAATGTATTTCACTTTCTGTCAGGCATGCGAAATTAATGATAAAATCGTACCAAGTGTAATTAATAAAAATCAATAAGTGTTTAACGTCCGGGGATATCAATAGTCAAATATTAACAAATGAAGAAAGAAGGGACTACTTAGACTCTAAAAATACACTTTTGATTTTTTTTTGCAAATAAAAAACAACCGTTTATTTTATAAAATGAATAATTGTATAAAAAATTATACATACAAAACTGTGTGTGTGTGTGTGTAATTATAGTTTAAATAAACATTGCAAATGAAATCATAAAATGACATTAAAAAATTTGAATATACGATATAAATATAACTACAATATTTACTTATAATGACATTATATACAAAAATATGCAAAAAATATGAACATCTTGGTTTGTATCATGTAATGTTAAGTAAGTGTTTTAAAAAATCATTTGAAAAATGTTTATATTATATATATATATATATAAACTTTAAATATCGACATTGTTTTCATTACTATTCTGAAATTATTCTTCATTATAAATTGAAATTTGTATTACAGATCTTACTTTAAATTTGTATCATTGTTTAATTATAAATTTGAATTTTATGAAAAATAATAAGTGGAATTATAAATGTGAATTGGAATACGATTCGATTATATTTTTGAAAATGTTGTAAATAGAATTAAACTTTGATCAAATTGGGACATTTAAACAGTTATAATTTCAATAATTTCCAATTTTCAATCAATTTTGAAAACAATATTGTACTTCAAAAAATAAAATCAAAATCTATTCACATTTTAACCCATTAACGAGCAAGAACTGCAATTTTTTTACTTATGTTCAATCCTCATTTTCATGACTGAAAAAGAGAAATATCCAAACGAAAACCATCTTTCCTTACAGTTTTGGGTATGCTCTTCAAGAAACCGTGGTCAAAATGGCGGACCTAATATGGCGGACATAATATTTTGGAAACACAGAATATCTCATCAAAATCAACTTAGTCTGTGGAATTTTGAAAATCCAATTTGAAATTTGTAATTAGCGACCCCGAAAACCCCCGAAGTGCAAACTTCCACGAAAATCGTTGGGTTTCCAAAAACTCAATTTTGACCACGGATTCTTGAAGAGCATACCCAAAACTATAAGGAAACATGGTTTCCCTTTGGAAATTTCTCTTTTTCAGTCATGAGAATGAGACTTGAACATAAGTTAAAAAGTTGTAGTTCTTGCTCGTTAATGGTTTAAGATATCGCTACGATTTTTTTCAATTTCATCATAAACTTTTAGATTTTCTCGCTTTTCATCACAATTCTATTCTATCATATTCGGAAAACAACCAATAATTATTCGGGTCTTTTTTCCAACAGAGAAAAATTTTCGGATTTTATTAAATGTAAGTTTTAATAAATTGAGATTCCTTTTCAGAGTCAAAAGAAACCGTTTATTGGTAAAACTATTTTCGTTTTGCACTTTATAGATGAGTTTTTCAACAGTGAAACGATTCTGCTGATAGACAAAAGAAATCTGCATAATTTCAATAGATGCATTTTGAATGGAACGTAATTTCACTATCAATAGATTTTTTTTTAGAGTGTACAGTTCTGAACCTTAATAAAACGATGATTAATATACATTTTGTCAAAAAAGTACCGAGAATGATCATTCAAAAAGTGCACTTAAAGAGATTGTCAAAAACCTTTTTGACGCTAAGTTAGCACCAGTGTCCTCTATACTGACATGGAGTTCAAGCGCGATCTGTCATTTAGTTTGTTTACAGTGCTCGATGTTGTCGGTTTATCTCAAGTGTGTTTCGCGATTTTTCCAATGGATAAGAATAACGAACAAAGAATTTGTCTTAAATTTTGCATTGCAAATGGGATTTCGTGTGCGGAATCGCTGAAAATGTACTACTTTAAACGATTGTTCGGGCATGGAACGCTTTGCTGCTAGACTAGTTCCGAAAGACTTGATGCACCATCTCACAAGGCTATCATTGTGAACGAATTTCTGGCCAAAAACTCAACGAATATCATCGAACAACCACCGTATTCACCTAATATGGCTCCGGCCGACTTTTTTTTCTTTCCAAAACTCAAATTACCACTTCGAGGCACCCCTCTTCAGTCGATAGAAGACATAAAAGAGAATTCGCGTTGATAACTGAAATCGATTCTGGAAAATGCGTTTAAAAAATGTTTTGATGATTGAATTATTTATTGGCATAAGTGTATTATTTCAGGAGGGACCTACTTTGAAGGCGATAAAATAAATTTGGATGAATAATAAATAGTCTGTGTTTTATTTACCAATTCCCAGTACTTTTTTGGCCGAATGTATATACTAGTAGCGTATTTACAGGCAAAACTCTGCGTTCCGCTAATCTCGCTGGTAAGATCTTTAGGCGAATTTTAGGGATTCGAAGAAATATATTCAATCCATTTTGTTTTCCCATTCGTCATTGAATCTTTTTCATTTATTTTTATTAAAATAAGTCAATATACATCCAGAAAGAAATTTTATTTGATTCAACAAAATCTTTTTGTAAACTGCATGTGGTTGATTATTTTATTATTTTTGCTGTTTTGCGCCAGGCCCCAAAATCGCATTCCCTTTCGCGGAGTAAACTCGTTTACTCCAGTGAACATTTTTTTGTCGACATAGTAACAAAATTCAAGCGCTAAACTAACCAAAATTTTGTTGATTTAACCAATTATATTTTTAGTGTATGTATATAGCAGCATATAATAAAAAAACTGAACCAAATTCGATTTCACAGCTTCATCATCATTGAAAGTTTTACCATTCAAGGAGTTCTGTAAAGATCAAAATAAATAGTAATCTGATGACGCAAGGTCAGGGCTATATGGTGGATGTAACATCACTTCTCAACCAAGCCTTAATAATTTTCGGCGAGTGGCTAAAGATGTGTGTGGTGTAGCGTTGTCATGATAAAAAATTATACCTTTACGATTGACCAATTCTATCCGTTTTTCTTCGACCGCTGCGTTCAATTTGTTCAGCTGACGGCAGTAGACATACGAATTAATCGTTTGGTTCCTTGGAAGCAGTTCAAAAAATACCTCACCTTTCCATTCCCACCAAACAGACAGCATAATCTTGTTTTGATGCAATTCAGCTTTCGATGCTGTTTGTTGTATTTCATCACGCTTGGACCTTGATCGTTTTCGAATGAAGTTATTGTAAACAATCCATTTTTTATCGCCAGTGATAATTCGTTTTAAAAGAGGATCGAATTCATTGCGTTTTCCGAGTCGAAATCTCGAGCAAGTTTTACGTTTTTAGGTACTGCTTATCTCCTGCTACTTCTCATTTACAACTGGTTTGATACTCTTCAATGTATTTAGAACCTGAAACTAGCCCCTTGTTTAAGCCGAACAGTGCTGAAAAAGGCAATTTGTCCACGTTTGAGAAGTTTTTCAGGCGGAAAAATTACATTGAGTTTGCTTCTGTTCTGAACAGCGTAACGAATAAGGATTAATTCAGGTTCTAAATATTTTGAAAAGTATCAAAGCAGTGGTAAATGAGAAGAAGCAGAAGGTAAGCAGTACCTAAAAACGTAAAACTTGCTCGAGATTTCGACTCGGGTTAAGATGCAAATCACAAGCGTTGATGCGTTTTGTTAAATGAATTTCTTTCAATCCATGTGGAATTCAAATATCAAGTTTTTAAGTGAATCCAAGATGGTGTATATGACGGTCGATTGTTGATCTTGGTATTTTTAACATTTCTTGAATCTCTAGCACAGTTACATGACGATCCGATGCGATTATGGCTTTGATTTGGTCATCATCAAGTTCATTTGGCCGACATGGACATTGCTCATCTCTGTGTGAAAAATCCCCAAGACGGAATCTATCAAACCAATTTCATCACAGTCTGTCTTTTAAGGCTTCCTCACCATACACGTCACGTAACTTTTTAGCACCTTGTGCTGCGTTCTTTCCTTTACGGAAATGAAAAAAAACAAAATATGACGAAAATGCTCGTTTTTACACTCCATCTTAAACTTGATGTCAAACTAACAACTTTAAACAAAATTAGTCGCAATTTGTTTGTAAAGCAAGCCAAGAGTGGCAGCCAACAAATGGCGGAAGGAAAAAATCATAAAAATGAAAGAAGCCATTCAAAAAGATGGTCAAAGTCATCTATATGTAAAATCGGCAATCACTTCTGGGAGACAACCCAATACGTATACACTAATTTTAGTATACATAAGTGTACTTGTATAATGTTATTAGAGAATAAGAAATATTTTGTCGATGCTTATAGATGCCCTTACACCATTCAAAAGCTTGTTTTATAGAATCAACGAAAAATTTTATACTAAAAAATTGTGTTAGGCCAACTTAAATTTTTTTTGCCTTAATGATAACAAAATTCTAGAGTCAAACCAACCAAGATTTTGTTGATTTTACCAAATCTTTTTTTGAATATATAAAATTATTCATCACCTACTTTTTAAATTTGAATCAGTTATAATCCTTAATAATTTAAATGAGTGACTGATTTCTTATTTTACGATCAGTCATATCTAACTGACAATCATTCATTGTTAACTGAAAATTAATCACTTATGATAGATCCAAAAGCAAGAAGTCAGTCACTGATTGAAATTATTAAAAAATTTAACTGCTTCAGATTTAGAGGGTAAATGCGTCATTGAATAAATTAAACTAATTATTTTGAATTTTATTCGTGACGTATTTAAATAATGGAGAATTTCATACAAAGTGTGTACGACTGGGTTGCAGAATAATAATATATAATGTTAAGACTTCAGTATACCGTATATAAAGTGTTTTAATAACTGATAAAATGTTATTGTATGCTAAACTCTTTTAAACTTTATAATTTCTATTCTACAACCCACTTGTTGCCACTCTTTATATTGATAAGTTTTATAGAATGACAAAAAGTACAACAAAATTTAATGGTGAAAGGGAAAGGATTAAATGTATTACTTTGAATCCAGAATTTTCTTAAAGATATTACCAAAAAGGATATCGACACGTTGAGTTTTTTCAATGGAAATAAAAATCGTCTAATAGTTTCGAAATAATACTAAGGATTCCCTCTTTTCCCCGTTTGTTAATATTTAGATACAATGATATTTATGCAAATATAGAATACGAAACATGTCCAATCAAATGGAATCCTTGCACATAAAGAATTGTGTTGTAAAGATTTTGTAGCAAGGAAGAATATGCGGTACCTGGTACAGTGGTTAATTTATTTTATTTATTTTTTACTAGACTGAAAAAAAAGGTTAGCTGATCCAACTACTCCGACTTATAAAGTATGCCACTGCTACTTTATTAGTTAGTACAACTACTTTTATTGTCAATGTTACTATTCTCATTTTCACTTCAAGAACTCGGATAGAAACATCAACCAGAAAAGTAGCTCTACTAACTAATGAAGTATCAGTACAATAATTTACAACTCGAAGTTTGAGGTTCTTCAACTAACAATTTTGTCGTGTATAGAAGATGTTACTGAACACAATAGTTTTAGTTTTTCTTTGCATGGTAATCTGCACAACAGAGATTGTACTCGTATAATAAAGATTTCTTGTATAATAATTTGGGACTCGGAATAAGAAAAGAATGCAACAATAACACACTCTATTAAGTTTTTCAAGACCAATGAATGTTGACCCGACAATTTTGACTCGGCTTACCCTATGATAAATTAAAAGCGATGAATTTTCATGCATTTTCTGATAATTTCAGGTAAAGCAATAATATGTACCTACTTTTCAATATAAATTTAAAGACGCGATTCGAAGGTAAAAAGTTATTGTTTTGTTACTATTGATCGTAGTATTGCATACATTTGAATCTTTGAATATATTCCCTATGTGCAGCGGGTAGAAGTGAACAATAACGGTTACCGCAATTGCGGTAAACAGACGAATAACGGGTGTACAACCCTAGAGCTTACCACAATTACAATAACCTGCACTATATGTTGCGGACTGTAGCGTCGACTCTCTTGGTATTCTGAGAATATAACGAAGCTTTAAATTTTAAGAGGCAGCAGTTTCAAAATGCACCATTGTAATGGCTGGATAACCTTGGAAATTTTAATCAGATTTAATAAATTATTTTGCCTTCTTTTCTATTGTAAACAAGTTTCAAATTTAATCTAGAAAAAATGAAAGAGTTATTAGATAAACGTAATGTCTATGTTCTAAATTCTATCAATGATGCTATAGACGTTAATAAATTGAAATTTGTCCAACAAAATGTTTTTAATGGTCTCCAGAAAAGAAGCAGAATTTTGTATTAAATTTGACTGATGAGTTTATTGGTCCCTTGGGATTCAAATACTTATCAGACTAAAGGGGTTAGGGGTGACCGGCATTTCAATTCGTGCTCCGTGGTGAATTCCTGATAGCCATTCCACTCATGCACGTTTTCATCTCGACTCTCACCTACGATTACATTTCAAATATTCTGATTATGAGAAGCAGTATTCAAGGTTTCTGTTTAATTAAGACGCTGCAAACTGTTCTTGTACGCTTTGTTATTAATGCCCTATGTTTGCAGTCAACCATTTATGTTAAGTCTCGGATCTAAGCGATCATTCCAAGTGAAAAATGAAAAGCAAAATCTACATTTAGACTAATCAATTTTAATCTGGATATCTAGATTATATTGTGTCTTAACCCTTTAATAATCTGATTTATTTGGCATTTTCATTTACTGTTAGGAAGATTTATAGTCTTAGTATACACTGATAGAAAAGAATGGCCCTTACAACTATATTTATAATTAATTTAATCTTACTTTATTGCTGGCATAGATACAGCAATATAAGATGTGTATTTTGACAATCCGATTATAACTGAACTGAACTCAACGAGCCGATTAGAGCTTTCGATATTCTTTACTCTCTCTTACGTCTCACAAACATGGTGGAGGTGACTTTATGAAATGAGAAAGAAACGAAAAATATTGCATAAAAAGTTATTTTGATTTCATAATATTAAAGAGCGACATTGAATTAATCTGAAACGATCATAATCTCGAGAATAATTTTTGGACGCTAAGGTCCCTTTTCTCAGATCACGTCACATGTATTTTTCGCCTTTCCATTTTATATTTCTGATTTGACCAGTTTCTCTTACAATAATTCAATTCCTGTGTTCAACATGCTGCATTGTTCAGAGAGACATATATTATTAATACAATTATAAATTTCCAACCTATAACCGAATGGCTAAAACTCTCGAACCATTTCTATCAGTGTACATACAGGGTTTTCCAATTAGAGGTTTTATTTTGATTTATAAGAAAAGCGCGTGTTTTTTGTTAAAAATCATTTTATTTTTATTTCATTCAAGAGCAGAAGGTTTGCCATTAATAATGAAAAACAATACTATTTGTTTGGTCTCCACGACTGCGTTTGCAGGACTATGCTAGGCGGCCAATTGTAATCGCCGCTTCGAGAAATCACTCGGCCTGGAAACTTTTCACGCAAAAGACCGATGGTTTTGCCATTTGTGTGCCACGTATCGTGGTCTTGTTGGAAATGAATATTGTCCACATCCATATCTTCCAATTCTGTCCAAACAAATTCATTAATCATGGTTCGATAGCGTAATCCATTTACCGAAACAGCCGCTCTAGCTTCATTTCCAAAAAAATAAGGCTCAATGATCCCTTCTGCCCAAAAACCGCGCCAAACAGTTACACGTTGCGGCTAGAGAGGCTTTTCAATAATCATTTTTGGGCTTTCCGAGCCCCAAATGCGACAATTCTGCTTATTAACGTAACCTTCAAGGTAAAAATGAGCCTCTTCGCTCATAATAATTTTTCGGTGAAATTCAGGTTCATTTTCTTGTATTTCTGTAGTGAATTTTAACAATTTCAATGCAATATTGAAGCGTGTATCGTTCCATTTTTATCAATTGCATAGTTTTTAGTTGTCATCTGTCAAAAAATGACACTTCTTATTATGACAGCCGTCAAAATATCGCGCTATTTATAATGAAACCTCTAATTGGAAAACCCTGTACATGTACATTCTGTCAAAAAAGTACCGGGAATTGGTCGAAAAAACAAAAACTATTTATTATTCATCCAAATTCATTTTATCGCCTTCAAAGTAGGCCCCTTTCGAAATAATACACTTATGCCAACGAATAATCCAATCATCAAAACATTTTTGAAACGCATTTTTCGGAATCGACTTCAGTTATCGCCGCGAATTCTCTTTTTTGTCTTCTATGGACTGAAAACGGGTTCCTCGAAGTAGTAATTTAATTTTTGAAAAAAGAACAATGTCGGCCGGAGTCATATCAGGTGAATATGGTGGTTGTTCGATGATATTCCTTGAGTTTTTGGCCAGAAATTCGTCTTTCGAATTTCGAATGGTCTCTTTCGGAACTAGTCTAGCAGCAACGTGTTTCATGCCCAAACAATCGTTTAAAATAGTACGAATTGATTCGTGAGACACAGAAAGTTCAGCGGCTCTCTTAAAATTAAATGATGATTTTCAATCGCCATTTCCTTCACTTGCGCGATGTTAACTTCAGTTGAAGACGTTGATGGCCAACCAGAGGGAGGCAAATCTTCCACCACATCTCAACCACTTTTGAATGCACTGTACCACTCATATGCACGTGTTTTTTGGATAAAGTCGATTCACCGTAAGCCTTCTCTAACATTTTCAGCGATTCCGCACACGAAATTTCATTTGCAATGCAAAATTTGAGACAAATTCTTTGTTCGATATTCTTATCCATTGAAAAAATCGCGAGGCACACTTGAGATAAACTGACAACATTGAGCACTGTGAACAAACTAAATGACAGATCGCTCTCGAACTCCACGTCAGTATAGAGGACAGTGGTGCCAACTTAGCGCCAAAAAGATTTTTGACAATCTCTTTAAGCGGGCTTTTTGAATGATCAATCCCTGGTACTTTTTTGACAAAATGTATGTTGATAGTAAATTTCTTATACGAGTAGGTGTACTAAATTTATTATATCATAACAGTGTCCTCTAGCATTTTTGTGATTATTATGTCGACCTTTGTAGCTCAACAACAACAAAAAGTAACTGACTTGAAAATGTTCTGATTTTTTCAAACGCAAGAGCGACTCAAAAACTATAAATTGGTGCGTAAAGTTAGAAACCGATTTTTCGGGCGTTAGATCCTTTTTATCGCGTTCAGTCACATATAAGTATATGTAAATTTGAATTCCTCGTATTAAAAATAATATACATGTATACTAGATTTGAAGCAAGTTTCTCTAACGTGTACATGGCTTATTCTTCCGATTTACGTGCATTATGCAGAGAATGCATGCCGGTATTGTTGACTATTTCATAACATATTCCAGCACATGTTCATTGTAATATAGATCCATAGTTATTAATTTGACATGTTGTTAGATTTTTCCTGCTGTTTAAGGGTCCAACGCTGCTCTAATATTTCGATGCCTTTTTTGTAGAACGATTTATCTTTAGCCTCAAAATACGCTTGAGTTTCGGCAATCACTTCTTCATTGGAGCCAAATCTCTTGCCTCCGAGCATTTTTTAGATCTAAAACAGGTAGTAGTCGCTGGGAGCCAGGTCCGGAAAATACGATGGATAAAGAAGCAATTCAAAGTGCAATGCGTACAATTTTGCCATTATTGCGATCGACTTGTGACACGGTGCATTGTCGTGGTAAAAGAGCACTTTTTTTTTCTTCATTTGAGGTCGTTTTTTCACAATTCCTTCCTTCAAACGCACCAATAACATCATATAATATTCGCTATTGATGGTTCTTCCTTTCTTAAGGTAATCGATGAACAAAATACAGTGTGCATCCCAAAATCAGGAGGTCAAAACCTTACTAGCTGACATTTGCGTTTTTGGTCGCTTTGGACGGTTTTCACCCTTTGCTGTCCACTCAGCTGAGTGCTGATTTGACTCTGGAGTGTAGTAATGGATCCATGTATCATCCATCGTCACATACCGCATGGAAAAATCTTTTTTATTTCTCTGAAACAGTTCCAAACAGCGCTCTGAATCGTCGAAGCGTTGTTGTTTTTAATCGACTGTGATCAAACGCGGTACCCATTTCAAACAGAGTTTTCTTATGATCAAATGTTAATGCAAAATGGTGAATACACTGCCTTCTGATATCTTTAAGGTGTTAGTTATGTCACGAAACTTTAATTTACGTTCGGCTAAAACCATTTTGTGGACTTTCTTATGTGTTCTGGAACAACTGCCGAATTTGGGCGACCAGAGCGTTCAGCATCATCGGTGTTTGTACGGCCGCGTTTAGAATTAGCCGAGGGGTAAAGCACTATAAAGTCAGCGAGACAACGTTCATCGTTATATGAACGTTGTAGTATTTCATTCCTTAGCCGTTGATTTTTAATTTTTAAAAATCATGATTTTAGAGTGGTTTACCCCTCTGAATCAGCAAACCACTTCTCTATCATTTGCCTGGATGGAGCAAAGTACGGATAACACTTGTCAAGCCATTGCTTTGCTTGAACGATATTTTTCCCCATTAAAAAGCAATGCTTTATCAACACACGAAATTCAGATTTTTCCATTGTTTTGAAAATTACAAAATTAGCGTCATTAAAACCACTGTAACTTCTCAACTAAACGTCAGTTTTCATGAAATTTTGACATGTATTGTTTGAAGGTTGGTATTTACTAAAAATCATATGGATTTTTTAATAATAGCGCCATCTATATGTCATCGTAAGAAATTATTGAGTGATATGTTATATCACTTTACACTGTTTATACAGTTAGATACTAAACACGTATGATCCAACTTATTTTCATTAGTAGAATAAGTTGGGCACACGCGAACACAGATCAATATTTTTATTATATATATAGATTTGGAAAATGGTTTACAGCTGTATTGGAGACAGACCGATGTCGAGATGGTCCGCTTCGGATGTAGATGACAACATTTTTTTCCCTCAAAACAAAATTATTATATGCACACTGAACTATTTAAAACTTACAGACATTTTCGCTTTTGATTACTAGGTTTCGAAATACTCTTGGCACTCACATGGTAAAATACGTCGTAACATTTCAAATAAAGATCATATAAATAAATACAAAATATCAATATTTTATAAATATTTTTGAGCCTTATCAACACATGATATACATTGATTCTTAAAAAATTCTGGTGAAAAGCTGCACAGTTTTAACAAGTTACGACTATTTTCTATCATGTTTGATTCCGAGGTAGAATTTAGTAAAATATTCTGAAAATATCTTAATCAGTTGCTAAATTACTCTGACGATTAATCCTTAACCTTTTAATTACTGGAAACGAAATACGAGGTATTTTGTTATGAGACAGAAATGACTGCATCTATCAAACCATTTAACTGAGTGCATTCCCACTGACACCGTTTGATACGTACATTCAATCTGCGAAAGAAGTCTTTGGCGGCCGGAGCGAAATTTTTTTTGAGTTTAAATATAATTGGATTTTAGTGATGACCTTTTATGGACGGCATTAGTGGTTAAAGGGTTAACTAGTCAGCTGTGTTGGACAACTTTATCTGTCGTAAATACATGGAAGTCGCCATGGTCGCCACAGCTGGTTAAAACGAGACCAAAAACTTTCAAAAATGTATATTATTTTTAGAGTTGCTAACATTTTCCCGAAAATATCAAAATTCGACATTTCTTGTAATATATTTTTATAAAATTGACATTTTGCCTTCAACTGGGGATCATTAGATGTAAAATTGTATTAATATTCATTCTATTATCAAAAACAAAATTTAATTGTCTTTCTATGAAATGAGACACCTCGACCATGTTTTGAACAACAGGTGAATTTTGTTACTATACGGACAACAATATATTCACTGGAGCAAACGAGTTCAGTCAGATAAACAAAAATTTAGTTTATCGTACAAAAATATTTTTTGAAATCGACCGAATGCAGTCAACAAAAAGATTTTGTTCTACCAACTAATATTTCTTCCTAGGTGTATTAAATTTAATGTATGTATGTAATCACGATTTGCTTGATAACGCAAAATTTCTATAATCTATAGGAGTTTCTCTAAAAAAAATTTCTCGGTGTAACAGTGAATTTTTCATTTAGAGTTTAAGACCATAAATAAGATAAAAGTTAAAAGATTTAAATCAAATTAATCTGTGGTGCAATTTCTTTGCTTTCCCTCTAACTAAAATTAACACAACTAGATTTCTGTGTAAATTTCTCAGCGACGTGCTTTCTTATTACTTTTGTTGCACCCCTGGGTACGATTGTTGCGGAGTAGTTCCATTCCTTCTCGACAATTCAACTGAACTCCATTTTTCATTAAAATTAATTTTACAACTTTTGAAACGAATGAATACCGTGGCAAATAAGATTTTCGAATTGAATCTGAGCAAATCGTTTCCCGCAGGCAATGTCACCTTGTCAAAGGTTCGTTTTCCTTTAACATGAAAGCCCAGAAATGTGTACCTAGTAAGTCTTTGTGTGTAGGAGTATTCGTAATTCGTTTGAACGAGCGACGCCGAAGGTTTATCCGAAGGTAAAGGATTAATCATCTCAAAGCATCCGTCGTCCTTATATATTATCATATTATCCGAAGTAGGCTATCGATTTAATTGAAACTTGAAACTGTCGCCGATAGGAATGTCAATCAGTTTAAGCTGAAGAGCTAGTATCCAGTAGTCTGTGTTGTGCGAATTTAATGCCCTAAGCAGCAGATAGGACGGCAACGGTGGATCTGTCATCACAATCCATGCCCTACAGCCCCTCGTTTCACGCCCCGGCTGATTAATTGGACCTCTACCCGTCATGCGGTATAGAATTCGAAATCGTCTCTATTCGGAAACGCCTAATAGATATGCCAAAATCAGGCTCAACAAGGTCATCATAATATGCTAATACTTGATATTTCTTGGATCTCTACGTAGCATTCACTTGAATGTGATTCGACATACACAGTATAGGACGACTTGAAAAATAAGAAATCTGTCACAGCAAAAAATTTTAAGTAGCATACATTGTTTTATCTTAAAACGAGAAAATAGAAACGTGCACGGAGAAACTTTTTCTATCAATTTTTACTATAGTATTTTTCAATTTAGGGAAAAACGTATCACTTTGTGAATTTTTGTTAGTAAAAATACTAAACTTTATAATAATGATATGAAACTTTAGTATGAACTATAGTAAAATTTGCTATGAACTATGCTGAAGTTTCATATGATTATTATAAAGCTTAGTATTTTTACCAGCAAAAATTCTCAAAGTGATACGTTTTTCCCTAAATTGAAAAATACTATAGTAAAAATTGATATAAAAAGTTTTTCCGTGTATAATCAGAATTTTGTGATGGTACACGAAAAAAATTACTTGCTGAATTTTTTACATTATCATCATGAAAATAATGAGAATGATCAAAAATGACTTTCGAAATTTTCATCAAATGATAGAATTATCGGATTGAATTGAGCTCTGGCATACTTTATTGAAGCCCAAAAAGTATGAACATGTTCGTTAACTAGCCACAACCGTTTGTTAACTGTCATTTTGTAATTTTCAATGGAAACTTCAAAAATAGTTGTCGAAATTCTTTGTGATATCCATGTGTTTCGCGATGAAAGAAAATCTCGACAACTGTTTTCGAACTTTACATTAAAAAGTATACAAGTTAAATACCCTTTGAAAAATATTTGGTAAGTCCAACCAAAATTTAGTTCGATTAACCAAAGAATTTGTTCCATGCAACCAAAGATGTTTTGACTGGTTACGATTTGGTTGAATGAAACAAATGTTTCAGTTGATTTAACTAAATTTTATTCAACTCTACCGAAGATCTTGGTTCATTAAATGAAATGATTTGGTTAGGTCAAGTGAATTTTTTTTCTGTGTGTAGAAACGCCAATGAAAATTTCAGCTATATCCTAAAGTTATTCTTTTCGTCTACACTCAAAAAGAGACTTGGTTGTTTATCAACATTTTTGTTGGATTAACCAAAGAATTTTCATATTAAACGGACAACAAAGTGTTGAGTTGACTTAACACCATGTTTTGGTTGATTATTTCAAATAAATATTTTTCTTAACTCAATCAAAAATGTATTTAATATTGTTATATAAGTTTCCTCAAAGAAACAAAAATTTAGCTCATCCAACCAAAAAAATTGTTTAAATCTACCAAATGCAGTCATAAAAACGATTGTGTTCAACCAACTACATTTTTTTTTTGATTCTACTGAGGAGGGACCCAAAACTTTTATACATATTTTTTTTACTAAAGGTCACTTAGTAATTTTATCTTCGAAATCTATAATGATGTTCCACATGGTAGTTGGTTCAAGTTTGAAGAATTTTACAATGTTGCAAGCGCAGATCGCCTAGGAGAGGGGTGTGTGTTACAGTACTCACATTTGAGGTGAGGAAACTGATAAATTTAACAAATAGAATAATAAATTTTAAAAATCCAGTTGCACATCTATACGGTAGTTGGAGAAGGCTAGAATATCTCCTGCAGGTTAATGCAGCTTTAACAAACCCATTAATTTAGAGAGATTATCAAGTATATTGAAAGGATGATAGTTGCCAGAGGAATATCATCAGGACACCCTTGGAATCGCCACTGGGAGTGACAGCATGCGGGATGGTAGTTGGGGAATACTTAATCGATAAGTATTCACAATTAAAAAATCTACTGTTCCGCCAGAACCAAAGCAAGAAACGGTTCATATCGTCACATCTACACCGAGAGAATAATATACTAAGTTATCATAAAGATGCTTATCCCTATTTGGATGTACAATGGTTTGAAAAAATTTCCTGTGATAACGGAACTCTACCATATCGACCTTATCAACCTGTGATTTAGAATTAACGTCATTTAAGACCAGATGGAATTTTCAATATATATTTTTAAAATTTTTTCTGTGAAAAATGATTTGGAATAGTATATTATGTGCCAAGGCGCATAATGAGGGTTATTACGTGACAATGCTCGCAGTAGATCGAAGCCAAGGCATAGTCGAGACTTAGATGAGGCGAAGCTGAGGCAAAGCGAGTCTCGTTATTACCCGAATTTTATGCACTGGTACATATTCTATTTTATGTGACTTCGGTGCGGATACGAGTTTCTATGCGTACACTCGAATCTAATCTAGTATTGTAGTTGTTTGCGGCGCTAGTCATTACACTTGATATTTCGCGACTAGTCCCAGCCATTTTGATTTTGTCGATCTTGTGTAGTAGTAGCGTATTGTAATAGACGCATGCGCAGTTCAAATTTACAAGGCTTTGTCAGTACGGTGCCAACGCTCTACGAAGAAGAAGAATAAGAAGAATATTACGCCCCGCTGTATGGTAATAGGCGCATGCGCAGCTCAATTTTTACATTACATTCCTCTGTATCGTAATACATAACATTTACGTGCCGGAGGCACATCAAAATTAGTAAAATAGTTCAGGATGTACAATGTCTATCTAGTGTCTATTTAGCCCTGGTAGTCGACTGTAAAACACCAGCGTTTGTACAACGTTGGGTGTACAACAGGCCCAACCTTCTTCCGACTGTGAGAAAAGTTATTTTCCGACAGTGGATGCGCAAGGTCTATCCACTGTCGATTCAGACCCGGTAGTCGACTGTGAAATACCAGCGTTTGTACAACGTTGGGTGTACAATAGGCTCAACGTTTTTCTGACTATGGAAAAAGTAATTTCCCGACAGTGGATGTACAAGGTCCATCCAGTATTTATTCAGTCTTCTTTAAAGCACGTCTTTACTCGTAAAACATGAATTTAATAATAAAAGCATATAACCAGTATTTTAGAAATATTGACAGCCAACGTTGAAAACATGTTGGTTATCAGTATTGGTAAAACGTTGAAAACTGGTGTTGTACCAACGCAATATATCGTTATCATTTCGACTGTCCGCCGACAGTCGGAAGTTGGTATCCAGCGTTGGATCGATGTTGGTCCGATTGTTAATTTCTGCTTGGGTGTTTGCAGACTTAAAAAGACTGTTCCAGGGAGTGAGATTTGGCTTCAATGAAGAAGTGATTGCCGGAACTGAAGCGTATTTTGAGGCCAAAGATAAATCGTTCTACAAAAAGGCATCGAAATGTTTGAGATGCGTTGGAATGAATGTATCACTCTTAAACGAGACCATGTTGATGAATAAAGTCGAATTATGTAGGATTTTTTGTTTTATTAGTCATCCTACGAACTTATTGAGTGATGTGTTATTTATACAATATATCCGACTATAACTAGGCAAAATTTCGAAAAATTATAGTTATTAGCTGGCACACTATTTTCGGAAATATTTCCGAAAAATTTTTACATTCTCATCAACAATGAGAAGATTTTGGTTTCATGTGAAAAATGACTTGCGGAATTTTCATTAAATCTTTACGTTTTCAAACCCCCTGAGTCAGAAAAAACAGTATTTACGAAAGTGTCTGCCTGTAGTCAGTCTGTCACAAGTTAACATTTTTCGATTAAACCAAAATTAGAAAAGTTACAGTATAGTCAAACTTGAAAAAAGTCAATTCCAAAATTCCAGTTTCCAGTTAAATTATACGAGATGAGAATTGCTTTCTACAAAAAGATCTACAAATTTTTCGTCTTGTTTTTAATGTCAATGTGGCTTTAGTGAATATAAAGTAATAATAGAGCGCGAGTATTATGATGAGATCGTGCTTCTTAAGACCGATAGAGCCTTAAGTAAATTAATCACTGGAGGCCATGGAACAACAAGACCATAAGATCGATATGCTAATTATTTTGTCTATAAACTTTTGTCCATGCAAAATAAGATATCAGGTCAAAAATTTGTGAGGTCAAAGAAAAGGCACTAAGGAAGATCCATCAACTCTTGAATTTTTATAATTATAAAAAATGTTATTTCAAAGAAATTTTTTTTTAAATTTCAATAATTCAAGAGTTGACAGACTATTTTGATCATATAGTCTGGTTGATCCATGGCCTTAAGAGCATGTGATATTTAGGAAATTAGCAAATTCTATTGATTTTAGGTTTCCATATGTTTGTATCCAAGCTACATAAAATATAATTTTAAAAATTTGGCAAATAGTGGAAAAGATCAAAATGGACATAGATAGACTACTTTTAGTTTCGGAAATGAAAATATGTTCAATTTTAGTGAAATATACCGAAATTTTTTTTTCATTATGAAAGCCAAAAGTAGTTCATCTACGTCCGTCTTTATCTTCTATAACATTTCCCGAAATTTCAAAACAAAATTTTATATCACATGTCCTTCTATTCAAAATAACAAATTAGAGCGGACTAAAAATTGTTCACGGCATATGCTTTGTCTCTACTTTTTTCCATTGGATCGATTGAGACTATATTAGTTTTGTCATATCTTTTATTTTCCAACACACTCCTTTAATGATTATTGTTTAAAAAATTGAAAAACAAATTTTATTCAAGCTTAATCATCTTCTAGCTATGGACTGAAACTGGTATCGCATCGTGTAATTATTTATTTACTTAAAGCAAGAAATCAAAATTTATAAAAAAAATTAGTCAAGACATGAATTTAGTGTATTTTTTCTGTAGAACTAAAAAAATGTTAATCCCTGATTAAAATTAGTATATATTTACAAATTGGATGATTAGAAAATTAGAGCGAAAAATTTTAGCATATGAGTTTCTCGTATATAATCATCGGAATCAAAAGGAATACGAAAACATAACGTCAACGATGGATAGTAAATTTTGTTTATTAACATCCGGTTCCTCCGTTTTCTGACTGAGTTCTGCATTAACTTCCGTTCTTTTTCGCATTCCGCCTCGTTAAATCGACGTCTGTCGGAAAGCAGCAAATCGTTAAGCGCAGTTTTACAGCTGTAACTATTTCTATATATGTCTATGTACTTGCAAATATGCGTATAAATACGGATCTGACATTAACATTCGAAAAACAAACTCTTCTTGTTATTCAATGAATTTTGCGCATTATTGCGTATCCTAAAATATAGAACTCATTCGTAAAACTAGATAAACTTTACAGAACTCTGTTTTCACGAAATTCATAGAGTAGGTTAAATTATGTTTTGTTGGAAAATTTATTATGGCAGGTATTTTCTGCGTTCATTGAACCTTATACAAACATTTATAAAAAGATTAAAAACTATTCAATCTAATTGTTCATTTTTTCAAGTTCAATTTATGTGCCAACTATAATTTACTACCACTATGTTCTAAATTGAAATCATATTTGTATGTAAAAAAACTGATTGGTTGATAAAAGTTATTTAGACATATAATAAAGTCATATAAAAAGTGAAAAACTTCTCAATTATTCAGAAGCTTCAAAAAGAGAATGATTCGCACATTGCTTTTGATGATATTTTTGCGGGTAAGTTATTTATTGATTTTGCCACTCAACAAAATTTATTTAGCAGGATCAACTATTTTCCTATAGTCAGCATTAATCTAGTTGGAATGAGAAGGATGCCAATTTAAAATTACAATAAGCACACTCAACACAATAACACAAATATCAGTTTGAGATGATCATATGACTGTAAATTCAATTTCGACAATGCAAAGCTGTCAGAGGGGAATAATTAGATTATTAATAAAAACTTTTTTGATTTATTTCGATAAAAATTAAGAATTTTGAAAACTGTTTTATAGAATGAGTTAAGGTTACTTGAGATGATTTAAATTCAAAAACCGCTAACGTTTTATAAGGTTCTATATATGTCTTACCTTTTTCTAAAAGTTTGGATATTTTCCAAATTTTAATTTAAAAAATTTAGAGAAAAATATAATGAATATTTTTGAAAGGAAAGATACATCATTTTCCTTCGCGCAGTTGGGTAGAAATAAATATTTAATTATAGAAAAATAATTAAAACTATATTAAATCTTATAGCAAGCTTCATTGCAAGCTATGATAAATTTTCTATTGATTTTGTAAATTTTAATATTTATACAATAACACACTTTTCCCCAACTTTTCTGAATTTTCCAATTTTAAACTTACATAGAGAAAAATGTATTTCAATTGTGTATGAGGCGAATGGTTAGCATTACCGACTGTGATGCATTAGTTTTAAGTAAATAAGTTCACATCTTCTTGGCATCAAAAAATATTATTTATAATTCAAACTTTAAAACCTTATAATCCATGAAACATATACGTGTAAATCTAATCGCCTAATGAAAAGATAAGTATTTCAATAGAAAATTTGAAAGTCGACAAATGAAATTCTTTACTAGTAGTACATATATATCTATTCAAAATTACAAGAATTCGAAACCGTTCGAACTCTCAAAATACAAAAAAACGACCAAATTTCCTAGGATCAACGATTATAAGAAGTCAACAAAAAAGGACAAAAGAAAGAAAAAGAAGGAAGGGGTTTTGCAGGGTTGCCTTCTTTTTTCTTTCCTTCTTTTTTGTTGATTTCTTATAATCGTTGATCCTATGAAATGTGTTTGGTTCCAATTTGGTCGTTTTTTGTATTTTGACAGTTCGAAGGGTTTCGAATTCTTGAAATTTTGAATTATACCTTTGTTTGGACGTTATACGGGTATGAATTTAGTTTTGAATATATATTTATTTTATACAATTGTAACCAGAATATAATAAATTACATTAGGGCCATAGATCAACCAGATCACATGACCAAATTTCTGTAAAAGTTCGTGTAAAATAACTTTTTTATTTCATAAAACATCTTCCTGAAATTTGGTAAAATACTGCAGAACACGATTGACAACATCTAAAAACTTCGTTTGAAAAAAAAAAATTATCTTACATGAACAAATAAAAGTATAATTTAGTCACGTGGTCCGATTGATCCATGCCTTGATAAATTTCTTGTCATTCGAACTATATTACATTAATAAAATATCTAATACTTCTGGTTGTTTCAACCAAAAATAATCTTTGTTATCTTAATCAGGCTTCCCCAGTTGGCGCCTTAACTAAAAAGGCAAAATAGTTGATTGCAAGCAATTTCATTGAGTGTATAAATGATAATAAAATAGACGTATACTTACAATTTGTAAATCCATTAACGAAAACTAGAAATATGCTGGCAAGCACTAAAGTGACGCACACCCGATTGGCCATAATTAAGTTTTTAGACTGGTGAGGAGTACTCAGAGGACAAAAAAAAGTGACGGCCTAATGAAGCTTGCAGGTTCTTTATATATGAAAATTGACTGCATCTTGCTCCGTCCCCACTTTTTTCATAAATCATGTTTCCCTTCCAATTGAGAAGTAACTTTGATTTGCTTCTCGTTATCGGTAGAGATGTATAGGTGCTCGTAGATAACAGCCGGGAACATAATACGAGGTTCATGTTCCGCGAGCGGATTTGAATCGTAACCACGCCTGTATACCTGCGACCGTGGATTTTGTGTGTAATTGCCAAGGTAAATAAGTCAACGTACGGATTTGACGAACGACCGTCAGCCAACTCTGAGTGGAATCAATGTCGAAATCCCAAAACAACGACCGCATCATGCAACGACATTCGGGCATCTGATCGACGTCATCATACGTTGTACCATAATCACCTTTCATGGACACTAAATTCACGGTTCTGTAGGCGATAATCGTTTACTCAATCATATCTGCACCTAATCACTTCTGCTGGCCGCTATCTATCTATCTGCTTCGAAAATGGAAAATTGCTCCATGCAGGAGTATAACTTCAATCGAATCACATCTTACTCTTTAAATCTGAATCAGCCAAATTTTTACTGATTGAATCAGTGATTTGCCTTTTCACTGATTCACCAGTTTAAAAATATATGTCACTGTTAAATTGGTTGATTATCACTAATGGAATCAGTGGAAAAAATATTTTCACTGTTGAATCAGTTAATTTTCACTAAAGCAGTCAGTGGAATTTGACTGATTCATATTTAGAGAGTAGAGTGTTTTAAATTTAAAAACCCCTAAAAATATGATACAAGTGGATATTTATGTATTTTGCTGTTTCTAAAGTAGTTTAAAAACTTTTTAAAATCAAATGTCTACAAAAGTCTCATTTTTTCAAAAACTATAACATACTTTTGAAGTATTTTTAAATTCGTCAAATCTTTTGAAATATACAAATTATTTTAAAATATCTTATGCTGGAAAACGTTGACATTTTTTTATGTCTTGAATGTTCTTTACATACATAGAACTTTTTACAATAATTTTTGAAACTTGATTCTTTTTACATTCTGATCATATGAGAAAATATTAGTTTTATGTGAAAAATGACTTTCGAAATTTTTATCAAATCTTTACGTTCTGAGACCCCTTGAGTCAGAAAAAACAGTTTTTACGAAAGTGTCTGTCTGTCTGTCTGTGGTAGGTCGTGTGCGGCATAACTCTCGATAGAATTATTGGATTAAATTAAGCTTTGGCATACTTTATCGGGGCCGAAAAAGTAAGGACAAGTTCGTTAACCAGTCACATCCGACGAAAATTGCCAAAATAGGAGCATTTTTTGTGTTTTTCGATTAAACTAAAATTAGTAAAGTTGCAGTATGTTAAAACTTGATAAAAGTCAATATCTAAATTTCATTTTTCATTTAAATTGTACGAAATACAAAAAAAAGTGATGATACAAAATTGTTTACTACATAAAGATCTACAAGTTTGAAACGTAACATTTTTTCATAAGATGTACATTTTTCTTTTTAATTTAAAAAAATACTATTGGAAATCGAACATTTTAATACTAGTTTTTGATAGTTCTTACAAATTTCTACTAATTATCCTAATAACAATTTTCGATTAAACTGAAATTAGTAAAGTTACAGTATGTTAAAATTTGATAAAAGTCAATATCTAAATTTCATTTTTCAGTTAAATTATACGAAATACAAAAAAAAGTGATGATACAAAATTTTTTACTACATAAAGATCTACAAGTTTGAATCGCAACATTTTTTCGTAAGATGTATATTTTTTTTTTAAATTGTAAAAAATATTTAAAGAATTTGAAAATCTTTCTGTGGAAAAAATGACGCTTTCGACTGCGCTGGGATTCGAGCCCAGGTCTTTCGATTGCCGGTCGAAAATTTCAAACTCAACTAATTAATTTGTAAAAAATATTATTGAAAATCGAAAATTTCAATAAAATCTACAAATTTTGTCGGACATAGTTTCCGATAAAACGTTGATTTTTTATTTTAATTTAAAAAAATACAATTAGAATTTCAAAATTGCATTCTTAAACAAAATGTGAGAGATATGGAAAAAACCCTGAGATGGAAAATTATTTGCCTAAATGAGGTCTACAAAATCTCAGTAGGATATTTTTGACAAGATTTATATTTCTTTTTTTGGTTTTAAAAAAAAATTTATTTTGCGTGTGTGATGTTTGATCCCTGAGTAAAGCGAGGGTAACAATCACACGAGTAAAATAAATGTTTTTCCCGTGCTGCACACGACTTTTTTTTCTTCTAGGGGACCATAAAATGGATTTTTTTGTCCCGCTGGGGGCAATACAATACACTTTATGACCCTATAGGAGAAAAAATAAGTTTACAAATTGCTATATTTATGATTTCTAAATCAAATTCCTATCGCTCATGGAACTTCGTTCAATTTACATGAACTAACTTGGGTATCGAGTTTTCGGTTCTTTTTCTTGTCGAGGTCAAATCGCAAAAGTTGAACGCTCGAAAGTTGGAACGAAGGTATACAACATAGAGTACGCACCAGCGACAGGAATTGGGTTCGGGAAGTGAGCGAGACGACGAGACGAACTTCCTGGCGAGAGCCAATCACCAGCCAATTCATGGTCGGGAAAATTGAATTTTATTGAAACTCCGGGAAAGCGATGACGTGATATCAAATACACATGACATACAAGAGTTTCACAGCGGTCTTTCTCATTGATATTCAGAAAAAATTAAATCGTCACAATAAATCATTTTCTCTTTATTATTTCAAGATAAATAATCTTTTACAATTTTTTTACATCCTTATCACGTATATGAAGGTATTAAATTTGTGTGATATTTGGTATCCACTTTTTTCAACGATTTCTACGTTTCATGATCTCCCGGATCCGAAAAAAGGTTTTTTTGCGTTTTATAACACTTTATCAGCGCCATAATGAAAATTTTCAATCAAACCAAAATCAGGAAAGTTATGGTATTTCAAAACTTGAAAAAATCAATAATTAAATTCCAGTCCAACTATGCGAGATACGGAAAAACGTTATAATACAAAATTCTTTACAAGAAAAAAATCTATAAATTTCAACTTGAACATTTTCTGATCAGATGTATATTATTCGTTTTAACTTTAAAAAATACAAATGCATATAAAAAATTGCATTCTTTAACTAAAATACGCAAGATACGAAAAATACGTCAGAATGCAAAATTACTTGCTTAAATAAGGTCAGTGAATTTTTATTCACACATTTTTTGATAAGATGAATATTTTTCGTTTTAATATAAAAAATAATATTGAAAATAAACAATTCTATTTTTTAGCCAATCTATGCGAGGTACGAAAAAAAATATTGGAATACAAATTTGTTAGCGAGCCCTAGTTCCTTCTTTTCGATTGCGAATATCGAGCGCAAAGCGCAAGTCTCTCGATGAAGATGTATTCCTCAAAGCTGAAGTAACATTGGCAAAAGTAAATTTACATTAAAAATTTTATAAAATTTACTTGAGTTATAATAATAAATAATGAAGAATAAACTTTAGTACCCGCGAAGGTGACAATTAAATCACGCGCTCCCGAAGAGGACCGGGTAGATTTTTAATAGTATATTGTGTATCTAGGGAAAAAATAATTTAT
This sequence comes from Diplolepis rosae, assembly GCA_030998225.1. Lineage (NCBI taxonomy): Eukaryota > Metazoa > Arthropoda > Insecta > Hymenoptera > Diplolepididae > Diplolepis > Diplolepis rosae. The sequence continues at coordinate 6,506,487 of JAPYXD010000710.1, forward strand.
TTTGCGAGTGTGAAGTTTGATGCCCGAGTATATTATTTTTTGACTTCACGGCCTTAAACATCTTATTTAACTGAACATATCCGTATATGTATATCATATTTGTAACATTTTTGCAAATCTGAGCTTAACAGTCAATTGTTCCTATAAATTTGAATACATTTCAAGATATTGTAAGTATTTTAAGAAATTAGATAATATTGCAATAAGAATTTAGGAAATGTGATTATGTTTTGAGTGATTTTACAGGTTTTAAGAAATATATAACTTTTTTAAAACAAGCATTTTAGGGTAATTTTGATAGGCATTCAAATATTTTAAAGAAACTTATAATCTTCTAAAGAAAGCACAAAGATATTTAGATTTTTTCGACTATCAAATTATTTAAATATTCTTTGATTGCTAAAAAAATTAGTTAAAATTAGTTAATCCAAATTTTTAAGCCTAGCCGAATATGCTACTACCAATTTATTATGATTGGGATAATTACTTTTTTGGCTAATGTCTGTAACCAGCGTATTGAAAACAACAATGCAGATATTATCATTTACAAAATAGTTTTAATATACATTGAGAAAAAAACTCATGCAACAAAACATTTTTTCTTGTCCTGGGAAAAAATTTTGTTTAATTAACCCAAATTTTATTGATATAGAAAAATGTTTTGTTGGCACAACAAAAGAATTTTGTTTCATAAATACCAACAAAATATTTTTGTTGATTTGACAAAACTGTTTTCTCAGTGTAGTTGTATGGCTACATAATCAATATAATTAGATGATATTAAAAAAATGTAAATGCTCTTGAAATTTTATAAAATTAATTCACAGTTTACACGGAATAAGGTTTATAACATATTCACAAGAATTGCATCCATTGTTGTGTGCTTAACCGATAATGGCTTTTCAATGTCAGGCAGATAAAGTCTAAACCCAGATTGAATGCTGACCTAGTCCTCCTGCCCTGGAAAATCGATTACTCACAACTGTAACAGTGTGAATTTACTACAAATGTGATGTCATACATTGTAGTTTGTTCTAATTATACAAATATTTTCCATAGCTTTCTACTTTTTTGAGTTAGTAGAGTGTAATCTGGTATCACGAATGTATAAAAAAATTCTGCTCGCAAGTTTGAGCGCATCTCAGCACTGAGAAAAAAATTTATCCAACAAAACTTTTTTTGTTGTCCTGACAAAATATTTTGTTATCACAACAAAACATTCTGTTTGAGTAACAAAATTTGATTGATATAGCAAAATTTTTTGTTGGCACAACAAAAGAATTTCGTTAGCTAAATTCTATCAAAATATTTTTGTTAATTTGACAAAACTGTTTTCTCAGTGAGGAGCGCAATTCGATCGTCGTGCTACGCGCTCCGAAATACTGAAAGTCAATTTTATAATATTGTAGATGTGATTTACATTTTCACAAAGTTACTAAATTTTTTGATTTCAAATGAAAAAGAAAATTCAATTTACTGAAGGCTCTACCAGCCTTAAGGAACAGATTTTCATCATGATACGCGCGCCTCGCACTCAATTTTCTGTATACATTTCTGTAACTTTCTAATAATTCACATAATTAAAAAAAATTAGTTTTTATTTTCATTAGTGTTTTTTCAAATCAAAACATAAAATACACATCCTGCCGAAAAATGTCCAAATGAGAATTTATAGACCTCATTCAGACAAATAATTTTCTATCTCAACGTTTTTTTTGTATGTCACATATTTTGTTTGAATAATGGAATTTTTTAATTTTAATCGTATTTTTTGAAATTAAATTGAAAAATATACATTTCATTAGGAACTATACTAGACAACATTTTTAGACCTTATCAAAACGAGCAATTTTGCAAACTTAAGTTTTGTTCGTATTTTGTATATGGTATTATTGTTGAAAAATTGAATTTGTGATTTTCAATAGTATTTTTTTTAATTTATAAAAAAATATACATCTTATGAAAAAATGTTACGATTCAAACTTGAAGATTTTTATGTAGTAAACAATTCTGAATGATATATTTTTTTCGTATTTCGTATTATTTAACTGGAAAATGGAATTTAGATATTGATTTTTTACATGTTTTAATATACTGTAACTTTCCTAATTTTAGTTTAATCGAAAAATGTTATTAGGATAATTAGTATTAGAGATAAATTTCAAACGACAAAAAGAAACATTTCTAATGTTCTTTTTGGAAAATATTTTCTGGAAGTTACATGGCCTTAGCTTACAGATTTGTATTTATAAATAACTATTATTAATTGTTATATTCATTATATTTCAAGTCCCTTTTAATTTAGATTTATAGGGTATATCAGAGGAAAGTTGTCCGCCGTAGCAATGTTGTTTTTAGTAATAAATTTAATATTTCTTAACTATTTTTATTTATTTTATGCATTGGATACATCAATTTTATAAAAGAAATCGTAATATAAACAAGCATTTTGAAAATTTACCCTACAAAAAAAATGTATAGAAAATACAGTTATGATGACAAAAAAAAATGGAAGCCCAGGTGCGAATTTGTCGGCTGCCAGAGTTGGATCATCGGGCCACGGTTGGCACTTTGGCAGCCAACATCGGCAACCAAAGATGTGCCCGACCGTCGGCTCAACTATGGGCAGGACTGCAACCGACTGTCGGGCTAACCTTGGCGAATTACTTTAGATGACCGTGATATCTCGGTTGGCCCACCTCTGAGCCATGGTTAAACCAATCGTTGGCATATTATTAACTAGAGTCCGTGACCATTGCACGACCTACCGTCAGTCCAACTATGGCCCAGACTCAAACCGACCTGTCGGGCCAACCTTGGCGAATTATTTTAGATGACCGTGACAATTCAGTCGGCCCACCTCTGGGCCACGGTTAAACCAATCGTCGGCATTTTATTAACTAGAGTCCGTGACCATTGCACGACAAACCGTCAGTCCAACTATGGCCCAGACTCGAACCGACTATCGGGCCAACCTTGGCGAATTACCTTAGATGACCGTGGTAGTTTGGTCGGCTCACCTCTGGGCCATGGTTTAACCAATCGTCGGCATATTATTAACGAGATTATACCCGTGCGGAAATTGTCTTATTTAAAAAAAAATCTTGACATTAAAATGTAAAAAGTTGTATACTATGTAAATTATTACTAACGTACTGTAAGAATGTATACTTCTAAAGTATACAACTTTTTATTAGATAATGTTGTTGATAAAAAACTTTTTTCCAAGTTCCATACAAAAATACTGTGTTTTATAGAAATTTAATTCAGTCACTGAAAGTCTAAAAATTTTAAACCCATAACTGATTAAAATACCTGAAACAAAAAGATTGCTCATTAACAGGGTACGGACCTATCTTATACGGTCTTTACAGCAGTAGCTTATAAGCAAGATTTTTTTCGGAATATGGTAAGCGAGAATAGCGGAGAGGCTTAGGCGTTAGGAATGCATTTAGTTATGTAGATAATATAGGTAGGTTAGAGGGTTCGAATCCAAAAGCGAATATGAAATTTTTAATTCAAGCGTGCGATTACAAATAATGTGTCAATAACGTACTAATAATATACTAATCAAATAATGTACCTTATCAGGCCCTGCTAGTGCCCTGAATTCATTTTCTACACGGATACAAGCATATTTTGACCTAGGACGCCCCATCTCCGGCACCTGGCGTCGGGCCAACTGTTCTCGCCAATGGACGGATAGCGTTATCATTTCACTAGTTGGTCCGACCTCTGGCCAACAAGGTTGGCCCAACCGTGGGCCGACGGTCAATTCGCACCTGGGTGGGAGATTTTCTTACCGGAGTATTCTTCAAAGTATAGAAACTTGATATTTTAAAAGAAGAAACATTATTCTATCACGTAATTATACAAATTACGCTTGATTCGAACCCAAACTATGTTAAATTTAGAGAATATATGAGGCTTCGCCGTTAGAGCAAAGTTGTTTAAAAAAATACTTTACAAATTGTTGGATGATAACTGGAATAAACAAATAATTTATGTTTTTTATGAGAAATAAAGTGGATAATTCCTACTGGCACGGCAAACACCAACACTTTTAATCTGTACGCAGTAAAATCTTGATGAATAAAAGATTCTACTGGTGACATAACTATTTTTAACGAAGAAACTACTTTTACTTCTTGCTACTTATAATCAATTGTTCCTTTTAAAATGCATAATATGGCAATAAATAACACCATGAAATGTGCTCAATACTAAGATGTTTCCATTTCTATAAAAATACTGCCAACAACTTGGTCCCGGTATCTGAGGCAAAGTTTTAGCATGTAAATCGTTGGAAATAATTAAATTATCAATTAGTTGTCTTGTTGAAATACTAATTGCTCATAAAAATATCTTGTATAATAATTTGGGATTTGAAATAAGAAAAGAAGGCATCAATGAAAATAATAATAATAAAAACAGTGATTACGTTCTAATAAGATTCATAGTATAAGAGATCTAGATTTTTTGGTTTTTAAGTATTGAAAATTCATATTTAAGAGTCTTGAAGAAAAATGCATATAAACCCTCATTTTTGCCACCCCCTTTGAGGCACTTCCCTGGGCAGCCCATGTTGCCCTTGTGTAAATTCGCGTCTGTCAATAACACATTCTATTAACTTTTTAGAGATCAATGGATGTTAATCTGGTCAGTTTGCCCCGGTTTATCCTATTAATTTCAGTAAGTTCTTGTTGGTCGAATATTTTGTATAAGTAAGCATGAGATTCTGAAAAAAAACACGGAGAGACTTTTTATAGCAAAACATGTTTTATTTTATAGTGATAATTCTAAAAAATATTAGGAATCTAGGGAAAATCAAGTTGCAATGGTAATTATTCCTACACTGAGAAAACAGTTTTGTCAAATCAACAAAAATATTTTGTTAGTATTTAGCTAACGAAATTCTTTTGTTGTGCCAACAAAAAATTTTGCTATATCAATCAAATTTTGTTACTCAAACAAAATGTTTTGTTATGACAACAAAATATTTTGTCAAGACAACAAAAAAAGTTTTGTTGGATAAATTTTTTTCTCAGTGTAGCGGACTGGAAATTTTTCGCAGCCAAAATACTAAAAATTTGAAAAATTATATGAAACTTTAGTATTTTGAAACAATGTTATGACATAATCTTGGTCAGATTTTGTTGTGAACATATTTTCAAAAATTATTAAAAAATTTTTTTTCTAAAATTTTCGATTTTTGACGTAAATAACCATATCTTTGTTAATTTTGAATATTTTTTACTAAACATTAAAGGGAGTAAGCTTGAAGTACTACAACTAAGGTAGAACTGGTAGCTATTGTGAGCTTTCCAAAAAGGTAATTTATCTCAAAGTATGAACTGGCAAAATGGAGGTCATGTGAAAATGCAGTTGTGGCTTGAATTAAACCAATATATTATATTGTAAAAGAAAAATACTAATGGAGGGGTAGTTGCATGTCCCAACTAAAGGTAGATGGGGCCTCAAGTCCTAATTCGAGCTGGAATATATAAAAAATTACATCTGAAAATGACGTGGGGTTCACTGGACCCCATGTGTTATCTAAGGGTTAAAGAACACATTCTCATCATGACACTCGCGCTTCACGCTCGATTTTTTGTATACATTTCTGTAACTTCCTAATAATTTACAAGATTGAAAAAAATCTATTTTATTCCAAATATCGAAAATAGGAAAAAATTCGTACTGTTTTTAAGCAAACGATTTTTTATTTTAACGCTTATTTTGTTTCTAGCATATTTTGGTTAGAAAATGGAATTTTTGATTTTCAATAGTGTTTTTTTAAAACCAAAACATAAAATATATATCTTGTCAAAAAATGTCCTACTGAGAATTTGTAAAACTTATTTAGGCGAATAATTTTGCAAACTTACGTTTTTTTTGTATTTTGTATATTATTGTGGAAAAATTGAATTTTTAATTTTTAATAGTATTTTTTTTTTTAATTAAAAAGAAAAATATACATCTTATAAAAAAAAATGTTGCAATTCAAACTTGTTGATCTTGATGTAGTAAAAAATTTTGTATCATAACTTTTTTTCGTATTCCGTATAATTTAACTTAAAAATGGAATTTAGATATTGACTTTTTGCAAGTTTTAACATCTAATTTTAGTTTAATCAAAAAATGTTATTAGGATAATTAGTAAAGATTTATGAGAAATATCAGAAACCAGTATTGGAATTTTAGATTTTTTCAAAAACACAAAAGATGCCCCGATGTTGACAATTTTTGTCGGATAATTCTATCGAGAGTTATCGAGTATACGACCTACAGGCAGACAGACAGACACTTTCGTAAAAAACCATTTTTTCTGCCTCAGGGGATCTCAAAACATAAATATTTGATGAAAATTTCGAAAATCACACTGTAAAAAATTTTTCGGAAATTTTTCCGAAAATAGTCGGACAGCTTAAAATACAAATGGGTCGTAAATTTTTCCAAAGGTATAGTTGGAAATATTTCCTACATAGAGCTGGAAATAGTTCCTACTGTTTGGTCGGAGAAATATCCAGTTTATTAGCAAGAATTGATATATTTCATAATTTAAGTGGAAAAAGATCCAAAAAAAGTGAACAAATTTCCGTTTTTATGGAATAATTTCTGCTTTTCATTGGAAAACTTTCCTGCAACTCAGGAGATTTGTGAAATTTTCTCACCTTTTTGAAATATTTCCTAATAGTTCGGAAATAAATCCGAAAATTTGGTCAATTTTCCTCAAATCTATGAAATATTTCCACTTTCTGTACGAAAATCTATGCTTCCTAAGGATTTAGGAAAAATTTCCTAATACATAGTAGGAAAATTTACCCAAATTTTTTACAGTGCATCTTTCACAAAATAATACCTTCTCATTTATGATGAGAATGTAAAAAGAAACAAATTTGAAAACGTACTATAGCACATAGGTAAAATACATTACGAAAACAACTTAGCAAAGTTGAAAATTAAATTGAAATTGCGGTAAGTCAAAATTTCAAAACATGTTCAAACTGACGGTGTTCTATCTACTGAAGGAACATCATAACGGAACGTTGTATTTATCAATTTAGTAACTGGTACAAGCAAGAAAATCAATATTAGATACAAGTATATGTTTGCCAAAGAGAGTTAAGTAGGAAAGTCGATATTTTTAAAAATTGGGAAGTAAATTTTATTCAAAGTGTAAATATCTTCTTTTTTCGAAACTACTGTAAATATATTTTATGTGTATCATATCTGATGTTAATAGTTTTTTGAAAGTTTTATTCCTGATCTAAATTTGTGGTTTCTTCCCAGTTAAATTTGTAAATTAATTAGTATAATTTGTATATTTCCCAGTTGTAATTTATTCGATGTTGACAAATAATTGATTCAGTATTTTTATTATTCTTATGTTCGTTGATACGTGTTTTTAAAGACTTTTTTGTTTCACCTATGTTTGTTAAGGGGGGAGATACCTCTAGAACCCTTTAAAAAAGCAGTTTTTTTCAATTTTATTCTGGGAGAATGAAAACGAAGCAAGTCCGGATTTTTTGCATATATTAGAAGGCATTATTTAACTTCAAAAAAACAATTTTTTCATGATAGAAAAATACACGGAGAAAAATAGTTGAAGTAATTTTACTCAACTCTGTCGATTAAACTTGGGACATAAGGACATTTGAACATCTATTAAATCCTAGTCGGGTAAAATCAATTTGATATATACCTAATTCACCCAAATTGAATAACAATAAGCGTTACATAGGGAATAGTAAGGAGTTGGGTAAAACGTTATCGACGACAGGGCACCAACATGCGTCAGTGGGTTAACATGAAATGTATAAGTATATCACCGACGCTTGAGGTGCTTCAAACCGTAGTTGGGTAAAGTGAGCATCGGGCGTATTATTTCAACTGGCAATGGTATGGTTCTCGTGAATAAAAAAATATTCTTACCTCGAGCCTGCCAATAGTCATTCGGTACATGCATAAACAACATACAAATTCATTCACACCATCCAGACGTAGCCAATCACATTTCAAATCACAAATACACTTAAACATATAACCTTACATATATAAACCTAATAACTACACACTTATATATAGTACGATACGCTTTCGTCAAATCACGCACACGCTTGCTTACAATGCTGAGATATAAAACTTGGAACTTTCCTATATAGTGACTGCCTGAGTTATTCAGAGCTTGTGAGAGTAAGTGCCGTCAATAAAATTTTTGAGCCTTACTCAAGTAAAAATAAATCAACTTTTTTCATAAATGATTAATAAAATATTTTTAAAAATTAATATAATTAATCAATTATTATAACTATGATGATTAATATATATAATATAATTATTAAATTACATTTAGTATACATTTTTATTATACGACGTATGAAGTTTAGTGAAACTAAATTTTCAAATGTACATTAAAAAACTGCATTATTATTAAGAAGTATTTTGTATAAAAACATTTAAAAGAAGGTTCTTTTATTTTCTGTGTTTTATATTTTCAAAATATGGATTTTACATTTGCGAATTCCAAATTATTATTCTGCCTGAGTAATTTATGTGATATTTCATATTTTATGTAATACACTTATCGACTTTTTTTTGTTTAAATTTTCATAATATCAATTTAATTTTAAGAATTTAAGTTTTTGAAATTAAAAATTTTTTATGTGTGCCCAAGGCGCAGATTACTTTCATTCGTTCCTGCGTGAATAGATGTAGCTGTTGGAATAAATCTTGCGATTCACGGTTTACTCAACTCTCGATTGAAGCGTAGAGTAGAATGAACGGAAAGCTGTACTATTTTTGTGATTTAATAAAAGATTGGTTTTATATAGTTATACTACGAGTAATAATATATATATTTAAAAAATTTTAATGCACGCTTTCATACTTCACCCTACGCTTCTGAATTTTACTCAACTTTTATTCATTTTTGAACATTTAATATATCACAAATAAATACAATGATACTAAATAACTTCTAACTTGTCCTTATGTCCCAAATTTGATCGGAAGTTGAGTAAAATTACTTCAACTATTTTTCTCCGTGTACAAAATCGCGGAAATATGACGGATCCCGTCGATAGCGTCGCTGCTAACATTTTTTGCGGCCGTCAACTTCCTGGCTAGGTTTTTCATCTGAAACGATGAAAGAAAATTTTTTATAAATCGGGAAGCTTTTATCGAGTGCATAGCAGGAGGGTTTTGAGAATTTCGAAAAATTGGGTATATTTTCATGCGTTTCGTGAAAAAGTGCCATTTTTACCCGTGTTTTTTGACATGAAAATAGTTAAACAACTGTAGAAATACTATTTTTCTCGAAAAAGCGCCCTACCACGCACTTTAATATAGAATTATCTATAAAATACCGTTTCATTCAAGTAAATCGATTGAATAGTTTGCTCGCAATCTTGACGGCCGGATAAAAAAAGTTAGTTTCGAGAAAACGATCCTCAAAGTTTTTGTACATGAAAAAATATGTTCCATTCAACTTACGGATTACCAATAGAACTTTGGGATTATATTTTTGAATAGTTTTTCAATCGATTTGAGCAAAAAAAAAAATTTTGATTTTGTAAAAGTTCTAGAGGTATCTCCCCCCTTAACACTAGAAGTACCGGACAAAAAGTACCGTGAAAAATAAACATAACAGCTAAATTTTTTTACTTCTAGGTAGGCTAGGGACATGAAATTTTGGTGAGTTATACAACCCCATAAATGATTAAAAGTCACAGGAGCGTTTGGTCCTGCGATGATTATGGAGGGGGGTAGGGGCCCTCGATAAACCTTCGTGGGCGAAAAATGACCCACGTAATACTTCTAGTGTTAAGTTGTTTTCTTAATGTATTGTACCTTTGTATTATAGTACGTTTTACAATTCTTTTCTTCTTTAAATAAATTAGCCTGATGAGGTTGGCGAAACAAGTCAACGAAACGTCACTACCTTGACACAAGAAGATCTGTTGTCTTTTTATTTTGTTGGCCCTTTTCCTAAATCGATCGAGCTGTTCACCTTTATGCAATTATAGTTATTTTAAAAACAATAATTGAGATAGATATTTTTACTACAAAGGCGTAAGCAAAAAAGTAATCCAAGCAATTCATGACTTTAACTAAATTTTTGCAAATTCTCATATTTTGCTGATCATTCCTAGTCAGAGCCCATATGCGGAAAGTAATTCTCGCCTTTGTCTTCTTAATTGAAAATAATGCTCAAAAATCACTTATCGTCTAAATAAGCTAATCACGATTGATCAAATGTCAATAGTTATCAAAGCAAATCTAATATTTTCTACTAATCATTAATAGTATACATGAGATACGATTGTTTTGGTTGGATCCGTTAGCCTTTTTTGGGTCGAGTTGAGCATATATTCTCAAGATAGCTCGATATGTAATGGAAAAAACGTTTCCATGACCTACTCAAAACTTTTCTCCACTGACACTATTTACTGGACCTAGTTTATTATCCCACTTAAGTTGCAATTGCTCTTCATAAAGTTGTTTATACATTTGAAATAAGAAAAATCAGCCTGCCTCGCGGGTACATTCTTATCGCCTGTTTCGCTTTCAAATTTGAGCGCGATTCAGTCTTCGCTCTAGGTGTTCTATGTCCTTGCATACAATTTACTAATTTTTTTTTTTGATCCCAAATGAAGAAGAATATTCAATTTTATTAAGGCTCTATCGCCTTTAATCTTATAATAAAATGTGTAAATGAAAATTCGTTGACCTTATTTGGACAGGCAATTTTTCATTCTGACGTTTTTTTTTGTATCTTACATATTTTGGTAAAAAAAATGGAATTTTTTATTTTCAATAGTATTTTTTTTTAAATTGAAACGAATAATATACATCTGATAAAAAAATGTTTAAGTTGAAATTTTTAGATGTTTTTCTAGTAAAGAATTTTGTATCATAACATTTTGTCGTATCTCACATAGTTTGTCTGGAAAATGGAATCTGATTATTGGTTTTTTTAGTTTTGAAATACCGTATTTTTCCTAATTTTAGTTTGATTAAAAAATGTCATTAGAACCATTTGTAAAGTTTTTTTGAGCACTAGCAGAATTTAGTACTAAAAATGTTGATTTTCCTAAAAAGTAGTTTCCAAAAATACTAAAAATGCTCTAATTTTCAAAATTGTTGTCAGATATTGCTGGTTAACGAATTTGTCCTTTCTTTTTTGGCGCTCATACAGTCTACCAAAGTGCATTTGAATCTCATCATTCTTTGTAGATCTATCGTGTCCACAGACGACAACGATGACAACGACAGACGGACAGGATTAAAAAAAACTTTTTTCGGATTCAATGGAGCTAGTGATTTTGCATTCAAACGGGTTTATGTGAAAAAATTGAAAGTAGCCTTTTTTCATATTCGATATATTGTGTCCCTCATTTTATATTACTTTATGTCACTTTTGCAAAATTGTTGTCACAAAAGCCAGTAGTTGCACTTTATTGATAATATTAGGTGTACAACTTTGCTTTCGCCGTTTTTCGATAAATGGCTGCAGCGGTAAGTGCTGGTCGAAATAGGTAGATCAAAAATGTCACACAGTAAGCTTGGACATCTGTCAACATAACAACAGCATCACATTAGTGAATTTGTCTTTGAATCATAAATTTATTCTCGATCGATGATGTCAGTTTTCGAGCCAAATTCTCGTCATTTGCAGGAAGTTTTGATTTTCTGTTTTCATTTGAAGAAAACTGCGGCTGAGGCTCATCGAATGCTCTCAAGTACTTTCGGTAAGGCTGCTCTTTGTGAAAGAACATGTCGTGAGTGGTTTCAACGCTTCAAGAGAGGTGATTCTAATGTCAAGGACAGGCATGGCGGTAGAAAAGAGAACATTTTCGAAGATTTCGAATTAAGGGCATTACTTGCTAGACTCGTGCCAAACGCAAGAAGAATTGGCAGAATCATTGGGAGTGACTCAACAAGCCATTTCCAAACGCCTCAAAGCCATGGAAATGATTCAGAAGTAAGGAAATCGGGTTCCGTACAAGTTGAAAACAATGTCGGAAAATGGTCATAAAATAAATTTGTTTGGCCCTCAAGGGTCAATATTTATTTTTACTTTGTGACCTGCTGGTAGAAAAATGTAACCTACATTACCGCTATCATTTTTACTCCCTAGGGATTTTTTAGTCCCGCTACTGCACTGAGAGAAATCGGCTTTGGTTCCTGTGCACATAGCACATAAATTTGTTGTACAGTAGTTGCCTTGACCAAAAAAGTTGAGAGAAGCTACTACTTTTATAGTTATCATAACAGTAATTTGGACTTTTTTGTATATTCGGTTGTGGTGACCAAAGTTGATGATTAGAATGAGCTTTATACGTACCCCAACGGTTAGTACACGTACATTTTCTTTATGTGTACTGCCAAGCTCCTTTGGTTACTACAACCGCATCGTTCGCTGTTGCGCTAGACAAGTCAAGTATAACTTTCATTTTTTACAACGAGGTAAGCCTGTCGTGACAACTATTAAAGTAGTTACTTCCAAAAAGATATGCAGCCTAAGTTGAATCCTGCCGATTCTCGTTCTCGATTCCTGGACTATATTTCACCGTTCCAAGCATCATCAGGTAAATAATTCTATTATAAATATAGTTTGACAATTCTTTCTAAATGATAAGCGATTTTGTTCGGGGACAATGCAATGCGTTCCAATGTTGCTGTCTCGTCGTATTTTGTCAAAACTATAGTCAGTCAAAAAAAGTTTATGGTGATGAAAAAAGTAACAATTTTTTAACTTAATCGACGAAAGTTATCATAAATATCATTATACCGGGTTATTTTTCTTAGATCTTTTCGGTGAAACTTTATTTTCTCTAATCAAATTAAATTCGTATTTTGATAACTAAGAGAACCATACCTATAACCTCAAAAATAATTTTGGCTGGGTATTTACTGTCCGTAGACTTAGTCATTTTAACTAAACTCTATGCGCGGCTTTACGATGGACTTTGGTTCCTATAACCGCAGCGCTATGGTATTTCAAGTACCAGAATCGTGGTCTCAGTAACGTTCCTTGCAGTTGGAGTAAACACTTTTCCAATGTATGACAGCCACTACCATGATTGTCATGAGAACTTTAAAATTTTTGTAAAGACGATTTTAACAAAAAAACTTTGGTCAGTGAAACCTAAAATTTCTCTCTGTGTGCCCACTGAGCAAAAAACGGCAATTCTTGCACCGCTTTACGAGCATAAAAAAGAGCCTAATTCATTCCTGCTTAAAAAAAGTTATATTTTTGTTTCTAATTTGGAAAATTTGTTTTTTAAGAAATTGAATCAGTAAACATTTTGAATTTGATTGAAAAAATTTTTATATACATACACGATTACTTTTTTAGAGATAGTACCTCCATTGTCCCCGATTGATTTAAACTTAATTTAGATCATCCAGTTTGCTATTAATGTAATTGAAATAATTAGGAAGAAGTAGTATCTATTTTGAGATTAGAAATTTTCATACAGAAAAAATTAGCATTGAATCAAGAAAATATTCAACTCAAAATTCCATGAACTCGAAACCCTTCGAATCCTCAAAACAACGACCAAATCGATTGAAAAACTATTCAAAAGTATAATCCCAAAGTTCTATTGGTAACCCGTAAGTTGAATGGAACATATTTTTTCATCTACAAAAACTTTGAGACTCGTTTTGTCGAAACTAACTTTTTTTATCCGGCCGTCAAGATTGCGAGCAAACTATTCAACCGATTTACTTGAATGAAACGGTATTTTATAGATAATTCTATATTCAAGTGCGTGGTAGGGCGTTTTTTCGAGAAAAATAGTATTTCTACAGTTGTTTAACTATTTTTATGTCAAAAAACACGGGTAAAAATGGCACTTTTTCACGAAACGCATGAAAATATACCCAATTTTTCGAAATTCTCAAAACCCCCCTGCTATGCACTCGATAAAAGGTTCCCGATTTATAAAAAATTTTCTTTCATCGTTGCAGATGAAAAACCTAGCCAGGAAGTTGACGGCCTCAAAAAATGTTAGCAGCGACGCTATCGACGGGATCCGTCATTTTGTATTTTTCTATCATGAAAAAATTGTTTTTTTGAAGTTAAATAATGCCTTCTAATATATGCAAAAACTTCGGACTTGCTTCGTTTTCATTCTCCCAGAATAAAATTGAAAAAAAACTGCTTTTTTTAAGGGTTCTAGAGGTATCTCTCCCCTTAACCTAAGAAAATTTTTCTTGTTTAAAGAAAATGGTCTTAAATGAAGAAAATTGATTCTTTTTAATCAAGTACACTTTCTGCCATTGAGGAAAATTGTCTTGGGTCACGAAAATATTGTATTGTTTGTAATCGAGACAATATTTTCATGATTCAATGCTAATTTTTTCCGTGTAATGCTATGATTAAGCAGATGTCTGGCACCTTTTACATAGATAGTTACAATTATCAAGGTATTCATTTTATTATCAGGTCATGAGGTCTTTTGATAAGAAGAATAATATCACATTTATAGCCACACCAATGCCAGATAAATATTAAGGAGGAATTAAAGCGTCACCTTGTGCCACTGAGCCCGTATGATATTGACCTTAGAGGAAGGCTTCAATGGAAAGGTAATGGGAAGTGGTTTTGTGTGATACAGATAATGCGACGCCGCGTCGCAGATGGCATTTCATTAACTCCGGAAGGAAGCAACTCTAGTCACTTTTCAAGGTTCAATTTCAATGAATCACAAAAATATTTGTCAAATCGAACTGTATATGAATAAATTAATTTTACATTTTTACAAGAAATGGTATTATACTGAATTTTTTTTTAAAACAGATATTCTCGATATCTTCAATTCCCCTGAGATATTTTTAAAATCATTGAAAATCGCTTTTGAGTAGTGTTTTTTTAATTTAGCAAGATAATTAAATTTAGAGAAACACATTTGTTCTTTGGAAAAAATTTAAAAACTTATTTATTTTTGGATCTCTTGAATGATTTTTGAGATATTTGCAAAAATGTGCAAAATTTGTTTGAAAATTATCCTATCCTTAAAGTTACAATAAAATGCAACAAGAGAAAAAACCCCAAACAAAAATACCGTACTTTATTGCGTAGTGAAAAGTCCCTAAAAACTTCATTGTGTAACCTTAAGTTCTTTGGAACACTATTGCGCCTCCTTTGGTTCCAAAAAATTGTATTGTCCGACCTTAAACCGTGAATGCGTGTATCGTATGTACAAACCGAAGTCATAGCGTCCTTGCTCCGGTTCCGGGTTCAAATCCCTGGTTACAAGAGATAAGACTCAATTTATCTATTGTCGAAAATTTTCCATTTACGTTCATACTCTAATAGAATTTTATCTACAAACATAACATTCTTTTTCTTATCCAAATAAAATCTTTCCAAATTTTCTATTGGAAAGAAAGAAAATGCAAAATTAGGTATTATTTTGAGTGCTTACTGAAAAAATTGTTTGTTTTTTTCTCCTTTAAATATGTGATAGAGCATCAAAAACTAAGAGACACGTGTTTTTTCTTATCTGCCCAAAATAAGTTTTAAAGGGTGAAATGAGCCCCTGAAGTTTCGATTAAAAAATGATATTTTTATTATTGTAAGCACTTATAGCCGACCGATTTGAATGAAACTTGGCAGTAAATTATGTGTACGTAAAAACATATTTGACCGATAGTGCAACTATTATTTTTCGCCCTTATAATGGATAAAACTACCCGTAGTCGTGTATACCCCTAATAAAAAATCTTGCTTAAATTTGAAAACAAATTATTTTTAATGAAGAAATAATTTTACTCTTGTTAAATAATACAATAGAAAGAAGTTTTGGAAACAAATTATATGAATATACCCTTATTTGGGGGTAAACAACCCTTAAATGAATAAATTCTTAAATTAACACGTATTGAACTATAATTTCCGCATTTTGAAGCACAAATCTGTTAAGTTAATTAAAAGTAGTATTATATGGGAGCACTGATATTATTACATCCTTATTAAAGGGCTAATCACCCTTCGAATTCATAAGTTGCTAATTAAATATAATAATTTAAACTACCCTCATAGAAACTTCACAGAAGAATTAAGGAATTTATGAAAGTAAAGCTGTGTTTATTATTCACAAATTATTCACTGTTGAGTTAAAATTATCTTATAATGCTGCTTAAACTTCTAGCAATTTATTTGCTAATCTAGAAGTAGATGGTAACATAAATGAATTCAGCAAATTGTATGAATGTACATACTACATTAGTTAGTACATTACAATTAATTCTTTAATGATTTTAGATAACAATGTAACGACACCGAGAAAACTGGAGTGTCAACCTAAACATTTGGAGGGTGAAGCAGACTATATTTGAGGTTAAACTATAGGACAGCCTTCTAGATAGTGTAACTTATTACCTGTGAATTGTGAAAATAAGATGGTTAACTTGAATACTTTAGAGGGAAAAGTTGATCATCGCAGAGAGAAAAATAGATTATCGAAGAGGGAAAAATAGACTATAATCTACCTCTATCATCTACCTCAAAACTATTACATTTAAGCTTTCACAATTTTTATGTTATTATAGCAAGTAAAATAGGTACTTACCAATTAATTGGCGAAAATAACCCTCGTGACACTTTAACACGTAAAGGACGTGAAACCGGCAATGAGGTTAGAGTCCACGCTGGTGATATTGGAGGAAAAATAGGTGAACCCACGTGACTTTACAATTTTGACACGTATTTCACCAATCGACACTCTTTATAGTGATTCTGAAACTCTGGTAACAGTTAAGAAAGATATCAAATGAGTGCCTCCCTGACCAAAAAGAAAAAATTTCGGAAAGAGTGTTGTACTATCTATAAGTTCAGACTGACTATCTACATTTTGACACTCAAAGTTTGACACTCCAGTTTTCTCAGTGGATATATTAAGGCTCATATTTGTCGCAGTAGTGATATTCGTGGGAAAAATGTTTCAAACAAAGAGGTTTTTTGCACCATGAGCATCTGACTATTGGTATTTGATCACAATATGCACATTTTATTTGTGTATTCTCACCAAAAGCGAAGTCATCGGGATTTTCGAAGTCTCCTAACCTACTTTCCACATACCCACTTTTATACCAGGAATACTGAAAAAGATTCGTGTACCGAGGAGAAGATAAATGATAATGAATCAAGGATTGAAGTTTAATAATAATATTTCGTAAATGGAGATTAATGTCTTCTTCGTATAGCAATACATCATCAGAGAAGCGTCTAACATAATTTTTCCAAACTCGAAATCCATAAACATCTAGTGGTTGTATTTTTGAAGTGAATTTGAGAATAATAAACACAGCTTTACTTTCATAAATTCCTTATATCGCCTAGTGGCTCAGCCTTGCGGCTGTAAATGATTTCAAATTAATTAGTTGAGTTTGAAATTTTTGTCAGTGCCTACATTATCGGAGGATCACTAGGCGAGTATCAGATAGGATACGTTGTCTACAGGTGTCCTCGTAGACAATTTCAGACTCTTATATCGCAAATAATGCAAATAAATTCAATATTTAAAGAATTTGAAAATCTTTCTGTGGAAAAAATGACGCTTTCGACTGCGCTGGGGGGCACAAAAATTTCAAACTCAACTAATTAAATTTAAATCATTTACAGCCGCAAGGCTGAGCCACTAGGCGATATAAGGAGATCTTCCTGTGGAGAAAGAGATGTCGGACGCCTATGTAGCTCAGTGGTTAGAGCAGTCGACCGGCAATCGAAAGACCTGGACTCGAATCCCAGCGCAGTCAAAAGCGTCATTTTTTCCACAGAAAGATTTTGAAATTCTTTAAATATTGAATTTATTTGCATTATTTGCGATATAAGAGTTTGAAATTGTCTACGAGGACACCTGTCGACAACGTATCCTATCTGATACGCGACTAGTGATCCTCCGATAATGTAGGCACTGACAAAAATTTCAAACTCAACTAATTAATTTGACTCCCATATAATACTACTTTTAATTAACTTAACAGATTTGTGCTTCAAAATGCGGAAATTATAGTTCAATACGTGTTAATTTAAGAATTTATTCATTTAAAGGTTGTTTACCCCCAAATAAGGGTTTATTCATATAATTTGTTTCCAAAACTTCTTTCTATTGTATTATTTAACAAGAGTAAAATTATTTCTTCATTAAAAATGATTAATTTTCAAATTTAAGCAAGATTTTTTATTAGGGGTTTACACGACTACGGGTAGTTTTACCCATTATAGGGGCGAAAAATAATAGTTGCACTATCGGTCAAATATGTTTTAAGGTACAGTAAAACCTATCGTAGCCGACACATATGGGAGACAAGTTCGGCTACGATGGTTACCAATGACATGCGATAATTGCTAGGGACTTATTACTAGCTTGGTTCAGTGCTGTGGCAACAGGTACCTCTGTGTTTAGTAACACACGTGTACCGGCTTGTACATATTTTTTGTGTTTACTTTTGTGCAAAAAGGTGAGTAAAAGTTAGTTTGAAAAATAATCAGTTCTTTTTGTTGATAATTTAAAAATTTCAAAAATTTTAAAAAACTATAAGGAATACTTAGTGCTTTTAGTGAAAAATGTATAGATGACAGTTGAGGTTATGTTGCACGACTGTGCATACATATTTAAGATCTTAATAAGTTGAAATATAATTGGTTATGAAAATTCTCCAATTTTTCGAAGTTAAATTGTAATTAAAATTTATAATTCAAATATAATCATTAATTAAATTAATATTTCATTAAAAATATTCATTGAAAAAAAAAAATTACTATGATTTTTTACAAAAATATGAGGACCCTCCAAAGACGGTGTTTAAGACGGCCCTGACCATGCACATTTCTCGACCAATAATGTGAAGCGTCAGAGTGGGATGTTCGTTAAGAGAGTGTCGGCTACGATAGATTTTACTGTACACATAATTACTGCCAAGTTTCAGTCAAATTGGTCGGCTATAAGTGCTTAACATAATAAAAATATCATTTTTGATCGAAACATCAGGGGCTCATTTCACCCCTTAAAACTTATTTCGGCAGTTAAGAAAAAACACGTGTCTCTTAGTTTTTGATGCTCTATCTTATATTTAAAGGAGAAAAAATCGGAGGCGGACACCTAAAAAACATTCCTTGTAAGTTACCCCTGTTTTTTTTATGAAAATGCAACTTTATTGTGAAAAAATTGTTACAAATGAATCATTCAAAGTATTGCCCATCGTTAGCTACAACTTTTGCCCATCTTTCTGGTAGAGCTCGAATACCGTTACGGTAAAAGTGTTCATCTTTTGAGGCTATCCACGAATCAAGCCATTTTTCGGTGTCTTCATATGAGCGGAACTGCTGATCAGCCAGACCATGTGCCATCGATCGGAACAAGTAATAATCGGACGGCGCAATATCTAGGAAATACGGCGGGTGGGGTAGGACTTCCCATTTGAGCGTTTCCAGGTAGGTTTTAACGGGTTTGACAACGTGAGGCCGAGCGTTGTCATGCTGTAGAATCACTTTTTCGTGCCTCTGCTCGTATTCTGGCCATTTTTCGCGCAGTGCTCAGCTCAAACGCATCAATTGCGTTCGATACCGTTCCCCAGTGATGGTTTCGTTCAGTTTCAACTGCTCATAATAAATAACATCAGCGTCTTCGAAAGTTTTTGGCCTTCCTTCACGCGGACGTTTGCCAACATCGAAATCACCGTCTTTGAAGCGACGGAACCAATCACAGCACGTTGTTTCACTTAGAGCAGCAACTCCGTAAACTTTTTGGAGCTCTCGATGCACTTCAGCCGACGTTTTCTTCGAATGAAAGAAGAAAATCAACATTTCCCGCAAATGACGATTATTTGGCACAAAATTACTAATGTGTCAAAACGGTTTGTTTACCATATGTCTAAGCTTGGTTCATGACGTTTTGGGTATGTCAAAATCGATCAGCACTTACTGCTGGAGCCATCTATTCACAAACAGCGGGAACTTAGTTGCGCACCTAATATACATTTTTTTCGATTTTTTATATATATTTTTTTTCGATTTTTGTTCAAAAACAAATTTGATAACACAATTTTTTTCAGTCATGTTAATGTATTTTTCAGACATACCAACCAATACATTTTTTAAATAAATTTCTTCAAGTATCTTTCATTGAGTCATATAGAATTCGTAGAAAATGCATTAATCAGTAGTAGTAAAAAATTTTAAAAAGTATGAAAATTCCTAAATTTTTTATATAATTAGGATAAAATTATTTCTGATGATGATTGAGAATATTTTTTACTTGAGTACAGATCTCTTAAAAATAATAAATGATTTTGGTTTGTCTGCTTACATTAATTAACAAAGCAGAGTCCAATAAAATCTTTCAACATATATAATTAATTAAGTCATTAATTAATTTAGCTTAATTTTATGCTATAAAACGTCTCTTACGATATTACTTTGTCTAACTCGATATCTTAAGCTGATTGAAAGATGCGAAGTTTGCCACGCTCGGTCACCATTTAAGTGCTCTTTCCCGGAGCTCCATGAATGAAAGTGGAAGATGGGGAAATTAGCATTTAGAGCAGAATTTCTACATTGACTATTCAAAGATCGCTTACCACCACCGTCAAGCTATAATTTTAAGTATCTTGACCGAACTCTCTTGAATCGATTAATACAAAAATAAGAAGAAATAATGTTTCTCATAAAAAATAATAAATAAATTTTGCACTTCAGAAACTTCTAAAAATACTTAAAACAGTGAATTAGAGGAAAATTAACACTCAATGTCGATAGCTGTAAGGAAGATTATGCTAAGGATATTGAAAACGAAAAGATTGAGGTCTCGTTAATTTCCTCAGACTCTAGAGTTCAGAGCATTTACATTCCTTTTAAATTACCTTATAAAAAGCTGATTTTAATTTTGATTAGTTATAAAATTTCCATTAACATTTTAATTGATTTATATAACGACACACGGTTTATAATATTACTATATAATTAATTCAATACGTAGAAATTCTGATATTGAAAGGGAAATAATCTTCCCTGGGTAGAAATTGTACTTGGGCACAAATCGGGTCCACGCTAGTTTCCCCCAATTCTATTAGAGCTATAAATTTGTAACTAACCAGCACCTAATTCATTTGACACGATGATTCATTAATGTGCTAGCTGGTCAGTTTTTTAAAATATTATTATTTTTTTACCTTCTCGTTATAAATGAGAACGTATTTGTTTTGTGAAAAATGACTTTCGAAATCTTCATCAAATCTTTCCGTTTTGAGACCCCCTGATTCAGAACAAATTGTTAAAATAAGAGCTTTTTTTGTGTTTTTGAAATTTTCTTTTTGTAAAATTTAAAAGTTGCAATATTGATTTATAATAGTGCTCATAAATCTCTACTAATTATCCTGATAAAGTTTTCGATTAAAATAAAATTAGGAAAGTTACAGTATGTTAATACTTGTAAAAAGTCAATATCTAAATTCCATTTTCCAGTTAAATTATACGAAATACGAAAAAAAGGTATGATTCAGAATTGCTTACTACATAAAGATCTTCAAGTTTGAATCGCGACAATTTTTTATAAGATGTATATTTTTCTTTTTAATTTAAAAAAATGCTATTGAAAATCAAAAATTCAATTTTTCAAGAATAATATACAAAATACGAACCAAACTTAAGTTTGCAAAGTTGCTCGTTTTAATAAGGTCTAAAAATTTTTTATGACATAGTTTTTTTCCCTATTTTAGAAATTTTGAAAAAAATATAATTTTTTTAATCATTTAAATTATTAGAAAGTTACAGAAACCATTGCAACTTGATTTTCCCTAGATTCCTAATATTTTTTAGAATCATCATCATAAAATAAAACATATTTTGCTGTAAAAAGTTTCTCCGTGTATTTTTTCAGAATCTCATGCTTACTTATACAAAATATTCAAACAATATAGACTTACTGAACTCAATAAGATAGATCGGGGCAAACTGACCGGATTAACATTCATTGATCTCTAAAAAGCCAATAGAATGTGTTTTTGATGCCTTCTTTCTTATCTCGAATCCCAAATTATTATACAAGATATTTTTATGCGCAATTAGTATTTCATCAAGACAACTAATTGATAATTTTATTATTTCCAACGATTTACATGCTAAAACTTTGCCTCAGATACCGGTATAAAGTTATTGGCAGTATTTTTATAGAAATAGAAACATCTTAATATTGAGAACATTTTATGGTTTTATTCATTGCCATATTATGCATTTTAAAAGTAACGATTGATTATATGTAGCAAGAAGTAAAAGTAGTTTCTTCGTTAAAAATAGTTATATCTACAGTAGAATCTTTTATTCATTAAGTTTCTACTGCGTACAGATTACAAGCGCTGGTATTTGCCATGCCAGTAGAGATTATCCGCTTTATTTCTCATAAAAAACATAAATTATTTGTTTATTCCAGTTATCATCCAACAATTTGTAAAGTATTTTTTTTAAACAACTTTGCTCCAACGGCAAATCCTCAGATATTCTCTAAATTTAACATAGTTTGGGTTCGAATCGAGCGTAATTTGTATAATTACGTGATAGAATAATGATTCTTCTTTTAAAATATCAAGTTTCTATACTTTGAATAATACTCCGGTAAGAAAATCTTCCATTTTTTTTGTCATCATAACTGTGTTTTCTATATATTTTTTTGTAGTGTAAATTTTCAAAATGCTTGTTTATGTTACGATTTCTTTTATAAAATTGATGTATCCTATGCAAAAAATAAATAAAAATAGTTAAGAAATATTAAATTTATTACTAAAAACAACATTGCTACAGCGGACAACTTTGCCCTGATCTACCCTATAAATCTAAATTAAAAGGGACTAGAAATATAATGGATATAACAATTAATAATAGTCATTTATAAATACAAATCTGTAAGCTAAGGCCATGTAACTTTCAGAAAATATTTTTTTTTATCGTTTAAAACTGTTATCAAATTTTAGAATTATATTTTTTCAATATTTCTTCTAATTTCCAAATTTGTAAATTTAAATTTCAAACATCAAAGTTTTTTTGGACCAAACTAAGTCCGAGGTTTATCTCTTTGGTCCTAACTTCTATGATAAAATAGAACAAATTTTTTTTAGAATGCCTAAAAGGATATGAAATTCCCATTTCACATCATATCAACCAACTTTTTCCCCCTGAAAAATACTTACGCAATTTCAGGTCTAAAAGGCCGCTATCAGTTTATCCCGTTTGTTTTAAAGATGTTCAATTTGCCAACATGTTTCAACTCTGATCAGAGTTCTTTTTAAGGCATACAGATTGAAAGTTATTTTTTTGAAGAAAATGTTGTATTATAAAATTTGAAAAAAGCAAAAAAGACTGCATACATAGGGACCTGATTTAACCTAAGAAATGTATTTTGAATCCCATATATCTTTTTTACCAATGCGGGAAACAGACTGAGTGATCGACAATCAGAGTTCTCAATTTTAACAGAATGGAGAACACTGATTGGTAGACAGCACACATATATGCTATGCACTGTTCAAGAGAGTGTGTTTTTACGTTTCCATGATCTTTCCTCCATTTTATTTCAGTTAAAAAAAAAGAATTAACACCTTCATCTTCAGGGAAAATAAAATCAATTCTTAATAAAAGAATCAACTAGTACAGAATCGATCTAAAAGATTGATCTTCAAAGAATCGAATCAAAATCGAACATCCCTACACTCTAAAAAATTTTCTTGGAAACTTCCAATAAAGCATTGGAGGTAATTAACCAATATATATTTTAAATTTTTATATAAAATCATGTTGGAAATATTTAATGACGTGCCGAATATTGCGTGTCTGACTTTGAAAAATTCTAAGGCTACACTTGGAAAATTTCAATACTGAAAAAAAAAATCCAATAGGGATTCGAATATTTCTTGTAAATTATTGAAATAATTCAATGGAAGATAATTTTTTCAATTATTATGGAAAAATTTCATCACCTATGTATTGGAAAATTACGATTTTTTTTACAGTGTACATTTAATATTTTCCAAATAGGTTTTGACTGGTTTTGCAACATGAGGCGTGCATTGTCATGGAGCAAAACTACTTTGCGTTTTCTCTACCTCCATTTTGCTCGTTTTCACTTCAATGCTCGGTTCAATTTTATCAATAGTTGTTGGTGTCGATCAACAGTAACCGTTATACCAGATTTTAGCAGTTTATCTCACCAAATACGCAGAAAAGCCTTCTTTCCATGAATATTGTGTACTGTTTGTGATATTGATGAATGGCCGGGGTCTACCCATGATTTGTTGAGCTTGGGATTGTCGAAATAGATCTACTTTTCATTGTTAGTAAATATTCGACGCAAAAATGGCTTTCTTTTGAGCCGATCAAGCAAAATTTCACAAATAGTTTTTCGCCTTACGATGTGTCTTTCTTTCAATTCGTATGGCACTCATTTGCCTTCTTTCTGGATCTTTCCAATGACATGTAAACGCAGGGTAGCCAATTTATTGAATTTGACAAAGATTTATTGTTTTTCGAAGGCGCGTTATGTTTTTTTCTGTCATTGTTTAAAGACACAATGTAGTGATTTTTCACTGTATTTGGTCTATTTTTAGTGATTTTGACGTTTTTCGGTGTTTTTTAAATCCATTGCTTTTCAATACGAAATAAAATGGTCGTAGCATTTGAAAAATAGAAATTTTAATAAAATTGTACATTGGTTTTCTGAAAAAATAACAAAATGTACTGAATAAAATAGTTAATTAAACATGAATGAAATACTTCACTGTTACATTTAATATAAATAATTTGAAATATTATGCAAACTTAAGAGGGACTTCCACCTTGTGACTCAGTTTTCGGGCCATTATTCAACATATTTTTCCTACAGAATGCCATAAGATATCACAATGATTTTTCTGCATGTTGTACGTTTATTCCTCAAGATAAAAAATATATTTGTATGAAAAGCTCGAAAAAAAATTTTCACGGTATGGCTGTCCTCGAACGTTACCTTGTTGAAAAGTTGGAGCCAGAATGCGACCATGATTTTAGTATCTCAGGTCGCCTGAAATAAAAAACCACAACCCAGTTTTAATCAGTAGCGTTTTGGCTTTCGTTCGGGATATACGTTTTACAAAATTTTGAATTGAAGCGAAATGGTACCTATTTGTAAAAAAAATGAATTTTTCGGCCTATTTTTGATAGTTCATTTAGTTATAAAAGTGCGGAAAATGAAAATAAAATAAATTTAGCATCCCGAGCGGAAGAGGCATTTTCAATGAATATTTAGTCCAAAAATCAGCTTGATTCACCAAATACTTTTTAATGCCGAGATCGTTTAATGATCCTTTGGTCTTTAAAATTATTGCATTGAAACGAAAAGAGCTTCAAATTTACAAAAATCACTACATTCTTCACTAAATACTGTTCAAAATCACATAATTATAATTTTTTCCAGTCACTCAAAAAAATCAAAATACTGTCTTGAAAATCACTTAATTTGGTACAAATTTACTGAATTGCCCACCATGAAGTGTCCTGCGTGTTTCCGCAAACTAATTCTAGAAAATATAGTCAGATCTACGACATAAAAGATACTTAAAGGATGAATCATGAGCGTAAAGTAGCATTTCTTAAAAGATCTCGAAATTCAGAAAAAGCTCTTTAAGGGTAACTATAAATTTTTTCGAGTGGAATTTCACTTTTAGGAATGAAAACTAAACCACTCTTCATTTGAGTTACTCGGTTTTCACTCAAAAATGGAATATAAATTTCACTCTAATGGTAATTTCCTTTCAAAAGATTTCTAAAACGTAATTTTCCGAAAAGAAAAATGTTGTCCATAAGAACACCCAAAAATCGTATCCTCAGTCGATCTTTCTAAACGAACAAAAATCCCTTTTTGTCAAATTGATATACGTTAACGTAACTCAGTTCACAGTTAAATTTCACGCCATCGGTATCAGCGCAGACTGCGACAGGTGCGTCCCACCGGATGTGAGAAATAAATAAATGACGAGCGATTCCCCCGGGTCGGTAGGTCGGGGCAAGGAACACTTCCTGTGTAGATAGCAAAAGAATTATAGTCTCCGCGGGAGAAGAGCAAGGAGGTCTAAGCCCCATCCTAACCTTGCAACTCTGTAATTTTTACTCTTCTGCACTCTATTCCTATCAAACTCTCCAAGAAGTTAAGAGTTAATTTACTGACTCTGCTGAAAAGATTATTCAACTCTGCTCTCCAGCAATCTAGCTTGGAATAGATGAAGAACCTTTGTTAATTAACGCCTTTCTTTCTCTACTCATATAGGCTAATGACTTTATTGTCTAGATTTATCAATCATAATTTTCCATAAAATGTGTGGTCCATACCCGAGTCGAAATTTGTCTCTTGCTTTACTGCTCACAATAGTATATTACGTGCCTAGGCGCACAATGAGGGTTATTGCGTGACGAGCGACAATGCTCGCAGGAGATCGAAGCCAAGGCGTAGTCGAGGTATAGCCGATGCGTAATCAAGACGAAGCCGAGACGAAGCCGAGACGAAGCCGAGACGAAGCCGAGGCGCGATCAGTCCTGCGAGCATTGTGGCGAGTCTCGTAATTTCCCGAATTGTGTGCATTGGCACGTATTATATTTTATGTGACTTCGGTGTGGATACGAGTTTTTATGCGTACACTCGAATCTAATCTAGTATTGTAGTTGTTTGCGGTGCTAGTCATCACACTTGATATTTCGCGACTAGTCCCAGCCATTTTGATTTTGTCGATCTTGTGTAGTAGTAGCGTATTGTAATAGACGCATGCGCAGTTCAAATGTCAGTACGGTGCCAACGCTGTACAATGAAGAAGAATAAGAAGAAGATTACGTTCTGCTGTACATTTTTTACAATTTTTACACATTTTTTTAATACAAGGAATGAACTTTAATCAATAATATATTTTTCTTTTTGTTCAATGACCTTTTGTCATCTTTCTCGTAACTTCATGATTCCACGCTCATGGAACTTCTGGTCTTTATCGGGCAAAAAACTGGACCAAGTGTGATTTCACAGCTTCATCATTATTGAAAGTTTTACCATTCAAGCAGTTCTGCAATGATCGAAATAAATAGTAATCTGATGGTGCAAGGTCAGAACCATATGGTGGATGTAACATCACTTCTCAACCAAGCCTTAATAATTTTTGACGAGTGGCTAAAGATGTGTGTGGTGTAGCGTTGTCATGGTGAAAAATTACACCTTTACGATTGGTCAATTCTGGCCGTTTATCTTTGAGCGCTGCGTTCAATTTGTGAAAAGCTACTTCAAAGACAGAATCGGAAGGGGATTTTACATTGCATTGTGACCGGCGACGAAAAATGGGTCCACTACGATAATACTAAGCGCAGAAAATTGTGGGGAATGCTCGGACATGCCTCCACGTCGACGGCCAGACCGAATATTCACGGTGCCAAGGTTATGCTCTGCATTTGGTGGGACCAGTTCGGGGTGGTGTATTATGAGCTGTTGAAACCGAGTGAAACCATAACATGGGGTCGGTATTGAACGCAATTGATGCGTTTGAGCCATGCATTGGAGGAGAATCGGCCACAGTACCAAGATAGACATGACAAAGTTATCCTCCAGCATTGCACGGAAAAAACAGTATAGCTGTTCGACCTATACCGGTATATAGTGTCTCGACCCATGCGGTATAGGTGAGACAACTATACTGGTTTGCCGCGAGACCTATACATTGCTTCGCATGCACGCGACTCTAACTTCGAAATGAGAAAGAAGTGTCATTTTGTCCAGGCGTTTTTTCGAAGCGTTTGTCGATTTGTTTGGAGCATTTTTTTTTCTTTCAAAGATCATTTTTGCGTATCGCGTATTGTTTTATCACACGCGAAAATTCACAAGAGCGATAACGATGGCATAATCTTTTTTTTTTACAATCGCTATACATGGTATTGTCATGTCAACGAACTTGTATAGCTGTCTCACCTATACTCGTATAGTCCTGAGGACCATACCGTAGCATTGGTCTGATAGCAATATTTTCTGGTTCTGAGAACCAAAATATAGTTCTCTTAGCTATACTGTTATTTCAGTGTGCACACAGCTTGGCTCATCAGCATTTCCGCTCTTATGAAGAATTTTAAAAATGGATCGATTCGTGGATCACCTTAACCCTTTAGCTGCGGGGAAATCTCAGAACAAATCGACTTCTTATAAAATGCAATATTTATACATAAAATCACTGGATATCTCAGGTATAGTCCCCGACCCCGCAGCCAACGTAAAGTGCAATGTAAAAAATTTGTCTCATTTGTCTTGAAGGTTTGAGAGGATATTTCTATGTAATTTCACGCGCTAAATATGAAAAAATTCCCGCAGACACCGTTGACCTTGAAAATCGCCAATTCAAGCTCAAATTTTATTTCTAATGTAAGCCAAGTTTTTAGAAAGTTTTCGTATGTAGTTTGATGCGCTGAATACGTAAAAAATAGTTTAAAATTTCCCGTAGACACCCTTGACCTCGAAAATCTCTATTTGAATGTCAAAGATGCTTTGAGGATTTTTTTCATTGTTTTTCCCATTTTTAGCGCATCAATGACGCTGGAAAGCCATCTCCAACTTTCGCTTATGCATAAAATGAAATGTGACCTTGACTGTAGATTTTCAAGGTCAAGGATACCTCAGTGATTTTTTTCAGTATTACGTAGGAAAACACTCTAATATCTTCGCTTCTACTAGAAATAAAATTTGACCTTGAAATACCGATTTTCAAGGTCAACAATGTTTCGAGGAACTTTAAAACTATTTTTACGTATTTAAAACATCAAATTTTGCCTAAAAACATTAAATATTTTGTGCCTCTTAAGTGGTCGATACATCGACCACCCCGCAGCTAAAAGGTTAAAAGACGCATCGTTTTATCGAGATGGTATCCGAAAATTGCCAGAAAGATGGAAAAAAGGAGTGGCTAGCGACGGACAGTACTTTGAATCACTTGAAATCACTTTTTAAGAATAAAGCCTAAAATTTTTGAGGAAAACGGCGGAAGTAAAGTTGTACACTCAATAACAAAATTAATTTTTCGATTTATCGAAGAGTTTATAATATTGAATTTATTTGGAATATTTCAGTTTTCACGTAATCAATTTTTAACATCTGTATAAAAAAATGTATCTTAACATAATATTCGGTCCGCTATAATGTCAAAAAATTTGATTTCTGGCACTTTTGAAAGGCTCTAAGGTCTACTGAAAAAAATCTATCACAATTATCTACATTTTCACTTAGGAAACAAAAAAAGTAGGAAAATGTTGACCACTGTAATTGGAATTGTAGCCTACAAAGTATAAAATAAACCAAAAGTTCTATAGGTCAACTCAAAAGCCGAAAATTTACATCCAAGCAAAAGCATGTTTGAAATTACCGGGTCGTTTGGTTAACTGCGAGGGATTTAAATGAGCTCCAGAAAAAACTTGAGCCATCTCACTGCAAAAAGAAGTGTCTTACCTGGTATCTTACTGTAAAATATGAGATGGGAATTTGCTATCTTCTGTCTTAAAATAAGATGTCTCACGAAGTGTCTTATTCAAAATTAAGACGACTTACGTATCTTGGTACGAATAAAGATGTAATTTCCGTCTTACAAAATAAGATACTTGATTGAGTTAGATAATGTATCTTAGTTTAAGATGTTTAGGGTGTCATAAGATGGTTCTGGCATAAGATGTTTCTGAATTGTAAGATATAGCAGGTCAATAAGTTAGCAAAAACTAAGACGCGTAAAGTGTCAAAGAAGTAGTGGTCGAAAGATAGAATCTAGCTCTCATAGGGTTATAGTTACTGTTCATAACCTCAAGAAATAAAGCGTTTTGACTGTTCCATGTTTTTCTTCTGTGGTGTAATATCAACAAATTTAGAGGAATATATTGTTCATTTTCATCGACACGATCCTTTATTTAAACTTTAGATATGACGGATGTGGAGCTACATATAAAAATTGGGAATCGTATCAGCAACACGTAACTCGATATCAGGTATACCTTCTGCTTTAACGTAGTGGATACGTTTGCTAAGTCGCTTATCTCCTTCCCCAATAGAGCATTTTCTTGAATTAATTTTTTTAAGAAGTACATACAGCCATGTAAACCACCACATGTGTAACAGATACCGGTGTGCCGTAAGCTTTTTCTCACAGTGTAGAGGTTATAAGGAACATGAACTGTCGGTAACTTAAGTAACCTGTGTTACCGATGGTTCAACTCAAGATATTTTACGTGTCTCCAATTAATATGCTTTAGGCAACTTGAATGTGACTACCGAAACATCTTAGAAATAACCACACAAGTATCTTATATTAAGACACTTCTTTTTGCAGTGGCTCACATTTCCCCAAGGGTCGTACCATTCTGAAGCTCCACAGATTCCTGGAGATGGCGAACTCTTATCAGTGCAACATCAAAATGTCTGCTCGAAGAAAAAGAATCTGTTGCATTCACTAGGTCCATGCATCAAAATAGTGACAGCATAAATGTCTATAAACATGACAGATATCTCAGTACAATATACTCGTACGCTTTTTTGTGAAAATAACAAATTTGTCAATAAATATTACAATAATGCCCGTTGACTTATAGTGAAATATCTGTTAAATTTACAGGAATATTATGTTGTCATTTTTTTATAAATCTGAATTAGTAAAAAGTGAGCTACTCATTTACTTTAGAATTTTTTTACCAATTATAAGTCATTTTTATCTGATTAGATTAGTAGTTTCAAAATTTTTTAAAGTAATTAATAAAAAAATTTACGAAAGTAAATTAGTGGCTGAATTTTCATTAATCCAGGCTTAGAGAGTCCAGTAATTAATAATAAAACTTTTGTATAAGCTTCAAAAAAGATTTCTTTTTTCAAATTTTCTGTATGATTGTGTGGTGTGCTAAGTTTTATGTAAGTTCAAGCCTCTAAACATATTTGTTAACATTCCTTAAATCTATTTATTTTACACTGAGGAAAATTCACGTCAGTAATATTAACTGGAAATTTTCGGTAAAGTCCTATGCATTAAAAGCAACTTAAGTTTACGGTTACTCTGAGAAATTTGTTCAGTTGATTCAACTTTATTTTCAGTTAAATACTTGAAGTTAAAGTAATTATATTTTAATTCTTCCTTCAAATGGAGATATTATTAGTTTTAATTGACTCAAGATATAGTAATGAAAAAATCTATTTCTATATTAAAACTTATGAAAAAAGTGTTGTAAACCACGTAAATTTAGGAAAAGAAAATAATGATATTAAAAAAGAAGTAGTCATTCATTGAGAATTGTTCATATCTATAAATTAGAAAAATGGATTTCGAGAAACGCGGTTAGAATTTAAAGACGACTTATTTTTTAAAATGTATTTGTATTATTAGTATAAACAAATTTTATTTATTTATCTATAGTCATTTATAGCCAAGTGTATACTTTACTTACCTTTATGCACCCATTCTCAAAATTTACTAAATCATCGAAATTTCCACGACTTCAAACATTTTGAAATATTTCATTAGCCCTGTGATAATGACTCTTGGTCCTGCTTTCTAATCGATTCTCAAAATTTCAGTTTATGTGCTTAAATTGATAAAATTTATGTTTCTGATAAATCTGAAAATATAGTGTATAAGGGTCATTTCATGGGAGATTTACAGTCAACATTTTTTTTTTCGACAAAATATTTTTTTTTGCCTTCTTACTTTGAAAATAATCGACACGTTTTTTTTTTCAATGTGATACTTGAAAATTTTGAGATATAATTTTTTTAAGTTTGGCACTCGGGAAAATTTTTTTTTTTCTAACAGCTCACTGTAAAAGCAATTTTGAATATAAAATGTAACCCTTGCACTTGAAATGCGCGACAGAGTACAAGCTTTCGAAAAAGTTATAGCACACATTTCGTTGTTTTTTTTGTAATAACAATATGGTACATTTTTATAAACAATTGAATTTTTTTGTAATTTGGAACTAATTTTTTTCGATTTTTTTGTTTCTAAATTTTTTTTGAAGTTTTTTCAATATGCAGGCAAAATTTTGGAATGGAAAAATGAAAACTGTAAGTGTAATTAATTTATAAAATCTGTCCCGCGCGTTGCAACGAGCGAGCTCGCATGCTGCAACTACGCTTAAGCTTGTTTAGGCATGCTCGGACTCAAACCACATGTGGCAGTGAACCGCTGAAATGGGCGGGACAGATTTGATAAATTAATTACACCTACAGTTTTCATTTTTCCATTCCAAAATTTTGCCTGCATATTGAAAAAACTTCAACAAAAATGTAAAAACAAAAAAATCGGAAAAAAATAGTTCCAAATTAAAAAAAAATTCAATTGTTTATAAAAATGTACTATATTGTTATTACAAAAAAAACAACGAAATGCGTGCTATAACTTTTTTGAAAGCTTGTACTCTTTTGCGCATTTCAAGTGCAAGGGTTACATTTTATATTCAAAACTGCTTTTACAGTGAGCTGTTAGAAAAAAAAAAATTTTCCCGAGTGCCAAACTTAATAAAATTATATCTCGAAATTTTCAAGTATCACATGAAAAAAAAAACGTGTCGATTATTTTCGAAGTAAGAAGGCAAAAAAAAATATTTCGTCGAAAAAAAAAAAATTTGACTGTAAATCTCACATGAAATGACCCATAAGTATTTAATAACAGAAGAAAAAATATGAAATATAGATAAAATATTGTACATCTATTAAAATTTAGCATACAATTGATTTAATAATTAACTGGATTTATTTGATTTTAATCATGGTTTGCGAAAATGTTATTTCAAAACTTATTTAAATTAAAATTGAGCAAGGTACTCGAATTAAATTGGACACAGTTTCGCACAAAAACGTATTTATTCAGTTGTACGAATCGATGTGACTTTTATCTCACGATTGGGATCTATTGCACGGCTCAATCAGCATTTATTACATATGAACACATTCACAAGTTAAGACCCTCGTGAAAAGTCAGAAAAATTGAATTTCGTAGAATATAATTCGAAAATAAGTTCATAGGATCTTAAATTGAACATGGTTAACATTTCCAATTACCTGTATTAAACTAAACTAAAATAAAATCAGTCACCTCTTAAATCTTCGTCTTGCCATAAAACTTCGCATTTACCTAAGGAATATCGTAAATTTAGTTTTGACTATCAAGAAGTTAACGTAAAAGACTTTTCTACACATTTTTTTTTCTAGTCTGCAGTCTAAATATACAAAAAGAAAAAAATAACTTGCGTCGTTCGAAAAAACTGGGACGAATGAGAACTTATCTCTAAATAAAACTTTATAAAAATATATCAACAAATGTCAAATATATCTCTAACAGTATTACTGTATAATTTGTCACGCGGCACACGGCATCCGCTGCATTTACAGTTTCCTATATACATGTTACAAACCTACTTATA
Source organism: Diplolepis rosae (assembly GCA_030998225.1). Taxonomy (NCBI): domain Eukaryota; kingdom Metazoa; phylum Arthropoda; class Insecta; order Hymenoptera; family Diplolepididae; genus Diplolepis; species Diplolepis rosae. The sequence goes on from JAPYXD010000710.1 coordinate 6,539,929, forward strand.
TACCTAAGATCATATACAACAATTTGTTAATTACCTATCTTTCACTTAACTTCACATTGTACGATTAATAGTTTTTTCACAGTTGCGTCGAACCGCAAAGCCCGTAATGCTCTTTTTTTCTCTTTCCAAAAGTGATTTTCTCAAATTCAAAAAATTTCAAAATAAAATGCAATTTCACCATATTGTATTATTGGGAATATCCATAAATTATGTAAATCTGATTTTTGGAATTTTAGTATTCCCCAAGATTTTAGAGAAAAGTTATACCGTTCTTTTCACGTAAGGTACAATATTTTATTTTATTTTATACACATACCAAATATTCAACAAAAAGAGCACTTGTTAAATGGCAAAAAATGTACACGAAGAAACCCAAGTTTACAATTTTTGCTAAACTACGTTTCAATTTAGGTAAAAATGTGTAATAGTGAGAATTTTTCGCAGGGAAATACTGAACTTTGGATGATCTTTATGATAATTTACTATGGATCGTATCATGTACTTACAGTTTTGAACGTTCATTGAACGGTAAAAAATATTTTTTTTGTAAACTAATTTTTTGATTTTTTCCCCATTAAATTATAAGTAGGGTATATTTAATAAAAGATTGTATGTTTCAAAGACTCTGAATATAGACAATAATACATTTTGTTTTGAAAAAAACATTTTTTCATCGTTCAATGAACGTTCAAAACTGTAAGTACATGATTGTATCAAACATTACTATAATCTAAACAAAAGTTTCATATCTTTTTTCGAATCTTTAGTATTTTGACTGCGAAGAATGTCTAGTCTGCTAGGAATAATTACCATTGTGACGGAAAAAAAATGCTACTAGTCGGAACTTAAGTATGTTCCTGTTACGGTCTTCCCTAGTATTTTCAAATTTCTAAGAGTCTATGAAATTCATTGAATATTTCATAAAACTTTATGAAATCTCTGAAATAAAGAGTTTTTTACAATCTTCATTTATTTGTCATATAAGGCATTCTAAAAATTTTCAGATCTTCCTTTTCTCAAAAATCGTTACGTAATTAATGGATAAACCCATATTAATTTTAAAACTTAAACAGTCAACACACAATTCAAAATTATAAATTAAAAGGCTTATAAAAGTTATTAAATAAATTAATTTGCATTAAAGAAGTTTTTTGTCAATACTCCTGTTACTTACCGTAAAAGTTTCGAACTATCAATCTACTTTTGTTTTTTGATTGGCACAATTATGACTTGGTAAAAAATTTATATTTGCTGAAAGATTTAAAGAAAGGCCGAGTACTTTCTTCTTTGCTTGGATTGTGATCAATCAATTATTAAAATTTTGGAATTGGCAAGCAAGAAATATCTTAATGGTGTTATTGTGATCCGAATCTTGTAAATTTTATACATTATTCTTAATACACACAACAGGAAGGACTCGATAAAGAATGTCTTATCTTACTTCCGTTGTCTTTCTGATTTCTCTCCTTTTCTTTCGTTCTTTCCTTCTCTCTCATTCATTCTTATTTAGTCTATTTGATGATACAAATTCTGCTATCGACCTACATATAAATTATCTATACAATTATTTACATTGCATTAACAACATATTTTATGTTTGACAATATATGTAGCCATATTCTGATGAAAAGCTCAGCGTCATGTTATGTAGATTCATATCCTCTCATATACTTTTACATTGATGAATTCATATTAGAGATGCTTATTACATATTTATTTTTTCCTATGAAATTCACTTTTAATAGATTTTGATTGAAAGATGTCAGGTTAACTGTAAACAACTATAAAGTATTAATTAAGGGGGTCCAACTGTGTGATATTTTTAAAAAATCGATTTTTTTTTTTACATTTCTTGTATCTATAGGATGTGAAAAATGTTGGTGTAAAATGATTTTTACGGATTCGGCTTACTTAAGGTAGTTGTTGCGCCCAAAATCAGTCTCTGGAAAAAGAAGTTTTTCTATGATTTCAAGACTAGTAATTATATCATCAGCCGTGTCATATGTAAGGAAAGACACTCTTTTTAATAAAAAAAATTTTTTAATTATGAAAAATAATATTTTAATAATGTTTTTTGTAATAGGATATTTCCTTATTATCGTTCCATACTAAATTTTCAAAAATGGTGCGATTCTGATAAATCATGAATAATTTTTTTAGGAAAAGGATTCTCTACAACTTTACCGTTTCCGATTTTTGAAAACAAATTCTTTAATGGTTGAAATCATTAAAAAACAATTTTCCAAAACGAAATTTTTATAAACAAATTGCTGAATTTGATAATAATTAATTCATTTTCAAAAATCGGAAACGGTAAAGTTGTAGAGAATCCTTTTCCTAAAAAAATGATTCATGATTTATCAGAATCACACCATTTTTGAAAATTTGGTATGGAGCGATAATAAGGAAATATCCTATTACAAAAAACATTATTAAAATATTATTTTTCATAATTTTTAAATTTTTTTTATTAAAAAGAGTGTCTTTCCTTACATATGAGACGGCTGATGATATAATTACCAGTCTTGAAATCATAGAAAAACTTCTTTTTCTAGAGACGGATTTTTGGCGCAACAACTACCTTAATGCGTGACAGGGCGTTAAAAATGCCTGCGCACGGATTATACCCGAACCTTTCAAACTTTGAAGGGGTTTTATTCGAAACTATGTTTTTGCAATTTGTGGGCAGAATTGAAAACAATCTACTGAACAGATCAAGTGGAAATTTTAACTGATTAATCTACAAAAATTAATTAAAGTACCCACGTAGCGGTTTTTTGAAATTTTGGTTTTTGAATTTTTCACGGCTCATAACATCATGAAAAAATGCATTAAAACAATCGATTTCCGGAGAAAAGACCGCCACTTTGGCAATTTTCAAAATTTTGACAGATTCCTACGTGGGTACTCGACCATTTAACAGCAAATAACATTTTTTTCTTTCATTTTTTAGACAAATGGTTCAAGCTAAATCTTGCCCACAATTTCACCATCACTTTTTGAGCAGAACACTTACAACGCCCTGAGTAAATACTAAGCTTCAAATTACACTTTTGAAAAAATTACTCAGTAAAATAGAAAAATAAACCTTCAAAATAATGTATAATTTGTTAAAAAATTTTAAGTAATTCTTCCGAAAAAAATGTTCTGAAAAAGCGCTCGAAGTACCGCCGGCACACAGGTAGACCCCCTTAAGGGCATGTGATACTTGTGAAAAGTAGCTAGTTTATGTGAAAAACTTGATCCAGTTTTTACATGCTTACATCCGAAATACATAAAATTTTGTTTATGAAATTTGGGATATAATGGAGATGATAAAAACGAACGCAGATAAACTACATTTGGTTTTGATAATGATAAAATGTTTCCGTTAGAACTTTGCTGAAATTGAACTTTTTTCTTCACTTTAAAAATTCAAAGATATATATCTACATCTGTCTTTGTTTTCTTTACCATTTCTCAAATTTTGAAAAAAAATTTCATGTATTCTGAACACAAACATGTAAAAACCTAAAATCAATCCAATTTGCTAATTTTCTAAGTATGACATGCCCGTAAATATTGTAAAATACATCCTTAATTTTTTCAGCAACATTAAAAAAAAATATTTTGATATAAGAGAACTATTCTACTGATAATATAATAACAACAAGAGTAGCGGTTCATGTCCAGAGAAAAAATTAATCTTGATTACACTGAGAAAAATAGACATTCCTGGCTAATATTTTAGTACCTTAATTATGGAATGACGATCTAATTGTAAGACACACTACTGTCGGTAATTATGAAACCGCTTGTTCTTTTAACAATTTTTAAAGTATCAAATTCGATAAATAAATATTTTAAAATATTGCGTCTAATAAGGCCATTATGGAGGGAAAAATGTTAATTTTATGGGAAGATGCCCAGAAGAACCTACGTTTACAATTTTTACTAAATAGTGTTTAAATTCAAGGAAAAATTTGTCATAGTAAATATTTTTCTTGGTAGAAATATCAAAGTTCATTTAAAAAACATATTAGATGTTCAGGTTAAGAGAAGTCAAGTTTTTAATCGACAGTTGGTGTCTTTACCCTATATAGCTCGTAATTAACTTTGCTATAACAATTAATAAAGTTTTAAACGTTTTTCTAAGTAAAATTATTATTGTGAAAATTGCCACTGACACGTTTATCCTCAAATTGAAACGTAGTTTATTAAAATTTTTAAACGCGGTTGTTTCGGTGCAGAAAACCTAAAATTTCAATTTGAAAAATAAATAATATTTACGCGAAAAAATAATAATAATTTTTGAAAGTTTAAGAGTTTGTTTTGAAGATAGGTCTCTGTAGCATTTTTCTAACCTATTAAGACATTTTTGTTTTTAAAATATGGATAATTATTGGAATATAAATATTCTTGTGAAATTTATCATCCAAATTTTACGGTTTTTTCCGGCAAATAATTGGAGAACGAGAAAAAAAATCTGCCTAAGCCCAGATATCCTCCTTCTTTAATTATTTATCCGGATGAACCATGAAATTTTGATGGTGAGTTTTATAAAAATTTCCAGACCTTAAACAAGTTGAATATAACATCCTTCAAGAATATTTTTGTAAGAATTTATAAATTTTATTGAATTAAGATATATATTAAGTCCTAAATAAACTTTGTTACTGAAAATTTGATGAATTTGACAAATTTTTTGTACCAATTTTGACCTTATGGTAAAATTTCTGATCTAGGGCGATCCATGACGCATGATCTAATCATTTTTTCTACTATTATAAAGACAATCATCCAATAACTTCCCTTAATATTCCAGAAATTTTTTTTGCTTTTTTCGAAAAAATAATTAAATAGCACGTCATTGGCTGCTCTAAAATGAGGTACAGTAAAACCCCGTTTCTCGTAACACCTTCCAATCGAATGTCTCCCGTTTATCGCAAATACGGAGGGGTTCCCACGCCTCCACCACCAGCCTGACCAACTGGTTGTCGGCGCATGCGCCTCAACGAGCAGTTTCCCGCGCGTTCGCTGTTTATCACTAATTTAAAAGTGAGGGGTTTCCCGCCTATCCTTTAGAATCACGTGACCTCTCCTACTAATAAGAGGGAGAAAAATGGTAGAGTTTATTGCGATAAACGGGAGAGACAAGTTGCAATAAACGGGTGTTGCGATAAACGGGGTTTTATTGTATTACCAAAATTCAAATCATGCAATCCAAATGTTAAGTTTAAATATCCAGAATGTTAATAATAAAATTAGCATCTAGATTGCACGCTTCAATATTTGGATATTCAACTTCGTTATCGTTAAAGCTTCCTGGATTGTGTCCAATAATATCTATTTTTCTCAGCGCATATAAAAAATACTATTTAATCTAACTGTACAAGTTTTAATGATTGACGAACTTTAACGTAATGTCCTTAATAATTTTTTTCTTGATGAACAAGGTTGATTTCTGAGACCTACTATTTCTCATTAGCTAAAAATCGTGGCCGAAGATTGCTTAAATATTTTGCCGATAAGACTGAATCATCCTTGGGGAAACCAGGTCAATTAAATTCGTTCGTAATATTGAGCTCGCACTTTAGAAAATTGGATTTTCTATGAACCGCACTGATACTATATCTGAGATCCTCTCTGGTTGGAAGTATTAGGAAGGATGGGCCAAACTTGTTTAGAACTTTATTTTTGAGTCACTTGAATATCAAAGATATCAACGATAACGTAGAATTCCTAAGGTCAAGCACAGAAGAAGATTGGTAAGATTTGGTAATCGGTAGGAGGCGTGACTGTAGCCGGAAGCCCGCGTGACGTTTACCAAAACGGAAGCGTCCGCAATCCCTTCCGGTGACCGGACCAAAAGTAGCCATTCCCCAGCGTGCAACCTCTGGATCGAGTCGAAGCGTAAGATAGTCCTGTAACACGCCTCCGTGCCACCGTCCTGCAAAAGATGAAACAAGAAAATTCTCAGTAAATCTTTAGAGAAGTTAGATCCTTTTCCTTGGGGAAAATGGTGAGAGGGTTGTAGGATGTAAGAGGAGAATAGAGAGACACAGGCGAAAAACATCGCTAAACGATTTCATTACTCTCCGGAAGATAGAAGCAGTGAGATTCAACATCTTTCACGGCTTTTTTCTTATCTGGGTATTGAGCAGTCTAATAAAAAGTTTCTCGGTCAATTTAAGAAACCTGCTGACTTCCGAAGAACTCTTGGCTCTTAACTTTTTGATTAGATACATTCGTTTACTAGTCCAAACAAATGTACAAAATCGGATATTCTTTTTGCTAATCAGATATGGGTCAACTGATTGTGAGTCACTTTAACTTAATTTCGATTCTTTGAGTAGATTGGATTAAAAACTTATTTAATGTGATTTGGGCTCATCTGTTAATTGATAAAAAATTAATGCTTTTACATTCTCATCATATGAGAAGGTATTGGTTTTATGTAATAAATGATTTTTCAAATTTTCATAAAAGCTCGACGTTTTAAGACGCTCTGAGTAAGGATTTTTTTTTAGGACTTTTTTGTAGAAATCAAAATTTTAACTTTTCCGCCAAAATATACGAAATACCGCAAAAATGTTGAGAAACAATATCCTTTATTTCACAGAGATCTATAAATTTTTCCTTGACCATTTTTACATGAAAGTTATATCTTTTGTTTGCTAATGAAAAATGTTATGGATAAAATTGTCCATCTTAAGAAGATATATAAATTTACTTGAGACAATTTTTGGATCGGACAGGTAGTTATCGTTTTAGTTATAAAAAACGTTATCAAAAATGAAAAATTCGATTTTGTACCAAACCTATACGGGATACGAACAAAATGTTGAGAAATAAAATTGTTTATTTCAAAAAGATCTACAAAAATTTCCAGAAAGAATATGTAAGCTTTTAAAAAGGTTATACATAATATTAAAAAATATATAATATATCATTATTTCAAATTTTAATTTAGAAAACTCGAATTTTACCAACTATTGTCGTTGAAAAATTTTTCTTAAAGAACAAAATTAATGATTTAACAGAGCTGCCACTTTTTTTGGAAACCTGGAAAACAGGACAAAATAAGAAAAATATCGTGGATCAATTTTAATTTCTGCTGAAATGTAAAGTTAGTAAAATTATATAGTGGTTATATTATTTACTGTTTATATAGAAGATTTGTTTAACGTCCAAGTGTTTATAAGATAAATGTAATAGTATTAAACATATACTTTTCAGACATCAGTATATTAAAATTTTATTTTTTGCCAACATTTCGCCTTCTCTTCAGAGGCATCATCAGGGTATACAAAAAATTAGCCAGTATACGTACATTACAAGAAGAATTAAAATGTAATGCAAGATCAAACCATGAAAGTCAAATTGATAAAATCATAAAGTGTAAACCGACTTATTAAATCTCCACCAAACAAAATTTAGACAACGCTAACCTTCAAATTTAAATTTTCGAAAGAAAAGAGACATAATCTCTTTTCACTGGAAAATATTGATAATATTGAAAATATTTATTGATTGATGAATGGTGAAAATATTGGTTTTCTAGTGACAAGACATTATTTCTCTTTTTTTCGGAAATTTAAAGGTTCCCTTACTTTTTGGAATATGCCAACTTTGGCATGTTATTGGCATTTTTTTGGTATACTTTTTCCAAGTGATAATTACGTCAGAATTATCACTTGGAAAAAGCATACCAAAAAAATGCCAAAAAGATGCCAATAACATACCAAAGTTGGCATATTCCAAAAAGTAAGAGTTAGCGTTGCCTAAATTTTGTTTGGTAGAAATTTAATATGACGATTTACACTTTCTGATTAAATCAATTTGACTTTCATGGTTTGACCTCGCATTACATTTTAATTCTTCTTGTAATGTACGTATACTGGCTAATTTTTTGTATGCCTTGATGATGCCTCTGAAGAGAAGGCGAAATGTTGGCAAAAATTAAAATTTTAATATACTGATTTCTGAAAAGTATCATTTGAATACTATTACATTTATATTGCTTAAAAATAACGTTTTAAAATTCAACAAAATATTCAAATTACACACACAGAAAAAAAAGTTGATTTAATCAAACTATCTCGCTCAATGAATCAAGAATTTTGGTTGAATCAAATAAAATTTTGTTAGATTAAGGCCGTGTGGTAATTTTTTTCATTACCAATTATAAACGACCGCTTTATTAAAAAAATAATAATTTTTAAAAAAATTCCGAAGAAGAGAGCAGTGCAGGAAAATGTAACGCATTACTGTCTTTTCCGGAAAATTTGTTTTAATTATAAAGTGGTCATATATAATTGGTGACGTCAGAGTCTACCATACGGCCTTAAGCAAACCGTAAAAAAACAAACCACCTTTAGTTGAATGAAACGAATTCTTAGGATAGTGCAACTAAAAATTTTATTATATGCATTGCCCAAAAAAAACTGAATTGGTTTAATTTCTCCACTCATTTTGAATAAAAAGTTTTGAGATTTTTCATGTTTCTACATCATAAAGGTTGGAATTGTCATAAAAAATAGAATATAATTATTATATTAAGATAGAATATCATTGAAAAATGTGACAAAATGAAAATTCTAGGCCTGAAAAAGTGAGGGAAATTTTGTATGCGAAAATAGTAGCAACCCTGTGATTTATATCATATCTAACGTTTCTATTAATAAGATTACAAACTTACGTAAAGGATCAACAGACAATATTGGAAAATTACATAAGTTTTATCCAGATTACTCAATAATGTATTGATCAGAAACTAATACATAGAATGAATACTTAATAAGGATCCGCTTAATATTCTCTGTGGAACGTTACATTCGATCTACACGCCACGACGCGAGGGTTTAGCTCGATTTGGAGGAAACGCAGAGCCAAAGTTTTTTTTGCATGCAAGGAGTCGCAGTTTCTTGCTCCATTTAACTCAGCATTTCGTCTTGCCAACCCTCGTCTTAGGGGTGTGTGGAACGAAATCTCAATTCAGCATTCCATTCCTATGTTCTCTATTCACAGTACTCTTCTCAACCCTTCACCTTCGGGACTAGTCAGAAACGTGGCTCAATATATTATTATTATTATTCAAGAGCATATCGAATTCAAGCAGTTACATGTCTTTTGATTCTGCGACGCTTCTTGGATATGTGCTTCGTACACGCAAATTCTCTCCGCTTAATTACTTACCGCTAAGTTTCCGAGACACGCTAATCATTAGGGGTAAAGCAGAAATTAGTCACTCGAGTGCAAATCCAATCTGGGTTCTAAATTCACCTGCTTATCTTCAACGGAGAACGTACAACTTGGCATTGTAAATAATACACAATAAGAACTCTATGTTTATTCCACAATTATAAATAATTTTTTCTGAAACTTGAAAGGGTGACAAAGCACATCTTAACGAAGGGTTTTAGATTTTAATTGGTTTTGAATACTTTAGAAAATGAATTTCTGTTGACACTAGGATTTTGATGACAGACCTTTCCGTTTATGAATGGAAGCAAATGTGATGTCATGAAAACCTTTAAATGCTTCGAGCAGTTTTTACTTCCGTTTTGGGAGTGCGAAAAACACTTCTTATAACACATCAGTCAATAAGTTCGTCGGATGACTTATAGATGGCGCCACTATTGACAAATCTATATGATTTTCAGGAAGTACCAACCTTCAACCGATGTGAGTTAAAATTTTATGCACTGAGAACATTTTTTTGCAGAAACTCCTATAGATTATAGAAATTTTGGGTTATCAAGTAAATTGCGATGGGTTTTCACATAGCCATAGGAAAGATTTAGCACAATTGCAGAATTAAATGTAAGAATAGGAAGATGTTCTACAAACCTTTCCTATTCTTACATTTAATTCTGCAATTGTTCTACAAAATTGTCCTATGACTATGTGAAAACTTATCACAATTTGCTTGATAACCCAAAATTTCTATAATCTATGGGAATTTCTGCAAAAAAAATTTCCCAGTGTGAAAATTTGATGTTTAGTTCAAAAGTTACAGTGGTTTTTGTGACGCTACTTTTGTAATTTACAAAACAATGGAAAAATCTGAATTTCGTGTGTTGATAAAGCATTGCTTTTTAATAGGAAAAATACTGTTCAGGCAAAGCAATGACTTGAAAAATGTTATTCGGACTCTGCTTTATCGAGACAAATGGTAGAGAAGTGGTTTTCTGATTTTAAACTCGGCCGTACAAACAGCGATGACGCTGAACGCTCTGGTTGCTCAAATTCGGCACTTGTACCATAAAACATAAAAAAAGACCACGAAATGGTTTTGGCCGATCGTAATTTGAAGTTGCTCGAGATAGCTGATACCTTAATGATATCATAAGGCAGTGTATTCACCATTTTGCATGAACATTCAAGCATTTATTTTATTCGAAATGGGTACCGCGTTTGTTCCACAGTAGGTCCACTCCTATAAAAGTAAAGAGAAACAAATTATAGTGTTTGCTACCAACAAGCGGTGGCGCTATTGTCGCTACCGATGTTATTTTTAACCTGTTGTAACCATAATAACCATAGTTTGATATTCTTTTGATAAAATCTGGTGGTATAAATCATTGATTTACACTCGAGATTCCCTATAACGAGATTCCCCGTAACAAGGCCTCCCTTTTACGAGCGCGTCACGGTTCCCCATAACGAGCAGACGATCGACCCCTCTTCCCCCACTACTACGGAATGAAGCTCGCTCGAATTTGAAACAGTAATCAATAAGTTTGATGGCTTTTATCACAAATTAATGAGAAAATAATTGGTCAATTATCGAAAAATTACTTAATTGTGTACACTGAGAAAACTGGAGTGTCAAACTTTGAGTGTCAAAATGTAGATAGTCAGTTTGAACTTCTAGATAGTACAACACTTTCTCCGAAATTTTTTCTTTTTGGTCAGGGAGACACTCATTTGATATTCTGCTTAACTGTTACCAGAGGGTCAGAATCACTATAAAGAGTGTCAATTGGTGAAATACGCGCCAAAATTGTAAAGTCACGTGGGTTCGCCTATTTTTCCTCCAATATCACCAGCGTGGACTCTAACCTCATTTCCAGTTTCGCGTCCTTTACGTGTTAAAGTGTCACGAGGGTTATTTTTGCCAACTAATTGTCGAGTACCTATTTCACTTGCTATAATAACATAATAATTGTGAAAGCTTAAATGTAATAGTTTTGAGGTTAGCCATAGAGGTCTGTTTTTCCCTCTTCGATAATCTATTTTTCTCTCTGAGATGATCAACTTTTCCCTCTAAAGTATTCAAGTTGACCATCTTATTTTCACAATCCACAGGTAATAAGTTACACTATCTAGAAGGCTGTCCTATAGTTTAACCTCAAATATAGTCTGCTTCACCCTCCAAATGTTTAGGTTGACACTCCAGTTTTCTCAGTGTACTTTTACAGTATTTGTAATGAAAAATTTAATATTTAATTTTTCCAATCTGGAGTTTTCAATATTTTGGAGTAAAGTGGCTTATCGAACATTAAAATTGCATAAGTTTTTTTGGAAATCTTGATATTTCACACATTACTGTGGATAAGTAAAATTGTCCCTTTTTAAACAATATGTATGGAAATTTTATATAATTGCAATTAATCAGTATATATAATTTTGCGCAGTTTATTATTGTGATCAATACTACATGTGTTACTACATATTACTACATATGTTTCGAAACGCATTTTTTATAAATGAAAACCAACAGCAACATTTTAACATTTATATTACTGTTTATTACATTTATCATCAAGACTTTTCTTTTTTTCTGGAAATATTCAAAAATACACCTGATAAGCATAGATATTTTTATTATTATATTTTTAGTATTTTGAGTACATACCGTCAAATAAGTCAATTCCATGTTGAATATTCGTAAAAATCTTTTTTATACGCCTTTTTACTATGTACATACAATTATTCACTTGGCATCACTGACAGACTGACTGCGCGCATTATATAATGCGCATAACAGCGCATAGCAACAAGTAGGATATGGAGGGGATCCCTCTCGCGCTCAATGCAGAGAGTTCTCCGATGCTCGAGCTTCTCGTTATAGGGAATCTCGAGTGTATGTAGAAAAATTTTCCGCTCTTTAGAATATATTTCGTTTGCATTAATATTAGTTCTTGCTATCATAACTTGGCGGCCCTGATTCTCATTTTCACTTTTTTAAGTACCTTCGTAAAATACATGTTAGTGGACGTACACTCGAGATTCCTTCTAACGAGAAGCTCGAGCTTCGGAGGGTTCTCTGCAACGAACGCGAGAGGGAACCCCTCCATAACCAACTTGTTGTTATACGCGTTACTGTTTTAAATTCGAACGGGCTTCACCCCATTGTAGTGGGGGGAGAGGGTTCGATGAGCTGCTCATTGTAGGGAATGATGACGCGCTCGTATAAGGAAACGATACATTTCGATATTTTCCTGACTTGCCGCGTCGACACCGTTTAGCGGCTTGTTAATAATTTTTCAAAATGTTCAGTTTCAATCAGTTTATTATATTTTTTATAACTCAAAAATTGAGAAATATAACAACAAAAAATAAATAACTTTTGTATTTCTTGGATTTTTTATTGTATTTCGATTTGTCATTAATTTAAATTTATTTTTAATTTGCAAAACTGTTAAATAAAGTCAGATTAGGATGGCAAAGAGTGGGGGATGTTATTTATAAATATCGATATTATCGATATCTTTTTTAAAAAGTCGAAATGTATCGATACATTTTTTATCGATATTTCCCATCACTAGAATTTTGCCTAAAGGTTGTTTTATTGCTGACCCTACGAACTTACTGAGTGATGTGTTATCTTTGTCTTCTTTGCTCTTACGGAAAGTGCTTGAAATATTTGAAATTCGCCTGTAATGTGCTCCAGCGTTTTTCTTAAATGAAATGGTCTACTGTTCAAAATTAATTAAAGTCTGCAACTTCTTATTTATATGTCCTTTATTAAGTCCCAAAGTTTCAGTCAAAAATATTCATTATTGTGAAGAAATTTTGTGGGAAAAAATTGTAATTATAATAGCTAGTATGCATCTAATGAAGACAATATTCTACTATAAATACTGTAAGTAAAAGTTAGGAGACCTTTAAAGCTATATTGTTCTATCCTATCTCAAATAATCAATTTGATTGAAAATTGATAAAAAGCCAATAAAGACTAAGCTAGAATAAAATTCAAATTCAATGTGATTATTAAGCAAAAATTGTTTAATTTATAATAATTTATAACGAAAAATCATGTCAAGAATACTTAAAAACTGCTTCAAAATAAGAGAGAAAAGTTTTTTTCACGATTGCACATTTTTGAAATAGAGATTATTACATGTTTTTATTTATTTTTTTGCATTTACCTTATTTTAAAGGAATTCCTTAAGCTTAAAGCTTTCGAAAATAAAATACTTTTAGAACAAACAGAAAACTCGAATGTCTGCATCTCTGTATAACCAAACTTTTGATTTATAATATGTTCAAAAGGGTTAACAAATTTGAAATTTTTTGTTTATAACTTTTAATTAATGTATCTGAAATGATATATACAAGAAGGTATAACTAATAAAAATTTGGGGAACTTGTTTAACTATTCATGTAATTGTCACAATCATACAGTTTTTTTCGTGTGAAAAAACGTGTTTTATTTAGAAATTTTATCTATTTCATTTAGAGCTTCTTAAAACGAGGTAAACAATCCAAAAGTCAAGTTATCAATTGAAAAAAGTAATGTAAAAGAAAATTCATGAAAAAAAATCCCCAGAAAATAAATATTTTAAAGAATTTTGAAATATTAAAGAAATTTTATAGGTTTCATGTAGTTTACTAGATGATAAAAAAAGTAAACAACTGTTAGGACAGATTGCGAGATTGTAAATAAATATCACAAATTGTATATTAACTTTTAATTCTCAGAGCAAACACCTGATCAACGAATGAAATATATTATATGGAGGTTTAGAGAGAAAAACATTTCACATTCAGTATTTTTAAATATAAAATTCTTCGTACTATCTCTAATACTTTTTATCGATTTCCAGGAATTTAATTTTCTCTAATAATGAAAGGTGTTTTACCAACTAAAAGGTGCAATATTGGATTTGCTTCGAATCAATTGAATTTCCGCTTACATTAATATTCAAGCAGCGTTTATTCAATTTAATGCCTTTGGTCAGATTGTTTAATCACAGGTCTAGTTTATTCGTTTCCATAAAGTTCGTGAACTATAATAAGAGGATTAAAGGTGGAGCGATATGAAATCGCTTTATAATTAATTCGGTTCGGGTATATTGCCACAAGAGACATCCCAAGAATGATAGTATGTCTATATAATTTAAAGAGCGTTTATGAAGTGGGTCAAGTGATGTCGGTGATTATAATTTCTTTTCTTCCAAATATCCCAACAAGAAAAAAACAAGTTTGAGCGCGTCCAGGGCGAGCGATTCAGTCGTCCTGCTTGGTGTTCCATGTCATTTACATACAAATTGCTAAATTTTCACATTCTCATCATATGCGAAAGCATTAGTTATATGTGAAAAATCACTTTCAGAATTTTCATCAAAACTTTAAGTTTTGAGAGCCCAAAAAGAGATAAAGAGTTTGTCAACTAGCTATTTGTGACTAATAGTTCTGGTTTTATCCATAAAAAAAGTTTTTGTAAAAACCAAAAATCCCATTCTCCTGTCAAAATTTACGATACGGCAAAATATTGAGAAACAAAATCCTTTATTTCAGAGAGATCTACATCTTTGCTTGTAAAAATTTATTCATAAGACTTATATTTTTTTGTTTAATAATAAAAAACGTTATTAAAAATAAAAACTTTTGGTTTCCAAAAAAAATATACGAGATACAAAAAAAATGATGGTGACAAAATTGTTTGTCACAAGAATATATACAAATTTACTTCCAAGCACTTTTTGATAAGAAACGTAGTTTTCTTTTCAATTGTAAAAGACGTTATAAAAGATTGAAAATTCTATTTTGCACTAAATCTACGTGAGATATGAGAAAAATGTTGGGGAACGAAATTGTTTGTTTAAAAAAGATCTAAAAATTAGCACCTGGCGGTTTTTTTATAAGAGTGATATATTTTCATTTATTCATCAAAAGCGTTTTTATGGAAATCAAAAATTAAATTTTCCCGTCAAAATATACGAGATACGGAAAAAATATTAGGAAAAAAAATTGTTTATTTCAAAAAGATCTACAACTTTGGTCTTGAACATTTTTTCACAAGAGTTGTATCTTCTGTTTATTAATCAAAAATATTATTTAAATTAAAAAAACCTCTTTCTAAGCAAAACTTTACGCGGAATAAGAAGAAAATCTTAGGGACAAATTTAGTCATTTTTATGGAAAGGACATAGAACACCGAACGCAAAGCGGAAGATCCACAGATTTCGGAGCGTGAAGCGCGATTATTGAAAAGCGCGCCCTGGGCGCGCTCAAACTTTTGTTTTTTATGCAAATGTAGCTCTAAAGGACATAAAGTAAAAAAAATGGAGCGGGAAGCACAAGTGTCATGATCGGAATGTGTTCCTGAAGGCCTATAGAGCCTCAGATAAATTTAATTTCCTTTTTCATTTGAAATTAAAAACAAATTTAGTAACTTTGAAAAAGTGTAATTCACATTTACAATATTGTAAAATTGACTTGAGCTTTTGTACCAAATTACTAGAGATAAGCTTGAATGCATGCGAAGAATATAAGACCGAGCGCGAAGCGCGACGATCGAATCGTGCGCTCCAGCCGCGCGATCAGAATATACCCGCGACGCGGGCAGACTTTCTTGTTTTAAAATAAAAGGAAATTCCATTTACTTAAGGCGCTGTACTCGCGCTTCGCGCTCGATTCTCTGTATACATTTCTGTAAATGTCTAATAAATTACATAATTAAAATAATTATTTCCTTCCAAATACAGGGTGTATCATCTATTCGTGACCTATAGAATTATTCTATCAGTTTGACATTTACTTTCGGATAGACTAATTGTATGCGGGAAATGCAACTTCAGTCGATGGAAATTAGCGTCATGGGGCAATACACTTTTTTACGTTTATTGGGTACAGAAAAGCTTTTTTGGTTATTAGTTTTAGAATCTGTTACCCACTACAATTGTAATTACCGACATCACGTGACCCTTAAGAGGAAATTTGCTGACGTGTTAATATTTCAAAAGACACTAAGACAGATATTTTTACCTCTATTGTTAGTGCTTGGACTCCATCATGTGTTTCACTTCCTGGTGTGTAGACGTATTTCTCCGAAATCCAGATAACTTTTGTGTAGATTGGTGCGGCACAAAAATCGAATATCAAATCTAAGGCTTCCCCCTCGTAAGCCATTACACTTTGTGTAATTGGATGGATCATAGGACGTCCTGCAAATAAAAATGTTACATGGCTTACTTATATATTTTATTATTATGTTAAAGCATTGAAACATGGAAATGTTACATTCTGTAACTCTCAAAGAATAACTTAAGGCCGTGTGATAAGGCCTGACGTCAACAATTACATACGACCACTTTATTAATAAAATAATAATTTAAATAAACTTTCTGGAGAAGACAGGAATGCAAAAAAATGAAACGCATTACTGTCTTCTCCGGAAAATTTGTTAAAATTACCATTTTTATTATAAAGCGGTCGTATATAATTGGTGACGTCAAAGCCTACCATATGGCCTTAAGGATATGTATCAGTTGTAGAAGTCTTCATTGCCGAAATGGCTTTCTTTATAAACTCATGTCCATGTAAATTGAGATATTGGGTTAAGAACTTGTGAAGTTTAATAAAACAGCATTAAGGAAGCACTAAGCAATCCTAAATTTTTATAATAATAAGTAAATTTATGTTTAAAAATGTGTAGTTATAAACATTGAGGAGTAGACAGACCTTCTTTAGTATCTTTTATTCACATTTATGAATTCTTGGATGGACATCCCATTCTTTATCAATATGAGTTCATGGCAGAGAATATGTCAATGTAGTATTAACTAATGAATAAATAATACATTGACTCAAGCTTCATATTCTCTACAAATTTATAATATTTATGTCATTAAAAATCAAGATCATGTTTTTAACTTATAACCAATTTCAAGCATAGAATATTGCTGAGTAAATTAAATAATAGTTTTCGATTAACCAAATATTTTATTGGATCAACCAAACATGTTGTCGTCCTTATAACAATAAAATACAATGGGGTGAATTATTTAATTTTATGTAAAGATGCATTTCTTTAATTGTGAAAAAATCTTGAGGAGGGAATCCAAAAAATACTCGAAATTATTGTCAAGGGAAGGGGGTTGACAGAAAAAATCTACTATTTTAGGCAATTGAACGTTTGATTTTAAATTATTGAAATCGTCATATAAAGATTTGGGAGAAGCTAAGATACATGCAAAGAGATATAAATAGCCTATTTCTAGATTTCATAATGAGAAAAAGTTTTGCTAAAAATTCTGCTAAATTGAAACTTGTTTCAACCATCAGAAAAAAATTTGTCTTTCTTCCTCCGTTTTCATATTTACTAAACTGTTAGGAATTTCTAAAAATATAACAATTTTTCATTTACTGTAATTAAAAATTCATTCATCCACTATAGTTGTAAAAGTCATTAACTATATTAGTTGAAGTTTTTTCTAAACGTGCACCATTTCAACATTTTCTTTATTTTGGTTATAAAAATGTAAAATCCTAAAATCAATGAAATTTTCTAAGATCTTGAGTTTAATATGCAATTGAAGTAATGAATGGTTCGAACCAAGTAGCGTTATATATTAATTCATTCCTACAAAATAACTCTTTTTGTTTACAGAATTTCTTTTAACAAATTTGGAAAACATAATAAAAGATTATAATAAGACGTCTGTCAAATCCATTTCAGTAAAAAGTTTGCAAAAATTGAACGTTTAACTGCAAGTGTCGATTATTTTCTATGTTTTATGTTCCCTAAAAAATATTCTTCTATTATATTTTCCCAATTTACATCATGGTATTTGGTAAGAATAGTATATTATGTGCCTAGGCAAATACTTCCAGCCATTTTGATTTTCTCTATCTTGTGTAGTAGTAGCGTATTGTAATAGACGCATGCGCAGTTCAAATGTATAAGACTTTGTCAGTACGGTGCCAACGCTGTACGAAGAATAAGAAGAATAATAAGAAGAAGATTACGCCCCGCTGTATGGTTATAGGCACATGCGCAATTCAATTTTTACATTACATTCCTCTGTATCGTAATACAAAACATTACGCTACTCTCAACTGTAGCGTAAAAACGAGTTTACGCGCCGGAGGCACATAATAGTATATTATGTGCCTAGGCGTATAATGAGAGTTATTACGCGACGAGCGACAATGCTCGCAGGAGATCGAAGCCAAGGCGCAGTCGAGGCGTAGGTGAGGCGTAGTCGAGGCGCAATCAGTCCTGTGAGCATTTTAAGCGAGTCTCGTAATCATCCGAATTGTGTACATTGGCGCATATTCTATTTTATGTGACTTCGGCGCATTTACGAGTTTTTGCGCGCACACTCGAATCCAATCTGAAAAGGTCAAAATTGCTGTGATTATCGCCCATCTCACTTGACATTTCGCGAATACTTCCGGCCATTTTGATTTTCTCGATCTTGTGTAGTAGTAGCTTATTGTATTAGACGCATGCGCAGTTCAAGTGTACAAGGCTTTGTCAGTACGGTGCCAACGCTGTACGAAGAAGAATAAGAAGAAGATTATGCTCCGCTGTATCGTAATAGGCGCATGCGCAATTCAATTTTTACATTATATCCCTCTGTATCATAATACACAACATTACGCTACTCTCAACTGTAGCGTGAAAATTCATTAATGCGCCAGAGGCACATAATAGTATATTATGTGCCTAGGCACACAATGAGGGTGATTGCGTGACGAGCGACAATGTTCGCAGGAGATCGAAGCCAAGGCTTAGTCGAGGCGTAGCCGAGACGTAGCTGAGGCAAAGCCGAGACAGACAAAGCCGAGACGAATCCGAGGCGCGATCAGTCTTGCGAGCATTGTCGCGAGTCTCGCAATGTCCCGAATTGTGTGCATTGGCACATATTCTATTTTATGTGACTGTGGTGCGGATACGAGTTTTCATGCGTACATTGGAATCTAATCTAGTACTTATTGTAGTTGTTTGCTGCGCTAGTTGTACGAAGCGGGCGCAAATTGGCGACTAGTCCCGGCCATTTTGATTTTATCGGTCTTGTGTAGTAGTCAGTGCTAACGCTGTACGAAGAAGAAGTGAGAAGAAGAATAATAAGAAATAGATTGCGTTCCGCTGTACGAAGAAGAAGTGAAAAGAAGTAGAATAAGAAATAGATTGCGTTCCGCTGTAAGACTATAATGCGCATGCGCAGTTCAATTTCTACATTGTATTCCTCTGTAACGGAATATACAACATTGCTTTATTCTCAGCTGTAACGGAAAAACGAGTTTCCGTGGCTGAGGCACATAAAAGAAAATTATGTTGAAAAATAAAAAAAATCTACACATAATAATTTTTTTTCTATCTTTTTCTAAGGACTTATTAAACAGCCCTCGTATTTACTATATTTTCTCATAAATTCCATACCTACTTAAATTTTTTTAAGTGATGTCAGATGTGATGTGATGTAGATTTATAATTTTTGTTGGTTTAACCATAGAATTTTGTTGTTATGCAAATAACAAAATGTTTAGTTGATGAAACCAAAGAATTTGTTTTATTCAATTGCAAATGGTCTGTTTATCTATGATTTGGTTGAATCAAACAAATATTTTTATTTTTTCTGGGAATACGTACTTGACAGCAACTTTGAGTAATTGTATTGTATATTTTTATTGATCTAGATTGATTTTGAGGAACGAAGAGTTTCAGAAGACATGGGTTTTAAATTGAGCTACTTCCTAGAAGCCCTAGAGCACTACTTTTGTTTTATATTTCGCAGTAAAATTTCGCGGAAAGTATCGCTGCATGTGGGTTGCCAGAACTAGCGCAGATTTCAATTGCAGTTTCGAGTATACGATTTCATGCTTGGGGGTAACCGCTCAGCCAGCTTCGCTTCGGCAGAAACAGTTTCTTTTTTCGACAAGAACTCTTTGCCAACGGCTGCACACGTTCGAGACCTGCCTTTATCGTTTCTTTCTCGTGCGGCGAAATCTGTGCAGTGAACTGCATCCAGAAGCGATCTTAGGGGATAATAGAAGGTTTCGTGGAAGCGGATATAAGAAGACAAGATGAATTGATGTGTTGGAGGGAATACTTCAAAGCTGGATTGTTGAGTATGTAAGAAGCAATGGCCGCACGTGATTTAGCTACTTTCCTAGAATATGTGGTTACTGCTCAAATTTTAGAGATTGAGAAATACGTGTATTATTTTCTAAAGCTTTCTTAGCTTATTATATCATAACAAAAGATATAGAAAATCACATTTTTTGAAGAGGAACAGACAACAAAGATATCAGTAAATATTTGCACACTCAGGAGAAGGTTGGGTTTATTAATTACTAATTATATTAATTAATTAATTATATTTTAATAATAATTATTATATATATTATTATATATGGGTCATTCCATATTAGATTGACAGTCGATGTCACAGATTTGAACAAGATAATTTTTTTTCGGTTCTTTATCAACAATAAATAGACACGTATTTTTTTGTTTAGCCAAAAAAATTTTTTTTGCAAGTATACGATTTTTCGAATTTTCTGAGAAATGATATTTTCGATATAGCAAGCGCACTTTCAAGCCTGTTTATCTTGAAAACAATTGTTCGCACAAAAAATTGTCCAAATTACGAAAATTAGGGTTTTGACTCGTCTTTACAAAGATTGTTGCGAAAAAATTGTTTAAACATTTTTTAACATACAAAAGTAAAGAAATAAACGCAAAATCGTTTTATTCCAAATTTGGCCCATTTCGAAATTTTTTTTTTCGTGGATTTAGATTCTTTGAAGTCTGTTATAAATATGACAATCGAATCAAAATGGCTGGATCATTGATTTGGAAGTTATGGAATTTTGAAGAGCCTCGCGCGGCCTCGCGCGCAATCCGGGCGCTTCTACGCGCGGCGAGCGTTTACCTTTACTTTTAGCGCTAATAACTTACGCCCGGTAAAATGCTCGCCGCGTTTGGAAGCGCCCGGATTGCGCACGAGACCGTGCGAGGCTCTTCAAAATTCCATAAATTCCGAATCAATGATCCAGCCATTTTTATTCAATCGTCATATTTTATAACAGACTTCAAAGAATCTAAATCCACGAAAAAAAAAATTTTGAAAGGGGCCAAATTTGGAATAAAACGATGTTGCGTTTATTTCTCTACTTTTGTATGTTAAAAAATGTTTAAACAATTTTTTGCAACAATCTCTGTAAAGACGAGTCAAAACCCTAATTTTCGTAATTTGGACAATTTTTTGTGCGAACAATTGTTTTCAAGATAAACAGGCTTGAAAGTGCGCTTGCTATATCGAAAATATCATTTCTCAGAAAATTTGAAAAATCGTATACTTGCAAAAAAATTTTTTTTGGCCAAGCAAAAAAATACGTGTCTATTTATTGTTGATAAAGAATCGAAAAAAAATTATCTTGTTCAAATCTGTGACATCGACTGTCAATCTAATATGGAATGACCCATATATTATAATTAATTAATTATATTAATTCTATTAATGAACTAAATTTTTGATGGTTATCTAACTAAATTATTTCATTGACTCAGTAATATTCTTTGCTTGATCCAAACAAACATTTTAGTTGTATTTAATAGATGTTAAATATTTTTATGTGCCTCCGGCGCGGAAACTCGTTTTTCCGTTACAGCTGAGAGTAACGGAATGTTGTGAATTCCGTTACAGAGGAATATAATGTAAAAATTGAACTGCGCATGCGCATATAGTCTTACAGCGGAGCAGAATCTTCTTCTTATTCTTCTTCTTCTTCGTACAGCATTAGCACCCTGCTGACAAAGCCTTGTACATTTGAACTGCGCATGCGTCTATTAGAATCCATTACTACTACACAAGATCGATAAAATCAAAATGACCGGGACTAGTCGTGACATATCAAGTGTAATGACTAGCGCCGCAAACAACTACAATACTAGATTAGATTCGAGTTCTTCTCGGCATTGTCCCGGCTATACCTCGACTACGCCTCACCTACGCGTCGACTACGCCTTGGCTTCGATATCCTGCGAGCATTGTCGCTCTTCACGCAATAGCCCTCATTGTGCGCCTAGGCACGTAATATACTATTCTTCTGAGTTTAACAATAGCGGGATTCCCAGTTAGCCACACTTGAAAAATGAGTTTGGTCGAATCAATAATATTTTGGTTGGTTTAACACGAGACTTTTGTCATTACTGGGAAAACAAAATGTTTGATTGACCCAACACAATTTTTAAAAATCAATTTTTATTGCCTTAAATCATGAAAAAATAATTTTTTTAAAATGAAATATTGCAAAAAATAAAATTGTTTGGCATCAATTTAATTTTATTCAAAAATTGTGCGCGTTAAAGTTGTGGAGAATCTTCTTCCCGAGAAAATAAGCTTTCATTTATTAAAACCTAATCATTTGTTAAAAAATTGGTGTTTATTTAAATCAAAAAAATAGCTTAGTTACGAATGAAAGTTTTCAATCAAAAAATTTCTATTATCTAAATATTTTATCATCAAAAAGTAATTTAATTTTTTTCGGACGATATCAAAAATTTTTAAGGGTTTGACAGGCCTATTTTAGTGCATTTCACAGAATTTCACAAATTTTCAACTTGGTATTTTATTTTGCATGAGAATGGGATTACAGGAACTAAAATGCTGGTAAGGTAGAAATCTTTGGATGTTTAATATGGCTTCAAATTTAGTTTTTATTGTTGACGTAATACTTATACACTCGATCAGCCCAAGTTATATTAGTACCGGCCATCTATCAAAAGTCTATAAATGAAACTAGTACTGAGCCAGTACTGAACGGCACGGAATAATGGAAGATACATCTAAATATCTGGAGTGTCAGGATAATTATATTTGAGGGCCAAATATAGGAAAGCCTCCTGAATAGTAAAGCTGACCATCTCTAGAGAGTGAAACCATGAAATTTGACTTGATCATTACAGAGGGTCGATTTGATCATCCCGGAGTGTCGACATGAATAAGTCAAAAGATAATACGAGGGTAGTCCCAGAAGTACCCGACCTAACAAAGAAAACCCAAAAAATTTGGAAAAAAGACTTTTATTTCTCTACATAGTCTCCACGGAGACTAGATATCAGGAGACCAATCTCCATTTATCCATTCCCGAACTGAAGTTCTGTCAAGTAGTTAGAAAACTTCCCAATGAAGGCACGTGTGTTCCCTGCGTCCACAATGGCGGTCCATTCTATATGTAAATATCACCGCCATTGTGGACGCAAGGAACACACGCGCCTTTATTTAAAAGTTTTAAAACTAACTGCTTGGCAAAATTCCAGTTCGTATTTTGTGAAGTACAGTCATAAGAGATTGGTCTCCTTATATCTATTCTCCATGGTAGTCTCCTTTTAGCTCGATACACTTTTCCCAGCGATATTCAATAGCTTTGATACCCTGTCTATAGCGAGAACCGTTGAGCTCCTCGAAATAGCCATTAAGCGCAGACTCCACCTCTTCACTCTTGGCAAATCTTTGACCATCGAGCCATATTTTTAAGTTTGAAAAGTGAAAATAATCCGAGGGGGTTAAATCTGACGAATAGAATATGTAAGGAAGCAAGTTAAACTTTAACTTATTGATTTTGGTCATCGCGATAACGGATGTGTGAACTGGTGCACACTGTTAGAAATGTTTGCAATTTTAGTATACAGGGGTATATTAAATTTCCTATATGTTTACTAAATTTACTACACTTGGTAATTTTAGTATACTCAGGTATACTAAATTTCTTTATATGTATACTAAATTTTTTAAGTGTACACTAAGTTTCTTTTACCTATATGAATTTCGTAGTTTCTGTATACTAAAATTCATATATCTGTATACGAAATTCATCTGCGCAAGCGCGTTTCGAGTTACGCGGATCATGCAACATGCAGACTCGCATGCCGATGTATTTGTGGTTAACTACGTTGTTGGATCGACATTTGATGCCGGACAAAAGTTTGGATTGTTTGGATCTGCGTTTTTCTTTTCAAAAGGTAGGTTTAATTTATTTACTCGTTTACAAATGTAAATTTACGTATCCCAGAATTTCGAAGCTTTATAAGTGAAATGTGAAAAAAATAAAATAAAAATTCCAGAAGTAGTTAGACATTTTAGTTTACATTAACGCGCGAAAAAAAGTTGATCTTGCCCAAGTAACATAAGATCATCTATTAGACGTCTAAAACATCTTTTTGGGGAAAACGGGAGAGCTCTAGAAGACGTTTCGATTTTCTGCTGAAAGTGCTATTACTATTTTTTTAGATCGCGTACTCATTAGAGTTCAAGATGTTATGGAAGGAATTCAAGTTGCTTTCGCATCGTACTACGTGTTTGGATATTCATACGCTGCGGAATTGCCAAAATCTTTAGAGTTCATTTAAAGGTAATTATTTGATGATTCATTCAATATACATATACCCTCTGTCTCCAGGCGACAAAAGAGTGAAGGGCGCTAAAAGGATCATTATCTTTGGTAATTATTAATAATTCTTAATAAAGTGATACTCTGTACTTCAACTGTATTTATTTTACAATATACCCTATTGAATAATAATTGTAAAACAAAACATTACAAATTGCAATATACTTTATTTTTAATGGTAACATTTATATCCTTTCGGACAAAGTTTAGAAAAAAATATTTATCTTCAAATCGATAAGGAAAACAATTAAATACAAATTTAAATTTATATTAATTATTTTCCTTATACTTTGAGTTTTACTGGTTCTCTAGCATTATTACACACATATTAAAATTAGCATACCCATACAGTAAAATTACTATATGTGTGTACTAAATTTCATGTACACGTATACTAAATTTAGTGCACGCGTATACTTAATTTCATATACATGTATACTAAATTCAGTATACGCGTATAATAAATTTAGTACACGCATATACTAAATTTAGTATACGCCGGTAAACTAAATTTAATTTCATGTTGTGCATTCATGCTTCCATTACATGTATACTAAATATAGTACAGATTTTTCTCACAGTGCATTGTCTTGATAAAACAACACTTTCTCTTTCGCCAAATGCGGCCGTTTTTTCTTGAAATCATCACTCAAATGCTGTAATGAGTTCGCATAATACTCCCCGTTGATTGTTTTCCTGTTTAATAGTAAAGGGTGATCAATTTAGAGGTATAGGATTTTAAATTGAAATAAAACAACGAAAATTCAAATTGATAGGGCAATCTCTTTTATTTTTGTGTAGAACCATTCACGACATTTATTTTTTAAAGATAACCCCTTTCAAATGTTGGCCGCAACTGCGCTTTAATTCGTTCATCCGTAAATACCAATTTGGAATGACTCGCTCGAGGACTTCGGTCGGTATCTCGCTAATAACTTCAGTAATGTTGGCTTCCAATGCCTCAATAGTAGCTGGTTTATCCACAAAAAATTTAGACTTTACATACCCCCACAAATAAAAGTCCAAAGGTGTGATATCACACAATCTTGGAGGCCAATCCACCGGTCCGAGACGAGAGATAAATTGCTCAGCGAAACGACTACACAGTAAATCCATTGTTTCACGGGCTGTATGCCATATCCGGCATCAAAAATCGCCCAAGTAGTGCCATAAGATAGGCCAAGTTGTTGAGATCGGCGCCGAATCGATTCTTCCGGGTCTTCGGCAAAACTCTCATTTACAGCCGCAATATTCTCTACAGTTCGGGCTGTACGTGGTCTAATCGGTCGAGTATCATCCAATAATGTTAAATTATTCTCGAGTTTGCCGATGGTATGCTGAATAGTGCGTTCGGTAGGACGATTATGTACACCATAAATTGGCCTGAGCGCGCGATAAACACTTTTCACAGAGCGTCCATTTTCGTAATATAATTGTACGATTTGTAAACGTTGTTGAGGCGTAAGTCTTTCCATGATGAAATGTCAATAAAAACTGAATAAAATTGTGTATTTAGTTTGACAGTAGTCACGCGTGACATGTTAATAAAACCCTATTGGAAAAAGTACCTCCAATTTGATCACACTTTATATTATGTGCCTAGTCGCGTTTTGAGGATTATTACGTGACAAGCGACAATGCTCGCAGGAGATCGAAGCCAAGGCGTAGATGAGGCGTATTCGAGGGGTATCTGAGACAAAGCCGAAGCGCGATCAGTCCTGAGAGCATTTTAAGCGAGTCTCGTAATTACCCGAATTGTGTGCATTGGCAACTTATTCTATTTTATGTGCCTCCGGCGCGTAAACTCGTTTTTACGCTACAGTTGAGAGTAGCGTAATGTTGTGTATTTCGATACAGGGGAATGTAATGTAAAAATTGAACTGCGCATGTGCCTATAACCATACAGCGGAGCGTAATCTTCTTCTTATTCTTCTTTTTCTTCGTACAGCGTTGGCACCCTACTGACAAAGTCTTGTGCATTTGAACTGCGCATGCTCTATTACAATACGCTAATCAACGCTACTACTACACAAGATCGAGAAAATCAAAATGGCCGGAACTAGTCGTGAAATATCAAGAGCAATGGACGAGAATCATGATGAATACTAGATTAGATCCGAGTGTACGCATAAAAACTCGTATACGCACCGAAGTCACATAAAATAGAATATGTGCCAATGCACACATTTCGGGTAATTACGAGACTCGCTTAAAATGCTCGCAGGAATGATCGCGCCTCGACTACGCCTTGGCTTTGGTGTCTTGCGAGCATTGTCGCTTGCCGCGTAATAACCCGCATTATGCGCCTAGGCACATATTCTATTTTATGTGACGTCGGCGCATTTACGAGTTTTCATGCGTACACACGAATCCAATGTGAAAAGGTTGAAATTGCCGTGATTATCGCTCATATCACTTGACGATTCGCGAATACTTCCGGCCATTTTGATTTTCTCGATCTTGTGTAGTAGCAGCGTTGATTAGCGTATTGTAATAGAGCATGCGCAGTTCAAATGCACAAGACTTTGTCAGTAGGGTGCCAGCGCTGTACGAATAAGAAGATTATGCTCCGCTGTATCGTAATAGCCGCATGTGCAGTTCAATTTTTACATTATGTTCCTCTGTATCGTAATACACAACATTACGCTACTCTCAACTGTAGCATAAAACGCGTTAATGCGCCGGAGGTACATAAAGATAATTAATGAAAATTATTCCACGTGCATTTCAAAAAACCTGATGCCATGACCTTGACAGTAGATGAAACTGCCTTCGCCTTCTTTGGAGCCGATTCTGCAAAATTATCTATTTTTGCCTAAGGTATAATATTCGTGAACGAACTACCTTCAGCAAATTTGGAACTCGATATCTTATTTTGCATGGACACGAGTTTAGAGACAAAAAAATACCGGTAAGGTAGGAATCCGATCAAATGGTCCGGTTGATCCATGGCCGGTAACTAATGACTTTTAGTATTTTTCGACGGAATATTAAAGTAATATTGAAACTATGGAATCATTAATTAATATTGAGATTGATGCAAAGTGTATCCAGGTTTGTTTTCCTAGGATACAACACACGGTGTTGGTCGACCAGCAACCAGTTGCCGAGACAAGTAGAGTTCTGTATATCATCAGTTTTAGCGGTGCACTTTGGCTAATTGAAGCGCGAATGTTTCTGGTTGCGTCCTCTCATCTGCATGGATTTCCTGCTTCGTAAAGCAAAGCTTTCTGACCCTGACTGCGGGCCCATCTGTACCGTAAATAGAAACAGCGTAGTACCCGGAGAAGAGCTCATGAATATTCCTTGCTTCAAATTATTCGGATATCTTGGAAACGGTTCTTGTTTCTCTACGCGGGTTACAATCTTGCCAGAATTCGTGCTTTGTGTGCTCTCGCGAGTAGATGAACGACACCTGCTTGCGCTCCCGTCATATAATATTCTGTTAAAACAATCTAAAGTGTATAATTCCTTATAATACAAGAAAACAATGAATTTTGATTCAAAATATTGCTACGTACTATCACTCAGATTCTTACTATGAAAATAATAGAACTAGAAAGTTATTATTTTAGGACTTGGAATAATATTATTAGTCGTGTTTCATGCATCGAAAAACATCATTTTTTGTGAAAAAAATTTAAAAGTTACGAAAAATAATACTTTTAGTAATGTTTTTTGTAGTAGAATTTCTCCTCACTATTGCTTCTTACCAATTTCTTGAAAATGATTGAAATTTTATAAATCGTAGCTTATTTTTCCGGGAAAATATTCTCTACAACTCTACTGTTTTTAATTTGAAAAATAAATAATAAAATCATTGAATATAGTTATTTGAAAAAAAATGTGTCTTTTCAAAAATCCTTTTAATGAACTCAGCTAAAAACTTTTCTTTTAAAATTGGAAAGAGTAGAGTTTTAGAGAATATTTTCCCTGAAAAAATAAGCCATCATTTATAAAAATCCAATCATTTTTTAAAAATTGATAAGAAGCGATAGTAAGGAAAAATTCTATTACAACAATACATTTTTAAAATCATTATCTTTTTCAAGTTTTAAATAAATTTTATAGGAAAACTGTTTTTTCTTTCATAAGACGCGACAGATAATATCATTTAAAGTCTGAAAATAATTAACATTTTAGAAAGTTTTTGGTCTCGTTTTAAAGGTAAGTTTTCGTATTAATTTGTTAACTGTGCAAGATATTTTCAGAACTTTTCCTTAGATTTTACCCTGGGGTCAAACATGATACAAAATAGTCGTAAAATTTTAAAAATATGTAGCTTCTTTAAAGAATTTTTTGTAATAAATATAATATATATAATATAAAATATAAACAATACTTAAAACTTGAGACGCGTCTTTCTCATAACCACGTTTTCAAAGTCGGTTACTACGATATCTTCGGAATGAATTAACCGATCAATTTCAAATTATAATATTTCATTTTTATCTTGTGAAATAATTATTTAAGTAGACGACCAAGCAAGGGGGATAATAGTCTTTTATTTTGTAGCAAAAAATATCTTTAATGTATTGTTTAGGCGAGAAAATAATTCAGTCAATTTTTAATATTAATGGATAAATACTAAAATGAGAAAAAGAAAATTCGTATTTATAATAAACAAAGTTTATAAAAGATTCAACCAATGATTCTTTTGATTCTACTTACTGGAGCAGCCAAACTAGACAATCTGATAAGAGCTCTACATAAATACCCTCAAAATTGTCAACTTGTTCGGAATATTATTTCAACTGCTTTATAGTTAGTACTGTTTGAGTTACTTCAGTATTATTTCAACCGTTCTCCAAATTATTTCAAAATAGGCTGGTATTGACATATTAATTACGTTAGTAGCATTAACAAACATTTATTTTCTCTTGGGTCAACGTAATTTATAAAATTTAGCACAATCAAATTACACATTTATTGAATTTATACGAACTTTGAAAAACACTAATAAACACTGGGAAAAAAATTGAACAAATAATTTTTTTCATTATCTCAAAAATAAATTCTATTTTGTTGAAAACCACATTTTTGTAATCATTTACTTTCTTGATTCGAACCAGTAGTTTTTTTTACTAATTCCAAACAGCTTTTCAAAACTGATTTATTAGTTAACGTGACTCAAAAAAATGGATTGCATAGCTAGACTTTAGTTATTGATTTCAATTAGTGAAAGAAGTGATTTGAAATTAAGAAAGTAGAGTTTAACAAATGTGGTAACTTTTCCTGTAAGTAGAAATTTTTGAACAATGTCTGACTTTTTGCATTTCAATAAATAAATTGATTGATTTCCATTTAAAGATGATTGATTATCACTCACCAATTACTGATTGTGAACCAAGAAGTCAGTCACTAATTGAAATTATACAGAATTCTAACTGATTCAGATACACTGATAGATATGAAAGGAATGGCTGTTAGAACGATATTTATGATTAATTTAACCTTACCTTATTGCTGGCATAGATACAGCAATATGAGATTTGTATTTTAACCATCCGATTATAACTGAATAAATATGAAAGAATCAACCATATTATTGGTTGCTATGGAAAAATGTATTGTTCGCCTTCCCATATTATATTTCTGATTCAACCAGTTTCACTTACAATATTTTGATTTCTGTATTCAACATCCTACGTTGTTCAAAGAGACATATTATTTTATAAATACAATTATAAATTCCCAACCTACAACCGAATGGCTAAAACTCCCGAACCATTTCTATCAGTGTATAGAGCACGGTTATGTGCTAGGTCGAAAAAATTTCATAGTAGAATAAATACAAATATACTTCCATTTATTACATTACTCAACACTTTTCAAAGAATTATTTTTAATTTTTTGGAGTGAAATCACGTTAAAATATCATAAAAAAAGAATGTTTCGAACTTTTCGTGAAAGCTTTACTTCCTTTGTAAGAGGGAGCCATTCATTTTTTAAGTAGTAAAAAGCAATGTAGTCAGACACAATGAATTAAAATATCAGTCATTTTTCTCAGCTTCCTCCAAAATATATCGAAATTTCTAATTTGGATAAAAATATGATACTTTTCATTTGAATTTGAGCTGTTAACTGTATAATATATTCTTACAAAAATGTCAATGATAAAAAATGCAAGTTTATATAGTAAACAGCAAATATGGTCAGTGAGATAAAAATAAAATGAAATCGATTCTCATATCCTCTTTCTTTTAAAATTGTGTTTGAAATTTTATGATATAATCCGGTTAAGATGCACAACGCTGAAAAATTGAACTCTGCCTCTTTCCCTAAACGCTGTTTCCTATCTGGAACATACTACCTTAAAGTATAAACGGTATTATTCGCGATCGTTAAAGCCGTTGAAGCGAAGAGGGATAGAGAAACTTATCTATTTATAGATTTTACGGACAGTGAACCTAGACAGGAAAAAGGAAAAAAATTGTTTCATCCCATCACTTGATTGTTCAATTTTCTACCTGTCATCTGACGCCCAAGTCATCTATGCGTGAAATTGCACAGGCAAATGAACACCAAATCCAATCATTGCCACACTTGCACGAGCATACGTAGCATTTTCATAATTAACCGATTATTGCAACAAATAACATTACTGTCAAAATTGATGCAATTTAAACCTATTAAATCCAGTATTATCATAAATTTGATCACGAGCAAAGCACAGGAATGATTTCGTTAGAGTTCTACCTGCAATCTTTTGAAACGAAACATTTTCAGTCAACTAATTTATTTCTCATTTATATTGCAGAGTTAATCTACTAATTAAATAATTTTAATGAATAGTATTTTTATTTTTTCTCAATTCCATTCAGCTACTAATTTTAGTTATTTCATCTATTAAATTAAATTCATTGATGGAACCGTCAAAATCAATTGACTAAATATTTTAGATATAAAAAAATCACCGAATAAAATTTGAAAAATTCGAAGAATGACAGAAATTACATTTGTAATTGAAAACTGAGTATTAACAACCTTTTAATATGGGTCACAGACCGTAAAATGTTAAAAATGTTTTCAAGCTTTTTTATTTCTTTTAGGATTTATGGAATCATTTGATATTAATGTACATAAAGTTCTGAACGTTTATTGAATGCTAGAAAATATTTGATTCGAAAACTAAATATATTCTTGCAATCTTCTAAAATCATTACAAATCTGTTCAGATTTTTAAAGAATTTCCAAACTTTTAAATGTTTTAAATTAAAAGCCATTTAATTATCCTCCTTTCCATAATTAAAAAGAAGGAAGTTAACATTACACGGAGAAACTTTTTATATCAATTTTTACTATAGTATTTTTCATTTTAGGGAAAAACGTATCACTTTCAGAATTTTTGTAAGTAAAAATATTAAACTTTATAATAATCATATGAAAATTTAGTATAAACTATAGGAAATTTTACTATAGTTTATACTAAAGTTTCATATGATTATTATAAAGTTTAGTATTTTTACTAACAAAAATTCTGAAAGTGATACTTTTTTCCCTAAATTGAAAAATACTATAGTAAAAATTGATATAAAAAGTCTCTCCGTGTAGAGAATGGTAAATAACCAACTTCGGACACCCAAAAAAG
Organism: Diplolepis rosae; assembly: GCA_030998225.1. Classification (NCBI taxonomy): domain Eukaryota; kingdom Metazoa; phylum Arthropoda; class Insecta; order Hymenoptera; family Diplolepididae; genus Diplolepis; species Diplolepis rosae. The sequence continues at coordinate 6,572,138 of JAPYXD010000710.1, forward strand.
TTTTTTTAAATTCAAACAAAATTTGTTGAATTCAATAAAGAATCTGTTTATTACTATGGAGTCAAAAAATATTTTCGTAATCGAAAAAACTTTTACTTTAAGTTTCTTATAATAAAAAGATGATTTTACGTCTGAACAATTTTCTTTATTAACGAATGGAAAATGAACAACCTCGGACCAAATAGATGTTCATCGATTTATTTTCGTTTTGAAATAACGTTTTGAAGAGATTATGTCTTCCTCTTCAAATCATAATATTAATTAACAGCAATTACTCTATAATGATAATAAAAGTTATAGTTGAAATTTTTAAAAATTATAGTATAATCTTTAAAGGATATTATAACTACAGATATTTTATATATATTAATTACTAATTTTGTGTTGTTTTATTTCAATAATTTTACTATAATTTATATTATTATTATAGAGTAATTGCTGTTAATTAATGTTATGATCTGAAGAGGAAGACATGTCTTCAAAACGTCATTTTTAAAAATAAAATAAATCGATGAACATCTATTTGGTCCGAGGTTGGTCATTTTCCATTCGTTGATAAAGAAAATTGTTTAAACGTAAAATCATCTTTTTATTATAAGAAACTTAATGTAAAAGTTTTTTCGATTACGGAAATATTATTTGACTTCATCGTAATAAACAGATTCTTTGTTGAATTCAACAAATTATGTTTGAATTTAAAAAAGCTTTTTTGAGTGCCGACAAAGATTCTCTTTTCGATTTTTTCGAAACTAAAAAGTATACAATTGGCCGAATTGGCCATAAGCAAAGCTTAGGGGAAAGTGTAATTGTAATACGTAGCGTAAATTTCTAATACTATCCATGGTAGGATTCACTCGAATTTCTGTTTCTCAGCATGATAACATCTTTTGTCCATTCAAAATGAACGATAACGTCACGGATCCTCCATTGTTTCAAGATACAAATGCTTGGACGCTGTTATCGTACCTTCGCTCGGAATGTTCATTAAAATGTTCCTAAGTAGCTTTACTTCAGATTTTAGATTACTGTGGCGAGAAAACAAGAGTTTCTGTTCATGAAACCTACATATAACATTGCATAACAATTATTCTCGCTGAAGCGTAGTATCGTAAAACGCGTTGGCAATCACTTTACCAAGAAACTTTTAGTTGCAGCTCTTTTGCTGAATTCTCGTTTTATTTCGAGTTGAAATAAAGGAAGATTGTCAAAGCAGAGTTGAATGCAAGTCTGAAATAATCAGTTGAAGAAAACATTATCAAAATACTTACGTATATATTCAAGAGTTAAAGTTACTATTCAAGTAAAATCGGGTTACTGGCTTTCAAGACAAATTTATCAAATAACCCATGGAAAAATGTTGTTATAGTTCAAGCCTGACAAGTCCTGACTTGGCATAAAAAGCTGGATCCACCCAAAGATTCCTACCTTATCGGCATTTCAGTTTCTATTTCCATATACCATTTTCATAAAAAATGCAATATGAAGTTGAAAATTTTTGAAATCAAATAAAATGAAATAAGAGAGATTTTTACATTCTCATCATGGATGAGAAGGTATTGGTTTTATGTGAAAAATGACTTTCAAAAATTTCATCAAATCTTTACGTTTTGAGACCCCCTGAGTCCGAAAAAAGGGTTTTTACGAAAGTGTCCGTCTGTCTGTCTGTCTGTAGGTCGTGTGCGGCATAACTCTCGATAGAATTATCAGATTGAATTGTGCTTTGGCACACTTTATCGGAGCCGAAAAAAGTAAGGACAAGTTCGTTAACCAGCCACATCCAATCAAAATTGAGGGATGGAGCACTACTTTTGTGTTTTTGAAAATAATTTTTTGAGAAAATCAAAAATTTTAATACTGGTTTTAGATAGTGCTCATAAATCTCTAAAAATTATCCTGATAACATTTTTTGATTAAATCAAAATTAGAAATGTTACAGCATATTCAAATTCGAAAAAAGCCAATATCAAAATTCCATTTTCCAGTTAAATTATACGAGATACGAAGAAACGTTATGATACAATATCATTTTCTACATAAAGTCCTACAAATTGGAATTGTAAAATTTTTTCATAAGATGCATATTTTACTTTTTAATTCCAAAAAAAAACTATTGAAAATCCAAAATTCAATTTTTTAACAATAATATGTAAAATAAGAAAAAAACGTAAGAATACAAAGTTGTTCGTTTCAAAAAGATCTACAAATTTTGTCTCACACAGTTTCTGAAAAAACATATATTTTTCGTTTCAATTCCAAAAAATACGATTAAAATTCAATAATTCCATTTTTTAGACAAAATATATGAGATACAATAAAAAAAGTTTAGATGAAAAATTATTTGCCTAAATGAGGTCTACACATTCTTAGTAAGAAATTTCTCGACAGGATGTATATTTTATGTTTTGATTTTTAATATTAAAAAAATTCGATTTTTTTCACTAAAATATGTGAGATACGAAATAAGCGTTGTTCTGCAAAATCGTTTCCTCAAGGTAGTACGATCACGAAAATTAGACCTCAGAAAAAATAGATAATTTTGCTTTCAAGAATAGCAACATTATTATTGAAGGGCCAATTTGAATGAGAAAAGATTATTTTTCATGAAAAAAATTTGAAACACAAAAATTAATGTTATTAATAAATTTTATTTTTGCCCAAACTTATTTTCTTATCGCTTCGAGTCAAATTTTTGAAAATGATGCGATTCTAATAAATTATGGTTCGTTTTTTTAGAAAAAAGATTCTCTACAACTTGACCGTTTCCTATTTTTGAAATTGAATTAATTATTATCAAATACAGCAATTTGTTTATAAAAATTTTGTTTTGAAAAATTGTTTTTTTATAATTTCAGCCATTAAAGAATTCATTTTCAAAAATCGGAAACGGTCAAGTTGTTGAGAATCTTTTTCCTAAAAAAATTAACCGTGATTTATTATAATCGCATCATTTTTCAAAATTTGGCTCGAAGCGATAAGAAAATAAGTTTGGGTAAAAATAAAATTTATTAATAACATTATTTTTTTGTGTTTCAAATTTTTTTCATGAAAAATAATCTTTTCTCTTTCAAATTAGCCCTTCAGTAATAATATTGCTATTCTTGAAAGCAAAATTATCTATTTTAGCCTGAGGTCTAATTTTCGTGATCGTACTACCTTAAATAAAGTCTACGATTATTTTTTCTTTTTGAGAGATTTGGAAGAAAATAAATTATTTTAATCATGTTAATCAAATTAATTTTTCTTCAAAATAAAGAAAATAATGCATTGATGTATGGTCAAAGATATAATTTGTCTGATTTAAGACAGAAATTTATTTGATTCGAACAAATATTTATCTTGTCCAAAAATATTTATGTTTGAATCAAACAAATTTTGTTTCATTTAAACAAAACATTTTTTTACATCAAAGAAAGTGTTTCAAACAAATAATTTTTAGGATTCAATAAAATATATTTTCTGAGTGTGGCCCAGAACAGGCCCTGGCCTGGATATATTTGGTTCGCCATAAAACGCCTATCACCTAGGTGGAAATTTACAACCGGCTTGGTACCACGCCAGTAACGCAGAAGGATTTGCAGTACTGGCGCGGTACTGGCATAGTTCTGGCATAAGCACGGTCTACCACTGGCGCGGCTCCGAAAGGTAACTTGGCTGGAAGTTGTCTATCGGTACCGCGCCAACTCTCGGCCCTGTACTAACTGTCCAGTACAGGCATTGCTTCTTATTTACAAATGGTGCGGTACTGTCCCGTTTGTAAATACTGGCATAAATCCGACCTTTCCACCTGGGCAGAGTTTGGGTCTGGAGGACTGATTTTTTCAACATCATATGCCAGGCTGGGTTCAGGTCAGGGAACCAACACAGAAACCTGGGATTCGGATAATATTTAATCAGAAATTTTTTATCATTATTACCACACTGTTCGAAATTTCTGTATTAAACTTCCATTGCATGTAATGGACATTGTTTCAGTAACGTATGTTAAATTTAAAATACTTTCATTATTAAAAATATAAACTTTTATTGAAATTCTAATACACATGTGTATATATTTTAAAAATATTTTTTAATTTCTATCTATATTAAATTAATTATTCGAGTTTGAAATTTATATATATATACATAAATATGTAAATCTGAAAACCACTATATGAAAAGTCACTCACTCCACCAAAAGGTTTAACCTTCAGAAGTGACGGTTCCGCATTGAGAATTCTTGTGTCTTTTTTTAAGGCGTGCAAAACAAAAGGAATATAGTGGAGCTTTGGCACTGAGAAGAGGGGAGGTTTCATTGGAAACACAAACAGAAATATTATACGACCTTATTTTATGAACTATATACAAAACCTTTCTAAATCATTTCAGTCGATTATGTCGATAATTAGAAGAGTTTATCACTCACCATGATAACTGAACTCTACCATATCGACCTTATCAACCTAGATTTTAGAATTAACGTCATTTAAGACCAGATGGAATTTTCAATACATATTTAAACAATTTTTTTTTTCTGTGAAAAAAGGAATGCTTCCACTCCGCTGGGTATCGAGCCCAGGACCTTTTGATTGCCGGTCGAATGCTCTATCATCTGAGCTACGGAGGTTCCACAAAACTTTTCTCACAGAATCTATTTACGCCAATTTGGCAACGGATATATCATGAACTATATACCGAGCTCGATACCCAGCGGAGTGGAAGCGTTCCTTTTTTCACAGAAAAAAAAAAATTGTTTAAATATGTATTAAAAATTCCATCTGGTCTTAAATGACGTTAATTCTAAAATCTAGGTTGATAAGGTCGATGTGGTAGAGTTCAGTTATCATGGTGAGTGATAAACTCTTCTAATTATCGACATAATCGACTGAAATGATTTAGAAAGGTTTTGTATATAGTTCATGATATATTCGTTGCCAAATTGGCGTAAATAGATTCTGTGAGAAAAGTTTTGTGGAACCTCCGTAGCTCAGATGATAGAGCATTCGACCGGCAATCGAAAGGTCCTGGGCTCGATACCCAGCGAAGTGGAAGCGTTCCTTCTTTCACAGAAAAAAAATTGTTTAAATATATATATATATATATATATATATATATATATTGGCGAGCTATTGAATTTAATATTGATGTATATTAATTTAACATAATATTCAAATATATTAATTTTAATTTACCACTTGTATTTTAGAGTCTATTAAAATTAATAAGATTTTCAACAGTGCAACTGAATGTCTATCCTTTTACAATAGCATTTAGTCTTTTGCAAGTTATATAGTTTCCGTATTTTATCGCGTATTACTTTATCTCTTCAAGCCTTTTTTTAGAAACTATAATAATTGAAAGTTAACTGGGCGCATTGTTCCCGATTCCCCTTTATATACGCTTTCAGTATTCTTATACTGATTTAATTTGCCAATACAAAGTAAAGTATGATAAGCAGGCCACGAATAAAAGTGTTTCATCTTCGCTTTTTATTCCATTCCTCTTCTAGGTAATTTAAACTTTATGAGTTTTGTGATTACATTGGTTCTTTCTTTTAACAGAATACATTTACAAATGATATAGTTATTCAGAGATAAATTTACATTTTTACAACAGCAAAGATGATTGTAGGGTATATGTATACGAGAACTAGACTTTTATGAACTACGATCACAGCAGCCGAGAAAGGAGATGGCCATTACTTTGACTTCGAAATTATGCTATTAAAGTTATTAATGGCTGTGTTCAGCACTTAAATATATATTTATTTTTTATTAGGGCGATTTACACTTCTTTTGATAGTAGCTCATAAATTTATTACATATTTAAATACATTTCCAGGATTTATCCTCAGATTTGTGAGTATTCGTATAAAATTAATTTAATCATTTTTAAATCCATATCACAGCCTCCAATATAAATTAAAACTGATTAAATACAACACTTTAATTATATTTTAAAGAAAGCCGTAAAAAATAACTGATATTCTATTTCATTGTGTCTGACTATATTGTACCTTTACTACTTACAAATGAATGGCTTCTTCCCACATAGAAAGAAAAGGTATCACGAAAAGTTTCTTGTTTAGTATTTTGGCATATATTTTTATAGGATACCATCTTTAGTTTTATTTCGTTTTGAAATGAACAAAAGTTCTTAACTTGGTGTTTTTTATTCCCTTCGATTTTTTACACTGAGAGACTTTTCGTTAGAGTAAATCATAAAAGGGAATTATATTTAGTATAATATCGTTTCAAAATGAGACAAATAGAGTTTACGTATCAGAAATTAATGTATGTATTTGAAATTCACTATATCAAAATTGCGAAGCAAATTTGAAATGGTGTTAATACATTTTATTTGAAAGACTGAAAGAATCTTTTCAAATTTTCAAACAAAGAATATGTAAATCTGAAAACCACGGAACACGGTTCCGCATTAAGAATTCTTGTGTCTTTTTCTAAGGCGTGCAAAACAAAAGGAATATAGTGGAGCTTTGGCACTAAGAAGAGGGGAGGTTTCATTGGAAACACAAACAGAAATATTATTATACTACCTTATTTTATGTTCACATATTCAAGTACGCAATGATACACTATTTATAATCGCACATGCTTGAATTGAATTTCAGAATCGCTTTTGGGTTCGAACCCTCTAGAACCCTCTAGCCTACCTATATCTACACAACTAAACGCATTCCTAACGCCTAAAGCCTCTCAACTATTCTCACTTGACATATTCCGAAAGAAGTCTCGCTTGTAAGTCATTACTCAGACAGACTTGGATCAAGCCTACGAAGCCAATCGGAAAACGACGGAAGCACTTGAATGACATTTTGAAACAAATTATATGAAAAATCGAGAATGAATGTTTCGATTTTTGCTGCGCGTCACTAGAATTCCTAGCAAGTTAATATTCATGATATGAATTTCTCAAATATGCTTTCTCAGGTTATAATATTTATTAGAAGAAATGAAATTAGGTCTTAAGGGGGTCTTCCATAGTAACATTTTCATAAAATCAATTTTTTTTTGCATTTTTCAACAGTTTATGTGTGGCATTGTTCTCGCTATTGTTTGAATATCATTTGGCTCCCTATTGTTTATAATAAATGTTTTATACATTTTTTAAGATCGAAAAAAGGCGAAAAAAATCATTTTTTTTCTCAAAGTTCTGCCATTTCGAAAATTGTTATGTTAAAAATCTGAAAGGTAGTCAGACAAGAATTACACTCCTCCAGATTGAAAAACACTACACGTTTTTCATTTCATACAAACTGAACTTGAGATATCGTGTGAACCGATGACCCAGATTTTTTGGAAGGCCTCTCTTTGCAAGGGTGCAGTACTTGTAGACAAACCGATGAACATTTTCTCAATAGAACCATTTCATTTTTTAGTTCAAGGTTTAATAAAACTTGAAAAAAACCGCATTCAAAAATATTGATAACTGTTTTACAGTAAAAATCCAAAGAACGCTTAGAAAAATGGCCGTTACTACACATAAAAAAAAGTACTGGGAAATTTACATGACAGAGTGCTCGACTTTCAGATACGTTCAAAAGTCACTTAAAACTAAAAGTACCGTTCTTGTACAATTAGATCAATAGTCCTACACGCAGAAAAAAGTTCCGTATAATATACTGAAAATCCGGTAAATTTTACTTAATTTCCAAGTACTTATATGGACAACTGGCTAGTTAACTGAATGTTACTAGGCTGAACAAGTAACTGTAATCAGATTTGGTATTTACAAATACGAATACATAAGTGGTACTGATTTGCGGATCAGTAAATTTCACCGAGCCAGTTACTATCCTACACTGTTTCTAAATGCTACAAATGCTTATTATTCTGTTACATTTCCATAGCGTGCAAGAGAATGTAACTTACTGTAATGGTATAGTTTACCAAAATGTTAGTGCTCTTTACGTTTGTCGAATGTCAGAATTACTTATAAGACAGTATAGCTTTACCGATTTTTCTTAGTGAAAGTAGCCTATTCGTTTCGGATAACACAGTTCTTTTGTTTTGGCTACTTTCTTTGCACACTGAGAAAAATGGATTGTAAACGGTAGTGAAAAATATGTTACCGGGTATAATCTTGGACTATTAACTATGAGACAGCGATCTAGATTATTAAAACCATAATCTGTAGATGTTAAAAAAAAGATAGTATCAGATAATATCTTGGATTATAAACTGAAACATACCAGATTTAACGCGTGCAAAACAAAAGAAAGATAGAGGGGAGAGCTTTGGCACTCAGAAGAGGGGAGGTTTCAGTGGGAACACATACACAAATATTATTATCATACCTCATTTATGTTGACATATTTAAGTACACAATGCTACACTATTTATAATCGCATACGTTTGAAATTAAATTTCAGAATCGCTTTTTGGGTTCGAACCCTCTAACTCTACCTATATCTACATTAACAAAACCGCATTCTTAACGCCTAAAGCCTCTCGGCTATTCTCGCTTGCCATATTCCGAAATAAATGTCGCTTATAAGCCACTACTGAGTTGGCCAGACTTGGATTCGAGTCTACGAAGCTATTCGGATAACGTCGGAAGCACTCGGACGACATTCTGAAACGAATTATATGAAAAACCGAGAATGAATGTTTTGATTTTACCGAATACTATCCTCACTTTTAACATCCAGGTTTTATGATCCGTTTTTCTCACTGCAGTTGGAAATTCCTTTGTTTACACCCAGCATTGCCGGCACACGTGATTTACACATGAAAGTTATGTTTTCGTTACATGTGCGCGAGTTAAGCGAAATATCCAGATCGGTAAAATCTACTGATCTTTCGTTAATGTGTACTATACTAGTATTGTAATTCAGTTCCAGTGAATGGTACTTATCATCCTGTATTTAATACATATGATAAAGGTATTTTTAACTCACAAGTGACCGAGTTAGATTTACTTTGATTTTACTATGAGATTTACGAAACGCTCAGTAATTCCGACATTTCTTTTCAGCTATACTAACAGTTTTTAATGTTACATTTACTTAAAATCTTTTACTGTTCCCGGTTAGTAAATTTTGCCTTTCTTTCTTCTGCGTGTAGAAAAAATATAGAACATTCTAAAAGTATTCAATAGAAAGACCGTGAAAATTCTGAGTACGCAAAATGTGTAATTTCTATGCACTCGTACATGAAAACTTTAAAGCCACTCAATGAAATTTGTATAGACTATCAAAGGCAATAAGAAAAAAAAACGATTTACGCAAGCTAGCTTTTTACATTCTCATCATGGATGAGAAGGTATTGGTTTTATGTGAAAAATGACTTTCGAAATTTTCATCACATCTTTACGTTTTGAGACCCGCTGAGTCAGAAAAAATGGTTTTTACGAAAGTGTCCGTCTGTCTGTCTGTCTGTCTGTCTGTATGTCTGTCTGTCTGTCTGTCTGTATGTCTGTCTGTCTGTCTGTCTGTCTGTAGGTCGTGTGCGGCATAACTCTCGATAGAATTATCAGATTGAATTGAGCTTTAGTACACTTTATCGGAGCCGAAAAAGTAAGGACAAGTTCGTTAATCAGCCACATCCAATCAAAATTGAGGGGTTGAGCACCACTTTTGTGTTTTTGAAAAAAAAATTTTGAAAAAATCAAAATTTTCAATACTGGTTTTAGATAGTGCTCATAAATCTCTAAAAATTATCCTGATAACATTTTTTGATTAAATCAAAATTAGAAATATTACAGCATATTCAAATTCGAAAAAAGTCAATATCCAAATTCCATTTTCCAGTTAAATTATACGAGATACGAAAAAACGTTATGATACAATATTATTGAATAAATAAAGACCTACAAATTTGAATTGTAACATTTTTTCATAAGATGCATATTTTTCTTTTTAATTAAAAAAAAAACTATTGAAAATCCAAAATTCAATTTTTTAACAATAATATGTAAAATAAGAAAAAAACGTAAGAATACAAAGTTGTTAGTTTCAAAAAGATCTACAAGTTTTGTCTCACACAGTTTCTGATAAAACATATATTCTTCGTTTCAATTCCAAAAAATACGATTAAAATTTAAAAATTCCATTTTTTAGACAAAATATGTGAGATTCAAAAAAAACTTTGAGATGAAAATTGTTTGGCTAAATAAGGTCTACACATTCTTATCGAGAAATTTCTCGACAGGATGTATATTTTAATTTTTTTATTTTTAATATTGAAAAAATTCGATTTTTTTCACCAAAATATGTGAGATACGAAATAAGCGTTGTTCTGCAAAATCGTGTCCTTGAATAAAGTCTACGATTGTTTTTCCTTTTTGAGATATTTGGAAGAAAATAAATTTATCAATAATCATGTAATTTATTAAAAAGTTACAAAAATGCATACAGAAAATCGAGCGCGAGTGTCATGATGAGAATGTGTTCCTTAAGGCCGATAGAGCCTTAAGTAAATTGCATTTCCTGTTTCATTTAATCTGAAAAAGAAACTTAGTGAATTTGAGAAAATGAATAATTTACATCATCTTTAATATCATTAAATTGGTTTGAGCTTCAGTATTAAATTATAAGAAATAAACTTAAACGTATGCGAAGAGCACAAGACCGAGCGCGAAGCGCGAGGTCCAGAAAGAACGGAGCGCGAAGCGCGACGATCGAATCGCGCGCCCTAGGCGCGCTCAAACTTGCGAGTGAAGCGAGCTGCGCGCGTAATGAGAATGTGCCCGCGAAGCGGGCAGATTTTTTTTAATACTTTAATTATAGTTACTATACACTATCACTACACATCGCTGAACATAATATATTACCCGCTGTTGAAATTATTCTTACGCTGACAGGATTCGAACCATAACTTTTATCTAACCTAAATTTATAACGCAATCTAACCTTATAAATTAAACCGCACGGCTACCGAAGCACTTGCGATATTTCCTAAAAAATGTTTGGTACATTTTATCCTTAGAAAATGCACAGCCATGTAAGAAATTGCTGCGCCTTGTTTCGACAACAATTTTATATAAGGCTAACAAAAGTTTTTAAATGAAGAGATTTTTAATAAATTAATATCAAATATAAGGATTTTATAATTTCTGAAGTTTATGTCAGTTCACAAAGTAATAAAAACTGTGCGTATCTAAAAACTGACATTGACAACTGCGCATCGTACCAGTAAAAATTTCACAAGACTTTCAAACGCAGTCCAAGAATGTTTCTTTGACTTGTATAGCAGGCATTCATCTTTTTCTAATCAAATTATTCTATCCAAACTCTTTTAAAACCTGAAGCACTCATTAGAAGAAGTATTTGCCTTTCTATAACTTTTTCAAAAACTTTACAATAAAATTTGAAAGAATTTCGTTCTTTGACTGTGCTTGAATTAATCTAGGACATTCTTTCATTTTTTCGATCAAGTTCTAAGCTTCTTCATAAAAAGTATATAGGATCTTCGGAAAAATTTGTCCTGTCCAAAAGTCGAGGACTGTCAAGTCAATTTGCCAGTACTTATTTTTTCCGTGTACAGAAGATCCCGACGGGCCGTTCACTGGAAGAATCAATGATTTTCCATACTGTTAATTGATTCAGAATTGAAAGATTTTTCAGAATCATATGGGGAATCAGCAAATTGTCTAATGTGCAGTCTCGCGCGCAGGAATGATCGGAATGATCCCTGTGATTCTTCTGAGGTTTGATTCGATTCTTTTCTTTTCTAATTGTCAGAATCAAACCGGATCATGCTTCAAGTGTGGAATCACATGAATCGTAAGCTAGTTAACGGAATAATTATGCGCACGTAGAATCGATTTTGAGTGAACTGCCCCTCGGAAGACCCACTTAAGGTGACATCTATTAGGTTTAATTGCAAACACTTGCATGAATCGACAATCTTAGATAGTAACTTACCTAAAAGTCTCTAATATTTTAAAATATTAGACAACTTAGTAATCATAACACAATATAATTTTTTCGTTCTTTAAATTTTTCGAATGGAAATTTATAATATTTAGTATTTGTAATATATTACATATAATACATATTACATATACGTATACGTATACATATACGTATTACATATAATATTTGTAATGTAATAGAACCTCGGCTTTTTCCATTTTAAATGATATACTAAATTCTGATTCCTTTTTCTCATTTACTCTCACGAAATTCTCTCAGTGTAGTTCAAACTTTTGTCGATTATAGACACTATCTAAGATTTAAGAATTCCTGAATTCCGTTTTAATTTAGAAGATTTTCGTTTCAGATTTTGAGATTGTATAAAAAGACAGTTTCAAATTAGCTGGTAATTTTGTGAGGCTCGATCTTCATATACTCGAATGATGAATAGCTGAGAGTCGGGCACATCAGGACGGATGGGCAGAATGAGACATGAGCTTAATTCTCTTCAAGATGATTCGATTTGCTATACACAAAAAAATTCCAGTTATAACAACCGGAATTCCAATTATAGGCCATGTTTAACATTATTTTCTGGTTATTTCAACCATAATTCTGGTTATTTAAAACAGATTTTTTCTAGTAATTCCTAAAAAATCTGGTACAAAAAATCTGAATTTCTAGTTATTTCAAACAGAAAATAATGTTAAATATGGCCTAACCGGAATTCCAGTTATTTGTTTTTTTCAGCCTGCAAATTTTCATGAGCAATTTTTGATAGAAAACATAGTTTTAGTTTTATTAATTTCTTAAACACATCTTTCGAAATGTAAAGATCTGCCTACAGAAGGTACACGGAGAAAAAATACACCGAAAAAATTTTTTTTCCGAGAGTCAACTATCACCCATAGTTAAGTCTAACCTAGTTGAAATAACACGGATTCCTGTTTAAAAGAATCACGTACATATAGTTGAAAAAACCAATATAAACCTTGTTACAGAGAAATAAAGAATTCTAGTTCAATTAACAATTAAATTCAATTAATATTGCTATGTTGTTATTACAAAACTCCGCTGTAAAAAGAACATCTTCTGTATTTATAACTTTTTCACTGTGTAAACAAAAATTTATTTTTGTCAATAATTCTTTAAAATCCACTTTTATCAATATAAATTTTGCTCTAGTAGATCATAAACGTAAAGTTGTTTATTGGTTACGTTTAATACATGCGCCTGAAAGGATCTGTCCGTCAAATCAACTTGCTTTCTTTGTTTTTCTTACTAAACTTGAACTTTTTCATTTCAACTAGGATTGCAAAGTTGGCGCCTGTCCTAACTAGGCAAAATAGTATACGGGTACAAGGAATTTTTTTCGGTGTAGATATTCAGGATCAATATCTAAATATTCAACTATATGGTAAGCACCTCATATATTCGGTTGTAATATCTATATGTTCAGCTAAAATATCTAAGATACTCATATAAACATATTTCAGTACTTTAGATGGTAAAGCTGAATATTCAAATATTACAATTTAATATCTAGATATTACAACTGAATATCCGAAAACAGTAACAGTAATATCCAAAACAGTAAAAACTCCCTCATTCATAGTAAAAAACCTCTGTTTCGAATGTTATAAGTCTTCCACATAGAAATCAGTGAAATATACTGATCAACAGTGAAATTCGCTGGTCAACCAGTGAGTCTTCCTAGTGATATTAGTTAAATTTCACTGATCCTATGCGAAAGACATAACATTCGAAACAGTGGTTTCTCACTGTTTCGGATTCAGGGAGTATATTGTTTACAGTGACTTCAAAATTGTGTCTCAGTAATAAAATGGAAATAACTCGTGAAAATTTTCGTGCGATGATTTATTACGACTTTTTATGTGAATTATCAAGACAAGAATGCATCGATCAATTTATTTCCACTTTTGGCGTAGAGGTCTTCCAAAATCAGTTGTTGGGTCAGAAAAAATTAATGCTATGCAAAAACTAGTCATGCAAGATCGTCATGTGACATAATGTGAGATTGAGGCAACGTTCCGTCAGCATAATAAAATGTTGCATGAAAATTCAGCCGTGAAAAAGATTTGTTCTCGTTGGATCACACATAATTTGACAAAACCATGTATTCGAGATTTATCAAGCAGAATGGAAAAAATGCTATGACACATGGTTCGAAAACATGCAAAAGTATATAGATCATAAAGGAGAATACTTTGAAAAACAATAAAGCCATTTTTGATGACAAATTACTGTTTTTCATTATTAGACTCAAAATATAAATAGTGCCCCTCGTATTATTGTTATGTGAAAAATGATTTTCGAAATTTTCATCAAATCTGTACGTTTTGAGACCCCTGAGTTATAATATTTATAATATTATAATTATGATAATTATTTTACAATATATTTATAATATATATAATAGATATAATATATATAATATATTATAATGTTTTTCGATTTAATCCAGATGAGAAAAGTTATAGTGAGTTAAAACTTGAAAGCAGTCAATATCTACATTCCATTTGCCAGTTAAATTATATAATAGGAAATACGAAAAAATGATATGATACAAAGTCGATGACTACAAAAAGATCTAGAAATTTGAATCCCAAAATTTTTTCATAAGATGTATATTTTTCTTACTAATTTAAAAAAATACTATTAAAAATCCAAAATTCAATTTTTGAACAATAATATGTAAAATACGAAAAAAGCGTAAGTTTGCAAAATTACTCGTTTTGATAAGGTCTACAAATTTTTTCTGACATAGCTTCTGATAAAACGTAGATTTTTCATTTTAATTTAAAAAAATATGATTAAAATTTAAAAATTCCATTTCTTAAACAAAATATGTAAGATGCGGAAAAAACGCTAAGATGGAAAATTATTCACCTTAATAAGGTTTAAAAATTCTTAGAATATTTTTTGACAAGATGTATGTTTTATGTTTTCATTTTAAATATTGAAAATCAAAAATTCCATTTTTTAATCAAAATATGTGAGATACGAAAAAAGCATTGCAATGGAAAAACGTTTACTTAAATAAAGTCTACGATTGTTTTTTTATTATTGAGCTATTTGCAAGAAAATAAATTATCTTAATCAAGTTATTTATTAGAAAGTTAAAGAAATATATACAGAAAATCGAGCACGAAGCGCGAGTGTCATGATGAGAATGTGTTCCTTAAGGTAGTTCGTTAACGAAAATTAGACCTCAGGCAAAAATAGGCAATTTTGCTTCCAAGAATAGCAATATTATTATTGAAGGGCTAATTTGAAAGAGAAAACATTATTAAATCTAATTTTATTAATAACTTTTATTTTTGCCCAAACTTATTTTCTTATTGCTTCGAGTCAAATTTTTAAAAATGATGCGATTCTGATAAATCACGGTTCATTTTTTTAGGAAAAAGATTCTCTACAACATGACCGTTTCCTATTTTTGAAATTGAATTATTTATTCTCAAATACAGCAATTTGTTTATAAAAATTTTGTTTTGAAAAATTGTTTTTTTATAATTTCAGCCATTAAAGAATTCATATTCAAAAATTGGAAACAGTCAAGTTGTAGAGAACTTTTTTCCTAATAAAATGAACCGTGATTTATTAGAATCGCATCATTTTTTAAAATTTGGCCGTTTCCTATTTTTGAAATTGAATTAATTATTATCAAATCCAGCAATTTGTTTATAAAAATGTTGTTTTGAAAAATTGTTTTTTTATAATTTCAGCCATTAAAGAATTCATATTCAAAAATTGGAAACGGTCAAGTTGTAGAGAATCTTTTTCCTAAAAAAATGAATCGTGATTTATGAGAATCGCATCATTTTTTAAAATTTGGCTTGAAGCGATAAGAAAATAAGTTTGGGCAAAAATAAAATTTATTAATAAAATTATTTTCTTGTGTTTCAAATTTTTTTCATGAAAAATAATCTTTTCTCTTTCAAATTAGCCTTTCAATAATCATATTGCAATTCTTGAAAGCAAAATTATCTATTTTTGCTTGAAGTCTAATTTTCGTGATCGAATCACCTTAAGGCCGATAGAGTCTTAAATAAATTGAATTTCCTTTTTCATTTGAAATCAAAAAATTTAGTAACTTTGTTAAAATGTAATTCACATCTATTGTAACCTATTATGAAATCGACAGAACTTTGTTTATTAGGTACAAAAAGTGCGAGAAACTTGTTCAAAGTGATTTTAATGATTTATTCATTCTTTCGAAACGTAAAGTACATACATATACTCGCAGTACTTTATTGAAGCCTTGGCGTATAAGATTGATGGTCTATATCTCGATCGCAAATCTGCCTACTGGGATCGTTATACTTGACTTAAGTTGAGAAAGTTGATGCACTCTTAGTGCGGGAGGATTGTCGAGTAAACAAATAAAAAGCTTTCATGAGTCAGTCTTCTTAAGAAAGCAGTTACTAAAACTATCCTGAACCTATAAGACGAATACGTAGTTATTTGTTCTGAAATGGACTAGTAAAACTTCTGGTAAGGATCCTTATCAGCATCAGGGGATCGAAGTGGTGCGGTTTAATACATATCAGGAGTAAGTCTAAGCTCTAAGTCTCGGAAGGGGGTCTACTTTCAGTCTTCAATTTGTTCCAAGTTAACATGAGCGCACCATCCTCGAGAGTGGAGTGGGTTCCTTCCTTCGTCTGGAATTTTCGTACCAAATCGTTTCTTCGTTTATAGGATTATGCGCTCCACTCAGGGCCATGTCGAGGATTCGACTCTCATATGAACGGGGTTATCTGTGTAATTGTGCCACAAAACCACCTAGGCATCCTAAGAACATAGTTTTCTCGCTTCGAAACCGTTGTGAGTGTAGATAACATGTCTATGTTTCCTGTCTCTCATTCTCTCTCTCTCTCTCTATTTCTCGTCTTCGCCCTCCTCTATTTGACCTCTCAGATAAGGACAATAGCTGCCAAGTGGCGCCTTCTCTCTATTTTACTTTGTCTCCGGGTCTCATTGTCATTACTGCTATTCTGCATCCGCTCGGTCCATTCGCCTACTTTTCCTTACAAGTTTTCCGGCTCCACTCTTTTCTGCTTTTTCGTTTTACATTTTCTCATCTACGCAACACATAACCACCTGCCCTCGCTTCAACACATAGTGTTCAGAACAATACTTTTAAAAGAGCTTATTTTTATTTGATTGCAGATTGTTTTTACATTTTCACCGAGGAAAATAAGCAACAATCACTCTTGGCTATTTTTCAGTTCCATCAAATTAAAAATCACTTTTAGTAACTAGTATTTTTTTTTTCTATGACAGTGATACGTTGAACTCTTTTTTTTCTCAGTTACTTTTAGGTTTCAAAATAATTTAGAGCAGAAGAATCATGCAAGCCTTCTTTCAATTAAAAATCACGATTTCGAATTTATTGAAGTTTTGAATTATAATTTTTCTTGGACGTCAATGTGATTTTGAATTTTTAGTGATATCAATTCGAATTTTGTTTTTAATTTTCATACACTATTAAATTAATATGAAATTTGTGCTGAATTTTTGAGATTATGTTGAGAGAGATATATTCAAAAAATAATTAACTTTAAATTAGCGGATATTGCAGTATTTTCGAAACATTTAACAAATAAAGAAAATAAATTACTTTTGCTTTCTTGGGTGCTATCAACATTTTTGATATTAAATTTTTAAATCTAGTCATCGCCGCGTATATTAAAGTTCAAAATAAAAATGATTACCTATTCTCATTGTAAAACTTCAGTTTTTCGAGATTTGTTTCATAAATTGAAATTCCTTTTTGCATGTGCCAAACGTGATGTCTCAATGTTAAATTTACTTTTTATAAATTTGTAATGCGGTATACTTTTCGGGAAAAAGTGAAGCATTATTTTTAAATTAATTTTTATTAGATTTTTAATACATCACTTTCACGTCCCAAGGACTTAGAAAAATGTCTTTTTTTATTTAGTGTTTTTGGAAAGCTTGAAATTACATGTATCTTCATTTTCATTAATATTTTTCATGATTTTAAGACTTTTCAAGAAAGTTCAGAAAAAAAAAAATTTGGGAAATTTTTTGGGTAATCTCACGAGATGTTCAAGCCTACACTGTTAGAAATTTCTACCGTAATTTCCTGAAATACGTGACTAGAGTTTTATTCAGTTACGGTTTCGTAAAATTAAGATAGGATTTTAGAAAATTCAGTTACGTTTTAGTAAATTTGAGAAACAATTTCTTAATTTTCAGTTAAAAAGTATTGAATATTCCGATACTTGTATCTGGAAATTCTGGAACATGCAACAGGAAAAATTTAACGTTTTGGGTAACTAAAGTTTTATGGAGTCACACGTAACTGAAAATTTTGTTAGTTTCGTAATTTTATGATGAATTTTATAAAAATTCTTTTACAGTTCGATAGTTTTAAGATACATTTTATGAAAATTCAATTGAGTTTCATAATATTAAGAAAAATTTCAGAAAATTCAGTACATTTTTTGCACTTTTAAGCGAAATTTCTAAAAATACTTTATAATCTGGAAATTTTCAAAAATCCTAAAACAACTTCTCAGAAATATCGATCACATAAAATTTCCTGAATCTTACATAAAAATGAGGAATAGAGGAGAATATTCCAAGTACTGGAAGCTCTTAGTTAAATTGCTGAATAACGTGACCTTAGACGGAAAATCTATCGACGCAATGAAGGTATCCATTACCTGTGATCATCACTCTATTAACAAGATGATGGTTGTTTACCTGTACATGTAAGCGAAGTTCTTATCGATTTTATTTAAAGGTTTATTCCTCATTTATCGTTATGACATTCAATTTATACCAGTTAAAACGCCTGATAATTTGATTTTACAGATGTAATTTTACTTGTTTTAACCATTATATGATATTGTCTCAATCATTCTAAGATTAATCTCGTGTTTCATCCAGACAAAAATTGTATTCCATATAGAAAAATTTGAAGTGTATAAAGAACATACTTTCTATGAATTTAATATATTCGTACAAATATGATTTTAGGGAAATTTGTAAAATTTATGGGGCACATTCTGGAAAAAATCCAGAGTGAAAAAATTTAGGATAGGGTTTTTTCTTAACAATTCCAAAATATTCTTTGCCTTATTATCTCTTCAAGATGTAAAGTTTTTAAAAGTGCCCTTTATTTGAAATGTATGTTGAAAATATTCTTATTCAACAAAATATGGTAACAGAGATTTGACACATCTTTTGTGTAAAAATGATTTCAAAACTGTTCTATTGTTTTTTTACTTTTACATAAACTATTCGAAATTTCTTTTTAATCGAATTCGTTTTGCTTGTTCTTGGAAATAAAGCCATTAATCTCTAACAAGTTTTCTTCACTCGTCAAGGTGTTTTTTTGTGATAAATATTTTATTACTATATTTTATGTGATCTTTACAGCTCTCTAAATCCGGATTAGTGAAAAATAAGCTACTTAATTCCCTTCACTGAAAAGTTCTGCTAACTATTAGTTATTCTCTACTAATTTTATGACTAGCTTTATAAAAATTTTAAAAAGTAATTAGTAAAAAAGAACTATTTATAATTAGTTGAAATTTTGACAAAAGTGAATTAATGGTACACTTTCCACTAATTTAAATGTGGAAAGTGCATTAGCAATAAGGTTATTCATAATGCTTGAACAATAATGTTTTTGTTAGTTCAGTTTTTGAAATGAACAAATAGATTTATCATTAAATTCACATTGAATGACATTATTGTCAAAAATAAAATTGAAACTGAACAGACAAAAGGACCAGACACATTCATAGAAAAGGAAATTAGACTTGCATTAACACACGCTTTCACGGCAAAATGTTATTTCGCGAAATCAGTTTCTGTATTCTGTTTTAATTAGCTACAATGTATCTGGTTTTATGTCACAGTGAATATTAGTTTACGAAATTGTGTCTACAGAACAATAAAACGTTGTTAATTTAACTCTTTTTAATAGCTTTTGATTATTTACTCTTTGAAGCAATTTTTTCATTATTAAACGTTTTGCTGTTTCTTATCAAAATAATATAGGGCC
This sequence comes from Diplolepis rosae, assembly GCA_030998225.1. Classification (NCBI taxonomy): domain Eukaryota; kingdom Metazoa; phylum Arthropoda; class Insecta; order Hymenoptera; family Diplolepididae; genus Diplolepis; species Diplolepis rosae. Next base: position 6,592,057 of record JAPYXD010000710.1, read on the forward strand.
CTGTTTAATGTTAAAATTATGAAGATGTTTTAAAGGGTTACCCCTACCAATTATGACAAAACATTGTTCAGGATTAAATCACCTAAAATAAAAAATATTTCGTTCATTTATTAGTTTTTCTGGTCCCTAATGGAAGGGTTTTGCAAAAAAAAAAAAAAAAATGAAAAAAGTGGCAGCCGGTCAAAATTAAAGCTTCGATTTTTGTAAAAAATATTCGTTTACTTTTTGTTAATAAAAAAGAAGTTTTAATAAAAAAAATCTTTCGATTAAGGACTGCTTTTTTATATTTGAGAAAAGACTGCCAAATTTAAAATAGATAGGTTTAGTGGTTTTTGAGTGATCTTGCTCACCAACTTTGAAAACGTTCTTTAAAGGAAACCGATTTTAAAGTTTGAAATACTGTTTACATGCTGTTTACATGTTTACATTTTGGAAGAGAAAAGATTAATTTCCACGAAAAAAATTTTAAATACAGAAAAATAATTTTATCAATAAATTTTATTTTTGCCCCAACTTTTTTTCTTATCGCTTCTTACCAAATTTTAAAAAATTATGCGATTTTAATAAATTACAAATCACTTTTGCAAGAGAAAGATTTCCTACAACTTAACCATTTCCAATTTTCGAAAATGAATAAATTATTATCAAATTCAGCAATTTGTTTATAAAAATTTTGTTTTGGAAAATGTTTTTTTTATGGTTGCAGCCATTACAGAATTTATTTTTAAAAATCAGAAACGGTGAATTTGTGGGAAATCTTTTTTCTGAAAAAATGATTCATGATTTATTAGAATCGCATAATTTTTTAAAATCAATAAAACAATCTCTTTTTAAACGTTATTTATTTAATAAAAAATAAAGATTTCATCGAGCTCTTTAGCTTGAAGAAATGATTTTTTGGCTATTTTATTACGTTCGAATACTGTAAAAAGTCGATGAAGAAAGAAAAAAGTGTGGAGTCTATTTTGTAGTATCTTTCTTTAATTGCTTATACCAATTAAAATAAACCTTTTAACTGAGATATAGAAGTCTTTGAAGTGGAAATGGTTGCATTTTATTTTATGAGGATTTTAAAGTGGTTTTTATTCAGGCAACTAGAACTTAATTATATTCAAGCACAACAAAATTTTGAAAACAATAAAAATAATTCGAAAATTTGGAGGCTCATATTTGTCCATTTTATCGGTATTTAAATTTTCGAGGTCCTTTGGTATTTTTGTTGCTGAAGTTATGATTACATTTGGTTTGAAACCAAAAGTCTTGGTATTCATAACAGTAAACTTTTGTAGACATACGTATAATGCGTGATAGTATACATAAGATACAAAGAATAGAACTTTTGAAAAAGCACTTTATTGAATTTATTGAAGCACTGAATTTCAAATATAGATACGTTCATTGTACTTTTCCGCAATGCCTCAAAGACCTATTGAAAGCACATTTCAGACGTCTACTGCCTGCCGCGCACAATTTATTAAGTTTCTTCATTCTTCTCATTTACTTCAGGAAATCAAATAGAGATTTTCATTCTGTGATATCGCTTCTATAAACGCTGCAGAAGCAGATCTTATCGATTTCACCGTCATTCAAAGTCTATCATAGATATTTTTACATAACCTTATTCCCAATCAGACTTTCTCTGGTGCCCATTGTATACTTTTATGAGCTTTCAAAGAACTCTAAGTTTTTTTTTCATCTTAAATCTACATTATGAGAGGCGAAATACGATCTTGGGTATGCCAATATTTCCTACTTTACGGACAAGAATTTTCTCACATCTCCTCTTATTATTCGGAAAATTTTTTTTGAATATATTCAGTACCGTCGGAAATTATGAGACCGCCTTTTTCAACAGTCTTTAAACGAGTCTTATTTTTCATAATATTCAACAGAGACATTTTATTTGATAACCGCAAGAAAGTTAATAACATTTTTGTTTTAATAAGCCCAAGGTGAAGGAAAAACTGCAATTTAAAAAAAAATTATTACAAAAAATGTGAAATAAACCTTTTTTAACGCTTTAATAGCGGAGTTTTTTCTAGTATTTTACTATAAATTGGATTTTCAATGTTAGAAAATTCTGTTTTAAACTTTCATTGCATATAATGGAAGTTTTTTTCAGTAACGTATATTAAATTTGAAATATTTTCTTCATAAAAAATACAAACTTTAATTTAAATTTTAATACACATGTGTATATATTTCACTAATATTTGTTAATTATAATATATTACGTGCAAAACCCAACCCTGAAATTGAAACAAATTAAGGACTCCGATGCAGAAATGTAACATAACATTTTTTGGGCCTTATCAAAAATTATTTTTAAATTTTTATTTATGAAACAAAGATTTCAATAGCCCATTGGAATATGTGTTTCGAAAATAAAAATGTAAAAACAATTTTTAATATAGTTAAGGGCCAATGCGCAAGGGTCCAGAAATCTTGTGCCGTTCTTGCATCGGAACCTTTAATTATTAACCATTTTCATATTGTTCTATACAACATTATTTTCAGAAAAAACTTCTTTACAATATGTAGCTTCACGAAAAAAAAGTTCTTTGAAGTTTACAGAACTAGTTCTAGATTAGCGGATATAAAGAGTAGTTTCATAAAAGCTGACTTGAGCTTCAGTATCAAATTACAAGAATTAAACTTTAATGTGTACGAAGAATATAATACCGAGCGCAAAACGCGAGGTCCAAACAGAACGATGAGTGGCGATCGAATTTTTAAAAATAATATCTGAATTTAACTGAAATGTACAGACAATATTTATTGAAATATGAGTCTCCATGAAAATATTTTTTTGGTTACGTTGATACACAAACGGCCTTTATTTAGCTAATATAAATATCTTGTTGAGTTCGTCTTTATCGTTAAGTTGTAGAAAAGAAAATGCTACTACTCATTCATCCAAAATTTAAGGGAAAAAATTAAGAACTTTCTTCAAAAACTATAAGAAAAAGTCCAAGAAAACATTGTGTAATTTTATTAGTATCCATCGATGTACCTTGTAATATATTTTATGTGCCTCCGGCGCGTAAACTCATTTTTACGCTACAGTTGAGAGTAGCGTAATGTTGTGTATTACTGTACAGAGGAATGTAATGTAAAAATTGAACTGGGCATACGCCTATTACGATACAACGGAGCGTAATCTTCTTCTTATTCTTCTTCGTCTTCGTACAGCGTTGGCACCGTACTGACAAAGCCTTGTACATTTGAACTGCGCATGCGTCTATTACAATACGCTACTACTACACAAGATCGAGAAAATCAAAATGGCCAGGACTAGTCGCGAAATATCAAGTGCAATGGACAAGAAGCATGATGAATACTACATTAGATCCGAGTGTACACATAAAAACTCGTATACGCACCGAAGTCACATAAAATAGAATATGTGCCAATGCACATAGAGACTCGCTTAAAATGCTCGCAGGACTGATCGCACCTCGGCTTCGTCTCGGCTTTGCCTCAGCTACGCCTCGACTACGCCTTGGCTTCGATCTCCTGCGAGCATTGTCGCTCGTCGCGTAATAACCCTCATTATGCGCCTAGGCACATACCAGGGGTGTTAGTTGAAATTTGCCGGTTTTACTCATAGATAACGCTAGAGATATGTATACATTTCTATGATTTGGCATCTATGTCATATTTTTCTATGGACAATAACCTTCAAAAATACACAATTACATTCTGCCAAAATAATAGCATCACAGTTGTTTACCTCAGTGAATATGTCGAGTTTCGTTCCAAGTAAATCGCATTTGCGGCATTCGTTGCTTTTCTTATTTCATCAAATGAAAAAAGCAGTTGAAGCTCATCGATTGCTGGTAGAAACTTATGGTGAACATGCTCCAGTGATTAGAACATGTGAAACATGGTTTCGTCAATTTAAAAGTGGAGATTTCGATTTAACAGACAATGAACATCCTGGTGCAGCGAAAAAATTCGAAGACGAGGAATTGCAGGCGTTATTGGATGAAGACTCAACCCAATCGTAACAACAATTGGCACAAACACTAAATGTGACCCGAGGAGCAGTTTGCCAACGTTTAAAAGCCATGGGAAAAATCCAAAAGTATGGAAAATGGTTACCACACCAACTGAACGATAGACAAATGAAAAATCGAAAAACCATTTGTGAAATGCTGCTTCAACGGTTCGAAAGGAAATCTTGTCTGCATCGAATTGTCACGGGGGACGAAAAATGGATTTATTTCGAGGACCCGAAGCGGAAAAAATCATGGCTTTCACCTGGTGAGGTCGGCCCATCGACTCCAAGGCCAAATCGCTTTGGCCGTAAGACAATGCTCTGTGTTTGGTACGCGGGACCAGTGTGGTGTGGTGTACTTCGAGTTATTAAAACCTGGTGAGACGGTGAATACGGATCGCTACCGACAACAAATCATCAATTTGAATCATGCGTTGATCGAAAAACGGCCGGAATGGGCCCGAAGACATGGCAAAGTTATCCTACAACATGACAACGCACCGTCTCATACCGCTAAAGTGGTGAAGAACACATTAAAAGCATTGAATTGGGAAATATTATCGCACCCGCCGTACTCTCCAGACCTCTCCCCGTCCGACTACCACCTTTTCGCATCGATGGGACACTCACTCGCAGAGCAGCGCTTCGCCAATTTTGAAGAAGTCGAAAAATGGCTCGTCGAATGGTTTGCCTTGAAAGAGAAAAATTTTTTCGGAATGGAATCCATGATTTGCCTAAAAGATGGGCAAAATGTGTAGAATCCAATGGTCAATACTTTGAATAAAAAATTTTTGAGGTTCCCTTGAGAATTAAGTGTTTTCTTTATTGAAAAAACCGGCAAACTTTAACTATCACTCCTGGTAATATACCATATTATTTTTCAGTAAATTATTTAGTAATTCAGTAATCAGTAATTATTTTTCCAGATTGTCTCCGCTAGAGAAGACAAGTCCTGTTTTAAGATTAGCGGGTATTGCTACGGCTGAGTCCCACACAACGTGCGTAAATGCATTCTCTATATTCCCTGACCAAACAAAAAAAAATTGTACAATTGAAATTAGTCACATTTTAAAATACTTGAAAGTTAACTTTTTTTTATAAAGTTAAAAGTAAAATGTCAATTTCAGTACATGAGGGCGACAGCACACGCTCCGCTCTGAAGTTAAATTACAACTGTGTGAATAATAGCATTACATTGCGTAACCTCTAGTTTTCAGGGCCGTGTAATTGTTATTAGATTTCTACTATTTCGAATGAAAACGAGTAAAATCTAAAAGCAAACTTTTGAATTGATGATTTAAGTAATATTGTTAATAATTACAATATTACTAATCACAAATAATATAAACTATTTCAATTTTCTGTAGATACTGAACTAGTGTTATCTGATACTTGATTACCTAACTCGGACGTTGAAAATCAAATGTTTTTCTACAATTCTTTATGTTTTTATTAGTTTAGAACATATTAAGGTAAACAAATAATATAATTTTAATAATGACAAATGCAAAAAAAAATTATTGTCACGTTTTTCCTATTTGATAATTAATTTATATCCTATTTCTCTTCATTCTTAAAAATTGTATATCATTCTCTTTCGCTTTTTAGGATTAAATTTGAATCACAGGAAATTAAATAACGCGTGACGTCAAAAAACTACACAGGCCCTCCAAATAAGTTTGTAGCGTGAACACTTTAGAAAGTTTTTTTTTCAATGATAATGAACCTACTTTAAACTAAAAGGAACAAATTTTAACTGGGCCCGAACAATTTGTATAATCGACGTTCCAGTGTATTATGAATTTCATGTTTTCGAGTTTATTTTAAAGATATGTTGCCGTAGTATGTTACTTACCGACTCAAAACTTCTTGAAAATTTTTCTCAGATTCTACCATAGAAACAAATTTCTATTGCTCTGAATTTCGAAACACAGTTTATCTTTGATATTAAGGAATAATCAAATAATATTTTCAAAAAATCAAGTTATATTAGATTCCATTATTTTGTGGTTTAAAATTTGTTATTGCTGATAATTTTAGTCGTCAAAGGTATAGATAAAACATTTCTTCCCTCTTTTTATTTTGGTCATTCAAAACTTTGACACTGAAATGTCATCTCTCTTTCTATACTTTGTGTTTCTTCCTATCGAATGGTTCTGAGATTTCAAAGGGACAAATCCCATGAGACAGGTCGTCGTTTCTAGAGTTTGGGGCTATCGGTTCGTATCTAACTTTCTTTGAACGCCTTACACAGCTTTAGGAAACAGGACAAATTATCTAGAATAGAAGTTATACACAAAACTATCATTTTTATAAAAAGTAATGATATTTTATGTTTAAAAAATCCCACAATAAATAGAATCACATAGGAGAATTAGTTTCAATATTCTCACCGTATTGCAATACAAATTTATTGTATTGAGGAGAATAATATACAAGGTTAGGGAAATATAAATGATAATAAATATATATTATTTATATAGATTGCAGGTAGAAATTTAATGCTGACACAGTACAACGCCAGTACCGTAAACGGATTCACAGTACTGTTAAGGTACTAGCACAATGTAGACTTTTATCTTCTCTACCATTTTGCAATTTTTGAAAACAATAATTTATATATTTTTTGGACACAAACACGTAGAAACCCATGATCAATAAAATTTACTAACTTTCTAAGTATAAGTAACATGCTAATAGTTGATGAGCCATTTTCTCAAAATTCAATCAGTGAGACTTCACTGATGAAATATAGCTGGATATGGGTTACCCTTTCACTTCACTGAAAATTGCACTTGAAATATTCCGTCCCATTTATATAGGGATTCAAACAAATTGCAAAATACTTCGAAGTGTCTGAAAATATTTTAACAGAGTTAGGAAACTTTAGAGGGTATTCAGGAGAATTAAAACAAATTCAAGGTAATAAAGTAATTTTAAAGGATTCAAATATATTTAATGTTGATTTGGTTGATTTTAAAGAACATTTAAGGATATGCAGATAATTTCGAGAAGTTTTAAAAGATTCAAATAAAATATAGGAAATTTTAAGCAGAATTTAATGGTATAAAGAAAATAAATCTGTTTCAGTTACCGGATAAATTTATACCTTTAAACTCTGTAGAGAACGTAGTGTCTAAAGGTATAGACTGAATGTTTCGTAAATCTGGTAATTTTTTAACTTAATGAAAAATAGTTTACTAAAATGCTGAAATGAAAAGTTCTCTTCAAAATTTGCCGAACCTTTGCAATAATACACTGATAGAAATGGTTTGGGAGACTTTGCCATTCGGTTCTAGAATTCCGATTTAGAATTCCGGTTATTTCAACCAGAAAAAAAAATTTCGGAGAGTCGTACTAGCAATTCCAGTTAAAAATGTTAGAAATTCTAGTAAATACTTTTCGGTTGTTCTGATCTTTTATTCCAGTTAATGTAATAAAATTTTTTAATCGATATCACCGTACTTTTTCTAGTAAAAAATTTCTCGTTACATTCATGGTTATATTTCGGTGAATTTAACTAATTTAGTCCATTTAACATTACCATATTTCTCGTTAAATTTACTAAAATTTCCCGATTGAATCCTAACATAATCATAAAAATAAATAATAATTTAAAGACGTGGGAAATATAATTTTCAAAGTGAAAAAATATATATTTATTATTAAATTATTTTATTAAGTTTATATTATTATCAAAAATGTATATTTGAATACATATAAATCTACAATATACAAATTTCTTTACCTTTGAATTTTTCCTTCAAGTTATCTAACTTCCACTCACTTACCACCTTGTACACTTTATTCTCCATTTCTTTGGAACTTTGTAACCATAATAAGTAAACAACTATTCTAGTGAAATTAACTAAAAGTTTAGTCACTCTAACCGGAAACTTTTTAACCGATTCGCTTTAGTAAATTTAACTGAACCTTTTTTCTGAGCGTATGTGAAACTGGTCGAATCAGAAATATAATATGGGAAGGCGAACAATAAATATTAATATACACTGAGAAAAAAGATTTGATTGAATTAAAAAAAAAAAATTTGTTTGAACGACTTTCTTTGATTTAAAGAAATGATTTGTTTAAATGAAATAAAATTTGTTTGATTCAAACAAAATATCTTTGAACCAAATAAATATTTGTTTGAATCAAATTAATTTTTCTTCAAAACAAAGAAATTAATGCATTGATATATGGTCAAAGATACAATTTGTTTGATTTAAGGAAGAATTTTATTTGATTCGAACAAATATTTATTTGGTTGAAAGATATTTTGTTTGAATCAAACAAATTTTGTTTCATTTAAACAAATCATTTCTTTAAATCAAAGAAAGTCGTTCAAACAAGTTATTTTCTTTGATTCAATCAAATCTTTTTTCTCAGTGTAGCAACCAATAATATGGTTGATTCTTTCATATTTATTCAGTTATAATCGGATCGTTAAAATATGTACATATCTCATATTGCTGTATCTATGCCTGCAATAAAGTAAGGTTAAATCAATCATAAATATGGTTGTAATGGCCATTCCTTTCTAGCAGTGTAGAGGGTGGTTTTTGAAATGCTACAGAGTATGTAGTTGAAACAATATGTAACATGAGTTACAGAATCGTTACATGAGTATATGTTGACGGTTTGTACTTGAACGTACGTTTGTCAAAAGAAACGATGACAAGGAAGTGCTGAAGCAATATACGGTTTCAGCATAGAGTTCTGTCTTTATGACCTCTATATCTGTATCTCAGAGCTTCTCTATTACTCAAACTGTCGAGCAGAAGTCAACAGCACGTTATTCGAATACATGCCGTTGCGTCGCATAGCCCAGTCGTGTAATATGATGAGACAATGTATTTGACGCAACGCATTATATGTTTACCTTTGCAGCGACATTACTGCACAGCTAAATGAACAAGGACCAGAGGATGTATCATCTATCATCTATAAAGATAACTATGCTGATTAAATTTTCTTCAAAATGGAGACTAAGCATACAACTTATGTGGCGCTATCGTTTGATTTAATAAGTCGTTTTTCAATCTTGTCTATATTTGTTGTCGTTTTCTGTAGACACTATAACCTTCAAAAATCGAGGACATTCCTTCTTCGCAGAGAAAATTTAGAAAATTGTTGACATTTAATGGAAAATTATCATCATTTAAAAATAATATACGTAAACATAGACTATTCATATTATTTCATCATAGTACTAGCAATGGCATTGTGTTCTGAAAATTATCAAATAAATTAAGGGGATAAATTTTTGTTTACAGACATCTCTAACAGTTTCATCAATTCATATTATTGGAAGTGAAAATTAATTCGTTCCGTTTTTTTGTTATCAAAAATGCATTTATTTAAAAAAAAATGAAAGAACAGATTGATCAAAGTATTGTCCATTGCTGATTACGACTTTTCCCCATATCTCAGGCAATTTTCGAATTCCATCTCGAAAAAATGATGCGTCTTTTGAGGCGATCTACGAAACGATCAATTTTTTGACTTCTTCATAAGATCGGAAATGCTGATGATTCAAGCCGTGTGCCATCGATCGAAACAAATGGTAGTCGGAAGGAATAACGTCTGGAGAGTACGGCGAGTAGGGTAATACCTCCCATTTCAGCGTTTCCGAGTAGGTTTTCACTGGTTTTGCAACATTGGACCGACCGTTGACATGCTGCAAAATCGGCGTTTCTCGACTTAAGATAGTTCGTTCACGAAAATTAGACCTCAGGCAAAAATAGATAATTTTGCTTCCAAGAATAGCAATATTATTATTGAAGGGCTAATTTAACTGAGAAAAGATTATTTTTCACGAAAAAAATTTGAAACACAAAACAATAATTTTAATAATACATTTTATTTTTGCCCAATCTTATTTTCTTATCGCTTCGAGCCAAATTTTTAAAAATTATGCGATTCTAATAAATCGCGGTTCATTTTTTTAGGAAAAAGATTCTCTACAATATGACCGTTTCCTATTTTTGAAATTGAATCAATTATTATCAAATCCAGAAATTTGTTTATAAAAATTTTGTTTTAAAAAATTGTTTTTTTATAATTTCAGCCATTAAAGAATTCATATTCAAAAATTGGAAACAGTCAAGTTGTAGAGAACTTTTTTCCTAATAAAATGAACCGTGATTTATTAGAATCGCATCATTTTTTAAAATTTGGCCGTTTCCTATTTTTGAAATTGAATTAATTATTATCAAATCCAGCAATTTGTTTATAAAAATGTTGTTTTGAAAAATTGTTTTTTTATAATTTCAGCCATTAAAGAATTCATTTTCAAAAATTGGAAACGGCCACGTTGTAGAGAATCTTTTTCCTAATAAAATGAACCGTGATTTATTAGAATCGCATTTTTTTTAAATATAGCTCGAAGCGATAAGAAAATAAGTTTGGGCAAAAAAAAAATTTATTAATAAAATTACTTTTTTGTGTTTCAAATTTTTTTCATAAAGAAATAATCTTTTCTCTTTCAAATTGGCCCTTCAATAATAATATTGCTATTCATGGAAGCAAAATTATCTATTTTTGCCTGAGGTCTAATTTTTGTGAACGAACTACCTTAATACATAAACCATTTTTTTCATCAAAATGAAAACCTTGATACAATTATATATTCTGTCATCAGTTTAAAAACCGTAATGATAATATTTGCATTAAGAACAATTTTTCAGAATTTTTTGAAATCTAAAAAAATTATTTGAATTTAATCTGGTTCTGAATTACTTTGGTACAATGTTTATCAGGGTCAAGAAAAAACGAGTTTCTTTGCTAGATAGCTATAATCATTAAAATCTATGACTAAAGGACAATAATACCACTTAATAAAACTTGATATAAAGCAGAATAAAAGAAGAGAATGCCGACCATCATAATTCTTTATTTCTCTTTTTTTCACGTGGGTGTATTTTGAAATAGTGTTTCACGCTCGACATTAATGATTTAAAAAATACTAATAGCAAATAAGTAAAATTTTTAATTATTCTCAAAAATTTTGTATTGTGATTTTTTTATCATAGTAATTAGAAAAGAATAATAACAAGAATAAAGGAAAAGCATCAAAGGTTTTACTTCAAAAAGTTTTACAAAAATGATCCATTTTTTTGGAAAATATTAAAATTTTCACTCTGAGAAACGCGCGTTTTCATTTCTCAATAAAGTATGTTCAAATTTGCATTTTCCACAAATTGAAATATAGTTGATTAAAAATTGAAAACGCGAGTATCTCTTCCATCGATAGATTCTTCCTTTTTTTTTCATCGCAACAAAACGTGCTATCGAAATAATTTCTGGAGTCGTTTGAAAACTACCAGAATGTAGGAATTTCATAACTCATATTACATATTGCTTCAACATCATATGTTGTGAAAATATGAAAACCTCCCTCTATTCGTGCAATGTTTTATCAAGTTTTGAAGAAAATTTCTTCTTTTCTATTACATAACATTTGCTATTTTTGTCAAGAAATGCACCAAAAAATATTCTGCTAAAATTTATAAACCAAATTTCAAGTTAACAATAATTTTCAAAATTACTATCAATAACAAAAAATTCGTTAAATAATTCATTAAGTTCAAATTTTAAATAATAGATAATATTTGGATATTCATAAAATTGTAGATTTCAAGAATTTATTTGTACTAAGACAATAAGACACTAAGTTGATCGTTTATATACTGACATGGGTGCTGCCTCGTGAATCTACTTATGTGCTTTTCTCTAGCAAATATACAGTCTGTTCTGTTCTAACCTGATAAAGTAGTATGTGTAGCTTTCGTATAGATATATTTTATGAAATCTTGAAGAAATCTGATAGTCTTCTTGAAGGCAATTCAACCATTATAAAACTTTCAATATGCTTTCAAATTTCTAGTAACTGTGAACAAATTTTTATGGTCGAATAAGATGTAATGAAAATCATAAGATTTTAACGGATTTCAGAAGATCTGGAATCATTCAGACGAAGCATGTAAAAATTATGAAGATTTTTATCAGTTTAAAAATGTTTTAAAATGATAAAGTTCTGAAAATTTTGAGCCATAAAGTATAGTGAAATTCAAGTCCAAGTAGTTTTATGCATTTTCCACTATTTAATATATATTCTTCAATAATACTAGGATAAAGTACTCAGATCAAAGTAGTTTTCAGTAAAATTTCAAAATTTTAAAATTTGATTTGATGAATCAAAAAATCATAATCAAAGATGAATATTATAAATTTGGAAATATTCAAATGTATTGTAAAGTGTATCGCTGAAGTTTCATGGCCACTCGGTAATCCTTATATTTAAAGTTGGAACTCAAAGGAAATCACTTCAAAAATTCTAGAAAGATTGAAACATTCTTAATTACTCATTATTTTGGCATAGGGTCAGATTCTTTTTATTTTCTTCGATTGAAATTTTCACTATTCGATATAAAAAAACTCAAAAAGAAAGCAAGGCAAACGTTTCGACCACATTTGGGGGCCCTCTTCAGTGCCATAAATCCAAAGAATAATTCAAAAATTTTTGTAAAACGTAGATAATTAAAATAAGAATTATCATAAAATTGAAAAACTTATCTCATAGCTTGCAATTCAAAATGAAGTAGTCCAGTATGCAGCATCACGAATTGAAAAAATGTTTAGAGTTCACTGTGAATAAAACCGGATAACCAATAAACCGGAAAACGAACTCTAAACATTTTTTCAATTCGTGATGCTGCATACTGGACTACTTCATTTTCAATTGCAAGCTATGAGATAAGTTTTTCAATTTTATGATAATTCTTATTTTAATTATCTACGTTTTATAAAAATTTTTGAATTATTCTTTGAATTTATGGCACTGAAGAGGGCCCCCATATGTGGCCGAAACGTTTGCCTTACTTTTTAGAGTTTTTTTATATCGAATAGTGAAAATTTCAATCGAAGAAAATAAAAAGAATCTGACCCTATGCCAAAATAATGAGAAATGAAAAAAATTCTATGAATTTTGGGTCAATATAATAGCAGACATGTTATCAAACATGTCACTTTAAAATTCTTAATTACGTTCCTGCTTCAGTGTCCATGTGAGCACAAAAGTGTTAATTCTTTTTATGAAGTTACCTAATTTCGGTATTTTTAACCCCTACTTGCCACACTTCTGAGGAATCACATACTCCCCAGATAGGGGTCCTTAAGACCCCATCGACAAAAATCGCTATAAAAAAAACTATTGATTATTTCTACTTAAAATTATTTTTAGAACTTTTTAAGAGCTTAATCTAAAGGATCATGTAGGTTACATAGCCAAAAATTAAATTTAAGTATGCTAAAAAAAATGCATAAGTCAATAAAAAATGATAAATGAGCGTTTTTACAAAAAAATTCATAATATTTTTATTTCTCTATATTAAGGGCTAAAATGTTAGTTGAGTCTTCTACTGATGTGTCTTTACAACAAAAAAATAGTAGTTAAGTGGCTTCTTAAAAAAGTATATTTATTCTGAGAAAAGAAGGCTAAAAGTTTGTGAAAAAATATACCAGTATAATCCTATCTACCCTAAAAGGTACTTGTACTCTCGAACTATTGACAAATGTTACTATAGACCAGCTCCTCTGCGTTTGGATACTTAAAATTGAGGAAAAAGAGGTCTGGGGTCCTTTGGACCCCTAGGTGGTAAGTAAGCGTTAAATTCCACTCCCCAAGCAGAAATCATGACACTCTGCCAACTGTGACGATCGATTAAATGTTGAACCAGCGTAGGAGATCGACTGTTGATTACCAACGCTGGTACAATGTTGGGAAACAAGTGGCACAACCTTATTCTGACTGTGAAAAAAGTAATTTTCCGACAGTGGATGTAAAAGGTCTATCCAGTGTCTATTCAGCCCCGGTAGTCCACTGTTGATTACCAACGTTGATACAATGTTAGGAAACAATTGGCACAACTTTCTTCCGACTGTGGAAAAAGTAACTTTCCGACAGTGGATGTAAAAGGTATATCCAGAGTCTATTCAGCCTTGGTAGTCGACTGTAAAATACCAGCGTTTGTACAACGTTGGGCGTACAACAGGTCCAACCTCCTTCCGACCATGAAAAGAGTAATTTTGCGACAGTGGATGTAAAAGGTCTATCCAGTGTCTATTTAGCTTTGGCAGTTGATTGTAAAATACCAGCGTTTATACATTGTTGGGTGTACAACAGGTCCAAATTTTTTCCGACTGTGGAAAAATTAATCTTCCGACAGTTGATTTACAAGGTCTATCCAGTGTCTATTCAGCCCCGGTAATCGACTGTAAAATACCAGAGTTTGTACAACGTTGGGCGTACAACAGGTCCAATCCCCTTCCGACCGTGAAAAAAGTAATTTTCCGACATGGATTTAATAATAAAAGTATGAAACCAATATTTTAGAAATGTTGACAGCCAACGTTGAAAATATGTTGGCTAGCAGTATTGGTAGAACGTTGGAAATCGGTTTTGTACCAATGCAGTGTATCGTTATCATTTCGACTGTCCGCCGATAGTCGGATTCTGACAGTCGGAAGTTGGTATCCAGCGTTGGATCGATGTTGCTCCCATTATTAATTGCTGCTTGGGTCGGTAAGCCATTTCTGAATAATTGTAACAATAAGAAAATATAATTGGATATCTGAAAACATAGTCAGAGTGCGCTTGTTAACTTTCCTCTAGCGTGTAATTTATTGTGCTCTTAGTACAAATATGATTATTGTTCTCTTGAATTTTTATATGCGTTGAATTTTAGTTCATAAATAATAGAATAAAATTACTTTAGCTGATTCTGAAATTATTATTAAATCGTTAAAATTAATAGTCCAAAAAAAACTTTCTGGCAATGACCCTTAAAATGTTCTGAAATCTTTAAAATATTTTTAAATTATTGTTGTGCTCCAATTGATTTATTTACTCTTTCATGTTTTGAAAGTTAGTGCTTTTCCTAATATTTAAGTTTCTAATATTGAAGAAAATATAATTGATAAAAGCATAATAAAATTTTCCAACCGTTCAATATCTATAACTGGTATTTTATTCAATAAAACATTATTTTTATCATCTGATATTTTACAGTAACACTTCGACTTTACAGTCACAATAACATTGTAACCCTTTTCATGAAGTTAATACTATACTCGACTATACCGAAGTTATTTTTAGCATGTCATAAATGTGAATAATGAAGCGTACATAAAAATTTAACATTTTATCTATATATATATATATACATATACTGTATTATACACTGCAAGGTACATTTTTGTCATAAAAAATGATTTTTGTTCTGATATTAATTGACGATCTAGTTGCAGCGATCCTTCTAGCAAATTAAAATACAGTACATTTCCACCGATTAATTATTTGGAAGCTTTTCTGAGTGCCTATTAAGCTCATGAGCCAGTGAATATTTGGCACATTCCCTTGTATAAATCTTCAAATACTTTGGCACTTTTGCAAAAAAGAAAATTTCTGAATGTAGTTATAAGCGCTATGAGGTAAAAGGTTTACATGAGCCAAAGAGCACACGAAAATAAGCATATATTTAACAAGAAAATTTAGACACGTAATACTTTATTTAAAAAAGAGTTTTATATAGCAAAATCCTTCGAGCAAGCATTTTTCGTAAAATAAAATGGAAGAATAAAAATTCCACTTTTGTATTCAACTACTAGAAAAGGAAAGGATGTAATACACTTATATGTTATAAAAAAATAGAATTATTTTCTTACAGGATTTTTTGAAAAATCTTGAATCGTTGCCAAGAAAATATTGAGGGGAGAGCTATATAAGCAGTTGAAAACACATTTCTTGAATTTTAAAATTAAACAGAGTTTTTCTCTGAGGGGGTATGAACCCTGTTACTTCTAAGTGAATCTTATAAACTTGTGCAAATGGGTAGGGCAGTTATTATTAAGCATAACAAAAAAATGCTTCACTGTGTAGTTTTCATAATTCTGCCATTTTAAAATAAGTTATAACTTTTTTCTTTAAAGCTTTCATAAAACCTGAAAATATTAAACGAAGGAATAACTCATGTCGAATATTTTTGTTTCATTTTTTCTCAAATTTATCTTCAGACTGACTGAAGTCCTATGTTTAATTAAATACTTTGAATATGATAATTTTATTTACAATAAATGAAGGTATTTTTAAACCGAACCACAACTTAATCTATCAAATAATATTAAGTATGGAAAATTTGTTTTACAAACATATTCTAAACATCAGGACTTTTATTATTTTTTATATCATTTACATACATAACTTTATTGAGATTAGAAACCTAAGTAATTGTTAAAATAGCTATTATTTGTAATAAATGCTGTCTAAACCTATATCATAAATATTTAATTTTTTCAATCTTGAACAAAATGTTCTAAAATTTCTTTAAATATTTCTTAATTTTAGGACATGTGTAAAATAGTTTCATGTCTTTTATTTTCATTGGACTGTTGAAGTCTTTTTGTATATTTCGATATCTTTCAAATCGTTCGAATTTCCAAAACTTTTCCAGAATTTCTTAGAAATATTTCCCCGTTTATCTCAAACTCAAAATCGAACACATAGATACATGATTAATAAAATCGAAGAAAATATTCATATCGTTAATTTCAACTATTTTTAGAAGGCAACTTGCAACTAATCTTAGAAAAATATTTTTGTTGAATTTTTATATTTAACAACAATTATTTATAGTTTTCCTTCCGTTTTATATCACCCAAGAAAATGTATCAATAGTATCAATAGAATCAATAGTATACATGATTTTGTAAAGAAATGCTATTGATTCAATAGCATTTTTTCTCAGTGTATGCCACCTATTTGTGACCCATTTATTTATTAAATAAAATGAAAATGCGTTAATTTTTTTACTTCTTTTGTCAATGTGCATTTTACTCAGTTCATGAGAATTGCTACAAGTCATTTATAAAAAATAATATCTTATAAATTTTGTCCCTGGATTCTTATTAATAATTTATCTAAAACGAAAGCAAGACCTTAAAATTCTAAATGAATATGGTAAAATAAACAATTTTAATCTGAAATATTAAAAATGTTGAACATAAGTTTCCTTCCAAAATTAGTTACAATGAGCAGTAAGAATTATTTTTTTGAATTTATAAATAATTTAAAAAAAGGATAAAATCTGAAATCTCTGTAAATTTTTTAATTCCTTTTAGTGCGTTCCATTTTTTCAAATATCATCAAGTAATCTCTATCGATTGTTTCCAAAGTTGTGTGAAAAATAGTTGCATTAGTTAAAAAAATCCTTGAAAGTAATTTGTTATGTTAATGAGTTAACGCCAGGACGTGATGAGGTTGATGTATTTATTTGTTGTCTGGACAAGAAAGTCTTGAGAGCTGATTTTATGGCGGCCACCATATCTCTCACTTGATTCCCTCAAGCTATTTAACCCCAAGTATCTAATGGGATCTTTGCGCTTAAGGGACCAAATACCATTCATTTGGCCTTACATCAACCTTCTCATCCTCTCATCTGCAATCATGTAGGAAACCTCATGTGCTATTTGAATTAATAGTGATAAAGCGTTCCGTATCTCTACTCTGAAAAATATTTAGTTGTACAGCCAAAATTGAGTTGCATTAACCAAAGAATTTACTTATATGGTTGACCAAATTTTTGGCTGATTCAACTAAAGAATGTTCAGGCAGAAAAAAGATTAAATAAAATTTTCATAAAAAGATTCATACTTCACGATTTTCTTAGCGCTATGCATATGAGCTGAAATAAATATAAAATGAGTATTATCTTTTGAAAATAAATTGTTATTAATTGAAAGTTACATTAGTTTTTTCTTGAATTTCATGTGTAACTAACATTTATTCAAATTTTACACTTTTTTGGTAACAAGTTTGACGCTATCATGAAATTTGGAGAAAAAGTTCTAAAAATATCTTGATAGTTTTTCGAAGTACAAAGACATATCTTTAAAATAGACGCAATAACTTTCGAAAATGTTAATTATTTGAGGAAATATTTCTTTTTTTTTTTTTGAGGAGTTTAAATTTAAGTTCTTTTTTTGGATTTTATCAGCTTTTGTGTTATCATCGATGGGAAATCATCAGTTAAATATTATACAAAAAAGGACACTTTAGACACGGTTGGAAAAACAGCCGATCTCGTAATTTCTGACCCTACTGTAAAAGCGCGAATCTATTACTTTATCATTTAATAAGAACGTAAAAATTAAATAAAATTAAATAAAATTTTATTCGAAGTATTGACCATTGGATTCTACACATTTTTCCCATTTTTCAGGCAAATCATGGACATCATTCCAAAAAAACTTTTTCTCTTTCAAGGAAAACCATTCGACGAGCCATTTTTCGACTTCTTCAAAATTGGCGAATCGCTGCTCTGCGAGTGAGTGTCCCATCGATGCGAAAAGGTGATAGTCGGACAGGGCGAGGTCTAGAGAGTACGGCGGGTGCGATAATATTTCCCAATTCAATGCTTTTAATATGTTTTTCACCACTTTACAGGTATGAGACGGTGCGTTGTCATGTTGTAGGATAACTTTGCCATGTATTCGGGTCCATTCCAGCCGTTTTTCGATCAATGCATGATTCAAATTGATAATTTGTTGCCGGTAGCGATCCTTATTCACCGTCTCACCAGGTTTTAATAACTCGAAGTACACCACACCACACTGGTCCCACCAAACACAGAGCATTGTCTTACGGCCAAAGCGATTTGGCCTTGGAGTCGATGGGCCGACCTCACCAGGTGAAAGCCATGATTTTTTCCGCTTCGGGTTCTCGAAATAAATCCATTTTTCGTCCCCCGTGACAATTCGATGCAGACAAGATTTCCTTTCGAACCGTTGAAGCGGCATTTCACAAATGGTTTTTCGATTTTTCATTTGTCTATCGTTCAGTTGGTGTGGCACCCATTTTCCATACTTTTGGATTTTTCCCATGGCTTTTAAACATTGGTAAATTGCTCCTCGGGTCACATTTAGTGTTTGTGCCAATTGTTGTTGCGATTGGGTTGGGTTTTCATCCAATAACGCCTGCAATTCCTCATCTTCGAACTCTTTCGCTGCACCAGGATGTTCATTTTCTGTTAAATCGAAATCTCCACTTTTAAATTGAAGAAACCATGTCTCACATGTTCTAATCACTGGAGCATGTTCACCATAAGTTTCTACCAGCAATCGATGAGCTTCAACTGCTTTTTTCTTTTGATGCAATAAGAAAAGCAACGAATGCCGCAAATGCGATTTACTTGGAACCAAACTCGACATATTCACTGAGGTAAACAACTATGATGCTATTATTTTGGCAGAATGTAATTGTGTATTTTTGAAGGTTATTGTCCGTAGAAAAATATGACATAGATGCCAAATCATAGAAATTTATACATATCTCTAGCGACATCTATGAGTAAAACCGGCAAATTTCAACTAACACCCCTGGTATTTTTAAAAATAAATTATCTACACAGGAAGCGATGCCTCCGAAGCTATACAAAACAAAGTTACTACCATAAAATTGTTTGGTTAGGCGAACCAAATGGTCCGACAACAAAATTATTTTTAGCTGCATAGAAATCAATTTTTTTTGTTGAGACAACCAAATTTTTGATTGCAGAACTAAACAGTTTTCTCAGTGTAACAACTAGGAGGTGTGTGGTCTTATTTAATGAGCTCTTTAGAAACCTCAATGAGGATTCTAACATAATCTCTTGTGAGAGAAAACGGAAAACGATCTCACCTCGTGTAATTTCGCGACATCCTGGCCATTAAAGTTGAATCTGGGGTGAGCCAAGTAGATCGTACAAAAGCTTGAATCGCACCAATTGCTAGGAGCACAATGAACGGATAACTTGGACATTGAACAGTGGGTATTGACATCGCGATTGTCAGTCTTGAATCGGTTCCTATGTATAGGTATGTAGCTCAAGGGATGTGCAATTTACCAATACGCAAGTAAATCCCTAGAAAGTGTGTTACAGACCTAAAGTCTCTTTTCATTCAACTGTTTGCAAGACGATAAACCTTCTACAAAAGACTTATTACAACGGCGTCTACAATGTCGAATAGGCCATTTTTTCAAAGAAGCTTATTAAGACAATAGCTTTCTTGAGCTTCTTTGAAATGTTTTGAGATTGCAAGTAACTAGAAAGAGTTCATTATGTAAAATGAAGAAAAAATTGCTTTTTTAATTAATTATTAATCTCTGAGGAAAGTAGATTCATGGTGTTTTTTTTAATAAGTAGTTTCTACACCCTGAAGAGAATATTTAATCTGATAAAACCATTTTGTGGAATTAAGAGAGATCTTTGAGGTTTTTCAAGGTTTTAACTTTTTTTTTAAAAGGCTAAGGCTTTCTGAAGTGGGCCCAGATTTTGGAAAGGTTCGTATTTTTCGTTGATATTTGGCCTCAACCGAATTTCATGTGTAAAAAGTATATCCTGTTAATTTCGATGTCAAATTTCAAATTGTAAATTTGTTATAAACAATCAAAGTTGTTTGTAGTGTTTTGGGAATTAATTTTACCCTCAGCAAGTAAGTACCCGAATTGAATGATTTTTTAATTGCAGGTCAATAAGACATGACACTACAAAACAGTATTTATTTCGTATTTTTGTCTGATTTTTATTTCGCAAAAGTTCACAAAATAAAAATCAATAAAAATAAAAATTACAGGACCCAAAAATCTATATGATTGGGCTAAAGTTAGTTTTTAATTAACTGATTTTGATTATTGTGACAAAAACGAACATAAAACCCATCCTGCAAATTTAGAAAAGCGTTACTCAAAAGCAAACACTCTAAAAACACTCAACAGTACCACTGTTTTGTTTTAAAAAATAAAAATGCGATTGAATGCAGAATATTTTCTGCTCATGATAAATCTAAAGTCATTCCTGTAATAAATTTTTTATCCAATCATATATTAATATATAGAGGTATATGACTTCTTATTCTTCTTGCACAACAGAAATATATATTTATTAAGGAATAAAATAAAGTTACTTGACCATGCAACATTATTTTCTCATACAAAAAACAATATTGACGACTTTAGAATAAAAAGCACGTTAAAGTGCGGGACTTCGGCGATATACGTAACGCGCACACACATAAAAATGTTATTGTTGTGATTAAACTACTTCGATCTACACGCTTTTTTTCAGAAAAGTATGCACAAATGTTTATTACATAAGTTATTGTTGTTAATATTGATCCCAGAGGCGCAGAAATAGCTTTTATTTTTATTTGTTTATAAAAAATGTTTCCAATAAACATTAAAATTGAGATTTTTGTGACGAAAAAAATTCTGTTTTGTAGTGTCATGTCTTATTGACCTGAAATTAAGAAATTATTCAATTCGGGTACTTAATTGCTGAGAAAAAAATTAATTCCCAAAAAACTACAAAAAACTTTGATTATTTATAAAAAATTTACAATTTGGAATTTTGCAACGAAATTAAAAGGATGTACCTTTCACACATGGAACTCGGTTTGAGACAAATATCAAAGAAAAATAGAAACCTTTGCAAAATTGGGGCCCACTTGAGAAAGCTTTACCCAAAAGCTTTCATGAAACCTGAAAGTATTGAACGACAAAGTAACTCATGTTGTTTGTTTCCATTTTTCTCAAATTTATCTTCAGACTGACTGAAGTGAATAGAGAATCGAAACCGTAATCGTAATAAAATAAATCATCTTTGGTTGGATAGGATGAATTCTTTAGTTGAAAACTGTAAGCTTTAATAATCTTGACACATGATTCAAATGTTACCACTTATTTTCTCACGTTTTTGAGGGATAAAAAAGAAGCTTTTCTATTGGTCACGTGTAGACATCACATTATGCTTTAATCGACAAGCACGTGCCTTTTGTTGAGCAGGAAATACTATATAAATGCACGTTGACGGTTATGACGTAAAACTCTACTAATGGTTTACATCAGCAAAAAAACTTGCAATGTGCTTTCTATAACTTTTATATTATTCTGGGAAGCTGCTCTCGTATTTTAAATTAAATGCATTCAAATAATTGATTGTGCACCTAATTGATTAACCTCGGGATAAGTTTCATTAACTTATATCGCTTTCTTTTGTGCAACAATAATTCAAATTGAAGAGAAATGATTAAAAAGCTATAGAACTCATGTCTATTATACAAAATGATGTGTAAAGTTTCCATCAGCAGTAGAATTTCCACATGCAATGATAATTATTTAACTACGAAATAATTCATTTTACTCAGTACGACACGATGGACTAAGCGTATTGGGATTTTAGCTAATTATTTATTAATTTCCTCAATGGCTGCATACTTTCATAAAAACACTGCATATGATTTCATTTCATTTTTTAATTTTTTAAACTTTATTCGTTTTGTTTTACATATTTATCTAGGGTATTATTATTTTTAACTGTAATACTGCTGAAAAACGAAGGTTTTGCGTTTCATCGCGTTTTCAAGGAGAAAAAGAGTAAGATTTTTTTAGAAATTGATGATACCCGAGTCGAACTATTGATTCTCTTTTGCTTCTCTTGATACTCTCTTGATTCTCTTTTGCTTCTCTTGATACTCTCTTGATTCTCTTTTGCTTCTCTTGATACTCTTTTGATTCTCTTTTGCTTCTCTTGATACTCTTTTGATTCTCTTTTGCTTCTCTATTTTCTCTATTAGAGATTTTTGAACTTTTTTTCTTTTTTAATGAAAGTACATTTAAAGGAATACGGCGCAATTACCAAGGTGATTCAGTAGCGCTCGAATCGTCCGAGAGAGCAGACGTGAGTCATAATGAGTTCTGTGTACGCGAAGCGTTTTGAAGCGGTCTTCTTGTGTACCCATCCAAAGGGACCACTTATGTCCTATACGGCCGCTGCTAAATACATCAAAAAGTCTAAATCGTTAATAAAAAACACCCCGTGAAGGTCCATGTTTGGGGATGCTTCTCACGGCGCGGTTTTGGGTGTTTAGAGCTCTTCAACGAGAACTTGAATGCTCAGAAAATGCTCCAAATATATGAACGTGGTCTTCTAAGCTCTGCTACGAAGATGTTCGGAGCCGATACGGCCGATTGGATCTTGCAAGAAAATAACGACCCGAAACATCGAAGCCGTCTCTGCACCGCCTGGAAAACAGAAAATGGCATCACAACTTTGGACTGGCCATCACAGTCCCCGATGCGAATCCAATCGAAAATGTCTGGAGTGTTTTAAAGAGGAAGCTTGCGGGAAAACGTGTGTTCACCCTGAAACAGCTCTCGCAAAATATCAGGAAGATATGGCAAGAATTACCAACGGACTACGCTGAAAAAATAAGTGGAAAGCAGGCCGAAAAGGTTCCAGGCCATTCTGGACAACGATGGGGACTGGACTATCTATTAGATAGTAGCGCCGTAGTCCTTTGAGAGTACTTTGATTTAAAAAAACAAAACGTTTTAAAATCTCTGATAGTTTTCGAAAAATCGAGGACTCGCTCTTGTTGAACCCTTTTCATTCTGGTACTTGAGGGTATGTGATGCGTAATGACGTCACAAATGACCAACCATTTTATATTATTTATATTCATCGGGTTGATTAGGACAGGAATGTAAATATAATCATGAAATTGTAGGCAACAATGAGGAATCCATCAAAAAATCAATCTCCGGTACCATTTGGATTTTTATTTCGAAAAATAAAATTTCTCAAAATTAATTTGTAGATATGTTGTTACCGGTATTGTAATTTGGACAGTAAAATGGATGGCCTTTCCATCCATTTTACTGTCCAAATTTCAAAATTAATGTTTTCAAAACAAAATTCGACATGTACCAGACATTGATACTTTGATACATTCCTCATTATTTTCCAAAAGTCTGGTACTATATTTTCGTTTCTCTTTTAATCAACACGATAAATATAAATAATAATAAACCGTTGCTAATTCCTGACGTCATTAGGAATTATATACTTTTAAAAATGGAGAATCATAGAGGATGTAAGGAGAATATTCGTTGCTACTCTTTAAGATCCTCCAAGGTGCAGAAACGGAAATATCTGCAGGAGAAGAGCATCAACAGAGGATCAAAATGACATTGATTTAAACAGCTAATACGCTTCTTTTGATTCTCTCAAGTCCTCGAAAATGGAGCATCTTAGAGAATCAATAGAGAATCAATAGTTCGACTCGGGTAGTGAGTCAAAATTTTTTATAATTTTTCTTCTACAATTTTGCGCTTATTTACACATTAAAAAAAATAGTATATTGTGCAACTAGGGAAAAAAAGTGTATTTTGCGAGTGTGAAGCGGTCTTTATTGCAAAATTCAAAATATTAGATTCAAAGTTTCTCAAAATTTTTCATATGCCAAAATCTTCAGAAACTAATTTACTGGCATGATTAAGAATTTGTTCATGGTTATATCTACACTCAGTGATAAATTTTTAAATTACTAATTTGTTATAGGGTCAGTCTAAAAAAAAAATTTGTTTATCACCTATTAATCTGAAAGAAACTGACCCTATATCAAATCAATCCTTTAAAAGTAGAAAATAAGTTTCACGAGAATACACATGTTACTCGGTATCAATAAAAATATGATTTACGACTTCGTTAGAAATTGAAATATGAAATTTTTGGTGATAGCGGAACTTTTTTTCTGTAGGAGAAATATTTAACACATATCATTTAATAAAATATGATAATTCAATGATGAAAAGTATGTTAGAATTTTTAACATAAGCTATAACCACTATATTCATTAACAGATCATAAAGTTTAGCTAACTTTAGATGGGTGCGTGGATTTCGCAGAATTCGTGGAATTTTAGCGGTTCTGCAAGTTTTAAATATTTGAGAAATTTCTTCGGAAAATTTCTTAATCTTAGGGAAATTTATTTAATTTAAAAGTCTATCTTGAAGGGGTTTTCCAAATTATTTGAATTTTAATCCCAAAGTCTTTAGATATTTTTGTGGACTTTTTTTTATATCGTGAGCGACATCCATATATTATTTATTTACGTAAAGCTTTAGAGGAAGGGTATATTCGTGAAATCTATGCTCTGCTTAAAAAGAATAACAAAAATTCCGGTTTTGTCGAGAAAGGACCTAAGAAACGGAAAAAAGGCAAGACGTCAAAATTTTTCAGTTCAAAATGTCATCCAAAAGTGTCAAATTGACATTCGCAGATCTTTTTTGGGCAAACAATTTTGCTTATTACTTTTCTTTTTAATGTCTTTAGTGCTTCTTAAAGGTGCTCATTGGGAATTTTTATGCTCTTTGATAAAAGTCACGTACATTTTCTAATAACTGATTAATTAATATTCTTTAATTAAAACATTGAGCACTTCTTTTAAAAGTTGTAATGAATCAAAAAACGTGATTTTTTGTAAACGTTTGCAGTACATGATGCAAATTTCTAATGAGCTATAGAAAGAGAGATTGATGATATAAAAAATGCGTTAAGTAGCGAAGAGTAATGACGAGCACTAAAATAGTAGAGAAAATAACTTCACTTTATACATGCGCTTTTAACGGAGTTCATTGTAAGCGAGAAAATCTAAACTTTTAATCGATGAGACTTCGAAGAAGGTTATGCTTGTAATGCTCAAGCCCTACGTCAAAGACCTCATGTTTAAAATTTGCATGAACCTGAAAACATAATACTTCTAGTGTAATTCCCCTTCACGCCTTATGTATATATAATAATACTTTTAAAACACTTCATTTTTTTGAAAAGTGGATATAAAGTATGTATAAAGGGGTTATTATAACTGAAAAGTAAAAAGTCGTAAAGTACGTGAGAATATGCTGTGTTTCAATTTTTGTTGAGAGAGAATAAAGCCTTAGTAACGATAAATTTACTTTTTCATATCTCAATCTTGTGCTATCTCACTTTGTCTCTTTCTCTTATATTGCAATGTTCGTTCTGTTCCTAACCCCATTGGGAACAGAGGATTTTCAGGGATGATACCTAATAAAATGGAAGGACGATGTAATATTTTCAAAGTGCTTCATGTTCTTTCGTTCAATATAGAAGTAATTGAGGCAATGCATAAATTTAATTAAAACATTTTATAAATATTGAGCTTCATATTTGCGGAGTTGACTATATTTATAGTATACCCAAGCAGAAAATAACAATCGGACCAATGTCGATCCAACGCTAGATACGAACTTCCGACTGTCGGCGGACAGTCGAAATTACAATGACGTACTGCGTTGGGACACAACACCGGTTTCTAACGTTGTACCAATACTGGTAACCAACATATTTTCAACGCTGTCTGTCAACATTTCTAAAGTACTGGTTACATACTTTTCTTATTATATCCATGTTTAACGAATAAAGACATACTTTAAAGAAGACTACCAGTGTCGGAAAATTACTTTTTCCACAGTGTGAAGAAGGTTGGGCCAATTGTTTCCCAACTCTGTACAAATGCTGGTATTTTACAGTCAACTACCGGGGCTGAATGGACACTGGATAGACCTTGTACATCCACTGTCGGAAAATTACTTTTTCCACAGTCGGAATGAGGTTGGCCCAAATGTTCCCCAACGCTACATAAACGCTGGTATTTTAGAGTCGATTACCGGGGCTGAATGGACACTGGATAGACCTTGTACATCCACCGTCGGAAAATTACTTTTTTCACAGTCGGAAGAAGGTTGGGCCTGTTGTACACCCAACGTTGTACTGACAAAAAATTATCTTTTAGGTCTTATTTCATTGCCATAAACAAATTGTTGTTGAGTCAGCAAAACTGTTTGGTTAACTAAACGAAATGCGCAACCACACATGCGCATTAGTTCACTTTATTGAGAATTCGGGCATGTTTCCCAAAATTTCCATTATGGCGGTACCACTAGTAAAATCAGTCACTTATTTGGTTATTTTCTCCCAAACTGTGAAATTCTTTAAGTGATTTACAGTTTAGTGTAGTTTTATAAAAAGTAAAGTATACATGATATATATAAGTACCTATATATGATTTTTCATCGCGATTAAAATTTTTTAAGTGCAAAAAGTATTTGCTTCCATGTTAGAACATTTAGTTCTACCAAAAAAAGTTTTTTTATCAAGCAGTTATAAATTCAGCTCTTTTTTATGCTTGTGAGGTGGGACAAAAATCGCTGTTTTTTGCTCAATGAGGAGTAGAATGACTAAAAGAGTCCGTAGGGAGTAAAAATAATGGCGGTAATGTAAGTTAACTCCCGCTATTCTTCACTTCACGCGTAGTTTTGACCCTTCTTACAAGCACGATAAGCTCGCCAAATTCATACCTGCATAAAAAAAAATCATGTGTGCCATGGGACAATATAGTATTGTAAAACCATCAATTACACAGTTCTTCGAGAGTCACTTATAGATATTTTCAGAACTTTTTTCCTAGATAAAAATTTCCTAGGTAAAATTTAATAAATGTGTAGCTTCTTATAAGAATTTTTTATAGTTCAATGTATATCATATTCAAATAAAATTTTTTAAAAAATTTATAAAAATATCGATATTTTATATTCATTTATATAATGTATTGGTCACAGTCTTCGTTTTAAATGTTACGACGTTTTCGTACCACATTTGATCCCAGAGTAGAATTCAGGAAAAAATTCTAAGAACATCTTCATTAGCTAACAAATTACGATAATGACTTACCTTCAAAACGAGATCAAAATCTTTTTAAAATGTTAGTTTTTTAAAAGTTATTAACATTTCCGAAAAATATTGAAATTTGACGTTTTTTGTAATATATTTTTTTTAAATTAACATTTTGCCTTCAGCTTGGGATCATTAGATGCAAAATTGTATTAACATTTATGTTATTATCGAAAACAAAATGTTGACTTATTTTCATGAAAATTAAGACACTTCACCAATGGTTCAAACAACAGGTGAACTTAAACTTTTGACCGGTACCCAAGCAGAAATTAGCAATCGGACCAACGTCGATCCAATGCTGGATGCCAACTTCCGACTGTCGAAATGATAACAATGTACTGCGTTGGTACAACACCGATTTCCAAGGTTGTACCAATACTGGTAACCAGCATATTTTCTTCGTTGGCTGTACAACATTTCTAAAATACTGGTTTTATACTTTTATTATTAAATCCATGTTTTACGAGTAAAGACGTACTTCAAAGAAGACTACTAGTGTCGAATCAACTTTGCACAAACACTTGTATGTTGCAGCGTTAATTATCAGTGTCGATTAGACACTGGATGGACCTTGCACATTTAATGTCGGAAAATTACTTTTTCACAGTCGGAAGAAAGTTGAGCTTGTTGTATACTATCAGTTGTATATTATCAGTGTATACTATCAGTTGTATACTATCAGTTGTATATTATCAGTGTCGATTAGACACTGGATGGACCTTGCACATTTAATGTCGGAAAATTACTTTTTCACAGTCGGAAGAAAGTTGAGCTTGTTGTATACCCAACGTTGTACAAACGCTGATATTTTGCAGTCGATTACCAGGGCTGAATAGAGACTGGATAGACCTTGTACATCCACTGTCGGAAACTTATTTTTTTCGCAGTCGGAATAAGGTTGGGCCAATTATTTCCCAAGATTGTATCAACGTTGATAATCAACAATCGACTACCGGGGCTGAATAGACACTGGATAGACCTTTTACATCCACTGTCGGAAAATTACTTTTTTCACAATCAAAATAAAGTTGGGCCACTTGTTTTATCATTTTATCAGAGAAAAGATTCTCTGTAACTTAAAAATTTCCAATTTTTGTAAATAAATTCTCAAATGGCTAAAACAATTTTTTTCATAATTTCCAAAACAAAATCTTTATACATAAATTTCTAAATTTAATAATAATTGATTCATTTTTAAAATTTTACATCCACCTTCGGAAAATTACTTTTTTCACAGTCAGAATAAGGTTGGGCCACTTGTTTCCCAACATTGTACCAGCGTTGGTAATCAACAGTCGATCTCCTACGACACACTGGGTGGACCTTGCACATTTACTGTCGGAAAATTACTTTTTCACAGTCGGAAGAAAGTTGAGCTTGTTGTACACCCAACGTTGTACAAACGCTGATATTTTGCAATCGATTACCAGGGCTGAATAGAGACTGGATAGACCTTGTACATCCACTGTCGGAAAATTATTTTTTTCGCAGCCGGAATAAGGTTGGGCCAATTGTTTCCGAACATTGTACCAACGTTGATAGTCAACAGTCGATCTCCTACATTGGACCAACATTTAACCGATCGCCATAGTCGGCAGAGTGTCATGATTTCTACTTGGGTAGTGTAAATGTGTATTAAACTGACTTTCAATCATTAGTGAGTGAAAGGTGTTTGGATTTTCAAGCATTTTCTAACATGGTGTGCATAATCCATAATATTATTGTTTGCTTTGCGATGAAGAATAAATACACATTTCATAGTGATAATGAACTGATGAGTATGAAATTATTATGCAGAATGACATCGGACAGGTGTATAATGTTTTCTCTTCCCAGCGGACGAGCTCGTTTTCACTCGAGGTACTTGTCATACGATGCGTGCACAGAATGAACCACATCGACCGTACACGTAGTTTACGATCAAATAATAACTTCATGAGGTACATTGAATTTCGTGATTTGCAAATAAATTGTGCTTATCTATTCATCTGTTTCGCAGCTCAGTTTTTATACATATATTTGTTTGTAATAAACAATGCATGCATTGGAAGCCAGATGAAGTATATTATCATTTATTATAATTTACGAGTAAACAGAAAGAATAGTAGGACTTTGACACTTTTATGATACCCTTCATTATTTATCTTCCTATTTTTTTTTGCAAATTATGGCTTTTTCATATTAAAAAATTTATGAGATACTTAATAAAATTACGATTACAATTACAATTTTAATAAGTATAAGTACTACAGCAGCTCTGATCTACATTTTTTAAAGAGGAATTCTACTAAACTAAAAAGAAATTGCACTCTTTTATGAAGTATTCACTCTTACTTTAAGTGACTTTTCAATCTTGAAGTATCAGAAAAATAATTTTGTTAATAAATTTTATTTTTTGTCGAACTTTTTTTCTTATTACTTCGAGCAAAATTTAAAAAAATTATTCGATTCTAATAAATTACGAATCATTTTATCAGACAAAAGATTCTCTATAACTTGAACGTTTCCAATTTTTGAAAATAAATTCTCAAATGACTAAAACAATTTTTAAAAAAATTTCCAAAACAAAATCTTTATACACAAATTTCTAAATTTAATAATAATTGATTAATTTAAAAAAATTGAAAATGGTCAAGCGAGAATCTTTTCCCTCATAAAATGATCCATGATTTATTAGAATCAAATTATTTTTTAAAATTTGGCTCAAAGCAATAAGAAAAAAAGTTCAGGCAAAAATAAAATTTTCTTCAAAAATTAATTTTTTGTGTTTTAAATATTTCTCTTGGAAAATAATTATTCCTCTTTTAAATGATCTCTTCAATAATATTTTTGTCAGAGGCCTAATTTTTGCGAGTATGCTGCCTTAAGTGCGAAATTAGTCACTGGGATTTAAAATTGAATTTCACTTTTCGTGAAGAGTGAAAATTCACTCTTTTAATTTGATCTTTTTTCACTCAAAAAGAGTGGGAGGCGCTTTAATAAAATGAAATTAGTTACTGGGATTGAAAATTGGATTTCACTTTTCGTAAAGAGTGATAATTCACATATTTACTTTGAGTGATTTTTTACTCCAAAAAAGTAAGCGAAGCTTCAATAGAATGAAAATAGTCACTAGAATTTAGAACTGAATTTCACTTTTAGAGAAGAGTGAATAGTCACTCTTTTACAATACTTTGAATGACTTTTCACTCCAAAAGAGTGGGAGACGCTCCAATAAAATGGAATTAGTTACTGGGATTTAAAATTGGATTTCACTTTTTGTGAAGTGTGGAAATTCACGTATTTATATATATTCACACCAAAAGAGTAAGAGAAGCTCCAATATAATGAAATTGGTTACTGGGATTCAAAACTGAAGTTCACCTTTCGTAGAGAGTGAAAATTCACATGTTAACTTTAAGTGACTTTTCACTCTTTCACTTTGAATGACTTTTCACTCCAATAGAGTGTGAAATGCTCCAATAAAATAAAATTCCAGTTGTTGTGAAAAGTGAAAATTCACACGTTCACTTTGAATGATTTTTTACTTCAAAAGAGTAAGAGAAGTTGAAATAGAATTAAATTAGCCACTGTAATTTAGAATTAAATTTCACTTTTTGCAATGAGTAAAAATTCACTCATTTGCTTTGGATCACTTTTCATTTTAAAATAGTGATAAAAGTTCGAATAAAATAAAATTATTCACTGGGATTTAAAATTGAATCTCGTTTTTCGAAAGGGGCGAATGTTCACTCTTCTACTTTAAATGACTTTACATTCTGAATGAGTCGTAGAAGTTCAAATGAAGATAAATAATTAGTCACTGGGACTTAAAACTAAATTTCACTCTAAAAGAGTAGGAAAAGTTACATTAAGGCTATGGATCAGCCAGATCACGTGACCAAATTTTCGTAAAAATTCGTGTAAGATAACTTATTTATTTTACAAAATGTCTTTCTGGAAATTTGGAAAATAAAATAGAAAACGATAAATAACGTCTGTCAACTTCGTTTGAGTGAAAATTTTGCAAAAATTTTTTTAATTACCTGTAATTGTCGATAAGTTTTCGATTTTTATTTTAATTTTTACTAGAAAGAACTTAACAAATGTGCTTTATTGTCTTTTGTTACGTTTCCCAAATTTTCGGGAAGATACTTTGTAAATTAAAAAAGTCATCTTACATGAACGAATAAATGTATTATTTGGTCACGTGGTCTAATTGATCCATGTCCTTAAAGTAAAATAACTCACAGGGATTTAGAATAAAATTTTACTTTTCACAACGAAAAAGTATTTACTCTTTTACTTCAAGTAAGTAATAATATATTACTTATAAAGATTGATCAAAATATTATGATGTATAATTAAAAAATCAAACTGTTTTCTTTATCATCTCAAATCCACGTAACGATTTGTTACAAGTAATCTTAGAAAATGAGAAAAGAAAAAAAGCTGAATTATTTTCGAAGCATTAAATTTCAGGGCGTAGTTCATGTTAGGCTAAGCATGAATTATGAACTTATTACATTGAGGATACAAATTGATTTATGATCGTGGCGTTACGCTGTGCATATCTCACATCTCCGCCGATCTTCTTCAGCCGTCGAGAAAGAGGTGTCACGAGTTACGCGATTCGATTAATTTGCATTGTTGATCACAATAATGAAGAATAGAAAACAACCTTTGCAAGATTATTCTCATCGAAATATAATGAGTAAAGGTGCATACTTTTCAGAATAACTAATCGTGCATTAATAATAAATGCACGGAAAAATATATAGAACTGACAAACTTTTTTTTGTTCTCCCACAAAATTTTAGTTCTCCTTGCAAAAAGTTTTATTAAACAAAAAACAATAACAAAATCTTTTGTTGGTTTAACAAATAGATTTGTTTGCAAAAAATAAACATTTATTGAGATAACAACAAAATTTTGTCAGTTCTATATCAACAATCCGGTTGGCTAATAAAGGGTGATCCAATACAACGTATTTTTTTCAATAGGGATTCTCGGGCATATCACGCATGACAATTTTCATGTCCACATATTTTCCGAGCAGAGATCATGACACTCTGCCGACTATGATAATCGGTTAAATGCAAACGCTGGTATTTTACAGTCGACTACAGGGGCTGAATAGACATTGGATAGACCTTGTACATCCACTGTCGGAAAATTACTTTTTTCACAGTCGAAAGAAGGTTGGGCCTGTTGTACACCCAACGTTGTACAAACGCTGGTATTTTACAGTCGACTACCGGGTCTGAATAGACACTGGATAGACCTTGTACATTCACTGTTGGAAAATTACTTACACCCAACGTTGTATTGTAAATACGCTGGTATTTTACAGTCGATTACTGGGGCTGAATAGACACTGTATAGACCTTGCATATTTATTGTCGGAAAATTACTTTTTCCACTGTTGGAAAAAGGTTGGGCCTGTTGTACATCCAACATTGTACAAACGCTGGTATTTTGCAGTCGACTACTAGGGGTGAATAGACACTGGATAGACCTTGTATATCCACTATCGGAAAATTACTTTTTTCACAGTCGGAAGAAGGTTGGACCTGTTGTACACCCAACATTGTAAAAACGCTGGTATTTTACAGTCGACTACCGGGGCTGAATAGACACTGCCCAAGCAGAAATCATGACACTCTGCCGACTGTGACGATCGCTTGAATGTTGGTCCGATGTTGGAGATCGACTGTTGATTACCAACGTTGATACAATGTTGGGTGTACAACAGGCCCAACCTTCTTCCGACTGGGGAAAAAGTAATTTACCGACAGTGGATGTACAAGGTCTATCCAGTGTCTATTCATCCCCGGTAGTCGACTGTCAAATACCAGCGTCTGTACAATGTTGGATGTACAACGGGCCCAACCTTTTTCCGACTGTGGAAAAAGTAATTTTCCGACAGTAAATGTACAAGGTCCACCCAGTGTCTAATCGACTCTGATAATTAACACTGTAAAATACCAGTGTTTGTACAAAGTTGATTCGACACTGGTACACTCTAAAAAATGTCTATTGATAGTGAAGTTAGGTTCCTTTCAGAATGCATCCATTGAAATTAAGCAGATTTCTTTTGTCTATCAACAGAATCGTTTTACTGTTATTGTAGTATTGATGATAACCTATTTAATATTGGCATTTGTCAAAGTTGGGCTTGTGTACATTTCTATTATTTATATTAGATATGTTATATCATTCAATTTGTTTTCTTTTATCCTCAAAATTATTTTTTGTTGTTACGAGAAAGGATTTCTTATTAAGACTAAAGGAAATACTTTGACAGTAAAGGGTTAGCATTTGAAACGATGATCGTTCAACTGATAAAGGATTTCCTCTCATGCTTATTTTGAATAGAAAATCCTCCAATAATGAAGGGAATCGTTTGAGAGTCAATAGACTGTTTTTAGAGTATAGTCTTCTTTAAAAAATGTCTTTAACCGTAAAACATTTAATAATAAAAGTATATAACCAGTATTTTAGAAATGTTGACAGCCAGCGTTGAAAATATGTTGGTGACCAGTATTGATACAACGTTGGAAACTGGTGTTGTACCAACGCAGTACATCGTTATCATTTCGACTGTCCGCCGACAGTCGGATTCCGACAGTCGGAAGTTGGTATCCAAAGTTGGATCGACGTTGGTCCGATTGTTAATTTCTGCTTGGGTGGCTAGACCTCGTACATTCACTGCTGGAAAATTACTTACACCCAACTTTGTATAGTAAATACGCTGGTATTTTACAGTCGATTACTGGGGCTGAATAGACGCTGGGTAGACCTTGCACATTTATTGTCGGGAAATGACTTTTTCCACAGTCGGAAAAAGGTTGGGCCTGTTATACACCCAACTTTGTACAAACGCTGGTATTTTGCAGTCGACTATCAAGGCTGAATAGACACTGGATAGACCTCGTACATCCACTATCGGAAAATTACCTTTTCCACAGTCGGAATAAGGTTGGGCCAATTGTTTCCCAACATTGTACCAACGTTGATAATGAACAGTCGATCTACTACATCGGACCAACATTTAACCGATCGTCACAGTCGGCAGAGTGTCATTATTTCTGCTTAGGCATGAGTAGACTTACGCCTGAACAACGTTTACAAATTGTGGAAATTTATTTCCAAAATCAGTGCCGAAAACCGGAAAGGCCATCGATTTTACTCTAAAAATTATAATACCGGTAACACCATATCTACAAACTCAGTAAAAAATGTTTTTCGTGCTCTTCGATCATTTTATGGTGTTCATGATCAATGAATTTTTGGTAACAAAAATTCAAGATATGAGTGTAACTGACTTGTGGTTTCAACAAGATAGTGCAACGTGCCACACAGCAGGCGAAACCATCGGTTTATTGAATGAAAATGTTCATGAATATCTCAAGAAATGGACCGGTGAATTGGCCTTCAAGATCTTGTGATCTGACGCCTTTGAATTACTTTCTTTGGGGGTATTTGAAATCACTTGTTTATGTTGATAAACCATAATCGATTGATGCATTTGAAGCGAACATAACACGCGTTATTAACGGAATATCGGCCGATATGCTCGAGAGATTGCTCTAAAATTGGACCCAGAGAATGGACTATGTGAGAGCTAGTTGCGGACAACATTTAAATGAAATTATCTTCAAATATTAAATGTCACAAACCGAACTAACCTCTCAAATACAATTTTTGATTATTAAATTGATTTTTAGGTGTTTTATTTTTAAAAAACTTCTGGAACATCTTATTGGATCACCCTTTACAACAATTTTTTTTCTCCGTGTGCTACTTTTTGACAGATTTATTAAGGGACAATGCCACTCTAACGGACCGAAAAATAGTATACGAAATCTGTTTAAAGACCTTTTATTATAAATGTTTCCAAGTGTATCCACAAGTGAAAGAAGAAATCTCCTTAATGAAATGGCGCTGCCATTACTCAGCAGAAAAAGCACTTGCTTACTCAAAGTATTCCGCGCCCGAAAATATTTCTTCTTCGATTTTTGATCTGAAACGAAAAGTCAAAAAATGTTCAGCCCTATATAAGAATATCTTGAAAAGTACGTAGGAAAATTAGAAAGTACTATTTTTTTTTTGTAAACGTGGTGCGCGTTTGAACAAAAGTTTTTATTTTTAATTTGAAAATTACGTGGAAAATTGCTTATAATAGAAAAAATTTGCATTAAAACGTAAAATCCGTACGTAATTCCCTAAATATTTTTAAATAGAACTAAAAATTTGTTGTTTTATTGTTTCAGGTCAAGAATTGAAGGAGAAATATTTCCGTCTGCAGAACACTTAATGGTATGTACAAAAAAGGATTTAAAACAAATTTCGTATTCTACTCACTATCATTGTATAAAAATTTATCGAAACTGAACTATTTTTCCGAACGCTAGAGTGGCATTTGAATAATCAGAATGGAATTGTTAATTATTTGAATTTTGAGTGCATACCAGATTTTTCTCAAGATCATCCAAAGTGTTTCAAAGTAAGGCCATACAAAAATCTTAAGACACTATTGCGAATGTATAAGCACCTTTTTGCAATTGCACAATGGCGAAATAAAAACTGAATACGGAGAAAAATAGTTCGAGAAACTTTTCTCTATTTTCGGTTAAGTTGGGACGAATGGACAAGTTGAAGATTATTTAATATTCAAATATTTAAAGAATTTGAAAATCTTTCTGTGGAAAAAAAGACGCTTTCGACTGTGCTGGGATTCGAGCTCAGGTCTTTCGATTGCCGGTCTGGGCTCGAATCCCACCGCGGTCGAAAGCGTCTTTTTTTCCACAGAAAGATTTTCAAATTCTTTAAATATTTGAATTCAATTGCATTATTTGCGATATAAGAGTTTAAAATTGTCTACGAGGACACCTGTCGACAACGTATCCTATCTGATACTCGACTAGTGAACCTCCGATAATGTAGGCAGTGACAAAAATTTCAAACTCACCTAATTAATTTGAAATTATTTAATATTATTGTAATAATTTGTGACGAACCAAGTCTTAAAGAATACATCACAGTACGTTAGCCTTTAAAAATATAAATTAAAGTTACAAAATGAATGCCACAAATGATAACAATAATGTTAAATAATCTTCAACTTGTCTATGTATCGCAAATTTGCTCAAAAGTATAGTTTCTTAAACTATATGTTTCCGTGTAATTTTTATCAATACAAAAAATTTTATTGCACGTTTGTGGAAAATACAATTTCTTATTTATATTTCTATGGTCAACTCCTCAAAAAATAAAAATGTCAAAAAACTTCAAGAAATTTAGAAAAAGAATAATTATTTTTTGAAAAATTAGAAATTTTATCTGCATCTATACAAATCAAAAATACATGTATAAATGATCAGCTAAATTACATAAATTTTTGTTAATGATATTTTAATAATTAGTTGATTCAAAATTTAAATTTGATATTTTAATAATATTTTCTAAAACCACAAGACACACAAAAAATGCAAAGTATAAGATTTATCACCGAAGCTGAAGTTCATCAAACCATAAGAGAGATTTTCCAGTTTACGTTTTCTTTTATGGTTTAAAAACTCAGATTTTACTACCATACGGTTTAAAAGTTTCAGTTTCATGGTTCGAAAGTTTAAAGAGAACGGGGGTGCTGTAAAATCTACGTTCAGAGGTTTCCCAGCATTCTTATCTACGCTCTTTACTCATTATTTCCAACTAATGAAAAGCTCAAATTCCTTGTAACTTTTCCACCATTAATAAGGTTTTAAATGACTATTTTAATGCAAGATATCAATTGGATGAACATAAGCAATGAATCTGTGCAATTTTAAGGGAAATTAATCGGATATTGATCCGGAAGCTGAGAACAGTGGGTAAAAAGAAAGATGAGGGAGGGCGACGAGCAAAAGATACACGTGACAAGAATGACAAAAAAGGTAATCCTCCTTGAAGGAGATGTAGTCACTAGGAAGGAGGTGCAACAGAGCGCCTCTGTTTCTTCTTTTATTCCTCAGGGTGTCCGATGATTACATCCACCCTTCACTGGTCATCCCAACCCAGCAAGGACCTTCAAGCTCTCATGCGATTGTCTCCCTATCCAGAATCTCAATAACTCATTTTACTTCCTTTATCCGATAGTGTCTGCGTAAAAACAAAGACAAATTCATTACATATATATTTGGAACATTTATACAGTGTGTGGCTAAATTATTATACTCACTTTGTTCTTGTTGATCGCATAAAATCCCCTATTATTGACAATACACATATTTAAACTTTTCCGTAAAAATTACATGAAAGACTTCAAAATGATGCATAAAACTACCTCAAGATGAACTATTTTTGTCAATTTTCGAGGAAGATATTGTAAAAAATGTCCAAATTTCAAACTTTTCTTATATTATGAATAAATTTTGAAATAATTGATGTTTTTCGATGTTCTTCGATTCATTTTAAAGATAAATTTACATGAAATCTAAAAAAATGTGTCAAAAAATTATACTGACTTTTCCCTGAATTCTGAAACGGTCCAAACTTAAAACAAAAAAGGCGTGAAAATTGAAAAAATTCTAATATTAAAAAAAAAAGGATTTTAAGAATACATAAAAGTGATAACCCACAAGAAGGAATCAAATTTTCATGAAAAATTAAATATAATTATTTGTACTATTTTTCATTAATAAATTTGCAAGTTTAACTTTTTACGCATTTTGTTTAAAGTTTAGACTGTTCAGAATCTGGGGAAAAATTAATATAATTTTTTGGCACGTTCTTTTTTACATTTCATGGAAATTTACCTATAAAATAAGTCGAAGAACATCGAAAAACATCAATTATTTCAAAATTCATTCATAATTTAAGAAAAGTTTGAAATTTGGACATTTTTTACACTATCTTCCTCGAAAATTGACAAAAATAGTTCATCTTGAGGTTGTTTTATGCATAATTTTAAAGTCTTTCATGTTATTTTGAGGGAAAAGTTTAAATATGTGTATTGTCAATAATAGGTGATTTTATGCGACCAACAAGCACAAGGTGAGTATAATAATTTGGCTACCTACTTTACTGCTGATCCACTCTATTTGACGAGGCGTATTTTATTCATTTCGAAGGGTTAATTATTTACAAGTGGTGTTTGCATATGAAACCACTCTTCAAACATAGATGGTCTTAGTTGCTTGTCAACGATATTCAGTAATTGATATTCCAAGTTTCATACAACGACGTTGTATTTAATCGTACACTAAAAAAAATGGTTAGTAAAACCAACTACTTCGGTTTGTAAAATATGCCTCAGCTAATTTATTAGTTAGCACAACAATTTTTTTTTGTTGGTGTTACTATCTCAATTGTTATTACAAGAACTTGGGTACTAACACCAACCAAAAAAATTGTTGTGCTAACTAATAAAATAGCTGAGGCATATTTTACAAACCGAAGTAGTTGGTTTTACAAACCATTTATTTCAGTGTATTGAAAATCTCAAATTTTGTGCCAAATTCCCATCATTTCAAAGAAAACCTCTGTTGAAAGTCATTGTATTCTTAAGGAACTTTATGGTCAACCTGCTCTATCAGAAACAACATGCAGAATTTGGTTTCGACGATTCGAAAGTGGTGACTTCGACCTCAGTAACAAATACCGTGTAAAGCCACCGAAAAAATTTACATTCCATTGGAAAGATCATCATAATTTTACGGAATAATAACTTCCTAAAATACGTATTTTTTTCTGGCAGAAATTTCTAACAGTATATTCACTCTAAATATGAATCAGTAAAATTCACTAAGAATTAGCGACTTTTCATCGCCAGTAACAATTAGATCCAAAAATGACTTTCTTTTGAACTGATCAAGCAAAATTTCATAAGTTCTTTTTCACCTTTTGATTGTCTTGATGTCTTTTTCTTTCAATTCGTAATCCACCCATTTCCCTTCGTTCTGGATCTTTCCAATGGAATGTAAATTTTTTCGGTGGCTTTACACGGTATTTGTTACTGAGGTCGAAGTCACCACTTTCGAATCGTCGAAACCAAATTCTGCATGTTGTTTCTGATAGAGCAGGTTGACCATAAAGTTCCTTAAGAATACAATGACTTTCAACAGAGGTTTTCTTTGAAATGATGGGAATTTGGCACAAAATTTGAGATTTTCAATACACTGAAATAAATGGTTTGTAAAACCAACTACTTCGGTTTGTAAAATATGCCTCAGCTAATTTATTAGTTAGCACAACAATTTTTTTTTGTTGGTGTTACTATCTCAATTGTTATTACAAGAACTTGGGTACTAACACCAACCAAAAAAATTGTTGTGCTAACTAATAAAATAGCTGAGGCATATTTTACAAACCGAAGTAGTTGGTTTTACAAACCATTTATTTCAGTGTATTGAAAATCTCAAATTTTGTGCCAAATTCCCATCATTTCAAAGAAAACCTCTGTTGAAAGTCATTGTATTCTTAAGGAACTTTATGGTCAACCTGCTCTATCAGAAACAACATGCAGAATTTGGTTTCGACGATTCGAAAGTGGTGACTTCGACCTCAGTAACAAATACCGTGTAAAGCCACCGAAAAAATTTACATTCCATTGGAAAGATCCAGAACGAAGGGAAATGGGTGGATTACGAATTGAAAGAAAAAGACATCAAGACAATCAAAAGGTGAAAAAGAACTTATGAAATTTTGCTTGATCAGTTCAAAAGAAAGTCATTTTTGGATCGAATTGTTACTGGCGATGAAAAGTCGCTAATTCTTAGTGAATTTTACTGATTCATATTTAGAGTGTATATACTGTTAGAAATTTCTGCCAGAAAAAAATACGTATTTTAGGAAGTTATTATTCCGTAAAATTATGATGAATTTAAAAAAATGTATTTACGTTTTAGTCAATTGAAGAGGAAATATTTTAATTTCCACTTAGAAATGAATGATTGTTCCTATAATTCTATTTTTAAATTGTACAACTTGTAACAGGAAACATTTATACAGTTACATGTAATTTTAAGGAGAATTTAGAAAAATTTAATTAAGTTCCATTATTTTGAGAAAAATTTTGATAATTTAATAACATACATTTAAGTTTATTTCTTATATTTTGATACTGAAGCTCAAACCAATTTTATAATAATATTACAGATGATGTGAATTACACATTTTCTCAAAGTCACTGAATTTCTTTTTGAATTTAAGTGAAACAGGAAATTCAATTTACTTAAGGCTCTATCGGCCTTAAGGAACACATTCTCATCATGACACTCGCGCTTCGCGCTCGATTTTCTGTATGCATTTTTGTAACTTTTTAATAAATTACGTGATTATTGATAAATTTATTTTCTTCCAAATATCTCAAAAAGGAAAAACAATCGTAGACTTTATTTAAGGAAACGATTTTGCAGAACAACGCTTATTTCGTATTTCACATATTTTGGTGAAAAAAATCGAATTTTTTCAATATTAAAAATCAAAACATAAAATATACATCCTGTCCCGAAATTTCTTTATCAGAATTTGTAGACCTCATTTAGGCAAACAATTTTCCATCTAAATGTTTTTTTTGTATCTCACATATTTTGTCTAAAAAAAGGAATTTTTTCATTTTAATCGTATTTTTTGGAATTGAAACGAAAAATATATCTTTTATCAGAAACTGTGTCAGACAAAATTTGTAGATCTTTTTGAAACGAACAACTTTGTATTCTTACGTTTTTTTGGTATTTCCAATATTATTGTTAAAAAATTGAATTTTGGATCTTCAATAGTTTTTTTTTTAATTAAAAAGAAAAATATGCACCTTATGAAAAAATGTTATAATTCAAATTTGTAGGTCTTTATGTATTCAATAATATTTAGAACAGGAATTATATCGACCCTCAATAACAATTTTTGTAATGTTAGATAATTGGCTTTAGGGTCCATAAATGAAAAAAACAGTAGTTTCAATCAAACGTTTCGACTCTGATTGGAGTCCTCATCAGTGATCTTTATTTCTAGAATATGAAAAAACAACTAGTGAATATTGTGCATTTGAGTACAACTTTGGTATTGTCTGCAGTATAAAAATATGAGAAAACCTACATAAAATTAAACATAAACATTTTTTGGTGAAACACGAGAGAAATCTTAGGAATTGATATTGAAAAGTAACACATACATTTTAAAAAAACATCTGAGCTAAAAAACTAGTCACGTTTATGTACAAATGTAGCTTAAATTGTAGATGCAGGTATAAAATGCGAGAAAAAATAACTCAAAAAATTACGAAAAACTTCGGTAAAACTTTGATCAATATGAAAAAAACCTTAAAAAACCTTAAAAATACGCAAACAACACTTCCATAAAGACTTCGATAAAATTTCAATGAAACCTCTAAAAAACTTCGATAAAATAAGCATGAAATTTCTTTGGGATTGTGTGAAAAGTAAAAACATGAGAAAGTTGACATAAAATTATACATTTTTAAACAACTGAGATAAAAAACTAGACACGTTAATGTATAAATGTAACTTAGAATGTGGATGTGAGTACATTAAATGTGAATAAATAACTCAAAAGGGCAAAAAAAACTCGATCAGAAACGCCTATAAAAACTTCGATAAAAATTTCGATGAAAGGCTTCAAAAACTTCGATGAAAACATGGAAAAAATTGTTTGCATTAAAAATCGAATTCTTTAAGTAATATTATAATATAGGATCCAAATTCATCATCTCATCTGTTATGAATTTAAATTTTCTAACCTTAAATCATTGTAATCCCTCGGGTTCTGATAGGTTTAATCTTGATTTTAATTTAATCTTTTTCCTACGTCGCTGTTTTTGAAGACACATTTTGTTTCACCAAAAAATGTTTATGTTTGATTTTATGTAGGTTTTCTCATATTTTTATACTGCAGACAATACCAAAGTTGTACTCAAATGCACAATATTCACTAGTTGTTTTTTCATATTCTAGAAATAAAGATCACTGATGAGGACTCCAATCAGAGTCGAAACGTTTGATTGAAACTACTGTTTTTTTCATTTATGGACCCTAAAGCCAATTATCTAACATTACAAGTATTCAATAATATTGTATCATAACGTTTTTTCGTATCTCGTATAATTTAACTGGAAAATGGAATTTTGATATTGACTTTTTTCGAATTTGAATATGCTGTAACATTTCTAATTTTGATTTAATCAAAAAATGTTATAAGGATAATTTGTAGAGATTTATGGGCACTATCAAAAACCAGGATTGGAATTTTTGATTTTTTCAAAAAATTATTTTCAAAAACACAAAAGTAGTGCTCCATC
Source organism: Diplolepis rosae (assembly GCA_030998225.1). Lineage (NCBI taxonomy): Eukaryota > Metazoa > Arthropoda > Insecta > Hymenoptera > Diplolepididae > Diplolepis > Diplolepis rosae. The sequence goes on from JAPYXD010000710.1 coordinate 6,634,964, forward strand.
CCTCAATTTTGATTGGATGTGGCTGGTTAACGAACTTGTCCTTACTTTTTCGGCTCCGATAAAGTGTACCAAAGCTTAATTCAATCTGATAATTCTATCGAGAGTTATGCCGCACACGACCTACAGACAGACAGACAGACACTTTCGTAAAAACCATTTTTTCTGACTCAGGGGGTCTCAAAACGTAAAGATTTGATGAAAATTTCGAAAGTCATTTTTCACATAAAACCAATACCTTCTCATCCATGATGAGAATGTAAAAACAATAGAAACCTGACATATACTTTGAGAAATATATCTTAAAACGAAAGAAACATTAAAAAATGTGTTTTTGATTCAAAGAAACTGTTCTCCACCCATAAGTACAATGGATAATTTTTTAGATCGAATTTGTATTCAACGGATAAAAATGCAGATCATTGTTATTAATAATTTTATACAATACATTATAATAAAATTAGTAACATACATATCAATCATGGTGGAAGTAGACAAGATGTCACAATACGCATCTCTTATGTCAGCCAATAGAAAAGTGGACTAAGGTCCGCCATTTTTCCAATGCAAAATATGAATATATCGCGTAATTTGCTGTTGTTATGCGTTTATTTCGCATGAGTATATTGTTAATACTCGCGGTGAATGAAAATTGTATACACTTAACCAATGTTACGTAAATTTATATCTTAGATATATTTAGACGTGTATGCATAAATTAACATTGAATAAATAACTAATTATTGGGTAGTAATGTGTATTACATAAATTAAAGATTACAACATCAACGCACACTGCAATATTTGTTTATGTCATGAATTATAAGTTTCATTTTTAGTAATTTGTGATTGGTGCACGTTGTGCATACATTATAATTAGATTCTTACACGGAGAAAAATGGATATTCAACTATATGACAAGCATTTTTAAAATCAGTTGTAATATCTGAACATTCAGCTGTACTATCAAAAATATTGAAATAGGTTAATATGAATATCTTAGACATCATAGCTGAATATTTAGATATTAAAACCGAATATGTAAGATGCTTGTCACATAGTTGAATATCTAGATATGGATCCTGAATATCCATTTTTCTCCGTGCATAAAATTCGTTTGAGTTCCTCCAGTTAAACTTGAAATGATAAAAGATAACCAATTTTAATAGGTAAATCTTCTTTAGATTTTATTTCATAAGATAATTGCAGACTTTAAATAAAATTTCACAAATTAGTAAAATGTTTTTTTTTAAAGTGTTTCTTCACGGAGAAAAATGGATATTGAAAAGTAGATATTCAAATAGGAGATATTCAACCATAATATCTAGATATTGACACGCAATATTAAAATTTTTTTTTCAATATATAAGATTTTTCCGAGAAGTAACATTTGATATTCAGATTCAATAGTTTAGATATTGAAGCATGAAGTGCGCGCGCATATATATAAAGGTCATGTGATCACTTTTTCGCTCTCATTGAAATCTAAGTGAATCTAAGATTGACATGCTTGCAGCGTTCCGGAAAGATAAATTTAGAAAGTTTATTAAAGTTTCCTTAAATTCTAATAAGTGTTTCTAAAGGAATATAAGTGATCGGGTCTTTAACTTGAGATGCAGTAAGTAAAATATATAAGTTATATACTTTCTCTATATGTGGTTTATAGCTGAGAATGAAATCTAACCCCAGTGTTAAGGTTAAGTTTCTAACAAGAACATTAAATTAATTTTAGACATGTCAGATAATGAAAATTTTGTTCAAACATCTATATTACTTTTACAGAAAAGAACATAATAAAATATAATTTGACTTTTTTCTAAAAACTGAATATGTAGTTATTTTATAACCTTTAAAATAATTTTCTGAGTATCTTAGACATTGAGCTGTAACATCTATAACTTACCTTTTCAGTATACCTGATATTGATGTTAAATATCTGAGATATTCAACTTTAGTACCTCAGACATTCAAGTTTACTAACGAGGATATTCAGAAGTTTAGTATCTTGAATATTCATTTTTAATATCTGAGATAATCAAGCTCAATATCTGAGATACTGGTGGTTAATATCTTTTTTTCAATATCTGCAGGCATTGAAGTAGAATATCTAAATGTTTGTCACATAGTTGAATGCTACTTATATTGTGCCTCAATATCTACTCTCTAAATTTAAATCAGTCAAAATCTATTGATTATCAGTGAAATTTGACTGATTCAAATAGCTAAAAAGAGGTTACTGTAAATCAGTCAAATTTCACTGATTATTTCAGTGAAAATTGACTGATTTAACAGTGAAAAATATTTTTTCACTGATTTAATCAGTGAAAATTTGACTGATTCAGATTTAGAGAGTAGATATTATGGGTCAATATCCATTTTTCTCCGTGTTTATCATGAGATAACTATAGATTAAAGACTTTGAAAGAAAACACTGTTACAATCTAAAAATTTGTTTGGAAACTTCGAATAAAGTATTGGAAGTAAGTAACCAATATATGTTTTGAAATTTTGATATAAAATCATGTAGGAAATATTCAATGACGTGCCGAATATTGCGTATCTGACTTTAAAAAATTCTAAGACTACACTTGAAAAATTTCAATACTGAAAAAATAATCCAATAGGAATTCAAATATTTCTTGTAAATTATTGAAATAATTCAATAGAAGAATATTTTTTCAATTTATTATTGAAAAATTTCATCACCTATCTATACATACGCAATTAACAGTGCATATATAAGTAAAATGGTCGATACTGGTCCACCTTCGCAGAACTTTCGTAAACTAGTAGTTAGTTTTGTGACACCTTGTCTATTTCCACCATGGTATCAATTAGTAAAGTAGGTTAATTGGTATGCAAAGATAAGCTCGAACCATGAAGTTAGAATATGTGTTCTGTGTTTGCGTAATCCCTTCAGATGTCATTTTTTGCTTTGCGGAAGTGAAATTATATAATTATTAACTTTTTTCCGTTAATGTTTAGATGAGAATTATTTATGGATGATTTGAAACATGTTACAAAATTATTTATTACATTTAATACTGAAACTAGAATTTTAAGTACTAATAGTGTGTTGCTATTAGTCAACCAACTTGATTGAGTTCTAAATACATATTGTAACATCAGTACGGTTGCTCCCGTGCGTGTGACTAGATTTTTTTCTGTTCAGTCGGTTGATAGAAGTTTTATTGCAAACGGAATTTCACCATCACCCGTAGTCATATATTTGTTAACATGCTAGCAGTTTTATCAAACACGCTAATTCCCCGGACGTGGTTCAATCCACAAGCACAGCTTTTACATGTATGCTACGCGTAAAAGTTCGGTAGTTACGTAGTTGCACAAATTAAACTTTGATACTGGAATGGTAAACTGGAAGAAGATATACCGAATATAGTAAATTTACATTTACAAAATAAAAAAGTGTGCTATCTAGGGACGTAACACAATTTAAAAAGAAAAAAACAGAAATTCAATAAAACAATTTATGAATATTGTTGTGTTTTTGTTGCATCTGAAAAATAAATGTAAAACTTTTATCTTGCTTGATTCTCTAGAGCTGTATAGTTTGACTCTACATAATTAAAGTTATTCAGTTGATTTTATTATAATAATTTCTTAGGTAATTTCAAACTTATATTGCTGATGAATAAAAAAAAGTTCTTGAAAAATTAAAAGTTGGAGTTGGATTTTAATGTATTATTTTGTGTAGTTTGTCTACTAGGCTGCGAGGATACTTTCCGATTTCCAATAACTCACTTGACCCAGGAGCGAATCTCTGAGAAATGCGAAACCCAAGTTTCCTGACAGTTTTCAAGAGTTCTAGAAAGACAAGGAGGTAGCGAGGTTTTCCATTACTTATAAGGGCTGCTGTGTATAGTGCAAGTGATCCAAACAATTGAACTTTGACTGTTGCTTATTTATCATTTTTTGAAATTATTTATATAGGCGATGAGTGATGTAAGACGATATCGATATTTAAATGAGGATTGCCCAAAAAAGCCTTTTTTTTCTTCTAAACCAAATTTCTACAAATTTTCTATTTTATTAAAAAATATTGTTTCTGAGTTCTTAAAAATGTTGAAAAATTATTTAAAGATTGAACAATCTTATTTTGAAATTATTTTTACATTTCTATCTTGGTTTTATGTGAAATCTGACTTTTCAAATTTTCATCAAATCTTGACGTTTTGAGACCCAATCCGTTCAAAATTCCGAAAATTGGGATTATTTTAGAGTTTGGTGAGGTGAATCGTTACCTTAAAAAAATTGGTACTGAGCGAATCGAACTTTTCCCATTGAACTCTGAAAATGTATGTTGACTCATTTTTTCATTTATAACTCAAGGCCATTTTCACATTAATTGAGATATTGAGTTGAAACTTTAAGTTATTATGTAAAAAGCAGTGAAGAATGTTTATCTGCTCCTGAATTTGTATAATTATAAAAATATCGGACTAGATAAACGTTTTTTACTGCTTTTTACTTAATTACTTAAAATTTGAACTCAATATTTCAATTAATGTGTAAATGCGAATTGCAAAGAAAGTGTCGGTAAGGTAGGGATCGCATAAGTAAGACATGACTTTAAAGAGAGGAGAAGAGCAAACATTTCGGCCATAAATTTGAGTCCTTTTTAGTGCCAATTGTTAAATATTATTATTATTATATTACTGAAAAAGAATTAAAGAAAATAAGATTTTTTTACCATATAAAAAAATTGATTTCAATCAAATTATTGGAAAATGAATAAAAAATTTAATTATTTATTTGTGGAGAACATATAAAACCGAGCGCGAAGCGCGATAATCGGATCGCGTGCTCTAATCACGTTAAGCCTTGCGCGTGATGAGAATGTGCCCAAAGGGCAGTTTTTGTAACTTGAATGAATGATATTTATACCTGTTTTAATCAAGCGTGAGCATTTATTATACTCTTTTTTAGAAAATGTTCCACTGAAATTTTTTCTAAATTTCATAAATAATATAATACTAAAAGATTATCCTGAGATACTTTTTGACGGAATTGATTGGTTTCGCAACATTTTTTTACAGAAAAATAATTTTTACAAATTGTCAATATTAAATTTTGAGAAAAACATTTATTTTTCTTTTAATAAAATAAAATTTATAATTCATTAATTTATTTTAATAGATAAATTGCATTTATTGTTACGTTTATTCATTAATCACTTAAATAAAATGTATTCATTAAATAATAATAATGAGTTTCACAGATTTACAAAAAATATTACTATAAAAAGTCAAAGCATATTCCGTATTATAGCAATAACTATTTTCTAATCAGAATCATAGTAATAGCTCTTCAGATAAAAAATGTATATAAGTTCCGGGCATCAAAATATTTTTATCCGGCACTGTTCTCACAGGTGGTGAAACTTCTGTCACGTTGGTATATATAAAAATGAGATTTTTTTTTTCTAAGACTCGATTTAAGATCATGGACCTACCTGGTCACGTGACTAGATTCATACGTTATTGGCATTTCAACTTGTATAACCCCATTTGTATAAAAAATGCGATAGATAACTATACATTTTTAGAATTGAATAAAATGCACTAACCAGACAGACCTATCTTATTGTATTTTATTTACTCTCACAGATTTTCAACTTGCTATCACATTTTTTACAGAAATGGGGTTACACTAATTGAAAATACTGATAAGGTAGGAATCTAGTCACGTGATCTTGTTGGTCCATGACATTCAGCACTGCTTTGTATATTCTCACATCCACGTTATATTTCTTTCATTTTTGGGACGCTTTACTTTATACTGTATGAGCGATTTGGCGAATTTTCAAGTGCATGCAGAATAGTTTTTAATGCGCTTTTACAAGAATATCTCTATAATTTCTATAAATTATTCCTTCGCTATTAGATTTTTTGCGTAATTCCTTTTACAATGCTGAATGTGAAAATTTACCGAAACACAACTATGTCCGCGTTTTTACCCAACTTTTTTGTAATGGTTACCGAGCAACTTTTTTCCATGTAGGAGTGAAAAATTCAAAATTGATGTCTTAAAATAAATAAATAGATAAATTTAATTGTGGAAATTTAGAACAATGAGTGGAAAGTTTAGACTTTAAAGAAAATAAATTTTAGAATATTCAAAATTTGTTATACTTTAAATTTTTAAGAGTTACTATTTTTATGAAGCCAGTAATTCAAAATTAATATTTGTTACTGTTTCCACTATTTCCTTCATTTAAAATTATAACATTGTATTAAAGAATTTGAATATTAAAGAATTTAAAAATCTTTCTGAGGAAAAAAAGACGCTTTCGACTGCGCTGGGATTCGAGCCCAAGTCTTTCGATTGCCGGTCGACTGCTCTAAACTTGAAATTTTTCTATTCTATATTTTTAAATTTCAAAATCATAATCAAAATTTTCAAATTTATTAATAAATGATTGAAGACTTAAATTTTACATTCTTCAAATTTTGTAAAACATATTTACTGGAACTTCACTTTGAGATGATTAATTTTTACAATAATAAAATATTTCCAAATTTCAAATTAAATTCGCCTCTGTTTCTAACGATACAAATTTTCTCAAAAATACATATTTTGCACACTAAGAAAAATGGGTTTTGTAACTTAATATTTGTTATGTTTAACAGAAGGACAGATATTTAGATATTCAACTTGAGTATCTAGATATTAAGATAGAATATATATATATATATATATATATATATATTAAATCTTGAAATAATTTTTATTAAACACGAGGACAGCTATACAAATAGTGAGTTTGTAAATATATTTTTCTCAGTGTAGAGAATTTATATTTGTGGATATTGTAGCAGTGAAGGAATTACTTTTCTATTTGTAATGGAACCAGCTGAAGATTTTGCGTGCCTTTTCATTAAAAGATTGGTACAGTCTGATCCCAACCTCCAATGCATGGACGTTCTTACCCACAATTCCTTTTCATTGAGCCAGTTCGCAGTGACGAGCTAAAGCTTTACGAAAGCCGGCTATTCAAGAAAATATCTCATAAAACCCCTAGCAAGGTAATTACAGAGGTGAACGTCGAAACGAAACTGGATGACGTCGTTTTAAAAATCGACGGAGAAAATGTTAAAGTGGGAAAAAAATATCGTATAAGAAGAGAGACTGGCAATTTTATTCAAAAATTTACGGCTAGTCTGTTTTTAAATCTTCCAAGATACGAGTTTAATTTAAATCGAATGTCGTTATCAGCAATTGGAAATTTAGAACTTCCAATTTAACTAGAAGAGTTGCAGTAATGGAAAAGTGCAAAAAACTTCGCATGTTCGAATTTACGAAGCTGGAAACACAGCCCAATGCTGGCCTAGTCTTTACAGACAATAGTCGACGAACAATACTGCTTCAATATCGGGATTAAAATCGGTAACGCCTACACTGAGAAAACTGTTTGGTTGTGCCATAAAAAATTTGATTGCTATGCAGCTAACAAAAAGTTTTGTCAGGCCAACTAATTTTTTTTATTGAACTATTTTGTTTGTACAACCAAACAATTTTATAGGAGTAAGAAATTTGTTTTGTATAGTTACGGAGGTATCGCTTCCTTTGTAGGAATTTCGGAAGAGGTTCTGAATAGAAATCCACCGTTAAGTATATTGTTAAAATTTCATTCTATATTTGCTCATAATAATGTAATGATGTACGTCTTTAAATATTTTATTGGTTTATTGCTCAAATAAAAGTAGATGAAATAATTTGAAATTATTCAATTCTGATAAATTACAATGACGTTCAGAGATATACCAAAAGTAAGAAAATTGTCGGGATTTGCTAAATGAGAAAGTCTTTGAAAGTTCTTAACTGATTTTAGAGACTAGTAACTCTGGACGGGATCTGATAGGGTTCATATCAATTCGTTTCTATAGACTAGAAACTCTGGTCAGGACCTCAAAAAAGAGCAGATAGAGATTTTGTGAAGAAAACACGGCGCAAGCATGGTTGTGAAGTTTCTAAAAAAAAATTATTTGGACAATTTAACAACTGAATTTTGGTAATGCAGTAGGATTATTGTCATTTTTTGTAGTAACACATTCGATTTTTTAATACTTTTCTAATAATCAACATAATCAACTGAAATGATTTGTAAAATTAGTAAAGCAAATATTTCGGTAAGTTTCGGTTATATTTCGAAATTTAAAGTTTTCAATGACCTTGTTCATTCACATTTCCTTTGTTATTACACCTATTTAAAATGAAATATTCGTAGGATAAGGGAGGGAACCAGGAATGTTTTTTATCGATCCGAAAAAATTAAGCTTGCCTGAAGTGGGGGTTCTATACTCACTGAAGCCCTGGGCTCTTCCATTCTCGTAGGGAAATTACTTTTTCACGATGGAAATTTAGATCGACATTTCCTCCAGTTTAAATGAAGAGTAAATACCACGTACTTCGACACACTAAAATCGTATACGTCTTTCGATTTCCAATAGCGCTGTCCCTCATTGAGTATAAACTCTATATATGTACTATTCCCAATCTCAGAATCATCCAATACGTCGTAAGCGCAAAGCCCTGCTTGAGTTTATGACGCGACAATTCCCATTCTGCATCGTAAACTTATTTTCGTTCACATGGGAAAACATGATTCCTTGTCAATATCTACATACAACTGGAAAAGTTTCAATAAAAATTCATGCAGGAATTCTGCTTTAAGCCAGTGACATAATTCAAACTTTTTCATTTCATTATGAACTATAATTAAAGCCCTGAGAAGAATGACAACTAGATTATGCACATAAATGCAATTTTACAAAAAGAGCAGGAAATGCGAAAAAATGACAGAAGCAAGTAAAATTCTTATGAGTTATACTTTCAAGGTTTGAAAATTATTTTTACATGCAGTAAAAAGATTCGTGAAATTTACAAGACGTTCGGTACTTATTTTTAAAACTTGACTTTTTACTAGGAAATTAGGAAACTAGGAATTTTTGTAAATTTTAGTGTTACGTACGAATAAATTAAATTCAAATTATAGAGAACATGTTTGTCAAATTCACCAAATTAAAAATATTTTCATTGCCCGCTGAGGCTGCAAACTGCCAAACTCCAAAAGAATTAATTGAAAATTTTTTCTACTTTTGAGATCGTTTTGTCTCTCTTCTCTGACTGAGGAGGCTCTACCCGGGAAAATACTTTAGAAAACCGAAATTTAAGTAAAGGAATAAAAAGAAAGATCTTAACGAGATTAAAGTGATAAAGTTACGCTCAAAATTCCCAAAATGATAATTTATAAAAAAAAGCATAAAGGAAACATACATTTAATAGAAAAGCGAAACATTTAAAAATATTTAAAAGTACATATATGTATGTTAAAAAATGATACCCTTACTCACTCGATTCAAGTCTTAAACCTATGACCCCTAGCTGAAGAAAAGAGAAATAGGTGATCCTTTGGCCCTTTGTTCTTTCGCAAATGGGTAGAGATGATTTTCTATTGTAAGTCGTTGTCCAAAAGGACAACTCTAGTCTTTTTATTAGGTGTACAACTTTGCTTTTGCCGTTTTTCGATAGATGGCTGCAGCGGTAAGTGCTGGTCGAAATAGGCAGATAAAAAATGCCACACAGTAAGATTGGACATCTGTCAACATAACAATAGCACCACATTAGTGAATTTGTCTTTGCATTATAAATTTATTCTCGATCGAAGATGTCAGTTTTTGAGCCAAATTCTCATCATTTGCGGGAAGTTTTGATCTTCTGATTTAATTTGAAGAAAATAGCGGCTGAGGCTCATCGAATGCTCTTAAGTACTTACGGTGACGCTGCTCTTAATGAAAGAACGTGTCGTGAGTGGTTTCAATGCTTCAAGAGCGGTCATTTTGATGTTGAGGACCAGCATGGCGGTGGAATAAAGAAAAATTTCGAAGATTCCGAATTGGAGGCATTACTTGCTGAAGACTCGTGCCAAACGCAAGAAGAATTGGCAGATTCATTGGGAGTGATTTAAGGTGGCTTCGGCGTTTTTGAAAAAAATTACAGATTGCTCTGAAACTTAGAGATTATCTTAATAAACTAAGCTAGATTCATTTGGAAAAAAGAAATACCGTGGTTGACGACGTCATTGCCGAAATAATCGCTACCGAAAAAATGTCAGTTTAACACGTAGTCTTATGGGATTCCTCATCAAAATCGGCGAAACTCCGGAACAAAATCACAAGTCCCCATAAATCAAATATATAATAGTACTTTCGATTTCGAGGAATCTATTAGTATTATAAAAACAAAGGCTTGACGATTTCAATCAAGAGAAAATTGCGAGATTATTAAAAAAATAAGTAGCAATGAGCATTCATGTAACACGTGCCCCCACGGTGCCCCTCACTTCATACGACACCAAACGCCGAAGCCACCTTAACAAGCCATTCGAAACGCTTCAAAACCATGGGAATGATTCAAAAGCAAGGAAATTGGGTTCAGTACGAGTTAAAGCCGAGAAATGTTGAATTGTGTTTCTTTGCTTGAGAATAGCTCCTTCAAAGACAGAATCGGAAGAGGTTTTTACATCGCATTGTGACTGGTGACGAAAAATAGGTCCACTACGAAAATCCCAAGCGCATAAAATCATGGGGAATGCCCGGACCTGCCTCCACGTCGACGGCCATATCGAATATTTACAGTGCCAAAGTTATGCTTTGCATTTGGTGGTACCAGGTCGGTGTGATGTATTATAAGCTGTTGAAACCGAGTGAAACCATCACAGGAGACCGGTATCGAACGTAATTGATGCGTTTGAGTCGAACATTAAAGGAGAAACGGCCACAGTACCAAGAGAGACACGATAAAGTTATCCTCCAGCATGACAATGTTCGGTCACATGTCGCAAGAACGGTCAAGACATGCTTGGAAACGCTGAAATGGGAGATCTTACCGCACCCGCAGTACTCTTCAGACGTTGCTCCTTTCGACTACCATTTGTTTCGATCAATGGCACACGGCCTGGCTTATCAGAATTTCCGTTCTGATGAAAAAGTTAAAAAATGGATTGATTCGTGGATCGCCCCAAAAGACGCATCGTTTTTTCGAAATTGCATCCGAAAATTGCCAGAAAGATGGAAAATGTAGTGACACCGTTCGTTTGCCACTGGTTAATTTATTCTTGATAAGAGAAACTAACAGTTGGCTTCTAACCAAAAAAGGACTGAATGTTTTCAAATTCACCCTTTTTAATGCTAAGAGTTTCTAATCACTTCAAAATTTCAAGAATTCAAACCGTTCGAACTCTCAAAATTCCTCTCCTCCTTTTTTGTTGGTTTTCTCATAATTGTTTATTTTAAGAAATATTGTTTGGTCCAGATTTGGTCGATTATTGTGTATTTTGAGGATTCAAACGGTTTCGAATTTTTGAAATTTTGAATTATACTTTTGTTTGGACCTTGAGGGGAATTTGGATTTGTAGGAATACGGGTTCGAACTTATTTTTTAATTTTCTAATCAATTCTAATTTAAATATTTCACGAAAAATGTTTACTACCGTTTTGAAATTCAGATGAGTCTTAGGTTTTAGTTAGAAAAGCACGTGTCCTTTGTTGCGGGAGATCAGCTGGCTAAAGTATCCAAGCAAGGATAACCCACGACGAGATGTGCACTGAGAAAACAGTTTTGTCAAATCAACAAAAATATTTTGTTAGTATTTAGCTAACAAAATTCTTTTGTTGTGCCAACAAAACATTTTGCTATATCAATCAAATTTTGTTACTTAACCCATTAACGCCCAAAATCACAGACTTTTTAACTCATTTTTGGCCCTTGTCGATCAAAGCGAAAAAGGCAATATATCATGACCAAACCTTGTGCTCATAATGTTTTTGGGTCTTCTCTTTCGATTTATGAAGTCAAAATTACATTATCGTGCACTGGGAAACCAATATGGCGGATTTAATTTTAAAAAGTACCAAAAATTTGAAATTTTTTTTTTTATTTATTTTTTTTCAAATGGATAAAGCATATTGATCTATTTTAAACTATGGACAAAGGTGGACGAAATAGTTGTGGTTCATGAAAAATATTTTTTGGTACGGCTCCCTATGTTTTATCTTTTCCAAGATGGAGGAAAAGTATGGAAATTTGAAAAAATACGCGTTTTTTCATGATATTTCTTAGATAATTGGATAATGCACGTAATTTTATTAATCAAACTGTCAAAGTTTGATTGATTAATTATCTTCAGACCTCTTCTACTATATGTAATGACCTGATTAATGGCGGATTCAATATGGCGCTTGGAGAACTTGGGAAATACCGAGTTTTTTCAAGATTATCGTTGATGAAAATTCCTAAACCTTTATTAAATTAAATTTTCCTATGTTTCTTGGCACATTATATGAAAATCCGATGACAGTGTTAGAAAATTCAAAATGGCGGATCCAATATGGCGGTCCGAATATTGAAGATGTAATAATATGCTAATGAAAAAAATATGTCCGTATTTTATGTAAAATATGTGATCAAAAATGTCTTTAGACATTTTATGATTGAGATCGCTAATTCAGCGGAAAAAATTTGTAAAGTTCTGAATTTATATTTCACGATCTGCATATTCTCCAACGCTTGATGTATGTGGCTAAATGAAGTTATTCGACTTCTACTTGGCTTAGTTTTCATAAGGTAATGGTCAAAAGTGATCATTTGATCTACTTAACGAATTCTATCTCATACAGAAGTTTCACGCTTTAAAATTCCACTACTGGTATAACATGTGACAAAAAGAAGTATATAATTTTCTAACCAAATGAATTAATATTTATTACGATCAAAATAATAATTTTTCTTATTTTCTAAAATAGATCATATTGATTCAATCCACTCATTCACTCTAAAAAAGGTCATATTGATTCAATCTACACATTTACTAAATCCATCATCCAACTTCATTTAGCCACATACATCAAGCGTTAGAGAATATGCAGATCGTGAAATATAAATTCAGAACTTTACAAATTTTTTCCGCTGAATTAGCGATCTCAATCAAAAAATGTCTAGAGACATTTTTGATCACATATTTTACATAAAATACGAACATAATACGAATATATTCGGACCGCCATATTGGATCCGCCATTTTGAATTTTCTAACACTGTCACCGGATTTTCATATAATGTGCCAAGAAACATAGGAAAATTGAATTCAATAAAGGTTCAGGAATTTTCATCAACGATAATCTTGGAAAAACTCTGTATTTCCCAAGTTCTCCAAGCGCTATATTGAATCTGCCATTAATCAGGTCATTACATATAGTAGAAGAGGTCTGTACATAATAAATCAATCAAACTTTGACAGTTTGATCAATAAAATTGCATGTATTATCCAATCATCTTAGAAATATCATGAAAAAACGCGTATTTTTTCAAATTTCCATAGTTTTCCTCCATTTTGGAAAAGATAAAACATAGGGAGCTGTACCAAAAAATATTTTTCATAAACCACAACTATTTCGTCCACCTTTGTCCATAGTTTAAAATAGATCAATATGCTTTATCCATTTGAAAAAAAATAAATAAAAAAAAAAATTTCAAATTTTCGGTACTTTTTAAAATTAAATCCGCCATATTGGTTTCCCAGTGCACGATAATGTAATTTTGACTTCATAAATCGAAAGAGAAGACCCAAAAACATTATGAGCACAAGGTTTGGTCATGATATATTGCCTTTTTCGCTTTGATCGACAAGGGCCAAAAATGAGTTAAAAAGTCTGTGATTTTGGGCGTTAATGGGTTAAACAAAATGTTTTGTTGGGACAAAAAAATATTTTTTCAGGACAACAAAAAAAGTTTTGTTGGATACATTTTTTTCTCAGTGTGATTATGGAAAGTATGCTAGCCTCGCGATGTACAACAGAGCACGTCATGATATTTCTAAATGAGACGGGTATATTGGGCATGTGCATGGGTGAACGTGCCCTCGACATCTCTCCCTCTTTCTTCCTCTTTCTCCTTCTTGTGTTCTCTTTTTCTCTTTTATTCTTCCATTCTATTGTAATAACATAATTACGAGTTTACTATTGTTCATTCTCTTTTCTAATCTATTCTTCTTCTGCTTATCCTATTTCTTACATCATCACTCTCGTTCTGCACTCATTCTTTGCGTTTCTCTCATTCTCTCATTTCATACTTTTATAATCCCCAACGATTGAGTGCTTGTGAACTCTCACTAACAATTAATCTAAATAATACAATATTGATGCATCTGCAAAAGAAAAGAACAAAATATTCTTACTTACAAAAGTTCTATTCAAACTTTTAGAAGTTTATTTTATGAAATGTATTCAAATAACTCGAACAGGTTAATTTAGAAATTACTCTACGTCTCAAGACCAGCTCACATGACCAAAAATGTTAAGTTGCATTGGTTATTGGAATGCACTCAGGTTACGAGCGCTAAAAAGTGTGCATTTGATTCACTTCTGAAAATTAATTGATATTGCATAAATCAGATTTTGTGCATCAATCAAAATATTGTCCAAAAAAAATATTGCACATTTTGGACCACTCGGAACATTTACTGTACGCTAAGTGAAACGTACAGAAAATTTGTTGATTGAACTGAACTTTTTGTAAAATCTACTGAAAACTACAGTTGTAAAAATAAGTACCAAACTTACTGTAAACTTCTTCTGCGTTTAGATGCATTCTTTCATGTTTCAATTCTATTGCTGATTTTGAAAGAGTTTGAAAATTATCTTATATTATAAAAAATCATCACACGTGACGGAAAACAAGTTTAATCCTCCTCTTCACTTCTGAGTACGAGGGGGCAAAACCAAAATGGTCTTTACCCAATTCTCATTCTGATTTATTTTAAAATGAATTTTCCTATGCAACTAAATACATGAGTTTATTTCTCTTCATCACTACATTGTTAAAAATGTTGTTATTTTTAATATACTTCGATATATAAGTGGTAAATCAAAATTAATATTTTTGGAAATTATCAGAAATTAATATACATTCATATTAAACTTAATATCTCTCTAATGAAAATATAATAAAATGAATACACATGTATATTAAAATTCAATTAAAAGTTTCTATTTTTTAAGATGAAAGTATTTGAAATTTAATATACGTCATTGAAAAGAAAATTTCCTTACACGTGATGGAAGTTTAATACAGAATCTTCTATAACAGTGTACTTTCACTATTGTTAACGCAGGACTTATCAACTTATCTTAAATTTAACCACGCTTTTTGGCACGATGAATTTCTTTTGAAACATATTTCCACCTAAAGTACTCTAATTTGTATAAAAACGATTTTTGCAAAAAAGTGGGCTTTACTTAGTTTTTATTATTAGTGCCTCAATTTTAATTTCTGCTCAAGAAAAGAAAATGTGGATTTTGGACCATTTTTAAATATATTTTTAAAAATATTATTTTATATTATATATATAATATATATAATAATAAAAACTCACCTGTGACTTGAATGTGATATGGCAGTTGAGCCCGCCATGTGTTTTGCATTTTGGGATCAGGTGCTACGCATTTGTATTCGCCTGCGTCTTGATAAACAACTCGACTGAGGGAAAGAGCTCCTGGACCACCTACAGGATCCATATCTGGACCATGTCCCCAGCATCCCCCGTCGCACTCCAGTGTAACGGCACCACCGATTTGTACTTCCATTTTTCGCGAGCCCGTAGTCTCGCCGTTTACTAATTTCGTTTCGGTATCTACATCTGGATTGTCTGGAAAGTTTTTGATTTATTTAATTACACATACATATAAATCGATACCACATTTCGCATAAATAATAATTTAATGGAAAAATTCCGATAACTTAGAACTCTACAAGGGACACATGGCCTTAATTATTTACAATTTTTATATTAAATACTTATGCATAGATTTTTTTGGGAAGGGGAAGAATTTAAGAAAAATTCTGGACACCTTACATGATTATTTATAAGATATGTATTATTGTAATATCACTTTATATTTTAGAAAATTTGAATTATTCCAGCAAGTCTTATAACTTAAGGTGGCTTTGGCGTTTGGTGTCGTATGAAGTGAGGGGCACCGTGGGGGCACGTGTTACATGAATGCTCATTGCTACTTATTCTTTTAATAATCATATGTATAATAGTTACATCTGAGTAGAAGGGTAAGAAATCGCGGAAATGTCCCCTGAAAAAAGCGATAGTAAAAATATATTAGTTTCACCTCCAGACGGTTTTTTATATTCTGTACTTTTCTCGCAATTTTCCCTTGATTCAAGTCGTCAACCCTTTGTTTTTATAATACTAATAGATTCCTCGAAATCGAAAGAACTATTATATATTTGATTTATGGGGACTTGTAATTTTGTTCCGGAGTTTCGCCGATTTTGATGAGGAATTCCATAAGACTACTTGTTAAACTGACGTTTTTTCGGTAGCGATTTTTTTGGCAATGACATCGTCAACCACGGTATTTCTTTTTTCCAAATGAATCTAGCATATTTTATTAAGATAATCTCTAAGTTTCAGAGCAATCTGTAATTTTTTTCAAAAACGCCGAAGCCACCTTAAATGACTGAAAAATACTTTTAGATCCATAAGATTTTGATACATCAAGAGGAGATTTAATATAATTTTATAAGATTTGTAGTAATCTATTGTAATTTAACATATCAAAAGATGTTTCAGATACAGTTCAAATTTTCTTAGTGGGGATTTTTTTTAAATTCTTGATATCTCCAGAAATATTTTGCAATCTCTTAAAATCGTTTTAAAAATTTAATGAAAAATTTTAATTCATATATAAAACGTATTTAAGTATACATTAACTTGCCTAGAAGATTTAAGAAGAAATTGGATTTGAGGAGATTAAGGAAATTCAAGTAATGATCAAAATGGAAATGCTTTGGAAATTCAACGAAGCTTTTAATTGGAAGACTGCAAGAACTACTAGATTGGAAGAATGTATTAAAACTCACGCAATTTGCATAGCTTGAAAGCTAATTGCTCCAATGCCTGCATAATATGTTTTGAGCAGAAATGAAATTGTATTTACATATTTTGGTTTAGAATGACAGCCAAATTTGTTTCCTAAATCATTTCTGTTCTACTTTGCCTGACCCGCAATTATTCTATAATTTTGTAATTTTTATCTAATAATTTTATGCATCTCAAAATATCAAAAATGCTTAATCATAATTCTTTATAATTTTATACGATTTAAAATAATTGAGAAATGATACAGTGATTTTTGAACATCTTCAGAAAAACTTGAGTGAGTTTAGAATATTTTGAGGGATTTGTAAAATATTCTTATTTACTTAAAACAAGAGACTTCAAAAAACTTGAGGGTTTTATTACATAGTTTTAAAAATTTTGCAAAGAACTTTAAAAATTTGGCATGCGATTTTTTTTTTTTTTTAATATAATAAGAAAATTGAAAAAAGGTACTCTCTAAATCTAAATCAGTAAAAATTTGACTTAAGGGGACCCGCCACCTTTAATACATTTATTTTTTGAGTTTAGATCTTCCATATAATTTTTTTTATCTTTAGGACCTTTATTTAGAAAGTTTCTGGGGGTTTTATAAAATTCAAGCACTTTGATATACTTTTAAACTAAAAATTTTGAAATTTATGGGCATTTTTTTGACATTATTTGACTATGAATATCTTTTTTCTCTTTTAACCAATTGTTTTGATTATTTTTTATTTTGTTCCTTACAATGTGTAGTAACTTTTTGGGTATGGAAAATAAGGTAACATGACTGAAAAAAGTTACAAATATAATAAAATAAAAAAATTAATAAAATATCCCAAGATATGAAAAAAAAATTTTGTAGTTATCTTTTTAGCTAGAGTGCTTTCCATACCCAAAAAGTTGCTACACATTGTAAGGAACTAAATAAAAAAAGAATCATGACAATTGGTTAAAAAACAAAAAAGTTATTCAAACTCAGCAAATGTCAAAAAATGCCCAAAAAACTCAAAATTTGTAGTTTGAAAATACATAAAGGTGCTGGAATTAAAAAACCCAAAATCTTTCTAAATAAAGGTACGAAACAAAAGAAATTTTATGGAAGGTCTAAACTCAAAAAATAAAAATGTTGAAGGTGGCAGATCCCCTTAAATGAAATCAGTGACCCATTTTAGGCTATGCAATCAGTCATTTCTAACTGATCATCAGTAAAAGGGGTGATAATTAGTTGATAGTGACTGTTTAGAGTGAAAAATGGGTCACTGATTATAATTCAATCAAATTTCGACTGAATCAGATTTAGAGAGTAACAAAGCCTCAAATTAAATTTTACAAAAAAAAGAAAGAAATCGTATAAAAGCTTTGTAGAACTTTTAAGGTAATGTTGTTTAATTCCAAAAAATGTTGAGAGTTTTCAAAATTAAGGACTCTTAAGGGGTTACACCACTTTACCCCACCAAAATATTATGCTTTTCCAAGAATATTTATTAAAGTAATGAAACATTTTTATTTAAATTGGAATACATTAATTTATTATACTACTATTAAACTAGAAAATGATTTTTTATTTTTTTTGCAAATATGGCGGCGTGACAGGCGATGTACTCGAGAGTTGCAAAAATAGATGGTCGTACGGTGGGCACTCTATCTTTGCCAATTTTCAATCAATTGACTTAAATATTTTTTGAATAGAATCAATAGATGTTTTTCTAGTGAAATACATAAACGTTTTTGAAAATATACACTTTTAATACAATGGTATGGATTTTGAGTGAAAGATACGTATTTATCCTTAAATTTCGTTACACAAAGTTGCATAAAAACTGAAAATATCAATTTTTAAAAAAATGCTACGTATTTCACTAGAAAAACAGCTAATGATTCCATTAAGAAAAGATTTAAGTCGATTGATTGAAAATTGGCAAAGCTAGAGTGCCCACTGACTTTGAAAACGCAGTTTCGAGAAAAATGCGTTTAAAGTTTTGAGAATGTTAGCGCGCCAACGCGCGCCTCTATTTCTACAATTCGAAAATTGCCCTTTCACTTTCGATATCGATTTGTAACTAACGGCATATCATTTTCGTATATGTAGAGAGTACTTTAAAAAGAAAAAGAAAATTCGATTATTTGAAACGACCAAAATGGTATAACCCTTTGAAAGTTGCAAAAAGGTTCAAGACTTTCAGAAGCCTTTGAAAGATTTTGAGAAACACAAAAAATTTATCCGAAGATTTAAGGGGGTCTCCTCATCAGTCAGCTTCAAAAAATCGATTTCTTTGTTGTTGCTTCAATCGTTAGAATTATTATCTGAGAATATTCTTGCAAAGTTTAAAGTATAGCTGATTAACATCTCATGCCTGTAAGTTTCCTTTAATTTGATTTTTTTCCTTCGAAAAACTTAAAAGCCCATTTTATGAAAACCATGTTTTTTGAAATTCCGTGCACGATTACAAAAAAACTATAAAAACTATGTATACAAGTAAAACACTGTTTTTTAGACAATTTAATTGTGCACAGACTGAGTTAAAAAAATGTATTAAAAAATCTCTTTTTACAATGTTATTAACGCACTTACTGCTAAAAAAAGGCCGAAAAATCGAGTACTTTATTAAAAAATGACTAAAATATTCAAATTTCAACTTTCAATCACCATAATAGACTATACTGTGCAGAAAAGCCTTCCGAATAAGGAAGTATTTTAATTTTTTGTTTCAGGTAAAAATTATGGGTTGAATTTTTCACGGAGTTTGAGTTGTCCGCGGCGAGCTGCTGCGCGAGATTGTTTATAAATCCGCCATTTTTATTTATTTTGACATTCAAAAAACTTTTTATTGTTGAATAAATATATGTTCAAAGATACGCAAAAGATCATTTGTTTCTCTTGCTGTTTTCATGTTTAAAAAACATCCTAAAAAACCACCTTTTTTATGAGCCACTGATGAGGAGACCCCCTAAGGTAGTTTTGATCCACGAAAATTAGACCTTAGGCAAAAATAGATAATTTTTCTTTTAAGAATAGCAATATTATTATTGAAGGGCTATTTTGAAAGATAAAAGATTATTTTACAAGAAAAAAATTTGAAACACAGAAAAATAATTTTATTAATAAATTTAATTTTTGACCCAACTTTTTTTCTTATCGCTTCTTACCAAATTTAAAAAAATTATGCGATTCTAATAAATCATGAATCATTTTTTCAGAGAAAAGATTTCCCACAACTTCACCGTTTCTGATTTTTAAAAATAAATTCTTTAATGGCTGAAACCATTAAAAAACATTCTCCAAAACGAAATTTTTATAAAAAAAATTGCTGAATTTGATAATAATTTATTCATTTTCGAAAATTGGAAATGGTAAAGTTGTAGGGAATATTTTTCTTGAAAAAGTGATTTGTAATTTATTAAAATCGCATAATTTTCTAAAATTTGGTAAGAAGCGATAAGAAAAAAAGTTGGGTCTAAATAAAATTTATTAATAAAATTATTTTTCTGTGTTTCAAATTTTATTCTTGTAAAATAACCTTTTCTCTTTCAAAATAACCCTTCAATAATAATATTGCTATTCTTAAAAGCAAAATTATCTATTTTTGCCTGAGGTCTAATTTTCGTGGATCAACTACCTTAAAAAAATTTGGAATCAGAGTTTAAAGACTTCCCTCTATATCACACATTAACAGTATCCATCACATTTTCATATAATATAATTCACATTATTAATTTACAAAATTCAAGAATGCGTTGGTATTCTAGAGTTACTGAATAAAGCCGTTTTGAATTTCATAAACAAATTTCCTTGTAAACTGGGATAATAATCAGATTAAAAGTTTTATTTGATTTAAGCAGAGTTGATCTTGATGATCTTATTAAAAGATATTAGTACCTGCTCCTTAATTCCGAAAAGTGAAGCAGTTGCCGATACGAAGCGGAAACCATAGTCATTTGTCAAGGGCGGAAACCGCCTCGCCATCCGGAAATTACCGGCACCTCGACGCGAAAATTTGCAAATTTCCTACGAAGCCTGGCTTGCGCATCTCAAGGGGTGGAAAGCACCCGTTTGGCAAACGATGCCTCCGCCTCTCGATTGTGAAATCTATATGTAGACTCTAACTCTAACATATCCTCTCACATCCACCTTTCCACCTCTTATCCAACGATCCCTGATACGGGTTTCCGAACAACTAATCTCTACGCAATTTAGACGGCACGAGAGCACCTATTAACCATGGGTCCTTCCTGGCAAATATCGATTACATGGTTTCCCCACTGTATACAGATCTCCTTGTGGTGGATAACTTATTCGTGGATAACGCTTCGATGATGCGGTTAAGTAATCCTATATTGAAAGCTTACTAGCGTACTTGAAATTAACGACTGTAAAATTAATGAAAATTCCCCTACGAAAATAATTGTAACAGTGTAGATAGTCAGTCCTCAATTTTCAATCACGTTTCATATTAAGTGATCAGAGTAAAAAATCAGTAAAAGCGACCAACCGTTTATTTGGAAATTAATGGAAGTTCTTATATTTCATAGACGGAGAAACTCTTCATTGTAGAATCTAGTATTATTATTTCTCTATAAATTCCCATTGAGATTTGCAAAGATTAATATCTTTGATGGCAAATTGAAACTAGAAATTAGTGATACCTATATAAACAAAAAGTAAAACTACCAAAATGCAAGAATTGGTCTTTTGAATAATATAAATTGCAAAATAATTTAGAGAAATTACCATTGTCAATAGTGATGAACAATGAAGAGAGAATGACTTGAATATTTTGCAATCGAATACTTTATATATTGGAATAGTACATTGCCAAAATTTCTATTGTTTTTTTGCTGGTTTTTTGTTTTATTCTTCTTTCCTTCTTTTCAAAGATTTTTTCTTTTGATCCTGCTTTTGATTTTCCTTTAACGTGGCTTCTCTTTTTTCTTGCTGTTCCTGTTTTTTCTTTAATGCAGCTTCTTTTTTCTCTTTCTGTTCTTGTTTTTTTTTTTTAAGTGTAGTCTCTTTCTTCTCTATCTCTTCCTGTTTCTTCCTCAAAAAGCAGTGCAATGTAACGCCGGACACGCGTTCGGTTATTAGGCAAAACGAATATTCATTGACCTAATAGTCGGATTTAAAATATTTAATTAAAGGAAAATGTTTTTTAATTTTGAAAAATATTATGGTTTATATAAAGCATTTGACTTTAGTGTAACACGTATTAAAATGACAAATGAAGGTAAATGTAAATGTGATTTGCTTAACAAAGACAACGCATCAGTTAGTTTATAGAGCAGATTTTGCTACATTTCGACCAGCCTTGTGCTTCAGTAGAGAATTGTTATTTTCTTGGCGAAGTTTTAATTTCTAATTCAACAAATTTTTCACTTTTTTAAAGTGTACGTTTCGAGGTTTGTATACAGTACACTAAAATAGCGATAAGTGATTCATAAATCTCTAATTTTGAGAAAAATTCATGGCTCTGTCCGGCTATTGGGTATTGTCCGGCTATTGGTGCTTTTACCTTACATCTTATCAGAAAACGTAGGAATGCAAATTTCTAGAACTTCTTTTAGAAAACAATTTTTTGTAATAACGATTTTTCGTATCTTGTATAGTTTGACTGAAAAATGAACTTTTATAATTGATTATTTTCAACTTTTAAAATAATGTAACTTTTCTTATTTTAATTTGATCAAAAAAATCCATAAAAACAATTTGTAGAGCTTGCTGACAACTATAAGAAACTAGTATTGAAATATTGGATTTTTCCAAAGTGTTAGAACAGACAATCGATTTTGTTGATATAAGCAAATATTTTATTCAACATAAAATAAGTTAATATTGTGTGTACCGAAAGCACAACAGTCATCAAATAAAAATAAAACAAGTTCGGTTTGTGTAAAAAATGCTTTATGTTTGAAAAAATATACTTCCTTCTGTATGTCGAATTTACGAAAAAGGTTGAAACATGTACCTCATCTTCTATTTTAAAACTTTTTTTCGCAAAAAATGACACTTTCCGTAGAAATACCCATGTATATTTTTTCACTTGGAGTACCTAGCCATTTTATTAGTACATGCATCTATCAAATTATTTGTGATACACTATACCTTTCGCGTATACCTATTTGTTTGATTGTTCATACTTTTAAAGATGCAATTTTGCAAAATTAAGTTGAAATTCCTTTATACGATGGGAATGTTAGTCCATAAATTTCTGTGTCAAATGGTTCAAATACATATGGAAGTGATCTCGTCAATTTTGTCAAAACACATTTATATTGCGTATAAATGTACAATTATCGACATATTTTTTATTGGGAATTGATTCTAACCGAATGAATTGTTATATCTTCTACATAGAAGAAGCAATTTAATAATGTTAATTATCCTTTAAAATAGTTATTGGATGGACAAGAGACAAATTTTTTAAACATTTCCTCTAATTTTTGTAATCTAATATCATTTAGATGACAATAGTAATTGATGACATCAAAATGATTAAAAGAAACAATGTAGTATAATTATTTCGTAATTCCAAAATTCTTATACATATTTAAAATGACATTTTCCATTTATTGGAATCCCAAGAACTTTAACTCTGACTTTAAATAAGTCTCTTATCTAAAGTCGATTGATGGCTCAGCGACTTGTCTAAGTACAGCACGTTCAATTTGAATAAAAGAAGCTATCCTTAAGAACACGGGAAAAAACTTCACTATATTTACTGAAGATTATCTGTAAGGAGATTTTTATACTTGTTAAAGTATAAAAGAGCACCAATAATAATTAATTAAATTTATATTACTTCCCTATATTTATATATTTTACTGAAAATTTTCTGTAAGTGTTCTCTATTAAGGGGTTTCACGATCTTTGTATTTTCAAAAAATAATTTTTTTTTTATTGCATAAAAAGGTCCCTTACACGGAGAAACTTTTTTTATCAATTTTTACTATAGTATTTTTCAATTTAGGGAAAAACGTATCAATTTGAGAATTTTTGTCAGTAAAAAAACTAAACTTTATAATAATGATATGAAACTTCAGCATAGTTCATAGCAAATTTTACTATAGTTTATACTAAAGTTTCATATCATTATTATAAAGTTTAGTATTCTTACTGACAAAAATTCTCAAATTGATACGTTTTTCCCTAAATTGAAAAATACTATAGTAAAAATTGATATAAAAAGTTTCTCCGTGTAGGGTCCTAAGAATCTTAATATCGAGGGACCATTGTATGGAGTAGGCATAGCAGGTTAGAAGTATATAAAAATTATAGTACTTTTATACGTTATTACAACTTTAAACGCGTTTTTCTCTAAACTGACTTTTTCAAATCGGCAAGACATGTTATTTTAACAATTTTCAACCCATTGACACGAATCTTGTTTTAAATAAAAAATTATTTCATTTTTTGGGCGAAAATCGAGTGTTACATTCAAATGCTCACCATTTTTGCAAAAATGAATATTTTTTTATAATCTTGGTTGCTTCACTGGACAATCTTATAAATATTAGGAAAAAAATTGTTTTTCTTTCCTAGGTGCAAATATCAATTTTTAGAATTTCTTATCGCAGACGACATCCGAAAAAAAACTTTTTTTTGGACATGGCAATACTTAGTCGCTATTTTTTTTTTAAGTTAATATATCAGTTAATAAACTCTATAAATTTTAATTGCTTTACGTTTTGTTATCTGCCTGAAAATAAATCACAATAATGACACTATTTTTGCAGGTTCCAAGATGATGAAATCCCTTAAGATAAGTAAAAATCATTCTCTAATATCACATACTCAATCACTAGTAAATTCCGATAAACTTTTTTTGATGAGACAGTTTGTAAAATATAATTTTAATATGTGAGTAACATTTTTATTCACAATCTCGTGAAGTAAATTATATCAAAAATTTATCAAAATCCATCAAAATCTTATTTCTATACATTTTGTGCTGCTTGCTTTGCAAATATACATTTATTTTTTTAACAAATAAATTATTTGAAATTTATAAAAATTCTTTTCAAACCATTACATGCATAAATTTTGTTAAATTTACAGACTTGGGTTACAAAAAGTTTTCAGTAGTATTTACGGAAACGACTATATTAAGTCATGAATTGTATAAGGTTTACAGATTTATTAAAAAGTTTAAACGAATTTTTCCTCTTGGAAGTAGATTTTCGATTCGAACAAAGAATATAAAACAGGCGGCCATATTCAAGTTAAAATTCTTCGTGTGTGTATCACAAAAAAAAGATAAAGGAATGAAAGAAGTTTGTCAAGACTTTACTGGCGGAACTTGGACTTTGATCCTTTTGTTTTGCAATGGGATGAGCCAAAGGATCAATTCAGCATCTCAAAGGACCGGACTTTTGTTGTTTTCTTGTCTTCACTCGTTCTTTCTTCCTTTTACTCCTTTTACTCCTTTTACACCACCCTCATGTTCCGACCGTAATTCTCAAGAAACTACTTACATTCACACCCTCTATTCTTTTCTCATCAATTTCCACTCTTTTTCTTTTTCATCTTTATAACATTTTTCAACTCTTCATTATCTTTTTAACAATTTCACATTATTTATTTTCTCGAATTAAACTTTGATTTTTGGAGACTTTCATCAGTATTCTCCTTATTTTCTGTTCGAGTGATTTGAGCAATTAATTGTCACTTCTGGAACGCAATCACACTTTAGAAATTTTCTACTGTCTCTCTATGTTTGTAAACACAGACTTTCATTTGAGAGTTAGATTCGGACAAGAATAATTCTGCGGTGGAATTGTTGGAGGTTGGGATGAACAAGTATTTTGATGAAGAGACCCTACTGGTGGAAAAAGAGAGGGAAAAAGAAGAAGACCACGAAAGTTTATCTGGAATACGTGCGGCTGATCCCGATGGAGAGACTGTTGGACTGTTGGATGGGTGCTGTGGGTGTAGATGACGAAACACTAGAGCCACATGAATGTAAGCGTGTGTACATAAACCCTAGCTTCTCTCTATTCCATGTACTCAATATACATATCACGTAGATAACGTACACTATACACGATAGTCACGCTTCTAAAGATTTGGCACGTTCGATGGACAAACGCAAACGCTCTAAATCTTTCTGCTTTCCTCATCTCTCTTTCTCTCTCTCTTTTACAAAAATTAAGATAAATTTAAGAAAATACAGTTACTTTTTGGTACATTTTAGGGGACAATTTTTTAATTTTCAGTAAGAAATTACTAAATTTTCCGATAAATGTACACTACCCTGCCAAACTTTAAGTTCACCTGTTGTTTAAGCAAATGTCGAACTGTCTCAATTTTTATAAAAACAAGTTAACATTTTTCTTTTGATAATAAGGAATGTTAATAAAATTTTGTATCTAATGATCCCAAACTGAAGGCAAAATGTTAATTTTACAAAAATATATTACAAAAAACGTCAATTTTCGATCTTTTTGGAAAACATTAATAACTCTTAAAAAACTAACATTTTAAAAAGATTTTGATCTCAATGTTTTCATAAATATTCCTAAATTCTATTAGAATATGATATACATTGAATTATAAAAAATTATTATGAGCAGCTACACATTTTTTAAATTTTACGACTATTTTGTTACCTTTAAAACGAGACCAAAAACTTTTTAGAATCTTAATTATTTTTAAAGTTATCGACATTTTCCAAAAAGATCGAAATTTGACGTTTTTTGTAATTTATTATTATACAATAAAATTAACATTTTGTCTTCAACTTGGGATCATTAGATAAAAATTTTATTAACATTCATGCCATTATCGAAAAAAAAATGTTAAACTTATTTTTATAAAAATTAAGACACTTCGACAATGGCTTAAACAACAGGTGAACTTAAACTTTTGCAAGGTAGTGTATCTGAAAATTCTAAAACACATAACAGAGCAAATTTTCATTGTTGGAAATGTTTGGAAATTTACAAAATTTGTATGTTACAATGGTAACGTAAAATTTTACAATATTCATGATGTTTTTGAGTAAAGGTATCTTAAAATTGAGAAAAATGTACTGAATTTTCTGATGTTTTTCTTAATATTATGAAACTCAACTGGATTTTCATAAAATGTATCTTAAAACTACCAAACACGTAACTGCATAAAACTTCAGTTACTCAAAACATAAAATTATTCCTGTTACAAGTTTCAGAATTTCCAGACACAAGTATCAGAATATTCAACATTTTGTAACTGAAAATTAGGAAATTGTTTCTTAAACTTATTAAAAAGTAACCGAACTTTCTGAAGTTCTATCTTAATTTTACGAAACTGCAACTGCATAAAACTCCAGTCACTTGTTTCGGGAAATCACCGTAGAAATTTCTAACAGTGTACGTTTTTGGTAAGTGAAGCTTTATACAGTAATACAGTCCGCGCTCTCAATAGGGCTTCTACCCCTAATCTGTAATCGACGCTTCCCTCAACATGTGTGTGCACTGCTGAATTTAATTTCCACCGTTCTCAATAGGGCCGCGTGATCAATACACTAAGAAAAGAATATATCAAATACATATTTAAAAAATTGTATAACACATCACGCGAATAAATTGTTCAAGTTTTTTTATAATTATTATATAATAAAGTATTCAGTATCATCATTTTGAAAATATTAAAATAAATACATAATTATTACCACAAATCCATGATGATTATGTTATTCCAATAATAATTCATTACTATAATAATTACTTCAAATATAACTCTCATGACTAATTACTTTTAATGATTACTTTAATTGAGGAGTTATATTCAATAAGGCGACAGGCGCTCGAAAACCTGTAAAAGTATTGTCCGCCTCGTGATGTCATAGTCAAAAATTGAAAATCAAAATTCGAAAAAACCAAAAACATGGTTTTATAGCTCGTGAAAAATGAATGTTAGTTTCCCCTTACAGTTTTTTTATAACGTTGCAAATTTTCGAGTAAATTAATAAAAAGTGTGTTGGTTTTAAAGCATAGAAACCATGTTTTATTTCAATCCACTCGCCTCGAAAAATTCATTAATTAACGGATTGCGAATTTTTTTTTGCGTTTTACTCGTGAATCTCTGGCGGAGGCGATAGAGCTTGCAAAAAATTTTTTTGTTCATTGTTAAATGGTTTTTTTTTAATCCGAAGAAAAAACTATGTTTTTCGAGCTTCGGACCGAAAAAGTGAGCGAGGAAGTTTGAGCTACAGTAAACTTCCCGTGAACAAGTTGATCATTAGTATATGGAGCAACTTTTTGGAAAATATCAACTCAATTGAACAATTACATTCGAAAATACAACGAGTTGAACGCAAATGCGAATTAGGTTTTGACGCGATTTTACCGGTTTTGTTACGAGCAATGCAGGCGCGCCGATGAGTAGAAGCGAAGGAAGATAAAAATGCAAAAAAAATTTTGCAATCCGTTAATTAATGAATTTTTCGAGGCGAGTGGATTGAAATAAAATATGGTTTCTATGCTTTAAAACCAACACACTTTTTATTAATTTACTCGAAAATTTGCAACGTTATAAAAAAACTGTAAGAGGAAACTAACATTCATTTTTCACGAGCTATAAAACCATGTTTTTGGTTTTTTCGAATTTTGATTTTCAATTTTTGACTTAACATCACGAGGCGGACAATACTTTTACAGGTTTTCGAGCGCCTGTCGCCTTATTGAATATAACTTCTCAATTATAACTTCAATTACTATAATAATAATAATTCCTTACTGAAATACTTACTGTATTTGTTCTATTCTCATTTCAACAGTAAATGAAAAAATATAATCGTAATTTTGTAAACATATCGAATATTTATACTTAACATATTAACAACCTTCGTAAATTACAAAGGTTGGTTTCTTCACAATAAAAAATTAGAAAAACAATCTCCGACTACATAATTGAAAACTAAAAGCAAAAAAAACAAGAAAACGTCAAAAATGTTAGGTTAGATTTTTTGATTTAATACTTTCGATGAATTCGTAGGCAACTATTATACTAATATATTTCGTAATACTTACTTTAAAAATGTAAGTCAAATTGCACGTATTTACGTAAATACACGAAACAATTTCGATTACAAATTGTTAATGAGGTTCGGTTTGCCTCGCAGCAACGTTTCGGGTAGCCCTATTGAGGAAGGTAAAAAGTGATTCGAGCGCGCTCGCTATGGCGAGTGGAGGGGGAAGGCTATTTCTAAGGAAACATTTCCCCTAACCGCCCAAGGCGGCCCTATAGAGAGCGCGGACTGTACAGGGTAGATCAACGCAAAGTTATCCACTGAGGCAATGTTGTTTTTGGACATTATTTTATTACGTTATTATGGAAGTTAAGCTTAATTTGAGTCTACACCATTTTAAATTTATAGAATAATTGCACCCAGAAAAAAGTTTCTTTGATTTTAAATAAAATTTCTTTGAATCAAACGAATTTATGCATTGCTATATGTTCAAAAAATAGTTTCTTTGGTTTAAGGGGTTATACTACCCATCAATTTTTTTTCCTACTTTTTTTTATTGGCTTAAATGATGCATAATATATTTAAGAATGATATTTAAAAACCATTTTGTGGAAAACAATGTGATAAACAATTTTTTAGCTTATTTTCCAAGACGCTTTGGAGCGCTCCAAAATGTTTAAAAAGGCCGCTCAGCTGCAAATATTCAATGCTGTTCAGAAGATTTACGAAGATCTAACGAGAGAAGATCTTCTCTTCCGTTACCTCGATGGATTTACTCAAAACGCCAACGAAAGTCTAAATGTCGTCATTTGGTCTATTGCTCCGAAAGCGATATCCAGCGGTAAAAGCGTAGTTGATATTGCAAATAACATCGCTGTTATTACATACAATGGCAGTTTTCTAGGACTGTTAGATGTCACCTGTACACTTCAACTGAAGATCAATTCAGATTTATACAATTTTCCAATGGAAGTCGATCAACGTCGAATTAAAACCGCAAACCACTCAGCATAGAAATATTTTGAATATTTTATATAGTAAATGCGTTTTGAAACTTTAAACGGGTTTTTCTCGAAAGAATGTTTTTCAAATTGGCGTGCATCGTAACTTGC
This sequence comes from Diplolepis rosae, assembly GCA_030998225.1. NCBI lineage: Eukaryota > Metazoa > Arthropoda > Insecta > Hymenoptera > Diplolepididae > Diplolepis > Diplolepis rosae. The sequence continues at coordinate 6,664,968 of JAPYXD010000710.1, forward strand.
TCAATTTTTATTTAATTTACTTGAAATTTTAACTGTAACTTCTTAGATAAATTATCCAGGGCAGTACACACGAATTTTAAGATTGACAAATAAATACACTTTCAAACTTTCAAACATTCAAACTGATGCCAATTTGCGAATTTAAAAAAAAAATATAACAATATAATACGAGCAGCGGATTTTTTTCTAAAATCTAGTTACGCCATCGTTTAAAGTAGTTCGATCCCGAAAATTAGACCTCCAGCAAAAATAGATAATTTTGAACAATTTTTGCTGTGAAAAAATATATAGTGTATACAATATATAGTATAGTACCATTTATATAGTATATAGTTCAAGATAATTTTGCTTTCAAGAATAGCAATATTATTATTGAAAGTGCTAAATTGAAAGAGAAAAGATAATTTTACATGAAAAAAATTTGAAAAACAAAAAAATAATTTTATTAATAAATTTTATTTTTGCCCAAACTTATTTTCTTATCGCTTCGAAACAAATTTTTAAAAATTATGCGATTCGAATAAAGCATGAATCATTTTTTCAGAGAAAAGATTCTCTACAGTATGACCGTTTCCTACCTTTGAAATTGAATTAATTATTATCAAATACAGCAATTTGTTTATAAAAATTTTGTTTCGAAAAATTGTTTTTTTATAATTTCAGCCATTAAAGAATTCATTTTCAAAAATTGGAAACGGTCAAGTTGTAGCGAATATTATTTCTAAAAAATGAACCGTGATTTATTAGAATCGCATAATTTTTAAAAATTTGGCTCAAAGCGATAAGAAAATAAGTTTTGGCAAAAATGAAATTTATTAATAAAATTATTTTTTTGTGTTTCAAATTTTTTTCATTAAAAATAACCTTTTCTTTTTCAAAGTAGCCCTTCAATAATAATATTGCTATTCTTGAAAGCAAAATTATCTATTTTTGCCTGAGGTCTAATTTTCGTGATCGAACTAGCTTAATACTCCTTTTTACACTTTATTTCGATTTTGGATCATCCTGAATTGGTTTTTATTCTTCAATATATGGCATAGGAAAAATTTGGCTGACGCATTTGTTAATATCTATACATTTTTTATTTTAATTTAAAAAGCAACAGTAATCGCGAGCAACACCAGAAAAAAATAACAATAAAAAAATAGATGAGATATAAATCATTCTTGTAAATTAGTGAATTAGTAGTTGTAAGTATTAGATAATGTTACAATATATGTAGATCTGATTCGGCATTGACATAATCTTGCGACTTTTCTTGCAGCATAATTCAGGTTTGAAATGAAAAAAGGTATTCTGAATGTAGGTTAGGTATTTCATTTCTTATACAATTATTGCAAAAATGGCTGAAAATGTTAAAGTTCAAAAAGTTCCATACAGTTTGAAACTTTTTATTCAAACTTTTTACCCAAACTTTCAAAATGATAAATTTCTGAACCGGCACTTTGCTATTTGGCAAAACCACACAACTATTTCTTATTTATTATTCAGATCGTCGTTTTCTATATAATAATTTCATTTGAATAATTTTATTCTGCTCTTTAAATCTGAATCAGTCAAAATCTACTGATTATCAGTGAAATTTGACTGATTCAAATAGCTAAAAAGAGCTTACTGTAAATCAGTCAAATTTCACTAATTACTTAGTGGAAATCAACTGATTTAGCAGTGAAAAATACTTTTTTCACTGATTCAATCAGTGAAAATTAACTGATTTGTCAGTGAAAAATATTTTTGCACTGATGAATCAGTGAAAAAGCAAAATACTGATTCAATCAGTGAAAATTTGACTGATTCAGATTTAGAAAGTGGGGTCATTCGTCGTTGCAAATGGAAAATGATTTTGTAACTAGAAAAGACGAAACTCACATAAAGTAATGGATTTTTATAAATTATTTCGTGACACGTTCCGGCACATGTTCATTGTTTTATTGACCAAAAATTATCAACTTATGATATTTTTAGTTTTAATTTTAGTGTTTCTTATCACTTAAAAATCGGGAAAAAACTTGACCTCATGCCAAATTATTTATTACAAATTCTTATAAATGTTATGTTTCCTCTTTTATTTATCTTTCTTTAGATATAATTTGGTTTTTATTTCTTAGTTTGAACATAAATAAAAAAGCTAGTGAAGTATATAAAGTATTCGAAGCTTATCTTAGGCAACGATAAACTACTTTTTGATACCTGAACCAAATCTTTGACAGGTTCATCGACATCAAGCGTCAAGGGACAGTTAAAAAAAGACGATAAATCCTATACGTCAAAGGTGCTATATCCTATACTCACAACGAACGTTGAGAAAATATCCAATGCTTGTAAAAATTCCCAGCATGTGTCGCGTGTAACATTTGTACCAGCCAGTTTCGTTACGACTGATTCTTGTGAAGTTCAACCATCCGTCATCGCTCTGTTCTACTGGCGGTGGTCCATTATCTGAAAAAAAATTGTATTGGAAATCAAACGTAACTTGGATTTAAGTTGACTTCTAAGTTTAAAGATTGAGGGTATGCAACACTTTGTTCGCGTGAGCACTAAGAGTCTATTTTCTATTACATGTCTCTGTACAAAGAAATCGAAATTATTGAATAAAAATTTATCAGATGTTAAGGTAGTTGTTGTGACCAAAATCAGGTCTCCGGGAAAAAATATTTTTCTATGGTTTTAATACTTGAAATGATATTATCAGTCGTGTCTAATGAAAAAAAAAAAATTATTTTCATTAAGGAGTTTAGAACTTACGGAAAATAATACTTTTAATAATAAAATGGTACGTTGTTGGAAAAAATTGGCTCCAATTTTTTCCAACGTACCATTTTTTTTAAATTGAGGGTCAATACAACTTACACTATTTTTAACTTTTAATAATGTTTTTTTGTAATAGATTTCCTCACTATCGCTTCTTACCAATTTTTTAGAAAGTGATTTGTTTTTTATAAATTATTGCTTATTTTTTAGGGGGAAAATGTTTTCTACAACTTTATTATTTCAAATTTTAATCAGAAATAGTAGAGTTGCAGCGAATATTTTCCCCGAAAAAATAAACAATGATTTATGAAAAATCAATCATTTTTAGAAAATTAGTAAGAAGCGATAGTAAGGAAGAATTTATTACAAAATACATTGTAATAAGTATGATTTTTCGTAAATTTTAAATTTCTTCCATAATAAATAATTTGGTTGATTTAAGGCAGAAGTTTATTTGATTTGAACAAATTTTTATTTGGTTTAAAGATACTTTGCTTGAAGCAACGAAATTTTATTTAATTCAAATAAATAATCTCTTTCAATCAAAGAAAGTCTTTCAACCAAATAATTTTCTTTGATTCAATTAAATCTTTTTTCTGAGTGTAGAGACCTGATTTTTGGTGCAGATGGGTAGGTAATTTTTCAAAAAAAAGTTCGCTTTCTTTTCGCGACTTAGTAACTTTGGAAATATTAAACAAATCATTTAAAATTTTTGAACAGTTATTTTTCTTGATTTTATTTGCGAATATCATAAAATATCATGAGCTAAAGATAATATGTTTTATACAGAAAATGCATGAAATAAATTAAAGTGCTCGAAGTGTACATTTTCCTCAGTACTCTTTAAATCTGAATCAATCGAATTTTCACTAATTGAATCAGTGAAAAAAGTATTTTTCACTCTTAAATCAGTTGATTTGCACTGAAGTAATCAGTGAAATTTGATTGATTCACAGTAACCTCTTTTTAGCTATTTGAATCAGTCAAATGCCACTGATAATTAGTAGATTTTGACTGATTCAGATTTAGAGAGTACTTTATACGTAAATTGTGAAGTTAACAAACGTTTTCATTTTATGTGTACAGTAAAAGGTCAATATATTTTTTCAATCTCACATTTCAAAAATTCATCCAAAAAATATGATTTTATTGTGTAGTTGTTTTCATACTGATATTTAAATAAAACAGAAATCTTGTTCGAAAAGTTTGTTCGATATTTTTTTTAAAAATAATTTTGGTAAATTTAAATGGAAAGTTTCCATTGTTTCTGAATATATTTTATTCTATAATTTATCGTAGTAGATATTTATCGCGCCCTGGAAATTCTGGAAAAATCCCCAAGGATTTCCTAAAGTATGTGAAAAATAAGATAATACTTTCTTTAGATTTCGTTAAAGTCTAAGTGTGAAGAACAAATCGTGAAAATTCAAAGTATCGTATTTCTTGAAAGATGAGCTGAGAGTGTTTTCTGAATTTCAGCCACAAATATTTCACGCAATTTTCTTGAAACATGAGACTACATTCTGAGAATACTCTTTTTAAGTTTGATAAAGTTTTGCTTTCGTGGTCAATAATTAAGATATTCAATACACTATAAAATATATTCGAAATATTTCCAACAATTTTTTGAGCAAAATCCCCCATTTGGGTAAGGAAATTCATTTTCCAATGGAGAGTGGCCCTATCCTGCAACCCACTTGTGACCGCCCCCTGTAATGAGAAATTTCTCCATTATTTAGGATAAATTATCTTTTTTGAAAGGAATATTTCCATAGTATATGGAAAATTTTCCTGATAAGTTAAGGTAGTTCATCTACGAAAATTAGACCTCAGGTAAAAATAGATAATTTTGCTTTCAAAAATAGTAATATTATTATTGAAAGGCTATTTTGAAAGAGAAAAAATTATTTTCCATGAAAAAAATTTTAAATATAGAAAAATAATGCATTTAACAAATTTTTATTTTTAACGAACTTTTTCCCTTATCGCTTCATACCGAATTTTACAAAATGATACGATTTTAATAAATCACGACTCATTTTTTCAGGAAAAAGAATTTTCACAACTTTAACGTTTACAATTTTTGAAAATAATTTCTTTAATGCCTGAAACCATTTAAAATCAAATTTTAAAAACAAAATTCTTATAAACAAATTGCTGAATTTGGTAATAATTTATTCATTTTAGAAAATTAGAAACGGTTAAGTTATATAGAATCTTTTTCCTGAAAAAATGATCTGTGATTTATTAGAATCACATAATTTTTTAAAATTTGGTATGTAGCGATAAGAAAAAAAGTTTTTCAAAAATAAAAATTTGTTAAATGCATTATTTTTTTCAAATTAATTAGTTGAGTTTGAAATTTTTGTCGAAAGACCTGGACTCGAATCCCAGCGCAGTCGAAAGCGTCATTTTTTCCACAGAAAGATTTTCAAATTCTTTAAATATTATTTTTTTATATTTAAAATTTTTTTCATGGAAAATAATTTTTTCTCTTTCAAAATAGCCCTTCAATAATAATATTTCTAAAAAACTTAACCATTTCCAATTTTCCAAAATGAATAAATTATTACCAAATTAAGCAATTTGTTTATAAGAATTTTGTTTTGAAAAATTGATTTTAGATGGTCTCAGGCATTAAAAAGATTATTTTCAAAAATTATGAAAGGTAAAGTTGTGAATATTCTTTTTCCTGAAAAAATGATTCGTGATTTATTAGAATCGCATCATTTAGTAAAATTCGGTATGAATCGATAAGGACAAAAGTTCGCCAAAAATAAAAATTTGTTAAATGCATTATTTTTCTATATTTTAAATTTTTTTATGGAAAATAATTTTTTTTCTTTCAAAATAGCTCTTCAATAATAATATTTCTATATACCGTTTCCAATTTTCCAAAATGAATAAATTATTACCAAATTAAGAAATTTGTTTATAAGAATTTTGTTTTCAAATATTGATTTTAAATGGTCTCAGGCATTAAAAAGATTATTTTCAAAAATTATGAACGTTAAAGTTGTGAAAATTCTTTTTCCTGAAAAAATGAGCCGTGATTTATTAGAATCGCATCATTTTGTAAAATTCGGTATGAACCGATAAGGAGAAAAGTTCGCCAAAAATAAAAATTTGTTAAATACATTATTTTTCTGCATTTCACATTTTTTTCATGGGAAATAACCTTTTCTCTTTCAAAGTAGCCCTTCAATAATAATATTGCTATTATTGAAAGCAAAATTATCTATTTTTGATGTTTACTGAAGATGTTAGAACAATTTATCAAAGTTGTTTTTGAGAGAAGTTACATAAAATATTTATATTTTCAGCCCAAATATTTTCCAAAATGTTAGAGTGTACCTCATGACTGTGAAGTTTCTACACTATTTTGATTTAATTAATTTATTTATATCTGAGTGAATTGCAATAAAAAACATCAACTTAAAAAAAATGATAATTTGATTTCTAAAAATGAGTATACTTGTAATCTCTGCCCTTGAATGCAAGATTCTTATAGTCGCCTCTTAAATGCAGCTGCTCATTTTAACGAGAGAAAATATTCACCTCGCATTCGAAGGAAAGGCAACTCGTAAAACAGTGAAGAAACGAGAGCGTGTGCTGCTGTACATAACCGCTTGGAATAGCGATGAAACTTTTATGTATCGAATCATAACGGGGATGTTCCTCTAAAGTGAGGTGGGTATTCCTAGCAAAGCTCGCTCGATTGTGTTAACAGTGTCTGTAGCAAGTTCTGCAAAATGGCGACCTATTCTATATGAAATAAGCTAACGCCGTGACTTGGCCAAAAAGCTCGACATTTCCGCCTGGCTCTACCAACTGTAGGCAATTTGGCTACGAAACAAATGAACAGTATTGGAATTGAATTTCATACAATCGAAAGAAACAAAAGAAAATGCTTTACTTTTATTCTTCAGAATTTACATATGAAGCTTCGCGAATGAAAATATAAAGGAAGACAATAATGCCATTTTCGATTATTAAAATTTGATAATTCATCTTGATTTTTGAAATTCTCACCTCATGATACAATCATTTTTATAAAACATCATCACTTTTATTCCATTACGTAAGATTTTTGTCTTTTATTAAATATATTTTTTAAAATTATAACTTTTTGAAAATCAGGCATTTTTATAAATTTTATAAACTTATGCATCTTCAATTTGAATTGATTAAACATTTTAAAATTATGCCGCGAATTGTAGTATTCAATAGAAAAAGAAAAGGGGGTTATATATGGACTAAAAAAGTTTTGTTAGGAAAATTAATTAAATTTTATACCGAAATTTATTACTTTTTTTATGCTAAAATTAGTAATACCTGCACTGTTACTAAAATTAATATTTGGAGTAGTAAAGTGTCAAGTCTCGAGCAACTCATATAGTTTTGACGACCGTGATTTAATATAACACACAAAATAGGCATTAAAATTTAAAAATTCATCTTATTATTATGATAAAAAATTCTTTAAATGAAATTCTTAAACTTTATATTCTGCTTTGTTGCACAAAATCCAATTTTCTCATCCTCTGTTGTAGGTTCCTATTCACTATAAGAATTTTTCATGCATATTTATCAACCTATATTATCTAGAGTTTCATAATTTCGATTCGGAAATAAAAACGAACCATGTAAGCGAAATTTGGAAGATTCTTTTTTAATTAAAGAGAAATAAGTTTGGACATTTTTAGAAATGTTCTTTGTTCGCAGACTTTATAGTAATAAACAAATTTTTAAAAAAGTATTTGAAAAACTCTATATTAGCATATTAATATATGATAAGTTTAATGGAATATAAAGATTTTAAAAGAAAATAATTATCTTTTGAATTTTTGAAATTTAAAAAATATATAAAATTTTGAAGTGTCTTATGCATGTATGTTAAGAGGATTTAGAATATTTTACGGATATATATAGGGTGACCATAATTGATTTTTAAAAAGTAGGACAAAAATTTATTTAAAAAAAGAGGACAAAGTAGGACAGAGATGTTTGAAAAATAGGACAAAGTAGGACAGAAAAGTTTGAAAAAGAGGACAAGTAGGACAGAAAAGTGACTATTTTATTAAATATTATCAACGCTTGACATCTTATATTTTTATTTTTGAACCCTGATGCATTTTAATTAATAACCAAATACCAAATAGTAACCAAATACCATGCATTCCGTCAAAAGTCCTTCCAAGCGTGTTGGCCTTTTAATATATTTTTTTCTTCATTATGTACAAGGGGCGTTCAATAAGTCTTTAGAAAATCCAAGAGATGGCGCTCGTATTATCGAAAATTGTTTGGTTTTAGTAAGCATCATTACTCACTAAGCAGCTGTTAAAGTCTCAGTTATATCGGGGGTATACATCAGCCCGTATTTCACGATTCTAACTTGACCCCGTTAGTGTCCTAAGTTGAATACCTAAGTATAATGAGAACAATTAAATTTTTTTTTCATTTTCAAAACCAAAAGTAGTCTATCTACGTCCGTTTTCATCCTCTCTAACATTCACGAAATGTGAAAGTTGAAATTTAGGGAAATAAAAAGTTGTAAAAATTCAAAGTATTCTCATACCTAAAAAGCGGATCCTATAAATTGTAAAAATTAATTATTAGAATCAAAATAGAAAATATGTAACTTAGAAATACATTAAAAGTATTTTTATATTTTTTTATGAATGATTTCACGAATTTGAATTTTTACAACTTTATTTCCCTAAATTTAAACTTTCACAGCATCTAGGTAAAAATAATTACAGTTTCTTTCATATACATCGGATATTTTCCGTAAATCTAACTTTATGATAGATGAACAAAAATTTTGAAAAGTTAATTGCTTTAGGTGTTATTAAAAATGGTTAAAACTATGAAATTTGGACTTTTTTTGCATTATTTTTGTCAATGCTGTACAAAAACACTTCGTTTTTAGGTCACTAAATGCAAAATATCATTACCTCTGACGTGATTCCTAAAAATGTAATTTATTTGATCTATTACTAAAATTATGAGCTTTAAGGGCATGTGATACTTGAGAAGAGTAGCAAGTTCATATGAATAATTTGGTCCAGTTTCTACATGTTTGTGTCCAAAGTACATAAAATGTTGTTTCCAAAATTTCGTGAATGTTAGAGAAGATAAAAACGGACGTAGATAGACTACTTTTGGTTTCAAAAATGAAAAAAAATATTTAATTGTTCTTATTTTATATTCTATTTTCTTTAATTATTCATAATGATTTCCAACTAATTACAACTCTCATCAACTTCGTTTCTTGTTCAGAATTGTTCATTCTTTTTTTCTATTTTTCAACTCAATTGTGCCTCAAAAAATAATATGAATGCAATGATATGCAGACAATTATAAATAAAAATTTTTAAAAAGTTATTATTCAATGCGATAAAGGAATAAAAGAGATATTAATATTTAAATATTAATATCAGCTGAATGTTTCAAAATAGTTTTTGTACGAGATTAATATGAATAAAAAGGGGAAGATTTAATTTAATAATTTCAAATAATATTAATATTTAAAGTCTGATTTCTTTTATTTGTTTATGACATTGAATAATACATTAAAAAAATTTTTTATATTAAATTCTTCGTATGTTACTGTGAATTTTCAGGGAGTGGTGGTACAGTTAGCGCCGCGTGTGACGATTCGGCAAACTAACTTAGGAATTCAACTTAGGACACTAACGGGGCGCCATTTTATTTTCTGATGCATACGGCTGCTTATATCCATCACATGGTTCCATTTTTATTGTCGACTGAAGCAAAAAACTTTTTTCTACTAGCGGATCATAAAGTGGATTTTATTGCCCCGTGTGGGGCAAACAAATCCATTTTCTGCCCCGTTAGTAGAAAAAAAATCGTGTGCAATACGGGAAAAACATTTATTTTACTCGTATGGTTGTTACCCTCGCTTTGCTCGGGCATCAAACTTCACACTCGAAAAATAAATTTTTTTTTTCCCTTGTTACACAATATACTATTGTGTATTTAGAAAAATGGAAAAAACTAAACTTGAAAAAATGGCTCGGTGGACAACGGTTCACCTCGAACAAGGAGGTCATCGCCCAAACAGATGACTATTTTGAGGACCTTCCGAAACCCTACGTTTTGGACGGCTTAAAAAAGTTGGAGAAACGTTTGGAAAAGTGTATAGAGTTAAAAGGAGATTATGTTGATAAATGAAAAAAATCTACACAAACAAATTTGTTTTTCTATCTTTTTCTAAGAACTTATTGAACGCCCCTCGTATATAACATCCAATTATCATTACAGCAGTAAAATGTCCCTGGCGAGAGTTTCGGAAAGGGATTGAATCCAAGCAAATCCGACCCATTCTAAAATCTGTCCCCAGCTTATTCCGAACCAATCTGACTCGATCCGACTCAATCCGAATGAATACGAACCAAGTTTTTAATCTGAATTAAATTGAATATATCCTACTTTAGTCTAATCAGAGCCAAATTTTCAGATCGAAATGGTCTGAATGAATTCAAGGTCGGAATCGTTCGGATTGAAAATTCAGTTTAAATCCACCCGAGTTTGGATTCAATGAGACTGGAAACTTGGTTCGAATTTATTTAGATTAAGGTCTTGGATAAACTCGTATTTATTCAATTTATAACGTTTTTCGGATTGATTTGGAACAGCTCTGATTCGCTCAAATTAAATTCCATTCCGAAACTTTTGCCAGAAGTATCATTTCGTGACTCACTTTCTATTGGCTAGTATACTCGTATCCATATTATCTGACTTCTTTTTCATATTAGTTCAAATATGAAATGCTCATATTTCTGTATATATTATACTAAAGTATTTTAGCCGTGACCAATATTATGCAATGGAATGGATAGGAGAATTTACTCGGAATTATTCGATTCAGTGTATGAATAGGGATTAAGAGCGTCTCTATCGATTGCATCGAGGGAATCCAGATGTCAAGAGAGGAGGGCAAAAATAATTGAATATTTAATAGGATAAAGTATGTCTGCATCGAATACTGGCCGACACAATCAGGTTCTCGTATTTTTTTAATTGAACGGCGGAGATTGTGATCTTTTTATTATACGTCTAGATTTTCAGTGATTTGTCGTATTTTAATCGCCATTTATGAAAAAGTCGATTAAGTGGAGGAAGAGAAGATTACGATTGGCGAGATGGAAGAATAAATTATTTCTTTTTATTAGCCTCAACTTCAATTTTACAGCTTTTATATTACTTTTTAATAAAACTTAAAATATAGATAGAGTCACTGTTTTGATTAATATATATGATAAGTAATTACTATTTGTTACAATAATGAATTTCGTGTATGAATTAAGATGGTTTTTTTTAGTTATTATTACAATGAATAAATTTATATCTAACAACTTTATTTTGTCACCTACAGAGGTTGCAAACTTTAACAAAAACAAGGTTATTGTACTGATTTCTCATTAATAATTCTGTTGTGTTAATTATTTTTGTTGAGTACGTACGGTTTGAAATCAATCATAATTCTATTTTTGGATTTCCTAATTTAAAAGTTTTTCATTATTCGATTTATAATTGTTTAACTTTTATGATTTTAGATTATTTTGATAATAATACTCAAGATTCTTTATTTTGGAATTTCTTAAGTTTTAAATTCAACAGTCATTTTAATTTTTTTATTTATCAGATCTTTTTGAAAATATAAAATTTGATAGTTTAAGAAATTGTATAATAGGAATATTTGTATGTTTCAATTTATAAAGTTGAAATATATTTGTAAAATGAATGCATTTTTTATTTTTTTGCATATTAAAACCGACAATTTTATTATCCTTAGATTTTATACTGCTCAAGGAAAAAAAAAGTAAAGTAAAAATCTGAAAGTGTAGGAGATTGAAAAAGTAGAAAATAAAAAGAGAAATTCAATTCATATCACGGCGTTCGATTTCATATCTAAATATTTTCGTATTTTCAAATATTATATCTCATAAAAATCTGCCTTTGAATACGTTTTGAAAATAAAAATGTTTAAAAGTCCTTGTTTAATAAGATTAAAAAAGTTTATTCATAATATTGTTATCATATATTATATTATATTATAATATAAATAATAATATTAGATATCCAAATTATGTTACAATTTACATAAGATAATAAATTACAGAAATTGTTAATTACCCATAAAAATCTTCAAAAGTTTAGAACTTGAAAAAAGGTCAGCGAAACCTTTAGAATTTTTTCAAATTTACTGCCTTTCATACACACAGGGAAAAATTCGTAAAATTTACAGGAACTTCAGTACTTGTTTTTATAACTTGGCTTTTTAGTAGAGTTAATAAGAAGTTCAGTTGAATCTACAAATTTTCTGTACGTTTCACCTATCTTCCAGTAGAATCTACTAAACTCGGATTTTTTCGTACTTTATAGAATTTACTGGACGCTGAATAAAAATAACAGAAAATTTTTTGATTCAACTGAACTTCTTATAAAATCTACTAAAAAGCCAAGTTGTAAAAATAAATACCGAACTTGCTGTAAATTTTACAAATCTTTTTTCTATGTTAAGGATTTTTAAAGCCAATTATAAAATATCTAAATATTCCTAAAATTAACGAGTTTTCCAGACCATTTTAATTTTAAAAAATTTCTTGACCTTTTATGTTTAAAATCAATTAGGACAAAGAAATTTTTATCACTGTATTTTCATACCTAGCTCGTTTTTCATGATCCTTTCAACTTGAGTTTATTGGATCGCTTTTACGCTAAACACGTACATCATAAAATGATAAGCAGGAATCGATGCAGTAATAAATCGAACAATCCTATCAAATGGGTCAAACGAAAGTAATGGTTTGTGAAACAGGAAGATGAACATTTTGCTATAATTTCACCAACGAACTTTAAGATGAAGGTTCAGCAGTGAAAACCTCTTATAAGAAGTGCTATCAGTACTAAATCACTAGCTGTTTACGTTTATTTTATTTTGCAAAACTTTTATCGAAAGGACCATGCCTATCATATTCCTTTTTCCTTTATGTACTGTAAAAAGTTACGGAGCATGTCCCTGTAATTTTTCAGAGAGAATTTCCCATTTTTAATGTCAACATTATTTTTACCAAGATTTTAAAGAATCGTACTGTTAATAAAATCTTTAAAATGTGGATAATTGAATAACATCTGAATTTTATTTTGAATTGTTTCTGAAACATGTTGAAGAATGTTTTCTAAATTTCTCAAGTTTTAGTGGATATTAACAAATTATTCTGATAAATTACCAAAAGTTTGAAAAGTATTTCACAAGAGTAGGTAATTTTCCTTACAGAATTTCAGCAGCAATTTATAAATGTTTGTGAAAATTGGCATTCTAACAAATTTTATTAAAATTCTTCAAAGAATTTTGTACACCGTATATACTTTCTATGTATTCTCAACCTACATAAATAATTTAGCCGTTTTCAACGTCTTTACTACAAACCCTTAATAAAACTCAGTGACTTCCTCTTAATTAAATATATAAAGTTTTATTGGATCGAAAGTAGTTCCGGATTGTTTGTAGAAAGTTCACTGTGCTTTTAAAGCTCTTTAAATATACAGGGTGTCCAAAAAGTATGGATAAGGTTAAATATCTCAAAAACAGTGCATTTCAAAAAAATATTTCAAAATTATTTGAGGTTTGGTTGAAGTCCTTTTAAATCTTATGAACCAAAATCTCAAAAGTCTGGAGCGAAGCGAGCTGCGCGCAAAGCGAGCTGCGCGCAAAGCGCGCAATGAGAATGTGCCCGCGAAGCGGGCAGATTTTTTGTTTATAAAATTGTTCATAACAAACATATATAATTTTTTAATCAATATCGTTCGTTAGGTATCACAATTGAGCTTATCTTAACAATAATTGATAAAAAAATCATTTTTTTCCACCATGAAACGGCAGATTGTCACATTTGTTTACAGAAAATGTTATTTACAATTACACAAATTGTTATTTAGTGTCTCATATCTAGTTTTAGAATTTATGTGAAGTTATTGGCGCATAATTTCCATGAAAAATGGCTTTTTGTAATTGAACAGTAAATTCCTATTTCCGACCACTGTACCAGGGCTTGATCGCTCTTGAAATTGGGTGTACACTCCCTCATGAAATGTTTTTAAAATTCTCGAAATTTTTTGAAATCTCTTGACTCTTTTAATATTTCATAGGCCTAAAAATATTATAAATCTACGTACATACGTTCGTCAAATTTTGAAGTTTTGGACAAAGATTTAAGAACAACAGATATTGGCCTTGTGATGTCATGCTCATTATTGTTCAATAATATGTATATATTATATATTATATATATATTATGTATATATATATACATATATTATTGTTTGAAGTAAATTTTTTTGCTTACAAACTTTTATCCAAGATGAATAGAGATCACTTGTCTGATTGATCGAGCAATATTAATGATCTGCAAAAATTTGAGTTGAAATTCAAATCATTCGAAACCACCTTCGTTAATAAAGTTATAGAGAGAAACGATTTTAATACCAAATTCATAAATGTTGACAATTCGTTAAAACGCAGGTTGAAACTAATTTACTTTTCCAGACATTCAGACAAGATCTTTGACGGTGGTTGCTTTAGAATTTGATTTGTAAATATTTCACTAATTTGAGATATCCATTTGGTAAATTGTTTTTCCTAGCTTCTTTATTTAGTAGCCTGAATTAATTTTGAAAGTGTATTTTTGAAATCTTGGAATCAAGAATATCCCATATACAGTATGTAATCAAATTATTATGATCACATACAATATTTAAAGAAAACTATTTTCATGTGTACACTGTTAAGAATTTCTGTCGGAACCTCTGCAATACAAACTGCATTTTTATACAGTTGGAATCCCGTAAAATTATGCTACTCGTGAATTTAAGAAAATTTAGTTACTTTTTACAATTATAGAATTTAAATAATTAATTCATCTGATGTTTTGATATTTATATCTCAAAATTCTGAAACTTTCGCAAAAAATTTTTACGTCCTATGGGCAACTGAAGCTACATACGTGCGACAGAAAATTCAGATAAATTTCGTACACAGAGAAAATTTTTTATAAACATATATTTTTTAAAATAAGTAGACAGATAATTGGCCTTTTCGGTATTGCAATGATGTTTTAATTAGTATGTCGACGTTTCGATCAAGAACTTGGTCCTTTTCAAGACTTATGAGTTTTTTTTTTTTACGAAAACATAGAAAAATGAGGTTGATTCAGATAGATTCAAGAAAATTTGAAAAATGAAACCCCAAAATCTTTGACAAGCAAAAAAAAACAAAAATGAAAAATTTTTACTCGAGGATTTAAAAGAAACCTTATTCTATTTAATCTTTTAAACTATAAACAATGTGTGAAAAAAATGGCAGTTTAAACAATACTTCGCATATAAACTTTCATTTTTGGAATGTTTCTTAATCTATCTGAATTAACTTCGTTTTCTATGTTTTCGTAAAAAACAATACCGAAAAAGCCAAATATCTGTTTACTTCTTTCAAAATTACCGGTAACATCTCTTTTACTATAATCTATAGCAAATTGTTATATAATCAATCTAAAGTTCAGTATTTCCCTGCGAAGAATTCTCACTATACCCTGAAAACAGTTTCTTTGATACACGGTCAAAGGAGAAATTTCTTTGAATTGAAGAAAGTTTTGTTGATTCAATAAAATTTTCTTTAATGTAAACAAATCTATTTTTTTGGATTAAAAAATTTTTTTAAATTGACAAAACTTTCTTTAATTCAAAGAAATTTTTTCTTTGACCGTATATCAAAGAAATATTTCTTTGATTCAAAGAAACTGTTTTCTCAGTGTATGGCACGTTTTTCCCTAAATTGAAACGTAGTTTAGCAAAAGTTCTAAACTTGGGTTTATCCATGAAAATTTTTGGTAATGTCAGTCATTTTTTACAATTTTAAGATACGTTTACTCAAAAGTATCATAAATTTCTTATAGTTTTCTATTACTTTCGTAAGGGGCCGTTCACATAATACGTCACGCGATTTTTAGCTATTTTTTACCCCCCCGTCCCCCCATGTCACCCATGGTCGCAAACCTCAGCCCCCCCCTCGATGTCACGTCACACCTCTTAATTTTATAAAACATTTTTCGTTAACGTGTACAAAATCCAGTAAAAAAAGAAGCTATTAATTATTATTGTAGATAATCTTTTCAGAACTTTTTTTCAAATTTCGTGGGTACACATTTAATGTGTAACGTAACACAGAGGGCAGACCCCCCTCCCAACATGTCACACCACGTCACAATTTGCAAACTCCCCCCCCCCCCCATAAACTGTGTGACGTATTATGTGAACGGCCCCTAACTTGAAAATTTTGTATATTTCAGAACATTTCTAACAGAATATTTTTAATATTATATAAAAACATTAGCTCATCTACGTTTCACGGATAAGCTAACATATTAAAAAATTAATGAACTAACTTTTTTTTATCTCTAATACTGCTAACTTATTAGATTGAAGTATGTATTGCAGTGATCATAATAATTTGATCACCCACTATACGTAAATGTTCATCTATGCATATTATCTTACGTAGACATTTTGGTTACCCTTACTCTATAACTTTACCATTATAAGAAAAACACATAAATCTTTTTAAATTAAAGATAAAAATTTCACTTACCACGTTGCCAGATTGGAGCACTTGCTGGATTACTGTCTACTTCGCACTTTAGACTGACAGACATCCTTTCAACAATTGGTATTCCGAATCCAGGTAATCTCGTAATTGCAAACGATGGAGTATCTAAAACAAAAATGTAAAATCTGCCTTAATTGATTTGTTAAAGAGAAAAGTTTAAAAATTTCTAGTAGTATCCCTTTTACGTGTATTTATTATTTTTGGAGCTCCCGCGTTTTTTACTTAATGAAAATTTCAAGTATACAAGGAAATAATGAAATTATCTTGTCGAGCAGGGATTGAGAATAGAGATATAAAATGAGGAAGTGAGAAACTGGGAGAGTAAACGAAACTCTATGGCGTGGCTTGAAGTTATTCACTGGACTATAACAGTGCGGTGCAGAAACAATGCAACCTTAATGAAAGCTACCCTGCCAGGTTCGGCTCTTACCCAAGTCTCTGCACCAACGTAAACAGCAAACAAAGCGAACAGTGCGACAGAGAAGTGTCCCACAGACCTCGATCGCCTAATGAGAATTTTAAAGCATTTCTGCAAACTACTGCCATTTCAGTCTGAATACATCCTATTTTCATTTGGCAATGGTCCAGTAAATGGTTCCATCATTGTTCGTCGTTGATCTCGGTCACTTAAGTTCATGAGCTATGTCCATTGAGGAAATCTGCTTTCGACACGCTCACACATGAGGGTACTTCTAAAACTCTTCTATCACAAAATTCAAGCCAGAAGTAAAACAATATAAAAGTTTAACACTTTACTGTTTTTTAATTCTATATTATTTAATTTCTTTATCAGGGTTAACACTTTTTTTCTCCATAGATATGCTCAAAAGCAACTGGTTTCTTTTTAGATTTTCATCACATATAACACATCACTCAATAAGTTCGTAGGATGACATATAGATGGCGCCACTATTGACAAATCCATATGATTTTTAGGAATTGCTCACCTTCAAACGATATATGTAAAAATTTCATGACAATCTGACGTTTCGTTCTCCAAACCTATACGTGATGGTCAACTTTTGAGCCCAAATTCGTGTTTAGTGTGCGAAAATCTATTAAAAACACCTAATCACTTCCCATTAGCAGACCAGCGTTACCTTCAAAAAGCAAGAACCATCAATAGCGAATATTAAATGGCGTTCTTGGTGCGTTTAAAGGAAAGAATTGTGAAAAAAATATTCCAAATGAAGAAGAAAAAATCTGCCCGCTTCGCGGGCACATTCTCATCGCGCGCAGCTCGCTTCGCTCGCAAGCTTGAGCGCGCGATTTGATCGTCGCGCTTCGCGCTCCGATCTTTCTGGACCTCGCGCTTCGTGCTCGGTCTTGTGCTCTTCGCATACATTTAAGTTTATTTTTTATAATTTAATACTGAAGCTCAAACCAATTTTATAATATTAAAGATGATGAGAATTACTCATTTTCTCAAATTCACTAAATTTCTTTTTCAGT
Source organism: Diplolepis rosae (assembly GCA_030998225.1). Classification (NCBI taxonomy): domain Eukaryota; kingdom Metazoa; phylum Arthropoda; class Insecta; order Hymenoptera; family Diplolepididae; genus Diplolepis; species Diplolepis rosae. The sequence goes on from JAPYXD010000710.1 coordinate 6,682,861, forward strand.
TTAAGTGCAACAGGAAATTCAATTTACTTAAGGCTCTATCGGCCTTAAAGAAAACATTCTCATCATGACACTCGCGCTCGATTTTCTGTATACATTTCAGTAACTTTTTAATAAATTACATGATTAAAATAATTTATTTTCTTCCAAATCTCTCAAAAAGAAAAAATAATCGTAGACTTTATTTAAGGTAGTTTGTTCACGAAAATTAGACCTCAGGCAAAAATAGATAATTTTGCTTTCAAGAATAGCAGTATTATTATTGAAAGGCTAATTTGAAAGAGAAAAGATTGTTTTTCATGAAAAAAATTTGAAACACAAAAAAATAATGTTATTAATATATTTCATTTTTGCCCAAACTTATTTTCTTATCGCTTCGAGCCAAATTTTTAAAAATGATGCGATTATAATAAATCACGGTTCATTTTTTTAGGAAAAAGATCCTCTACAATTTGACCGTTTCCGATTTTTGAAAATGAATTCTTTAATGGCTGAAATTATAAAAAAACAATTTTTCAAAACAAAATTTTTATAAACAAATTGCTGTATTTGATAATAATTAATTCAATTTCAAAAATAGGAAACGGTCAAGTTGTAGAGAATCTTTTTTCTAAAAAAATGAACCATAATTTATTAGAATCGCATCATTTTCAAAAATTTGACTCGAAGCGATAAGAAAATAAGTTTGGGCAAAAATAAAATTTATTAATAACATTATTTTTTTGTGTTTCAAATTTTTTTCATGAAAAATAATCTTTTTTCATTCAAATTGGCCCTTCAATAATAATGTTGCTATTCTTGAAAGCAAAATTATCTATTTTTCTCTGAGGTCTAATTTTCGTGATCGTACTACCTTAAGGAAACGATTTTGCAGAACAACGCTTATTTCGTATCTCACATATTTTGGTGAAAAAAATCGAATTTTTTTAATATTAAAAATCAAAACATAACATATACATCCTGTCGAGAAATTTTTTAATAAGAATGTGTAGACCTCATTTAGGCAAATAATTTTCCATCTAAACTTTTTTTATGTATCTCATATATTTTGTCTAAAAAATGGAATTATTGAATTTTAATCGTATTTTTTGGAATTGAAACGAAAAATATATGCTTTTTCATAAACTGTGTAAGACAAAACTTGTAGATCTTTTTGAAACGAACAACTTTGTATTCTTACGTTTTTTTCGTATTTCACATATTATTGTTAAAAAATTGAATTTTGGATTTTCAATAGATTATTTTTGAATTAAAAAAAAAATATGCATCTTATGACAAAATGTTACAATTCAAATTTGTAGGTCTTCATGTAGAAAATAATATTGTATCATAACGTTTTTTCGTATCTCGTATAATTTAACTGGAAAATGGAATTTTGATATTGACTTTTTTTCGAATTTGAATATGCTGTAACATTTCTAATTTTGATTTAATCGAAAAATGTTATCAGGATAATTTTTAGAGATTTATGAGCACTATCTAAAACCAGTATTAAAATTTTTGATTTTTTCAAAAAATTATTTTCAAAAACACAAAAGTAGTGCTCAATCCCTCAATTTTGATTGGATGTGGCTTGTTAACGAACTTGTCCTTACTTTTTCGGCCCCGATAAAGTGTGCCAAAGCACAATTCAATCTGATAATTCTATCGAGAGTCGATTAGACACTAGGTAAATCTTGCACATTTACTGTCGGAAAATTACTTGTTCCACAGTCGGAAGAAGGTTGAGCCTATTATACACCCAACTTTGTACAAACGCTGGTATTTTGCAGTCGACTATCAAGGCTGAATAGACACTGGATAGACCTTGCACATTTACTGTCGGAAAATTACTTGTTCCACAGTCGGAAGAAGGTTGAGCCTATTATACACCCAACTTTGTACAAACGCTGGTATTTTGCAGTCGACTATCAAGGCTGAATAGACACTGGATAGACCTTGCACATTTACTGTCGGAAAATTACTTGTTCCACAGTCGGAATAAGGTTGGGCCAATTGTTTCCCAACATTTTTCCAACGTTGGTAATCAACAGTCGATCTCCTTCGTTGGTCCAATATTTAATCGATCGCCAAAGATAAATCTTTCTACAAAAAAAGCATCGAAATGATAGAGAAGCGTCGGAATGAATTTATCACTTTCAAAGGAGAATGTTGATGAATGAAGTCGAATTTTGCCCAAAAGTTGTTGTTTTATTAGTCATCCTACGAACTTATTGAGTTATGTGTTAAGAAGGTATTATTCAGGGAGAAAAATATTTGTTTGATTCAAACGAATTATTTCTTTATTATACGGCCAATCATCTGTTTTTTTGATTAAGTCATATTCTTTGTTTGCCGATTTTTGTTTAATTTAAACAAATATTTTATTCAAAACTTGTAAGCTTCTAGTTTGAGTTATTGTTTGTTTGATATATACAAATATTTTGTGTGAAAGCACTAAAATTCTTGTTTGGATTAATGCTTTTTTGTCCACATTTGTTTGATTTAAGAATACATTTTGTGTAAGTCAAATTTTTCTTAAATTTAGCTAAAATATTATTTGTTTAGCTTAAGAGAAAGAGGTATATACACAGAAAAAAATATTACTTGAATCAAGGAAATACAGTCTATCAAATATTTTTTACATCAAAAGAACTTTTTCTTGAAACAAAAATGATTTTTTCATCTGAAATTCACTATTTCTTGATGCAAGGAAAATTTCTTTGGGTTGAAACCATATTTGATAGGACGTATTCAGTACTGCATTTCTTTGATTCAAGTTTTTTTTCCTCTATCTGAAATATATAAAATACAAATATGATTTTATCAAGAAATATTTTTATTCTCTGTGATATTAATTTCAACCATTAATATCGGACACGAAGCGCGAGTTTCGTGAAGGAAATTTATTTCTCGTAGTTGAATGAATTCTGAGAAAATTTAATTTACATCCATAATATTGTACAATTCATTCGAATTGTAGCATTAGATAATGAATTTTCTTATTACTCGATTGCACTTGATTCCCAAATGATAAATCTTTTAAAGAGAAAGAGAAAAAGATGTTCTAGCAAAACATCTCAAACGCCACACTTTGTTATTAACTTACTGAAAAAATTTGCCTTGGTAAGATTTTTTAATTTTCGAGCAATTGTTTTTACATTAATAAAATTCTATATCTACAGAGTTTAAAAAAAGGGCATCCTTTTGTATACTTTTGGTATTTTTTAACTTAATGAAAATAATGAAAATTTTCTAAAAACTATCAAATTTTAATCAATTGTTTAAAAACTCTAAATATTTTTAATACTTTAAAAAATTTGCATATTTTTATATAGGGGAGAAGCGGCGAAATTGGCGCGTCGTCTAAATTGGCGCACCCTATTTTTCAGAAAATGATAACATAACAAAAAATAAAAATAGTTCTATCGAACTATAGTTCCGAACATTTAATAAAAAAATACGTCTTTGAGAAAGAAATTGTTGCTTAATTTTATTAATTCAATAAAGCATTACAAAAATGTGCTTTCGATGATCTAAAATTTACTGTAATGGACAGCCAATTATGTTTTAAAAAATGTTCTAAAAAGCTTTATTTTTTGAAGAAAATTTTTAACAGAACTTTGTTTCTTCTTGAAGCAAATTCCAAGAGAAATATTTTTAGATATGTGAAATTCAATCATGTAAATTAAATAAAACACATTCAAATGGTTAAAAAATATTTCGAATTTATTACCAAAAAAAGAATCAAATGTCAGACAGTCGTTTTGAGATGGAGAATAAAAATTTGTAAAACGTATATTGCAAAAGATGCGGAGGATGCGGGCAAACTTTGGAGCAATGGAAGAATAAATTTTATACGCTTGCGGGCGTCCTTTGTGAAATGTCTTTGATATTGGGATAACTATCCTTGCGAGTTAAAGCAGGAGAGAACGAACGCTGAAGAGACGTTTCAGAGAATGAAAAATTCTCATAAAAATTCATAAATATTTCATGGGTTCACATAAATGTGCAATTAGGTTGCGTTTTGGAAGGCAAAGGTGCTGTCTTTCCAAGAAGAAACATCAGACCTCTTGGCGAAAGCCATGTAATGTTCAAGTTTAAAGCTATCCTAGTTTCTCTCTCTCAAAAGCTCAGTGAATTCTAAAGTAAGGAGCCGATATTTACTCCTGCTTTCGAGAACTCCCAGATCCCTATAATTGATTATTCAGACTGTTTGGACATCCTATAGCCTATTTCAAACTCAACTCCAAATAAACAATCCCTTTCACTATTTATTAAGCTTGAATTCAATCAAATTTTCTGCAAATTCGTCTTTTTTTACACTGCAAAAAATATCCTGAATGTCCTCAACAGTTTCGTAGGTAAAATAGCAATGTTGCATCGAATAAGATAAGAATATATTTCGATTTGAAATTTAAAAATTCCAATTTTGAGCCCATTCACACCCAGAAAACAGTATCTTTGAATTAAAGAAAGTTTTTTTGATTCTAACAAATTTTCTTTGATCTAAATAAATAGTTTTGCTTCAATTAAAGAACGATTTTTTGAATCAACAAAACTTTCTTTAATTCAGACATTTTTTCCTTGACCGCATATCAAAGAAATGTTTCTTTGATTCAAAGAAACTTTTTTCTGGGTGCATGGCATTTTTTGTCAAAGCTTTTGATTGGTTTTACTCTGCAGCGTAATTCTTTGCGGAAAAATTCAAATTATCTAAATTTTTCGGCAATTTTTACTTTAAATATAATTTTTTATAAATACGTGTCTAAAAGAATGGCTTCCATGTATAATCATCATATGATAATTAATAATAATTACAATTTTTTCAATTCGATTGATGTGTTACGAACATAATCTATAACACTGTCACATTTTTGTGCAAAATTTTTTGTAAATATTTATGTAGATCATTTGATTTATTACGTTAGATTTAAGTGAATAAAATTAAATTATGTATTATATATATATACAGGGTGAGTTTATCCCCTGAGTTATCGAAATATTTCAAGTAATACGCATCCCACAAAAAATTTTCACGAAAGTATATAAAAAAATCTGCCCGCTTCGCGGGCACATTCTCATCGCGCGCTTCGCTCGCAAGTTTGAGCGCGCCTAGGGCGCGCGATTCGATCGTCGCGCTGCGCGCTGCGGAATTTTTGAACGTCGCGCTTCGCGCTCGTTCTTATGCTCTTCGCATACATTTAAGTTTATTTCTTATATTTTGATACTGAAGCTCAAACCAATTTTATAATAATATTACAGATGATGTGAATTACACATTTTCTCAAAGTCAGTGAATTTCTTTTTGAATTTAAGTGAAACAGGAAATTCAATTTACTTAAGGCTCTATCGGCTTTAAGGAACACATTCTCATCATGACACTCGCGCTTCGCGCTCGATTTTCTGTATACATTTCAGTATAACTTTTTAATAAATTACATGATTAAAAGAATTTACTTTCTTCCACATATCTAAAAAGGAAAAACAATCGTTGGCTTTATTTAAGGAAACGATTTTGCAGAACAACGCTTATTTCGTATCTCACATATTTTGGTGAAAAAAATCGAATTTTTTCAATATTAAAAATCAAAACATAAAATATACATCCTGTCCCGAAATTTCTTTATCAGAATTTGTAGACCTCATTTAGGCAAACAATTTTCCATCTAAATGTTTTTTTTGTATCAAAATACAATCAAAATCTCAAAAACTGTGTCAGACAAAATTTTTAGATCTTTTTGAAACGAACAACTTTGTATTCTTACGTTTTTTTGGTATTTCCAATATTATTGTTAAAAAATTGAATTTTGGATTTTCAATAGTTTTTTTTTTAATTAAAAAAAAAAATATGCATCTTATGAAAAAATGTTATAATTCAAATTTGTAGGTCTTTATGTATTCAATAATATTGTATAATAACGTTTTTTCGTATCTCGTATAATTTAACTGGAAAATGGAATTTTGATATTGACTTTTTTCGAATTTGAATATGCTGTAACATTTCTAATTTTGATTTAATCAAAAAATGTTATGAGGATAATTTGTAGAGATTTATGAGCACTATCAAAAACCAGGATTGGAATTTTTGATTTTTTCAAAAAATTATTTTCAAAAACACAAAAGTAGTGCTCCATCCCACAATTTTGATTGGATGTGGCTGGTTAACGAACTTGTCCTTACTTTTTCGGCTCCGATAAAGTGTACCAAAGCTCAATTCAATCTGATAATTCTATCGAGAGTTATGCCGCACACGACCTACAGACAGACAGACAGACAGACACTTTCGTAAAAACCATTTTTTCTGACTCAGGGGGTCTCAAAACGTAAAGATTTGATGAAAATTTCGAAAGTCATTTTTCACATAAAACCAATACCTTCTCACCCATGATGAGAATGTAAAAATTTGAGCGCGCCTAGGTCGCACGATTCGATCGTCGCTCTTCGCGTTCGGTCTTTTATTCTTCGCATACAAACAAGTTTACTTCTTGTAATCAGATACTGAAGCTTAAGTTAATTAATATTATTATTGATGATGAGAATTATATTTTCTCAAATTTACTAGATCTATTTTTGATTTCAAATGAAAAAGGAAATTCAGATTACTTAAGGCTCTATCAGCTTTAAGGACCACAATCTCGTCATGACACTCGCGCTTCGCGCTCGATTTTCTGTATACATTTCTGTAACTTTTTGATAAATTACATGATTGGAATAATTAATGTTTTTCCAAATATCTCAATAAGGAAAAACAATCGTAGACTTTATTCAAGCAAATGATTATGCATTTCAACGCTTATTTCGTATCTTATATATTTTGGTTAAAAAATGGAATTTTTGATTTTCAAGTGTTTTTTAAAATCAAAACATAAAATATACATCTTGTCAAAAAATGTCCTAATAAGAATTTGTAGACCTCATTCGGGCAAATTATTTCCTATTCCAACGTTTTTTTCGTATCTCGTATTTTGTTCAAAAATTGAATTTTTGAATTTCGATATTTTTTTGGAATTGAAACAAAAAATACAATACATATTTTACGAGAAACTGTGTCAGACAAAATTTGTACACATTATTGAAGCGAACAATTTTGCATTCCTACGTTTCTTTCGCACTTCACATATTATGGTTAAAAAATTGAATTTTCAATAGTATAAAATAAATAAAATAAATAAATAAAAAAATAAAAAATGTTGCGATTTGAATTTGTCTGATCATAAATGTTTATAATTAAAAGAAAAAAAAAATTTCAAAAAAAGTTTTTTTTGTAACCAATTATTACCAATAATAAATTTAAGAGTTAAGAAATATATTCTTAAATTTAGAATATCTTTTTAATTTAAAATGGACTTCCAATTTCACTAAGAATATATTTTTAGCACCTATTTAAGTTAAATGTTGGTCCGATGTAGGAGATCGACTGTTGATTACCAACGGTGGTATAATGTTGGGAAACAATTGGCTCAACCTTATTCCGACTGTAGGAAAAGTAATTTTCCGACAGTGGATGTACAAGCTTTATCCAGAGTTCTCTTTTATCCTCGAAATTATTATTTTTTTTGTACGAGAAAGGATTTGATTTCAAGAAAAAAGCAAATACTTTGACAGTAAAAAGTTAGCATTTGAAACGATAATCGTCCAACTGCTAAAGGATTGCCTCTCATGCCAATTTTGAATAGAAAATCCTTTAATAGTGAAGGGAATCGTTTAGAGTGAATAGTTAGTTTTTAGAGTCTAGTCTTCTTTAAAAAATGTCTTTAATCTTAAAACATGGATTTAGTAATAAAAGTATATAACCAGTATTTTAGAAATGTTGACAGCCAGCGTTGAAAATATGTTGGTTGCCAGTATTGACACAACGTTGGAAACTGGTGTTGTACCAACGCAGTACAGCCTGTTCGTGACATCTTATCAGTTTGAATGCAACCAAGTACTCACATTAAAAAATCATTTCAAGAACTAAATCTTAAATTTTTTAGCAAATTTTTTTATACTATGTGTGTGAACAATTTTCCAAATAAATTAGGGAATATGGAAATTTACCGAAGTTGATTTCTGAAACATTCCCGACATTTATATGTTTATTTCGTCTCAAAAATCTGGAAAAAATTCCCAAAAGTTTGTTTACAATGTATGTTTATTCTTTCAAGATACATACTTATGTGATATGTGTATACAATGAGTAAAGTATATGCAAATATTAAAGTTATGATAATGTATGTAAAGGATGACCATAGATATAATTCACGAATGTATTATACATGTAACAACATTATTAGTTTAGCCCATCAGGATTCAATAATAGACTTGCACTTTGACCAACTCTGCATTTCAAACAAGGTTGAGACTACTAATGGAAATTGCCTTGGTAACCTTTCATTGGTGAAACTGCATCCTCCTTTCTACTTTCTTGTTTACGTTTCCACGCCAGTGCAAATTGTAATGCATCTTTGTCTGTACCACTGTAATTAAATCATTTCAATCATTTCCAAGAAAAGCTTTTCCTCTGTATGCTCAAGGAAATCAAATCAAACTTTATCAAAATTGGCAAAGTGGGAATAAAAGTTTAGAACCAAATTTAAAAAATCGGTATTTTTCCGAAAATTTTATTTGTTGATATAACTGGACACTTTTCAATTGTTTGGAAAAATGATCGTTTTTGAAAATAAATAGTAACATCACCCAAGCAGAAATAAACAATCGGACCAACGTCGATCCAACACTGAATACGAACTTCCGACTGTCGGCAGACAGTCGAAATATTTTCAACGCTGGTCGTCAAGATTTCTAAAATAATGGTTATATACTGTTATAATTATTATTCCTTTACGGGTAAAGACGTACTTTAAAGAAGACTACCAGTGTCGAATCAATTTTGTACAAAGACAGGTATTTTACAGCGTTAATTATCAGAGTCGATTAGACACTGGGTATACCTTGGACATTTACTGTCAGAAAATTACTTTTTCCACAGTCGGAAGAAAGTTGGGCCCGCTGTACACCCAACATTGTACAAACGCTGGTATTTTACAGTGGACTACCGGGGGTAAATAAACACTGGCTAGACGTCGTACATCCACTATCGGAAAATTACTTTTCCGCAGGATGAAAAGGTTGGACCTGTTGTATACCCAACGTTGTACAAACGCTGGTATTTTGAAGTCGACTACCAAGGCTGAATAGACACTGGATAGACCTTGCGCATTTACTGTCGGAAAATTACTTTTCCCACAGTCGGAAGAAGGTTGAGCCTGTTGTATACCCAACGTTGTACAAACGCTGGTATTTTGAAGTCGACTACCAAGGCTGAATAGACACTGGATAGACCTTGCGCATTTACTGTCGAAAAATTACTTTTCCCACAGTCGGAATAAGGTTGGGCCAATTGTTTCCCAACATTATACCAACGTTAGTAATGAACAGTCGATCTCCTACGTTGGACCAACATTTAACCGATTGTCATAGTCGGCAGAGTATCATGATTTCTGCTTGGGCAAATATGGAAAATTTCTAATAAGTTAAAGAATATGGAAATTTTTCGGAGACATTAGTAAAATTTGCATGTACTTACAGTTCTGAACGTTCATTGAACAAAATTGTTTTTTTTTATTTTTCAAAACAAACTTAATTATTATGTTTATATTAAGTGTTCTTCGAAAATACAATCTGTAATAAATTATACGCTATTTTCCAATTTACGACAAAAACTAATCCGCTATGATTTCTATTAATATAGACTAATTAACAAATGTACAGAGAATATGCGTGGTTTCAATTGTTAGTTTCGAACTATTATCTCACTGAGTACATCCACGAATTTGCTATTTGTGTAATTAAAAGTAAACATTACAGTTTAGAAGTTGTGCCAGTAACAGGATCTGATGTGCGCACTCTAAATGCTCTTTATTAATTAACAGAGAAATCATAATCATAAAATATCGTTCAGGGCAGGTAATTCTGTATTATTTAGTATATCACTGAATGTATATCTAATATGTGTATGTGATTCCGATTGCCACATTGATTGTATGCGGTCAGTATCATTATAAAAGCTTTCAGGAACATATGAATGAATTTCAATCTTTCCTCAAACTCGGCTGAATCAAATCAATAAAAACTGTGATAGCGCTACCGCTACAAATTAATTATCCGCACCGCATTGCAGCCAGAGGTGATTCGAGTTCGTCCATGTGAGTAGACTCATCGCTCTTTTCCACTTTCAAACATAAAATTTTAATGGTTATTGCATTAAAGTCCTTTACCACTGCAAAGTTCAGAAAGTGCCTTAAAAACTTTTCCGTTTGCTGCTTCCAGCTCGTCACTTTTTGGCATCTCAGATAAATCTATTCATTACTATTTTATTGATCAATAATTTTACAATTTTACATTCCAATCGTCAATGAAAAAGTAATGGTTTATTGAAAATATTTTTAGAGGAAAAAAGAAAATTGAAAAAGATATAAATACGTTTATTTTTTGCGAGACTTAGACTTTTTAAAGTTTTATAGTTTTAGAATACTTGAAATTTAAAATTTCATAGAAATCTCAAATCATTTCGTAGACTAATATTATTCTTGAAAATAAATTTAGAAATCAGAAATTTTCTAATGAATTTTGTGTATTTTCTTCACTTTTTTCCCAAATTCCTAGTAATACTTATTGATGTTTAGAAACTTACAATTAATTAATTTTTTCTTGAATTCAAAATGTTTTAATTTTTTAGCACCAAGTTTTTAATTTCAGTTAAAATGACTGCACAATTTTTCAAATACAAAAGAAAAATTTTCATTAGTCAAAAATTAAAAGTTAATTATCTTCTACTTTTTATCTTTCGAATATATATAAAGACAATGGAAAACAATAAAATTAGAGAAACAAGAAATGTCACAAAATTTTAGATTATGAGATTAAAAAGTTTGGAAAAGTTCAAGATTGAGTTTTTAAGGCCATGTCTTACTTATCTGATCTCTACCTTACCGACAGTTTTTCATTGTCCTCTGCATTTTCACATGAAATTGAGATATCAAGTTGAAACTTTGAGTAATCAAGTAAAAAAAAAAGAACGTGTATCTAGTCGAAAATTTTTATAATTATAAATATTTAAGAGGAAATAAACTTCTTTAGTGCTTTTTACTTAATTACTCATAGTTTCAACTTGATATCTCAATTAATGTGGAAATGCAAAGGACGAAAAAAAAGTGTCAGTAAGGTAGGGATCGGATGAGTAAGACATAGCCTCAAGGGCATGTGATACTTAAGAAAAATAAAAACTTTACGTATACAACTTGGCCCAGTTTCTACACATTTACATTAAAAATATGAAAAATTTTGTTTTCAAAATTTTGGAAATGGTAGAGGAAATATAAACGGTCGTAGATAAACTAGTTTTGATTTTGATAATGAAAAAAAAATTTGGATAAATTTTTCTAAAATTGAACTTTTTTTCATTTTTCGAAACAAAACTTGTCTATCTACGTCCGTTTTTATCTTCTTTATCATTTCCGAAATTATAAAAACAAAATTCTTTGTACTTCGGACGCAATCATGTAGAAACTTGAAATTCATAAAATTTTCTAATTTCCTAAGTATCACCACATGTCCTTGAGGAAAAATATTGTTTTTAATAAAGAATTTCAACCGAAAAACATTTTATTTCAAAATCACGTCTCGCACTTTTATGATCACTTAAAAATCGCTAAGAGATAATTACAGCAAAACCACAAAACACATTCGAACATGAATGGAAGCAAACAAATTCTCCTGATCCTTCCAACCATTAAAATTCAACTAAAATCTCTTCTGCTAAAAAATAAATTGTGTGTCGACATATTCAGTGTTTTTTTTTACATTTCCCGAGTGGGAGACATCTCGAGAGGACATTAATTGGCAAAAAATAAAAAGAACTTAGTTCTTCAAACAGACGAGTTGTACAGGATTGAAAAAATTATAGTATACGTCATTAATATTTTTGTTTCAGAATTCACACTGCAAAATGGAAAGAAAATGTAACGAAAAAGAATCAAGTCTCTACTCTAATGAAGTCTCCTCCAAATTTTTGCTCTTTTTCATTTATATACGTTTTACCGTCAAAATTAACACAGTATCCAAGCAAAGAAAGAACACATGTTGAAATTATATAGTTTTTATAATATTATTCTTTACATAAATGGAAAAAATTATGTCAAGAAAAATGCACCAATTGAGGGTGCCGGTGCAATAATCGGATAGGAGCTCGAACAGTAGAATAAAGGGAGGGGATAGAAGTCAAATTCCATCGAAATTTGAAATCACGAAAGATGAAAAATAAAAATACGGGTCGATATAAAATCAGAAGACGCACAAACTTTCCAAATAACATTTTCCTACTAGACCTAAGGTTTTCGAATAAAAAATAAAAGTCTCATTTTTTGGTTACAAAATTCAATCAGGATTTCCCCTAGATCCCGAAATTTTCCACTAGCCTAGGGAAAAATTGTGAAATCTTGGAAGTACTGTAGAAAAAACTCATGTCAGATATGAATTTAGCAACTCATATAATACCGAAAGATATCAGTTTTTTCGTGCAAGAATAAAACCTCCGTGAAATCTCAAGTTTTGCTAAGTTATACACTTTTTCCCTTAGGCTAGGGGAATCCTGAGATACTGTAGAAAAATCCTCATGTCAGATATCAAAGTGCACGTTTGAACCGTCAAAAATTTACTTGTTGAGTAATTTTTATAAAGCAATTTTACAAACAATTTGAAATATTTCGAAAAAGCCCTCCCCGATTTGAATAATATTTTCTGTAATTTGTTATTACAATATGTAAAATATTGTCTCAAATTTTAAAAGTGGACGGTTGAATACTTTATTAAATATGATTTATAATATTCTATCTCGCGCGCAGGCGAGCCGGGCGGCGCGGGCGAATATCGGAGCCGAGCATGTTTTGTTCTGAACATGTTACAGTCTGTCTATAATCCTTTGATAGGTTTTTAACGCAGTTCATATGAATCAAGGTCGAGAAAATAATAATAGATTCATATAAACTGTGTAAAAAACCTATCAAAGGATTGTAGACAGACTGTAACATGTTGAAACAAAACATGCTCGGCTCCGTTATTCCCCCGCGCCGCCCGGCTCGCCTACGCGCGAGATAGAATATTATAAATCATATTTAATAAAGTATTCAACCGTCCACTTTTAAAATTTGAGACAATATTCTGCATATTATAATAACAAATTGCAGAAAATATTATTCAAATCGGGGAGGGCTTTTTCGAAATATTTCAAATTGTTTTAAAAATTGCTTCATAAAAATTACTCAACAAATAAATTTTTGATGGTTCAAACGTGCAGTTTGAAGTGGACCCTATTGCATATTTCGTCCTAAAATACCAAACCGTTGTACGAAAAATGGGCAATTTGCGAAGCATTTAAAGAAAAACTGTTTTTTTGGGACCGAAAAATTGATTACAAAAAGAATTTTTTTAGAAATTTTGTTTTTTTATAATTATAAACTATGACCAAGTAAATTTAAATCGCAACATTTCTTTCCAAGGTGTATATTTTCCTTTTTAATTTGAAAAAATACTACTGAAAATTCAATTTTTTAACCATAATATGTGAAGTGCGAAAAAAACATGGACATTTTCGCTTCAATAATGTGTACAAATTTTATCTGACACAGTTTCTGGTAAAATGTATATTTTTCGTTTCAATTCCAAAAAAAGGATCGAAATTTAAAAATTCAATTTTTAAACAAAATATGTGAGATACGAAAAAAACGTGGGAATGGGAAATCATTTGCCTAGATGAGGTCTACAAATTCTTATTAGGACATTTTTTGGCAACATGTATATTTTATATTTTGATTTTAAAACAGTTAAAAATCAAAAATTTAATTTTTTAATCAAAATATGAGATACGAAATAAGCGTTGAAATGCAAAATTGTTTGCTTATATAAAATCTACGATTATTTTTCCTTGTTGAGATATTTAGAAAATAATAAATTATTTTAATCACGTAACTTATTAGAAAATTACAGAAATGTATACAGAAAATCGAGCGCGAGCATTACAATGAGAATGTGTTTCTTGAGCCGAATAGAGCCTTAAGTAAATTGAATTTCCTTTCTTATTTGAAATCAAAAACAAATTCAGTAACTTTAAGTAAATGTAATTTACATTTGCAATATTATAAAATTGACTTAAGCTTCAGTATCAAATTACCAGAAATAAACTTGAATGTATCTGAAGAATATAAGACCAAGCGTGATAATTCTGGCAGATCAATTCAAACTTCTCTCTTTCGAAAATTCCACATTTTGTCGAAATTTCAATATTTTTATTCAAATTAATATTTTTAGTACACTTTTTATTAGGAACCTGCACATTCTAATTTCGAAGCAGAAACGATTACATATAAAAAAAAAATTTTACGAGTGTACTGTTATAACATTTCTCTGAAGGAAAGACATTCGCGCAAAAGAAGCTTTTGTCATTGTTGATGGTTTAAGGTCTCAACAATTTCAAATTTCAGGTAATACCGTGAACTAGGAAAGAACATAAAGTAGTCCTGGCAGCGTCCACAACCATCATAAACATTATAATGCGAGACCAGACAATTGTACATTAGTGCAGCACGACCTGTTTCCTTCCCAAGCAACATTTTCACTTCGTTCTTATTCGCAATTTTAGTTGTAGAGTTTACCTTGTTAAAATCCGACGCAAAGTTGCTTAACATGTAGAGCTGCATGTAGTAAGGTGTTGGCAATTAAATCCACTTAGGTAAAAGGTATAATGCCTTCATGTAAAAGGTCATACGTAATTCGACAAAATTTTGATGCTCGAGTACTTGTTATTGCGAAAATACGAGCACAGCTAAACAACTACTGACGTTTTCGTTAATTTATGTCGTATCCTGTATATCAGATGTAATTTAAAACGAAGAAAGAAAATTATGAAAGGTTTGATAAATTTTTTATACGAAAAGTGCCTAATCTGATTATAAATTATTTATCGATTTAGATTCGAGTTACATTTATTTTAGATGATTTTTAAATATTTGAAAATTTTCCTAGGAAATTCAGAAAAATTCAAGAAAATAAACTTTTTCCAATTTAATGTTATATTTAACACATACAGATCATAATAAAATGATTTATTCATGAAAAAGTATTTTTTTTCCTATGAAATCAAAATTTTTTTATTTTTTGAAAAATGCCAACATATTTTTCATTGAGCTAAAGTTTGTGACGTATAGTGTGACGAATATTTTTTTTTTCGTCCTATGATCTTCAAGACAGTCAAAACCATGCACAATATACAGAGAAAAATAGATGTTTAGAATTAATATCTAGATTTTTAACTATAGGACAGCCATCTTATATGTTTAGTTGTAATATTTAGATATTCAGCTATAATATCTAAGAGGTTAAAATATGCAGAGATTAATATCTTGGATATTACAGTTGAACATCTAGATATTACAATTGAACATATAAGATGGCTGTCCCATAGTTGAACATCCATTTTTCTCCGTGTAGTGATTTTCGACCAAAAAACATGTTTTACTGTAAACAAAAAAATTATGTCGCCTCTGCGACATAATTTTGAGGCTGAAGAGGGGTAAAAGAGGTTCTTGTTCGTATTTTTGAACCTCTTTTAAGCCTCCAGACTTGACTTACGTCCGTTTTAGGCTCAAGAGGTTCAAATGAGGGCATACATTACGACGGTGTGAGGCTCTTCTCGATCGAAGAGGTTCCTGAGCGTTAAAGGAGGTTGAAAAATAAAATACAGAAGCTAAAGAGGGTTAAATGATGACTTAACGATTATCAATAGGCTTTAAAGAGGTTGTGGAGGCTTAAAATGTTTCAAATGAGCTTCAAAATCACCAAGAGGCTCATATGAGGCCCTCGAAATTTCGACTCGGGAAGCCATTTATTGACAAACTCGTCAAATTATCTCGGAAACTAAAAAAGAGACATCTATATAGAGACTTCGGTTTTTGATTGCAGTTACATAGTGCTACATTAAAAAAAAAACACTATACGTCACAAACTTCAGCTCAATATTTTTCACGTTGTTTTCAATTTACAAAACAGTACTTCTTACTGATTTACAGGCTGTTATCAAAGCCATTTGGATTTTTTTCAAAACCTTGTTGCAAATTATGAAACTAAATATTTTTTGAGTATATTTTGTTCATTAATTCGAATGGTGAATTTTTTGAAGAACGTTTCTCAAAATTTTCTCAAATCAATAAACGATTTCTTGTCTTCTTAAGAAGTTTTTTAAAGATTTACCCTAAGGACGCGCATATATTCTCAAGCTAGCTCATTACCTTGAAAACTTCAAGTGCCGCCAATAGGAAGTTTTGAACGGATGTTCCTAACTTTGATCACATCTCTTTAAAAAAAACTTTTTATCAAAACTTTTCAGTGGATTTTTACTACATGATATCGGTATAGTTAGGACCACTCATTGATTTTTTTCTATACAGTGTTAAAAATCTTATTAATTTTGATAGACTCTAATATACAAGTGGTAAATTAAAATTAATACATTTTTATAAGTTGAAAACGAACAAAAAAGTAAATTTTATAAATATTATCACCTAGTATCACATATTTTTCATTAGGAAAATCCTATCACAACTAAAATTAACTCAACAAATGAAAATTGCTCAATCAAACTTTTGCTTTATTGAAATGATGACCTTTACTTTTGACCACAGCTTTGCATAATTTGAGTAAATATTTCACTATAGACTTAAATATGTACATTATTAAAATTTCTTCCATTGTCAAATGAATTCAAATATCACAATTGGCTTTGGAAATTTGAATATTTCTCCATAATTTTTTTCGAACATTTTTTTTCAGAGTATTCTACTGAAAATAACAAATATTTTATTCTTTATTAGTTTTTCTGTATCTTTCGTATTTCTAGAGATAATAGATCTTGAAAATCAAGGCCATTTTTAATCAAAAATGTTCATAATTGCAATAAATTTGAATCAAATTTTTTTTCTATGACTGCTTTCGAAAGAGCTTAAAAAAGATACAAAATCATTTTCTTGAAATTTTTGTGCAACTTTTTTCCACGGTGATGTGCCAGGTCATAAATGGGCAAAAATTTTGATGATTTTTATTTTTATTTTTTGACCGACAAAAAAAAAACAGACCCAGGTGGAAAAGTCGGATTCATGCCAGTATTTACAAAAGGCACAGTACCGGGCCAGTTGTAAACAAGGGGCAATGCCTGTACTGGTCAGTTGGTACCTGACTGAGGGTTGGCGCGGTACTGGCATAGTACAGCCCCAGTCCTGAGACCAAGTGTCGGCTAACAACCAAATTTTGAGTAATGCCAGTACTGAACCAGTACAGAGTTTAGTACTGGCATGGTACCAATGTCCAGTAAAGTGCCAGTACCGATGGACAACTTCCAGACAAGTTACCTTTCCGAGTCGCGCCGGTGGTAGGCCATGCTTATGCCAGCACTATGCCAGTACCGCGCCAGTACATCAAATTCTTCTGAGGTACCGGTGTGGTAACAGGCCGGTTGTAAACAAGAAGCAATGCCTGTACTGAACAGTTGGTACCAGTCCGAGAGTTGGCGTGGTACTGGCATAGTACAGCCTCAGTCCTGAAACCAAGTGACGGCTAACAACTGAATTTGGAGTAATGCCAGTACTGAACCAGTACAGAGTTTAGTGCTGGAATGGTACCAATGTCCAGTAAAGTGCCAGTACCGATGGACAACTTCCAGCCAAGTTACCTTTCCAAGTCGCGCCGCTGGTAGGCCATGCTTTTGCCAGCACTATGCCAGTACCGCACCAGTACATCAAATCCTTCTTAGGTACCGGTGTGGTAACAAGCCGGTTGTCAACAAGAAGCAATGCCTGTACTGGACAGTGGGTACGGGACTGAGGGTTGGCGTGGTACTTGCATAGTACAGCCTCAGTCCTTAGACCAAGTGTCGGCTAACAACCGACTTCGGAGTAATGCCAGTATGAACCAGTACAGATTTAAGTTCTGGCGTGGTATCGATGTCCAGTACCACGCCAGTGCCGATGGAAAACTTCCAGTCAAGTTACCTTTCGTAGCCGCACCGGTGGTAGGCCGTGCTTATGCCAGTACAGTGCCAGTACTTCAAATCCTTCTGCGGTTTCAATCAAAATGTATTAAAATTAACAAAAATATTAAAATATATACACATGTGTATTAAAATCCAAATATAAATTTGTATTTTATAAGATGAAAGTATTTTAAATTTGATATACGTTACTAAAAAAAACTTCCATTACATGTAATGGTAGTTTAATACAGAAATTTCTAACAATGTACTATAAAAACTTTCAGATTGTTTTTTATGGTTTCAGCTTCTTTTAAGTATTATTAATAATTTGAAAATATTACAATCAATTGTTATTTTATTAAGAGAACATGAAAATTAGATTAAACTATATTGAGTTGTGAGTTTTATGAAGCCAGGTGATAACTATAAACTGGTTTAAGACGACGCGGCGTTGCTTCTAAGTTCTTCTGCACACAAGGAATCCTGAAATGGCGAATCAGATGTCTGAGAGACACCTCGTATATGCAAATCTGTGAAGACCTTAGCGCTGTTAACGATTCACATTCTCTATAAATCTGAAATTCAAATTGAGAAACTCCGTATCGGGATCGACGTACAAGCTTCGTGAAGCTTCGACGTAATACTCTAACGTGATATGTGCAAACATTAAAGGATAATTGCATAAGACCTTTACTGCAGTTAAATTTCAAACCACCCTATAAACCTAATGCAAAGATATAATTCTATCTTCTTCATTGTATAAGCCAATAAACATTTTCCATTTTTATTTTTCTAACTTTCATTTTTCTTACACACATTGAGAAAACAAATTTTTTCATGTAATAAATTCGTTTTGTTTAATTTACAAAGTGTTTAATTGACTTGACTAAAGTTTTTGGTTGAATTTAATAATTGTATGGAATTTATTGGTATTTACAGAAACTATGTTGATCTTTTTCAGAGTGCACAAAAAAGTGACACATTTTAATCTTTAAATAATAAACTTTTTTAGGAAAAACGCTTTATGATAAGAGTGCTATTGCAAATGAAAAACTTCACTATGTGATTGAATAAAATTGGAAACTGAATTCGAATCTCTATCATTACAAACTCAAAATTTATTTCATACAAACAAAATTTTAATTCAAACTTTCAAGAATCCAAAATAACTCGAACCCTCAAATTACCAACATGACCAAATTTGGACCAATAGAAAACTTAAATTCAAGAATTATGAGAATTCACCAAAAAAGGGGGAACGAAAAAAGAATGCGACCTTCCAAAACCCCTTCCTTCTTTTTCGTCTAAATTTGATCAAAATTTTTATCAGAAAATCAAAATATTTCGAAAATGGTCCTTTAATGGGACAATTTCCTAGACACGGACTCTTACTTACACTGTTGAGAACAATGGGTAAAAATTTGAAAGTGATAGCTCTAATAATATTTACGATACGTTGTACCAAATATATTTATAAATATAAATTAAATAAATAAATATAAATATAAAATTATATTTTTAAAACCATAAATTGCTGTATACTATTTTTAATTTTCTTCCCAATAGTACAAACACAACTAAATTTAGAAAGTGGCCTTAAGAATACATTTGGTTCAGAGTTACAGATTTTGTGGGACATGAAAGTGACGGAGCACCGAATCCTGGTTTTGGACTGACAAAAAGTCCCCTTAAGGGGGTCGTCTACCTTCGCGCCAAAATTTTAAGCCTATTTTCAACGATGGTTTTCGAAAAAACTAAACATGATATTGAGTAACGATTTTCCGTGTTTTATTAGCACATTCTCAACTTTAAAAAAAATTACGTTGAAACAATTGTTTTTTTCAAAATTGCGAAATTGGAGTGTCCTTGACCTCGCCTCCGCCAAAACGTCACAATCGACTTTGTGTCACAATTTCGCCATTCCGGTTTCTTGAACCAAAAAACGAAAAAGTGTCTTTAATTGTTATCACTTGTCTAGCTCAGGACACAAGCTTTTCGAGAAATATTCAAATCTTCTAAGGTGGCAGACGTTTCAACAAAAAATTTTTTTCAATCGTTTTTTTTTTCGAGCTGAAAAAGGCTATAAAAATTAAATAAAACAACTTTTTTAAAAGAGGTCGTGTCCTGGCCTAGCGATACGTCTGCTGAAAAATTCGAGAACAAGGAATCCCCGATGTTCCAAATATTCTAGACGGGCTCTTGCCAAAAACACGAAAAAACACATTTTTGAAAAACACGACTTTCAGGGAAAAGCGTTTAAATTACCGCAGAGGCGCGTGAAAAGATCGCGAGAAAAGACCACTTGCGAACTAACGTGTATCTGGTCAAATCCTTTACAGGGCACATTTCTAGTAACGTCTAAATTCGAAATATGCAAAAAAAAATCGAATTTTTGAAACCTCGAAGGTAGACGGCCCCCTTAAGGCCATAGGCCCACCAAGTCACGTGAAAACAATTATAATTCTAAAATTTTTTTATTCTGAAATACAAAACTGAACCGTTATCGGCAATTACACTTCTGTAACTACATTTCCACGGAAAATGAAATATCGTCTTGAAATGTTGGAAAATGAATAAAAAATTACCGAGACAGGTCTGTTATGTCTTGAATATTAATACTACATAATATACATATACACAGGTCCGGATTTACCGACTAGAGCGTCCTGGGCAAACTAGAATAACCGCCCCTCCCCTCTATTACTTCAACAAATGAACTTATACATGTTTTTAAACTATAAAAATAAATTTTGGTTTTTAAGTATTGAAAATTTATATTTAAGAATTTTGAAGCAAAATGCACATAAAATCTCATTTTTGCCGCCCCCTTTGAGGCGCTGCCCTGGGCAGCTGCCCAAGTTGCCCTTGTGTAAATTCGCCCCTGCATATACATAACAATGTAGAAGAATTTTGATAAAAATATGTAATTTTAGCAAATTTGCAGAGTATATTACCGACAATGTTAGACCAGTGCAGCTGAACTCAAGACACTCAGTCGGTATTATTGAAAAATTGAAAAAGAAATTATTTTAATACACTGTGCCTTCCCCTATTTCTTCCATATGCTATTATTTACCATTTCCTAAATTTTGACCGATTTACTTCGATTTAAAATTTTATATACAGAGAAAGAAATATATAGGCAGGGAATGAATTGTTTACGTGACCTGCATATGGCCCATGGCCTTAAGGTAACATTCATCCACAAAAATTAGACCTCAGGCAAAAGTAGATAATTTTGCTTTCAAGAATAGCAATATTATTATTAAAGGGCTATTTTGAAAGAGAAATGATTATTTTACAAGAAAAAAATTTGAAACCTAGAAAAATAATTTTATTAACAAATTTTAGTTTTGACTCAACTTTTTTTCTTATCGCTTCTTACCAAATTTTCAAAATTATGCGATTCTAATAAATCATGAATCATTTTTTCAGAGAAAAGATTTCCCACAACTTTACCGTTTCTGATTATTAAAAATAAATTCTTTAATGGCTGAAACCATTAAAAAAATATTTTTCAAAACCAAATTTTTATAAAAAAATTGCTGAATTTGATAATAATTTAATCATTTTCACAGTTCCTTTGAGATAAAAATAGGGTGTATAGGGACCTTTTTTCTCGCTCATAGGGACCTTCTTTATATTCATAGGGTACATTTTTTTAACAAAAATTAGGTATGAAAGAAAGTTATTAAAAAGAATAAACTCTTAATAACAGGTAAATAAAGACGTAATACTTTTTATTTTAGTAAATAATAAATATATTCACATTTTCGTACACAACTGCACTTCACAAATTTTCGGACGTGAGTATTTTTAGTATTAAATAGGAAATTACCTACATATCACGACAATGTATGTAAGTATAATTAAATTAAATTTCAATTAACTCTCAATAAAATTTCCTTTTTTAGATGCTTTATACTTTGGTTGACGATTACTCTCGACGAAATCCGCTCATATCTATACAACTCTAATATAATTTAAAGCTATTAAGTATGAATGTTACTTCTTTAAATTTCAGTCTTTTCATTAATAAGTATACTTCTAATAACACAATATGAGTTTTCTTGACTTAATTTTAAGTTTAAATAAATAACTAAAACAATACTAATACTGTAATGGTTACATCTATGGACTTCTTTTTAAATTCTTAGGTCTTTTAAATTCCGAATGATATTTATATCATTATTGCGATGGCTTTACCAATTATTCTGAAGATCAAGTTTGTTGATATATATCATTACATCGTAAAACAGATTATAATTATTTACCACAGCCTAAAACAAATTTCAGCATTTATGGTGTTATAAAATCTGAGAATCAAAATCGAAGAAAACGAAAAATTTTAACTAATTTTAAAAAATGTACACTAATGGCTGAAAATAAGGTACTTTAGGGATCAAATCTTGAAAATAGGGGATTTTAGGGACCTCAACTGAATATAGAGGACAATAGCGGATATAGAGACCGGTCTGTGAGGCCTGTTAGTAAGAAGCGAAAAGAAAAAAAGTTGGGGCAAAAATAAAATTTATTAATAAAATTATTTTTCATAGCGCCTCCTTTGAAAATCGGATTTTCGGTACCTGTAGAGTGGGTTGAAACTACGATTTTCAACCCTAGGATTGAAAGTCGCTGTTTCAACCCGCTCCACAGTTACAGCCAATCAGATTCTCAAAAGAGTTGCTATGAAAAATAGTATACATTACTCGAAACAAAACACAACGAAAGCATTTCGTGTGATTGCAGCCCTCGTTTCACTCGGGCAGAGCAAACTTCACACTCATGCAATCGCTCTGTTTCGCCCCTTGTAATGTAATATACTATTTCTGTAATTCAAATTTTTTTCGTGGAAATTATTTTTCCTCTTTCAAAATAGCCCTTCAATAATAATATTTATTATATTGGATATTCTATGCCATTTATGATTTAAACAATATATCGGCCAAATGTCCCCCGAGACTTGAGCCAAAAATGCGCCTCATCAGAAAAGATGATTTTTTTATGAAAATTGGGATCATTTTCAATTGATTCCAGAGCCCAATCCGCGAACTCCCGACGCAAACGATGGTCATTAGGCTTCAGTTCTTGGGCCAGAATCATCTTATAGGGATGCAGGCCAAGATCCAATCGCAAAATACGCCAGGTAGTCATCCTGGACAGGCCCAATTCCTGAGATCGGCGTGGCACGGACAATTCACGGTTTTCCTCGATACTGGCCTGTACGGCGGCTCGATACTGGCCTGTACGGCGGCTATATTCTGTGTAGAACGTGCGGTACGCATACGATTTTTAGGCTTAGTATCCAATAGAGTAAATTCACTCTCCAACTTATCGATTATTCGACGAATTGAGAGCGCGGATGGAGCAGAATGACGACCATATTTTGCACGATATGCTCTTTGAACACCGACAAAACTTCTCGAATTTTGATAAAATAATTGGACAATTTCCAAACGTTGTGGAAGCGTGAAACTACTCATGATTAAATGGCAAACCTTACTGATCACAACTGACAGCATACGTCAAAAATTTCAGTTCAAATGAGCCCGATAGGGACATTCAAAATCATATCACCCCTATTGGGAAACCCTTTAGTTAGTTAGTTTTTAAATTTACCGCCAAAATGGGAAAAAAGTTACCTCTTAAAACATGGCTGCTGATTCCTTAATTCGAAACAACTGAGTGCATTGTGTTGTATAAATGTAACACATTTAAATATTTTACAAAATATAATGAAAATTATATTAATGCATTAAAATGCTATAAATGACTTGTAAATGTCCTATTATCTCTCCCTAGAGTATTTGCGACAGTCTTTTGAATGTCGAGAATTATTCGAGATTAATCCGTTGAGGATTGTGAATCTACTAGGCGAGATTCACGGAATAGAATCAGACCAATGGTATTTCTGCAACGAATCACAGCAATATGAGAGAATTACTGTACCAAAAGTAACTGGACTGCGAAGATTTCACACCGATCGTTTCATAGTGCAAAAGTATCGTCACTCCAAATAAGGGATTTATCGTGAAAAAAAGATCTAGAATCTAGTTTACGTTTTGCGAGAAGTTATTGACGATGCCAACTCTATGAAAGCGAATTTACAAGAAAAAATAAAATTGATGGAGAGTTTGTCGCCTCTTAAAATCAACTATCCAATATTTCTGAAGAATAATGATCAAAACTGCAAAGCCCATATAACAAACAAATTATTGTTATATCTGTTCCTACTTTTCAATAAATCAATCAATAAAATAGGTACCAAACTGTGAAATAAAGTATATTTTTGCCGGGAAATGTTTATAGTACATATAAAAAAATGCAATTACCAAAGCTTTTTAAATTTTCAAAAATACAGAACGATTTTAAGAAATTTATAAAATTTTTAGGAATAAAGGTTTATAAACATTTCAAAATAATTAATTTCCAAATAATTGAAAAATTTTCTATGGAAAAAGAGACGTTTTCGACTGTACCGGGATTCGAGCCCGGGTCTTTCGATTGCCGGTCAACTGTTCTAACTAACTAAGCTTTTTTTTTGCTTTTCGACATTTGATAATTTTACAATTTTTATGTAGAGTTGAAATGTCACTGTCTACTTTGTCAGGTCACAAGTTTCGTTATCAGATAGGATACTTTCCTGACAGGTATCCTTGCAGTCAATTTCAAATCTTAAACGATGGGAAGCAATTAATAATTTTAAAAAATTTCCTATGGTAAAAAAAACGGTTCCGACAGTGCCGGGATTCAAGCTCGTGTCTTTCAATTGCCAGTGACGAGGTCTCTCTGTGGTGAAGGGAATGTCGGACGCCAGCGTCAAAAGCGTCTCTTTTTTCATAAAAATTTTTAAAATTATTTGGAAATTATCTGCGAGAACACCTGTCGGGAAAATATCGTATCTGATACCAAGACTTGTGTCCTGATAAAATAGACAGTGACATTTCGACTATACCATCAAAATTGTAAAATTATCAAATGCCGAAACGTAATATAACCAGGTCTTCCTGTGGAGAAGGGAATGTCGGACGTAAGTGTAGCTTAGTTGGTTAGAGCAGTTGACCGGCAATCGAAAGTCTTGGGTTCGAATCCCGCCCCAGTCGAAAGCGTCTCTTTTTCTATACAAAATTTTTGATTATTTAAAAATTATTAATTGCATTCCATGTATTGAGAATTGAAATTGTCTGCGAGGACACCTGTCGGGAAAGTATCCTATCTGATGCCAAGACTTGTATCCCGATAAAGTAGACAGTGACATTTTAATTCTACCATCAAAATTTTAAAATAATAAAATGCCGAAACGCAATATAACGAGGTCTTCCTGTGGAGAAGTCAATGTCGGACGCTACTGTAGCTCAGTTGGTTTGAGCAGTCGACCGGGAATCGAAAGACCCAGGCTCGAATCCGGACACAGTCGAAAGTGTCTCTTTTTCCACAGAAAGATTTTAAATTATTTTAAAATTACTTTTTTAATTTTAGTATATTTATGGAAAATCTAGACATTTACCAAACCTTTTCAAAAGTTAAAATATGTCTACGATGTTAATCTAGAAATTTATAAAATTTCTCGCGCATCTTATTAGCTTACCACGTTTTCATTGGCCAATTTAGAATGTTTTCTAATATTCTGCACGACACGAAGCAAAGGGCAAAACCGAATAAAATCACAAAGTCCTCGAGGGTGTTTCGTACAGAAATATTGTTTTAGTCGGAGTGTAATTCTGAGAAAAAAGATAATAAAGATGTGAAAGAGAAGAGAGGGAGCGCCAGGATTAGAGCAAAAGATGTTTATGTAACCTAATTTTCCGGGTGATTGGCGTCCGGACTGATTCATTTCTCTTTCCCTTTCTTGTTATGCTCTTTTATCTTTTATCTCGCATATATATCTTCTGCAAAATCCGCGGTTTCCAGTTTTTCCACTACGTTGCAGCCAACTCTTGCTTTCTTCCTCTCCTTCTCTTTCCCACTCTATCTTATGGAATTTTATCTTGATTTAAAGGAAAGCTGCTTCTGTTTTCTTGTCGCGAGATGGAGTTTTAGACGTGCGAGCAAATACTTACCCAGCAGAGAAAAAATCAACAGAAGAACGGAATAAGGGAGAACTGTTTGCAGAGGGTGGGGTAAGAGTGTCCAGACGGGTTTGAATAAAACAGAAAAATTGAAAGGAGATGAAACAAGTCGGTTAACTTTTTAGTTTTCTCAGTAAGTTTTTACTGGAAATCGTCAATATAAATATCTCTTCGCTCATGAGAAATTAAAGAGGAAAATTAAGGATCGCAAAAGTTTAAATTGAAGGAAATTTGTTTACCAACTTTTCTAGCTATATATTCTCAAAGCTTTTAATAATACTAAAACTTTTTTTTATCAAATCGAAACCATAATTGAATTAATTTAAAATTCACAGATTTCAGGACTGTTCCTATTTTTCTACAAAAAAACATTAAAAACTGTATTTTAAATTTTATTAAATATGAGAAACAAAAAAATTTAATTCAAATTTTCAAGTTCACTCTTTTATCTTTGCAATTCCAAGTTTTAAAATCGACTAATTATTCGTCATCTAAACTTTTGCGAATTTAATCATTTATTTTTTTTATTGATAAGCGTGTAGTAATTTATTTATTTCTATATGTGTCATTATACAATGCTTAAAAGCTTTTCAGTTTGAAAGTAAATAGTGGAACGAATTTAGAAAAATAACAGTTACAACTATAAAACCATATAATTTGATTTCTGAAAATTTTTGAGATTTTTTGTTTGAAAACTCATTATAGAAATGTCATATTTCAATAGAGCGGATGGATTATATCGAAAAATAAACTATATTGAAGGTAATAACTCTCTTTCATATCGAATAATATTGAATCAAATTTCACAAAACTTGACCCACGGGGTATTTTGATAGCATTTATACTAGTTTAATGAATTGCCGACAAAGCTTTTTCATTAACGAATAATTCTCTACAGATATAATATTTTTCGCGTTCGATAAAATTCTCTATTTTAAATTTGTGTTTTTGATTCAGAAACGAAAAAGAATACCACTGAAAACTTTTGAATTTTGCGTTCCATAAAAATTAAGCGATTCTATTATAAAATAACGTATCTGGTCAATATAAATTAAGTAATTCACTGGCAATCTAATTTTTACTTAAAATAGTTGATCCTCAAAAATTAGACCTCATGCAAAAATGGATAATTTTGCTTTCAAGAATAGCAATATTTCAAATTTACATGTTTGATAACATGTCTATTATTGTATTGACCCAAATTCATATAATGTTTGTTCATTTCTTTGGCATAGGGTCAGTTTCTTCTTATTTTCTTTGATTAAAATTATTATTACATTTAAAAATGCGCAAAAAGAAAGAAAGGCAAACTTTTCGGCCACATATGGGGGCCCTCTTCAGTGCCATAAATTCAAAGACTAATTCAAAATTTCTGTAAAGAATTACAATATAGAAGATAATTAAAAAAAGAATTATCATAAAAATTAAAAACATATCTCATAGCTTGCAATTCAAAATGAAGTAGTCCAGTATGCAGCATCACGAATTGAAAAATTACTTGAAGTTCACTATGAATAAAAACCGGATAAAATGAAAAATGGCACTTTCACTATAAAGCTAGAATATCTAACAGTTCTGACCATTTTCAGAACTAGGTAAATTTAATAATAACTTCAAATGTGATAACTAATATCACGAATATTCAAATTGCATTTTTATTAATTTTTAAAGATAAATTTATTATCATTTTTCCAAAACATCTTGCAAATTCAGGGTAAAATGGATTGTCCGTGAAGCTTGTATACAAAATCGTTTTCTTGAAAAATAAACGCCTTCGTCCACTCGTGAAAATCATCATAAACGTCTCGATTTTCTTAACTAAGTACAGGACAATAGTCTTCTTCAAGGAGGAAAAGAACCTTTCAGGATTGCTTATAGGAAAAAAAATTTTCGGTCAGCAAAGGCACATGTCCCGAGACGGTTTTTAAAACAGTTCAGATCATTCTGTGAGACACGCCGGTATTAAAGTCTTCACGAGAAGTTTTCATGAATGTAAAACTTGTTCGCGTTTTGCCATTGTGAACCAATGTGGCATCATTCTTTAATAATAAACATTTTTTGAAAAAGAAAAAAAATTCCGGTCGGTTCGTGTGCAAAATCTTTTATATTTTTTCATTTTATCCGGTTTTTATTCATAGTGAACTTCAAGTAATTTTTCAATTCGTGATGCTGCATACTGGACTACTTCATTTTGAATTGCAAGCTATGAGATATGTTTTTAATTTTTATGATAATTCTTTTTTTAATTATCTTCTATATTGTAATTCTTTACAGAAATTTTGAATTAGTCTTTGAATTTATGGCACTGAAGAGGGCCCCCATATGTGGCCGAAAAGTTTGCCTTTCTTTCTTTTTGCGCATTTTTAAATGTAATAATAATTTTAATCAAAGAAAATAAGAAGAAACTGACCCTATGCCAAAGAAATGAACAAACATTAATAGCAATATTATTATTGAAGGGCTATTTTGGAATAGAGAAGATCAATTTCCATGAAAAAAATTTGAAATACAGAAAAATAATTTTATTAATAAATTTTATTTTTGCCCCAACTTTTTTTCTTATCGCTTCTTACCAAATTTTAAAAAATGATGCGATTTTAATAAGTTACAAATTACTTTTTCAAGAAAAAGATTCCCTAGAACATAACCATTTTCAATTTTCGAAAATGGATAAATTATTATCAAATTCAGCAATTTGTTTATAAAAATTTCGTTTTGGAAAATGTTTTTTCAATGGTTTCAGCCATTAAAGAATTTATTTTTAAAAATCAGAAACGGTGAAGTTGTGGAAAATCTTTTCTCTGAAAAAATGATTCATGATTTATTAGAATCGCCTAATTTTTCAAAATTTGGCAAGAAGCGATAATAAAAAAAGTTGGGTAAAAACTAAAATTTATTAATAAAATTATTTTTCTGTGTTTCAAATTTTTTTCTTGTAAAATAATCTTTTCTCTTTCAAAATAGCCCATTAATAATAATATTGCTATTCTTGAAAGCAAAATTATCTATTTTTGCCTGAGGTCTAATTTTCGTGGATGAAAATTACCTTAAACCGAAAAAAGCGTTTTTTAAATCCCGTCTGTTCGTCTGTTGTTGTCTGTGGACACAATGACTTCTAAAAGAATGATCAGATTGAAATACTTTTTGATACAATTTGTGGAGTCCTGAAATGAAATTACAAGTTCGTTAATCAGCCATATGCGAAAAAAATTCTGCCAATTCGGGAATTTTTGGAGTTTGTAAAAACTTTTTTTTCAAAAAGAATAAAAAATTTTAATACTGATTTTTTATTATAGCTCAAAATCCTCTGCAATTTATTCTAATGACATTCTTTAATTTGATCAATATTAAGAAAGTTACAATATTCTAAAAATTGAAAAAAAATCAATCAAATTCCACTTTTAAGTATCACCTTTGTATTTTTGAAAAAAAAATTTTTTTATCACATGAAAAGGTTCTAAAAATAATGTCCAATAGGTTTTTCGTTGGGGCGGGGCATAGCAGATTAGAAGTATATTTATGCCCAAATGCAAATTGCCGAAGCTGATAATACGGCACAATATTGGCCCAATCTTGGCAGCCAACAGTTGGCTATTGTTATTGGACTAGTGTCGCCGTTTGCATCGGTCAAATGCTGGACGGACGACGGCGGCCTTTGTCGAATGTTTAAATTTACCGACCTTGAGACGAAACTTGGCCCAGTATCGGCCCTATACCAAGCCGATTGTCACTTTTACTATGGCATCCAGTACCGAAAGTAGAAGAGAGCCAGAGGCTGGCCCATGGACGGCACATTACTGCGCCATGTGTCACTTTTACCACGACAAACCATTCTGGAAGTGAGGAATCCAGAGTTCGGCACAGCATCGGCCCATTGCTGTGCCGAAAACAAGTGTTGGCGGACAGAGTTTGGGCCAGAATTGGCCGCCAAGTGCATACCGGAGTTATCATTCCAGCAACGGCACGATATTGGCAACCGATCTTCGGAAAATTTTTGGCGATGCTGGGCCAGTGTTGGGCCGTATCTATCTTCGCACTTGGGTGGTTGCGATAGCTTTTGAAAAAATAATCGGATTAGAATGTGCTTTAATACACATTATCAGGGCCTTAATAAAAGGACAAGTTGATTAGCCAAACTTACCTGACGAAAATACAAAAAATGAGATAATTTAAAAAATGGTTAAAAACAATTTTTGCAGAAATCATAACGTTTAATCTTTTATTCAGGTAGTACTCGAATAGCTTTACAAATTATCTCTGTGGCATTTTTTTATTTGGGGTAAATTAACAAAGATACGGTATTTAAAATAAATAAAAAAAATAATCTAATTTTCCATTCAAAATATGAGTGATTAGAAAAACTACTTAGCTACTGTTGAGTAAAGTTGTGACATAGGGACAGGTTAAAGATTATTTAAAATTATTGTCGTAATTTGTGAATTACATTTCGAAACTTTAATCTATATTTTTTTGTTAGGTTCTCATGATTGTTTTAATTAAGTACAAAAGCTTGCATGATTTTTATGGGCCTAATTTGGTCGTTTTAGTAATTTGAAAAATCAAATTGGTTCAAATTTCTTAAAATTTTGGATTATAGTTTTGTTTAGATGTTAACCTTTTAGTTGCGGGGAAATTTCAGTACAAATCGACCTCTTATAAAATGCAAAATTTATAAGATAAAATCACTGGATATCTCAGGTAGAGTCCGCGACTGGTCCCCGCAGGCAACGTAAAGTGCAATGTAAAAAATTTGTCTCATTTGTCATGAAGGTTTGAGAGGGTGTTTCCATGTAATTTCACGCACTGAATATGAAAAAAATAGTAAAAAAATGCCCGCAAACACCCTTGACCTTGAAAATCGCCAATTCAAGGTCAAATTTTATGTCTAATATAAGCCAAGTTTTTAGAAGGTTTTCGTATGTAGTTTGATGCGCTGAATACGTAAAAAATAGTTAAAAAATTTCCGCAGACACCGTTGACCTTGAAAATCTATATTTCAAGATGAAGGATGCCTCAGTGATTTTTTCAGTATTTATTTCGTATTCAGTCCATCAAATTACGTAGGAAAGCACTCTAAAATCCTCGCTTCTACTAGAAATGAAATTTGACCTTGCAATACCGATTTTCAAGGTTAGCAATCTTTCGAGGAATGTTAAAACTATTTTTTACGTATTCAAAACATCAAATTTTTCCAAAAAACATTAAATATTTTGTGTTTCTTGAGTGGTCGATATATCGACCACTCCCACAACTAAAAGGTTAAGATGGTTTTGAGTTTGCATGTGATATAAATTCGATTTCTGTTCTGAATTTTACTGACTGGGGATAATCGTCTACTTCGACTTTAATTATATTGAATTTTCTGTACCTGTAATACACGAAAAAATTTAGTTCAATAAAGTTTATAGAACTGTTTAAGAATTAAGGATGCAGGCATTTACGGAACAGAGTTTTGTAAAATTTACAGAAATTTTCATAATAAAATGCGAAACTTTTAATCATTTTTTCTGAATGTTCCGCACTTTATTACGAAAAGTTCTGTAAATTTTGCAAAACTCTGTTTCGTAAATGCCTGTATCCCTAACTCTTAAACAGTTCTATAAACTTTACTGAACTATTTTTTTCCGTTTATAAGCTTAATGCTATTTCTGATTAAAAACATAATCAAAAACAATGCCAAATTCATTTTAAATTGTAATTACTATTTAAAATTAAACTATATTCTTTGTCATTACACTTAATACTAGAATGTTTAAAAGTTCGTTTAAAAGTAGGTCTCAAACGTCGTAGATGTTTAACAAGGACTTGAAGTATTCCCTTGTTAAATTGTTCTCGTGTTTGACAGCTGATATAACGGGAAGAGGGTAGTAGTGTGTGTTTCGCCTCAAGTATTCATGTCAAGTGTGCAGCTACTCTCAATCAATCATATTCAAATCTAACGTACTGTAGCTCGAAATTCGTTTATTCAAAAACGAGCACTTCTGTGTGTTTGTAAATGTGAAAAATGATGTGGGGCATCAATATCATACTTTTGCAACAAAATGAAATATCAAATGAGAACAGTTATCTTTCTTATCGTTTGCGATTTGCTTCTACAATTTTTAATCTTCCAAATTATGTTTCATCAAGAATAAGACTAATACTACGCACTGTTAAAAATTTCTCAAAGTTCAACTATTTTTCATTTACTGCAGTTGATGATTCATTTTATTTATCACTAAAGATTCATCCATTTGGTTGAAAATTTATTCATTTTTGTTGAAATTTTCTTTATTTTGGTTGAAAATTTATTCAGCTAGAATAGTTTTATATAACTTCAATTTCAACTAAAAATTAAAATATTAAAGTTGTTCAATTTTTTTGTGAATTGGTATTTGAGGATTTTTGGATACTACATTTGAATTTTATATGAAAATTAAAAAATACAAAATAATGGAAGAAAATGTAAAATTTTTCCAGATTCGTTGCAAAATTGAATTCAAGAGTTTTTGGAAATTTTGACTTCGAATCTGGAATTCAAATTCAAAAATCCAAAATAGTGGACTCAATATGCGATACTACTACTTTTTTTTCGTTTTCGAAACCATTCGAAATTATTCTAAACCAATCAAGAAAAAACCAAGAAACGATTTGTACCCCGTTTGATGAAAAATGATCAAAAATCAATCCGACTTAATCCGATTCATTCATTCGGATTAAAAGCACAATGGTAAATGGAGGACGGGAGGGGGGGGGGGGTTGAACTTTACGTAAGATTCCGTTTTATCTAGAAAAATCAATTTCAAATCTTACATAGTATTGAGAGGTGGGGGTCAAAATTCATATAAAAGGTGCTTGCGTAATACTTGAACTGCTTCTTATGCATCCTGTGTTATTAAGTTCACAGAAAAAACAAAGAGTAATATATGTTGCGTGAAGTTTTCTAGAGGTGTTATCCAACTTCAGGTTATTGAAATTTGTTTATACTCTCCTGGGGTAAAATTTATTGCAAATTAGTTGAACACCAGAACCAGTGTTAAAATAACACTTTTATTTTTTTTACGTTATAATTTTCATATTATTATTGATTATGCAAAACTTAAGATGTTTATTCTTATTAATTTGGCAATTTGTGTGTATTTATTGTTTCAATTCTCGAATATGAAATTGATCTGATCTAGTTTTGCACAGAATGATGTATCCATCAAGCTTTCTTAAGTGTTTATTGGCAGGTATTGTCTATTTCTTGGTGAGTAACAGCGTCTTCGTTGTCGTTAAGAAACCCTTACTGAACGTGACTAACAGAAGTCAGGACTACTCGAGGGTACAATTTCTATTATCGACGACTTCCCGATGGATCCGCGAACTCGCTGGAAGTACGACTTTGTGCATGAGTTTCCCGATCACGTCAGCACCCCGAACTTAGAGGAAGGTACGTGCCATTTCTCAAGGCACTCACACCGGAGCTCGTAATTGATTTACAAGCTTGGTTCGTTGGTATCAAGAGTAAAAAGGTTGCACCCACATCGACATCTTACTATTTGGTTTCTCCTTACACTCCCAATGACAATAAGTTCTCTTCACTATCAATTCTTCAGATCAAATTAAAAGTCAGACATATCATACTGTATAGGTTACTTATGTTTGTTGTCAACAAGATAAACCCCATCCAAAGGTTTATATCGTTACATTTTAATCATTTTACTATTTCGGAAAAACTTCAAAGAATAGAGTCAAGAATGATTTCATGATATATAGAATAAGTTTATATTGTTTCGAGACTAAGGTAGTTGATCCACGAAAATTAGACCTCAGGCAAAAATAGATAATTTTGCTTTCAAGAATAGCAATATTATTATTGAAGGGCTATTTTGGAAGAGAATAGTATATTACGTGTCTAGGCGCATAATGAGGGTTATTACGCGACGAGCGACAATGCTCGCAGGAGATCAAAGCCGAGGCGCGATCAGTCCTGCGAGCATTGTCGCGAGTCTCGCAATTACCCGAATTGTGTGCATTGGCACGTATTCTATTTTATGTGACTTCGGTGCGTATACGAGTTTTTATCCGTACACTCGAATCTAATCTAGTATTCATCATGATTCTCGTCCATTGCACTTGATATTTCGCGACTAGTTCTGGCCATTTTAATTTTATTGATCTTGTGTAATAGTAGCGTATTGTAATAGAGCAAGCGCAGTTCAAATGTACTAGGCTTTGTCAGTATGGTGCCAACGCTGTACGAAGAAGAAGAAGAATAAGAAGAAGATTGTGCTCCGCTGTATGGCTATAGGCACATGCGCAGTTCAATTTTTACATTCCATTCCTCTGTAGCGCAATACACAACATTGCGCTACTCTTAACTGTAGCGAAAAAACGAGTTTACGCGACGGGGGCACATAAAAGATTAATTTCCATGAAAAAAATTTTAAAATACAGAGAAATTATTTTATTAATAAATTTTATTTTTGCCACAACTTTATTTCTTATCGCTTCTTACCAGATTTTAAAAAATTATGCGATTTTAATAAATTACAAATCACTTTTCCAAGAAAAAGATTCCCTACAACTTAACCATTTCCAATTTTCGAAAATGAATAAATTATTATCAAATTCAGCAATTTTTTTATAAAAATGTTGTTTTGGAAAATGTTATTTTAATTAATGGTGAGGATGATGGCCTTTCTGGTATTTTTTTAAAAGATGTTCTATAGGAAATCAAAACTTCATTTCAAAGTCCTTTGAAATAAAAATATATTTCTTTCCTAATTACAAAGTCAACGTTTCGATTGAAGCTTCAATCCTTATCAAGACTAAAAAATAATATAACAAAAACATGGATTATGTATATAGAGATGACTAACCAAAATTCCAAACTTACAATACAAAATATTAAAATGTTACCTTTGAGAAATCGTTGCATAGGATCAAAATTTTTAAAATTCAGACATAGAATGGCGTATAAATTTAGTAATAACTGTCATTGTGCAACACTTTTTTTCCGTACTAAAAATTATAAAAATTGTACATTTATTTTTTTTAAATTGTAGAAAATCCATTATATTTCATAAATTCCAAGA
Organism: Diplolepis rosae; assembly: GCA_030998225.1. NCBI lineage: Eukaryota > Metazoa > Arthropoda > Insecta > Hymenoptera > Diplolepididae > Diplolepis > Diplolepis rosae. The sequence continues at coordinate 6,718,026 of JAPYXD010000710.1, forward strand.
GATATAATTATCTTATGGTCCATTTTTATTATTTTAATTCTGGTGTTAAGTAGTTTAGACATTGTTGAAATATGCCATGTTATATGTTATACATTTAAGAAAACGTTTAAATTCTGAAAATAAACAATACTATTCAGCCTTGAAATATAGTTTCAATATATATTACATAGACTGGTAACAACTGAAAGAATGTTTTTTAATGGTTTCAGCCATCAAAGAATTTATTCTTAAAAATCAGAAACGGTGAAGTTGTGGGAAATCTTTTCTCTGAAAAAATGATTCATGATTTATTAGAATCGCATTATTTTTATAAATTTGGTAAGAAGCGATAAGAAAAAAAGTTGGGTCAAAAATAAAATTTATTAATAAAATTATTTTTCTGTGTTTCAAATTTTTTTTCATGTAAAATAATCTTTTCTCTTTCAAAATAGCCCTTCAATAATAATATTGCTATTCTTGAAAGCAAAATTATCTATTTTTGTCTGAGATCTAATTTTCGTGGATGAAAACAACCTTAAGTTCACAGGAAACGGAAACGATGTAAACATGGTGCAAGTGTACATCTTCACGTACGTTTAGCGAAACGTACTGAAAATCTGTTGTTCGAACTGAAATTCTTGTGGAATCTATTGGAAAGTCAAATTGTCAGAATAAGTACCGAACTTCCTGTGGATTTTACGAATCTTTTTTCTGCGTGTAGAAGTTATGAGGGGCACTCCAAGAATTTTGTCAATAGAGATGCACTCAGAAAAAAAATGTATTTGAATTAAATAAAACTTGTTTGCTTCAAACAAAATATCTTTGAATCAAAAACAAATTTGTTCAAATCTAATAAATTTTTGCCTCAAATCAAACGAATTATATCTTTGACCATATATCAATACATTCATTTTTTGTTTTGAAGAAAAATTTATTTGATTCAAACAAATACTTATTTGGGCCAAAGATATTTAATTTGAATTAAACAAATATCATTTAATTCAAATAAATCTTTTGTTTGTATCAAAAAAAGCCTTTCAAACAAATTATTTTCTTTCGTCCAATCAATTCTTTTTTCTCAGTGTGTTTTAGGTTTGTCAAATGGATTACACATATGTGTTGCAAAACTTGGATGTTTCTATAGGCGACAGCAATAATCCGAAAAGAACCATCGAAAAGAACAATTGAGCTCTGGTTCAATGAATTCAAATTTGGATACACTACTCTCAGTAATGAGTGTAGTGAAGGTCGACTATCAACTGCTATTGTTTCAGCTAACATCGATGTTGTGCATGAAATGATTAAGGTTGATCGACGTGTAACATACGCTGGAATTCAGTTACCCTCAGGCATTGGGATGAATGCAATTCATTTAAATTTTGGATAATTAATTGTGTGCGAAAAAATTGTATGCGCGTTGGATCCCACGCAATTTATCGGAAGATCAAAATATGCCTCGTGTCAATTGGTGCAAGGAAACATTAAAACGATACAAATCAGGTTCATCCAATCTCGTTTGTAACATTGTAAGTGTTGACCAAGCATAGTTATATGCATACGACCCCGGGAAAAAAAATCAATCGGCTGATTGTGCTTTGATTTTTGGACTGAATATTCATTGAACATGCCTCCTCCGTTCGGGATGCTAGATTTAGTTTATTTTCATTTTTTGCACTTTTATAACCGAATGAACTATCGAAAATAGGCCAAAAAATTAATTTTTTTTACAAAAAGGTGCCATTTTGCTTCATTTCAAAATGTTTGAAAACGTATATACCAGTTCGAGGACGATTATACCGCGAAAATTTTTTTCCGAACTTTTCATGTAAATATATTTTTTATCTTGAGGAATAAACGAACCACATGAAAAAAAATTCATTGTGATATCTTATGCCATTCTGCAGAAAAAAAATGTTGAATTTTGGCCCGAAAACCGAGTTACAAGGTGGAAGTCCCCCTTAAACCAAAATATGTAAGATATAAAATAAGCGTTAAAATAAAAAATCGTTTGCTTAAAAACAGTCTATGAATTTTTATCCTTTTTGAGATATTTAGAAGAAGATTCATTTTTTTTAATCATGTAAGTTTTTAGAAAATTACGGAAATCTATAGAGAAAATCGAGCTCGAAGCGCGAGTGTCATGATGAGAATGTAAATTGAATTTCCTTCTTCATTTGAAATCAAAAACATATTTAGTAACTTTGTGAAAGTGTAATTCACATCTACAATATTATAAAATTGACTTGAGCTTCAGTATCAAATTACAAGAAATACACTTATATGTATGTGAAAAATATAAGACCAAGTGCGAAGCGCGAGATTCAAACAGAACGGAGCGCGAAGCGCGACGATTGAATCACGCGATGAGAATGTTCCCGCGAAGCGAGCAAATTTTTTATGTATTATTAGAGTAATGTGATATTACTAGTTGAAAATCTCTTTCAGGTATTACATCACCCTTATTTTATTATTACAAGACGTCTTTTTGCATATTTCACTGTGTCATGAATCAAAAAGGGCAATCGGATTTCATGATTTATTATATTATACTCTAGTTTCGCATAGCTCCTGAGAGTTGTTCTTCCTGCATCGTCATCCGCTTTTTGCTACCTTATTCCATTATAGAGAGAAGGCAGAATGCTTTGTACAATATTTCTTTTTATCTCTATCAAGGATCTCTACTCGTCGTTTAATGCCCATAAGGTACTCGAGAGGGATATACAAAGAAACGTTATTCCGGGTAAAAGGGTTAATAGAATTTGTCTCAGAGCCAAAAAAAGGCCAATAGACGTTAAGCTACAGGAACACTTAATCCTAGTCGAACTCTTCTACCTCTTTTTATGTAATTTTTTTCTTACACAATACTAACCACCATGATAGAAGTACTCGTTGAAGTTGATGAGAACAATGGTGATGCTCCGAAAACCCCTGAAGCTACGCGAGAGAGTTAGTTACCGTAGACTTTCCTCACTGACGATTCTCGACTTTCATTGAAAATGCATTTCATCCTTCGAATCCGACGGCTAATCTTTCTTTCCATTTAATCCTGGCTCGCCGGTCGAAATATCCATCCTCTTATCCGACAGTCAAATGAGATAGTCTCCTAATTTGAAATAAGAGTTTTCCTTAGAGATGATGAAAATATTTGAGAAATTCCTCCAGATTTTTGGCGTGTTACACTTTTTTTGTATTGCACTTTTAATTTCGTGTAGCCAAATTAATTGTGAGGTTATATTTTGTAGCCATCCATCAATTACGTGTAAGGCTAATATTTTTAATTTTTGACGATGTTGCAAACATTAAAGAAATTTCTAATTTGGAAAATATTTTTTATTACTGGGATTTTTCTAATGTTTTTAAACATCTTGAGCGATTATAGAGATATTTTAGATATTTCAAAAATTTTATTTTTATACTTAATAATAATATTACAATCCGCCCCCAAAATACCGGGAAGGGAACTGAAGGCTGAAAAAAATATTTGAATAAAACTTTCTTCTTCTTTTGGAACAAGGTTTAAAGTTGGAAAGAATCTTTATCAATTAATGATTACTGATCTTTCAGTTTTTTGAGTTTATAATTGTTCTGAGATTAACCGATTTATTGGGTTGTGTATCTTGAATTTAAAGTATTTTGGCCAATGAAAGATTTTGAAAATTTAAATGTTAAGACTATTTTAGCATTACTTCTATAATTTTTTAAACTTCTTAAAACAACTCAAAGTACTTTGATATAATCTAAATTTTTGAGGAATCTGTTGAAATATTATGGAATCTCGTAATGGTATTTTGAGCTTACTTGAAGTCCAAAGAAATATTTTTATATTATTTTATACTTCTAAAATATTAAGGCTCATAAAATGTCTTGAAATATATCAGTATCATTTAAAATTATTTTTAAGTTTTAAGTTTTTTTAAATCTTGTCATATCCACTCAAACAATTCCTTGTAATATTTGGAATTTCATCATATGAAACCCTTTGAAACACCTGAAATTTTCGAAAATCCTTTAAAATGATCTTATGTTTATTCTTTCAATTTCCTAAATATTGCTTAAAATTGTTGAAATTTCCTCGAAATTATTTTCAGTACATTATAATATTCTTCAATTATTTGACTTTAGTTTTCTTTGAAATATTAAAAATCTTCCATCATTACTTTAATTTTTCTAAACTATCGCTAACTGGAGATATTTTGGGACAAAAAAGAAATTTTCTCATCTCCTCCTTCGCCTAAAATTAAAATTTGAGTTAGAAACTGATTAAAAAAATTATTACAATTTACTTGTTACATACGTAATATCTACGTGAATCTTATTTTGAAATGAGTCAAGAATTGTTAAAAAATATTTATTATACCAAGAGTTAAAGAAGAGTCAAAACCCTAATTTTCGTAATTTGGAAAATTTTTCGTGCGAACAATTGTTTTCAAGATAAACAGGCTTGAAAGTGCGCTTGCTATGTCGAAAATATCATTTCTTAGAAAACTCGAAAAATCGTATACTTGCAAAAAAATTTTTTTTGGCCAAACAAAAAAATACGTGTCTATTTATTGTTGATAAAGAACCGAAAAAAAATTATCTCGTTCAAATCTGCGACATCAACTGTCAATCTAATATGGAATGACCCATATATATGGAGTAAGGGAATGAGATCATACACTACACAAGGGTCCTTGAGTTGAGTAGACTCATAATAACTTTCAAAGCGGCTATATGTGATTAACGAGGATCTTTTGAATAAAAATATAAAGCCTGAGGTAATAGAGAAAATGTACTTTATGCCACGTTTTTAATAAGACACTAATAAACCAACATTTCCGTCTCTTATTTTTCTTAGACTGCATGTCAGTTATTCGTATTGTAACCGAAACTCCGTGTCGTAAATCATATTTCAAAGTTTTTCTCGAGATGCTCCAATTTTCTCAAAAACGCAATTTTTTTCTTAAGGTGATTAAATAAATTCTACTTACTGTAATGAGGTATAGTTTCTTTTAAGATATCCCCCTTGACATAAACCACATTGACATACCAAAGCATCACAAGTGCTTAATCAAAGTAGAGTCTTTTTTTTCGTTTATTGCTTAACTATATAAATACATGAGTTTCGGGTCACCTACGGAAGTAATTAGTGAATTATTCAGTACTGAAGGTGTTATCCATTTATGGAAGTTGGGGACCATTTCCATTCATGGGAGGAAAGATTAAAATAGAACAAGCAGCTGTATTATTTTTTCAGTTTGACATGATAATAACCATAATCATGACATAAATATCGACTCTTATCAGTAATTATTATAGTTTTATTTTATAAATCACAACAAGAAACAGTCTTTCACTGTATTGATTGATTTGTAAGAAATATATGAGTAATTAAGATATAAAGAAATGCAAATTAAAGTAAAGTCCAATTAAATCAACTCTCTAAATATGAATAAGTAAAAATCTACTGATTATCAGTGAAATTTGACCGATTCACATACTTAAAAAGAGGTTACTGTAAATCAGTCAAATACCATTGATTCAATCAGCGATAATCAACTGATTAAACAGTGAAATATATTCTTTCACTGGTTAATCAGTGAAAAGCTAAAACACTGATTCAATCTGTTAAAATTTGACTGATTCAGAATCAGAATTCAGAATCAGGCAAAATTTCACTATATTAAAATCAGTAACCCTGTTCTATGTATGCAGCTAATCATTCTTGAATGAAACTCAGTAAGAAATCAATGATTGCATAGTTGTAAGTATAAGTCAATAATTTCTACTACAAAAACATTTTGAAGTTACAACGATCTTAGTCGATTTTGACTACTACTAGATAGAAAAAAGTCAATTAGATACTATCTCTCCTGACATCAATCATTAGTTGTTTCACTATTTCCATTCAATGGATCGTTTTTATTTATTCAATCAGTTCATTGGTGCAATATCAACTGATTAAATAGTTAGAGGCAAATCACTAAATGAAATTAGTAAAATCAATTTAGTGCTTTGTTACGAAAGTTTATTCATTTTGTTTTTCTTTAATTGTTCTTTGGAGAAATATTTGCATCGAAAAAATTTCCAGTTTGATGAGAATGATTATTGAAAAATATTTTTTGAATAGCGCTAGGATTTTATAAAAAAAGCTCTTAGACATAATTTATTATAATTTAAAATCAGTCACAGTGCGAATTTCCTTGTGCAATTGTGATTTTACAAGCCCCTGTATACAGAATGAATCCTGTGATTCCAGGGCAGATATGGGACAGAAAAGAATAACCTAGTGAGTTCAATTTGAACTCTTTGAAAAAGAGAGATATCGTCGTAATTCGCGCCAGGCTTTACGCCCTTTTGCCGTAGACGAGGAACGTAATTATGAGCATTCCTTTCATCTGGCTAGCAGATATATCTCCTGCCAGTCAGCTAATCCTACTTCTATGCTTTCATCAGGCTGAAAGCCGGTTCACATGTATATACATATATATGTATAGATATATATATATAGACAACCAGGTTTTCGAACGACTTTCATTCATTAATCACATGATATGTTCTATTACTCACTGACAAATTAATTTGACACCCGGCAGATAAATTATTGAAAATTTCTCATCGGAAAAAGATAGCATTTTCAGCAAACCGCTACTATCCTATTCTTGTTATTTTGTATTTAAGGTAGTTTTCATCCACGAAAATTAGACCTCAGGCAAAAATAAATAATTTTGCTTTCAAGAATAGCAATATTATTATTGAAGGGCTATTTTGAAAGAGAAAAGATTATTTTCCATAAAAAAAAATTTAAAACACAGAAAAATAATTTTATTAATAAATTTTGTTTTTGACCCAACTTTTTTTCTTATCGCTTCTTACCAAATTTTAAAAAATTATGCGATTCTAATAAATCATGAATCATTTTTCCAGAGAAACCATTTCCCACAACTTTACCGTTTCTGATTTTTAAAAATAAATTCTTTAATGGCTGAAACCATTAAAAAAACATTTGCTAAAACGAAATTTTTATAAACAAATTGCAGAATTTGATAATAATTTATTCATTTTTGAAAACTGGACATGGTTATGATTCAGGGAATCTTTTTCTAGAAAAAGTGATTTGTAATTTAATAAAATCGCATAATTTTTTAAAATTTGGTAAGAAGCGATAAGAAAAAAAGTTGGGGCAAAAATAAAATTTATTAATAAAATTATTTTTCTGTATTTCAAATTTATTTAATGGAAATTAATCTTTTCTCTTCCAAAATAGCCCTTCAATAATAATATTGCTATTCTTGAAAGCAAAATTATCTATTTTTGTCTGAGGTCTAATTTTCGTGGATCAACTACCTTAAGTCTTTTGTTTATTTGGTTAGCATTTGATCACTATGCATGTAAATTAGTAGAAACTAAACTGCTACATTAGTAAAATTTCATTATTAATCATTATAAAAAAACTACTTATAAGAATGTAGAATTTCTTAATGAATAAATGTATTATTTTTGGTAAAACGTTTTCAAACTGTTTTAATTGGGAGATTTCTTTACTGATTCAGATTTAGACATTAATGCTCAATGGTGCAGAAAACGAAGAAAAATGGAGAAAAGAAAATTGAAATTAATTACTGGAATTTCAGTAAAAAATGTACATTTGGTTTTTTTGTACTGATTTTTCAGTAATAAAAAGGGAGTTTAATGTCGATTGGCAATGACTACACTGAGAGACTTTTCGTTAGAGTAAATGATAAAGATGAATCAAAATTTAGTATAATATCGTTTCAAAATGGGGAAAGCCGAGGCTTTATTATACTTATTCATATTATGACATCGAAGTTTGGTATAGTCATAACGGTCTTTAATACATGAAGAAGATAAAGTAGTATTTTAAATACTAAATATTATGAATCTCTATTCGAGAAATTGAAAGTACGAGAAAATGATATTATGATTACTAAGTTGTCTAAAAATAATTTGAATAAGGTAAATAATGAATATCACATTTTGGAAAGCATGTTTGAGAAATTCATATTATGAATATGAACTTGCCAGAAACCTCACGACGCGCAGCAAAAATCAAAACATTCATTCTCGGTTTTTCATATAATTTGTTTCAGAATGTCGTCCGAGTACTTCCGACGTTATCCGAATAGCTTCGTAGACTCGAATCCAAGTCTGCCCAACTTAGTAGTGGCTTATACGCGACATTTATTTCGGAATATGGCAAGCGAGAATAGCCGAGAGGCTTTAGGCGTTAGGAATGCGTTTAGTTAATGTAGATATAGGTAGAGTTAGGGGGTTCGAACCCATAGGCGATTCTGAAATTTAATTTCAAGCGTGTATGCGAATATAAATAGTGTAGCATTGTGTACTTAAATATATGAACATAACTAAGGTATGATAATAATATTTGTGTATGTGTTTCCACTGAAACCCCCCCTCTTCTGAGTGCCCAAAGCTCTCCCCTCTATCTTCCTCTTGCTTCGCACGCGTTAGAAAAAGACACCATAATCCATAACTCGGATACGTCCCTTCTGAAGGTCAAACTTTTTGGTGGAGTGAGTGATTTTTCATATAGTGGTTTTCAGATTTACATATTCTTTGTTTCGCTTCGAAACTTTGATATAGTAAATTTCAAATTCTCGTAGGTTTCATAGCAGTTCGTAAAACATATATTCCATTTATTGAAACGAAAATATTAATTTCGCCGCTTGAAAACCACTATATTAATTTCTGATACGTAAACCCTGTTTGCCTCACTTTGAAACGATATTATACTAAAATATGATTCACTTTTACGATTTATTCTAACGAAAAGTCTCTCAGTGTACTGGAATTCAGTAATCATTGCTAATCTGCGTCACTATCTCTTCTGTTTATTTGGAAATTAGCTTAACAGAACCTATCCTAAAATCCTTTTACAAAAATTGCAGTAATCAATCCCGATTTCTTTATCCTCATTCTTCTCCGTTAATTGTTTATCCATTGCTTTAGTGAGAATTTTCACTTACATCAGTAGCTATGTATTACATACTTATTGATAATTAAATTTTACTAATCCATTTATTAGCAGTTTAATTTCCGCTAATTCATTTGCGAATTGGATGGTACAAAAAAAGTAGTGTAAATGGAACTGCTACTGATTGAATTAGTAAATGTTGACTTTCAGGTAGTAAAAAACTACTAGTTGTTAGTAGAATGACTTACTAAATTAATTGGTAAACGATTTCTCACTATTTCAATTAGGAGTTCTCTACTAAATCAGATTCAGAGAATTCGACTTCAAAATCAAAATCACCATCAGCGAAAATAGCAACCTTATCATATTTATAGCTGTACTCTATCAATCCGAGCTGGTAGAAAATTACCTAATGAAAATGTGCGCTATCATTTACCTTATGTTTAATGAGCATTTTTACTCTTATTTAATATTTTCGTACTAATTCATAGTAAAGTCCTACTAATTAATTGAGTAGCAGTTGAAATTCAACTAATTTACATGAATGGTGATTAAGTAATAACCAAATAAATTAGTAAGATTTCATTAAAAGTTGGTAGAAAATTACTAGTTATTAGTAAAAAATGCTCGCCTAAGCAAGGCATTGAGTTAATAATTTTGGATTAATTTAATTAGTTTTTTTTCAGTCTGAGTAGATATTTATTAGCATTAGATTGAGTTGTGTCATTAACTTTTGGGGAAAAAAGTTTTTTTAAATTCAAGAACTTATTTTACTCTAATTAAATCTTTCCAAGGTGGACGCATCAGAACAATGTATTTCCGTAAGGAGAAAGAAAACTTCGTTGAAGTAATTAGTCTCATAATTTGTTTGCTCTCCTAATTAAGTTCTATTTCATAATTAAATAACAATTTTTTGAGAGAACAGAATCCAATTAATTGTTGAAATATTTACACGAAAGAATATAACGTATTATTAAATGCAAATATTCATTACGTTTCTTTAAAATTTATAAAAATTGTAGAATTGAATAATCTCGAAGATATGTAGACGATTTTTAGAAAATATTTTGTAATTTTTAAAAATTCGATTAAAATCTCTATTTATATTTGGAGAATACTTGCAATATTTCAACAATTTTTTGAATACATAAAATATGAAATATTTTTCAATATTTTTAAGATTATAAAATATTAAGAATTTACTTAAAATAATTCGAAATTTGTATGAACCTTAGTATTATTTTAATCACTTATATTGAAAAAGTATCCATCCAGAAAATAAAAAATTTAATCTAACCAAACCATTTTTTAAAATAAAACAACATTTTCGATCAAGTCTAATAAAACTTATTAAATTAACTGGAATGTTTGATTTGACCAAATTGTAGCCCAACTGAGTATAATAAAGAATTATATTCACTTAAAAATTTGTTTTATAAATATTAACGCACTCAAAAAAATGTCTTAAGTTAAAAACAAACAAAACTTCGTTTACTTCTGTATCAATATATTTATTTTTTTGATTCAACTAGATTTTAGTTATTAATCAAAAATTATACAAACAGTCGGAAAAAAGTTTCTTTTTAATTTAAAAAATCATTCCTTTGACATATTTTTTCATTCAATACAAAAATACTCTTGTAATTTAAAAAAATGATTTTAAGAATAAATAACATAATCTGTATTTTTTGATTAAAGAAAATTATTTATTCAATAAGTTTTCTTCAATTTAAGGTGGTTGATCCACAACAATTAGTCCTCAGGCAAAAATAGATGATTTTGCTTTCAAGAATAGCAATATTATTATTGAAGGGCTATTTTGGAGGAGAAAAGATTAATTTCCATGAAAAAGATTTGAAATACAGAAAACTAATTTTATTAATAAATTTTACTTTTGCCCCAACTTTTTTTCTTATCGCTTCTTACCAAATTTAAAAAAATTATGCGATTTTAATGAATTACAAATTACTTTTTCAAAAAAAAGATTCCCTACAACTTAACCATTTCCAATTTTCGAAAATCAATAAATTATTATCAAATTCAGCAATTTGTTTATAAGAATTTTGTTTTAGAAAATTGATTTTTAATGGTGTTAGTCATTGAGGAATTTATTTTCAAAAATCCGAAACGGTGAAGTTATGGGAAATCTTTTCTCTGAAAAAATGATTCATGATTTATTAGAATTGCATAATTTTTTAAAATTTGGTAAGAAGCAATAAGAAAAAAAGTTGGGTCAAAAACAAAATTTATTAATAAAATTATTTTTCTGTGTTTCAAATTTTTTTCAGTTAATTAATCTTTTCTCTTTCAAAATAGCCCTTCAATAATAATATTGCTATTCTTGAAAGCAAAATTATCTATTTTTGCCTGAAGTCTAATTTTCTTCGATGAAAACTACCTTAAAAAACTTTTCTTGTGATTTAAAGATATCACTAGAGTGAATTAGAGAAATAATTTATTTCAAATTTTCTGTGATTAGAAAAAACTCTTTTCTGTGTGTTACTTCAGTCAACGTGCAGTATATGAATTGACAAAAAAAAAAGGGTGATTTTCTGTAAATTTTTCAATAGTGAATGAAAAGTAAAAATGATTTCGTAACAGTCAGCAAAGCAAGAGAGCTATATCGACTCTCCTGTGAATCAATATTACTGTTTTAAATTACTAGCTGATGTGAAACGTCCTTACTGAATAACGTTTAATGACTTTAATGACGCTTTGTGACAGCGACTTCATGGAACAGGACGAAATATGATGAGTAATGATAATGGAAAACCGACGTACTATCATGACGTAGTAAATCGGTCATGCCTAAAACTCAATATCGGGTTTATATACACATTTTACAGGTACGCAAAAGGAGAAAGTTATCTAAAAGTTCACAGCTGCTTTAGCCATAAAATCGACGAGCCTTACATCTAAAGTAAACACGATTGACTATACACGCAAAGTTTATGCATTAAACTTTGTACATAAAAAGGGCCACATGTGGAAATACATGTACGTAAAAGATAAATGCAATAAAATCTTTTTTTACTTCTTTATATAACGGACACTTACGTATTTTGATACCCGCAAATTCGATTTGATGAAAATCATACATTTCTTCATTTATTTGTATCTGTCAAATTCGCAAAAACTGAGGAAAAGAACCTCTCGGGATAACTTTAAAAAAAAATTGTCAGTCAGCAAAGCCACATGTCCCGAGTCGGTTTTTAAAACAGTTTAGATCGATCGTTGAGAGACTCCGGTAACAAAGTCCTCAAGAAAAGTTTTCAAAATTGAAAACCGTTCGAGTTTTATTATTAATAACCCAATTGGGCATCCGTATTTATAAAAAAAAATATAAAATAAAAAAACAAACAAAAATTCCGTCAAAAAAAAATTAAAACCGTCAAAATACGCATTCTCACTGATAGAAATGGTTCGGGAGTTTTAGCCATTCGGTTGTAGGTTGGGAATTTATAATTGTATTCATAAAATAATATGTCTCTCTGAACAACGCAGGATGTTGAATACAGAAATCAAAATATTGTAAGCGAAACTGATCGAATTAGAAATATAATATGGGAAGGCGAACAATACATTTTTCCATAGCAACCAATAATATGGTTGATTCGTTCATATTGCTGGTTTTATTATTTCCATCTGAAGATTTCACTGATTCAATAAGTGAATTCAATCTATTTCACTGATTCATTAGTCGAATTTCACTGATTCTCAGTGAAAGACTTATAACTGCTGCAATCAGTAAATAGTCGCTTCAAATCAGTGGCCGTTCACTGATTCAGGTTTAGAGAGCTCATTCAAAATGGCAGATAATGATCTAAAAATTTGGCAAAATCTTCTCTTACTCAACCCCTTCCTTATGGTCGATGCGAAATTTGATTTGGTTTTAAGGCCGAATTCACATGGAAACATAGGACCTATCCTACACTCTCATGTAGGATAGGTCATTATCATGTTTATCACAAATTTCAAAAAACCACAAAAAAACAGTTACAACAAAATATCACGAGTCATTTCAATTAAGTCAAAATAGAATTCACATTTTCTGTTAAGTCAAAATGGAACGGAAATTTTCATTTAGGAGAGTTTGTTCACTTGTTTGCGAGCTAAGTCAAATTCGCTCCGGACCATCGATATATTTCAGTACAAAACACAAAAAAAGTTCATTTAAAATATCCAGAATTCCGGTCAGGCCATATTTAACATTATTTTCTGTTTATCTTAAACAGATTTTCTAGTAATTCGTAAAAAATCTGGTAAAAATAACCTGAATTTTTAGTTATTTTAAGCAGAAAAAAGTGTTCTATATGGCCTAACCGGAATTCCGGTTGTTTTAGTTGGACTTTTTTTGAGTGAACATACCGCTATTTTGCAAAGGTAACAAATTTTTCAATAAATATTACAGAAATGTTAAATGTACAGAATGGGGAATTTCCTTTAAAACGCTAATTCAAGAGGCATTTCTGCAATGTTCATCGAGAAATCTGTTTTGTTTATCGAAATAGGGTGAATTGTACTGAAATATCTGTTACATTCGCAGGAAAAATGAATTGTTACTATTTTAACCAATGAACTCAGTAAATGCAACCGATCTTTTTTCTCCATGTAAGTCATTACAACACCGTTAGAAATGTCCGAAAATTTACAAAATTTGTATGTTATAAAGATAACGTAAAATTTGACGATATTTATGATGTTCTTGAGTAGAGATACACTGTTGAAAATCTTATTAATTTTAATAGATTTTAATATACAAGTGGTTGATTAAAATTAATAGATTTGTATATTATAAAAAATAAATATACATTCATATCAAATTTAATAACTTTTCAATAAAAATATATTAATATTAACAAACGTTGTCAAAATATATACACATGTGTATTAAAATTCAAATAAAAGTTTGTATTTTTTGAGATGAAAGTATTTTAAATTTAATGTACGTTACTGAAAAAAACTTTCATTACATGTAATGGAGGTTTAATACAGAAATTTCTAACAGTGTATCATTAAATTACAATATTGTAACGCGATTTTCAGTTACATGTAACTGCATAAAACTTCAGCCGTCCAAAACGTAAAATTGTTTCCGTTGGGAATTTCAGAATTTCCAGATACAAGTATCGGATCAGTCAACACTTTCTAACTGAAAATTAAGAAATTGTTTCTTAAATTTACTAAATAAATAACTGAATTTTTTGAAATTTTGTTTTAAATTTACTAAAGAAGGAACTGAATTTTCTGAAATTCTATCTTAATTTTACGAAATTATAACTGAATAAAACTCCAGATACGAGTTTCGGAAAATTACGAAAGAAATTTCTAACAGTGTGTAAAATCTCTTGAAATTTACTGATTACGTAGTTTTAATTTAGTAAATATTTCAAAGTAGTGAAAAAGAGTACTTATTAGAATTACGACAGCGTCAAATGTTTCAAAAAATTAAATTGTGATACTTTAGGTACTTTAGCCCTCACATACTGGTAATTTTTTATCAAAAGTCTTTTGACGTCTTGTCAAATTTGAAAAGTTAGGTACTATTTTGTCACGTATCCAAGACTTTTTATTCATATCCTAACAGAATTTCATTACGACCTTTCTTTCACTCGGGTAACGTCTAGACTTTAACGCGAAGAGTTTAAAGCGACAGCTTAACTTATAGACTTTGTCTCTCGAATTGTCAAGTTTGTAGAGCTCGTTTAGAGCTGAATGTGTAGACTTTACCATTTAAAGTTTAACATGCAGGCTATTCTATGTGGACTCCTACGTTTACACATGAACGAGTAGATTTTGGTGTGAAATTCTTTGCGAATAGTTGATCAAGTGCAAAATCATTATGTGTTGAGTTAATTGAGGCCAGAGTAAAGTTTATATTCTAATAATAGTTACTATCAAAAAAGTTATGTATTTAGAGTTTTGAAGGTACATTGAATGATAATAAAATTAATTATCAAAGCTATATTCAGGGCCCTTCAAATATACAATCTGTCATTAAATATATATTGCTTTTTGATTTACTATAGCAAAAGCCACTAATTTTGTTTTCAGTCAAATATTTTATATCATTCAATGGACGTTCAGAACTCTGAGTACATAAAAAAGTTCTTTATTGTGATATTTCAATGCATTTATGTGACAATACTCTCTAAATTTGAATCACTCAAAATCTACTGATTATCAGTGAAATTTGACTGATTCAAATAGCTAAAAAGAGGTTACTGTAAATCAGTCAAATTTCACTGATTATTTCAGTGAAAATTGACTGATTTGACAGTGAAAAATATTTTTTCACTGATGAATTAGTGAAAATTAACTGATTTAACAGTGAAAAATATTTTTTCACTGATTCAATTAGTGAAAATTTGACTGATTCAGATTTAGAGAGTAGAATAAATGTATTATACTTTTAATGTAAAAGCTTAATAAATTCAGTGAAAATTCTTTACATATTAAACACCTGTGTGCAAGTAGAAATAGAATCAATTTCTTTATGTGCTCCAATGACTCGAATGAATCGAGACCCGCATCTTCAATACACGGAAAATAATGATTGTTCTTCTGGAAAATTTACTTTTCCGTAGTTTCATGCATAACGCCCCGAGCTGCCCGTATCTGTCGCGAAAAGACTCGATTTGTGAATCAAAATTCAACTCCGTGAATTATGGAACAGTTCACTTCGAAAAAATTTCATGAAAGCTGTTGCTTTCACAAAAAACTTATCTGTTTTTTACCTACCCCTCTCAAACAATTAACCTCAACCTCTTCGAAAATATATATTTCTTATCAAATTCGAAAATACTCTCTAAGCCTGAATCAGTGAACGGCCACTGATTCGCAGTGACTATTCACTGATGGCAACAGCTATAGGTTTTTCACTCTTAATCAGTGAAATTTGACTGATGAAACAGTGAAATGGAGTGAACTCACTTATTGAATCAGTGAAATCTTCAGGTGGGAATAATGAAACCAACAATAGATTTCAAACGTTCGATGAACTCGTTTATTTTAGGTTAAACAACACTAAAAATAAATTACGTAATTATTATTATACATTGTAATTATTATTGTGTATAATTATATTATTCTGGTCATCTTGTGTACATCTTTCCACATTATTTCTCCTTTCTCTTTAACTGAGAATCTCCAAAGAAAAAACCTCATTCCCCACTTCACAGAAAGACAGACAGACATTTTCGTAAAAACCGTTTTTTCTGACTCACACTCTAAAAAAAAAGTCTATCCATAGTGAAATTACGTTCTTTTAAGAATGCATCCATTCAAATTAAGCATATTCCTTTTGTCTACCAACAGAATCTTTTTCCTGTTACACAACTCATCTGTGAGATGCAAAAAGAAAATATTTTTAGCAATGAACGATTTTTTTTTACTCTGAAAAGAAATCCTCTAATTATGTAAGGATTGCATTTCTAGACTAGGAGACGAAGTGCGCCTGCGCATTAGTGAGTGTACATCGTCTGGTGCTAATCTGTTCACAGATATTTTGTCAGTACGGTGCCAACTACGAAGAATATATTTATTTATGATCAAAATCAATTAACGAAATCAAATAATGGATTTCTACAAATTATTAGGAATCCCAGAGTGCGACGTAGAAATTTTGAAAGGTGCGTATACCAAAACAAACAATTTTGATCCGCATAACCTTATTTTTCATTGCGTCTGATGACAATTCAAAGATATTCCCAAGAATGTCAATAAAAGCATAAATGTGGCTACTATAACCTAAAATATCCTTATGACAGCTACACATTTTTTCCGTAAAACAGTTTCGTATATGTATAATTTTTTATACAATTTATTCATTTTATGAAATATACAGTTGTTTTTTATTCGTAAAAAAATATTTTGATTCGAAATTATCAGTAAAATGTTTACTATAGAATTTATTGTGAAATTTAAAATGCAACAAAGTTTAAAAATAATTTTGTGACACTTTTTCAACATTATATATTTAATAGATTATGGACTTTCAATTTTACACGTATTGGAAAATTTGTAATGTAAGCAAAGTTATATCTTAAAATTTCTTTA
This sequence comes from Diplolepis rosae, assembly GCA_030998225.1. NCBI lineage: Eukaryota > Metazoa > Arthropoda > Insecta > Hymenoptera > Diplolepididae > Diplolepis > Diplolepis rosae. The sequence continues at coordinate 6,734,995 of JAPYXD010000710.1, forward strand.
AGCTGAAATCTAAGACGGGTCGTTATTATGTTATTGAAAATGATCGATTGAATATTGGGATTTGTCAAAGTTTGGCTTGTGTACATTTCTTATAGGTTATATCATAGAATTTGTTTTCTTTTAACATCGAAATTATACTTCCTTCGTACGACAAAGGATTTTATTTCCAGACGAAAGGAAAAACTTTGGCAGTAAAATGATAGCACTTGAAACGAAAATACTTCAACTATTAGAGGATTTCCTCTTATGCCAATTTTGAGTAGAAAATCCATTCATAGTGAACGGAATTGTTCGACAGTCAATATTCCGTTTTTAGAGTGCAGGGGGTCTCAGAACGTAAATATATGATGAAAATTCCAAAAGTGATTTTTCACACAAAACCAATTCCTTCTCATATGATAAGAATGTAAAAATGGCTTACTGTGTCACTTGGATTAATTTTTACACCAACGTTCTTTCCGGCTACTTAATAAAATAACAGGTCAGTTTTCTTGGTAATATTTAATTATGATGAGGTAGCAGATTTTTAGATCTTTTTATTCTGGAATAATTACTTTCAATTTCTTCTTAACTTCTGCAAATGTATACTCTCTAAATATGAATCAGTCAAATTTGCACTGATTGAATCAGTGATTTGCCTTTTTACTGATTCATCAGTGTGAACAATATTTTTCACCGTTAAATAAGTCAATTTTCACTAATTAATCAGTGAAAGAAATATTTTTCACTGTTAAATCAGTTATTTTTCACTGAAGTAATTAGTGAAATTTGACTGATTCACAGTAACCTCTTTTTAGCTATTTGAATTAGTCAAATTTCACTGATAATCAATAGATTTTGACTGATTCAGATTAATAGAGTATATAATCTTTCTTAGGGCACACTCTAAAAAAGAGTCTATCGATAGTCTCATCTGTAAAATGCAAAATGAAAATAGTTTCGCCAATAAACGATTTCTTTTGACTCTGAAAAGAAATCAGATATTTGAAAAGATTGCATTTGTAGGCTAGCGGATCATCGAAGAGTTATCAGTCGTCCTTTTTCAAAATGATTTTGTAAAGCGTCCTTGAATTTCATTGAATATTATGGTTTTCATAAAAAATCTAAATAGACTTAAAAATCTCAAGTTATTAAAATTTACATTTAATGAAATCAGAAAATTTTTCTCTTGCAAAAAAAAGAACCGGAATAATTTATCTTCGTCTCCCGAATATAATAAAATAGAATTGTAATGAAAAGCGGGAAAATTAAAATTTTCCAATCAAATTGAACTAAGAACACCAATCATATTTAATATAAATACTAAAATTTCAAAAAATGTTCGATAGGTTTTTTTACTGTAAAAAATTCTTCCCATGAAACACATCTACGATTCATTTCTAATTTTGAAACTTTCGAAATTTATTTCACTGTATTGTTCAATAATTTTGATCATGAATATTTTCAAACTTAAATCGGAGAAAATTAAACTAATTTTAGGGTATATAACATTTTGTGCTCTACACGTTTTTCAGAAAATTATTTTTTTAAAGAAAAATTTGAGAATAAAATCACCTAACTTTGGTTGAAATAATTATTTTTACAATTTTAACATGCAGCGTGCGGTATTCCTCGTGTGTCTGACCAAAACACGACTTTTCTACTACGTGTGCGCTCAGGTCTGCTGAGAAGTTTCTTTATTACTAAGTAGTGGAAATGGCCGTTCACGTTCCATTGAAAAAATTCAATTAGGAGAAAAACAGAATATTGCATACAGAAATTAATTAGGGAAAAATAAAAATTTTATACTCGGGACTATTCAAATTTTGAGGCATATTTTAGCCACGTTTTAATTTATTAAAAAAAACAGTAAACACAAATTTTCCATAGAAGAAATTCTGCTGAAACCGTACAATATGCAAAAAGAATCAAGAAACATGATAATTTGTTAAACAATCATAATGAAAAATTCTTTTAACCGTTTTTCATATTTTTCGCAAATTTAGAGACATTTGCAAAATAAAATTGAAAAAATTTGTCAAGAATTAAAATTTTTACGTCTCTCTTCATATCCCTCTAGAGAACTAATATTTTCATTTCCAATCTAAATTGCTCTTGGTTCTGCCATCTCTAGAATAAATTACAGGTCACAGTAGAGATTACCTTGAACAAAACATAAATTACAATAAAATATGAGATGCAGGAGAATATTAAATCGAAAAGTGGAGAATGAATGAGGAGCCAAAATGGCTTAGTCTTAGGAAAGCGTGTGCATGCATTAGGAGCCTTAAGTAAGCGTATAATCTGGACTAAAGTCTAGATACGATATAGACTAAGCTTCCGAGTCTGAGAAGAAGAACCCGTTTAAGTGATATATATTCGTGGTTTCGAGTTGCACGAATCCCGTCGTCGGAGCACACTTCCCGTTTTTGTTCTCGGCAAGAGTTAATCCCTGCGCCGCGTCGCGCCGCGCCGGCAAGTTTCCCTGAAAACTGACTGAAACTCCTTCTTATACTATCCCCCTGTAACCTAACCTTTTCCGTACCTGTTCTCGTTCACCACTACCCTCCATCTCTTTCTTTGTTTCTCTCTATTTCACCCCTTTTCCCACGATTCACTACAGTCTTTACGTCGTGGCTGGAACTAAAGCAAAGGGGCGTTGAGAAAATAAACTACGGCCGCGTAATTTAGAAGGAAGGACACACGCGACACCAAACTTCTCACAGAGAATAATTTAACAACGTGCTGGTCTTGAAAAACTGTCAAGCTCTTTAATTAACATATGCACTTCAAGTGTATCATGATATTGTGCATTTATTCAAAAAGTGATTGATATTCTTTTTCTAGTGTAGGAAATGAAATTTTTGTTATTGAGGAAAAGAAGTATACTCTCTGAATCTGAATCAGTCAAATTTTTACAGATTAAATCAGTGATTTGCCTTTTCACTAATTCACCACATTGTTAAAAATCTTATTAATTTTAATAGACTTTAATATAAAAGCTGTAAATTAAAATTAATAGATTTGTATATTATGAGAAATAAGTATACATTCATATTAAATTTAATAACATTTCAATCAAAATATATTAAAATTAACAAACATTTTTAAAATATATGCACATGTGTATTAAAATTCAAATAAAAGTTTGTATTTTTTAGATGAAGGTGTTTTAAATTTAATATATACGTTATTGAAAAAAAACTTCCATTACATGTATTGAAAATTATACACAAAATAATACAGAAATTTCTAACATTGCAGTGAAAAAATATATTTTACTGTTAAATAAGTTGACTATCACTGATTGAATCAGTGGAAAAAATGTTTTCACTGTTAAATCAGTTAATTTTCAATGAAGCAATCAGTGGAATATGACTGACTTACAGTAACCTCTTTTTAGCTATTTGAATCAGTGAAATTTCACTGATAATCAGTAGATTTTGACTGATTCATATGTAGAGAGTAGTCGTACTTTTCTTCATGATTTTCACTGTTAGAAATTTCTTCCGTAATATTCCGAAAACCGTATCTGGAGTTTTAATCAGTTATAATTTCATAAAATTAAGGTAGAATTTGCGAAAATTCAGTTACTTTTTAGTAAATTTGAAACAGAATTTCAGAAAATTCAGTTAGTTTTTAGTAAATTTAAGATACAATTGCTTAATTTTCAGTTAGAAAGTGTTGAATAATCCGATACTTGTATCTGCCAATTCTGGAACTTGTAACAGGATTAATTTTACATTTTAAGTAGCTAAAGTTTTGTGCAGTTACATGTACTCTGTACACTGTTGGAAATTTCTGTATTAAGCTTCCATTACATTTACATGTAATAGAAGTTTCTTTCAGTAACGTATATTAAATTTAAAATACTTTCATCTTAAAAAATACAAACTTTTATTTGAATTTTAATACACATGTTTATATATTTTAATAATGTTTTTTAATTTTAGTATATTTTCATCGAAAAGTTATTTAATTTAATATGAATTTATATTAATTTTTCATAATATAAAAATATATTAATTTTAATTTACCACTTGTATATTAAAGTCTATTAAAATTAATAAGATTTTTAACAGTGTGACTGAAAATTTTGTTAGAGTTTCGTAATTCTATGATTAATTTTATAAAAGTTCCGTTACAGTTCGGTAGTTTTAAAATATCAATATTAAAAATTTCTGCATTGAACTTCCATTAAATGTAATGGAAGTATGTTTCACTAACGTATATTAAATTCAAAATACTTTCATCTTAAAAAATACAAACCTCTATTTAAATTTTAATACAAATGTGTATATATTTTAATAATGTTTATTACATTTAATATAAATGTATATTAATTTTTCATAATATACAAATATATTATTTTTAATTTACTACTTGTATATTAAAGTAACATACAAATTTTGTAATTTTCCAAGCATTTCTAACAGTGCTGTTATGACTTACATGAAGAAAAAAATCTATTGCATTTACTGAGTCCATTGGTTAAAATAGTAACAGTTTATTTTTCCTGGGAATGTAACAGATATTTCAGTAGAATTCATCCTATTTCGATAAAAAAAAACAAATTTCTCGATGAACATTGCAGAAATGTGTGTTGAATCAACGTTTTGAAGGAAATTCCTTATTCTGTACATTCTACAGATATTTCTGTAATATTTAATAACAAATGTGTTATCTTTACAAAAAAGCGGCATGTGGTACTGAAATATATGTTAAATTTATGGAAATTTTATGCTGTTACTATTTTAACTTATAGACTCTGTAAATGTATCAGATCTTTTTTTTCGTGTGTATGAAAATTTTTACTTTAGTAAAAACGGAATCATAACCGTTTACAAAATCGCTCTCGAATGAGAAGGTATTAGTTCTTTTTGTTTAAGCTACTGCCTTTTCATAATTATTTTAAATGCAAATATGGCTTTAATTTAATTAACTTTATGTGAGAAATGACTTTCTGGATTTTCACATACTTATTATGAATGAGAAGATATTGGTTTTATGCAAAAACTAACATTCAAATTTTTTTTCATTCTGAGATAATTAGAAAAAAATAAATTGCCGTTACTATATAATTTATTAGAGAATTATAGGAATGCAAAGAAAAAATCGAGGGCGAGTATCATGATGAATGGGCATATTTTTTTCTTATGTTTCATCGTTTTTTAAAAATTTCAATTCTTGACAAATTTTGTCAATTTTGTTTTGCAAACGTCTCTAAATTTGCGAGAAATATGAAAAACGGTTAAAAGAATTTTTCATAATGATTATTTAACAAATTATCATGTTTCTTGATTCTTTTGGTATATTGTACGGTTTCAGCAGAATTACTTCTATGGAAAAGTTGTGTTTACTGTTTCTTTAAATAAATTAAAACGTGGCTAAAATATGCCTAAAAATTTGAATAGTCCCGAGTATAAAGTTTTTATTTTTCACTAATTAATTTCTGTATGCAATATTCTGTTTTTCTCCTAATTGGATTTTTTCAATTGAACATTAAAATATTTTAAATTTATGAAATAAAAAAAATTTTAATTAAAAAATGGTTTCTTAGAAAAGCTTTTTGCAACTCCTTAAAAATTTGCACCTCAACGTATGCCTTCTTATGTGATTTAACTCTTCAATTTTGCAATTTACCTAATTCCAATCATCTCTAGCTTAGATTATGACTTTTCCGTGTCTAACGTGAACGGCCATTTCCACTACTTAGTAATAAAGAAACTTCTCAGCAGACCTGAGCGCACACGTAGTAGAAAATGTCGTGTTTTGGTCAGACACACGAGGAATACCGTACGCTGCATGTTAAAATTGTAAAAATAATTATTTCAACTAAAGTTAAGTGATTTTATTCTGAAATTTTTCTTTAAAAAAATAATTCTCTGAAAAATGTGTAGAGTACAAAAAGTTATATACCCTAAAATTAGTTTAATTTTCTCCGATTTAAGTTTGAAAATATTCTTGATTAAAATTATTGAACAATACACTGAAATAAATTTCGAAAGTTTCAAAATTAGAAATGAATCGTAGAACGGAAAATCCGTTTAAAATGAAACGTTTAAAGTGTGTATTCTTTTATTTCCACACGCTTATAATGTGTATTCTTGATGTATATAGGGAAAGTGTAAATGAAAATCAAATATATGACTGGTGATAACTAAATTGTCAACAGTGAAAATTATCGACTTTTTAATCATCATTGTTGACAATTTAGTTATCACCAGTCATATATTTGATTTTCATTTACACTTTCCCTATATACATCAAGAATACACATTATAAGCGTGTGGAAATAAAAGAATACACACTTTAAACGTTTCATTTTAAACGGATTTTCCGTTTAAAACGACACACTTTATCCGTTTTAAAATTAACACACCGGAAAACGTTTTAAATCTGTGACAAGCGATTTACACACTTAAAGTGTGTAAATTTACGCACATGATTTTGCCGTGTGCTGGCAATCGAAAGAGCACAATCGAAAGCCTCTCTTTTTCCACAGAAAGGTTTCAGATTCTTCAAATTTGTATTTAATTTGCATTATTGCGATATAAGAGTTCGAAATTGTCTACGAGGACACCTGTAGGCAACGTATCCTATCTGATTCTCCAATAATGTAGGCAGTGGCAAAAGTTTCGAACTCAACCATATAATTTGCAATTATTATATATATAGAGGTCTTTCTGTGGAGAAAGAGATGTCGGACGCTTGTGTAACTAAGTTGATTTGAGCAGTCGACTGTCAATCGAAAGACCCGAGCACGAATCCCGGTACAGTCGAAAGCGTCTCTTTTTTCACAGAAAAATTTCAAATTATTTAAATTACTGATAATAGTTAGATATTGCAATCGAAATTTTAAGGGTTTTTAGCAGAGTTTAACAATCCTTAAATGCTCCTTCTGATTACATCAATTATTAATAATTCAAAAGTGTTACTGGGTTAAATATAGAATTTTTGAGTAGAAAATGCATATTTGATCAAGTTAAAAGTGTTTTCGAGCTTCAGGAATTCGTAATAGAATTATGAAAGCGATTATTTTTAGAAGAAAATCAAATTATGAACATAATTTTGAACAAAGTTATTCATACCTGAGAACAAAATCTATTAAAATATTAACTAGTTTAATCTTTAAAATCAAATGAAATTTTTATTTCACATATACACTTTATTTTATCGTCGAATTTTTTTTTCGGTGTGACTGAAAATTTTGTTACAGTTTCGTAATTCTATGATAAATTTTATAAAAGTTCCGTTACAGTTCGGTAGTTTCAAAATATCAATGTTAAAAATTTCTGTATTGAACTTCCATTACATGTAATTATTATTATGAATGAGAAGATATTGGTTTTATGCAAAAACTAATATTCAAATTTTTTTTCATTCTGAGATATTTAGAAAAAAATAAATTGCCGTTTCTATATAATTTATTAGAGAATTATAGGAATGCAAAGAAAAAATCGAGGGCGAGTAAATAAAACTTCTATTGTATTACTCTAAAAATCAGTTTAATATATGGTCAATTTAATTAAATCTTGATATGGTATGCTTTATTTTTTCCTTGACCAGGAAGTGTGATATAATAAACTGTGAGAACCTAGAAAAAGCTACGGATTTTGATGAAAAAATTCACTTAAAAAAAACTTTATTCAATTTAAAGCCGCGTGACCAAATATATTTGTGAATATATTCCTGTAAGATAGCTTTTATTAGGAACAATATATCATTTTAAATATTTGGGGAATATGATATAGTACAATGAGATTACGCAAATGCCGGTAGTTTTCCAACACCGAAAAGCAATACTGCGACGGTGTTTAGCCAGTGCCGTCCCAGTGCTGTTCCAACGCTTGACAGTGCTGATCGGCAGCACTGGCATTACTCTTGAGTTACAACCGGAACAGTGTGAGGATAGCAGTACACCGACTTTTCCACCTGGGACTGGGGATATTTTTATAAAAGTTTCACTGAAACATATCAGACCAAGTTCCTTATTATATCTTGTCATATCTTCTCAATTTTTAAGGAGATATTTTGTGTACAAAAAAGTTTTATTACGTGGCCTTGAGCAAATCGTTTTTTTAACAGAATTTGATGAAAAAATTCAATTGGGTAACGATAATTTTTTAATTTCAAAAGAAGTGGATCAATAAAATTATTCATCTAAGCCCATTTGTTTTAAAAAAATCAATGCTTCAGTTGATTCAACGAAAAGAAGTTATCAGAAAAAATGCGCACGTGTCTTGCGCTTCCGATATACAGTCCGCACTCTCTATAGGGCCGCCCTCAATAGGACCTCTACCCCTAATCTGTACTCGACGCTTCCCCCACCATGTGTACTGCGGAATTTAATTTCAACCGTTCTCAATAGGGCCGCGCGATCAATACACTAAGAGAAGAATATATCAAATATACATAAAGTTGATTATGGCAAAATAGATAACTATTTAATAGTGCCAAAATTATGGCACAATACAATTTCGATTGCAAATTGTTAATGAGGTTCGGTTCGTCTCGCAGCAACGTTTCGAGGGGCTCTACTGAGGAAGGTAAAAAGTGATTCAAGCGCGCTTGCTATGGCGAGTGGAGGGGGAAGGCTTTTTCTAAGAAAACACTTCCTCTAACCGCCCGAGGCGGCCCTATAAAGAGCTCAGACTATAGATTTTGTTCAATGGCATGCAAATTAAATTTTTGACATCAACTAATCAAATTTGGGTCGAATGAAGCAAACAGATGTAATTTTTGAGTGATTAATGAGTTAATATTAAATGATGTAAAACTCACATTGGACGTCGAGTAGAATACTGGCATTGAGTGGAGTTGGAAGAGTGACGTGTCGAGCGACACAGATAATGGTGGCGTTATGATGACCTCTTAAAACCTTGAGATGTGCTCCACTATGTCGAGCGGAAGTGGAAGGTAGAACGGTGAGATTGTCTGGCGGCTGTTCAGGACCATCCAACGTCGCCTGAGACAAGGTCATGCCCCAGACCAAAACCGGAGGTGGGTTACCACCTTCGACTGCACACTCCAGAGTGAGTTCAGAGCCCTCCTTCACAGGAACAAACTGATTTCCTGGATCCAACCGGCGGCCATCTATCAGCAAATACGTCCCTCGGGGTGCCTCTGAAACACAAGATAAAAATAGCTTCTTCAATTTGCGGTGTCGTAAAGTTTAAGAATCTTGTGAAGTATGAGAGCAGAAAATCTTCTCTAGTCGATACGAACAAAAAAAACGTGAATCACTACAAATTTTCTTCCAATTCTCATTGAAACTTTACGTATTTTTCACATCTCCAGCTATCTTAGCATGTATTTCATTTGAAACAACAGGTACGAGATCAAATTAATGGTACATCTTTCTGCACTTTAGTATTGATCTTTTATGTTGTCGTTCAACATTTTCAGACCATATCACTCTAAATTAAACATTAAGGGGACTTTTACTTTCTAAATTTTCAAAAAATCGATTTTTTTTATGTAAAAATGTTCCTTAGTATCATTGAAATACTGACCTAAAATTTTATTAAGAAATTCAAAATAGAAAGAATGTCATAGCTGTATTTATAATACATTTTTTATAGTAAAAAAACTTTAAACGCGTATTTCTCAAAATCTACTAAACCAATCTCAGTAAACCAAATTTTTTTTGATACATTATACAAACAACTAGTAGATAAACCTCTAAAAAGTTAAAAAACCACCCCATCTTTTTAGTATAGGGGTAAATTCATCCCCAAAACAGGCGTTTCTTCGAACTTTTTATAAAATCGCGTATAAAGGCCATACAAATATAAAAAAATTAAGTTTTTAAAGGTTTATTGTTTAGTTTCAAGTCTCATGAATTGAATCGCGTTGCAATTTTAAATAAACTTGTTACAGGAAGGCAGAAAAGTTTCTCGCAAATTAAAATGCATCTTTTGGAAGACGCCCTCTGCAGTGGTAAAAAGTAATTAAAAGTGCCCAAAAAAATTTTTTTGTACACCTTAAAGCATTGTTAATAATGTATTTTTTATTTTTAAATATTTAAATATTGTCTTTTTTTCAATTTAGAAAGTAAAAGTCACCTTAAGGTAGTTCAGCCACGAAAATTAGACCTCAGGCAAAAATAGATAATTTTGCTTCCAAGAATAGCAACATTATTATTGAAGGGATCATTCAAGAGAGACAAAATTATTTTCTATAGCACAATTTAAAAGATAGAAAAATAATGTATTTAACAAAGGGCATAGCCGGGTTTCCATGTGAAATCGGCCTTGAAACCAAATCAAATTTCACATCGACCATATGGAAAAGGTTGAGCAAGAGATGATTTTGCCAAATTTTCAGATCATTATCCGCTATTTTAAATGAGTAATGGCGAATTTTACAATTTTTCTTTTTCACTTCTTTTAGCTCAACTAATCATAGGAAAATTTTGAAAAAAATTAGGGTTGTTTTTTCAATAGAAGACACAGTTTTGAATTTTTGCAGATTTTTGTATGCATAATTCGCGATGCAAAACATTGCGAAAATTTTTGCACGCAATTTTATTCATGTTATTATATTTATTCATGGTATTATCGATGTATTGGGTGGAAAAGTAAGTATGTTTTTCGCAATCAAAAAATCTGCAAAAATTTAAAAATGTGTCTTTTATTATAAAAAACATACCTGATTTTTTTCAAAATTTTCCTATGATTAATTTGACTGAAAAAAGCAAAAATCGAAAATGGTAAAATCCTCCGTTACTCATTCAAAATGACGGATAATGATCTAAAAATTTGGCAAAATCATCTCTTGCTCAACCCCTTCCATATGGTTGATGCGAACTTTGATTTGGTTTTAAGGCCGATTTCACATGGAAACCCGGCTATTTCAGTTTCAACTGTCCGGTAACGTTGGTCAAAAAAAAATACTGTCTAGTTGTCAGGACCAAAATATATTCTGTCAACTATATCGTTTTTTCAGTGCATCCTCGAAAATTAGGCTTCAGGCATAAATAGATAATTTTGCTTTTAAGAATAGCAATATTATTACTGAATGGCTAATTTGAAATAGAAAAGATTATTTTTCATGAAAACATTTAAAATGCAGAAAAATAATGTATTTAATAAATTTTATTTTTACCCGAACTTTTTTTCTCATCGCTTCATACTAAATTTTAAAAAATTATGTGATTTTAGTAACTCACAGATCATTTTTTCATGAAAAAGATTCTCTACATCTTGACCGTTTCCAATTTTCTAAAATGAATAAATTTTTACCAAATTCAGCAATTTGTTTATAAGAATTTTGTTTTAGAAAATTGATCTTTAATGGCGTTAGTCATTGAGGAATTTATTTTCAAAAATTGTGAACGGTAAAGTTGTGAAGATTCTTTTTCCTGAAAAAATGATTCGTGATTTATTAGAATTGCATCATTTTGTAAAATTCGGTATGAAGCGATAAGGGAAAAAGTTCGTCAAAAATAGAAATTTGTTAAATTCATTATTTTTCTATATTAAAAATTTTTTTTATGGAAAATAATCTTTTCTCTTTCAAAATAGCCCTTCAATAATAATATTTCTATTCTTGAAAGCAAAATTATCTATTTTTGCTTGAGGTCTAATTTTTGTGGATGAAACTTTGAGGAACATATTCTCATCATGAAACTTGCGCTTCGCGCTCGATTTTCTGTATACACTTCCGTAACTTTCTTATAACTTGATGCCGTTTTCCTTTTATTTATGTTGTATATTAGGCCGTTTACAAAAACAGGTGAAAACGAAAACAACGTAATCTCGCGTCTTGTCTCGAATTATTTTTACAAAGTTTTAAAGAAATGGAGAATCAAGTGTACAAGGTGTTAAGTGAGTGGAAGTTAGATAACTTGAATGAAAAATTCAAAGGTAAAGAAATTTGTAGATTGTAGATTTATATGTATTCAAATGTAAATTTTTAATAAAAGGAAAACATGTCGTTGAACTGGAAGGTATTTCCTGTACAATGACGTACGATTTTCGAAAAATATCAAAATCTAACAAAATGGCGTAGTTATGAAAAAAAGTCTGTTTTCTTGCCTATAAAATGGTAGTTTTTTCAATGCCAAATCGTCAATTTTCATCCAATAAAAAATATTCTACGTCATTGTAGAGTAAATATATTCAATAGTACTCAGTATAAATTTCAAGTCAATCGGATAATTGCTCTTTAAGGTAGTTGATCCACGAAAATTAAACCTCAGGCAAAAATAGATAATTTTGCTTTCAAGAATAGCAATATTATTATTAATGGGCTATTTTGAAAGAGAAAAGATTACTTGACATGAAAAAAATTTGAAACAGAAAAATAATTTTATTAATAAATTTTATTTTTGACCAAACTTTTTTCCTTATCGCTTCTTACCAACTTTTAAAAAATTATGCGATTTTAATAAATTACAAATCACTTTTTCAAGAAAAAGATTCCCTACAACTTAACCATTTCCAATTTTCGTAAATGAATAAATTATTATCAAATTCAGCAATTTGTTTATAAAATTTTCGTTTTGGAGAATTTTTTGTTTAATGGTTTCAGCCATTAAAGAATTTATTTTCAAAAATCAGAAACGGTGAAGTTGTGGGAAATCTTTTCTATGAAAAAATGATTCATGAATCATTAGAATCGCATAATTTTTTAAAATTTGGTAAGAAGCGATAAGAAAAAAAGTTGGGGCAAAAATAAAATTTATTAATAAAATTATTTTTCTGTGTTTAAAATTTTTTTCATGTAAAATAATCTTTTCCCTTCCAATATAGCCCTTCAATAATAATATTGCTATTCTTCAAAGCAAAATTATCTATTTTTGCCTAAGGTCTAATTTTTGTGGATGAAAACTACCTTAAGTTATAATGTCAGCAAATTTGGAAAATCTCATTTCGAGAAAAACGCGTTTAAAGATGTAACTATCGATTTTTGCAAGATAAAATGATATTTACGATAAAAACTGCTAATCAGCTATATCTGGCCCATACAATGGACTCTGTTGAAAAAGGCACAAAAAAATCGATTTTTTGAATTTTCTGAAAAAACTGGTATAACCCCTTAAATCATTATTTATTTTTAAGGATATGTTAGCATTCAACCGGGAAATTTTAGTAAATTTAACTAGAAATATGGTAACATTAAATAGATTAAATTAATTAAATTTACCAGATTATAAACATGAATGTAACGAGAAATTGTTTACCAGAAAAATTATGGTGATATCAACTAGAAAATTTTATTATATTAACTGGAATAAAAGATCAAAACAACCGAAAACTGTTTTCTAGAATTTCTAACATTTTTAATCAGAGTTACTAATACGGCTCTCCGTACCATTTTTCTCTAGTTGAAATAACCGGAATTTGGCTTGCTTTAACCAGACTTTTATCTGAGTGTATTAAACAAATTTTATTTTTGCCGAACTTTTTTCCTTATTGCTTCATGCCAAATTTCACAAAATGATGCGATTCTAATAAATCAGGAATCATTTTTCCAGCGAGAAGATTCTCTAAAAATTGACAGTTTCAAATTTTCGAAAATAAATTATTTGATAGCTGAAATGATTAAAAAACAATTTTTAAAAACAACATTTTTATATACAAATTGCTGAATTTGACAATAATTGATTCATTTTCAAAAATTTGAAACGGTCAAGTTGTAAAGAATCTTTTTGCTGAAAAAATGATCCATGATTTATCAGAATCGCATCATTTTTAAAAATTTGGTAAAAAGCAATAAGAAAAAAACAGCACTTGAAAATGAAATTTGTTGAATACATTATTTTTCTATGCTTCAAATTTTATTATAGAAAATAATCTTGTTCCTTTTTAATAATATCTTTAATAACAAAATTGCTATTCTTGAAAGCAAAATTATCTATTTTTGCCTGAGGCCTAATTTTTTGTGACTGATTTTCACCATCAATAGGAAGATATTGGTTTTATATGAAAAATAATTTTCAAAATTTTCATCAAAACTTTACATTTTGAGACCCCATGAATCAGAAAAAATGGTTTTAAAAAGTATCCAGTGTTGCCGGAGTGAGCGCTCTTAACTTCCCGGCAGCTCGATAGAAAATTCCCAACTTTTCCCGGACAAATTTCAAAACTTCCCGGAATTTCCCTTAAATTAAAATCATCTAAAACTTCTTAAAATTGTTTAAATATTTTAAACTCTGTTAAAAATATGTCTTATCCTAGGTTTTCATAGTTTTAAAAAAATATATATTTGTTAATTTCGAAAAATAATCAAAATTCTAAATCAAATAATTGTCCATCGACCTCAGTCTTTATGTTCTTTACGTTGATGAACAAATATTATAATATTATTATAAACAATATATGCGTACTGATCACGTTTAGAAAATACAGTACAGAAATCTCTTATTAAATCTTCTATGCAAATTTAATACATAATAAGGCAATTATAAGACAATATCCCGGAAATTCCCGGAATTTCTTGATATCCCGTAAATTGAAATTTGGCACGCCTCTTAAAGGCCCAAAAAGAAAGGAAAAGTTTGTTAACCAGCTACATCCAAACAAAATTGTGAAAATAAGAAAATTTTTTGTGTTTTTGAAATAAACTTTTTGAAATAATTCAAAATTCCAATACCAATTTCTGATATAGTGCTCATAAATCTCTACCAATTATACTCTTAACATTTTACAAATAAACCAAAATTCGAAAAGTTACAGTATGTTAAAACTCTAAAAAAGTCAATATCAAAATTCCAGTTAAACTATACGAGATACGAGAAAAACGTTATAATACAAAATTGGTTACTACAAAAAGATCTGTAAATTTAAGTTTGAATTTTTTTTCATATGATGGTCATTTTTCTTTATAAATCAAAAAAATTCGATTGAAAATCGAAAATTCAATTTTTCAATCAGAATATGTAAAATACAAAAAAAACGTAAGAATACGAAATTATTTTCTTCGATAAGATCTACAAATTTGGTCTTACACAGTTTCTGAAAAAATGTATATTTTCATTTTGATTTTCTGTTCAATGCAAATGTGGCTCTATTGAATATAAAGTTAAAAATCAAGCGCAAAGCACGAGTATTGTGATGAGAATATGTTCCTTAAGGCCGATAGAGCCTTAAGTAAATTGAATTTCCTTTTTCCTTTCAAAGCAAAAACAAATTTAGTCATTTGTATGTAAAGGATATAGGACACCCAAATGAAGTCAAAAGATGATCTTTATCGTCCTTTGTTGAATTTTCCAAATTTTCAGGAAGATATTTTGTGAAATAAAAAAGTTATCTTACATGAACGAATTAATGTATAATTTAGTCACGTGGCCCGATTGATCCATAGCCTTAAATATACACAAAAAAATTGTTAAGATTAACCAGTTGATTGGTTGACTGGCAGGAGTGCTACTCTCTTTTCGTCAAATTAACCGAAAATCTAATCAATTTTATTAATTTCTTATTTGTTTTTACTAGTGTTTTAAGCTAGTTTTACTAGAATTTAACTAGTAATTCAATTTCATCAGTATAGAGACCCAGAAAAAAGAAAAACTTGACCTAACTAAACCATTTTGTTTGATGAGCCAAGATTTTTGGTTATGTCAAACAAAATTTAGTTGAGTTAACTAAAATATTTGTTTTCTTTGGGCAAATCGTGCGCGAACAAGCACACTTTGATTGCATAAAACAAATTCGTTGATAAATCCAACTAAATGTTGGATTGATCAACCAAATATTTCTCTTAGTGTATGTTTCAAATCATATAATCCCAGAAAAAAATTGTTGCATTTGGTTTATTTAAAAAAATATTTTGGTTGGATGAACTAAATTTTTGTTTGAGCGACCTCGTCAGCTTGAGTGAACTAAACCTTTTGGTTGAATAGTTTTGTTGACTTTAGAAAATAGTTTGTGTTTATTATTTTTAGTTGAATTCACTAAATAAATGTGTTTTGTTTCGATCAACAAAATTATTTGACAGCATTCAACACATGTTTGGTAGGATCAAGAAAAATATTTGGTAGAAGCAACTAAATATTTTTAACCAAAAATTGTGTTGGGTCAACTAAACATTTTTTTCTTCATATAATAACAAAATTCTAGTGTTAAACCTAACAAAATTTTTCTGATCCAACCAAACATTTTTTGAGTGTAAAAGGGAAAATAAGTCACTCAGTTTTACTTCTTTTTGATTTCTTATATCCAAGAATAATGAATGAAAATAAATTACCTGGGTAGGTGGAAAATTTGGATAATCTCAAATGATAAATTTCCCAAGTGCTCAGGCTAAACATTTATTATTATAGGAAAAAAAATTTAAAAACTCGAATGTATTTCGATGGTCATGAGACCCAAGTGATACATGCACTCAAAAACAAGTTTCCAATTTCCGTTATACCATCGACAATGTACTGATTTATGTTATCGAAAAATGCCTTTTTTCGTTACTGCGGTCGCTAAAAGTACTTAATGCATAAACTATTTTTAGAACAAAAACTGCAGCTTCTGGCTCTGAACAGATTTTGCCATCGATCCATATGTGGCGCATAAATTGAGGCATCCTACAGTAAAGGGGGCAATATTGGAGTTGGAACCGAGATTTTAACTCTTTTGCACACAGGTGTTGTGCATGAGTTACCCAAGAATTATAGTGACACAGGCGCCAGGGTGCCATCTTGTTTCCTACTATTAAATTGATTCGGAATCTTAGAAGGATGTTTCAATTTGAAGAAATATCTATTTCTAAAGGAAAGGTCCTAATAAGGCCGTTTTTTGGCCAAAAACGCTTTGAGCTCATATTAGGTAAAATTTTTCCTTGAAATATGTCTCACAACTTCCAGAAAGGATTTTTTGATTGAAATTCTCATTAAGGAGAAAACGCGATCTTAATAATAGCGCCTAACACATGGGATTTCGAACAACTATGTAAATACATCAATATTTCACCCAGATATAATTTAACTCCGTTCATTAAACTTTTTTAAAATTCGTGCATATGTATGACAATGATAATAGAAAAATATGTAATTTTAAACTCATGTTTTGATATTTTATTATCTCAAATGTTAAATAAGTAGTGATTTCCTTCAATTTTAAATATAATAAATGTAAAATAATTGAAAAGAATAACCTCATAGGGTCAGAATTCGTGAAATCCCCACGAATAAAATGACTGTGTTTATTTTTTATTGAAATGTTGATAATTCGGTTCTATTTGGTCATAATAATAACTTGACCAAACTAAACAAATTTTAAATTTTTTCGTCAAAGTTATTATAAAATGAAATTTTTCGTCACTTTTGTAAGAAAACCTTGCCGTTCTTGAACAAATAAACCGATCCTTATGAAATCTTGTCAGATCACAGTTAATTGAATCAACTTAAAATTGTAGAAGAATTTCCAACAAAATTATTTTTTCATAATTATTTCATAAATTTCCAATGAACAATTGATATTTTATCGTGTTCTGGGCCTTTTAAAAAACTGAAAAAATATCATGATTCAATAAAACCCCAAAGAATCTAAACCCATCAAAAAAAGTTATGAGTCGCAATTATTTTAGAAATTATGACAAAAAGAATCTGTAATATTTTATAATAACTTTTACGAAACAAATTTAAAACTTTTTTTGTTCGGTCAAGTTATTATTATAGTCAAGTAGAACCGAATTATCAACATTTCAATGAAAAATAAAGACAGTCATTTTTTTCTTGGCGATTTCACGAATTCCGACCCCATACTGATATACATATTTTGTTATAAATAAATAAATTCAAAATGAATGTACTTTAAAACATTCCAGCTTAACTTTTACCATATAATATGACATATTTTAACATTTTCCATTGTCTGTTAGTGCGATGTTTCCTTCAGGATGTGTATTTTACCAAACAGGTGAATTATGGTCGTAGACTATTTTGTCGAACCTAGAGTACACCATAAGGAAACATATTATGTTTCTGATATTTATATATTATTTACATATTATTTAGATATCATTACATTATATTATTACATACTTATGCCAAGAACAAATTTTATTCATTAATTAATAAAAACTATATTCTATTGGATGTTATATTATAAAAATTTATATTCATTAATTATTCTAGTTATATTACTTAATTAAACGAGATAAACCGAAAAATAAAATTTTTATATTTAGAATTAATGATTATTTCTACTAAATCGCATCAATATTTTTGACCTTTAAACAGATGATTTTTTTGATAAAAACGTAAATTCTTTTATAATGAAGTCGCATTTAAAGTAACATTCCTTTCTTTCTATGAGATCAATTCCTTGAATTATAGAATGTTTATTTGAATAAAAAATATATATGGCTTCATTCAATTATGTAAAAATTAAATGAATTATTAGGTAAATATTTAGTCATTACATTGAGATACATTTATGTAATTGTTTTTCCTTAATATAGGGTTGTAATTTCAAGCGTTCTCTTTTTCAAATAAAAAATAATTTTTATTATTAGAATATAGTACCCAAAAAAGTGGTCGGGGAGATTAAAATCTAGTGAGTGAAGAGACAATAATTTTTCTTTGGATAAGGAAAAAATTCAGTTTTAAAATTTTGCTGCTATTATTCCCTAGCAGTGGCTTCTTCAAGAAATTTTTCTCATTGAAGCAGCCACTAGGCCATAAATTTGCATTAAGGGTAGCGTGAAAATATCGTTTTCCACATGCAAAATCACATATTTCGCACCCCGTTTTCTTCTGAATCATTGGTATTTTTTCATTGAAATTTTTACCCCAGGTACGATGAATTGTTTTTTTCGAACAAATCGGATGGATTTTCTACAAGTGTAAATGAAAATTTCTTTTTAATTTTGAAAAATAGTAAATTTAGTAACATATCCTTTGGTGTTCTACCTTCTGCAGCTCTATACGTATGCCATATTTTCAAAATCCATCCAACTCGTTTGAAAAACACAGTTCAATGTACACTCTCTAAATCTGAATCAGTCGAATCTTCACTGATTGAATCAGTAATTTGCCTTTTCACTGATTCATCAGTGCAAAAATATTTTTCACTGGCAAATCAGTTAATTTTGACTGATTCATCAGTGGAAAAAATATTTTTCACTGGCAAATCAGTTAATTTTGACTGATTCATCAGTGGAAAAAATATTTTTCACTGTTGAATCAGTTAATTTGCACTGAAGTAATCAGTGAAATTTGACTGATTTACAGTAACCTATTTTTAGCTATTTGAATCAGTCAAATTTCGCTGATAATTAGTAGATTTTGACTGATTCAGATTTAGAGGGCACAGAAAAAAAAGTCTAACTTCTATAGTGGTCTTCTTTTTAGTTTTGGCTAAAATGAAGCCTATAACTAAAATCAATCACGCAAATTGTCTTGAAAGAAGTCTTTATATGTCTTCAACTAAAAATTATACTCAAGTATGGCTAGTTGTAGGGGAGATGTACCAGTTGCGGGACAGCTGATTCTTTCAATGTTAAAATACCAATATGGCCAATTAAAGTAGCGTCAAATGTTTCTAATGACAGTAGCTAATTTTTGGTAAAACACCGATGTGAATAGTCGCATTCCTTGTGTTAGCTCAAGACATCGAGTGTGAAAATCATTTTAACCAGTTAACTGTGATTGACGAGTATACTCGTCATAAATACATGGAACTCGCCATGGTCGCCACAGTTAACTGGTTAAAAAGATTTATCGAATTATTTTCAAAGTGCTGTTATTCCAAGTTATTCAACAGAACAAGGTGAGATTTTTGCATATAAATTTAGTATTTTCCATCTATTTTATGATGAAATGGTGCATTGAGCCAATTTGCGAACATTTCATAAATTTATGGCGTCATCTAAAAATGGCGTCATGTTCCGGGTGCGGGACAGCTTGTGTCACGAGGTATGGGACACTTGGATTTTTTTACATAAAATGTATTTTTGCCATATTTACTGTCATGTATCGACATTTTTATCGAACTAAAGTGTTTTTAAACAATTAAATTGATATTTTGACTTGGTTTTGTCCATTTGTCAATTAGATTGAAATAATGAAAAAACACCATTTTTTATATTCCTTTTTGCCACTGAAATCTTTCAGAATTAATAAAACTTGACATTTTCTTTATGTACGGTGTTTTTACTTCAGATTTTCCCATTTTTAGCGGATTTTTCTAGGTGTCCTGTACCTGGTGCCAAAAATTTTTTTTGGTAATAAGTAAATTGGCAATTTGAAACTCGATAATTGACTTTGCACTTGTTTATTTTTTCTGCTTCCTAATACTTTTCTAACCATATTCCTTGTCCAAAAGTTGTTTGCGTATATTAAAATAATAGATACTTATTATTCATAACTAAAATACTAAAATCAAATATTTTCCACTTTTTTTAGGTTGAGTTTGGAACTGACTTGAAATTTAGATAGTGGCTTAATTTTAGCCCAAATTCAGGTTAGCGGCTATATTGTAGTCTGCCTAGCGACTAACTTCTAGTCGATGAAGTGGCTTCATTCAATCTCATATTCAAGCTTGTGACTAATTTTTAGTCCATAATAGGTCTATATTCTAGTTGTATATCCGGCTAGTTTGAAGACTTCCATTCAAGACTAATTTTTAGCAGGACTGGTCTACTTTATATCACACCTAAAAAGAAGCCCATTTTTGGACTTCATTTAAGACTTTTTTTCTGTGTACCTAGGATAAAAATTTGAATGAAAAAATATCAATGGTTGAGAAGAAAACGAGGCGCAAAATATGTAATTTTGTATGCGGAAAATGATACTTTCACGCTACTCTCAAGTTATTTGTCCCCAAAAATTTGCGTAATTTGTTTTCAGAACTCAATACGTTTATCATTTGCATCAACTGCTAATAACCGCTTAATTAATATTTTATACAAATAGAGTTTTAAAAAATAAATGGAAATCATTCGCGAGGTTTCTCAGTAAATTGAAATATTTGGATTTTTAAATAAAATCCTGTGCAAAGAAAACCCGTTTAACTGTAAAAACTTGCATTCTATTATGGTACATGAAGAACATAACCTCAAAGTTCATACCACTGCAGAGTGTTTTCACTGGCTTTTTTATGCTCTCCCAACTTAGTACAGAATCCCCTAAATGCATTTACGTACACTTTTGCCACGAGAATAAAAGCACTTGATGAGATAAACTTTTTCTTTGATAGTTAAGTCACTCATTTCGCTGCTATTACCATGGCTGCCACAGTAGCTCGAATAAAATCGCCAAGCCTGAGGTACAGGGCCATCTAGTTTTCACAACATTCTATTCGTCACCTTGTACAATAAAATCGATTAAATATCGGATGGAGACTGCATATGTACTCTCTAAATTTGAATCAGTCAAAATATACTGATTATCAGTGAAATTTGACTGATTTAAATAGCTAAAAAGAGGTTAATGTAAATCAGTCAAATTTCACTGATTATTTCAGTGAAAATTGACTGATTTTACAGTGAAAAATATTTTTTTCACTGATGAATCAGTGAAAAATATTTTTTTCACTGATGAATCAGTGAAAAGGCAAATCACTGATTCAATCAGTGAAAACTTGTTTGATTCAGATTTTGAGAGTAGGGTTTTCTCTCTAGGCCAAAAACTGGGCTAACGTCGGCGCTGATATTACTGATCATGAGCTCGAATTCCATTCAGAGAACTGCGTGGGATCAATATTGACATATTTCATGGGCCGAACATAGCTTTCTAATAAAATATAAATAATAACCAACCGAATCTTTAAATTTGAAGAACTTTCTAAACTTCACAGCCCCATAATTTAAAAACTAAACACAGAAATCCATTCAAATTTTACAGTAAGATTCAAATTTTACAGTAAGATTCAAATCTTACAGAACTTCAGTATGATTGATTTTCCATGTATACCCAGAAAACAGTTTCTTTGAATCAAAGAAACATTTCATTGGTATACGGTGAAAGAAAAAATTTCTTTGAATTGAAGAAAGTTTTGTTGATTCAAAAACATTTTCTTTCATGTAAACAAATCTATTTCTTTGGATCAAAGCAATTTTGTTTGAATTAACAAAACTTTCTTTAATTCAGAGAAATTTTTTCTTTCACCGTATATCAAAGAAATGTTTCTTTAATTCAGAGAAACTGTTCTTTCAGTGTATTTCTATAAATTACTTTCACAAGTAAAGCGAAGTAATACGTGAAATTCTCAAGTTTCCCATAGGAGCACATACAAATGTTATATTCATTATTTCGTTAACGAAACAGACAATTCCACTCAAACTTTGCAGAAACGTGAATTTATACTTTATTATTAAAATTTTATAATTTCAGCCCTTTCTATAATCTTTAAACAAAAGTAAGTATTACCTTCAAAAACGAGGTCCACATATTTTGAAGCACGAATGGCGACGAGCGAATCAATGCAAATGTGGTTCTAATGGATGTAAAGTAAAAAATTGAGCGCGAAGCACGAGTGTTATGATGAGAATGTATTCCATGAAGCCGATAAAGCCTTAGGTAAATTGAATTTCCTTATTCATTTAAAATGAAAAATAAATTTAGTAAATTTAAGAAATTCAATTCACATATACAATATTATGAAAATGATTCGAGTTTCAGTATTGAATAACAAGAAATAAACTTGAATGTATGCGAAGAATAGAAATAGACCAAGCAACAGGGAATTTGTTATGACATTATTTATTTCAGAAAACGGACTGCGCCATCAGAAGAGAGGTTGGTCATGGAGTAATTGTGTCATGTTTTGTACAACAAAATATGATTTATAAATTTTTTATTGACATTTAAGACCAAAAAATCGCCCTTTTTATAGTTTTTTATTTATAACATTAAAGGTAATTATCCAATCTTGATTAAATTAATTGAAAAGTTGTAGAAAACTTAATTTCGAACAATACGAGTCGTCGCTTGATCTGATTGGATAATTAGAAGCGGAGAAAATTCGGAAAAACCGGGAAATTGAGCTTTTGTTAAACAAATTAATATCTCGGTTAATTTTTAACTTTTCAGGTTGAGGTTTGGTGGAAAAGTAACCGACTTTATGCTCTTCAAATGTATAAAAAAAAGAACACTTTAAGATAATACGTTTCCGTGCTATTGACACTTTAATTTATTTCATGCGTTAATTGTAAAATGTCTGCTTGTCGCAGAGGTGGTCCGATTTTTATTTTGTAAACGACTTTTAAAAATATAAATCAAGCATAACAGAACGTCAATCTTGCTTTTTCGCTAAAATGTTGCAAAGTTTATTAAAAAAAGGTCCAAACATGGCTCTAAACGCTTGAACGCAGCGAAGTGACAGTGCTGGGGGGAGAAGGCGAGTAGGCTCACTGTGTAATTTTGCTGTATTCAAGCGTTTAGAACCATGTTTGGACCTTTTTTTAATAAACTTTGCAACATTTTAGTGAAAAACCAAGATTGACGTTCTGTTGTGCTTGATTGATATTTTTAAAAGCCGTTTTCAAAATAAAAATCGGACCACCTCTGCGGCAAGCAGACATTTTACAATTAACGCATGAAATAAATTAAAGTGTCAATAGCGCGGAAGCGTATTATCTTAAAATGTTCTTTTTTTTATACATTTGAAGAGCATAAAGTCGGTTACTTTTCCACCAAACCTCAACCTGAAAAGTTAAAAATTAACCGAAATATTAATTTGTTTAACAAAAGCTCAATTTCCCGGTTTTTCCGAATTTTATCCGCTTCTAATTATCTAATCAGATCAAGCGACGACTCATATTGTTCGAAATTAATTTTTCTACAACTTTTCAATTAATGTCATCAAGATTGGATAATTACCTTTAATTTTATCAACTAAAAAACTAAAAAAAGTGCGATTTTTTGGTCTTAAATGTTAATAACAAATTTATAAATCATATTTCGTTGTCCAAAACATGACACAATTACTCTATGACCAACCTCTCTTCTGATGGCGCAGTCCGTTTTCTGAAATAAATAATGTCATAAATCATTCATAACAAATTCCCTGTTGCTTGGTCTAAAAACCGAGCGTGGAGCGCGCAGTGTGCCCAGATCGGACACGCCAACCATTCGCACACAATTACAGGCTACGTGCGTGAGAATAAAGTAGGAGCTGTAAGTTTGGTTGCGCGCGCAACCAACTTCTCCTCTTCTGAATTCGAAAACTCGGAGATGCCCAAAAATCTTCGGGAAACTTCGGCTCTCTCCTTATTTCGTCTATATATAGCATATACGAAATAAAGTAAAAGCAAGCGTTCCCTAAATTTCTGAGTTTCTGCGATTTCTTCGATTCGATGTCTTATGCATCTCGTCGTCTGCTCGCCCGGCGACTTCTGTTTACAAAATTTGACAGCTAACAAATTTTGTAAAAAATCTTAAAGAATGTTGATGACGTGACATAAATTTTATGAATTTCAGGAAATGTTAAATAATTCTTTCGAGTGTGTGATCTGCAAGGACTATTTATTCGATACTATATTTGTTTGTAGAATTTAAATGCAGAATTTGAGGTTAGGTTCAAAACCTGTTGTATTCAAGTAGTTTTATTTTTTAACTTTCTTTGATTTCACTCAATTGATTTTGAATATTGTAAATTCAGAATGTTAATTAATAGTATTTTTATGTAAATTTTTAAAATAATAATCATTTTTAATTAATAAATTCTGTCATAATTACCTTTCTTGTAATTCTATTTTCTGAGAATATAAAACTAAACTAAATAATTACTTACAGGAAATAATTCTTTAATATTCTTTCTTACCTATATCTTAGGTAATAAAGTACATCTATAAAGGGAAAAATTGTTACTGTCAATATTTTTGGTCGAAATGAGAAATTGAAATTTTGAGTTTAGAATTTAAATCCAATACTCTTACAGTCTTACAAATGAAAATTAAATTACAGATATTAAAATTTCACAACAGTATAATATAAATCAGTAAATTAATGATACAATGATCTAAACATGAAAGAGTTTTAAAATCGTTTGAACTCAAAAATTGTTTAATTTTCAAAGGCTTTTTTAAGGCTATAAGTGCTTTTCAAAAATGATTAATTAAAAGCTTGCAATAAAATCATAAGTGGACAGATTAAAAAAAAATTAGGTATTAAAAATTGCTTAATTAATAATATTTCCAATTTTAAATTGAATAAGTTGGGAATATTTCAATAAAAAGATCTACAAATAATTATAATGGTTCCTCTTTACAAAACTTTTAATTGCAAACAATTCCAATTGTAAAATATCCTCGATTTTTAAGCGTTTTTAAACTAAATCTATATAACTCAAAGTATTTTTATTTATATATCAAAAAAATTGAAATAGTGCTCGGACTTTAAAAAACTAAGAAATTTATTCATGGAAATCATTTCAAATTGCAATTAATGAAATATTTCAAATGAAACAATTATTTTTTGTGCCTTATTTTGAGGATATTGTTAGAATTTCCTTTTCTACCAATTTTACTGGGAATTCTTACATAAATCAGGATCACCTTTGGTAAGTACGCATTATTTCCCTCTCTAAATCAAAATAAGTGCACTCAGAAAAAAGATTTGATTGAATCAAAGAAAAAGATTTGTTTGGACGACTTTCTTTGATTTAAAGAAATAATTTGTTTAAATGAAATAAGATTTGTTTAATTCAAACAAAATATCTTTAAACGAAATAAATATTTGTTTGAATAAAATTAATTTTTCCCCAAAACAAAGAAATTAATTCAATGATATATGGTCAAAGATATACATGGTTTGATTAAAGGCAGAAATTTATTTTATTCAAACAAATATTTATTTCGTTTAAAGATATTTTGTTTGAATTAAACAAATATTATTTCATTTAAACAAATTATTTCTTTAAATCTGATGATTTTATTGTAAGCTTTTAATTAATCATTTTTGAAAAGCACTTATAGCCTTAAAAAAGCCTTTGAAAATTAAACAATTTTTGAGTTCAAACGATTTTAAAACTCTTTCATGTTTAGATCATTGTATCATTAATTTACTGATTTATATTATACTGTTGTGAAATTTTAATATCTGTAATTTAATTTTCATTTGCAAGATTGTAAGAGTATTGGATTTAAATTCTAAACTCAAAATTTCAATTTCTCATTTCCACCAAAAATATTGACAGTAACAATTTTTCCCTTTATAGATGTACTTTATTACCTATGATATAGGTAAGAAAGAATATTAAAGAATTATTTCCTGTAAGTAATTATTTAGTTTAGTTTTATATTCTCAGAAAATAGAATTACAAGAAAGGTAATTATGACAGAATTTATTAATTAAAAATAATTATTATTTTAAAAATTTACATAAAAATACTATTAATTAACATTCTGAATTTACAATATTCAAAATCAATTGAGTGAAATCAAAGAAAGTTCAAAAACAAAACTACTTGAATACAACAGGTTATGAACCTAACCTCAAATTCTGCATTTCAATTCTACAAACAAATATAGTATCGAATAAATAGTCCTTGCAGATCACACACTCGAAAGAATTATTTAACATTTCCTGAAATTCATAAAATTTATGTCACGTCATCAACATTATTTAAGATTTTTTACAAAATTTGTTAGCTGTCAAATTTTGTAAACAGAAGTCGCCGGGCGAGCAGACGACGAGATGCATAAGACATCGAATCGAAGAAATCGCAGAAACTCAGAAATTTAGGGAACGCTTGCTTTTACTTTATTTCGTATATGCTATATATAGACGAAATAAGGAGAGAGCCGAAGTTTCCCGAAGATTTTCGGGCATCTCCGAGTTTTTGAATTCAGAAGAGGAGAAGTTTGTTGCGCGCGCAACCAAACTTACAGCTCCTACTTTATTCTCACGCACGTAGCCTGTAATTGTGTGCGAATGGTTGGCGTGTCCGATCTGGGCACACTGGCAGCGCGATATTCAAATATTTCGGAGCGCGCGACACGAAAAGCGAATTGCACGCCCTAGGCGCACTCGAATTTACGAGCGTAGCGAGCTACGGACGAGGAAAATATGCCCGCGAAGCGAGCAGATTTTTACATTCTCATTACAAATGAGATTGTATTAGTTTTATGTAAAAAATGATTTCCGAAATTTTCATCAAATCTTTACGTTTTGAAACCACATCCGAAAAAAATTGTCAAAATAGGAACATTTTTTGTGTTTTTGAGAAAAACTTTATGAAAAGTTCCAAAATTCCAATACTGGTTTCTGATAGTTCTCATAAATCTCTACTAATTATCCACATAACATTTTTCAATTTAACAAAAACTAGGAAAGTTACAGTATGTTAAAAGTTAAAAACATCATTTTTTCATAAGACATATATTTTTGTTTTAATTTAAAAAAATACTATTAAGAATCCAAAATTCAATTTTTTAAAAATATTATGTGAGGTACGTAAAAAACGAAAGTTTGTAAAATTGTTCGTTTTAATAAGATCTACAAATTTTATCTGAAATAGTTTCTGATAAAATGTATATTTTTCATTTTAATTTCAAAAAATACGATTAAAATTTAAGGTAGCTGATCCATGAAAATTAGACCTCAGGCAAAAATAGATCATTTTTCTTTCAAAAATAGCAATATTATTATTGAAGGGCTATTTTGGAAGAGAAACGATTAATTTCCATGAAAAAAATTTGAAATACGGAAAAATAATTGTATTAATAAATTTTATCTTTGCTCCAACTTTTTTTCTTATCGCTTTTTACCAAATTTTAAAAAATTGTGCGATTTTAATAAATTACAAATCATTTTTTCAAGAAAAAGATTTCCTACAACTTAAACATTTCCAATTTTCGAAAATGAAAAAATTATTATCAAATTCAGCAATTTGTTTAAAAAAATTTCGTTTTGGAAAATGTTTTTTAATGTTTTTAGCCATTAAAGAATTTATTTTTAAAAATCAGAAACGGTGAAGTTGTGGGAAATATTTCCTCTGAAAAAATGATTCATGATTTATTAGAATCGCATAATTTTTTAAAATTTAGTATGAAGCGATGAGAAAAAAAGTTCGGGTAAAAATAATATTTGTTAAATACATTATTTTTCTGCATTTTAAATGTTTTCATGAAAAATAATCTTTTCTCTTCCAAAATATCCCTTCAATAATAATATTGCTATTCTTGAAAGCAAAATTATCTATTTTTGCCTAAGGTCTAATTTTTGTGGATGAACACTACATTAAGTTACAATGTCAGCATATTTGGAAAATCTCATTTCGAGAAAAACGCATCTAAAGATGTAACTATCGATTTTTGCAAGATAAAATGATATTTACGTTCAAAACTGCTAATCAGCTATATCTGGCCCATACAATGGACTGTTGAAAAAGGCACAAAAAAATCGATTTTTTGAAAGTGTCACACTGCTCTCTAAATTTGAATCAGTAAAAATCTACTGATTATCAGTGAAATTTGACTGATTCAATAGCTAAAAAGAGGTTACTGTAAATCAGTCAAATTTCATTTTTCCAGAGAAAAGATTTCTCACAACTTCACCGTTTCTGATTTTCAAAACTAAATTCTTTAATGGCTGAAACCATTTAAAAAACATTCTCCAAAACGAAAATTTTATAAATAAATTGCTGAATTTGATAATAATTTATTCATTTACGAAAATTGGAAATGGTTAAGTTGTAGGGAATCTTTTTCTTGAAAAAGTGATTTGTAATTTATTAAAATCGCATAATTTTTTAAAAGTTGGTAAGAAGCGATAAGGAAAAAAGTTTGGTCAAAAATAAAATTTATTAATTAAATTATTTTTCTGTATTTCAAATTTTTTTCATGTTAAATAAACTTTTCTGTTTCAAAATAGCCCATTAATAATAATATTGCTATTCTTGAAAGCAAAATTATCTATTTTTGCCCGAGGTCTAATTGTTGTGGATGAAAACTACCTTGAAAATTCCATTATTGAAACAAAATATGTGACATATAAAAAAAACGCTAAGATGAAAAATTTTTTCCTGAACAAGGTCTACAAATTCTCAGTAGGACATTTTTTGACAAGGTATATATTTTACGTTTTAATTTTAAATAATAATGAACATGACTTATATCGACCCTTAGTATTAATATTCAAATGTTGTTGATGTTCAAAGTTTCATAAATTGAAAAAAAAAACTCCATTTCTTAATCAAAATATGTAAGATACAAAATAAGCGTTAAAATAAATAATCGTTTGCCTAAAAATAGTCTACGAATTTTTTCCCTGTTTTAGATATTTGGAAGAAAATAGATTTTTTTCAATGATGTAAATTATTAGAAAGTTACAGAAATGTATACAGGAAATCGGGCGCGAAGCGCGAGTGTCATGATAAGAATGTGTTCATTAAAGCTGATAGAGCCTTAAGTAAATTTAATTTCCTTTAATTATTATAATTATGATTGTTGATGCATATAATATAATTATTAATTAATGTATAGTATACCATTAAATAGACATATTTTTTTAAGGGGGGAACCTGGTTTGGAGGGTAAAAGAAATCAATTTTTTGAAAGTCATCTCATTCGATTAGAAATATATTCAGAAATATGTCTCCAAAATTTCAGAGTCAAATTCCAAATCGTTTCGCAGATATGGCCTCTGAAAGACCGTGCGCTCAGGAGACAGATAACTTTTGGAAAAAACTTTGAACGCGATTTTATCGAAACAGCGTTTTCCTGCACTGCGTACACGATTAAGAATGTTGTAATTGCCGCATTTTTATAAGTGATAGCTCTTTTTAGATCTGAAAGTGTAAGCTTCTATGAGAACCTAAAAAATCACATAAAATTTTTTTTTTTAATAACTATTTTTTGTTAATTATCTCAAAATTTCGTCAGTAAAACGCGATTTTTTTTAAACACTCATAAAATTTGCAATTTTTAACAAATACGGATTTTTATTGCTAAACATTATCGAATAAAATAAAAATAAATTTTTTCTGCAAGATTTGTGTATCTATGGCCTACTTCAACAGTACTTGAAACATTTCATAAGTTAGGCAGCCTAAAAAACTGTGCCGAATATCATGCAATTTTGGCGTTCTAAACCAGGTTCCCCCCTTAATAGCGAAAACCTTTATCGGAACACACGAGAATATACGATAAATAACATAAACAATAAATCGATGAGCGTCCCAAAGATCGAAAGCACCCGCGAAGATCTGCATGGGTTATAGACAACATACTCTCTAAATCTAAATCAGTGAAATAGTCACTGATTTTATCAGTGAAAATGTAATCAGCTGATGAATCAGTGCCCTGGTTAGATTTCACTGAGGAATCACTGAACGTGCCACGTGAACATAACTTTTGAATTGGTGAATTTAAAAGTTTCATCTACACGTTACATAATATAAATATACACACTAATAATTACAATATATAATAATAATTACTTAATTTCTTTTTAGGTTGTTTAATCTAAAATATACGAGTTTATCGGTCGTTAAAATATATTGCTGGTTTTATTATTCCCACCTGAAGATTTCACTGATTCAATAAGTGAATTCAATCTATTTCACAGATTCATTAGTCGAATTTCACTGATTCTCAGTGAAAGACTTATAACTGCTGCCATCAGTGAATAGTCATTGCGAATCAGTGGCCGTTCACTAATTTAGGTTTAGAGAGTAGCGCCCATGGCATGCCGTGTTTTCTGCTCATCTGTCGCTCAGTGAAGTCATAAGTTAACCAAGAGAACTAGAATCTAGACCTCAGTGCTAGAAACAAGCTTGGAAAACTTCTTCTTTCAAACTAACAAGATCTCCCTTTATATATTGTAAGACACGTAGGGATTTCTTAAAGCAAAATGCACTTACAACTAGCCATACTTGAGTATTGTTTTTAGTTGAAGACATATGAAGACTTCTTTCAAGACAATTTTCGTGATTGATTTTAGTCATCGGCTTCATTTTAGCCAAAACTAAGAAGAAGACCACTTTAGAAGTAAGCCTTTTTTTCTGTGTAATGTACATCTACAATATTATAAAATTGACTTGAGCTTTAGTATCAAATTACAAGAAATAAACTTATATGTAAGCAAGCTGCGCACGATGAAAATGTGCTCGCGATGCGGGCAGATTTTTAAATTTTATTTAGGGCCAGTTCGAAGAGATGTAGGGAAACATAACCACGAATAAAAGTGTTTTATATTGAGCTAAAGAATCCTAATATGAAATTAAAAATACCCTGTGTCATTTAAAAAATTCAATCTGAATTAATTACTTGAGTTTGAAATTTTGGTCACGACCTGGGTTCGAATCCCAGCGCAGTCGAAAGCGTCTTTTTTCCGCAGAAAGATTTGAAATTCTTTAAAATTAAATCTGAATCATTGCAAATCACTTATATAAGCTAGTGCATATAGATTAATGTACAATTTGTGATTTATTATTATAGAGCTTTTAATTTGAAAATTGTGGAAGTAATTTACATGCAAATGATTCAATTTCGGCTATAAAGTGTAAAAGTTAGGCAGTCTAACAAACAAAGCATCACGCAAAATACATAAATTAAGAGTGTTTGTACTCTGAAAGACGTCAGTGGAAGAGAAGCTACAGTAAGTAAGTTAAACTAGGGTGGAAATGTGTCGCTGTTTCATGAAAACCCCCGAACAATAACAAGCTAACAGGTTACACGCCTCAGGAGACCGAGCTCGTTTACAGTTACCACCCGCTCCCGTCAACTATGTAATATGTCAGTTCTTGTGCCTTGCAACACGCTCAACATTCAAATTAATTCAAAATTAAACACTATACACGTATACTTTTTTCAGAAGTAAACATTCTTCTTTTCCTGGTTAAAACTAAGATCATCCAAGTGTCAAGACTCTTTGTCTCACAGAACCGAATAGGACGTTAAAGTAACCCGTGTGGATAAATTTCATGGCAGTCTATTGCCTGATCTGGCCCAGGTCTGGCAATGTCCAGACCGGCTAGTCGGAAAGTTCTGGTCTGGTTCAGATCTGGCGCTGGTCAGCATTCCATGACAAAAAAGTTTGTATGTGGCGAACGAATTTTTTTAAATCGACATCGATAAATTAGTTCAATTAGTGGTTAACCAGTCGCGAATTAGTTGCTGACTAGCCGTTGGCTTGTGGCTGGCTAGCCGCTGACTAGTGCCTGGCCGGCCGCTGGCTTGAAGACGAGGAATCTATGGCTTGTAGCTGGACAGCCGCTGACTAGCGACTGATCGTTCAAAAACGTTACAGTTCTGACCAACCTCAGACCAGGCCTTATAGTCAGCGCCAAAACTGAAAACCAGACAGTCTGTTCTTGCGTTGGCCAGCGCCATGACATTTTTACAAACGGGAAAGGAGAGAATACAGGGATTCTTAATGGTGCTTTTTTAAACTCATAATTAATAAAATTGAAATTTAAAATGAATTTTAGAGCGTAGAAAGGATAATAAGCATACATGGAAAAAATTTGGTTGGTGATTTCTACAATAAATTTGGTAAAAGTCGTACATCGAAGAGTTTTGGTGAATTTTCATGGCTAAGATTGTAATATGAATCCCTTGAAAATCTAATAAACTAAGAAAAAATGTATGCAGGATTTAGGTGGATCTTCATAGTTACAAAGCAGTAAATATAATACTTTTGCTATAGTTCAAAGTTTCGTGGAGTGGCGAGTGAGTACTACGTATTTTGATTTAACAATAGACATTATTAATACATCATAAAAAATTTGTTAACTTATCTAATTTTAATAAAAGATGATTTGTTTTAACGATAAAAAGAATGTTTAACAATATACTATATCTAAATCTTGAAAAAATAATCAAGTATTCAAAAAATATATTTATTTGTTTGTAACAAAATTTTAATAAGAAATCATTCTTCATTATGTCAAGAATGTAAAATTGAACATTCTTTGTTGAAATGATTAAATCAATTTGAAAATATATTATTCTGTTCAGCAAAAGTGGAATTTTTCAACAAAAATATTTATTTTTTGATTCCATAGATTTAAAAGTAAATTCGATCCTGTATCGCTACAAACTCAAATTCATCTTAACGTCCAAACAAAATTATAATTCAAGATTTCAAGAATTCGAAACTATTCGAATCCTCAAAATATAAAAAACGATCAAATTTGGACTAAAAAATTTTTTTTAAATAAACGATTATAAGGACTCAATAAAACAGGATGAATGAAAAAAGAAGGCAACCTTCCGGAACCGCTTCCTTCTTTCCTTTTTTTTTTGTTGGCTTCTCATAATCGTTTATTTTAAGAAATTTTTTTGGTCCAAACTTGGTCGTTTTTTATATTTTGAGGGTTCGAACAGTTTCGAATTCTTGAAATTTTGAATTAATTCCATAGATCAATTCTTCAAAAAGACTAAAAATTTGTTCAACTTAAGAAAAAGAAATTCAACTACAAAATTTGTTACAATTATGGACATTTTTTCTTCAACCCCATAGCAATGCAGGAATTTGTTTGAAAATAAAAAACTCTTTTGTTCGACGTACACCGAAAGTTAGCCTTGTCGGTGTCGTTTTGCGTGCGGAAAGTTGACTTTCCCGCACTAGTGCGGTAAAATTCTAAGTGTGCGAAAAATTAAAACAAACTTAAAATTTTCCCGCACTAGTGCGGGATAATCAACTATTTTCGAAGTGTATAAAATTTAAATATTTGTCTATTTTTAAATATTACAATGTTGTAAAGACAGTTTATTCAATTTGCATTATATTAAGAAAAAGTAACTTATCATTGATCGCATTTAATGCATTAAGTATTACTTTCGCAAGTTATATTACATGACTTAGAAAATTACAATGCAACCTTGTATAATTATTAACGCATAATTCAGAATATTCTCAACAATAATATATTGTGCAACTAGGGGAAAAAAAATTGATTTTACAAGTGTGAAGTTTGATGCCCGAGAAAAGCGAGGGTAAAAACCACACGGGTAATTGCGCTTACTCGTCCCTGACGAAACAAAAAATTTTTTTTGCAGTAGCGTAAAAACTAAAAAAGTCGATTGTTACATGCTATTTTTTACGTTTTCAAGTTTTTTTGTTAATAAAAATTTTTTTGGAAAAAGGGAGAACGCCAGGGACTAGACATATTTATATTAGATATTACATATCTGGTAAAAATTTCAGGACAATCGGTAGAGCGGTTTTTTTGCAACTAGGGACACCGTTTTAAAAACATGGTTTTCGGGAAAACGCGTTTAAAGTTTTGCTATGGGCCAGACTCCAATTTTAAGAATTTCGGCTTAAAATGTTATAGAAATATTCTTGAATAGTTCTGCAATAAAATCATGTCAACAAAAAGAAAACCAATTTTGTGAACCATTTATTTGGTATTCCCCCCTTAAGAACCTCCCGTTCCTAAAGGGTTTCAAAATAATTGAGGAAAAGATAAGAAAGTTTACTAAATATTTTCGAAAATAATTAGAAATTTATGCTTATTTTAATGAATAATTAAACCAGCTGGAAACGTAATGGAGAGTCGTTTGAAGATTGAAGTTCAGGTAGATTGCAGTTGAAATGTTCTTGAATGTTATACCAAGTGCGTTTCATGAACTGCAAAACTTATCATTCATGTCTTGATTACAACTTGGTTTTCTTGATGTGCACGGATGGTTAAGATTATTATCGCGATAAATTTATCCAAAATAGAGGTAAATTATTTTTCTTTTTAATGAAAAAATAAAACTTTGACTTCAATTTTCAAAGTTTGTTACACGATTAATATTGTGATCTTGGTATAAATACATGATAGTAATATATTAATAACCTTAATTTATAATACCAGATTAGTAAACAATTTTTTTAAATTTCACTTGTCCTAATATTTGAAATACTTTAAACGAGTTACGGAGAAAAAATTGTCTAAATTTGTAGAACATTCAGGCTAAAAGATTTTTAAAAAGTAATCAAAGTATACACAGTTCTTTGAAAATAATCTATATTTCCTTTTCGATTTTTTTGCTTTAATTAATTAATTATTAATATAATTATAATTATTAATTAATTAATTAATTGTATTGAAAATAAGTAAAAAATCTCCAAATATAGTTATTTAAAAAGAAATATTTCTATTTGAAAAATTCTTTTGACGATTTCAGCCACTGAGAACTTTACGTTCAAAATTGAAAATAGTACAGCTGTAAAGAATTTTTTTCCCGAAAAATTAAACTATCATTCATGAAAATATAATAGTTTTTGAAAAATGCTAAAAACTGATAGCATTAAAACATTCTATTATAGAAAAAATTATTAAAAGTATTATTTTTCGTGAGTTTTGAATTTTTTTCATAAAAGATAATCTTTTTTCTTCCATAAGACAGGACTGATAATATAATTTCAAGTCTTACAATTGCAATAATATTTCCTGCCCCATTAAGACATTTTTTTCAAAACTTGAAATTTTTTATGGTTTTACGGTTTTTTTCTGCGTTTTTTATTTCATCAACGATAGAAATGTACGAAAATTTTAAATATTTCCGGTAGCTTTGTTCCATAGGAGAATCATAGATATGTAATTTGAAATAACTTGAATAATATATTGTAATTTTTTTAATATTCTACAAAGATTTAAAAGCGGAAACTCATTTGACAAATCCCTTTGAGCTTCCTCACTTTCAATATTTGATAAAAAGTGCATAATATATTTTTAAATTTTAGTAAAACTCTCATTTTCCACTTCGATTGAAATTATTATGAATCTTCTTCACTCGTTTCTGAAAGAATGTAGGAATCGTTTGATAAGCGATTTACACAGTGATAAAGAGTCGGCGATAAGGAAAAAAAACTTGGTTTTTATCCATACTTCTTGAAAAATACGTTTAAGCTCTCACTCTAATTCTTTGTTGTTCTTCCTCAAGGGCGTAAATCAGAGACTAGGCCGTTTGGAAAGAATCCAAAACGACATGACTCTGTTGGCCATTCAGCAATGTAGTTGAATCTGGCGAAAGTTGGGATTTTTCGCCAAAGCCTTTTATATTCTCCACAGAAAATGTATGATCCTCACCAAAGCTCAAGGGATGTATAGCGGGTGTTAATACAGAAACATAACGTGAAAGCGGCTCCTTTTTTCTCCATCTGTGCCACAACACATTTGGTACAGAAGGCGTACGTATCATAACAAGGGTTTTCTGGGATTTTCTACGCCTCGCTTGTGCACTTCGTAAAAATGCCACGCAATATCAAAAGCAGCAAGAGGTCACGGATATTCCGGACAGTTCTCGCGTTCATCAACGATGATGGGCGTATTTCATGCCTCGTAAACTATTTACGATCTATACTGGCACAATTGCGAAAAGTGAGCACTGCAACGTCATACTTTTCCTGTACGATTTTACCACCAGATACAAATCTCTATGATGCGATGTCAATCATTCTGTCTTGACAATTATGTTCTGTTTCGCAACTACAATCATTCCAATATTTATAAATAAATAATAATAAAATAAAAATAAATATATTGGCTTCTTTTGAATGGCTTCTTTCAATGTCATGATTTTTTCCTTCTGGCATTTGTTAGCTGTTACTATTAGCTTGTTTTACAAACAAATTGCGCGTAATTTCGTTTACAGTTGTTAGTTTGGCATCAACTTTAAGATGGAGTGTAAAAACGAGCATTTTCGTCATATTTTGCCTTTTTATTTCCGTAAAGGAAAGAAAGCAGCAAGGGCTGCTAAAAAGTTATGTGATGTGTATCGTGCTCTCTAAATCTGAATCAGTCAAATTTCTACTGATTGAATCAGTGATTTGCCTTTTCACTGATTCATCAGTGAAAAAAATATTTTTCACTGTCAAATCAGTCAATTTTTACTGAAATAATCAGTGAAATTTGACTGATTTACAGTAAACTCTTTTTAGCTATTTGAATCAGTCAAATTTCGCTGATAACCAGTAGATTTTGACTGATTCAAATTTATAGAGTGAGGAAGCCTTAAAAGACAGTCAGTGTCGAAATTGGTTTGATAAATTCCGTTCTGGGGATTTATCACTCAAAGATGAGCAACATTCAGGTTGGCCAAATGAAGTTAATGATGACCAAATCAAAAGCATAATCGAATTGGATCGTCAGGTCACTGTGCGAGAGGTTGAAAAAATGTTAAAAATACCAAAATCAACAATCGACCTTCATATACAACGTCTTGGACTCGTTCAACAACTTTATATTTGGATTCCACATGAATTGAGAGAAGTTTATTTAACAAAACGGATTAACACTTGCGGTTTACATCTGAAACGCAATGAATCCGATACTTTTTTGAAACAAATTATCATCGAAAGCTGAATTGCATGAAAAAAAGATTATGCTGTCTGTTTGGTGAGATTGGAAAGGTGTGGTATTTTTTAAGCTGCTTCCAAGGAACCAAACGATTAATTCGAATGTCTACTGATGTCAGCTGAACAAATAGAACGCAGCGGTCAATGAAAAACGGCCAGAATTGGTCAATCGTAAAGGTTTAATAATTCACGATGACAACGCTACACCACACACATCTTTAGCCACTCGCCAAAAATTATTAACACTAGATTTACGAGTGTTGATCATATACCTATTTTTATTGAAGTGATCCAATTTGACTCATACAACAAAATTGAAGCTTTTTGCAAAAAAACAGTTCCAACTAAATTGAAATAAAAGATTTATCATTAAAAACTTCATGCAAAACATTTTTCAGTTTTATATATATATAGTAATAGAATTTTAAATGAGTCAAATTGGCTTAGTCCGTAAATCTAGTGTTAAGGCTTGATTGGGAAGTGATGTTACATCTACCATATAGCCGTGACCTCGCGCCATCAGATTACTATTTATTTCGATCTTTGTAGAACTCCTTGAATGGTGAAACTTTCAATGATGATGAAGCTGTGAAATCGCATTTGGTTCAGTTTTTTGCCGATAAAGACCAGAAGTTCTATGAGCGTGGAATCATGAAGTTACCAGAAAGATGGCAAAAGGTCATTAAACAAAATGGAAAATATATCATTGATTAAAATTCATTCCTTGTATTTAAAAAATGTGTTCAATTTGTATTAAAAAATCGGCAATTACTTCTGGGACAACCTAATACGATACCGTTGGAAAACAAGCTCGAGTTTGAGATAAAATGTTAATTTAATGAAAAAATATTGCAAAAAACACAAATTTTCTATTTTTTTTCGTGCTAGTAAATCTGGAAATATTTAAAAAATTTGTCAGCTTATTTTAAAGATAAAACTTTGTAGCATTTTGCAAGCATATTACAAAATTTGTCTCTAGATTCTATTATAAGGTCAGACTTGGCAAAAAAGTTATCAAATTTAAAGTAAAAAACTACTACACACAGTAATTTAAAAAATCAAAACACTGATATTTTGTCAATGTTATTTTTATTAAATTTAAACGTTTAAAGGATCATTCCAGTTTAGCAATTTAAAAAAATCGTAAAGAGGCTAGATTGGAAGAAAATGAAATTGTCGAACAGACAGAAGGTACTTTTCATGGTGCAGGCAGGCATCACTGATTAAGTACAGGTAATGTTTTTTTACGATTTTCCATTTAAAAAAAACATTAAAAGCGTTTTTCTCGAAACAACATTTTTACACCGCTTGTTCCACGTCGTTCTCGAAAATTGGGCATCGCTCAAACGACACTGTGGCGTATTATGCGAAAAGATCTTGGCCTACGTGCTTTCAAGATTAAATTGACTCAAGAACTAAAGCCACTTGATCATTCGAAATGCCGAACAATCCGGTCGAATGGCCGCCTCGTTCATGCGATCTAACGCCATTGGATTTCTTTTTATGGGACCATATCAAGTGACTGGTCTATGTCA
This sequence comes from Diplolepis rosae, assembly GCA_030998225.1. Classification (NCBI taxonomy): domain Eukaryota; kingdom Metazoa; phylum Arthropoda; class Insecta; order Hymenoptera; family Diplolepididae; genus Diplolepis; species Diplolepis rosae. Next base: position 6,773,692 of record JAPYXD010000710.1, read on the forward strand.
ACAAGCTAGCAACTTTAGACGATCTCAAAGACAACATCCAACGCGAAATTGCCAACGTTCCGGTCAAAATGTGTGCCAGAGTGGTGGAAAATTGGGTCCAAAGAATCGACCGCTGTAAACGGGCTCATGGTGGTCATATGACCGATATCGAATTTCATTCATAAAATATAATACTTGCACTACACCCACAATAAATTTGAACTCAATATCTCAAATATTTCTGTGTTTTATTCATAGATAAAATTGTTATGTCCCTATTGGAAAACCCTTTATTTGAATTTTTTGTTCTAGATGGTCCGTCTCCAAGATTTCATAAAAATATCCTTTTTGTCAAGCGCCTACACTGAGAAAAAAGATTTGATTGAATGAAAGAAAATAATTTGTTTGGAAGACTTTTTTTGATTCAAACAAAAGAATTATTTGAATTAAATAACATTTTTTAAATTCAAACAAAATATCTTTCGGCCAAATAAATTTTTCTTCAAAACCAAGAAATTAATGCATTGATACATGGTGTAAGATATGATTTGTTTGATTTAAGGCAGAAATTTATTTGATCTGACCAAATTTTTATTTGGTTCAAAGATACTTTTGTTTAAATCAATCAAATTTTATGTAATTCAAATAAATCATTTCTTTAAACCAAAGAAAGCCTTTTAAACAAATAATTTTCGTTTATTCAATCAAATCTTTTTTCTGAGTGTAAACTAGAATGACCCCTTAATACCTTATTTTTATAAAAAAATTTAAGTAACTGCATATTTTTTAAATATTACAACTTTTTATATCTAGTTTGACTCTACACAGAAAAATATAGTTTATAGAACTGTTTAATATTTGGGGATTCAGGCATGTACGGAACAGAGTTCTAGAAAATTCACAGAACTTTTCAGTATAAAATACGGAACTTTCAATAATTCTCCTAAATATTGCGCATTTTATTCTGAAAATTTCTGTAAAGTTTCTGGAACTCTTTTTCGTAAATGTCTGTATCCTCAACTTTTGAAAAATTTTATAAACTTTAATGAACCATTATTTTCCGTGTATGATAGAGTATGAGTGAGAAATTAGATAACTGGACACGTGATTATTGTAAGTAAATCGGTATAGAAATTCATGGCCAAAAATTTTAATAATATTCAGAGCTATTGCAATTTATCTGCAATATTTTTTTATAAAATTGACACTTTGTCTTCAGGTTGGACTTATTAAACGCAGAATGTTGTCACTTTTCGTACTGTCACGTCCCGCGACGCATACAAATGCATATATTACGCACAGGCTAGGTATGGTAAGAATCTATTACAGAATCGTAAAAGGGAGATTAGAATTAGGGAGACCTAATGACGCCCCTCTCTTCTAGGGAAAAGTAAGTATGTCACAGAAAACGCTGACTGTCGTATTATATTAAATACTATAAAAAAGGCCAACCACAGGAGCAATGTATTCAGTTTTCTTCATAATTTAACGTCGGCCTCGCGAGTAGAGAAAGTGCATCATCTTCATTAAAATAAACTCCAAGATTTAACATTGTGCGAGTTCGTAAAATTTGACCAGTTTCCATCTATAGGGTGGGTCATCTAACATTTGGAATTTGAATCGGCTATAAAAAGAAACTTATGGATATTTTTTCAAAAGTATGGTTTTATTAGAAAGATTGAAACTTTTCATTTAAGAATGAAACACAACGTCATTAAAATGACTGCCATGGCTGGCCTTACAGTACCCCATTCGATCAACCCAATTTTCCAGTACATTTTTAATTGTTTGGGCTTCAATTCCATGAATGGCAACTTCGATTTCGTGTTTCAAGACCTCAATCCTCTCTGGATGGTTAGCGTAACACTTATCCTTAAGGTATTACTGTCGTAAATGGAAATACCGTTCAGATATTGATAAAATTGAAATCACTGGTGAACATTAAGCCTTAAATGACTCAGTTAAATTTTTGAGGACCTAGGGTACACTGGAGGGGAGTAATTAGTAATTGCATTTTAAGACGATTAACACCTAACCTTATGGAAAACCGAGTTCATTTACAAATCCTCCCATATCTACCGTTCAGATTTCAATAAAAATGACTGGTGCATTGACTGATAATATAAGCATCATTTTGCAAGTTAAAACATCTCAATTGGATACGTGTAAGCGTAGCAAAATCCAATTAAGTAAGCAAAAATATAATTTTTCTCCAGTAACCGACGGCGATTAAATAGATGTGGCAACGTCGCAAAATAAGTGAAAGCGCGCGCCATTCACGTATCGTGAGAAGTCATCTGCTATACACACATGTATAGTCGCTTTCTTATGCGACCTTGACAGTTTTAGATACTACGTGAAGCAAATGAGAAAAAGTACTCATTTGATTAGCTACGTACCGACAGTACTACCTTAACGGCTCCCCACAAAAAGTAGTCCAACGGGGTCAAATCACAGCTCCGAGGCGACCAGTTGACATCAGAATTTCGGCTGATTATTCGATTTTCGAAAACGGTGCGCAAAAGATCGATTGTTACGTTGGCTGTGTGGCCCCATCCTGTTGGAAACAAATGTTGTCCATGTCATCCTCTTTAATTTTTAGAAAGAAAAATTCATTGAGCATGGCACGGTAACACTCACCATTGACCATAACGGCGGCTCCTTACTCATTTTCAAAGAAGAATGGCCGAATGATGCCACCGTACCAAACAGTCACTCGTTGTAGGTGCATCGGCTTCTCAATTATTGAGATAGCTTATTGACATAGTCTCCGATGTGGGAATGGGTTTTATCTGAATAGATGATTTTTCGGTAACAATGCTCATCTTTGACCAAGCGATCTTCAGCCCATTGGACGAACCGAAAACGCATCGGATGGTCATAAGGCTTCAGTTCTTGGACTATTTGAACTTTTTAGACCTTCATACTGAGGTCTTTATGCAAAATTCTCCTCAGAGAAGGGCGAGGAATGTTCAGTTCCTCAGAATGATGACGAGTTGATGTTAATGGATGTTTATAGTAAGCACACTCTGGGCAACAGCAGCAATGTTTTCGGCTGAGCGCACTGGACGAGAACGTGAACGGGTTGTTTTGTCCAATAACGATCCAGTTTCACGAACTCGCTTCACAAATTGATCCACAAACTACGATGAAGGTACTTCTTCTTTGCCAAATTTGTTTCGTAAATTTCTTACGGTTTGGGTAGAAGTCTCACCACTTTGGAAGTAAGTTTTCAATATTTCCCAATTTTGTTCAAGCGTAAAGCGTCCCATTTTGTAAATGTCAAACATAAAACTAATTTTTTGTCAATTTGTGAATTTCATTATACCTTTCGAACTCCGGCGCGTAAACTCGTTTTTACGCTACAGCTGAGAGAGACAAAGCCTCATACATTTGAACTGCGCATGCGTCAATTACAATACGCTACTACTACACAAGATCGAGAAAATCAAAATGGCCGGAATTATTCGCGAAATGTCAAGTGAGATGGGCGATAATCACGGCAATTTCGACCTTTCCAGATTGGATTCGAGTGTACGCATAAAAACTCGTATCCGCTTCAAAGTCACATAAAATAGAATACGTGCCAATGCACACAATTCGGGAAATGGCGAGACTTGCGACAATGCTCGCAGGACTGATCGCGCCTCGGCTTCGTCTCGGCTTTGTTTCGGATTAGTCTCGACTACGCCTTGGCTTCGATCTCCTGCGAGCATTGTCACTCGTCGCGTAATAACCCTCATTATGCGCCTAGGAACATAATATACTATTAAATAAATGAAATTTGTATAACCTAATAAACATTGTGTCTTTCATTGACTTATCCTAATCCCTAAGCGAGGAACATTTGTTCTTGACCTGAAACCTTCGAATAAGGTAAGCATTTTCGTGATTATGACGTAACAGTACTATCATGAAGAAAAAAATGTCAGTTGAATATTATTAAAATTATCAAAATGAGCTTTTGTTTATTAAAATTGAATAAAAATGGAGATTAATTACAGGAAGGTTAAAAAAAAATAAGAAATATCTCATAACCATTAATAAAACAAATAATTCCAAACCAAACTGATTTTTCCAAAGTACATCGCAGTTAATTCTTATACTAATTTCGAAAGGTTCTAAGGTTTCTTTGATAGGGGGAGAGGGATGTTGTTTCAGAAATTTCTTTCCTAAAAATATTTTGTAACCTTCAGTCTTCAGTTTATGAATTAAAGTGACGATAAGAATAGAAAGTTTACTCAGAAAATGGGAAATGAAAGATGTAAAAATAGGATGACATCTAACAAAGTGAAAATATTTTTAAATTCATGTGATATTTGCGAAAGTAAAGAGAAAAATATTAGAACCGCTCAGTAAATTACATAGTAAAATTGCAACTTTTCGCTTGGAATTTCAAGAACTTTTTGAAAAATGTTTATACTACAAAGTGCATCTTTGCTACTCTTCTCGAGCACTGAGGAAAAAACTTTTTGAATGTCGATCAAGCGTTGCAGACGCTTTAACGAGAAGGCTGCCTGACTGCGTATTTGAGGAACATGTACGGAGTATCGATTTGCAATTAAGTACAGGTGCTGCTTACGAACGAAGCAATTTCATGAAACCAGACAATCGACAACCGGCCTTGTTATGCAAATGCTTAACAAGCAAGCTCTCAGTTATTCTCACGACAAATATCAGTAATTAATAGCCCTTCAGACTTTTAAATTGACACCGATGTAAATCATTTTTAATCGTATTCCTATTTCGTTCTGAAGAATATTTATTTAATCCAGTCTTATCGGTTTCTTTTATCATGCGGAAAGTTGATTTTTCCGCACTAGTGCGGGAAAATCATCTTTCTATACGCGAAATCACACCGACTCGACTAACTTTCGGTATATAGCGAACAAAAAATATCGTTTGTATCACGTGCGGAACGTATTTTAACGTGCGAGCGAGTCGCTCTTGCGTTAAAATACGCCTTTCCGCACTTAATACAAAATATACTATTTTGACTCGTAAAATGTTGAATTTTAATTATCTTTTTAGTTCTTAAATTTGAAACTTCAGTTCTTTTTAAAAAATATCATTTATAATACGAGTATATGAATATGAAAATTACATAATATGAAAATTACTTTGTAAATGCAAATTCATTAGAGAATTCAACATTGAGATTGATTTGTGAGATTAGACTTTACCTTTTGACTCTATTTACCATGCATCCCTTTGAAAAAATCATATGCGATGTATCAGTCAAAGAGACAAGGGTTCCTGCTTTTTGAAAAATCAAAATCTCATTCCATTTTTTTCTTGAATTTATGGCCTTGCTTATCGAGTATAGGGATCTTGGAATATAAATTGATCCGGGATGATCAGGTTTATCAAAGCTCACACGAGGAAGCGGATGAACTCCATTAGCAATAATCTCTACAATCTCGTAAACTATTATATGCTAATGATAATGCACAACTGTCAAAGGAAGCCTAGTCGTTTTAGTACATACAGAGTGAGTCTTTTATCTTAAGACATCACAATATCTAAAAAATACTCATCTTGCCAAAAAAATTTATTTTCGAGGGGGAAAAGTGACTCCACTAAAATTTATCTCACAACCTGGGGATGGGAGGGGGTATAACTTTAAAATTTCAAATGGGAACCTCTATTTTTTATTGCAGATTCGCACTCGCCATTTGAAATACGTAAGTTTTATTCGAAATTTTTTTTCGATTTGTAACATAAAATGAAATTGAATATTATATGGAGCAGGAATCTCTGATTAAAGGTATATATAACATTTTTTGACAATTTTTCATTTAAAAAACTTCAAACGCGTTTTTCTCAAAACAACGTTTTTTGATACACGGAGAAACTCAAGTTTCCAATTTCTACTAAACTGCGTTTCAATTTATCATTATGAGAATTTTGCGCAGTGAAATACTAAATTTTAGATGAACTACATTATAATTTGCTATAGATTGTATCAAACTTTACCATAACCTATACTGAATTTACATATCGTTTTTTGAATATTTAGTATTTTTACTGTGAAAAATTTCCAGTTCGCTAGGAATAATTACCGTTTCACCTCGATTTTCCCTAGATTCTTAATATTTTTTAGAATTACCATTATTGTAAACTATTCAGCTGATTGTTTTCAAATTTTAATAGATTATTCTACATATCTATAGCTATCACACGGAATAAAAAACAAGCAGTAAATAAAATTAAAAAATGATATGTTAAAGAAGTTCTAGTTTTCGAGGGAAAAATTCCCAAAAATCACCTTTTTTTAGTCGTCAAAGTGATATATTATGCCTTAAGTCTACAAAATAATACAAATTTTCATATTCAATTTCCTTTGTTTTTTATTCAGTAAAAAATATTGCAGAGATCAGCTAGGATATAAAATATTAACATTTCCGATTACGAATGCTATTTTCTTTTGCTTCAATTTTAAGTCTAGATATCTCCTAAAACTGTTATGAAGATCCATCTTCAATCCACGTCTCTCTTGCGACGTTGCTGGATTCATGCTTAAGGCAATGTTCATTTTATACGAAAGAGTTTTACGATATACCGAGATTATGATAATTGTATAGCAAATCGATCTTTTAATGCTGACTGAGGATTTAGGTTGACGAGAATAAATATTAATAATTCTCAGGTTATTTTCTTCAACTTAAAGCTGCACATAATTTTTTGACTTATCAAACAGATTCCTGTTTAGGTTCGACATAAAATGTTCGATGCTGCAATAGTTTTTTTCATTCAGTTTGGCAAAAATTGGAAATTGAAAAAGTTTTAATATATTGACCTATGTATAAACAAATTTCGACGAATGTTCCAATTTTATTGATTTTGACAGAATATTTAAACAAAGTTTTTAATTGTGATGACAAATTAATTTAAAATATCGATTGGAGATATGTTCCTCAAATTGTGTTAAAAAATACGACAGAATATCAAAGAATTTTCAACAACAAACCTATTGTAAAATCTGATGAGGATGACATAGTAGTCATTGAAACGTCATTAAAGAGATTATAATAAAAATCTAGATTGTCCGAGGTTGGTCATTTTCCTGCATTCAATATTTTATAATTATAATCGAAAAATTCGAAAAATTATATGAAACTTTAGTATAGATTATAGTAAAGTTTGATACAATCTGTAGTAAATTATCATATAGTTCATCCAAATTTTAGTATTTTTCTGCGAAAAATTCTCAATATGATATGATTTTCCCTACATTGAAACGTAGTTTAGCAAAAATTATAAACTTGAGTTTCTCCGTGCATTTTGATTAATGAACCAATATATTCGGTTGAGTCAAGTAAAATTTGATTGAATCAAGTGAAATATTTGTTTCATTTAATAAATATTTTTCTGAGTGCACGAAAAAATGTAACTGAATCCTTGCCTAGTAAACACTTATACTTTTTACGTAATCTATACGTATCAGTTCTGTTAAAATGTCACCTACATATGTGACGCAGTTACGAAATATAAAACTTTATGTAACAATTACGAAACTATTACACAACGTTGCTTGTTCTTTCACAGTGACACATATAGGCGTCATTTTGATACAAATGTTATGCAATAATTACATGACAACTGTGAACCTTCACTAGGTGTTAGTAATCATTTTAAAGTATAAATTTTCTTACTTACTTTTGCAAAAAGAAATAACTAGCGTTATTTTGTAAGTTACTTTCTAGCATAATTCTAATAGCGAAAATGAAAAAATCATTGTAAAAGCAATAAACTACATTGAATATCATAATAAAAAAATCTCTAAACAATAATTCGAAATATTATTTATATTGGTCCATATATCTTGAAATAATTTTAAAGTACACTCGAGATTCCCTATAACGAGATTCCCTGTAACAAGGCCTCCCTTTTACGAGCGCGTCACAGTTCCCCATAACGAGCAGACGATCGACCCCTCTTCCCCTACTACTACGGAATGAAGCGCGCTCGAATTTGAAACAGTAATCAATGAGTTTGATGGCTTTTATCACAAATTAATGAGAAAATAATTGGTAAATTATTGAAAAATTACTTAATTGTGTAATTTTACAGTATTTGAAATGAAAAATTTAATATTTAATTTTTCGATTATCAAACATTAAAATTGCATAAGTTTTTTTGGAAATTTTGATATTTCACACATTACTGTAGATAAGTAAAATTCTCCCTGTTTGAACAATATGAATGCAAATTTTATATAATTACAATTAATCAGTATGTATAATTTTGCGCAGTTTATTATTGTGATCAATACTACATGTGTAATACTGTTTCGAAACGCATTTTTTATAAATGAAAACCAACAGCAACATTTTAACATTTATATTACTGTTTATTACATTTATCATCAAGACTTTTCTTTTTTTCTGGAAATATTCAAAAATACACCTGATAAGCATAGATATTTTTATTATAATATTATTATATTTTTAGTATTTTGAGTACATACCGTCAAATAAGTCAATTCTATGTTGAATACTCGCAAAAATCTTTTTTATACGCTTTTTTACTATGTACATACAATTATTCACATGGCATCACTGACAGACTGACTGCACGCAACATATAATGCGCATAACAGCGCATAGCAACAAGTAGGATATAGAGGGGATCCCTCTCGCGCTCGATGCAGAGAGGTCTCCGGTGTTCGAGCTTCTCGTTATAGGGAATCTCGAGTGTAGATTCTTGAGAATAATAAATTAAAATTAAGAAACCACCACAAACAGCATCGAAAGCTGAATTACATCAAAAAAAGATTATGCTGTCTGTTTGGTGGGATGGGAAAGGTGTGGTATGTTTTGAGCTGCTTCCAAGGAACCAAACGATTAATTCGGATGTGTACTGTTGTCACCTGAACAAATTGAATGCAGCGGTCAAAGAAAAACGTCCATCAGATTTCTATTTATTTCGATCTTTGTAGAACTCCTTGAATGGTAAAACTTTCAATGATGATGGAACTGTAAAATCGCACTTGGTTCAGTTTTTTGCCGATAAAAACCAGAAGTTCTATGAGCATGGAATCATGAAGTTACCAGAAAGATGGCAAAAGGTCATTAAACAAAATGGAAAATATATCATTGATTGGAGTTTATTCCTTGTATTTAAAAAAATGTGTTTACTTTGTATGAAAAAATCGGCAATTACTTCTGGTACAACCCAATACTATACGCTGTTTTTGAATTTTCTAAACTTTCCCTACAGTGTGGAGATTCGGATCATGTGGATACTTCAGTGCTCGTGAAAGCTAATCATCGTTTGAAGCAGAGGTTCAACAATTCATTAGTATCGCCAAAAGCTCAAAGAGATACTTGCTAGCGAATTGCTTTGAATTCATAGGTTGATTAAATTATCCTGCATTTTGGTAAAATACAGAGTAATATCGTATTTCATTTATTTTTGCTTTTTTCTACCTCTTATCTCTTCCATGTAACAGACTATAAAATTTTGTGCAGAGCACACTCCCTCTCTAGAGAACAATCATGAAGAAACAAACGAGACTCAACGCGATCTTTATAAACCTGTTTCGGCAGAAGGGAATTAGAGAGTTTATGAGCGTGTGTAAATGATGCATTATTCTTAAAGCGTTCCCACCTGAAAATCAAATATTTTAAGATCATCTTCAAATTTAATAAGAAATTGAGCAGCTTTAATCAACTCTATTATTGTTCCCCTCATTTTTTCGTTAATCACAACAAAATTAAATTCATATACATGGAAAATATAAAGGGTGCACAAAAATAAGAGTTCAAAGTATCAGGGTATATAAAAAAGTCAAAAGTAAATTAAAATGTCTCATGGCAAAAATATAAAAGAAGTATAGTTTCTTAATTATTAATTAATAAAGTTAGGCCAATTAGGAGCGCCGTATGAGATAGGGCTTCTATAACTGTCTACGTAATAGTCGCAGTGGTGGGGATGTCGGCCGGAGAAAACTAACATACAAACGCCAACTCATACGACGCTCCTAATTGGTCTAACTTTAACAATTCGTAATTAAGAAACTACGCTTCTGTCAGATTATTACAGCTAAAAGGTCTGTGTTTGGTTTACAATCGCCTATCAAAGGTAACATGAACCATCACACGGGAATGCGGAAAAACGAAAAATGTAATCCTACTCTGAAAAGTGTATATAAAGTTGGTTCTACCCCCTCTCAATCTTCCATACATTTGTTCACCCTTTACAGGCGATTTTTAACCAATTTTACACCCATTTCAGCCTGCTGTCTATTGAAAAATAATTAATTGCAACAAACTATCCAAAGAATATTTTAATGTGAAAAAGGCGAAACACTGATACATTATCGAGAAAATCCATCACGATGAATAAATTATTAATGAAGTCGTGGCGAATGTAATTTTTGAAAGTTTTGAATATTAAGAGGATTAGAGAACTTTTGAATATTAATGACTAACCTAACTTTTGTAAAAAAAAACATTCGCCAAGACAATCTAGATAAAAGTTTTGTATCAGAGACATTATTTGTTACAAAAGCTCATTCTTCGGAAGCAATAATTCTTTTTGAATATAATTATAAATTTAGAATGCAGATTTCTTAATGGTTCATGATTCAAAAGGGCGGACATTTTTTCACGCTCTACAGCCCAGTGGATACTGTGTTGTTACTGTTGCGGAACTGTGACAGAACTACCGAAAAGTATGAGTCAAATATAAATCACCCTTGGCTCATATATCGCGCTAAATCTCATCCTCAGACTTCCTTTTGTAGATCTCGAACATTCCTAGATACCAGCAGAACACATCTTTCACAGCACACTATAATATTACGGTTCTATAATTGTTCCATCACGTGATTATCACAGTCCTTCTGCAACATATGCCATTTAGGTGTCAGAAATATTGCATTACGTTTGTCTCTGATTTAATTGTTCTGTAAATGTTGCAGAAAAAGAGAAAAAATTGTTATTTTTTCCAGAAAGTTTGATAAAATTACAGTCAACTCTCTCAATAAGGTATCTTTCAATATAGCCACTTCCCCTAATCCTCGCTAGAGCACGTTGAAGCGCTTCCCCCACTCTCGCGCTAACTTAAGAATTCGTATTCGACGCTTCCAATAAGTCCAGCGTAGAGATATCGCTATTTTCATGTTCTGCGATCCATAAAAAATTTTTCGAAATTTTAAACGTAAATAAACAAACTTGAGGAATGAATTTCTCAAATAAAGTCCTTTTATTACTTTTCCAGAGAATTTTTGAAATGTTATGCCTCTTTAAAATACATTGTTCAAATTTTTGAGAAATAATTCAAATAAAATCAAGTGGGATCAAATAAATATTTTTGAAGTGAAACTTCTTATGGCGCACCATGAAAAAGAATATTAAATGTGAAATGGATGTGAGTTGGTCATGACGTTGATTAACGTACTACGTACTACGGACGGATAGAGAATGGAGGCAAACCTCGGGATTTTGTCTCAAGGGGCAGCTCCCACCGCGCCACCTTCCCACTGACTCAGTGGGAAGGTGGTGAAAGTCAAAATCTCGAAGTTTCTTTCTTTCTTTCCTTAATGGCTTGTTGTTCAAAGAACAAATGGCCAGAACGTCCACGTGGGGCTATAGGTAACCCAATATTACAAAGTCAATGCGGTTCAATCCAAACTAGAACAGCACAATAATAGTATATATAATTCTTCCATGCATAGTCCAAAAGCAGCAAATTCATAAAGTGGCAACTCCAAGCCTTTTACTGCGGGTAAAGTCAAGCCAGAGAGCAAAGAGTACAGCAGCTTAACTAGAACAAAGATTCAAGAAAACCTGCGCTGTCCAACCATAAGGGAAGAAAAGAAAAGAGGCCACGCCGGAAGGAAGCATGCAGTCAGCAAATTACAACACACGGTCGCTGCGTCCGAAATATCTGGCCAGCGCCCACGCAATCCCCGGTCCAGGATCGAATACCAGATCCTCAATGGGAATCGACTCTGGACGGCGATCGGGGAGACACCGAGAGAGGCAGGCATAGAAACCGGGTCTTGATTCCGAAGATTCGAAGTCAACGGACAGGCGTGAAAAAAGTACTCCAGGTCGCGCAGGGTAGCACTACACGGATACCCGGGATCAAGGTCCCACCCCATTCTTTCAAAATGATCCTCAGTATAAATATGCCTTAAGCGAAGTCTGGTAACAAGACTAATAAAGCCCCTGGGAAAATGGAGCCGGGAAACCACCATCTGAGTATCTTATATGATACTCTAGAAAAATACTTCGACCGAGAGGCAAGAGCAGCTCAGGCATCACAGTCGCCCCTGATAGGATCCAAAAGGTCCACATAGGGAAGGCCAAACTGAACCTGATATGACAATCTCCCAACCAGTCTGGTCACCTCATCCGCCACACCACTGCTCCTTATATCCGCATGTGCCGGGACCCACAAGAACTCCACGATGCGATTATTTTCCTCCGCACACGCCAGCAAATGGGCAATTCCAAAGACCAGAAGTGATTTAACAAATCCAACGAGTTGATCTCGGAGGCTGGACAGGGCAGCCAGAGAATCAGAAACAATAAGGACCTTACCAATTCCTGCACGACTAAAGTAATGGATAGCCCTGAAGATAGCATAGAGTTCAGATGAGAGTGAAGACGTGAATGTCTGTAAAGCGAGGCTGTATTTAAAGTTGTCACAAGCGACAAAAAAGCCACAACCAGCTCTGTCACTGACCAGATTTACCGAGCTATCCGTATAGATCACATCGTAATCTAAATAGTGGAAACTGATATACTACAAACATGCCAAACCCGGATCATCAGAATCCTTAGATATGCAAACTGCCGATAGATTGCCCCTGAAGGGAATCAAAATAGAGCTCCAAGGCGAGTCAAAGTAACCCGAGCACTCCATGCGAAACATCATGGAGACAAGATCCTCGTGTTCCCAAAATGCTCTTAGAAGGGAAAACCCGGGGACCTGGGACTTCAAAGCTCGAGTTCCGCCAAAAGTGCAAGCTTTGGAGAAACCGGGTTACGTCTTCAAGAAAATCAGTAAAGATGTCATAGACCTCCAAACGACGGGAGATATCCCTCAATCAACTCCTAAAAACTGGGCCAGTATTGGCATCTTCGAATTGCATCAATATGCAATTCGAAGATGCATGGACATAAATAAGAGAAAAATTTATTTCCATCACGACTGGAAGATGATCCGACCTAAAAGGATCAGGTGTTATTGGAAGCATCGGATACGAATTCTGACGTCAGCGCGAGAGTGGGGAGAGCGATCCAACGTGCTCGAGCGAGAATTACGGGAAATAGCAATATGAAAACGGCCTTATTGAGAGTTTTGAATGTATGGACTTAGTAATAAAGTCGTCGAATGCAATTGGTGATGTCAAATCCTACCGCACGACCTTCAATTTTGTCCTTACAGCTGTTTTCGATTTTGCATTATCATTAAAATGAATGTATGTGACAATTTTAATCAGAATAGGATTTATGGTTGCTTTGATAAAACCATGACCAGATTTTATAATAACGAAAGGTCGCAATATCCCATTATTTTTCATGTTTACAATGTTAAAATAGTAGAGTTGACGTTACTCGAAATAGACTATAAAAGTCCTGCCCTTTTAGAACTGAATAGGCATTTCTATGTGCATTAACCTTTTGCGGACGAATGCCGCTGCACAAGCGATATCACATTTCTACTCACTAGAATAAAATATTCTATTATAAAATAATAATTATTATTGTTCTTAATTGAAGTCTCAAATTCCATTTAACAAAATATTTTCCAATTAACTTCATACATTTAACGTTTTAGTACATAATATCGTTTTCTTCAACAAAATTTGTTCGACCTACCGAGAAGCGCACTTGAAAAAGCGCTCGACCGCAAAGGGTTAATTATATAACTAATAGTAGCAACAGGGAAACAAGCTGCAATTCTTGAAAGGGTAACAGCATCCTTTGTCACTGTATAATCAAAGCTCCCTTTCTTCATTGTGTATTAGTTTTATTTTGTTCGAAGCAACCCCATACCTCTAACAAAGTCTTTTGTACTTCTTGTTTTAATCTTCCCCTAATCTCCTTCTCTGCTTACAAATGTGAGATGAAGCAAAGCCAGATCTTTTGTCAGTGTATTTCGATTTGCCAATATTATATGTTCTGCACTGTCTTTGTCTTAAAATTCAAAGTCAACCAATTGCTTTCTCTCGTTGTAAATTTTGTGTCTGTTTGATGTTATTATTCGGGATATTGAAAATTTTTATCAATCTATAAATTATATAGATATAAACTATACATTACGTATATTTTGTGACAATGTTGCCTAATGTTTTTAAAAAGTCAAAATTTGACAAGAATTTTCTTAGCTACAAAAATAAAAGCAACTTTTCGTAAAGTTTGACATCAACTCTATCTTTCCTATTTATCTTCTACGCTGAAAAAGCCAAAGTAGAAGCATTGTTTCTGATAAAATTAATCTACAGTATTATATTTCTTAACCAGTTAACTGGTGGACTCGAAATCGACGTTGTGTATCAAAAGTGGTACAAGCAAATACTGTAATTTCATATTCATCATGAAAGTTCATTTCGTAGGGGTTTTTTGGGCCCCTAATGACGAATCCTTGGTAAAAATTAAGGAATCAAAAATGACGTATGCAGCATATACTATAATAATCTTTATCCATCAAAACTGCTCTGCATCATTGGATAATCAAGCAATCAATCACCACACCGCTAATCCTGTAATTTCACTTGAAATACTTTTTCGATTTGTTATAAAAAATAATTTGTAGTTGCTGAGCACAATTGAGGGTGCGCATGCAATAACCGCCTAGGCGCTCGGCCAGTAGGCCGAGCGGAGGGGGCACGCGACCTCTGATAAGCCGAATTATTCCGAAACGAAATTTCAGCTAATCAGAGGTCGCTTTCCCCCTCCGCTTGGGCTACTGGCCGAGCGCCTAGACGGTTATTGCATGCGCACCCTCAATTGCGACATATTGAGACGAGAGAATTCTTTGAATTCTCGCGCTCAAGAAAATCCATGTCGATTTTGAGTTTCTGGGTGCGGGCGCAAACCTATTACTGAAATTTAATGGGCAAGCTAGGTGTATGAGCGGGGGTAGGGTCGATTGCGGTGAGACGGAAGGGAGGTCGGTTTTACGAATAATCGTCAGATCGACTTCTTCTGGTCGTAACGGATAGATCCACGCCACGCTCTACGTGCTTCGAGAGATTCGTAAAGGTATGTGTTGAAACAGTGCGAGTTAATAATAAGATTTTGTTAAATCTCGTCATTCATCGTGCCTTTCTGTTAATGTAGTGTGGCGGCTTTTTTTATATGGTCCATTTCCTTTGCCGAACGCCTGTCCTTCACTCCTTGAAGACGAGCTTTGCCGGTAATCTATGAGATTAATGAATTAGCGGCTATCGAGTGGACTTTTACTTCACAAACTCCTGGTGTGGCCTCAGCGAGCGGTAAAACAAAGGGAATGATATATGACTGCAAGGTTACACGTATGTGAGTGATTATAAAATATATCTTCGTTGACTAATGTTAATAGATGTGTCTTGGACCAGGGTAATATTCGACATTTATAATCAATCCGTTTATGTGTTTTAAAGTAAATATAAGGTACGCAAGGGAAATGTCCTTCCGTTATAATTTGACTCAGCAACCATAAAGCCATTACTTTATTATTGTAATTTGTCCTGGATTCTTCTTATTCTGTGAAGTTTTGTCTTGAATGTCATGTGTTTTGGAAATAAATTTCTTTAAAAAATTGATTAATATCGTAAGGTGTATCAATAGTAAAAGAATTTGCTACAATATTGACCCAAAGAATTCTAGAACTCTGAACCTCCAACTCCAAGTTTTCATGTGAATCAGGCAGTCAACATTTTGTATAGGGGAGAAGCGGCGAAATTGGCGCGTCGTCTAAATTAGCGCACCCTACTTTTCAGAAAATGATTACATAACAAAAAATAAAAATAGTTCTATCGTGTGCATTCTTGTATGATATGTATTTGATAGAAAACATTATAAAAATCTAATTGCTTAATACAGTTTTATTGCGATTAATCGTTTTTTGGCATAATGGTTATGTTCGAAGCCATTGAGTTAAATCGTTAAATAATAGTAATTCAAGGTGAATTAGATTAATGCAACGATTTTATAATCTTTGATATTTAATCTTACGATTAGGATAGAATGTTTGTATGAAAAAATAAGCATTTTACGTAAAAAGTATTTAATTAATGAACGATACACTTGCGGCAAAATTGGCGCATACGAGATTCAAATCAGAGGCGAAGTTGGCACACGTGTTGTGTTTCTGGAAACCGGTGACTGAAGTCAAGTGCTCGGATGTTTATGATTGAAAATATAAAGAAGATAGTAAGTACACAATTATTAATATATAGATATATACATTTGAATGTTGCTGGACTTTTCTGTTAATCTTTTTCTTAAGATTTTTTGTGACATGGGAGGTAATGTGGTTCGCAAAACTGATGTAACGACTTTGTAAGGTTATATTCATTTGAACAATCAGTGGCTAATTTTTTTTTTTAAGTTTGAGGTATTAAGGCATTTTAAAAGCGGTTTTTAATAATTAATTTGCAGTCTGACAGTGTTTAGAAAGTTTTCTCGATTTTAAGATGTGAAAGCAATGTAAGTAAAAAATTTGTATTTTTGATTGATTGTTTCTACTATTTATAAGCCTTCTAAAGTTAATAATTGTATATACTTCTGATTACAAATTCAAATAATTCTCTATAAAGATGATCTCAATTTGAATATTCACTTAAATATCCACAATTCCTAGAATTTTATTGTGCAAATATAAAATATATTTTAACTGTGCTGGTTTATGTAGATAAAGGTATAAAAGAACTTCACATATCTTGATATACTATCTCAAATTTAGTTTCAAATTATAACCATCCCTTTTCAGCAATCTTTGCTACTGAAATGTAATTCTAAATCTATGAAAATATAACTAATACGTGGCAAGAGAAGATTATAATATTGGTGCGTGAATTTACTCGACATGGCGGGTAAATTGACGCAGGTGCAGTCCTTCGGAAATCTGAATAAAAACCTGCTTTAATAATTTTCAATGCAATCTTTATCCATTGGAAAGTATAGAAAAGATATCCAGCTATTAAATAAATATTTTTTCATAATTTTTAGTCATATACTTTCTTTTTAAACTCGCACTTTCTATTAGGTGCGCCAATTTCGCCGCTTCTCCCCTACCATATTCGGTGCACCAACTGGAATCATGCGACTTTTTGTATTTTGGTCTGCCATATTCGATCCGCCATGTTGAATTTCGCAATCCAGAGTTCAGATTCATAATCCGCGATCAGATAAACTGGGGCATACCTAGTTTTATCAAAATCGATTGAGTTAAATGGAGGTTATTCAAAGTGCGCATATATGCGTCATTACCAGTTTTGTCACGGATTTTTTCTGCACATATATGCGTCATTACCAGTTAACTGGTTAGCATTCATTTCACCTCGAGCCTGAAATACGTGATGTCATTCTTCGTCCTTGGCATTGAAGAGGGAAGTAAATACAGATATAACTCCTTGATTAAATAGCAAACAGGCTATACGCAACACAAATTGCGAGAAGATGAGATTAAGCCGGAAGTAACTCCAAGTACCAAGGGGTTACGGTAAAAAATGGAAACCCCTCCATCATTCGAGAGTAAGCCTGGAATAAAATACGAGACAGAGTATTGGAATCTTTTTCATTTCATCCCCGAAACTGTAAATGGCCTAAATTCTTCAGCTAGCATCTACACTCAGAAGAATATTCCTTTAAGTCAAGAAAAATCCTCTTAGAAGAACAGGAATGTTATCTTGAATTAGGAGTTAAGAGGGTTTCCTTTCAAAATAAGAAAAAAATCCTCTTTCACAGTATCCCTTTGACACAAGAATATTTAATTTTCTGGCATAAGAATTTTTTTTTCCACATGATATTTTACCAAATAGTAATTGCTAGCGGTTATAACTTGAAAAAATAAAATGCTTTGGCATTTATATTTCGGTTTATCTGCTACTATTGTAGAATTTACTGAACTTTACAGACTCAATACTATTATATATTGTTTGTTTGTAATTTTTTGAATTTCTTTAAATTTGCTGACGTAATTAACTATCGTGTTTACTTGTTTATATGTCAATTCTTTAATTTAAAAAAGAATTGGACAGACAATCGAAAATTTTTATGGTCGAAATTGATAGGAAAACTCTAGTTGTTTTTAGCTGTTTTGGGATATTATTCTCTCAATAAAAGATCTATCATTTTCATTTGATTCAAACTTTTGATGGCTTATTTTATTAGAAACATAATTTTCCACACATTCAATAAAAAATCAATAAAAGAAAATTATAAATATGAAAACCAAGAAAATAGCCGTTTCGACTAACTTCTTTTCGAACTGGCCGTCCAATTCTCCCTCAAAAGATCTTTTTTTAAGTCCACGAAATATCTTAGAAAATTTTGAGGATATACTATATGATAATAAGGAATATTTATCTGATTTGTGTCAGCAAAAGTTTTACAACAACGTTTTTAGAGAAATTGAAACTGAAGCAGTAATTGTCAATTGCAGTTACCTGTAAAATTTTACTCAAACAATGTTAACAGGTGTACACAGTAAAACTATTCTTAAATTGACAACGTCTAACTGACGTTTTGTCTTATATTTAGCCACCCAATATAAAAGTGCATAAGTCTGTCTCTTATAATGGTCTAGTTTATGCCCCACCTTCAAATTAGCAGACTTTTAGGCTTGAATTTAGATTTTTTTAACAGTGAACTTAGTCACGTGGCTCGATTGCTCTAAATTGTAAACGCAGAGAATGAAGTTGTATCAGGGGGAGAAATTATATTTTTTAAGGGAATGTCATACTTGAGAAAAGTAGCAAGTATATGTTAACAACCTCGTTAAGGTAGTTGATCCAGGAAAATTAGACCTCAGGCAAAAATAGATAATTTTGCTTTCAAGAATAGCAATATTACTATTGATTTATTGAATTATTTTTCCATGAAAAAAATTTGAAATACAGAAAAATAATTTAATTAATAAATTTTATTTTTGCCCCAACTTTTTTTCTTATCGCTTCTTGCCAAATTTTAAAAAATTATGCGATTTTAATAAATTACAAATCACTTTTTCAAGAAAAAGATTACCTACATCTTAGCCATTTCCAATTTTCGAAACTGAATAAATTATTATCAAATTCAGCAATTTGTTTATAAAAATTTCGTTTTGGCAAATGTTTTTTTAATGTTTTCAGCCATTAAAGAATTTATTTTTAAAAATCAGAAACGGTAAAGTTGTGGAAAATGTTTTCTCTGAAAAAATGATTTATGAATTATTAGAATCGCATAAGTTTTTAAAATTTGGTAAGAAGCGATAAGAAAAAAAGTTGGGTCAAAAATAAAATTTATTAATAAAATTATTTTTTTGTGTTTCAAATGTTTTTCATGTAAAATAATCTTTTCTCTTTCAAAATAGCCCTTCGATAATAATATTGCTATTCTTGAAAGCAAAATTATCTATTTTTGCCTGAGGTCTAATTTTCCTGGATAAAAACTACCTTAAAAAGGGCTATTGTACTTTGATACTTCCGAAAAATCGATGTTTTTTGCACTTTTCGAAAGTATATGTAGTATATTCTGAAGAAGCAGAAGGTACTTCATACGGTATAGGCATCGCAGATTAACTTTAGGTAAAATTTTTTAATGGTTTTTCACTAAAGAAAAACTTTAAACGCGCTTTTCCTCGAAGAAAAGTTTTCTCATACGGTGTAGGTGATTTCTCCGAAACCACTGAACCGATCCTTATGAAATTTTAAACACATATTCTACAGATAAATATCTGCCGTACATTATAAAGCCGTATTAAAATTTTAATTTTTACCATTTTTTTGGCCATGAACAGTGAAAAAGACCTCTTTTTGTGTTAATATCCGCCATTTTGTTTTATATTAATAAATATTGACAATCATAAGAAGTACGATAGCCACTGTCATACTGAATCTAAAGCTATTTGATTTTTTTGTTTTAGATGAGACATTATCAAGATATTACCTACACCATGGATCTATACCTACTTTTTGAGGAATTACGTTCAGCTATGGTTTTTGTACACAAAAATTGAATAAAATGAATAAAATAAAATTTTTCATGTATTTAAGACTTCATTTACCACACGCGACAAGTTTTATATCAATATATTTCATAGGATGCTCAGAAAAAATTCCCTAAAATCACCCCCTGTGGGGCTAACAAATCAATTTTTGGACCTCCAAGTGGAAAAAAACTCATATGCATCATGCGAAAAACATTTATTTTACTCGTGTGATTGTTGCCCTTGCTTTGCTCGAGCATCAAACTTTAAACTCGCAAAATACAATGTTTTCTCCCTAGTTGCATATTATATACTATTCCGAAATTTTGAAAACGGTAGAGTAAATAAAAACGGAGTTAGATAGATTACTTGTGGTTTAGATAATAAAAAAGATTTTCTGATATATTTTGCTAAAATTCAACCTTGTTTCATTTTCTAAACCAAAAGTTTTCTGCTTCCGTTTTTATCTTCTCTGCCATTTACCAAATATTGAAAATCGAATTTTATGTATTTTGGACAAAAAAAAAGTAAAATTCTAAAATCAATCAAATTTGCTCAGTTTCGAGCATCTGATATCCTTAATTTGTCCTGTTAAAAACTACTCCGGAAGATTAGAATTTTTATACTTTGAGTGATATATAATCGCTAACGTTCAAATTATAACTAGAAATCAATATTCTAAAACAAAAATTAAACAAACTTGCAATTTCTGTAAAGCAAAATAATAACTCTCTAAGGCAAAATTCGCGTACCTTTTCTCTTAGATTACGTTTTTTATTGTCAGTAGAAAATGTGCCTGCTGTAAGAGGATTGCTCACAAGGGAACGCTCTTTTTGATTCGAAGGTGCCTTTTTTTTGAGTAGATGATTATTGACAATCGTGAAAAGCCGAGAGCTCCTAGAATATCTTTGAATAGTGACCCATAACTGTAATATAAAAAAGTAACACAATCTTTCACATATTGAACTTTCCACTTAATTAGACATAGATACATCATACAAAATTTTTTAGAATATTTCCAGAATCATTCAGGACGAAACATGAAAATTTTAATAATTTTTCCGGAGTAAACTTTGGTAAATTGTTGCCCTCTTTAAATTTGAATGAGTGAAAATCTAACTGAATTTAAATCAGTGACGCATTTTTGGCCATGCACTGTTAAAAATGTTATTAATTTTAATAGATTTTAATATACACTTGAGATTCCCTATAACGAGAAGCTCGAACATCGGAGTCAGTCTGTTAGTGATGCCATGTGAATAATTGTATGTACATAGTAGAAAAGCGTATAAAAAGGATTTTTATGTGCCACCGGCGCGCAAACTCGTTTTTTCGCTACAGTTAACAGTAGCGCAATGTAGTATATTGTGCTACATAGGAATGAAATGTAAAATGTAAAAATTGAACTGCGCATGCGCCTATAGCCATGCAACGGAGCAAAATCTTCTTCTTATTCTTCTTCTTCTTCGTACAGCGTTAGCACCTTACTGGCAAAGCCTTGTACATTTGAACTGCGCATGCGTCTATTAAAATCCATTACTACTACACAAGATCGATAAAATCAAAATGGCCGGGACTAGTCTTGACATATCAAGTGTAATGACTAGCGCCGCAAACAACTACAATACTAGATTAGATTTAAGTGTACGCATAAAAACTCGTATACGCACCGAAGTCACATTAAATAGAATACGTGCTAATGCACACAATTCGGGAAATTACGAGACTCGCGACAATGCTCGCAGGACTGATCGCGCCTCGGCTTCGTCTCGGCTTTGCCTCAGCTACGTGTTGGCTACGGCTCGACTACGCCTTGGCTTCGATCTCCTCTGAGCATTGTCGCTCGTCACGCAATAACCCTCATTTTGCGCCTAGGCACGTAATATACTATTGCGAGTATTCAACATGGAATTGACTCATTTGATGTTATGTACTCAAAATACTATAAATATAATAATATAATAATAAAAATATCTATGCTTATCAGGTGTATTTTTGAATATTTCCAGAAAAAAAGAAAAGTCTTGATGATAAATGTAATAAACGGTAATATAAATGTTAAACTGTTGCTGTTGGTTTTCATTTATAAAAAATGCGTTTCAAAACATAGTATTACACATGTAGTATTAATCACAATAATAAACTGCGCGAAATTATACATACTGATTAATTGTGAATATATACAATTTTCATACATATTGTTTAAACAGGGAGAATTTTACTTATCTACAGTAATGTGTAATATCAAAATTTCCAAAAAAAACTTATGCAATTTTAATGATAACCAACTTTACTCCAAAATATTGAAAACTCCAGATTGGAAAAATTAAATATTAAATTTTTCATTTCAAATACTGTAAAATTACACAATTAAGTAATTTTTCAATAATTGACCAATTATTTTCTCATTAATTTGTGATAAAAGCCATCAAACTCATTGATTACTGTTTCAAATTCGACCGCGCTTCATTCCGTAGTAGTGGGGTAAGAGGGTCCATCGTCTGCTCGTTGTGGGAAACCGTTACGCGCTCGTATAAGGGAGGCCTTGTTACAGGGAAACTCGTTATAGAGAATCTCGAGTGTACAAGTGGTAAATTGAAATTGATATTGTTGTATATTATGAAAAATTAAATGGAAATTCCCTAAGTGATTTTTCACATTAAACCAATATTTTCTCATATGATGAGAATGTAAAAAAGAATACAGATGGAAATAAGCGTTGATCATATTTCTTAGTAAGTAATTCTTATATTTAAAAAAGCAACTAAAAAGTGAACATAGTTACTTTGTTGCGAAAATAACTAACAAAAAGCTATATTTTGAAATGGCAACAATGCTATTAACTACACTGTAAAAAATATCGGTAAATTTTCCCACTATGTATTAGGAAATTTTTCCTAAATCCTTAGGAAGCATAGATTTTCCTACAGAAAGTGGAAATATTTCATAGATTTGAAGAAAATTGACCGATTTTGTGGACTTGTTTCCGAACTATTAGGAAATATATCAAAAAGGTGAGAACATTTCATAAATCTCCTAAGTTGTAGGAAATTTTGCCCATGAAAAGCGGAAATTATTCCACAAAAACGGAAATTTGTTCACTTTTTTTGGATTTTTTTCCACCTAAATTATGAAATATATCTTTATATTATATCCAAAAAATTTTTTACAGTGTAGTTACTTTTTCTTGTGCTCTAACAATAACGGTAACTAGTTCCTTTTAAGAGATAACTTACCCATAACTGGCCAGAAATGTGTCACTAGTTTCAATTCAGTAAAATGTTGACTGATTCAGATTTGGAGAGCAACATCCCTCAACTTGGGGGAAAAGTGGCTGAATTGTCGCACTCTTATTTACAGAAAATGATAATTTCCAAGCAAACGAAAATAGTCCTATTATATTCATTCTTGCATAATATCTTATTAGTGAAAAAAGCCCAATCATTCTATTGCTTAATAAATTTTAACTGATGATAATGAGTTTTTGGTGTTTGATGGTTATGATCTGATCGCTTGAATTAAGTTTTTAACTATCACGAATTGAAACATAATCAGACTAATTCTACGACTTTATATTCATTGATATACACAAACTTACGATTGGAGAAAGATTTTTGCATGAAACCAAAATGTATTATGCAAAAAATGAGTAATTTATCACAGAGGCACTTTCGGGTAAATTGGCGCAAAAGGATTTCAAATTGGAGGTTAAGTTATCGCACGTCATGTGACGTCGTGTTTTTGTGCGTTTCTGGAAACCACCGAGTGAATCCAAGTTCAGTGATGAGAAATTCAAAGAAAAAATAGTTATGATGTTTTTTTAATAATGCATCCAATTTAATAAACACAATTCATTGTATTGCAGTGTAAAAAAATAGAATATACATTCTATCTGTACCTCAAAATTAATTTAAAAATAATAAAATGTTTTATAAGTGACTTTTGCTATTCAAATATAATTTTAAATCTAGAATAAATAACCAATACATTGCAAGACTAGATTGTAATATTCCCGCACCAACTCTCTAAATCTGAATCAGTCAAATTTTTACTGATTGACGCATTTTCCGTCCTCCAGAAAACTCGATAATTACCTGCTTTCCCTACTTTTCATAAAAGATTTATTCATTGAACAGTTTAGTCGAGATATCAAACTATATAAATCATAATTTTTCATTATTTTTAATCTTATACTTTTATTTAAAACTTTCACTTTCTGTTAGGTGCGTCATTTTAGCCGTTTATCCCCTATTAGGGAAATTTTTTAAAACTATGGATTTATCTCCTTGAAAAACGATCATTCATCATAAATAATGGAGAAATTTTCAATGAAAATCTTGCTCCTGCAAAAGACTTCTGCCGTCCAAAGCATTAAGGTCATTAACTGCCATTTTTCGCGGAAAAGGTTTTTAAATTTAAAAAATCCAAAGTACGATACTTCAGATTCAAATAGATTTTTCGAAGTAATTGAGAATCGTAACGAACACGAAAATAGGAAGATACCTCAAATACGTCATCACTTTGCCAGGAAAAAGTATCGTAACTGCACTTACGGCTTTCTTCTCTGGCAAGAGCATCGAAGAATACCCCTTGATCCAAACTAAAAAGGTCGTTACATAGTTACGGCCTTCTTGTCTTCTAATTCACGCGAGCTCCAGGCCCGTTTCCCAAAGAAAAGAGACGTATCTACAATATACAGTCTATTCCACAAGAAAAGGTACGCGTTTTCTCAGAAAGTTTCAAAGATTTTTATTCATTTCTTTTATGTCCTATCTCTACGTTCGAAGGGCTACGGCGCAACCACCGATTCGTTTCAGTCTTGTTCGAAGTGTCAGATATTACACAACATTCACGGCTGCGTGAAGCCAAAGCTAAGCTAGCGGAGAAGGAGCTACACGTTAGTATAAACACCATAAGACTCAGATTAGCTGAAGCGAAAGTGCAGTATTATCCCACGAGGCAGAAACCCCTACTCTCAGAGGTTCACATGGAAAAACGCTTGGCATAGGCTACGGAAAATGTTGATCGCGATTGGTCCAATGTACTTTTGTCGGACGAAGCGTCCTTTTGAGCTTGGGTTCCCATAAAACGTGCCTGGTCAGCCGCTGAGCGTTTTCTCCATCGAACTATTAAACACCCCATCAAGATCCATGTTTGGGGATGCTTCTCACAGCGCGGTTTTGGCTGTTTAGAGCTTTTTACTGAGAATCTCAACGCTCAAAAAATGCTTCAAATCTATAAACATGGCCTCCTGAGATCTGCAGAGAAGATGTTTGTAGCCAACAATAAGGATTGGATCCTTCAAGAGGGCAACCACCCCCAACATCGCAGTCATCTCTGTACGTCCTGGAAAGCGGAAAATGGCATCACGACCATGGACTAGCCTTCACAATCTCCTGATGAGAATACAATAGGAAATGTGTGGAGTGTCGTGAAGAGGAAACTTGCAGGAAGGCGTGCATTCACCTCGAAGCAGCTCTCTCGACGAATTAAGGAGGTATGGCGCTCTCTACCTACTGAATATGCCGAAAAACTAGTCGAGAGCATGCCCAGAAGGTGCCAGGTCATTACCCAGAACAACGCCGATTGGACGGTTTATTAGGTGAGTGCACCCTAGTGCTTTATGCGCACTGTTGTGCCAAAACAGAAAAATATATATACCATCTGATCAAATTTGACTCGGACTGGTCCAGTTAAACCGCGCGGGTACATTGGTTCATGACGCTAAAAGTTTATTTGTCGATTTTTACTATGGAAAAAAAAATTGAACAACGTCTTTGCTTGAAATTTTGTGTTCCCAATGGAATTACGGCTACGGAATCATTGAAAATGTTGCAGAAGTGTTTTGGAGAGTCTACTCTATCGAGAACGCAAGTATTTGAGTGGCATAAAGCATTCGGTGAGGGTCGTGAGGTCGTAGAAAACTTGCTTCATGCGAGTCGTCCATGCACCTCTGTTAACGACGATAACATCGAAAAAGCGAAGAAAATTGTGCTCGAAAATCGTCGTGTTGGCATTAGAGAGGCAGCAGAGGCTCTCAACATCTCTTATGGATCGACTCAACAGATTGTGGTTCATGTTTTGGATATGAAGCGCGTCGCCACCAGTGATCCCAGATCGTGGGAGCTGGCGGCCCCCACCACGCTCCCATGTGGGAGCACACACAATCAAGCGCGCCGTGTCGGTGTGTCCCCCACTTCCTCGCTTCGATTTCACGCTTTCGTCTGTTGAGCCAAGATCGAAAATTATGTTTCTGTCGACTTCGTGTCAAAGTGGCGCGAAGCAGACGACAAATTTAAAATCTCCAAATTTATCATTTAGGATATTACCTTTCTTTCTTTGATATTTCCAAAAACATTCACTTAAAATGAATATCTAAACATTTTATTTTAAATTTTAGGATGATTTAAAGACTCAAAAGATGATTTTCTATTAAAATTTAAACTCAATAAATTTTCAGATTCGAAACAAAATATCAATTTCAATATTTTTTAGCTGTGCAAATCAAATAGTTCAATTAGAAAATTATGTAGAGAATATTATATATTAAGGAATGGTAAAATATGATATTGTAGTTTAAAAAATAAAATATTAAAATACTTAAGTAATACATAAATTATATCTAGTTATACACTCGAAATTATACGATAGAGTTTCTTCTTTGGTATGAGGCAACATTGAAAAAAATTTCATTCAAATAAAATACTCAGAAAACTTTTTAAAATACGTAATATTATTCACATATGAATTTTATTATAAAACTGTGAATAAAAGGTTTCAGTATTCAAAAAACCAAAATCACATCTAAATTTGCATACGAAATTACACTTTACGATTTCTCTTATATGAAATACAAATATTTATTTCAAATAAAATAGTTTTTAAAAAATTTTGTAGTACGTGAATCGACTATATCAATTAAAAAATTAAATGGAAAATATTTTATTTAAAAAAAATAAGTAATAAGAAATTAAGGTTAAAAATCTACTTTCTTAATTACATGGTGATAGTAGATAAAAATGTTCTCATTTTACGTTTTAGTGGCTTATATGCATAGACTTTTCAATGAAAAAAAGCAAACACATAAGCAAAATTTTCTAATTGATGCAGTTGATCAAATTTATAAAACCGAAACATGTTTTAATTAATATATTAATTTAAAGCTTCAAAGATTTATTAACTTAAAATTTTACTTGGAATTTTCAAAGAATTTCACATAATCTCAAAAATGTTTATATTAGGCGAATGCTTTTCAGATATCAATAAAATTCCGTAGTCAATAAATGTTAAAAGTTTCAAGTTAAGGTATTGATTGGAAATTTAGTAGCTTTTTTAGTTAACTATTTTAATCAGAAAATTCTTCATTTTCGTAGATTTTTTCAACTTTTTAATTAAAAATTTATGCATAGGCCACAAAAACGTGAGGTGAAAATTTGGAATCATCAGCCACAATTTCTAGGCAACAGAAAATTTAATTCGATTGTGGTAGGGCCCTAGCTGTTTTGCCCTGTCATTAATCAGGTGCTGATCCATTTTTTCAAAAATATGCAATAAGACGAAAGCGAAAAAAAATAGTTCTAATTATATAATATATAACATTGTATGTAAGATTGTAGCCAAATCTAAAAAATATTTCTTTGAATGCCATGTATAAATAATCTTTTTTCAGAAATTTGGAAAAACATGTCGTCCTAATTATATAATGTCCGTAAATTAATAGTATTCAATAACGATCGTATTAGAATGATCAAGGTAATTGGCTGATATGCAGCAAATGCGAGTTCAAACCCCTGTACATCTAAAAATTTTTTTAATCGATTTTATCGAACAGCTAGGACCCTACACAATCGAATTAACATTTTTGTTGCCTAGAAATTGTAACTGGTGATTCAAAATTTTCACCTCACGTTTTTGTGGCCTATGCATAAATTTTTAATTAAGAAATTGAAAAATCTACGAAAATGAAGAATTTTCTGATTAAAATAGTTAACTAACAAAGCTACTGAATTTACAATCAATACCTCAACTTGAAATTTTAAACATTTATTGACTATGGAAATTTATTGATATTTGTAAAAACATTCGCCTAATAAAAACATTTTTAAGATTATATGAAATTTTTGGAAAATTCTCAGTAAAATTCAAAGTCAATAAATATTTGAAGACTTAAATCAATATATTAATTAAAACATATTTTGGGTTTGAAAATTTGATCAACTGCATCAATTAGAAAATTTTGCCTTTGTATAAAGCATTTCTTTTTTTCATTAAAAAGTCTATCGTATAAGCCACTAAAACGTAAAATGAGAACTTGAAATTGGAAAAAATGTACTGAAGTTTTATATATACATAGAAACAAAGTTTTCTTAATATTATAGAGCTCAACTGAATTTTCAAAAAATATATCTTAAAAACTACCAAACTGTAACAGAACTTTTATAAAATTATCATAAAATTGTGTAACTGTAACTGAGTATCAATTGCATGTGGATGAATTTTCAGTTGCATGTGAGTGCATTGAACTTCAGTTACCAAAACGTAAAATTATTCCTATTACAAGTATCAGTATTTCCAGGTCCTGGGAAATTGCGGTAGAAAATTCTAACAGTGTAGAATTCGTATTAGCAATTCTAAGCTAATTTTCATAAATAATTCTTTGTAATTTTATACTACATATGTACTTACATCTATATCATCAGTGGCATTTAGACACAAATATATACTACTTTTTAGTTGATTTACATCAGAGTTATGTGCTAGAAATTTATTTTTATTCCTAAGGAAGTTTTTAGATAATTTGCCAATGTTTTCTGTAAAATTTTATGTAAATTTTCTCACGATATTTTACATTTTTAAGTTTATTCCAAAAAAGGGATATGCAATATTTTATCCACTGTTTTAAAATATTAGAAATAAAGATCACTGATGAGGACTCCGATTAGATTTGGAATGTTTGAAAGTATGTGACTTCCTGAGTTATCATTTCTGGACCCTAAAGCCAATTATTAACAACAACATCGTATAGAATTTTCATCTACTATCACCATGTAATTAGGAATGTAGATTTTTAACCTTAATTTCTCATTTAAAAAAAAAAATATTTTCCATTTAAATATTAAAGAATTTGTAAATCTTTCTATGGAAAAAAAGACGCTTTCGACTGCGCTGGAATTTGAGCCCAGGTCTTTCGATTGCCGGTCGACTGCTCCTAATTAATTTGAAATCAATTTTCCATTTAATTTTTTAATTGATGTAGTTGATTCACGTACTACAAAATTTTTTAAAAACTATTTTATTTGAAATAAATATTTGTATTTTATATAAGAGAAATCGTAAAGTGTAATTTCGTATGCAAATTTAGATGTGATTTTGGTTTTTTGAATACTGAAACCTTTTATTCACAGTTTTATAATAAAATTCATATGTGAATAATATTACGTATTTTAAAAAGTTTTCTGAGTATTTTATTTGAATGAAATTTTTTTCAATGTTGCCTCATACCAAAGAAGAAACTCTATCGTATAATTTCGAGTGTATAACTAGATATAATTTATGTATTACTTAAGTATTTTAATATTTTATTTTTTAAACTACAATATCATATTTTACCATTCCTTAATATATAATATTCTCTACATAATTTTCTAATTGAACTATTTGATTTGCACAGCTAAAAAATATTGAAATTGATATTTTGTTTCGAATCTGAAAATTTATTGAGTTTAAATTTTAATAGAAAATCATCTTTTGAGTCTTTAAATCATCCTAAAATTTAAAATAAAATGTTTAGATATTCATTTTAAGTGAATGTTTTTGGAAATATCAAAGAAAGAAAGGTAATATCCTAAATGATAAATTTGGAGATTTTAAATTTGTCGTCTGCTTCGCGCCACTTTGACACGAAGTCGACAGAAACATAATTTTCGATCTTGGCTCAACAGACGAAAGCGTGAAATCGAAGCGAGGAAGTGGGGGACACACCGACACGGCGCGCTTGATTGTGTGTGCTCCCACATGGGAGCGTGGTGGGGGCCGCCAGCTCCCACGATCTGGGATCACTGGTCGCCACCAGACTCATACCGAAAGACCCGAATTTTTTGCGAAAAGAATGTCGATTTTTGGCTAAACACGAAACAAAAGTCATTGCTCAGCCACCGTATTCGCCAGATTTGGCTCCTCGTGACATTTTCCTGTTTCCAAAACTCAAATATCCGCTCTGGGGAACGCGCCATGAGTTGATTGAGTCCATAAAAAGAAATTCGCTCAAGGAACTAATGGAAAATTGGATTAACCCTTGGCATGCTTGTATTGGCTCAAAAGGAACCTATTTTAAAGGCGATTATAAAGATTTGTATTAATTGGAAGTTAGAAAATCAAGAAGTTTTATGCATCTAACTCACACAAAGATGTAGTTGTTGACGACGTTCTTGCTTTAGGAACAGACCCGCGCTCGGAAGCTATTACTTGATAAAAAGCCATAAGTGCAGTTACGGCCTGTTTGACGAGTATTTTCATCCGAAAAAATGACGTAACTACATAAACTAATTGTTGTTATTAAAAAACTCATTTTTTTAAAGAATTAGATTAAGCATGCCTTACTTGTCTTAGAGACGATTTTACGAAAAAAATAATGATTTTTTCACTTGATTCTGAAAGAAAAAAGTTTTTCTTGGTTTTCTCGAATTCCAGTCGAATGTAGTTAACTACCTATATGCTTTGGACGGCAGACTTGTAGTATACATTCGCATAATGTAACATCCAATTGTGGGGTTTTAGGTAATAAATTAAATTCCACGAATCAGATGAACTGAGTGAATTTATCTTAACAATTTCTTTAGTACTCTTTTCGCGATGACTGCCTCACTATCTGACTTAATCTCAAAGTCTGCTTCATTCCTTTCTTCTTTTTCATAAACCCACACTCGCAAGTGAATGTAACTGCACATGCCAGTTAATCTTTCTTCTTCGGACATACAACTTGGGTGAATGCAGTAGAGAAGAAGCTGAATCGATCTCATCACTCTTTTTCCGCAAATCTTTCAGGAGTATTCTTTGTAAAAGAAGCGTGGCTTTCGAATAAGGATAAGGAGGAGAAGAGTGACGCAGTACGTTGCTGCTATAGGTCACTCCTTTCAATCGATCTGACGTTCCCAATCTAATGGCTAGATGCTGTACCTTCCGTATTAAAGATCTAGTACTTTCAATGTACTAGAAGAAAAAAAAGGAAAAAATAAGATATAAGGGAAGAGGAAACAGTTTTGGTTATATTTGTGCGTGCCACAAGTTAGAAAGCAGCAAACTCCAGCAATTCGACTTTACGCCCTAATCCCTAAGTACAAGACTGTATCTGCATGCAGTTCGTGCCTTGCGACCGGGAAAGCTCTATCAGTTTGAGTAGTAAAGGAAAACCATTTCACGCCTGGGCTGGCAGGGTCTGTCGATGCAATAGTCGATCGTTTCGCGTCTCGTTAGCATCTCATCCATCGCTCTAGCTGCCTATCCGTTGCTCGAGGGTGAAATATCCCAGTTTTCAGTCTCTAGTGACACCGTGAACGCATTTTTTCCCACCTTCCTCGTTTTACATTTTTACTGTTTCCGTTGATGCGAATAAAAAATGAGTTTATCACTAGTCCGTTCAAATTGAACAAAGTGTTACTTATAAAGTTATATTTGTATTAAAACTCGTGAAATTACTTTCCAAATTCGTATTTTATACATTTTTATGTATATATATGTATTGTATATATTCTATTTCTATATACATATTCTACACTACCGGTCAAAAGTTTTAGTTCACCTGTTGTTTAAGCCATTGTCGAAGTGTCTTAATTTCTATAAAAACAAGTTGAATTCTTCTTTCCATTATAATATGAATGTTAACAACATTTTCCATTTAATGATCTCAAGTTAAAGGCAAAATGTTAATTTTATAAGAAAATATTACAAAAAACGTCAAATTTTGATCTTTTTGGAAAATTTTAATAACTCTAAAAATAATTAACAGTTCAAAAAGTTTTTGGTCTCGTTTTAAAGGTAATTTTTCATAGTAATTTGTTAACTGTTCAAGATATTTTCAGAACTTTTTCCTAGATTTTACCCTGGAGTCAAAGATGATACAAAATAGTCGTAAAATTTAAAAAATGTGTAGCTTCTTAAAAGAATTTTTTATAATTTAACGCATATTATATTTTAGTAGAATTCAGGATTATTTATGACAATGGCTCAAACAACAGGTGAACTTAAACTTTTGACCGATGGTGTATATATTTGTATGGTTTGGGTAACCTCAAAAATACTTTAATATTGTCCATAAGCTTTTATCAAATGCCTTAAGGGGAGCGATCCATGTCTCGGGTTGAAAAAATCGATTTTTTTTCAATAAATACATTCTACACATATTTAAAAATGTATCTGTGAAGTTTTGGGTCAATATTCCTAAAATTGACAAATATATGTTATTTAAAACATTAATTTTTTGACACTTTTCTGTCTACAAAAACCTTAACCACGTTTTCCCAAAATCCGGTTTTTCAAAACGGTGTGACGGATTATGTAAGAACGACTTGACCGATTTTGATGAAATTTTGATGACTTCAAGAAAACATAATCCCGCTGGGACTAATTTAATAAATATGAATAAATTTGACGGACAAAAATCGTAAAAAATAGTCTGAATTCGACAAAAATTAGTACTAGGGCGATTTTGATGGCATTAACTTCAATTCCAAACCAAAATTTGTTTGATTCGAAATGGCGGATAAAAATTGTAGAAAGTAGTTTTGTAGTATTTAATTTTTGAATTTGGACTTTAAATCTGAAATCAGTGCTCTCAGAGACCCTCGAGTACCAATTTTCATCAAAGTCAGACTACTTTTTACAATTTCGGTCAGCCATATTTGATTTGCTATTTTGTATTTTTAACTTCAGATTCAAAATCAGTGACCCTAAAAACTTCAGAGTACCAATCATTATACATATCATACCACTGTTTTGAGTTCTAAGTATCATTTTTAATTTTTGTAAATATAAGTACTTTAAAATCATTTCATTTTTCGCATCATTGATTTGAATAGGTTAAGAAAAATTGCATCGTTATAATGGATATTCTGCTTTCACGAAAATGATCATTTTTACTTGATGTACAGTCGGACTTCTCAATAAGAAGGTTCCCAATAAGAGGGCTTCCTCTAATCCGTGATCGAGCAGTACCCCCACTACCGTGCTTGTTTCAATGCCACTGGATTCATTTCGAGGCTTCTCAATAATAGCGTTCGGTGAAGTTTGATTATTAACGACTTTTTCGCTTTTAGTAACGCGACGATTTAAAAAAAAATAATAATAAAAAGTGCATTGTTTTTAATTTATCGATTCGTACAATCTTTTTTAGCAATAGCTAGTTTCGATTCTAGTCTATTTTCCGATTTAATTTTAAAGTTCTGATTACAATTTTGTAGAAACAATAAATTCATATACGAACAAGACAAATCGAGGAGAGTCGAAGCGATCTTATTGAGGAACCCGCTTAAATTTCGAGCGAGCGAGCTTTTTTGTAGAGGCTGGGGGTACCACACTTCTCGGAAATTCCTTCCCCTATAGCTCAGTGAGCGCTCTTATTGAGTAGCTCGATTTTATGTATATTTTCAGATTGTAGAAAAATTAAAAAGGATAAATCTTCGAACATATGGTGAAATATAATTTCCTGAGAAAAAACATTTCCTTCAAATTTGAAGCACATTAATTGATATTTACGCGTGCCACCAGAAATTTCAAATTTCAAATGCATAAAATTGAACAAATATAATTGTTTGAGTAATTATTCCCCTAAAATTGTTTAAGAATCGTATTTTTTGTCCTTGAGTAAATCGTGAGTAATTGTAGTGAGCAATAAATTCTGTCTCGTTTTGTTCTCAAGTTAAAATCCTGCGTTGCTTATAATTTGATGATTATATGTTTAAAATACTTCTGTCTACACACAAAAATTTTACTTTATAGAAATTTTTAAATTTTGGATATATCAATTTATCGGTACGTTTTTTTACTTTTGGAAATTCAGTAACATTGTGAGTTTAATGGAAACCCCACAAAGAGTTTCTGAAATATGAGTGGAAGGGAAAAATATCTGTTTCCCGCCGTCAAAGGATTAAAAATACATTGCTTTCTGTGTGATTTTAATTACTTTGTAGTCTTGTAGCCACAAAGTGTAAAGCGACAAAACACAGATAAAAAACATTTTCTTCTTTTCGCCGTTATTGGTATTCATTTTTAATATACCAGTTTATGTGTTTTAACAAAGTTTGTGAACATAATGAAATTTTTTTTAGATTTAACCTTCATTTTTTATCAACTAACATTTTTAAAAAAGTGTTGAAAATATTTCAATATTTTAATTGAGTTAACTCTTCACCATCCTCTGTAGATATATGAAATATAAGACCTTTCGCGTAAGACAATTTCAAGTCCTAAAGTAACTGTCTGAATTTCACATTTCTGCTGAAATGTCTGATTTTTTCTTCTAAAAAATAAAAACTTTTCTATATGCCTTTAGTACAGCAAGTTTTCATTTTCAAAGAATTCAGCTTTCTTTATTCTTGCTAGTCTTGAGAAATTCAGAGCTGTCTCGCAAGATATCAAGCTATCTCACATGTCAGTTTACCGTGAAGTGCTTGGCGTATTTGATAAGAGCTTTGCATGCAGAATGAATCAGTCTAAGCTGATGACGTATGAATGTCTGACATGTGCACGTATCAATAATATTTAGGATATCGAAATCCAAAATTACTTAATGACAATTTTAATAAATTAAATATTCAACAGATATAGCTTATCGTAAATATGATATTACACTATTAGTGTAAAGTACACCGAAAAAAATTCCTTGTACCCGTATACTATTTTGCCTAGTCAAGTTTAGTAAGAAAAACAAAGAAAGCAAGTTGATTTGACGGACAGATCCTTTCAGGCGCATGTATTAAACGTAACCAAAAAAATCTGCCCGCTTCGCGGGCACATTCTCATTGCGCGCAGCTCGCTTCGCTCGCAAGTTTGAGCGCGCCTAGTGCACGCGATTTGATCGTCGCGCTTCGCGTTCTGTTCTTCCTGGACCTCGTACTTCGCACTCGGTCTTGTGCTCTTCGCATACGTTTAAGTTTATTTCTTATAATTTAATACTGAAGCTCAAAGCAATTTAATGATATTAAAGATGATGTAAATTAGTCATTTTCTCAAATTCACTATGTTTCTTTTTCAGTTTAAGGACGTTCTCTTGAAAATCACTTTTCTTTAGATTTCTTTCAAACTTCGTAAATAAGTACTTTTTACCATGATCTACAAAGTGGTAAAAAGATTAGCATCAAGACCGGTACTTAAAGTCGAGAAATTAAGCTCCAAAGTTGAATCTCTTAACACGTGTTAGATAGGCGTAGTTCAGTTTCGCGATACCTTTCTTTACGTTAAAAGCACAATTTTCTTTAGATTTTTTTGGAAAACTAGTATATTATACTAGAGATTATAAGGAATCGTATGCCATCATAAAAAATACGCGTACCGCAACTACTTTTAAAGATATACGTTGTTGAAACTTGCAGTTGCACAAATTCTTAGCCGGCATGCTGAAGCAAATATGGTGACTTGGCAACACCGCATCAACAGCGCGCGCGTACGCTTACCGCGAGCCGTACGATTCGTACGAATGCCTTATTTTCGCAGTTAGACGTTTGTGTAAATTGAATGATGTTGCAATTAATCGATACAGGTGAAATAAATTTTAGAAGCTTGTGAATAAACAACAGGAATGAAAAATAAACTGTTATTGTATTTAGTTATAAAGTTTATAATCTTTTATAAAATGTAATAAAGCTCCTTTACTTTCTTCAATTTTTTATGATGTTTGTTTTGAAAATATTTTAAACAAGATACTTAAAAATAAAAAAGATGAATGTTTAATGAAGTCAACATTTATAATTACATAAAAAACTAATAAAGCTCGTTTTATTATAATACTTTTCAGTTTTAGCTTAGGAATAAGCAACAATTTTTCAAAAATCATTTGTTTTTTCAGTCTTCAAGAATTCGACTTATCTAGATACAACTTTTCGGTCTTTCGTAATTTTTGGTTTTATTATTATTTTTCTCTGTAAACATTGCATGAATGGCTTCTGATCCTTTATTTTGATATAAATCAAATATTTTTTTATACGTAATGTTATGCTTAGCCAATTTCTTTAAAAATGTAAGAGAAATTATGCCTTGTAGTTTATTGAAAAATTGCAAATTAAAATTAACTCTATTACTCTCGAGAATCTCATTGTAACATACATAATAAGACTTTTGAAAGCTTATGAGATTTTTTTCACTCTTGGAAGCATGAACAATTTTTTCTAAAATTCTAACATCACTATTGCATCGTGAAGGTTTTGTAATTCTTCGATTTTTGTGAAATAAAAAATCCATTTCTGTTGCGAAATTTATTACACATCTTATTAGTATTTACAAACTATCAATAAACTCATAATATAACCTCTCTCACACCATATGCTTTCGACTCGATATGAGAAAGACAGGGAAGCGGTGTTGTCAAATCGCACAAATCGACGCAGAAGACAGATTTTGTTACTTTTGCGCATAAACGGTGCTCAACTCATTTGGTTAGAAAGCTTAACAGTAATCCCACTACCTATGATAGAGTAGGATGAGCACATCTACGGGCAAGAGAACGTCCTTAAGTGAAACAGGAAATTCAATTTACTTAAGGCTCTGTCGGCCTTAAGGAACACATTCTCATCATGACACTCGCGCTTCGCGCTCGATTTTCTGTATGCATTTTTGTAACTTTTTAATAAATTACATGATTATTGATAAATTTATTTTCTTCCAAATATCTCAAAAAGGAAAAACAATCGTAGACTTTATTTAAGGAAATGATTTTGCAGAACAACGCTTATTTCGTATCACATATTTTGGTGAAAAAAATCGAATTTTTTCCAATATTAAAAATCAAAAAATTAAAATATACATCCTGTCGAGAAATTTCTCGATAAGAATGTGTAGACCTTATTTAGCCAAACAATTTTTCATCTCAAAGTTTTTTTTGTATCTCACATATTTTGTCTAAAAAATGGAATTTTTGAATTTTAATCGTATTTTTTGGAATTGAAACGAAAAATATATGTTTTATCAGAAACTGTGTGAGACAAAACTTGTAGATCTTTTTGAAACTAACAACTTTGTATTCTTACGTTTTTTTCTTATTTTACATATTATTGTTAAAAAATTGAATTTTGGATTTTCAATAGTTTTTTTTTTAATTAAAAAGAAAAATATGCATCTTATGAAAAAAGTTTACAGTTCAAATTTGTAGGTCTTTATTTATTCAATAATATTGTATCATAACGTTTTTTCGTTTCTCGTATAATATAACTTGAAAATGGAATTTTGATATTGACTTTTTTCGAATTTGAATGTGCTGTAACATTTCTAATTTTGATTTAATCAAAAAATGTTATGAGGATAATTTTTAGAGATTTATGAGCACTATCTAAAACCAGTATTGAAATTTTTGATTTTTTCAAAAAATTATTTTCAAAAACACAAAAGTAGTGCTCAACCCCTCAATTTTGATTGGATGTGGCTGGTTAACGAACTTGTCCTTACTTTTTCGGCTCTGATAAAGTGTACCAAAGCTCAATTCAATCTGATAATTCTATCGAGAGTTATGCCGCACACGACCTACTACAGACAGACAGACAGACATTTTCGTAAAAACCATTTTTTCTGACTCAGGGGGTCTCAAAACGTAAAGATTTGATGAAAATTTCGAAAGTCATTTTTCACATAAAACCAATACCTTCTCATCCATGATGGGAATGTAAAAACAACTTTACGTTTATGATCTACTAGAGCAAAATTTATATTGATAAAAGTGGGCCTTGAAGAATTATTGACAAAAATAAATTTTTGTTTACACAGTGAAAAAGTAATAAATACAGAAGATATTTTTTTACAGCGGAGTTTTGCAATAACAACATAGCAATATTAATTGAATTTAATTGTTAATAGAACTAGAATTCTTTATTTCTCTGTAACATGGTTTATATTGGTTTGTTTAACTATATGTACGTGATTCTCTCAAATAGGAATCCGTGTTATTTCAACAAGGTTAGACTTAACTATGGGTCATAGTTGACTCTCGGAAAAAAAAATTTTTCGGTGTATAAGGAAAATTACACTGTTAGAAATTTCTACCGTAATTTCCCGAAACATGTGACTAAAGTTTTATTCAGTTAGTTTCCCAGGTGGAAAAGTCAGTGCCCTGCCAATCCTTACAACCGGCGCGGTACCGTTCCAGTTGTAACTCAAGGGTAGGGGAGAAGCGGCAAAATTGGCGCGTCATCTAAATTGGTGCACCCTATTTTCCAGAAAATGATAACATAAAAAAAAAAATAGTTCTATCGTGTGTGCATTCTTGTATGATATGTATGTGATACAAAAAATTATAGACATCTAATTGTTTAATACAGTTTTATTGCGATTAATCGTTTTTTGGCATTTAATGGTTATGTTCGAAGCCATTGAGTTAAATCGTTAAATAATAAAAATTTAAGGTGAATCAGATTAATGCAACGATTTTATAATCTTTGATATTTAATCTTACGATTAGGATAGAATATTTCTATGAAAAAATAAGCATTTTACGTAAAAAATATTTAATTAATGAACGATACACTTGCGGCAAAATTGGCGCATACGAGATTCAAATCAGAGGCGAAGTTGGTGCACGTGTTGTGTTTCTGGAAACCAGTGACTCATGTCAAGTGCTCGAATGTTTATGATTGAAAATATAAAGAAGATAGTAAGTACACAATTATTAATATATAGATATATACATCTGAATGTTTCTGGGACTTTTCTGCTAATATTTGCTAACGCTTTTTTGTGACATGGGAGGTAATATTGTTCACAAAACTGATGTAACGACTTTGTAAGGTTATGTTCATTTGAACAATCAGTGGTTAAAACTTTTTTTTAATTTTGAGGTATTAAGGCATTTCTAAAGCGATTTTTAATAATTAATTTACAGTCTGACAATGTTTTGAAAGTTTTCTCAATTTTAAGATGTGAAAGCTATGTAAGTAAAAAATTTGTATTTTTGATTTTGATTGATTGTTTCTATTATTTATAAGTCTTCTAACGTCAATGATTGTATATGGGTCATTCCATATTAGATTGACAGTCGATGTCGCAGATTTGAACGAGATAATTTTTTTTCAGTTCTTTATCAACAATAAATAGACAAGTATTTTTTTGTTTGACCAAACAAAATTTTTTTACAAGTATACGATTTTTCGAATTTTCTAAGAAATGATATTTTCGACATAGCAAGCGCACTTTCAAGCCTGTTTATCTTGAAAAAAATTGTTCGTACGAAAAATTTTCCAAATTACGAAAATTAGGGTTTTGACTCTTCTTTACAGAGATTGTTGTGAAAAAATTGTTTAAATATTTGTTAACATACAAAAGTAAAGAAATAAACGCAAAATCGTTTTTTTCCAAATTTGGTCCCTTTCGAAATTTTTTTTTTCGTGGATTTAGATTCTTTGTAGTCTGTTATAAAATATGACGATTGAATCAAAATGGCTGGATCATTGATTCGGAAGTTATGGAATTTTGAAGAGCCTCGCACGGCATCGCGCGCAATCCGGGCGCTTCCACACGCGGCGAACGTTTACCTTTAGTTTTAGGGCTAATAACTTACGCCCGGTAAAACGCTCGCCGCGTGTGGAGGCGCCCGGATGGCGCGCGACGCTCTTCAAAATTCCATAACTTCCGAATCAATGATGCAGCCATTTTGATTCAACCGTCATATTTTATAACAGACTTCAAAGAATCTAAATCCACGAAAAAAAAAATTTCGAAAGGAGCCAAATTTAGAAAAAAACGTTTTTGCGTTTATTTCTTTACTTTTGTATGTTAAAAAATATTTAAACAATTTTTTCGCAACAATCTCTGTAAAGAAGAGTCAAAACCCTAATTTTCGTAGTTTGGAAAAATTTTCGTACGAACAATTGTTTTCAAGATAAACAGGCTTGAAAGTGCGCTTGCTATGTCGAAAATATCATTTCTTAGAAAACTCGAAAAATCGTATACTTGTAAAAAAAATTTTTTTGCCCAAACAAAAAAATATGTGTCTATTTATTGTTGATAAAGAACCGAAAAAAATTATCTCGTTCAAATCTGCGACATCGACTGTCAATCTAATATGGAATGACCCATATGCTTCTAATTAAAAATTCAAATAATTCTCTATAAAGATGATCTCAATTTGAATATTGACTTAAATATCCACAATTCCTAGAATTTTATTGTACAAATATAAAATATATTTTAACTGTGGCTGGTTTATGTGAATAAAGGTATAAAAAAAACTTCACATACCTTGATATACTATCTCAAATTTAGTTTCAAATTATAACTACCCCTTTTCAGCAATCTTTGCTACTGAAATGTAATTCTAAATCTATGAAAATATAACTAATACGTGGCAAGAGAAGATTATAATATTGGTGCGTGAATTTACTCGACATGGCGGGTAAATTGACGCAGGTACAGTCCTCCGGAAATCTGAATAATCACCTGCTTTAATAATTTTCAATGCAATCTTCATCAATTGGAAAGTGTAGGAAAAATAACCAGCTATTAAATAAATATTTTTTCATAATTTTTAGTCATATACTTTTTTTTAAAACTCGCACTTTCTATTAGGTGCGTCAATTTCGCCGCTTCTCCCCTAATTCCAGTACTGCCGATTATCACTGTTCCAAGCGTTGGAACAGCACTGGCTCAATACGGGCGCGGTACCCCTGCTCAGTGTTGATAGAATCTCAGAAAATTCAGTTACTTTTTAGTAAATTCAAGAAACAATCTCTTAATTTTCAGTCACAAAGTGTCGAATATTCTAATACTTGAATCTGGAAATTCTGAAACTTGTAACAAGAATAATTTTACGTTTTGGGTAAATAAAGTTTTATACATATTAAGAAAAATTTCAGAGAATTCAGTACATTTTTCGCAATTTTAAAATACCTTTACTCAAAAACATCATAAATATTTATATAATGTGACATGTTTGAAAACATGTCTGCTATTATATTGACCCAAAATTCACAAAACTTTTATTCATTTTGTTATTTTGGCATTGGGTCAGATTCTTTTATTTTTACATTAAAAATTATCAATGGCAGATATAAAAAACGTAAATTTTTAATGTGAAAATAAAAAGAATGTAACCCAATGCCAAAATAACAAAATGAATAAAAAATCATAAATATCCTCAAATTTTACGTTACCTTTATAACATACAAATTTTATAAATTTCCAAATATTTTTAACAGTGTATATACATTTAGGTAAACCTATCTTTAGTGAAAAGTAACTGAATTTTATTTGGATTTATTGTAATTTAACGAAATAGTGACTTGATAAAATTTTATTTACGTATTTCAGAAAATTTAGGCAAAAGTTTTCAACAATGTATAAATTGTCAAATCTTTGCAGTGCAGAATATCTGAAAAGTTACTAGTATAGATCTGAATGTATAAGATAATTGAAACTTACTATCAAGTTTAATTGAAACGTCAACAATTAGAGACAATGAAGAGGATGTTATGTTTGTATACTAACAATGTTATCATAGTAACATCTCTATTGTTATAGAACTAAGCTCATCTACAATTCCATAATTTGCAGCTGACTATTGTCTGATCAAATTCTCTTACAGCAGAACACATGTGTCGTAGAAGTTGAATTTAATCGCTCATGTATTCTATTCTAAAGATGGGAACGAGAATCTCAAATAAAATTTGAATATTTTAAAATACATTGCCTCTAACGCCGTAGAAAATGAAAATTTATCAACTTAAAATTCGACCCAGGTGCGCAAAAGAATCACTAAATTATTCATATATATCATATAATCTCGAAAATTTGATGAAATATGTAAGAAAAATATTGAAAGAATATACATAATAGTTTCTGGTTGCTGCAATTTTTTTTCTGTTTATCAAGTACACTGTAATTCTTCCATTGAATTAGTGATAAATCACACCTTAAGGTAGTTTTCATCCAGAAAAATTAGACCTCAGGCAAAAATAGATAATTTTGCTTTGAAGAATAGCAATATTATTATTGAAGGGCTATTTTGGAAGAGAAAAGACTATTTTACATGAAAAAAATTTGAAACACAGAAAAATAATTTTATTAATAAATTTTATTTTTGACCCAAATTTTTTTCTTATCGCTTCTTACCAAATTTTACAAAATTATGTGATTGTAATAAATCATAAATCATTTTTTCAGAGAAAAGATTTCTCACAACTTCACCGTTTCTGATTTTTAAAAATAAATTCTTTAATGGCTGAAACCATTAAAAAACATTTTCCAAAACGAAATTTTTATAAACAAATTGCTGAATTTGATAATGATTTATTCATTTTCGAAAATTGGAAATGGTTAAGTTGTAGGGAATCTTTTTCTTGAAATAGTGATTTGTAATTTATTAAAATCGCATAATTTTTTTAAATTTAGTAAGAAGCGATAAGAAAAAAAATTGGGGCAAAAATAAAATTTATTAATAAAATTATTTTTCTGTATTTAAAATTTTTTTCATGGAAATTAATCTTTTCTCTTCCAAAATAGCCCTTCAATAATAATATTGCTATTCTTGAAAGCAAAATTATCTATTTTTGCCTGAGGTCTAATTTTTGTGGATCAACTACCTTAATCTTCTTTTATTTGATAGAAAAAAACAGCATAATATCGTTAGATTCGAAAAAAAATTTAACAGTGAAAACTGTCATGATTTAACCCAGAAATTCAACCCTTGAATGTGAAAGACCACCCTTCATAAAAGTAAAGAAAATTTTCCACATTTAAATATCTTGTCAGGTCATTCAGGGATAAAAATGTGCAAATTATTCTTCCTATATTCACAAGAAAAGAGAATTGATCTTTTTCACCCCTATGAGGGGTATTTTTCACACTTCCCTTGTTTAAATTTGTTCAGTCTCAAGAAATTAAAGAATTTTGTTTATACCAAGTGAAAGAATACTTTTAGATGAGTGAAAATAAAATTTATCGAGTCACCCCAATTTTTAGTCAGTCATTTTCAATATGTATATAATTTTTTTCGATTAATGTTAGACATGAATTGGAGGAAAAAGCATTATAAAAAATTCGGTTAAAAAAAAAGCATAAAGATTCATTATTTCATAATCATGTGGTGCGTACAAACATAAACACTACGTAAAGATAGAAAAAAATCTCAACATAACGTGTCTTCAAATTTTTAGTCCTTTCTGGTGAAATAAACAAAATTAGTTGTTTGACTTTTTAAACGTATGAAGTCAGGGACGGATCCAGGGGGGTGGTCCTGGGGGTCCGGACCCCCCCCCCCCCCGAAATATCAGACTCCCTCAAATCTCACTAGCGAAAAAATTCGAGTTTGTCTAACACAATTCTAACGTCACGTTTTGTGAAAGCCGAAATATCTTTTATTTTTTAATTTTTCGATCGGACCCCCCCCAAAATTTTTTTCTAGATCCGTCCCTGTATGAAGTGCATGTAAATTTTGCATACTCTGATCGAATACATGTAATAGAACAGTTCTCTTGAATTGTTCTGCCTGAATGTCGAACTTTTTGCTCTATAGGAGTACCTGTTGCGCCTTTATTAACCGTAATAGTGTGGATATGAAGTTTGATATTAAATATCTTTCGTATACTATTACCAAAAGTAGATCTTTTCGTACAAGATTTTTAAAGCAGTGAATATTATCGCTGATAAATAGTACAATTGAAAAATAATCTTCTTAAAATTTTTTGCAAAATTTTTGAAGCCGCAGTTTAATATTGACTTATTGGTATTAAAATACACTTAAATATACACTGAGAGAAATATTTGTTTGATTCAATCAAATTATTTGTTTATCATACGGCCAAACAACCGTTTGTTTGGTGAAAAAAAATTCTTTGTACGAAAATTTTTGTTTC
Source organism: Diplolepis rosae (assembly GCA_030998225.1). Taxonomy (NCBI): domain Eukaryota; kingdom Metazoa; phylum Arthropoda; class Insecta; order Hymenoptera; family Diplolepididae; genus Diplolepis; species Diplolepis rosae. The sequence continues at coordinate 6,817,845 of JAPYXD010000710.1, forward strand.
ATTCAAACAAATTTTGTTATGCCAAATTTGTAAGCTTTTTGTTTGAGTTATTGTTTGTTTGACCAAACTTGTTTGAAAGCAGTGAAGTTCGTTTTTGGATTATTGCTTGTTTGCCGACATTTTTTTAATTTCAGAATAAATTTTGTTTGGCTAAAATTTTATTTGTTTGGATCAAGAGAAAAAGGTATGCACACAAAAAAATACCATTTGAATTCAAAAAATACAGTACTGAATTTGTTCCATCACATATTTTTTAGATCAAAAGAACTTTTTCTTGGAAAAAAATGAGTTTTTCATCTGAAATGCACTATTTCTTGATACAAGGAAAATTTCTTTGAATCGAAAGCATATTTGATAGGACGTATTTAGTACTACATTTCTTTGATTCAAGTTTTTTTCTTTATGTAAAATATATAAAATATAAAAATTGTTTTTATCAAGAAATATTTTGATTCTCGATTACACTGGATTTCCGAATGATACATCAAACCGGAACCCAGAACACATAAAGCGAAGTTACCAATTAAAAAATATTACGTCTAGAAATACGTATTTTTTCACGTCCAAAAGGGTGTGAAAAAACGTCTTTTTTGACGTGAAAAAGTACGACCTTTATGACGTCTTTTTTACGCCCCTTTTGACGTGGAAAAGTACGTATTTCTAGACGTAACATTTTTTAACTGTGTTAGGAAATCAAGAATTACTGTCAGCGCTTTAGCGTGAATGCATTGCACACTTCTTTGCCGTGTTTACTTGTTTGGATTGAACAAATAATCTTATTGTTTATAATAAATTATTATTAAGCCAACTCTTTTGATCAATTTTAAAAATCACTTCTTTGAATCAAAGAAATCATCTCAAACAAATAATGTTTTTCCTGGAATCAAACAAATTCTTGGACCATCCAAATGAATTTCTGTCTTAAATTTAAAGATTTCAATTAAAAAACGATATATTTAATTTAAACAAAACTTTTCTCTTAGTATTGTCCGAAAAGAGGCGCAACAAGTTGAATCTCCAAATGCTTGGCATGAAATTGCGTTTTCGATCCAACAACTAGTAAAAATGGTGGAAACCTGCAGTTCAGAGAAGGCCATTTATACAATAGTAATTCCTGACGACCATAAGAGGAGTAAATAATAAGTACGGTAATTTAGAAGTATAAGTCTTGCGTTTTGCACTCGTTGAGCTCTCGTGAGTGGGTCGTTACTCTCATGTACCTCGTTAGCTTATGAGCAAGATGTAATGATGACAAGAGTCAAGAAGGTTTAGGGGAAACTTACTGAGGTAGCGCAGTAGTTCAAGTACACCACTCTTATGTACTTAAAACAATTTCCACCTAAATTACTAACTTCACATTTCAGGGGATTTCAAAAAATGTTCTGATGAAGGGCACATGAACAGTCCCCAAACTCAATATTTTATAGAATTTATTTTACCGAAATTTATATGAAAAAATTACCATTCTTCCACAGTTTAATTTCTTGTAATTTTTATATTTTTGAATCGCCATTTGACCTAAGACACATCCAGCCAAAAAATAATGGCACCAAAGTCACATCAATCCTACTTTTAAAGTTTCAACCCGTTCCACAGGTACAGAAAAAAAAAAAAAATATATATATATATGAATAAGTGAAGAAATGAAGATATATGAATAAAAAAACAAATATATTGAAGCAATAAATTGTCTTATCAATTACACGCAACAACTCTATCGTATGCATCGTTATAAACAGGCATAATATTTTGTTTACGATCGCTATTTATCGTATTGTCATGTCAACGAACTTGTATCCTTCATGGAGCAATATGACGTTTAGAAATACTAGTACACCGAGAAAAAAATGCTATTGAATCAAAAGCATTTCATTCCAAATTTCAAATATATCGTGGATTCAAATCAATATGCTATGGAATTAGTAACATATTTATTGGTTCTTGTAGTATATTTTTATGAATTAATAGTATACATGCTTTTGGAAAGAAATGCTATTGATTCAATAGCATTTTTTTCTCAGTGTATAGTTGCTACGCATATACTGCACTGAAAAAACTATCTACAGGCTCACTGCATGCATCATTAAAATCCATTAACTTTAAAATAATATGAAAATAATCATTCACAGAATGTATGATGCGAAATTTATATACAAACATATAATAGAATAAACGAACTAAAGATTACAATAAGAAAACTATATGAATCACAAATTTCGAATATAATTTACATTTACAGACTGAGCAATTTTTCTATTCGAATTAAATTTCATGATTTATTGTTATTTATTATTTTTTGTCAATAATTGTCGATTTGATGTACTTCAAAAGTTACTCAGAGACTGTGAATGAAATTGAAATTATATTTAACAATTTTTAATATTACATATTTACATATTACCGCGTGCGTGATTTTATCGACGCGAGTTATAGCTAGATCTACAGGTCAACAGGATGATCAATATGGAATCATCAGAAAGTGAATGAAGCCCTACAGTACCAACGCACTATCACATGAACTTATCACACACATAAGAGTCACTACGTGTAACTTGTAATAACATGTAACTTGTCATAGCGTGTAGCCCGTCATAGTTGACCATACAAAATCCTACCGCGAGTTCGGTCCAGTCTAGTCCAGTCTCATCTGATTTTTCACCGCAAGTTGGTCCAGTCCACCGCGACATAGGGTCTGTGAGTTCAACGACATTAAAAAGTGAAGGGGAATCGCATTATAGAATCCTCTAGAATAACCGGGATCAGAAATCAACCATCCCAACCGGCTGGGCCACAAATTTTACAGTCTAATTAAGATTTATCTCAACACCTACGAAGTGAGGACTCAAGTTCCAATATTTAACCCACTGGACTCAATCATAACTAACTTACTTTCAACCAAGGGTAATTACAACCAACTTCGAATCTTTTATATTTTTTCCATTTCGATGGTACTTATTCACTCTTTATTTTATGTTAATAAATATATTTCATATAATCAAACCCTTCCTGTTCACTGACTATTTCTCATCCCTTAGAGTGGATCCTTCTGATCCTAACATAAAAGGAGGAAATCTTTTAAGAAGAGAAGTTTTGCGTTTCTGACGTAACAATTATAGAGATATTACAGATAGAGTTGACAAGCCAGCCTGAAACCTGTCAGCTCGGGCGAGAGAGAGTGATTCGGAGGGTTAGGCTGTCTCTCTCTCTAACGCAATACGCGTAGACAAAGACAGAAAAAACCTCCCATCTTCTCTCTCTTTCGCTCTCACCCAGTTTCCAGACTGACGCTGTTACTTACAGAGCGGCCTATGGCTTGTCGACTCTATCTGTAATATCTCTATGGTAACAATAGGTCAAGTTAGCCTAGTAAACACGAAGGATTTTGAATCGAAGAATCATTATTTATCGCACAAGAATAATCGAGTAACGTCTAAAAGAAATAAAAGAAATATGGAGATATTTTCTATCCCTTTGTCTAGCATTCCTGACGCCACTATGCTGGATAGCTACCATCCGAATGTAGTACCAGCAATGTGGTACATAAATGCAATATCGTTCCACTCAAGATACAACTTGTATATGGCTCACGACCATATATTGTAGCATAGTGCGGACAAGCAGAATATAGTGCCTCCAACCATACATTTTTTTCAGTGTGGTATAGTTCTGAGGATCATCCGGTAGCATTGGTCTGATAACAATAGTTTTTGGTTCTGAGGACCAAAATATAGTTCTCTCAACTATACTGTTTTTTTGGTGCATCTCCGATGGTAATAATTCCAAATTGAAGAAAAAACATGTTTTCATTGCATTATTTTGTACTGCCACTGTTGATCTTCAATGCTCCTTCACGGAAAAAAATTTGGCGCAGATGCTGCCCCTTAGCGGTGAAGCTGTTGCGTTTAGCAGAGTTGTGCGACTATGCATTTGGGTATGCTGCGTTCCCTCTGTGGGTGAGCAGCTGCCCCTTTTTGGGGGAGCAGTTGACTTACGTCGAAGGAACACAGCGCTCCTTTCGGTAGGGAGTGTAGTTGCACCACATCGGCAGACAAATGCAAAAGCTGGCGAATGAACAAATTTTAAGTTTTTTATGATTTACATGAAAGTGCCCATTGAAATGATGTTTCCTGTATATATATATACAAGTTCTTTTTGGTTCATTAAGATCTGTTTACAAATAACTTAACCTCAATGTTGAGATTTTAATAAATTAAACAAATTCCTCAAAAGATATAATAATTAACGACGATTTCAGAAATATCAAAACAATTGAATTGTCCATTGAAAAGTATAGTCAAATATCAATTTATATGACTCGCCGCAGCATTCCCTCCTGTGGGACAGCAGCTCTCCCGCAATTGTGGGAGAGTAGTTAGTCCACAGAAAAGTAAACCTGCTAATCTATGAAGAGCGCTGCAGTTGCCTTCCAGTGTAGTGGCGCAGGAGCACCAGAGATAGTGCAGCATTTCTACCAAATTTTTTTCCGTGTTGTCAATTCCCTTCATTTATTTATCAAGTGGCGAACATTTTAGCTAAAAAAAAACTTACCTAAATGGGTCCGATCAAGGGAGAATTAAACCTACAATCTGCGGCTTTTAACGCACATACACAGCTTTAAAGGTATATTTTGTCCAAAAAAAAGTTGGAATATAAATTTTTAATTTTTACCATCATTCTTGGTGATATTTCCCGGGACATCTTATATTAAGTAGCATATTTTTGGGACTAACTGACAGAAATTCCTAATAGTTATGGTTTACCGTCAAAAATGGTAGTTTCAAATATCAAATTTTCTAATTCGGAAAAATGAAAAGTAGGGTAAATGGTAATTCGATCATATAAATATCGGTAAAACAATTCTAAAGAAATATAGAGTTTAGGGAATAGTAACATGCCCCCTCCGATAAAGTAGAATCCAACGAAATTTTGAAACCTGATTAAATCTTGCCTATTTAAAAAATACAATGAAAAAAAAACTGTTTCGAATTCCATAAGCGAAGAGAAGAGTGTAGAAAAGAATAGCTGAGAAATGATTCGCCTTCCACTGGGGAATCCCAAGCATGCTCCTCGTTGGACATGCCATAAACTCCACCAGTCTGGAATTCTCTCAACGTGGAAGAAACGTTGACGTTGTAATATACCGAAAGTGTATGGTCAGCTCAGATTAATGGGCATTCTCCGGAAATCGAGGTTTAGCAAACTGGGAGTGGGATTGGCGAACCGAAAAGCGAGAACGGTTGCAGGATGGAAGCGAGACGATAGACAGAGACGTTATGAATATAAGGAAGAAAACACACAGGGATGCTGGCTAATCTTTCCGCACCAGATACAGCAACGATCTTGGATCCGATTGAACGTAGTCATGCGTGCGAGTTTTATGAACTCGGGGTCGAGGACGTCGCTAAATCTTGTCTATTTATTGGTCGCTCCCAACAATCTGGATGATTATTGGAAGAGACATTGCCTGGAAAGTAAAACCTCCTGAAATCTACGTCTGATTGGATTGGTGAGGTAGATATTTTCCAAATACCTTCTCCTAACTCACACTTTTGCCAACTCAAAATGGGCAGACACATACTCTCTTCCTTATACTGAAATTTATGACTTTGATAGCACCTGACTTCCATTACTCTTCACTTATTTCTACTCTAACACTTAATTCTCCTTTCCAGCGTTGCCAACTTCTCGAGAAAAAACTATGGAATGTTCTGTGCAAAAGTATGGTATTTTCATGAATTTTGACATAAAATAATGGTACGCTTTAAGACGCTTTTAACCTTGTCTGAGTATAGATGAGAAATATCTATTCTCTTCTTCGCCACATGTGGGAGTGAGAGGAACAGATATTTTCTGTTGTCTACATTCGGACGGAGCTAAAAGTGACTTTTGCATCATATGAAAGTTACGTATGCATCAGATGGCCGAAGTTCATTGCCCGAGCATTGCAATTTTGGCTTTTATTTCAGACTGGTCTAAATTACAATTTTTTAAGTTTTTAAGGGGTTTCATCACCTTCGAGCCTCCAAGAATAGTGTAATTTTTATGATTTATTTTCAGGCAGATAACACAACGCAAAGCAATTAAAATTTATAGAGTTCATTAACTTTATAAAAACAATATTTTTGTCAAGAAATACAAAATTGAGATTTGCACCTGAAGCAAAAAAAATAAATTTTTTCCTAATGTTTATAAGTTTGCTTAGTGAAGTACCCAAGATTATGAAAAAAGTTCATTTTTACAAAAATGGTGAGCATTTGAATATAACACTCGATTTTCACCCATAAAAGCGACCTTAATTTGTTAAACAAATAAGCAATTGTCAGCCAATCTTAAAAATCGTAAATACTCCACTAGATAATAAAATAATCTTCTATTTAGAACCAGATTTGTGTCAATCAGTTGAAAATTGTTGAAATGGCGTGTCTTGTCGATTTGAAAAAGTCTGTTTCGAGAAAAATGCGTTTTAAGTTTTAATAACGTAAAAAAGTACTATAGTTTAAAACCTATAAAATTAAAACCTATAAAGTTAAAACCTATTGGGCATCATTCTTAAAACCCTAAGGGACCTTTTTATGCAAGAAAAATTTTTTTTTTAAATGCAAAGGTGATGAAACTCCTTCATATATGTGTACGTCCAGAAGAAAAGGGACCACGTTGTCCATTTTATCTTAGGAATTCTGAGCGCTTTCTGAAATAAGGTCAAAATTGTTGATTTTAAGTTTTCATCTGAGAGTGATACTTTCATCTTTGCTCAATTTTTCGAGACTATTCTCGCGTTTCGGAGCAAACCGGAAGTGGATGAATTTTTAATTTGAGAAAAAAGGGAAAAGTATTCAGGTTGCCGCACCTGGTAAAACAGTGGATTTTATTAATTAACGATAACTTACAGGATCTATTGATAAAATATTGATAACATTTTTATTTTTCTACTGTTACGCGTACACTGAGAAAAAAATGCTATTGAATCAAAAGCATTTCTTTCCAAAAGCATGTATACTATTAATTCATAAAAATATACTGCAAGAACCAATAAATATGTTACTAATTCTATAGCGTATTGATTTGAATCCGTGATATACATGCTTTTGGAAAGAAATGCTATTGATTCAATAGCATTTTTTTCTCAGTGTACATTGAAAATTTGTAAATTACCATTATCCTTTATGGAAGATAGATACAGGCCACAAATTCGAATTCCTATAGGGTCATAACATTCTTACTTTGTGTCTTGAATGCCTTCTTTTTAAAATTGGTTTAAAGTCAGAAATATTTTCCTTATAATATAAATGCATGATAACTAATGCAAATATGCCAATGGTATCAATTCTATCTATTGTTAATCTTTGAGATTTTCTGTGTACAAATTTGCAAAACCCCTATGCTTAAATAGAAATTCGTTATCCCTTCAATAAAAATGATTCGGTCCAGAAATACACAATCAAGAGGAAAATCAATTCTTTTGATTAGTGAAAATTATGATAACTAAATACAAATAAGTTAATTGATTAAAGTCAGTATACCTGTACAAATAGTTTGCTTGGCATCGCTCAGCCAAAGTCCGCAAATTAGTGCACTAGGTAAACTTTAGAGAAACTAGAGGAAAAAAGAACATAAAATAGAGAAAAAACAATTAAGCTAAAAAAATTAATTTTTAATTTATTATCCTACATTTCACCATTCAAGAGTTATTTCTTTAAATTATGTGAATATATATTCAAATTATAATATCTCCTGATGGTAATAACAAAATTAATTAAGGTTTTCAACCATTAAGACACTTCTTTTCCAAGTTTATTTGCTTGAATTCAAAAAATAATCCTATAGTTTATAATAACTTATCATTAAGACAACTCTTTTAATCAATTTCAAAAAATAATAATAACAAAACAAATTAAGGTTTTTAATCGTTGAGAGACTCAAATTGCTTTATTATTAATAACGGACCAATAAAATTAAATTCTCAAAAGTTGACCAACAATCCAAAAATTCTCCAAATAATTCACGTAGTAAAAACTTGAGCAACTTTAAGATTTTACAAAATATTCGAAATAAAATTTTTGATAATTTCAAGAGTTGTGACTACGATTCTAAGACCCCCCGCCCCCCTGTGCCCTTTAGTAGAGTCTGGCGTCACTAATTGCATACGACGGCTGTACTGATAAAATAATAATTTAAAAAATGTTATCGGAGAAGGCAGCAATGCTGAAAAATGTATCGCATTGCTGTCTTCTCTCAAAAATTTGTTAAAATTATTATTTTAATAATAAAGCAGCCGTATGTAATTGGTGACGTCATACCCTATCACACGGCCTTAACAGAAATGAACTGACCGGTTTTTTCTTGAACTTCTCCTGATAGAAAAATGCGAATTTTTAGACTGTTTGAAATAGTTTTTGTTTTTTTATTTCAGATGCGTGGGTCTCCAGATTTTCTTTTTACAGCTCGAGCATCTCTTTTTTTACAGTGCCATGGTTTTCACTGGTTTTCAACATACAGATTGTAAGATTATTCAAAAATTAATAACTAAAATAGATTTTTTCTACCAGAAAAATCTCCCTGTCTCTTTTCTTCTCGTTCTTTGGTACCAAAAATCCATTTCAGATATTATTTTTCAAATAACCTTACATACAGTAATAGCAATTATCGACCTCACTTGGCCCAGTTGATCCATGGCTTTAAGGGGAGAAACCACGGAAGGAGGCTAAATATTGAGTGTTTTTAGGATTTTTTTTCTGACGGGGAAGAAAACAATAAATTTTTTAGACATTAAAAGTTGGATCGATGTTGGTCCGATTGTTAATTTCTGCTTGGACTGTTTTTTTCTGTTCATATGTTTCCAATTATCCTGTGCCAATATTTTGCAAACATTTTAATTTGTTTATAAATTTAATTTAATTGTTTAAATAAATCAAGTTTGTATAACTTTATAATCATTTTGTCTTTTATTGACTTGTCCTCATCCCTAAGCGAGGAACATTTGTTCCTGACTTTAAACGAGGAACCTTCGAATAAAGTAAGCATTTATGTGATTATGACGTAACAATATATTGTAAAAATTTCATAAATTTCCTGAAAAAAGCGTGATTTTACGACAACTACTCTAAAGTATTCAAGTGCGAATTCGATATCAAAATTTTTGAGTCTCCAAGTCCAAAGACGTTTTACCAAATTACTTGAAAAGCAGGAAGCGGATTAGAAATAGTGAAATAAGAGGAAAAAAATGAAAGCAGGAAAAGACAAGTGGATCCAGAGTATGATAAGATAAAAAGAAGAGAATGAGAAAGCAATAGATGCTGAAGGGAAATAAGAGTGAGGAAAGTCGTGAAAGCCGCTTTTGCCGTACATATGCTGCCAAGTGATGCTCGCTCGTTTCGTTTCCATTGGTTGATCGAAAAGAATGGAATCGTGGTGGTGATGGAAACTCAAAGTCAGTGTGTTGGATGGTGAAGATCTGAAGATGCGAACATTCCTCTGGCACTCCATCTGTTATTGGACCGTGCTAAAGTGGAGTGGCTAGTCAATAACCTGGAGCTTCCGGACTTTGATACACTCGAAGGGCTGTCATTCGGACCGAAAGCTCTCTTGGTTTTACGACGTTATCGTCCAAGTGCATTTAGTACCTTTATACAAGACAGTATCCAAGTGCCTCGTACCATCTAAGATCTACTTTTACATCTATACTCAAATTATAAATTGCTTACTCTCCTTTTAATACGTCAGCTTTACACAATATACGGAAAAGGATTTTCCGGCTTGGACTTGAAATAACAATTTTTAAAGAAACACATCAAATTTTTATCAGTTTTATATTGTACTCCGAACAAAATTTGAAGTTGATTCAACAATTTTGTTGGATCAATCAAACAAATGCATTGTTATAGAGTCAACCAAATTTTTTTGTAGATTTAATAATTTGATCTATTTAGCCAAATTATTTCTCCGAATTAATTTTTTGGAATTAATTATTACACTCTTTAAAGAGGGAAACCACATTAGACGATTTAAAAAATCGCTTTTTCTTAATTTGCATAAATTATTAGCGAAACATCTCAAAAATATACTATCAAAGTTTTAGAACGAAATTTGAATTCATTCCGATGTTATGCATACTAAAAGTAATTAGTTATTTATTTGAGTTTTTCGTTTTCAAAACTTTAAATGCGTTTTTCTCGAAACAACATTTTTTCTATTTGCGGGAAACATAACTTTAAAATTAATGGACTGATCATTCTCAAAATTGATATACGTTTACTTCATTCTATTGCTAAGAACATGAACCTCCAATTGAGATGATAGCATTTTTTAAACTATGATTATTATTTCAAAAAATCTAAAAGAAAATGTGAAAATTGATACTTTTTTTAAACACTCAAAACAAATTTAATTAAAAATTTTTTTGGTACAGGTTGGTTCATATTCTTAAACAACGTCTCAATAATGTAGAGAAATCGTTTTATTGATTTTAGATAAAAATTGCGACCTCTAGTGTTCCCCCAAATTGCTAACTTAGATGAAGACCTGTCACGGGGGACAGCTAATAACTTGATTTGTGGCTAAAAAAATTTACAAAAATTACCACATTTACTTCAAAACATGAACAAGAAATGCTGGATACCAACTTCCGATTGTCGGCGGACAGTCGAAATGATAACGATGTACTGCGTTGTTACAACGCCGGTTTTCAACGTTATATCAATACTGGTAACCAACATATTGTATTTTCAGCGTTGACTGTCAACATTTCTAAAATACTGGTTATATAATTTTATTATGAAATCCTTGTTTTACGGGTAAAATCGTACTTTGACAAAGACTGTCAGTGTCGAATGAACTTTGTAAAAACGCTGGTATTTTACTGTCGACTACCGGGGCTGAATAGACATTGGATAGACCTTGTACATCCAGTGTCGGGAAATTACTTTTTCGATAGTTGGAAGAAGGTTGGGCCTGTTGAACACCCAACGTTGTACAAACGCTAGTATTTTACAGTCGACTTCCAGGGCTGGATAGACCTTGTACATTCACTGTCGGAAAATTATTTTCTCCATAGTCAGAAGAGGGTTGAGCCTATTGTACATCCAACATTGTACAAACGCTGGTATTTTACAGTCGACTACCAGGGCTGAATAGACATTGGATAGACCTTGTACATCCAGTGTCGGGAAATTACTTTTTCCATAGTTGGAAGAAGGTTGGGCCTGTTGAACACCCAACGTTGTACAAACGCTAGTATTTTACAGTCGACTTCCAGGGCTGGATAGACCTTGTACATCCACTGTCGGAAAATTATTTTCTCCATAGTCAGAAGAAGGTTGAGCCTGTTGTACATCCAACATTGTACAAACGCTGGTATTTTACAGTAGACTACCAGGGCTGAATAGAAATTAGATAGACCTTGTATATCCACTATCGGAAAATTAATTTTTCCACAGTCGGAATAACGTTGGGCTAATTGTTTCCCAACATTGTACCAACTTTGGTAATCAACAGTCGATCTCCTACGTTCGATCAACATTTAACCGATCGTCATAGTCAGCACTGTGTGATGATTTCTGCTTTGGATATTACTTAATAAACTCTATAAATTTTAATTGCTTTACGTTGTGTTATCTGCCTGAAAATAAATCATAAGAATGACACTATTTTTGGAGGCTCAAAGGTGATGAAACCCCTTGAAATTTCATCACCAGTTTCATATTATAGTATTTTGCAAAAACAAGCCAAATCTAGTCAGGACTCACGTATAGTTGTTATGAAAGATAGATTGTGTTAAAATTTTCGAATAAAATAAAGTTATAGATTTTAAATTTATATATAATTGCCAAACCAAATTAGCAAATAAGACTAAACTTAGAAGAAGTTACTTAAAAATATACAAATTTCAAAACAAAAGTAAAATTTAGTAAAATTTATAGAGAAAATGTTATTTGAATTTGATGTTCATATATATGTTCTTATTGAGGACACAGACTAAATGGGTCACATGTTCAATCAAATAATTTTAGCTTCTCCTAAAATTTGCCTATAATAATGAATATCTTTATAGATTTTAATTGGTTTGAAGAATTCAAAAAGTTCTAATGTCAGTAAAACAGGATTTAATTTTTTTCAGTATTCAAAATCAGTAAAAGTCTTCAACTCTCCATTAATATTTTCTCTATCATTTCCCAAAGAATCAGCCGAAAATATTCCTTATTGTAGGAAAACCGAAGGAGACAATTCTTTTCTTTTTTTTCATGTAAACCACTTACTCCATACCCTCAACGAAAAAAAAGAATCATAATAAAAACTGCTCTATTGCTTTAAAGAACTAATTCTTAGTATTTATAATGTTTATAATCAGGAATTATTTTAAATTACAATGCTTGAGTTGATAAGGTTCTGTATAAATATACATATAAATTATGTTATAAAAAAGTATGATATCTTGATTAATATTAATCATATGAAAATCCATACCAATTAATTAACTTCATTAATACAATGTAAAAACCAAAAATCTTGATTGAGCACTTGAAACATGTAAATTATAAGTTTGATCGCTTCAAGGATTTCGAAACTGCGATACTTCGGTATATTGAACGACTTTAACCCTTTCGTGCCTGACTTTTTTCTAGCAGGGTTACAAACACGATCAGTATGGGATGCGAAAATTCAAGTACGAGAAAAAAAGTTTAATTATTCTCCCTATCTCTGAACAACCCTTCTGTATGAAAAATCACCCGCTGTGAATAAAATACTTACTTTCTAAATTAAAATGAGAGGAAAGTTCATATAAAAGAAAACAGAGCTACATTTAATTATCGAAACCACCCAAATATAAAAAACAATCCTCTGGAATGAAATCATTATGGAAGCTATCCCTGTTTAAAAAAAGCATCCTCTAATCTAAAAATGTCATGGAGGCATAGAAGCGTTAATAATCTATTTTTAATAATAAATTTAATGATTAAATCCTACTATTCTACAGTAGGAGAAAATTGTTTCAATTTATGGCGGGTTAGTACAGGATCAAATCGAGAAAAATTGACTGGAATGTTTCAGAGATGAGAACATGAGTTCGAGAGCACCCACTGACATGACTCTTCCATTAATTATAGGGAAGCCTTCGGCTAATCAATGGGTAGTTAGTGGCCAATGGTCAGTTCGCGTCAATAATTACTGTCCGCATAGATAGAAGGACCGAGCTTTGATGCGCTAATTTACGCCACCTGTACTGATGCCGTTGTCAATGCGGGATGAACAACCATTGGTGAAGCATGTAACTGATACTCTCGAAAGTGCTCAGTCCTTCAAGTAATTAGTCAGTAACGTGATAGCTAGGTTAACCTAAATTTTATTTTCCCATAATTGACTACGTATCTCTTTTTTTAGATACCAACTAAGATTATCATTATTTATTTATTCTATTCAAGACATTTGAATCGTTTCATGCACAAAAGGTATTGGTTATGTTTGTATTTATATGTTTTATTCTATTAAGAATATAAAAATCATATTTTTTTGTATAAATATTGTTTAAAAATTATATTTTAAAGCTTCAAGAGTAAATAATGAATATATGTTAAGTAATCAGATAACTATTAGATGATTAATTCATGTAAAAATAACTTTTTTTAGTGCAGTATTCGCTAAAAGGTCGTGACTCTATTTTTTCAAAGCTACATAAATTTAGTAATTAAAAAAGTAACGTAGCATTTTTACAGCTTGCATATTACTTTTCCCCAAGCAAGCGATCAGTTAAAAATAGTTTGAAATCTTCCTAAAATTAGGAAAATTCCATTTCTATTCATCGACTTTCTAAATTACGAATTTGTGAAAATTCGTTTACTCCCTAATTAGTCAAAAAATATACTAATTTTTAGTAATATTTAACTAATCAAAAGTGGAGTGGATAAACTCATAGTCAAATTTTACTAATCAAGAGTAAACTTTCAACTAATTTTTAGTGACAATTTCTTACTAATTGAGAGTAAACGAATTCATGCAAGTTAATTAGAAAATCTTACTCTGAACTAGTTAATATGGACTAATTCAGTTTATGTCGGTTATACTTATACTACATTTATCACATTTTTCTTCCAGTTTGTGCTGCGTATCGTGGATCCATTGGACATAAGCACCAATTGAAGCATACATTGCAACACCGTCATGAGAAGATGCTGACGCATAACAAAGAATTCCTAAAATTGCACATGTTGGTCTTTGACAAAATAACGGAGATCCAATGTCAAAACTTTCCTGGAAAATTAATTACGGTAAATTTTGAGCTTGTGTTCTTTGGTACACACGTTTATCAGATTTCATATAAAATCCAATAAAAACAATTGATTTTTATCTCATATTATAAGGGAATGTTTCATATTTTGAATTGTTGTAGATGTCTCTAGTAAGACCCTGACTATCACGCCCTCTAGAGAACAGTCTCACGAAAGCAGTGTCCGGGAACACACAACTAACTTTGTCTTAATAATCTCTTTATTAATTTGAATACATATCTATTTATTGTCCTCAGCCATTTACCTCACAATATACAATAAGTTCTGAGGAAGGACGAGTTATTTAGCTTGCTGTATCCGATCCGAATTACGAAAATAAGGCCATTTTTTGAGTTTTTGAAAATCACTTTTTGAAAAAATCTAAAATTTTAATATTGGTTTCTGATAATGCTCAAACGCCTTTACAAATTATTCTTATTATGTCCTTTGATCAAATCAAAATCAACGGAATCTTTTAAATCTTCAAAAATCAATAATTAAATACACATAGAAAATGAAAAAATTTGCCCACACAAGGTAGGCATATTTTTATTCCATTTTTCCATTTTCTGTACGTAAAATCGATTGTTTTATTTCTCAGTAGCATTGTTAATGGGTCGAATAAAAATTTATCGATTCCCATTTCGGGCTTTGAAAATATATGTAACAGCGTTTATTCCAATATTCTACTTTATTTAAGAGTTGTAGAAACGCAAACAAAAAACGTACACGTAAGTATGAATATTATGATGAGAATGTGTTCCTCAAAGTCCGTTCAGCATTAAATTAATCAATTTGTTTTCTAAATTTAAAGAGGATCATGCCGTTCCTAGAAAGCCTTTGGAAAACTTAATCAATTATCACATTAAAAAGTGTTGAAGGTGTTATTTATTATACACGGAAAAAATGTATCGCATGAAAAGTCATCGAGTTTGTGTAACACTTGTGGGTCGGTTAGAAAGTCGACTAAATATTATGAACCTCCTTATTGAAGAATATGATAGATAATCGCTGAAAATGTAAAACGTAAATTCGAAAGTTTAAGTGATAGTTGCGGAAAATTTAAAACACACCATGGGTTTTATTTTCTCTAAACCAGTCCAAGCAGAAATCATGACACTCTGCCGACTGTGAAGATCGGTTAAATGTTGGTCCGATGTAGGAGATCAACTGTTGATTACCAACGTTGGTACAATGTTGGGAAACAATTGGCTCAACCTTATTCCGAATGTGGAAAGAGTAATTTACTGACAGTGGATGTACAAGGTCTATCCAGTGTCTATTCAGCCCAGGTAGCCGACTGTAAAATACCAGCGTTTGTACAATGTTGGATGTACAACAAACCCAACCTTCTTCTGACTGTTGGAAAATTAATTTTCGATAGTAAATGTACAAGGTCCACCCAGTGTCTAATCGACTCTGATAATTAACACTGTAAAATACCAGTGTTTGTACAAAGTTGATTCGACACTGGTACACTCTAAAAAAAGTCTATTGATAGTGAAGTTAGGTTCCTTTCAGAATTCATCAATTGAAAATAAGCAGATTTCTTTTGTCTATCAACAGAATCGTTTTATTGTTATTGTAGTATTGATGATAACCAATTTAATATTGGCATTTGTCAAAGTTGAGCTTACGTACATTTCTAATATTTATATTCGATAGGTTATATCATACTATTTGCTTTCTTTTATCCTCGAAATTATTTTTTTTCTGTACGAGAAAGTTTTTCATTTCAAGACCAAAGGAAATACAAGTACTTTGACAGTAAAAGGTTAGCATTTGAAACGATAATTGTTCAACTGCTAAAGGATTTCCTCTCATACCAATTTTGAATAGAAAATCCTTTAATAGTGGAGGGAATCGTTTGAGAGTTAATAAGCTGTTTTTAGTGTTTAGTCTTCTTAAAAAAATGTCTTTAACCGTAAAACATGGATTTAATAATAAAAGTATATAATCAGTATTTTATAAATGTTGACAGCCAGCGTTGAAAATATGTTGGTTACCAGTATTGATACAACGCTGGAAACTGGTGTTGTACCAACGCAGTACATCGTTATCATTTCGACTGTCCGCCGACAGTCGGATTCCGACAGTCAGAAGTTGGTATCCAACGTTGGATTGACGTTGGTCCGATTGTTAATTACACTGGATAGACCTTGTACATCCACTGTCGGTAAATTACTTTTTCCACAGTCGGAATAAGGTTGGGCCAATTGTTTCCCAATATTGTACCAACGTTGGTAATCAACAGTCGATCTCCTACATCGGAGCAACATTTAAGTGATCGTCACAGTCGGCAGAATGTCATGATTTCTGCTTGGGGACTTTCGATGTCGTCCCAAGCAGAAATTAACAATCGGACCAACGTCAATCCAACGTTGGATACCAACTTCTGACTGTCGGAATTTGACTGTCGGCGGACAGTCGAAATGATAAAAATGTACTGCGTTGGTACAACACCAGTTTCCAGCGTTGTATCAATACTGGTAACCAACATATTTTCAACGCTGGCTGTCAACATTTATAAAATACTGGTTATATACTTTTATTATTAAATCCATGTTTTACGGTTAAAGACATTTTTTTAAGAAGACTTAACACTAAAAACAGCTTATTAACTCTCAAACGATTCCCTCCACTATTAAAGGATTTTCTATTCAAAATTGGTATGAGAGGAAATCCTTTAGCAGTTGAACAATTATCGTTTCAAATGCTAACCTTTTACTGTCAAAGTACTTGTATTTCCTTTGGTCTTGAAATGAAATCCTTTCTCGTACAGAAAAAAAATAATTTCGAGGATAAAAGAAAGCAAATAGTATGATATAACCTATCGAATATAAATATTAGAAATGTACGTAAGCTCAACTTTGACAAATGCCAATATTAAATTGGTTATCATCAATACTACAATAACAATAAAACGATTCTGTTGATAGACAAAAGAAATCTGCTTATTTTCAATTGATGAATTCTGAAAGGAACCTAACTTCACTATCAATAGACTTTTTTTAGAGTGTACCAGTGTCGAATCAACTTTGTACAAACACTGGTATTTTACAGTGTTAATTATCAGAGTCGATTAGACACTGGGTGGACCTTGTACATTTACTATCGAAAATTAATTTTCCAACAGTCAGAAGAAGGTTGGGTTTGTTGTACATCCAACATTGTACAAACGCTGGTATTTTACAGTCGACTACCTGGGCTGAATAGACACTGGATAGACCTTGTACATCGACTGTCAGTAAATTACTCTTTCCACATTCGGAATAAGGTTGAGCCAATTGTTTCCCAACATTGTACCAACGTTGGTAATCAACAGTCGATCTCCTACATCGGACCAACATTTAACCGATCTTCACAGTCGGCAGAGTGTCATGATTTCTGCTTGGGGCAATAAATAAAATTTTCAATCACTCAGACGAACTTCTTACTATATTTTCGATTCAAATAAAAAATAATCTAAGAGATTATCGATTTAGGTTTAATCATATAACAGACATAAGGTGACATGCCCTACCGTTCAGAATTATCCGGTCAACTGTTCTTTAAGCCATTGCCGAAGTGCCTTGATTCTTCATTTAATGATCCCAAGTTGAAGAGAAAATTTTAATTTTATAAAAAAATATTCCAAAAATATCAAATTTCGATATTTTTGGAAAATCTTAATAACTCTAAAAATAATGAAAATTTTAAAAAGCTTTTGGTCTCGTTTTAAAGGTAAGTCTTCATAGTAATTTGCCAACCGATGAAGATATTTTCAGAACTTATTCCTGGATTCATACATACATCATACATTATATAAAAAAATACAAAATATCAATATTTTCAAGAATATTTCTAAATTCTATTAAATTATGATACACATTTATATTTTCTTTAATTTTGTAAGAAACTACACATTTTCAAAATTTTACGACTATTTTTATCATGTTTGACCCCAGGGTTCAATCCAGGAAAAAATTCTGAAAATATCTTCATCGGTTGGCAAAATATTCTCAAAACTTACCTCTAAAACAAGATTGAGAACTTCAAAAATCTCAATTGTTTTTAGAATTATTAACATTTTCTAAAAATATCGAAATTTGACATTTTTTGTATTATATTTTTATAAAATTAACATTTTGACTTCAACTTGGGATCATTCAATGCAAAATGTTACTAATATTCATATTATTATCAAAAAAAAAAATTCAACTTGCTTTTATAAAAATTTGGGCACTTTGAAAATGGCTTTAAAAACAGTTGACCGGATAATTGAGGGCCTCAGAGCAAAGGGAAAGTAAATATTGCTGTCATACAAAAGTGAAACATAAAAACGGTTGGAGCCAAAGGAAGACAAATCTTCTTCAGCGTTAAAGCGAAACAAAATATAGTTGGAACAAAAGAGAGACAAATCTTTTTTAGCGGTAGAGCGAAACAAAATGAAGTGGGAGGAAAAGAGCGACTCGGTTGTTTCGCTTTTGCTCTAACATTAAAGCAGGACAACCGTGTCGCTCTTTTCCTCCAACTTCATTTTGTTTCGCTCTACCGCTAAAAAAGATTTGTCTCTCTTCTGTTCTAACTATATTTTGTTTTTTGTCTTCCTTTTGTTCCAACCGTTTTTATGTTTCACTTTTATAGGACAACAATATTTACTTTCCTTTTACTCTAAGCGCCTCAATTCTGAACGGTAGTACATATCCTGTATTCTACTCTGGGGTCAAACATGATACAAAATAGTCATAAAATTTTGAAAATGTGTAGCTTTTTACAAAATTAAAACAAAAATTCAATATGAATCATATTTTGATAAGATTTAACAATATTGGTGTTTTTTATTCATTTATATAATGTATAAAGTACATTCTTTCTGCGAAAAAACGCATTAGTTTTCTTATTACAGCAACGCAAAGAACAATAAGACCAACTGAATTAAAAATCGTATTCGAGAAAAACACGTTAATTAACACAAATTTTGGAAACGCTTGTAAATACGTCACAATTACAGATTTAGGATAGCTCTTTCATGGGAAATATTTTAGAACGTGAGCTACTTAACCTTTTTTTCAGTTTCAATCGAAATGCAATTAACGGTTTCTTTTATTTTGGACGGCAGTATTCTTAAAAGAAAAAATTATATTTGTATTAAACTTTTGTTAATAAGTTACTTACCAGGGCATATTTTGGACTTAATGGATCTCTATATCCACAAAAACTATAATTAGAATTATGAGTGTACTCATTTCTTAGTGATTTACACGCTCTGTTCCATATACTTGTTACTGTAACATCAGCAGTTCTTAATGACATTAATTTGCCGAAACTAAATGGTATGTTGTTGGTGGTGCTACTCTGCAAATATCCCCAACCTGTCACTGTACATTGAAACCATGGAATTTCCAAATTAGTGGGAACAGTGGATGCTTCCAACGAGAACCAATTTATAGATTCTGATCTCTCGACTGGGTTTATGAGCTAAAAAATGTATGTTTCTTTTAGGAGAATATAATTAATAAGAGACTAATTTAGAAAAAATCTATTGACTGGAAATAAAAATAGGATATTTAAATTCTCGAAAATTTTCCTCTTATTTTACACATTGCCCTAATGAATAATAAACTAAAAGCAAGTTCAAAATTCGAGGATATAATTTAAAAACGTAGTTACTGAAAAATTTTATGATGAATCATAAATAGTTTCAAAGCTTTTCAATAGTGTAACAATAATTGGCCTTTGAAATGCAATTCAAGTGTCATAAAGTTTGTTATGTAATAATTCAGACTTACATAGGCAAATTACTATGTGTCGTATGGACAATTAAATTTTTCTTAACTCGGAAAAACGTGTATCGAATTTTTCATGGCTAATGGATCTGTTTGAAATTTTCGGGTGGTTGAAAATTCAACAGAAATTGCTTTTTGAATGATTATTAAAGTTTTATCTTCACAAGGTACATTTAAAAAAATTTATTTTCATTAGAGAAATAATTTTTTTGCTCTATCTTCTTGCAAGAATAAATTTAAGAAAAATGTTCCTTGTGACTATAACATTAAGAAAAGCATTAAAATACAATTTTGTATATTCCAACATTTTTTTCGTATCTCGCATAGTTTAGCAGAAAAGTAGGATTTTTTATTTTCAATGTTATTTTTCTAATCAAAACAAAAAATGAACATCCCATCAAAAATGTGTAAATTAAATTATCATTATTGAAAATGCTATTCAACACGTTTAATGTCTGGGATTTTTGATAAATTCAGTATCGTATTTCTACCATTCTATGCAGATTAAAATGTCTAGACCTTATTCAAGCTAACAACTTTGTATTCTAACTATTTACCATATCTCGCATATTTAGTTGAAAAGTGGAATTTTTAATTTCCAATAGTATTTTTTAAAATTAAAACGTTAAATTACGTTTCTTATAACAAATATCTGCATTGAAATTTGTAGATTTACTTTTACTGACTTTCTCCTCAGTTGATAACTTTTTCAGTTTTATTTTCTATAAAAAAACTTGTTGCAAAATTTTTAACGAAAGGACCAACCAAAAATATGATTAGATTCCTTCCTTACCAGCATTTAAGATTGTGTAACCCCATTCCTATGCAAAATGAAATACCGAGTTGTAAAATTGTGAAATTTGATATAATGCACTAAGATAGGTTTTCCTTGTTCAAAAATATTCATATATATAATTATTTTTTATAAATAAATATTTGTGACCAAAGAGACATATTTTTTATATATTTCGGACATAAGCATGTAAAAACTGGATCAAGTTATTCACATGAACTTGCTACTTTTTTCAAGTGTTACATGCCCTTAAGGTAGTTTTCATCCACGAAAATTAGAGCTCAAGCAAAAATAGATAATTTTGCTTTCAAGACTAGCAGTATTATTATTGAAGGGCTATTTTGAAAGAGAAAAGATTATTTTACATGAAAAATGTTTGAAACACAGAAAAATAATTTTATTAATAAATTTTATTTTTGACTTTGATTTTTTGAAATTGATTAATAACATTATTTTTCTGTATTTCAAATTTTTTTCATGGAAATTAATTTTTTCTCTTCCAAAATAGCCCTTCAATAATAATATTGCTATTCTTGAAAGCAAAATTATCTATTTTTACCTGAGGTCTAACTTTCGAGGATCAAATACCTTAAGCACAGAAACTGAAATGCTAGTAAAGAAGGAATTGAATTTAATAAGTTTTTAAAAGTGTAAGCAGCGCATTTTTCTGAGTGTTAAAATTTTAAATCTTTTTTGTTATTTGTTTTGCTTCAATTTAATTTACATATTACTAGGACGCTATATGAGTCCTACTTACGATTATTAGAAAAAGATATTAAAATTCATGCATGAAAAGTGGGCAAATTGGCCTGTACAGGACCGATTGATTACAAAATTTATTACACTTATAGGGGAGAGTGGTTATCACTGGTCGCTGTAGACAGTGAGTCTTTAAGTTTATTTGCAAATCAGTGAAAGAAATTCGCTTCAAACTGTAGAAATGAATAAGGTTCATAAAGACACACTTTTACCAAAATCTTGAGCCATCGAAATCTATTTATAAAATAAGAAAATGAAAAACACTGTTTTTGAGATACTGATGAAAAAGTTTACCTTGGCTCTAAAAAGTATTTGTATAAAAGCAAGTGACTTTCAAATTACAGTCAAGACTCGTTTATTGCAAGGCGCAAGGCTCGTCTATTGCAAGGCCCGAGCGTTCTCCTAACCTCCACCTTTGCCATATATGCAACACTGTGGTTCGGGTGAGAACCAATCCACTGTTTGTTCTGAAAACCAACCTTGCCAATAGTTTCGGTGGTTGGAGTTCCTCTCATCTTGCAATAAACGAGTCTCGCTCGTTTTGGAATTGATAAAATTCACTACAAAAATGGTGAAAATTTTGCCGAAACAGTTCGTAATATGAAAAGTTTCTCGGACGTCATGAAGCATCTTCTCGGCCAGCTATTTTGAAATTGGTGCAAAAATTCGAGCTGCTGGGACGTGCCCGTCGTGCAAGAACACCAGCGAATATTGCTTCTGTGCGGTTTTCGGGCAGGAGGGATTAATTGGGCCTTATTTTTTTGAAAATGAAGCTGGGGCGGCTGTTTCGGTGAATGAATTGCGCTATCGAACCGTGATTAATGAATTTTTATGGCCAGAATTGGAAGATATGGATGTGGACGATGTTTATTTCCAAGAAGACGGCGCTACATGCCACACAAGTGGCGAAACCATAGGCCTTTTGCGTGAAAAGTTTCCAGCCCGAGTGATTTCTCGAAACGTCGATTACAATTGGCTGCCGAGATCATGTGATTTAACACCTCTAGACTTTTTTCTTTGGGGTTACGTGAAAGATAAGGTTTATGCTGATGCTTCTCAGTCAATTAAAGAACTCAAAGAGAAGGTTCGTGCCGTTATCGACGAAATAGAGCCCCAAATGTGCGAAAATATAATGGAAAATTTCATAAAAGGAGCATGGTCCTGCAAACGTAGTCATGGAGGCCATATTAATGATATTGTTTTTCATTATTAATGGTACACCTTCCGCTATTCAATGAAATAAAAGTCAAATTATTTTTCACAAAAAACACGCGTTTTTGTTATAAATCAAAATGAAACCTCTGATTGGAAAACCCTTTAAATATTTCTAAGGGTCTGAACTACGAGGGTAGTCCCAGAAGTACCCGACCTGACGTGTAGGTGACGGTTGTTGTTTGAAAAAAATTACTTTCTTCGAAAGTACCAAACTTACAAAGCTTGAGTTAGAAGTTTGAAGACGCTACGTTGTTTAGTAGTTGTTTTACAGCAATCAATAGTGAACGCTCTTAGTGAATTTGTAAACATTGTGAAAAATTGGTCATCGTTATGTGATACAATACTTTCATTTAAGAGGTCTCAGTCAAACCAATATCAAATCCGAGCTAGATTCTACTCTGCGGTAATCTGCTCTTTCGTTTGCGATAATAAAGTATTGGGTGGTAGAGTTTAAACGAGGCCGTCGTAAAAGCTGCCAAGACGAACATTTCAGTGGTCCACCAAATGAAGTGACCATGACAGAAATGGTGAAGATAATCCACAAAATAGTATTGGATGACAGTCGACTAAAAGTGGGCGAGCTAACAGACATGGTAGGCATTTCAATAAGTGTTGTGCATCACGTATTGACTGAACATTTGGACATGAGAAAGCTGTGCGCAAGATAGGTGCCGCGTTTGCTCACAATGAAACAAAAACAGCATCGTGAGGATAACCATGGATGAAGCATGGGTCCATCACTTCACATCTGAGACGAAGAAACAGTTAAAACAATGTACATTTTTTAGACCCTGGGACCATACTATACTTTTCTGGATGCTTTTTGGTGCGCTGAATCCGAATCCGACCTCAGCATTGCTTCATCACGTCAGGTATTCGAGAAATCCTAACCTAAAAGTACAAAAAATACTGTTTTTTGCTATACTCGGGGTTAAATTACATCGCGAATTAAATTTTTTCAAAATCACCTCAGGTTTTTTAAATTTCCTAACTGTGTATAGAATAACCCCTAATATAGCGAAAAATTGTGTATTTTGCACTTTTAGGTTAGGAAATTTAAAAAACCTAAGGTGATGGAGCAATTCTAAGGTCGGATTCGGATTTAGCGCACCAAAAACCTTCGGAAAAGTATAATCTGCTCCCAGGGTCTGGACTTTTGTCAAATTTCGTCGGCTTGTGTTATCTTCAAAAAGGAAAAACAATCAACGGCAAGTATTTTGCGAACTTATCACAGAGTTTGAGTGATGAAATCAAGAAAAAACGGCTGTATTCGGCGAAAAAGAAAGTGTTGTTTCATCAAGACAATGCACCAGTTCACACATCCATTATCGCGATGGCCAAAATCAATGATTTAAAGATTAAATCGCTTCCTCACACACCCCATTCGCCAGATTTAGCCTCTTCGGATTATTTCCTTTTTCAAAACTTGAAAAAATGGCTCGGTGATCAAATATTTGCCAACAATGAAGAAGTGGAGTCTGCGGTTAATGGCTATTTCGAGGAGATTGATGGTTCTGACCATAAACAGGGTATCGAAGATATTGAATACTGCTGGAAAAAATGTATCGAGCTAAAAGGAGTCTACGTTGTGAAATAAAGGTATTTTTTCCCAAATTTTTTGGGTTTTCTTTGTTAGGTCGGGTGCTTCTGGAACTACCCTTGTAGAATATTTGGTATTGCGAAAAGTTTAAAACTAGAAAAGTAAATTATTAAAAATAATTTTCTTATCTGCGCCATTTTGTCAAAAGTGGGTTGAGCAAGACGTTTCATTTTTATATTGGCAACCCCGATAAAAAAATTGTCTGACATTTGCACTATTTCCATGAAATTTTATGTTGTTTTTTTTTTTAATTCATAACTGTTATTTAAGTGGCTTCGGCGTTTGGTGTCGTATGAAGTGAGGGGCACTATGGGGGCACGTGTTACATGAATGATCAGTGCTACTTATTTTTTTAATAATCATATGTATTATAGTTACATCTGAGTATAAGGGTAAGAAATCGCGGAAATGTCCCCTGAAAAAGTTATAGTAAAAATTTATTAGTTTCACCTCGAGGCGGTATTTTATATTCTGTACTTTTCTCGCAATTTTCTGTTGATTGAAGTCGTCAACCCTTTGTTTTTATAATACTAATAGATTTCTCGAAATCGAAAGTACTATTATATATTTGATTTATGGGGACTTGTGATTTTGTTCCGGAGTTTCGCCGATTTTGATGAGGAATCCCATAAGACTACGTGTTAAACTGACATTTTTTCGGTAGCGATTTTTTCGGCAATGACAACGTCAACCACGGTATTTCTTTTTTCCAAATGAATCTAGCATATTTTATTAAGATAATCTCTAAGTTTCAGAGCAATCTGTAATTTTTTTCAAAAACGCCGAAGCCGCCTTAAATGTGGTAGAAGGTGAGGAATTTCGAAAGTGAAGTTGTTAAAATTAGCGTGCTATTCAGTATTATTTCATCCTCCGATACCAAACATATGAGGGATTCCCTCAGTGGGGTCAGTTTTTTTAAAATAACTTCTAATTTACGCTTCACAGTCTGGCCCCTTTAAATACCTTTCCACGAATTATTCCTGAAGTTTTTTGTAGCAATAAACAATGTTCAAGTAGAATACTCATTCAATAATTAATTCTAAAAACCAACGGTGCGTGAATTCTGAGAGAAACCCTCGATAAGTTGGCTTTTGTGCAATGGAAATAGCTTGAGTTCTTGAGTGCGGTGTTGCCACATTTTGATGTTACACGTTCAGCCAAGTAGCCGCAACATTTGACAACACTGCAGATGTTCTAACACGCAGGGGAAATCCTCTAGGGCTTGGTATTCGTGTAATAATTTTTAAGGTGGGTATCGGGGGGTTAAAAATTGCTCCACGCTTATCTGCGCAAGCGTAAGAAAGTGGCAGAGAAAAGAAGTGAAGAGCAAATCATATTGTTTGGCGGGTTATTTCAAAATTCCAAAAGCACGTAAAGTTAATAAATAAAAAATCATTATTTTTCAAATACCAGGGGTGTTAGTTAAAATTTTCCGGTTTTACTCATAGATGTCATATTTTTCTATGGACAATAACCTTCAAGAATACACAATTATATTCTGCCAAAATAATAGCATCATAGTTGTTTACCTCAGTGAATATGTCGAGTTTCGTTCCAAGTAAATCGCATTTGCGGCATTCGTTGCTTTTCTTATTTCATCAAAAGAAAAAAGCAGTTGAAACTCATCGATTGCTGGTAGAAGCTTATGGTCAACATGCTCCAGTGATTAGAACATGTGAGACACGGTTTCGTCAATTTAAAAGTGGAGATTTCGATTTAACAGACAATGAACATCCTGGTGCAGCGAAAAAGTTCGAAGACGAGGAATTGCAGGCGTTATTGGATGAAGACCCAACCCAATCGCAACAACAATTGGCACAAACACTAAATGTGACCCGAGGAGCAATTTTCCAACGTTTAAAAGCCATGGGAAAAATCCAAAAGTATGGAAAAGGGGTACCACACCAACTGAACGATAGACAAATAGAAAATCGAAGAACCATTTGTGAAATGCTACTTCAACGGTTCGAAAAGAAATATTTTCTGCATCGAATTGTCACGGGGGACTAAAAAATGGATTTATTTCGAGAACCCGAAGCGGAAAAAATCATGGTTTTCACCTGTTGAGGTCGGCCCATCGACTCCAAGGCCAAATCGCTTTGGCCGTAAGACAATGCTCTGTGTTTGGTGGGACCAGTGTGGTGTGATGTACTTCGAGTTACTAAAACAACATGATAACGCACCGTCTCATACCGCTAAAGTGGTGAAGAACACATTAAAAGCATTGAATTGGGAAATATTATCACACCCGCCGTACTCTCCAGACCTCGCCCTGGTCGACTATCACCTTTTCGCATCGATGGGACACTCACTCGCAGAGCAGCGCTTCGCCAATTTAGAAGAAGTCGAAAAATGGCTCGTCGAATGGTTTGCCTTGAAAGAGAAAAATTTTTTTTGGAATGGTATCCATGATTTGCCTGAAAGATGGGCAAAATGTGTAGAATCCAATGGTCAATACTTTGAATAAAAAATGTTTGAGATTCCCTTGAGAATTAAGTGTTTTCTTTATTGAAAAAACCGGCAGACTTCAACTAACACGCCTGGTATTCTTTTCAATTGAATTTTTTCTACGTTTTATGTAAAGAATAATAATTTTGAATTTTTCAATCATCAATTTTACGTGCGTTTAGAATTTTGAATTAACCTACCAAATAATATGATTTGCTCCTCACTTTTTTCTCTACCACGTTCTTACGCTAGCGTAGTTAGAAATGAAGCAACATTTTAACCATGGAAAATAGACATAAGGAGACCAAACTAATGTAACTGAAGTTGAGCATCTTTTTGTCAGAAGTACCTTTTGATTTCCGGTAAAAGGCGCGACCCACTGTTGTCAGATAATGTTTGAAATTCAAACAATTTAGTATGTAAGACAAACATTTAATTGATTTAGTCAAATATATAAAATCCTGCATTTTATATTTCCACTATTTAGTTAAATGTATAAACTTCATTTTGAAACATAAAATTCCCCAAATTATATATTTAGGTATAATTATAAGTTTAGAATTTGCCCGATCCACTGATAGCCACTCTCTCCTACCTGTAAGCTATGAAAAGTACCGTTAAGAGTCCTATATTGTGGGCAGATTTTTCATCTTCAGTATTATAATCGCTATGTATATCTACTCGATGGAAGTAATTTCTATCATGCGATTCAATTAGATTATAAGGTCCAAGAACAGCAAAGTACGTCGCAAAAGTAGATCTTGGACTTGCAAAAAATATTAGGAGACGGCTAGCTACGGTTAAAATATGCATTTCGGATATTAAAATCCCACTAGCATAATGCTTAAAATTTAGGTACAAAGCTGCAACGAATGGGAGAGGTTCAGCAGATCTTCCATGTGATAATTTTCCTTCTAAAGGTAACGGGTTATCGGTTTCTGTAAAAAAATACATAATTCTATATTTATTAATCAGGGGCGGCTCGACATGTACTTATTATCTGAGCGGAGGACCCCCCACCTCCCCTCCCCCTACGCCCCAACACCACAGAAAGTGTGTTAAACACTAATTTGAGTTAATATGAGTATAATATAATGTACCATCTGATCAAAGTTGACCCGGACTGGTCCAGTTAAATCACGCGCGTAAACCGAAACGGCAAAAAGTTTTTTTTCTAGGCTGGTAACACCTTCTTTGACAATCGTGTGAAGTTTGAGCGGGAGAAGCCCATTAGTGTGTGTTTGGCAGCCATTGGTTTACGACGCTAAAACTTTGTCTGTCGATTTTTACCATGGAAAAAAAAATTGAACAACGACTTTGCTTGAAATTTTGTGTTTCTAATGGAATTACGGCTACGGAATCATTGAAAATGTTGCAGAAGTGTTTTGGGGAGTCTACTCTATTGAGAACGTAAGTACTTGAGTGGCATAAAGCATTCGGTGAGGGTCGTGAGGACGTAGAAAACTTGCTTCATGCGAGTCGTCTATCCACCTCTGTTAACGACGATAACATTGAAACATATTATTACTGGTGACGAGACGTGGGTTTATGAATATGACGTCAAAACTGTCCAACAATCTAGCGAATAACGCGCCAAAAATGTGCCAAAACAGAAAAAACCACGTCAAAGTCGGTCAAAAATCAAGGTGATGCTCATCGTTTCCTTCAATTACCGTGGTGTGGTTCACCTTGAATTCGTTCCAGAGAGTCAAACGGTCAATAAGGAATACTACTTGGCCGTTTTGAGGCGTCTACGTGGAGCAATTTGTCGTAAACGGCCGGATTTGTGGGCAGACAACTCATGGATTTTTCACCACGATAATGCGCCGACACATTCCAGCCTGATTGTGACTGAATTTTTGGCTAAACACGAAACAAAAGTGATTGCTCAGCCACCGTATTCCCCAGATTTGGCTCCCTGTGACTTTTTCCTGTTTTCTAAACTCAAATATTCGCTTCGGGAAACACGCCATGAGTCGATTGAGGCCATAAAAAGAAATTCGCTGAAGGAAATAAAGGCCATACCGGCCGAGGCCTATAAGAAGTGTATGGAAAATTGGATTAACCGTTGGCATGCTTGTATTGGCTCAAAAGGAGCCTATTTTTAAGGCGTCCATAGATATTTGTATTAAAATACATAAAAATGCTTTTTTTAACCAGTTCAGTTCAAATTTGATCAATTAGTTGGATTTTTCAACAAAGAAATGGCTTTGGCTTTTCAAAATTACTAATTTTAACATTGAAATATATTTGAATATTAGGAAAGTGGTTTAGAAATTTTTGGAAGTTTTAAAAGTAGATGGCGTAGCGGGACAAAAGTAAAGTGATCTGCCATTGCTCATTTTCGATGCGCTAAACAGGTGTAAAAAGTTGGCTTTTCGGCGGGAGCGTTGTGAAATAGTAGATTTTTCAACAAGAGTTGAAAGGTGCAGAATTCAGACGAGTGCGAAGTTTGCTCCCCGTGCGAAGCGAAGGGAGCAATCACACGAGTCTGAAATCACCTTTCAACTCATGTCGAACACTGTACTTTTTCTAATTACTCCACTGAAAAGCGTTATGTTTTCAAACCCGTTGAGAGGAATAAAGATATATAATTTCCGACCTGTTAAGCAAGCGACTAACAGTTGCGTTGAATCTGTTCTAGCAATTGAAAGTTGCATTTGAATTTGTATGGATAGTAACGGACCTTGTTTACCTTTCAGGCCGTTGCTATGATTTTTCAGACTAGTCCCTTCTCTTTTTCTCGCAACTTTTATAAGTTCTCTACATTCTCCTGAAATCCCCAACTTTTATTCCCCGAAACGGACTTGAAATGCAGCGATTTCAGTTGAGGTATTGGAAAAAAATATTTCAAATCTGGAATAGTAATAAAATGTTAGTTTTCTAAAATTAATTACCTGAAGTATGAGAAAATATTATAAAGGTGAAAAGGAGAAACACAATAAAAATCTTCATTTTGTATTCTAAATTGTTTCAACAATGAATTCACGACCAAAAGTACTTAGTCAGCTTCACGCGGCTTTTTATATAATATCAGTGGCATTAATTTTATCACGCTGACTTTGACGTTTTCACAAGTAAGACTTTTTTTATTAACCTTGAAATTTTTCTGGGATTATTTGAAGGTTTTTGCTTCAAATTTCAAGTATTGCAGATAATACGTTATTATCTGTATTAGCATTTATATACCTAAATTTCAGCCGCTGAGAAATGAATCTGTTTCCTTGAACAAAACTAGTAGTTGTTATAAAATAACGCTTTTCTTAGGAATTTCCTCTAATTTTCACAGTCTATTTAGGACATTGTTGTGCAACAATTTTGCAATATTTAATTAAATGTTGAGTCTGAGAAGATAAATATTGTTATTTTAAAACAATACCTTTGCACTGAAACCCTATTAAAAAACGAATGAAGTCGCCGCATTTCAAACTTTTACATAAAAACGGTCCTCACCATTTTGATGAAAAAACTACAGACGTGTAGGAGAATAAAAAATAAATAGCCTTAAAAAGAAAAAAACTTCTTGAGTTTTGTATGAAAGATACAGTGTTACTAAGGGTGTTAGTTGAAATTTTCCGGTTTTACTCATAGATGTGGCTAGAGATATATATACATTTCTATGATTTGGCATCTATGTCATATTTTTCTATGGACAATAACCTTCAAACGTACACAATTACATTCTGCCTAAATAATAGCATCATATTTGTTTACCTCAGTGAATATGTCGAGTTTCGTTCCAAGTAAATCGCATTTGCGGCATTCGTTGCATTTTCTTATTTCATCAAAAGAAAAAAGCAGTTGAAGCTCATCGATTGCTGGTAGAAACTTATGGTGAACATGCTCCAGTGATTAGAACATGTGAGACATGGTTTCGTCAATTTAAAAGTGGGGATTTCGATTTAACAGACAATGAACATCCTGGTGCAGCGAAAAAGTTCGAAGACGAGGAATTGCAGGCGTTATTGGATGAAGACCCAACCCAATCGCAACAACAATTGGCACAAACACTAAATGTGACCCGAGGAGCAATTTTCCAACGTTTAAAAGCCATGGGAAAAATCCAAAAGTGTGGAAAATGGGTACCACACCAACTGAACGATAGACAAATTGAAAATCGAAAAACCATTTGTGAAATGCTGCTTCAACGGTTCGAAAGAATCTTTTCTGCATCGAATTGTCACGGGGGACTAAAAAATGGATTTATTTCGAGAACCCGAAGCGGAAAAAATCATGGTTTTCACCTGTTGAGGTCGGCCCATCGACTCCAAGGCCAAATCGCTTTGGCCGTAAGACAATGCTCTGTGGTTGGTGGGACCAGTGTGGTGTGGTGTACTTCGAGTTATTAAAACCTGGTGAGACGGTGAATACGGATCGCTACCGACAACAAATTATCAATTTGGATCATGCGTTGATCGAAAAACGGCCGGAATGGGCCCGAAGACATGGTAAAGTTATCCTACAACATGACAACGCACCGTCTCATACCGCTAAAGTGGTGAAGAACACATTAAAAGCATTGAATTGGGAAATATTATCGCACCCGCCGTACTCTCCAGACCTCGCCCCGTCCGACTGTCACCTTTTTGCATCGATGGGACACTCACTCGCAGAGCAGCGCTTCGCCAATTTTGAAGAAGTCGAAAAATGGCTCGTCGAATGATTTGCCTTGAAAGAGAAAAAGTTTTTTTGGAATGGTATCCATGATTTGCCTGAAAGATGGGCAAAATGTGTAGAATCCAATGGTCAATACTTTGAATATAAAATTTTTGAGATTCCCTTGAGAATTAAGTGTTTTCTTTATTGAAAAAACCGGCAAACTTCAACTAATACCCCTGGTATACACAGAGAAAAAAATAATCTTCAATTGAGAGGAATAGGTACAGTAAATGTCGTATTAAAATGAGAGGATATTCTTAAAATAAGAAGAATATTCTCATTTTTATAATATTCCTCTAATTTTTAGAATATCCTCTATGGATACGACTTTCTCCTCTTCACTGTCTTAAAAACTACACGGAGAAAATCATTGTGGCAACTTTTTCCAAATTTTTTGGCAATGCTCGATATCTAAACATTTTGACAAAGTTTACTCCAATTACAGCAACGTTTTCTAATACCATTATAGGGATCTTTGCCAAAATTTTGGCAATTGATTTTAGAAATTGGACGCCAAACATTTACAAAATATTGTGACATGATATATCAAATTACAAGGCATAATATGCTAGAAAAATCGGCACGCTTTACTAGACTGATTAGCAATGGTTGGAGTGCTCGAATCGATTGAGTGAAAGGGGCTGAACTCAGCCTTTTGCTATTCAAGTTTGACAAAGTATACCTGTATAAGATAGATGTAATTACATTCTAAGGAGGCATTTAGTCTCGTATGATATTCATTGCTCTTATAATAGATGTTAACAAATATTAATTGTGATATTTCTATAAATAATTTTTTATATCATTAATAATATTGATATCAAATAAGTATTTGAAATTAAATTATTGCATATAGAAGAATGTATTTTTATGAAGACGAGGAAGATTTAAAAGTTCTTAGCAAAATATGTCGAAACTTGCTTTTACGACGATCATTATCAAGCGTTTAAGATTTTCGACGATAAATAATTTCTTTGGGAGTCGTTAAGATTGAAGGATATTTCTCAATCAAATATAACGTCTTTGCACAGATTAGATGATGAATGCACACTCAGAAAGAAAAATTTATTCAATGAAAGAAAATAATTTTCTTGATAGGCTTTTTTTTATTCAAACAAAAGGCTTCTTCGAATTGAATAACATTTATTTAATTCAAGCAAAATATCTTTGGGCCAAATAAATATTTCTTTAAAACAAACAAAGTCTTCCGGACAAATAACTTTCTTATATTGAATGGAATCTTTTTTCTGACTGTAATTATATCAATAAGAACTGGATTTAATTAGTTAAAATATACAATAACAATGTCATAAAAAGTATTTAATAAATATATATTGGGTTGTCCCAGAAATCATTCCCGATTTTTTCATACAAATTAAACACATTTTTTTAAATATAAGGAATGAACTTCAATCAATGATATATCTTCCATTTTGTTCAATGACCTTTTGCCATCTTTCTGGTAACTTCATGATTCCACGCTCATAGAATTTCTGGTCTTTATCGGGCAAAAAACTGAACCAAGTGCAATTTCACAGCTTTATCATCATTAAAAGTTTTACCACTCAAGAAGTTCTGCAAAGATTTAAATAAATAGGAATCTGATGGTGCAAAGTCAGGACCATATGGTGGATGTGACTACACTTCCCAACCAAGCCTTAATAATTTTTGGCGAGTCGCTAAAGATGTGTGTGGTGTAGCGTTGTCGTGGTGAAAAATTAAACCTTTACGATTGACCAATTCTGGCCGTTTTTCATTGACCGCTGGGTTCAATCTGTTCAGCTGACGACGGTAGACATCTGAATTAATCGTTTGATTCCTTGGAAGCAGCTTAAAAATACCACACCTTTCCAATCCCATCAAACAGACAACATAATCTTTTTTTCATGCAATTCAGCTTTCGATGTTGTTTGTGATGGTTTATCACGCTTGGTCTATGATCGTTTTCGAACGACGTTATTCTAAACAATCCATTTTTCATCACTAGTGATAATTCGTTTAAAAAAAGGATCGAATTCATTGCGTTTAAGATGCAAATCACAAGCGTTGATGCGTTTTGTTAAATGAATTTCTTTCAATTCATGCACTTAAAGGAATGGTATTGTGTTTCTACCTAACCGAGTTTGTTAGAGAATTTCTATGCAAATTAGAAAGAAAATCTTCTTACTTCAGTTATATTATTTTATGTGCCTCCGGCGCGGAAACTCGTTTTTCCGTTACAGCTGAGAGTAATGGAATGTTGTGTATTCCGTTACAGAGGAAAAATTGAACTGTGCATGCGCATATAGTCTTACAGCGGAGCAGAATCTTCTTCTTATTCTTCTTCTTCTTCGTACAGCGTTAGCACCCTACTGACAAAGCCTTGTCATTTGAACTGCGCATGCTCTGTTACAACAAGCTACTACTACACAAGATCGATAAAATCAAAATGGCTGGGACTAGTCGCGAAATACCAAGTGTAATGACTAGCGCCACAAACAACTACAATACTAGATTAGATTCGAGTGTGTGAAGTCACATAATAGTATATTAGGTGCCTAGGCGCACAATGAGGGTTATTGCGTGACGAGCGACAATGCTCGCAGGAGATCGAAGCCAAGGCGTAGTCGAGGCGTAGGTGAGGCATAGTCGAGGTGTAGCGGATGCGTAGTCGAGGCGTACCGAGACGTAGCTGAGGCAAAGCCGAGACGAAGCTGAGGCGCGATCAGTCCTGCGAGCATTGTTGCGAGTCTCGTAATTTCCCGAATTGTGTGCATTGGCACGTATTCTATTTTATGTGACTTCGGTGCGTATACGAGTTTTTTATGCGTACTCTCGAATCTAATCTAGTATTGTAGTTGTTTGCGGCGCTAGTCATTGCACTTGATATGTCACGACTAGTCCTAGCTATTTTGATTTTATCGATCTTGTGTAGTAGTAATGGTATTTAATAGACGCATGCGCAGTTCAAATGTACAAGGCTTTGACAGTAAGGTGCTAACGCTCTACGAAGAATAAGAAGAAGATTGTGCTCCGTTGCATGGCTGTAGGCGCATGCGCAGTTCAATTTTTACATTTCATTCCTCTGTAGCGAAATATACTATATTGGGTTACTGTTAACTGTTGCGAAAAAACGAGTTTGCGCGCCAGTGGCACATAAAATAAAATACGTGCCAATGCACACAATTCGGGAAATTACGAGACTCGCGACAATGCTCGCAGGAATGATCGCGCCTCGATTACGCCTTGGCTTGGATCTCCTGCGAGCATTGTCGCTCGTCACGCAATAACCCTCATTGTGCGCCTAGGCACGTAATATACTATTGTGTGTTAATAAGTATGAATAAGAAAATAACAAATACTAGTTGAGCTAATGACATGTCTTTAAATTAGCTATCAGCTCAGAAAACTTTCTTAAATGTCCTTCTGATTGTATTATCCATCGACTGTTATGCTGATTTAGAAAAACAAAATGGTTTGTTTCAAAGATGTATATTGGTGTGCGTTCAAACGTTTGCAGAGTGATCGTATGTGATCATGCAAACAAAACACGTGTTGCCAGCACCGATTTAATTTATTTTTATTAGATTTATAAATTTTATATAAGGTGTACAACTTTGCCGCTTAATGTGTGAAAGTTTCAATCTATCGATTTCGGCTAGCAATTACCGCTGCAGCCATCTATCGAAAAACGGCGAAAGAAAACGTGTACACCTAATAATAATTCATATGTAGATCTATGAAATTAGTTATTTGATACAGTTTTAAAATCTTAAAATCAACCACTGATATAATAGTTTACTTATCCCTAACCTCTGAAACTACTACGCATCACTAGCAGACAATCGTCTGCTTGAAGTTGAGCTGATTTTCCAAAACAGAGTTTGGCTAAAGGAACCAAAACGATGTTTCATCTGTTGTAGCCATATCAGTTTGGATGTGTGTATTGAAAATATATTACTGGTGCAGTGATATACCTTCAACTATAACTGTTTCTATGAAACACTCATACAGTTTAGCTATATCTTAGTCAGCCAAACTCTTTTTCTAATATACCCAGAAAATTGTTTGTATTCACGATAAATTTCTTTCAGTGTGTGAAATCCAAAATATCAAGTTTTTTAACGAGTTTTTGATTTGGTCATCATCAACTTCATTTGGCC
Organism: Diplolepis rosae; assembly: GCA_030998225.1. NCBI lineage: Eukaryota > Metazoa > Arthropoda > Insecta > Hymenoptera > Diplolepididae > Diplolepis > Diplolepis rosae. The sequence goes on from JAPYXD010000710.1 coordinate 6,853,487, forward strand.
GATCTGAACGTTGCTCATCTCTGAGTGAAAAATCCCCAGAACGGAATTTATCAAACCAATTTCAACACTGTCTGTCTTAAAGTTGATGCCAAACTAACAACTGTAAACGAAATTACTCGCAATTTATTTGTAAAGCAAGCTAAGAGTGACAGCTAACAAATTCTAGAAGGAAAAAATCATGACATTGAAAGAAGCCATTCAAAAAGGTGATCAAAGACATTTGTATGTGAAATCGACAATTACTTCTGATACAACCCTATATTTTTTCTTGCAAACAAGGCCAAAATAATATATGTAAAAGTTGCCAAATAATTTTACCAACATATGCCGAGATGGTCAGATATCGAGCAGTAGTAAAATAATCTAATAAAATTTGCTTCATTATTCTTCTCCGTGCAGCAATTTAGGTCTCCTCGTCGTTTATATAATTATCGTTAAAGTAAGAAAAGCAATTTTGATCAGTCTGTTTACCTTTCTTGTTTTATCGAGTTTGCAAACATTTTATGGCTTTGATGAGATGAATAAATATAACAATTGCGAAATTGTCTAAAACATTATCCTAAAAAAAATAGTATATGATACTATAGTTTTGTCTCCTACGAAACTAAAAGAAAAACACCATTTACTATTTCCTTTTCTGCATGAATTCTATCATTTTAATAAATAATTATTAATAAATATTAAATATTAAATATATTAATAAATATATTGTAAATGTAAAATGACCACGCGGGGCTTTATTCTTGCATACGATCCTTAAGGTTCTATGACGTTAGCTAATTCTCCATTTTGCCGAGACTTCAGTAATTTCTTGCGAAGACCAGTGAAAACCTCACGATTGATAGCAGTGAAATTTCTTGATTATTTATTTTACCGAACTCTTATGAAAAATTATATTAATCCGCATTAATTTATAATGTGCTATTTTATATTTCATACGACATTTAAATTAATGTTTTTCGATGATTGCTTAAATTATCTTAATTTCAATTCTGTGAGTGATGAAATATGTACTCTTAATAATGCGAAAGCCATCAAAATTATCTTTGAAATTAGTCTGGAATGAAGTCGTTTTATTAAATTTTGAAGAATTTATTGCAAAAAAGTCCAAATTTCAATATTTTCTTAAATTTTAAATAACTTTCGAAAAAATCAACATTTTTCAATGTTCTTAGGCTCATTTTAAAGCTAAGATTCTACAGAATCGCAGTAAATTGTCACTATAAATCTATAATTCTTTTCCTGCATAATGCAAAGAGTTGAAATTGTAACAAAAAAGTAGGGAAATTTCGATAACATTACATCTGTAGGTAAATCATAATAAAGATCATATAAATATATATTTTAAGGGAATTCAATACAAAATTCATGATTATATGTTTTATATATCTCATACAAATGTTTTTCTCAGCAAAAGCAATATTGGAATTTTTCCAACTTTTTTATTTGAACTTTAACCTCAAGCAGTATGTAACAAAAAAATTTAACATTGAATCTAAGAATTTGGTTCGATTTTGTAGAAATTTAGCTTTGAAATTAGTCCAAGAATATTAAAAAATGTTGATTATTGAAATGTTGATTATTTCTGCAATAAATTCTTCAAAATTTAACAAAACGAATTCATGCTGGGCTCATTTTATAAAGAATTTTGATAGCTTTGAATTTAATTAAAAGAACAAATTTTTTAACTTACATAATTCAAATTAGAATAATTTAAGCAATTATCGAAAAACAGGTGGTCCCACAATTCTGACCGGTACTCTATAACTAGTATTTTAGAAATGTTGGCAGCCAGCATTGAAAATATGTTAGTTACCAGTATTAGTACAATGTTGGAAACCAGTGTTGTACCAACGCAGTACATCGTTATCACAGTCGGATTCCGACAGTCGGAAGTTGGTATCCAGCATTGGATCGACGTTGGTCCGATTGTTAATTTCTGCTTGGGATAGATTGAAATATTACTTTCACGCATTTACGGAATATTATAATTGTAACGTTCGCAAAAGTTCCCATCAGAGTTCAAACGTTGGAATCGTAGATGGTACTTTTTCTCCTGCTTAAAGATGCGTCGGGCAATCAGCGAACAGTTTCCAACGTTGTATCAATGCTGGTAACCAACATATTTTCAACGGTGGCTGTCAACATTTATAAAATACTGGTTATATACTTTTCTTATTAAATCCATGTTTTACGGTTAAAGACATTTTTTGAAGAAGACTAAACACTAAAAACAGACTATTAACTCTCAAACGATTCCCTCCACTATTAAAGGATTTTCTATTCAAAATTGGCATGAGAGGAAATCCTTTAGCAGTTGAACGATTATCGTTTCAAATGCTAACCTTATACTGTCAAAGTATTTCCTTTGGTCTTAATATGAAATCCTTTCTCATACAAAAAAAATAATTTCGAGGACAATAGAAAACAAATTGTATGATAGAACCTATCTAATATAAATATTAAAAATGTACACAAGCCCAACTTTGACAAATGCCAATATTAAATTGGTTATCATCAATACTACAATAACAGTAAAACGATTCTGTTGATCGACAAAAGAAATCTGCTTAATTTCAATTGATGCATTCTGAAAGGAACCTAACTTCACTATCAATAGACATTTTTTAGAGTGTACCAGTGTCGAATCAACTTTGTACAAACACTGGTATTTTACAGTGTTAATTATCAGAGTCGATTAGACACTGGGTGGACCTTGTACATTTACTGTCGGAAAATAACTTTTTCCACAGTCAGAAGAAGGTTAGGTTTGTTGTACATACAACATTGTACAAACCCTGGTATTTTACAGTTGACTACCGGGACTGAATAGACACTGGATAGACCTTGTACATCCATTGTCGGAAAATAACTTTTTCCAGAGTCGGAATAAGGTTGGGCCAATTGTTTATCAATATTGTACCAACGTTGGTAATCAACGGTCGATCTCCTACATCGGATCAAAATTTAACCGATCTTCACAGTCGGCAGAGTGTCATGATTTCTGCTTGGGAGGTCGTAGGTTCAATGCCCCATCGGTCGGACCCAATTTAGGTAGATTTTCTTCCGATAAAATGTTTGCCACTTGGCAAATAAATGAAGGGAATCGACAAGAAGCAATGAAGATCAACAGTAGCACTACGAAATGATGCAATGAAAAAAAAATTTTTCTTCAATTTCGAATTATTACCATCGGAGATGGTAAAGTCAACTTTTCTTTATTTGACTTCCTAAGCCCTACTGTAGTCGAATTATGAGAATGCTTGAAATTATAGATCATAGATTTAATCTAATCTAATTATAAATCATAGATAGTGAAAATTTGCTTCAATATTTTAATTTTCAAAGACGCGCTGATTCCAAAATTCTCCCCTATACGATGACGTATGTTTGCATCAGAAGATTTAGTAAAATGATATGAATACTGCTATTATCTCTCATTATTAGACTCAAATTTCAGACAGACAGCGAGTAATGATTGACATAATAAACTTTACCATTGTGATGGCTTTTCACGAAACGTAATACACTTAGCCATCAAATTTCTTTCCGTGTATATAAAATTTATCGACAACCGAAATATTTGTATCATTGATTTATTCAAAGCTGATAATTATTCTTTTATTATTCTATAAAAAAGAAAGGATATGATTACGAGATATTACATTTAACAAGAGTAAATTGAGCCTGTATTGGAAATGTTAATAGGGGTTTCAATAGATTACTACTGGAAAACTCTCCCACTCTCTAAATTTAAATCAGCCACATTTCAGTGATTAAATAAATGTGATGAAATAAAATAAGAAAAATAAATATCGCCACACTGAAAGAAATCTACATAGTAATTGTAACTAATATACAACAAATTGCTTCTGGTAAAAGCTACTAAAAGTTTGATTAGTTTCATCAAGATAGTGTGATTAAAATAGCCAATTGGTTATTTATTTATATATTTAAATTAACCACACAATCTTATTAAAAAATAATCAAATTTATGGTATCTTTTACTAAAAATAATTAGTTGGAACGTATTAGTTACAATTACTATGTAAATTTCTCTCAATGTGGGTAATACATTCATTGAAAAAACTTGTTAGTTGATCAAACTACTAGGACTTGTAAAATATGCCGATGGCTACGCTATTGGTTGTTAAAACTAATTTTGTTGTTAATGTTATTATCTGAATTGTTATTCCAAGAACTCTGGAAGGAAACACTACTGTATGTATAATTGTATATACAGGGTGTCCCAAAACTCGACAAACAAATTTTTAGGATGGATTCTCTGGTCAAAATTAAGTCAAAAATTCTTCTTGTAAAAAATTTAAAAAGCAATTAGTTTTGGAGTAAATAAAGATTGAAGTTGAATCAATGAGGATGGATTTTTTTCTTGAGTAGAGGTAACTAAAATTTGCATCAAGATTCATTGACTAGTTGTTTACCAGCAAATATGGATTTTTGTTTTTATATATCCATTAAAAATGCACAAAACATTCTATCAGTAGAGAGATTTCGACCCTTTAATATTTTCCAACAGTTGGTTGCAGTTGCAATTGATAAAATGACGTTTTCAAATCATAAGGACATTAAATTACTCGAACCGTATTTTACATAAAAAATTTCGAGTTTCAAAATTTTAAATTGAAGTTCTCGTGCACAGACTAAGAAAAATTTAATTTTGAATCTATAGTAACAATAATATATTAACAGCTGACGGAGACATACTATACATTTAATAGCATTGTATAAGACTAGGTATGAAACAACAATGATGAAAGAAATCAATATACAGAAAAAAGAAATTAATTCAATTTTACAAATTATACAAACTATTTTCTTAAAAGATTTCAAAATTTCCTTTAATTTAAAAAAAAAATTATAATCATTACAGAAAATTCTGTTAATTTTGGAAAAAGTATCGAAATATAAACAAAAAACCGCTCAGTAATAGTTTGCATCCAAGACTAGAAAACAGTTCCGTAAAATTTAAAGAAATTTTTTTCAGTGAAAATAATCTAAACGCGTCAAATTATACGGTCTTGGAGGCTAATTGACAGGGGCATTTCTTGAAATAACGTTCTTATCAAATTTTCTTTTCATAAATATATTGTTTCGATGGTTGTATGGTAAGTAGTACCATCCTGTTGGAACCATGAGATGTCGATGTTTGACTCCTGCATTTTTGCAAACAAAAATTTATTCAGTATGTGTCGATATCCACCATCACCATTCACCGTAATGGCAGCTCCTTCCCCATTTCGAAAGAAATATGGACCGATGATGCCGTTGGCGTGTACGTTATAAAAAGAAAGAAATTTAATTCTTTTGTTACAGATCAATGGTTAATGTGTGATAAATAGAGCACTTTTGAACCTTGCGCCGAAGACGACAGACGGAAAATTATCCTGAGCAGCCATTTTGGACGGAAAATTGTCTTGATCGGTTTTGCGACATGTGGCCGAACATTGTCATGCTGGAGGATAACTTTGTCGTGTCTCTCTTGCACGGAAAACGAACTCGTCAGTTTGCTCGCTCACGACAGTGGCGTCACGCGCCCAGAGTGTGCGTGCATCTAACTGCCACACTTTGGCGGGACGACGGCGCCACTTTGGCGATCATGCACCCATAGCTAGCGGCAGGAAATCTGCCAAACTGAAAGAAGCTGACGGTCGGCTTCTATCAGTTTGGCAGATTTCCTGCTGCTAGCTATTGGCGCGTGATCTCCCAAGTGGCGCCGCCGTTCCACCAAAGTGTGGCAGTTAGATGTTAGAATTTCTGGGCGCGTGACGCCACTGTCGCGAGCGAGCAAACTGCCGAGTTCGTTTTCCGTGTGGTACTGTGGCCGTTTCTCCTTCAATGCTCGGTTCAAACGCATCAATTGCATTCAATACCGGTCCTCTGTGATGGTTTCACTCGGTTTCAACAGTTTATAATATACCACACCGAGCTGGTCCCACCAAATGCAGAGTATAACCTTGGCACTATGAATATTCAGTCTGGTCGTCGACGTGGAAGCATGTCCGGGAATTCCCCATGAATTTCTGCGCTTGGGATTATCGTAGTGAACCCATTTTTCGTCGCCGATCACAATGCGATGTAATAACCCCTTCCTATTCTGTCTTTAAAGCAGCTATTCGCAAGCAAATAAACGTAGTGATGGAACCTCGAAAGCAATACCTCGATGTTAAGGAACCTCGGGCATCGAAAACGGTTAACATCACGGTGTGCCCACTCCCATGTATTTTGAAGGGGTACTTACAGATGGTGGCGGGGCGAATGAATTTATATCAGCGACATCTAGGGGACGTAGCAGGAACTAGATTGCACGAAAACTACCCATCCCCCCTCCACTTCAGATCCAGTAATGAAGGGCGCGAAATTTTCCCCATCCCATGCAAGAAAGGAAAAATTCGGATTTTATTATATTTGAGCCCTGCTTAAAATGACGGATAGAACCCAGATAAGAACCGAGTAAAAGTCGGTTCTTATCCGGCGCTAATGGATTTGTACCCGGTTTTTGTCCCCGGTTTGTACCCGGAGATTATCGGGTTCTATCTGGGATCGCATAATATCTTCACCCGGTTTCTATATGGTTCTTACCTGGGACCTTTGAGATTTTGATCTGGTTTGTATCTGGCTCCTTAAAATACTTATACCCGGTTCTAATCCGGCACTTAATCGGATTCTATCTGGGTTGATATAATATTTTGTCCGGTTTCTATATGGGTCTTATCTGGGCTCTGTAAGAGTTTTATCCTGTTTGTAGTCGGGTCCTCGAAATACGTATACTCGGTTCTTATCCGGCGTTACTGGATTTGTACCCGGTTTTTGTCCCCGGTTTATACCTGGAGCTTAACCGGGCTCTATATGGGATCGCATAATATCTACACTGAGAGAAAAAGTACAGGCAAAATTCGAGTTAAGACTATAGTATTTACCGTTTTTAATGGCAATGGAGGAATATCCGCTTGGAAGGTTAAATTTACTGTTTTCACAGTAAAAAATCTGTTTTCAATCTGGGAAATTTTATTTGAGTAAATTGACAGTACTTTTTTGTTACACGTACACCGAAAAAAAATCTCAATAGGTTTGACTACTTTTTAACTTACTTTTCGTAGTTCGTAAAGGCCCCAGTGTCATTTTTTAAGTTGTGATCTGCAGGAACATAGGTAAATCAAATAAGAGCAGTAGTTGAATCGATGAATACTCTTAGTATATTTCAAAACTGTATTTACTATTAAGTAGACACTTAACTTACTATTTTTATATACACACTTACCTACAAACACACACCCCCCTCTACACTACACAAACGCTCGTTTAGGTAGTATTAAAAGTTATTCTTGATGCTGTGGTTTCGAACCCTCTCTACTTATAATTAACGCATTACTAACCTAACGACTAAGCCTCTTGGCTGCGCACGCTTGGAATACAAGAATGGAAATAGCGCTTATAACCTGCAACTACTGCAGGGCCGTGTAAAAAGTGTTTGGGCCCCGTTATTGTTACTACCTCGACACAATCAGATATACACACATACACACACGTGCTCGCATATGATTATTATGATTACATTACATAATTGCTTGCTGACTCCCGAGTTTTTTTAACCAACTCACAGCAAAAGTCGCTCGTATAGGAATTGTATTTCTTTAAACACACTAACGGCATATTTTTCTGTTAGGCTTGTATTTTATAACTGGAATCAAGAGAAACTTTTAAAACATCGTACTGTGAAAATTACTCAAAAAAATATTGCGGTGCAAACAAGTACATTTTAAGGATAGTCACAGAAAAAAAATTACGGGACAGTGAAAGTTCTTGGTTTTAATAAATATCCTTGCTATACCTCCGAAAACCATAAAATAACGTGATAATTTTCTCTCAGTGTATCCGTTTTTCCGGATAAGATCTTATCCGGGACCTTTGAGATTTTTATCCGGTTTGTATCCGGCTCCTTAATAATTTGCAGGTCAACAACTGCCTTATAGAAACCGGATAGGATCCGGATAGAAACATATTTTTGTATTTTAATTTGCTGGATCCATATGCGAGATAGGAACCAGGTAGGGCCGGGTAGCAGATGCACTTTCACCTTAACAATTTGCAAGTTAACAACTGCCTTATAGAAACCGGATAGGATCCGGGTAGAAACATGTTTTTGTATTTTAATTTGCTGGATCCAAATGCGAGATAGGAACCAGGTAGGGCCGGGTAGCAGATGCACTTTCACCTTAACAATTTGCAAGTTAACAACTGCCTTATAGAAACCGGATAGGATCCGGGTAGAAACATGTTTTTGTATTTTAATTTGCTGGATCCATATGCCAGATAGGAACCAGGTAGGGCCGGGTAGCAGATGCACTTTCACTTTGACAATTTGCAAGTCGACAACTGCCTTATAGAAACCTGATAGGATCCGGGTAGAAACATATTTTTGTATTTTAATTTGCTGGATCCATATGCCAGATAGGAACAAGGTAGGGCCGGGTAGCAGATGCACTTTCACCTTAACAATTTGCAAGTCGACAACTGCCTTATAGAAACCGGATAGGATCCGGGTAGAAACATATTTTTGTATTTTAATTTGCTGGATCCATATGCCAGATAGGAACCAGGTAGGGCCAGGTAGCAGATGCACTTTCACCTTAACAATTTGCAAGTCGACAACTGCCTTATAGAAACCGGATAGGATCCGGGTAGCAACATATTTTTGTATTTTAATTTCTATTTACATATTCCAGATAGGAACCGGGTAGGGTCGGGTAGCAGATGTACTTTCACCTTAACAATTTGCAAGACGACAACTGCCTTATAGAAACCAGATAGGATCCGTGTAGGAACATATTTTCGTATTTTAATTTCTGGATCCATATGCCAGATAGGAACCGGATAAGACCGGGTACAATATTCATACAACTTATTTTCTGTCACCACTTCCCGGATAAGGACCGAATAGACCCAAATAGATCCCGAAAAATGAAATTAGAGTCCAGATAAAAACCGTAAAGAACCGGGTAAAACCCGAATGGGTTTGCATCCGGTTTCTTTCCGGTATCTAATCGATTTCTACCTGACATTTTAAGCAGGGAGGTTACTTTGGATGGCTTAAATCGGCTTTGAAGGGGACTGGAGTTTTATCTTTATCGACACTTAAATGCAGATTTAAAACTGAAGGACAAAACTACTTTTTAATGCAAGCTTTCTTGCCGGGTTTTGCAATATGATAATACGTAATGAATTCGTATACACAAAATGAGAAACCAAGCATTTACGAGTTTTATTTTAGATTAAAAACAAGTTATTGGTAACTTACCCGATTTGCAGCTACAACTATTTTAATTTGGAGGGCAAACAGTAAAGCACTGCTAATTGTTGGCACATTAGGTATTAGCACTTTATAGATCGAATTTCATTAAAATCACTTGAAATCGCTATGAATTTTAATCAATTAAAACATGCAGACAAGTGACAACATGTCGACTCCGCGCGACGTTCATTTCGATGACACACTAGCGGCGACTAGGGGACGTAGCAATTACTATTTTTCTTTCGCCACTTGGCCTATAGGAGTGGGCACACCGCGGTCAACATCGATGTCACCGATGTATCGAAAACAAAACCTCGATGTTTCGATGTTTTTTTAAAAATCCTCCGTTTTTTCGATATTTTTTCAAAAAAATTCAAGTTATAATAAAAAGTATTAAATACCATAAAAAAGATATTTTAAAAAGTCTCAATTATATTATTTATAAAAATTGGAACACTTATTCAGTTTACAAACCATAAAATTGAATTTGAAAAATTGAATTACGGGTGCAGGATGGTCTTCACCTGAAAATGTAATCTAATTTTTAAAAAAATATATATAATTACAGATTTTATCGCTTTATAGACATTTTTTTTACAATACAAGAATGTTTAGAAGATGGCAAAATATATCATGTTAATAGTTTTTAATTATCCTTCGAATTCTTCAGAATATTCTTTTTTTGAATGGTCCCCATTGAAAATTGGAAAAATATCTAATCAAAATATCTACAGTAGGAAATGAGAATGTTTAAACTTGAAACCAGATATTCAATCCTGTCCCTTTAATTTGAAACCTCAAGAAACTAATGTCGATGTCGGTTCGCTACACCGGGCTACACTCGGTGCATCTATCGCACGAGAACAAGTGAAATGAAGTTGCAAGTTTGTATCTCTTGTTCTCATACTTCGTATAACGTAGCGGCGAATAAAGACCAAAAAAAATCGACTTTCGAACCATCGAAAACAAAAAGTTTCCATGTTCGATATAACCTCATCATCGAATCTTAAACATCGATGTCAAAAACATCGACATCGAAAGCAAAAACTTTGATGTTTCCGATGTTTTTGATGTCGAGGTTCCATCACTAAAGAAACGCCGTTCTACATCTCTCGGCTTCAACTCGTACGGAATCACTAAGAGCAGCGTCACCGTAAGTACTTAAGAGCATTCGATGAGCCTCAGCCGCTATTTTCTTCAAATGAAATCAGAAGATCAAAACTTCCCGCAAATGACGAGAATTTGGCTCAAAAACTGACATCTTCGATTGAGAACAAATTTATGATGCAAACACTAATTCACTAATGTAGTGCTGTCGTTGTGTTGACAGATGTACAAGCTTACTGTGTGACTTTTGTGATCTGTCTATTTCGACCAGCACTTACCGCTGCAGCCATCTATAGAAAAACGGCGGAAACAAAGTTTGTACACCTAATACCTGATTTCAAATTACCGATAATATTAAAACTCTAGTTTTCTTAGTATCTGTAAAGTGAATTAATTAACGAAGTAGCGCTCTGATCAGGTGACCTGTTCTTACCTCATAATGCATTGAACAAAATTTAAAAATGATTCATAACTTGATGCAGTTCGCAAATGGGCACAAGTAAAGCACTTGGAAGGAAATGTTTTTTTTTAAGTTATGAAAACTGTTTTTCTTGATTAATTGTGTTAATTAGGATAAAAGAAGATAACTTTAATAAATAATTGCGTTTAAATGTCAATAGAAGTACGCCTATTTCAGATAAAGTATCGTATGCTTAGGTACACAGCATACTATTAATGTTATACTAAAGAGATAAGTACTGTGGTACTAATTTAATTTAGTTAGTTTTTAATAAAGTTAGATTTACCTAAGTAGCTTAGTTACTTAGTTTTGTTTATTCAAAAGATAGTAAACGTTAAGTAAAGAAGACTGTAATATGCCTTGAAACCAAATTGTGTTTAATTATTTTTAAACAAAAGTTCTTCACTGTTCATAAAATGTCATCAACAAATAAATTTATACTCTGATAAATATGTAGTATATTTATTCAAAATAAATAGTTTCATTTATAAGAGAATCAACTTAAATAATTTTATATCTTCATTAATATGAAAATCAAATTTTCATTTACATCCTGTTTCGATAAAACATTTTACATTTTTTTATGAATAAATGAAATAAAATTATTCGCTTTGTTGTATAACTAGTATTTCTTATTTTTCATGCTCATAACATTACAAGTAAATGTTGAAATGAAGAATAATAACAAATAAATTATTAAACAGAATCTTCTTATATTTTCTCGATAAATTCTCACCCTATCGGTAATATATCGGAATTTTCTTTGTGACCTTCTAAAATTCTATATTACCAGGAATTTTTTAGCTATACTTTGATTGGCGATCGTAACCAGGGCCCCTTGAGCTACTGCGCTTGCGTTACAAGCGTGCCTATTAGGTATTTAAAGTTGGATGGGGGAAATCCTAGATGTTTAATTGCCGGAGGCCAAAAGTAGGACCAAATGCATTGGACGTATATTTGGAAACTAGTTTCTATTTTTTAATAATTATTCAATTAAATAATAAAATCGATATAAAAAATGGCTGATTTCATCATTTAATTAAATAATTCTCAAAAAATAAAATCTCATTTCCAAATACACATGGGCGAGGAATTATTTTCTATGGAGACAATAAAAAAAATAAAACCAATCCCTTTTCATATGGTGAGAATGTAATAATGTCTCATTACCCGTGGTTGGCGCGCTATTTGAAATGAGAAAAAAATCAAATTTTCAAATAAAAATAAATATTGCATTCTTTTTGCAAAATTGTAAAAAGTACATACATAATTCAATTTTTCAATTTTTTAAAAAAAAAGTTCTACATTTTTGCAAGAAGAAATTATATTTTTATTTTAAAAACTTTTGTTTTTAAGCTTTAAATAGCGCGTTAAATGCAGTTAATAATTATGCTGTGTTAACGTAAGCGCAGTAGCTCAAGGTGCCCCAGTTGCGATCACTGGATTCAGTCCGTGATAGTCAAATTCATGTCACTACCAATCTCAAGCGAGACGGTTCTACCAACGATAATACTGGATCATCGTACCTAATGATCTTATATAATTTCCTATCCCCTCTTTCATTAAAATTTTTCATTGCATTTTTGATCCAATCATCATAGTATTTGATCGAAGTATAAAGTGCAGCACCATCATATTGAAGAGTTTTTGGGAGAGTAGAAAGAATCCCTACAGCTGCAGGCTCCTCATCCCCACAAATTATAGCAATTCCTAAATCATGCTGTTCCTATAAAAATGCATTCATTAGCGACATTTAATTTTATTAGTATTAAAATAGCTAATACATTTTTATCATCTTTGTGTATGTAAGTCGTAACAAATTCAATCTAATATTGTTTTTCATTATTCATTTATATAATATCTTTTGATATTGAAGAAATTTTCTGTGAAAAAAGGAATGCTTCCACTCCGCTGGGTATCGAGCCCAGGTCCTTTCGATTGCCGGTCGAATGCTCTGACATTGAGCTACGGAGGTTCCACAACTTTTCTCACAGAATCTTGTTAACGCCTATTCGGCTACGGATGTATCCTGAACTATTTAATCAATATTTCTAAATCATTTTAGTCGATCATTAGAAGAGTGTATCACTCTACGTGATAACGGAACTCTACCATATCGACCTTACCAACCTATGATTGAGAATCAATGTAACGTCTCGCAAGACTAGATGAAATTTTTTTAGATATGATAATTGAAGAAATTTTCTGTGAAAAAAGGAACGCTTCCACTCCGCTGGGTATCGAGTCCAGGTCCTTTCGATTGCCGGTCGAATCCTTTTTTCACAGAAAATTTCTTCAATTATTATATTTAAAAAAATGCCATCTAGTCTTGCGAGACGTTACATTAATTCTCAATCATAGGTTGGTAAGGTCGATATGCTAGAGTTCCCTTATCACGTAGAGTGATACACTCTTCTAATGATCGACTGAAATGATTTAGAAATATTGATTAAATCTTTTGATATTTTTTTTTATTAATTTTTACAACTTTACTTATGAAACGAAATAAAAAACTTTCTAGTACTTTCTAGTAATTTTGTGTCCTTCAATACCCTTCAATCTTTTACAAAAAGGTTGCTAACTATATTGGACGGTCAAAGGCAGTGGTCCAGAAGTGAGCGCGAAAAAACTCGAGCAATAAAATCACGCGACGATAACACAATAGGTCCACTCCTATAGGAGTAAAAATGAACGAATTACATAGTGTGTCCCAAAAGTTCCCAAACTTCTGTTACAAGAACTATACTGTCAGTGCCATCTATGCGCCGATTGCCACATTATCTTCGTGGGACGCTATTTTATCAGTCTTGTAAGTTTCATTGAGTTTCCACTCGTGGTTGTGTTACCAGAGTCAAAAAAGTGAAAGTATCTACTTGAGGTTCGTCGAGAAATCGCGATGAAGCAAAAAGCAAGCATCAAGTTTTGTGTAAAATTGGGTAAGACGTTTACGAAAACGCTTGAAATGTTGCGGAAAGCTTATGGGGATCAAGTGCTGTCACGAACAACAGTTTACGAGTGTTTCGAGAGGTTTAAGGAAGGTAGAGAATCAAAAGTTTTATTCTCGACGCTTCTTTCCAGATTTTGATATTTCAATGTCATTCAATGCCCACCTTTTTACTGGGTATCGTGTTGCAGGGTACAGGATTTTCGTTTGCATTGATATGAGCTGGGACTCGGATGGCGAGGCACACTACAGAGATGAATGGCGTAGGCCTCAGCGCATATCGGTATGAATTAGAGCAACGCAATCTTTACCATCAAAGCATTGTTTTGGGTATGGATACATTCCAGTCGCACCTGATCTTGTCATGAAGAGTCAGTGATGCAGTGCACTGTTAAACACTCAATAAAGGTGCATGTTTGGGTTTACCTCTGCGAGCAAGGATTTGGCTCTTATGCATTTTCACAGGGAACCTCAACGCTGAATGGATTAAAGGGCTCTATTAGCGAAGCTTGGTACCTTCTGCCAAAAAGTTTTTTGGCGAGGAAACCGATGGCTGGGTTTTACAGGAGGATAATGACCCGAAGCATCGCAGTCACCTCTGCCCACGGTGGAAAAAAGATAATGGCATGACGACCTCGGATTGGCCTTCACAGTTTCCTGATGCCAATCCATTTGATAACATGTGGTCTGTCATGAAGAGAAAGCTTTAGAGGAAACATGTAATCAATCTGAAGCAGCTCTCTTATCAAGTTCGTTAAATATGGAGGTCGCTTCCTGCAACTTATTCTCAAAAACTCGTTAAAAGTATGCCAAGATGATACCAAGCTATACTTGATAACCATGGAGACTGGACGATTTATTAGGTAATAACGAGGAAGTACATTTGATTACGTTCAAATACTGTAAGCTTTTTTAAATTCTATAAATCCATCTTATAAATCTCGCGTATATGCTCTTTTGATACAAATTGTATCACGGCGAAGAGAAATCTCTTACATTTACTAAGTCCATAAGTTAAAATAGTGAAAGCATCCAATTTCTCTAAATTTGGGAAACATTCCAGTACAATTCACCGATTTTTTGTAAATATAACAGATTTGTCTATGAATACTACAGAAATTCCTGTTTAGAACTTCAGTTTATAAAAATCCGTTAATTGACTTCTAGTCATTAGAAAATATTAAACTTACGTTTAGAACGTCAAGTTCTAAATTTCAGATATTCAAGGGTGGATAAAAAAATAATGAAAAATAGTTGTTTCTTTCTAAAAATGAGTATCGAGTTTCCAGTGTTTAGAAAGTCTCGTACTAATGCTTAGAAACCTTAATGTAAAATCTGGTGTGCTAAAATGCAGCTCGAAATTTTTCAGTCTCCAGTGAATATTTTCCAAACTATAGTATTTTTCCTCGAATGACTAGAATTTCTTATAAATTTAAGACCAAAGATCTGAATATCAGAACTCTCTTTTCAGCGAATAAAAATATTAACATATTTCATAAATAAAATAAATAATTATCATAAATTAAGAACATTTGTATAAAATTTCATAACTTCATGTAGGTCTGAAACTAATAAAATGATAGTATATTTAATAATTATATAATGTTTTATTTTGCTCTAAATCCCAAAAATTTATTCACAAAATATACTAGTTACTTTTTTGTTACTTACTTTATATCTTAAATTACACAACTGTAAATAATTTTTCTCTACTTTTGATGATAATTTATACATTTATGAAATATGCTAATAACTGCATATTTTGAATTACCCGCATCCTACAGCCAATGAGGTGACATAAGCAACAGGACACTATTAAGATTACTTTTTCTTATAAAAAAAGTGCTAATGAGAAAACTATAGAAAATTAGTAAGTTACTTACCAGAAGAAATAAACTATTTTTGCGATGATTATATGCA
Source organism: Diplolepis rosae (assembly GCA_030998225.1). NCBI lineage: Eukaryota > Metazoa > Arthropoda > Insecta > Hymenoptera > Diplolepididae > Diplolepis > Diplolepis rosae. Next base: position 6,869,228 of record JAPYXD010000710.1, read on the forward strand.
CAAAAAACTTCGTCACTAATTCGTCTATCGAAATTTATTAAATTTAGACATTTGTTTGCTTTCGCAGACGATATGAGGACGTTAGCAAATCTTAATGATTTTAAACCTCCCAGATCATGTTTACTGATTTCTGGATGATTATATGCCCATCCTGTTATTGTAGCAGAACGTTGACTCATGTTTATTACGTTCAAATCACATACTTCCATTTGAATCCATTTTAGACCTTCTACATTCATTTTCAGCTAAAATATAAACATTCAATAGAGTATTCCAACTGTTATTACTGTTATTGATTTTCAATCTACTGTTATTATGTTTTCAATATAACAATATTTTCTTCTGTTTAAGTTTTTACATTTTAACTTTTCTAAATAGGCAATTTCAATTTACTGAAAAGCTAACTTGACTTTACCGATTACTGCATGGACAGAATAAACCATGAGTTGCCATTAAAAATGCATGATATGAAACTTTTTGCTTCGATTTTTGCAGAAACGAAGCATTTTTTGGAACAATAACTCAATTTTGAATCTCGGCAACACTCAACTAGCCCTACAAATTATCTCTATAGCATTTTTCTATCCGACATCAATTAAAAAATACAGCATTTGAAAAATACATTGAAATGACCATTAGATTTAATTTTCATTTTAAGAATACCATAAAAATTTAATTCAAAATAATTTCAAAATTCGGTATTGAAAAATTGTTGACAGGAAACATTGTTTTAGTGTTATATGTTCTTTACATACGAATTCCTACATTTGTTTTTGATTTTAAATGAGATAAGAAATCCATTGTATTGAATTTTCTTTCGGCCTTAAGGAACACATTCTCATCGTAATACTTGCGTTTCACGCTCAATTTTTACTTTATATTAATCGGAAAGTGTTATGAGGATAGATGGTGGAGATTAATGAAATTTTCAAAAACCAATATATTGTATACAATATATATTATATATGTGACATGCCACCAAGAAAATTCCCGAACATGCGAAACCAAATTTTTTTTTCGGCGCAGAAGCAAAAGGTTTCATGATATACTAACAGCAATTAATTTTTTTCTACCCTCAGTATTCAGCGATGTGTGACTGGCCAAATTTTAATTTAAATATAATATTATACTTGACAAATACGAGAGTAGTCCCAAGAGTACCCGACCTGACGTAAAAGTGACGGTTGTTGTTTGAAAAAAATTACTATGGTCGGAAGTACTAACCTTAAAAGCTTAAATTGGAAGTTTGGAGACGCTACGTTGTTTTGTATTTGTTTGGCAGCTATCAAAAGTGAACGCTTTGAGTGAATTTGTAAAAATGGAAAAAATTGGCCATCGTTATGTAATACGATACTTTCATTTGAAAGGTCTCAGTCCAACCAATATCACAGCCGAGCTAGATTCTACTCTGGGGGAGTCTGCTCGTTCGTTTACAACAATTAAGTATTGGGATAACTGGGGCGTATTATGCGTCATTATTGCACCGGTGAGCAAATAAATCAAGATAAAACGTCCTCGTTTGAAAAAGAAAAATATCCTCTTCCATCAAGACAATGCACGGGTGCACACCTGCGCAGTTTCTATGGCCAAAATTATGGAATTAAAATTCAAATTATTACAACATCCACCGTATTTGGCTCCCAGTGACTTTTTTTGTTACCAAACTTGGAAAAAATGGCTAGGCGGACAACGGTTCACGTCGAACGAGGTCATCGCCCAAACAGATGCCTATTTTGAGGATCTTCCGAAATCCTACGTTTCAGACGGCTTAAAAAAGTTGGAGAAACGCTTGGAAAAGTGTATCGAGTTAAAAGAAGATTGTGTTTAAAATTGTTAAAAATCTACACAAAATAATTTGTTTTTCTATCTTTTTCTAAGGACTTATTGAACGACCGTCGTATTTTGACTAAACATTTGGACATGAGGGAGCTATGCGCAGGATGGGTGCTGCGTTTGCTCACAATAAAACAAAAACAGCCTCGTGAGGATGTTTCAATTGAGCGGCCGGATGCAATAATCGGTCGAGCGCTCGAAAACTCGTGAAAACCATTGGACACGTTGTGACGTCACGAGTAAAAATTGAAAGTCGAAAATCACATAAATAAAAGATAGAATATTATAGAACTCTTAAAATCAAACCGAGGTTGTATTGAAATTTTTTTTGTAAAGTTCATACTTTTGACAATTAAAAAAAAAATCAACAAATTATTCACATTAGAAAAACCATGCTTTTCAATTCAAACTCGACGAAAATTGATTAAATTATTAGTGAAATTAATAGTTATTGGTGTCTATCTACTGGTGATGATTCAGCGATGCCTACACGCTAATTAAAGTGGTAAAAAATTCATAATTTATTAATAATATTTTAATTGATAGTTAAAACCATGTTTTTCTCTCTCCCAAGAGGAAAAACTTTCGGACTGTTAGTGCTATGAAAAACTTTCAGTGACAAAGTAGTTCCTTAATGAATGAGGCAACTTTTGACAGGTTTGGGAATCAAACAACAAAAAATCAAGTAGTTAAAAGACGATGTAAAACTGTGAACGCTCGGCACGCGCATGACCGAGTCGCACTCAGATTCAAGAGTCTTAGGTGCCACCGTCGATAAAATATTATTTTTATTGGTGAACAATGACAAATAATCTTGAAAAAATAATATTTATATTTCAGATTCAATTAACAATTTATTGATTTTGAGTTTTTGCCTGTTTTTGCTGAGAATTGTCTCAGCATACCGAACTGTGTCAACGAGTGCTGTGCTGGTCCTGGCGAGTGTCCCGCCAATAGACTTATTGGCGGAGGAAAGGAAGGAGACCTTTCAGCTCCGTAAGGAGCTCACCTGCTTAACCAACTTGCAGAAAATCGCTCGCGCGAAGGAGCCCATCTGTAAGGATAGAAGGCGCAGAGTCGTCGAGAAATGGCAGATGAGACGGCATGGTGACCAATCCGGGAGATGGACACACCGTCTAATCCCGGAGCTCGCCACCTGGCTGGATAGAAAGCACGGTCAAGTCGGCTTTTATCTGGCGCAAGCGCTTTCGGGCCATGGTTGCTTTAATGCGTACCTGAAACGCTTCAAGAAAAGAGACGATGTGTCATGTCGCTACTGCGGATCCCTTGCGGAAAATGTAGAGCACACACTCTTTATCTGTGCCAGGTGGGGCGCGGAAAGGGAGGCTGTCGGTCGGGCAGTTTGCGCACCACTCACTCCTGACACGATGGTCTCTCTCATGCTCCAGTCTAAACAGATATGGATGCTTATCGAGTCATTCGTCACCCTGGTGATGAAGACGAGGCATCGGGGCCTGCAGCCGCGGTCCTGCGTCTTGGGCGGACTTGGCTGTCAGCGTCGATCGGGGGAGGAATCTTTTTATTCCTCTCCTGGTTGGCGCGGCTAGTTGGCCTGCCTAACGGGCGTGTGTCCGCGGATGGGAGTCCCGGGCGAACGGATGACGGAAGAGTCGTACGTGACTTTAAGCTGGAACCAGCCGCCCGTGAAGTTTAAAGCCAAAAGGCATTGAGAAGCATGGTTTTTTTAGTGTGAAAAATCTGTTGATTTTTTTTTATTGTCAAAAGTATGAACTTTACAAAAAAAATTTTAATACAACCTCGGTTTGATTTTAAGAGTTGTATAATACTATATTTTTTGTTTATGTGATTTCGGAATTTCAATTTTTACTCGTGACGTCACAACGTATCCAATGGTTTTTACGAGTTTTCGAGCGCTCGACCGAGTATTCCATCCAGCCGCTCAATTGAATATTCGGCGATGTTTCGCAGCAGTAAAGCCGAATTTTTGCGTCGATTCATAACCATGGACGAAACATGGGTCCATCACTGCACACCTGAGATAAAGGAACAGTCATAACAATAGACCGAAAGGGAAGAATCGGCTCCAAAGAAGATGAAGACAGTTTCATCTGCTGGCAAGGCCAGGGCATCAGTGTTTTCGGATGCACGTGGGATAATTATTTTCATTGATTATCTTCAAAACGGAAAAACAATTAACGGCGTGAATTATGCGAACTTATTACAGCGTTTGAGTGATGAAGTGAAGAAAAAACGGCTGCATTTGGCGACAAAAAAAGTGTTGTTTCATCAAGACAATGCACCAGTTCTCACATCCTTTATCGCGATGGCCAAAATCAATGAGTTTAAATTAAAATTGCTTCTTCACGCACCCTTTTTACCAGATTTAGCCCCCTTTGATTATTTTACCTTTCCAAACTTGAAAAAATGGCTCGGTAGTCAAAGATTGGCCAACAATGAAAAGGTGGAGTCAGCGGTTATTGTCTATTTCGAAGAACTCGACGGTTCTCACTATAAACAGGGTATCAGAGCTATTGAAAATCGCTGGGAAAAGTGTATCAAGCAAAAAGGAGACTACTTTGAGAAATAAAGGTATTTTTTCCAAATTTTTTTGGGCTTTCTTTGTTAGGTCGGGTACTTCTGGGACTACCTTCGTATCTCAGCGAAAAAATAATACAGCGACATTTAAACAGACACTTCAAAACTGAAGACTTGTACCATACGATGCCATTATCAGAAATACTTTACAAAAATTGTTCCGCGAGAATAAATTCATAAGTTTGGCTAGAATAGTCGCTTAGGGACAATTTATCCTAAAATTACTCTATAACCTGACATGCTAGGGAAATTCTACAATCAGATTTTATTTCAGCGTCAAAAAATCTTAAAATATCTTTTGATTTTAATAGCTAACAATAAATACCGTTATAAGTCCAATATTATTAATAATTCCTGGTTTCACGAAATCAAAGTCCTTATGAATTTCTACTTGCTCAAAATAATATGGTATTCCTCCCTTAAGTACACTTGAGGAACCAATCAGCGCATGATACAATGAAAAATTAGTCACTATTAGAGGCGAGAAAAAATCTCCAAGGCATACAGCTGCTGTTAAAACATGTAAGACAGAAATTAAAGACCCAGAACAAAAATGTTCATAGTCTCGATACAAAGTAGCAATGTATGAAATATTTATAGATTGCTTTCCATAAAATAATTTTCCCTCCAAAGGTGACGGATAAGGGGACTCTGAAAAAACATTTTTTATATTTACATATTATCCAATTATTGAATAAAAATTTATTTTTTTATATTTCCTTTGAATGAAATCTTTTTTACTATAATTACGAATAGAGAGAGTAAACTTACAATATTATAATCTTTAAAACTTAATGAAAAACATGTAAAAAAATTCTCTTAAATTATCTGTAAATTCTTGAATTTTTCAAGGATGATAGCGACGATAATAAGAACGCATGTAGATTTTAGATTTCATTTTTTTTAAATACTCACTTAAAGCTTGAGTAAACATTATAGAAGTGAAGAGCATAAAAATAATACCCATTTTCATTTTTGCTAGTGAATTCTTACACCTATTTTACTTCTGACACGTTGCTTAGTAGATTTTTTTCTTACTAAAATACTCATTGAGTCATTGAAACTTCTGTGAATTTATCTTTGTCAAATTTACATTTACATCATTGATTACTCCACGCACGTAACTATCCTTCTATTCAATTTTTAAAAAACTTCTAACCAAGACTAAAATAAATATTTTATATGCATATATATAAAACCTTGTTATACGATGGATGCTTGTTTAATTTCAAATTAAAAACTGTTGTGAGAAGCATTCATACATTTTTTAAAGTGGAATTGTTTAAGTACCGATAAGAAAATTATTTGTCGTCCTTGAAAAATCGTCTTTGAGTTTAATGTTTTCAATTCATCGTTTTACTATGACACGTATTTCCTTAAATTGAAACGTAATTTAGCAAAAATTCTAAACTTCATTTTCTCCATGCATGTGCTATCATGTACCAACATACAAACGAAAGAAAAGTGTGTTAAAGCAAAACCTAAAAATTCTCTTCGATTTTTTTTAAACAGAGTTATCAAATTTTTTTAAAAAGTCCGATTTTGCTAGTGATTTACGTCGATACAAGAAATTCAAATGTTTCGCTAGAAGTCGATCGTTATCGGCTCCTTTTTTCGAACGATCATGTCGGGTATTCTTTTGTGAAATTCCGAATCGTATCGTCTAATTTTTCGAACGACATCGAGTGAGGTCCTCGAATAACGTCACTTGAAACAGTTCTCACATGACAACTCCACTCCTGGAAACTGATACAACGCAATCAGAATGAAAACATGGCGGGAGAAGTGAACACGATCAAAAGAAAATCTTCGATGTGAAAAATAAATTTTATGTGCCTCCGGCGCGGAAACTGGTTTTTCCGTTACAGCTGAGAGTAACGGAATGTTGTGTATTCCGTTACAGAGTAAAAATTGAACTGCGCATGCGCATATAGTCTTACAGCGGAGAAGAATCTTCTTCTTCGTACAGCGTTAGCACCCTACTGACAAAGCCTTGTACATTTGAACTGCGCATGCGTCTACTAAAATCCATTACTACTACACAAGATCGATAAAATCAAAATGGCCGGGACTAGTCGTGACATATCAAGTGTAATGACTAGCGCCGCAAACAACTACAATACTAGATTAGATTCGAGTGTACGCATAAAAACTCGTATCCGCACCGAAGTCACATAAAATAGAATACGTGCCAATGCACACAATTCGGGAAATTACGAGACTCGCGACAATACTTGCAGGACTGATCGCGCCTCGGCTTCGTCTCGGCTTTGCCTCAGCTACGTCTGGAAACGCATCGGCTATACCTCGACTACGCCTCATCTATGGCTTGGCTTCGATCTCCTGCGAGCATTGTCACTCGTCACGCAATAACCCTTATTGTGCGCCTAGGCACGTAATATACTATTTCTCGATGAGAACATGAAATTTGGCGGCTTGAGTGAGTTCATGGAGTAAATGCGCAATCGCCTGGGGGAGGTGGGTCTAGGACGCAGCCCTGGTAGGGGTTTTGGGGGGCCGAGCCCCCCGTCTCAAAAAAACAACTTAAAATAGAAAACATTATTTTTCATCAATAAACAATAATAAGTTCAGAGCAAACATTTTTTAAAAAATTTATTTAAAAGAATAATGTAATGCAAGTTATTATGATGATCGCCCCTGCGTTCAATTTGAGTATGATCGAATCGTTAATATTTTCGTCCTGCATAACGATCGATATATTCAACTGATTTTTAACCTGCTTTATAAGCTGTCTAAACCTTGAACGTCGTGAAGTTGTATTCTATACGCTTTTCTTTTTATTTTTTTTTTTTTTTTTGGTTGCGAGGTCTTGAGGTCCTTGATCTATCGCGTACTTTGTCCATGTGTTTTTTTAGTTTCGCAACATTACAGCACAGTTTGCTGCATAATACCATTTTCTCAATACCCAACAGGCCACGAAAACCGCCATTTTCCATGTTAGTGTCGAGAAAAATAATATAAGCACCTCGAGGCGAAAGTGCTCATGCAAATTCGCGTGAAGTTCGCGATACTTGGTCGAATTGGTCGCGACTTCGCGTTATCTCACGCGGTAACAGCCAAAGGCCGAGGGCTGTCATTCTCGCGTTCGATAACGCTCAATCGCGATCAATTCCGCCTCGTACGGCCAACTTCACGTTCGTCCACATTCGCTCTCTTTCGCCTCTCTACGCGTAATGTACTATGAGTTTTGTTTTATTTTTTGTTTAAACTTATACAAAAATAACCTTTATTTCTAAATCTGTTTATTTTTTCTTTTACTTTTATCTTTTAAGGGTACGTGATGCTTTACCATTGAAGCAATTTCGTAGATAAAATAAATTTTAGAAAATATGAAAACTTCGAACTATTTTTAAATTTTTTTAATTTGAAATATTAAGTTGGTACTATACTTTAAATAAGGCTTTTCTACATTTTTTTATATTATTTTTAGCGATAAAAATATTTTTAATTTTCGAAACGAGCTTCTCGGTTGCTCAGTCGGATCGATCGATTTGACGAGAGGTTCGTTTCAATGAGACGAATTGAGATAACAGCTCGGTTGTTAAGACGATAACCAAAAATATTTCGATCGTTTCTAGGATCGTGTCGCTCGGATAAATCACTAGATTTTGCAACTTCAAGTTTTTTAGATTGTATATTTTGAAATAATTTGGTCAGGAAAAGTTTTATTAAAGTCTTGAATACTTTTTTAACAATACTAAATTCTTCAATAAAAATGCTTGAAAATTCGAAACCACACAGAGAAAAATAGAGTGAAATCGTTGATCTAACCTTTTGAACATTTCTAATAGAAAATAGTAGTTTTATACTAATTAATTACTTTCAGCAATTATTATTGCATAAGAACTTGAATTTCAAGGGTGCTTGGTTAGAATATCTTTAATTAACGTTTCATCAAAAAGTCGTAGACAAAGACGAAAAAGTGTACTACAAGTGTAATTATTACCGTGAAACTTATAAGAGTAATGCGACGCGCCAAAAAGTAATTTAGAAATTTTTTTTTTTAAATGTCATCCGAAAGAAATAAATACTGTGGTACTAATTTAATAAAATTATATTGACCTAAGTAGCTTAGCTACTTAATTTTATTTAATCGAAAGATAGTAAAAGTTAAGTAAAGAAGACTGTAATATGCCTTTAAACCAAATTGTGTTCAATGATTTTTTAACAAAAGTTCCTCACTGTTTAAAAAATTTAATCAAGAAATAGATTTATACTCTGAAAAATCCGCGGGCGGTGTATTGGTTCAAGAGAGGGGGTTTTTTGGTTTTAACAAGTATGCCTAGACCCGTCCTAGGAGAGTTATGTACAACGCCTATAAAAGATTTCGCCATTTTTCCTCCTCACCAAAAAAAAAAAATATATATATATATTTAAAATAAATAGTTCCATCTATGAGAGAATTGACTTATATAATTTCGTATCTTTATTAATATGAAAATCCAATTTTCATTTACATCCTCTTTCGATAAAACATTTTACATTTTTTTTGTAAAAATAATGTTTCCTAAATTTTCACAGGAAACGAAATTCATATAATTTTCCCGAGTTTTCAGAAACATATTTTCATTTTTTATTTTGGGCTTGAATTAAATAAAAACTTTTCTAGAATTTTTATAACATTAGGTTATCTTCTTAAAATATTTAGCGAACATCGTTTAACAGGACATTTTTGTTTCAAAATCAATGTCCAATCAATAAACCAAGCTTTCCAGTAACAATACTGACATCCGTATACTTGAAAAATATTTACGTAATGAATATTCATGGTTTGCTGTACGTACTCCATATGACGCGAATTAATATGCATAGGACCGCATTACCACGGGAATCAGGACATACATTTGACGTAGCGCTGCGCGTCTGAATAGTTAGTCACGATTGGCCGAGACGGCGAGCTGACAAAGACATTTGGATTTCGGCAATCTGCATGTGCATACGATTTAGAGTCACGGTTAGCACAAATTGAAACATTATGCAACACCAGAGTCGTCTCTCCTTCACTTTGACTAACTATAATATGTATTAAAATTCGAGTTCACCAGTATAATTGCCAATTCTGGGAAAATCAGCAAGTAGTCATGGGAATAACAATTGTGCAGAATTTTAATACGTTTACTGAATATTCAGCAAACATAGGACAAAGTTTAGGAAACCGTTACGAAGTATTATAATATGGATGTACTCGTATTCACTTATGGTGTCCGATTTTGGCATTTAATTTTCTTGAATTATTTTCTCATACGTGTAATCCACTACACTTACGCCATGGAAGAAATAAAGTTTTAAAAGATCATTAATTTTACTCACCGAGTACGACAAGCTTTACGGGTCTCCCAGTCAGGATTTTGCTCTGCTCATCTTTAAGAGTGCAAATCCAAATTCCATCATCTTCTAGTCTCACGTTGTCAATATGTAACGCAGCTGTTGAAGAATCTCCTATATATCTGTGACCCGTTCCACTCATTTCCGTTCTTGTATCGATCGTGATCATATCCACGGGATCATCATCATGCAGCCAAGTTGCAGGTTCTATCCTGTAACTTCTGACACAAAGAGAAAAGGTCTACAACACGAATATACATATACAGAATGGGTTAAAAGTCTCGGACCGGTAGAATATCTCTAAAACAATACATTTTAGAAGAAATTTCCTTCAGAAAAATTGTTCAGTTTAATGTGATCTATTCTGAAGTGGCCTTTAATTTGACCTTGGAGTTGATTTGCAAGATAATTTTAAGGTCAGTTTCCTCTAAAAATGGAATGACCAATTTTTTATACAAAGCAAGCTTTAATTGGTTAGATCGATGAGTGATCTTGTCTCTGTTGTCCAGACCGATAGATGTTTTTACCGTTGTTGCCCAGATTATGATATCTTGTCCTTTGACTGGATAGATTATAGCTTATCTTGCCCTGGTTACCCAGATCATAATATCACCATTTATGGTTAGTATGACCCAACTTATGACCCCATGGGTAATTCTATGGCAGTGTGGAATTTAAAAAAAATTATAACTAGAATCTCAAGTTATTGCCACGTTGAGAGTGTGTGATACTTGGGAAAAGTTGTAGTTTATGTCACTTATTATCTGGATTATACTTGCCATAATCTGGATTATACTTGCCATAATATGGATTATACTGTTTATATTAAGTGTACAACTTTGCTTCCGCCGTTTTTCGATAGATAGCTGCAGCGGTAAGTGCTGATCGAAATAGGCAGATCAGAAATGTCACACACACACAGTGGAAAAGAGAAAATTTTCGAAGATTCTGAATTAAAGGCATTACTTGCTGGAGACCACAGTAGGTCCACTACTATAGGAGTAAAGGAAAACGAATTATAGTGTTTGCTATCAACAAGCGGTTGCGCTATTGTCGCTACCGATGTTCTTTTTAATCTGTTGTAACTATAGCAACCATAGTTTGATGATTTTTTGATAAAATTGAATAGTATAAATCATTGATTTATATTTAAAAATGTTCCGCTTTTTAGAATATACCTAGTAAGAAGGTGGGCATTGAATGGCATTGAAATGTCAAAATCTGGAAACAAATGGAATCGAGAATGAAACTTTTGAATGCATTTTAATTCTTTGGCATTAAAAGGCATTCAAAAGTTTTATTCTCGACAACGTTTCTTTCCAGATTTTGACATTTCAATGTCATCCAATGCCCACCTTCTTACTAGGTATCGGGTTGCAGGGTACGGGGGTTTCGTTGGTATTGATATTAGTTTTTGCTGTCATAACTTGGCGGCGCCGATGCTCATTTGAACTTTTTTAAGTAGCCTCGTAAAATACATGTTAGTGGACGTACTGTGCTGAAGACTCGTGCCAAACGCAAGACGAGTTGACAGAATCATTGAGAGTGACTCAACAAGACATTTCGAAACGCATCAAAGCCATGGGAATGATTCAGAAGCAAGGAAATTGGATTCCGTACGAGTTGAAGCCAAGAGATGTTGAAGTGTGTTTCTTTGCTTGAGAGTAGCTCCTTCAAAGACAGAATCGGAAGAGGTTTTTACATCGCATTGTGACTGGTGACGAAAAATAGGTCCACTACGATAATCCCAAGCGCAGAAAATCATGAGGAATGCCTGGACATGCCTCCACGTCGACGGTTAGACCGAATATTCACGGTGCCAAGGTTATGCTTTGCATTTGGTGGGACCAGCTCTATGTGGTGTATTATGAGCTGTTCAAACAGAGTGAAACCATCACAGGGGATCGGTATCGAACGCAATCAATGGGTTTGAGTCGAGCATTGAAGGCGAAACGGCAACAGTTACAAGAGAGACACGACAAAGTTATCCTCCAGCATGACAATGTTCGGCTACATGTCAGAGATCAGTCAAGACACACTTGGAAACGTTGAAATAGGAGGTCTTACTCCACCCACCGTAGTCTCCAAACGTTGTCCGTTCCGAATACCATTTGTTTTAATCAATGGCATACGGCCTGGCTTATTAGCATTTCCGCTCTTATGAAGAAGTCTAAAAATAGATCGATTCGCGGATCGCCTCAAAAGACACATCGTTTTTTCAAGATGGTATCGGACAATTGGGAGAAAGATGAAAAAAAGTAGTGGCTAGCGACGAACAGTACTTTGAATCATAAATAGGTAATCAGTCTTCAAACATGAAGCCTCAAATTTTGGGAAAAAAAGGCAGAAGCTATGTTGTAGACCTAATAATCAAAATAGCTGTCCCATAGTCACTGGACCTCGATATTTAATATTATAATCCATTTTTCTTTCTGTGGTCCAGTTTCCACATGTTCGTGTCTAAAATACACTACACTGAGGAAAAATTCTGGGCACAATGACGTGATATATGTAGTTGGAAATGTCCTTAATTACTTTTAGTGGTTGAATTCAAGCAATGGTTGACCCGTCAGTGTAGGTCTTAAAAGTGGTCGCCGTGACTAAGTAATGTAGTCACAGCGACTATGTAATGTTGTCAAAATTACTATATGTAAGTGTCAACTATAAAGTTATGTAAAATCAAATTCCTAAAATCAAATGCATAAAATCACTATCAGTTGCTATGAAAAACAATATGCATTACTCGAAACAATACACATCAGGTTCAACGAGTGTTAAGTTTGCTGCACTGGTTATAGCGACTACGTTATTCTAGCCATGAGAACTCAAGGTTTCAAGTTCTCATAGCGAGGCTTAAGAGTTAAGGACAATTTCGACGATGTTAACTAGTCGCCACGACCAGGTATTCAGAATATGGCTACTATGGCTACAAATCATGTTTCTGTAGCCATGGGTCAAGTAGCGGCAACACGTCTCCCTCGTTACAGTCACTTTTTTTCCAACTACATTATTCCTAGTCATTATGACCAGATGCTATTTTTCTCTGTGTAAAGACTCATAATACGCCGAAAAAAATTCCTTGTACCCGTATACTATTTTGCCTAGTTAGGACAGGCGCCAACTATGCAATCCTAGTTGAAATGACAAAGTTCAAGTTTAGTAAGAAAAACAAAGAAAGCAAGTTGATTTGACGGACAGATCCTTTCAGGCGCATGTATTAAACGTAACCAATAAACAACTTTACGTTTATGATCTACTAGAGCAAAATTTATATTGATAAAAGTGGATTTTAAAGAATTATTGACAAAAATAAATTTTTGTTTACACAGTGAAAAAGTTATAAATACAGAAGATGTTCTTTTTACAGCGGAGTTTTGTAATGACAACATAGCAATATTAATTGAATTTAATTGTTAATTGAACTAGAATTCTTTATTTCTCTGTAACAAGGTTTATATTGGTTTTTTCAACTATATGTACGTGATTCTCTTAAACAGGAATCCGTGTTATTTCAACTAGGTTAGATTTAACTATGGGTGATAGTTGACTCTCGGAAAATAAAATTTTTCGGTGTAGAGGCCTTTCGGGTATTGTCCCCTTAAATTCACGTAATCCTCAGATCAAAATAATCAGGACCGTAAAAACTATCATCAAATCGATCATCAGATGTCTTATGTTTTACTGTTGTACAAGGTTAGTTTTTTTCGATTTTTCAAAGTCTCAATTTTCATACATTCAATTGTATATTAGCGAATAAACAACATTCACATAACTATAGTTTGAGTCACTTGTAATTAAAGTGACCGTAGAATTATCACCATGACATTGACCTAAAATTTCATGCTCTTTTAAAAATAGGTCATATCATTTGAAAAACATAAATCAACCTTCAAATGATCTTGAAATTTTACTTCAAGGCCGAAGTTAAGGTCACCGTCAAGTAGATCATTTTAAACTCAACAACCTTTGTAGGGGACATATTTTTTCGAGACACTCGATCGTTTCGGGACTTTTGACCCTCCCTGTATGTCATAAAATATGCATTACAGTTTTTTTTATTTGTTTGTTATCTATTTATGCACGAAAAAAATAGATAATCACTGGTAGTACTCATATATATTACAGTTGAATATATTTGACAGTGAAATTAAGACGCTATAATTTCTCTTTCCGATAATCCGTAGTAGTTTTTTGCATCAAATATATAATAATTAAAGAGTTTATTATAAAAAAATCACCCGGTTTTTAATTTTCTTTTCATCAACGGCGCGTAACGGTGATTGAAAATTTATTTTTAGTATAATTGATCAAGGTTAACATTTCTGCCTTAAATATCAGATAAGATTAGTTCCATACACATACATATCAGACAATTTAGTGTAGGGCTATTTAATCCTTATCAGATATTTGATTACTTATTTTTATCAAAGTTTGAAAAAAACCTCTCTGCCCGTATTTATCCGTTAATTATCCGATATATTGTAGATAGGAAAATTATAACTGATCTCTAAATCCGAAACTGTGAAAACCACTGTTTCAAATGTTGTAAGTCTTCTACATAGAATCAGCGAAATTTAACCGATATCACTAGGGAAACTCACTGGTTAATCAGTGGAATATAGTGGTCAACAGTGAAATTCGCTGGTCAACAAGTGAGTTTCCCTAGTGATATCAGTAAAATTTCACTATTTCTAATCCGAAACTGTGAAAAACCACTGTTTTGAATGTTGCAAGTCTTCTACATAGAATCAGTGAAATTTAACTGATATCACTATGAAAAAAATCCTCATTTTAGTAAAACTTACGACAAATTGCAGCAACTATAAAAATTTATCATTTATTGAAGAGTATTCAACACAATTTAGCGTCTGGGATTTATATTACTTAAATTGAAAATGTTCACGGTTCTTCCAGAGAATTAATTTAACAAGAAAAAATTTGCCTCGACCCGGATTCGAACCGGTGTCCCCACATCGGTTCGAATCCGGACAGAGGCTGACTTTTTCTCGTTCACTGATAAAAAGTGCTATTTAATCCATAGCATTTCTGCCAAAAACATGTATATTATTGATTCAAGAAAATATACCAAGAAAACTGATGCATATTGCATATGCATATTATAACATATTGATTTGAATCAATGATATACATGCTTTTAGCAGAAATTCTATGAATTCAATAGCATTCTTTTCTCAGTGTTCTTCAATTGATTGTCTGGAAGAACCGTGAACATTTTCAATTTAAATTATATAAATCCCAGACATTAAATTGCGTTGAATACTCTTCAATAAATGATAAAAAACGAAGATGCCGGTTACGTTTCGTATAGGTCCAGTTAGAAAACGGACACAAAACACGGATAGGCTCCTATATGGGACCTCTTAGGGACCGAATAAATAATAATAATTAATACATAATATAATTAATTATATTAATTAATTAATAAAATAATTAATACAGCCAAAAAGAATGAATTTGGTGAAATATGTTCTTCTTTAAGTGTTAATATATTAGTATTATGTTGACCTTCAATAATTGTACCGCAAGTGAATATTAATGTAAGCGCTACGCGCTGTTGACTGAAGTAAAATAAAATATTAGGTTATTTATTTTATTATATATTTTGATAAATTATTATTATTAATTTCAGACAGTTCATGAATATCATAAAACAAAATTGTTAATCATTGTCAGAATTTTTCTGTGGTTGAATTAGAAACATACATACAATGTTTTCATTAATTCCTAAATTTATATTCAGCACTCTGTCAGTGTTTTTATTCATATCTATATTCAACTAAAATAAAGAAAAATGATACATTTAATAATGTTTTTTTTTAATAGAATTTTTCCTCACTGTCGCTTTTTACCAATTGTTTCAAAATGATTAGATTTTGATGAATCTTGAATTAGTTTTCGGGGAGAGTATTCTATACAACTATAAATTTAAAGAATACGAAATTTTTCCATGTGAGACAAATCACGTTTTCGATTCGTTTCTTTTAAAAGAATTCTTTCAACGATTTCATCCACTGAAAATTTTACTTTTCAAATTGAAAACAGTAGAATTTTTATTCATTTCTCGTTATTTTGGCATAGGGTCAGTTTCTTTTTACTTTCTTTGATTAAAAATTATCAATGTTAGATATAATTTTAATTAAAGAAAGTCTAAAGAAACTGACCCTATGCCAAAATATCGGAGAAATGAATAAAAATTCTATGAATTTAGGGTCAATATAATATCAGACATGTTATCAAGCATGACATTTTCGAAAACAGTAGAGTTGTAAAGAATATTTTCGACGAAGAAATAGGCCACGATTTATGAAAACTCAATCATTTTTTTAAAAATTGGTAAGAAGCGATAATGAGGAAAAATTGCATTCCAAAAAGTATTATCAAAAATATTATTTTTCATAAAAAATAATGTTTTTATCTTTCATAAGACACGATTGATAATTTCATTTCAAGTCTTAAAATCATAGAAAAACTTTTTTTTTCAGAGATCTGATTTTTGATATAACAACTACCTTAATACGTTAGGGTCAATTAGAAATTTCAAATATGGTCCTAAAATCGAAGACTATGTAAATTGAAACAAAAAATTTTTATTTACTTGTGAATAATACTTAAAATTTGAAAAGCTTTTTTTTCATAACATTAACGTTTTCAAAGTCGCTTGCCACAATATTTCCGGAACTATTCAGTTTCTTTAATATACGGTCAAAGAAAAAATTTCTTTGAATTGAAGAAAGTTTTGTTTCATTTGAATTTTCTTAAATTTATCTTAATTTTGAGAAATTGTAACTGTGTAAAGTTTTAGTTACTTGTTTCGTAAATTACCGGCAGAAATTTCCAACAAAGTGAATAATGTAGGAATGTGTTCTTCAGTTAATTACAATATATTGAAGTAAATAAAATGATGCTTCACTAACATGCTGAAAAGAAGAAGTGACACAGTACCTGGCCCCTGGCTGCAGAAGTTTTGAGTAGTTTCCTTGAAGTTCGCAAGGTAAAATAACTTTGCTATGTGGCTTCACAACAAGTTCGATTGGGGTCTTGGAGGATAATGTTGAGTCAAGTAAGGGCCCGTTGGTTGTGGTTGGTGAATTCGTCGTCCACAACTCTTCATTAGGGGCTAGAAGAGCTGCAGGCTGAGCAACATCATTTGGTGTTGACGTCAAGGTCGAGATGCTACTTGTAGTGCTAGTCGTTATCTTTCTATTTCGTCTGCTACCATCCTGCTTCCCTCGTAGAGCAAAAAGCCCGGCTTCATTCACTAATCCTGAAAGCAAAAAAAAAAACTAATTATTCAAATAATTCTTCAATCTTAAAACTGATTTTATTCCCGAACATTTGAATTTTTTCGTCGTTATTCAATACTACTAATGAAATAAATTTTACTATATAATACCGTAAATGTGAATTGAAATTTTTCAAAGTTACTTTAAATTTGAGGAATACATTCTCATCACGATACTCGCGCTTTGCGCTCGATAATCATTATTTTAAAAAATTTAAGAGAATAACGAAAATTCTCGTTTTATAGGCAAATTACGTGAAACACCGAACAAAGGAAGGTATCAATTTTTTCAGCTCAAAAAGTTCTATATAAAACTTTGGATATTTCTGTTATATCTTGTGTTTATTAAATAAAATTGAACTTTTTATTTCTAAAAATAAAAAATCAGTGAAACAGAAACTAAAGAGTGCTCTGGCAAAAAAATGTAATTGCTAAGGAGAAATGTTTCCATGAGAGCAAAAAAGCGTTCTCAAAAATCAAATAATTAAAAAAAAAAATTAGTTTCGAGAATTTATTGAGCTCTATAGATCCGTGTTCAAAGTTCAATTTTTTCCGTACCCTCTTGACAATAAAGTTTGTTTTACTGATACTAAAGCAATGTTCCTCGTTTTTATTCATTGCAGAACTTTCTTCTCACTGAATCACAAAAACGAACGCGCAAACAAACCTCGAAATACTCCGAAAATCATTGTTTTTCGTTCACATATTGCAAATGAAAAGCTGCAGTAATATTCTCAAGACTGTTAAATCCAATAAAACGACTTTTGAAAAAAGTGACACTTATATTGTAATGCCATAGCATTCTTCAACTATCTTTACTATAACAATTTTTTAAAAATGAAAAAGTATTTTCTAAGGAAAATAACATTTTTTATTACAATTTCTCACATTACATATATTTTAGTAGAGAAATGGATTTAAAAAATGTTGAAAAGCATATACAAATCTAGAGAAAACTTTTTCAATTCACCTGGGATGTCATAAAGAATTTACATGATGAAAATAATTTTTATAAACGTACTGTTACTGAAATTGTTTTTACAAAAAAGAGGGGAAAAAATAGTTTGCTGAACATAATACTTTGACTTGTGAAATATGCCACTAGTACTTTATTAATTAGCACAATTGCTTTTTTAGAAGCGGGTCATAAAGTGCATTTTACTGCATCCTACCGGGAAAACAAATCCTTTTTTCAAACCTCCAGTAGAAAAAAAGTCGTGTGCAACACGGTAATAATATTTATTTATCTCGTGCGATTGTTGTCCTTGTTCTGCTCTGGCATCAAACTTCACACTCAAAAAATAAACTTTTTTTCCTACCTTGCACAATAAACTATTCTGGTCAATTTTTCTACCCGAGTTCTTAAAATAATAATACAGATAGTAACACCAACAATATTGACATCATATATATGTATAGGTTTTTCTAATTAGAGGTTTCATTTTGATTTATAAGAAAAACGCGTGTTTTTTGTGAAAAATCATTTGATTTTTATTTCATTCAATAGCGGAAGGTTTGCCATTATTAATGGAAAACAATATAATTGATATGGCCTCCATGACTACGTTTGCAGGACTATGCTCTTTTCATGAAATTTTCCATTACATTTTTGCGCATTTTGGGCTGTATTTCGTCGATAACGACACGAATCTTCTCTTTTCACGCAAAAGACCGATGGTTTCGACACTTGTATGGTGCGTAGTGCCATCTTGTTGGAAATAAACATCGTCCACATCCATATCTTCCAATTCTGGCCATAAAAATTCATTAATCATGGTTCGATAGCACAATCCATTCACTGAAACAGCCGCTCCAGCTTCATTTTCAAAAAAATAAGGCCCAATGATTCAAGGTAATAAAATTAAATAAATTATTTCTTAAGTTTTTGCCAGTACTGTATTTAATCAAAAAAATATTTTTTAAATCTAATAAATAATGTTGAAAAAACAATTTTTTTTATTTAAAAAAGGCTAAAAACGTGATTTATTGGAGGTAAAAATATTTATATTTGTTCTAAATGTGTTTTCACTTCAAATTGAAGAAATTAAGTTAAAAAAACAATTTCTTAAATTTAAATAAAACTTTCTTCTAAGTGTAGTTAAATATTTTTCTCCATGCACTTATGTATATAAACTTTGCTGAAACTAAGAGAATTTTGTCCCAAATTCTAGTTGCTAAACTATTCTGATTAGGGGGAGATCATTCCTTTGGTATAATTTCTGTTGCAGCTTGTTTTCACCCCATATTCTAGGTTATAATTATACTTTTTCCTCTGTGGATCTTTTTCATAGGATAAAATTTTGTATTCTTTCGGCTCTACCTACTGATTAGAAATCCCCTTGGTCTCGTCATTAATTAAATTACCTGTACTACATTTGACCATAATGAACTGTGTGTTGTTAACTAACTAAATTCTCCCCATTCTAGTCTCGTTAGGACTTCTTGGGGAACACGAACGAGGCTTAGTTGGGTTATGTACTTCCAGCTATTCGCGGCTCATCGAAACCATAATTAGTTTTCCACGAAGTCTTGGTATACCAAGAGGAAGGATAGGCAGTTTTAGACGAAAGAGCGTTGAAACACTCAAAATGGCGTCTGAATAGGAAGCGTTGAGAGAAAGGACTATGATAAGTTTTAAGGAGGATACAGTGTTGTCGGAAACTTTATCGAATTCCAAGACTGCGCTAACTTAATCAAGTCTTAGCGCCGAGAATATTTACCGCCGTTCGCAGACAAGTTTGTAACTGTACTCAAACTAAACCATCTCTTCTCTCTGCTTATCCACACAATACTTCATTACATTTGATTCAGAGAAAAAACTAGAATGCTTAGTAATCGGTAGGAATACAAATTTTATCTTCACACTAACTTTTGAATATGAATTAATTAACAATACAGGGAAAAACTGTATGTTACTAAATATTCGACAAAACTAAAACCACATTTTAACTCACACTGAACAAAAATTTTGTTCATTGAGCAAAGTCGTATTGTTGAATTCACACAGTAATTTATTTATTTGATTGATTATTTAATAGACACATGGAATTTACTAAAAGAAAATTAAATATTTGTTTGGATACACTAATTTTTCCAACTAAAGAATTTTGTAGAATCAAGAAAACAGTTTTTTGTTCGTATAACTACAAAATACAAAGTTTTTTTCAATCTTCAGTAGTAAAGCTTTTAATTTATAAATCCATTTGTATTGATTAATGCAATGTTCACTATCTACTAGGTATACAACTTTTCTTCCGCCGTTTTTCTCCAAAATTTGAGACTTTATTCTTAAAAAGTGATTACCTATTTATGATTCGAAATACTATCCGTCGCTAGCCACTAATTTTTTGCATCTTTCTGGCAATTGTCGGATACCATCTCAAAAAAACAATGCGTCTTTTGAGGTGATCCACGAATCGATTTATTTCTGAACTTCTTCATAAGAGCGGAAATGCTGATTAGTCAAGCCGTGTGCCGTCGATCGAAACAAATGGTAGTCGGAAGGAGCAGCGTCTGAAGTGTACGGCGGGTTGGGTAAGACCTTCCATTTCGACGTTTCCAAATATGTCTTGAGCGGTTTTGCAACATGCGGCGAGCATTGTCATTCTGGAGGATAACTTTATCATGTCTCTCTTGGTACTGTGGCCATTTCTCCTTCAATGTTCGGCTCAAACGCATCAATTACATTCGATACCGGTCCCCTGTGATGGTTTCACTCGGTTTCAACAGCTCATAATACACTAGACTGAGCTGGTCCCACCAAATGCAGAGCATAACCTTGGCACCGTGAATATTCAGTCTGGCCGTCGACGTGGAGTTATGTCCGTGTATTCCCTATGATTTTCTGCGCTTAGGATTATCATAGTGGACCCATTTTTCGTCGCCGGTCACAATGCGATATAAAAAGCCCTTCCGATTCTGTCTTTAAAGCAGCTGTTTACAAGTAAAGAAACGCCGTTCAACTCGTACGGAATCCAATTTCCTTGATTCTGCATCATTCTCGTGGCTTTGAGGCGTTCCTAAATGGCTTGTTGAGTCACTCTTAATGATGCTGCCAATTCTTCTTGGGTTTGGTACGTGTCTTTAGCAAGTAATGCCTCCAATTCGTAATCACCGCTCTTGAAGCGTTACAACCACTCACGACACGTTCTTCCACTTAGAGCAGCCTCACAGTAAGTACTTGAGAGCATTCGATGAATCTTAGCTGCAGTTTTCTTCAAATGAAAGCAGAAAATCAAAACTTCCCGCAAAGGACGAGAATTTGGCTCGAAAACTGACATCTTCGATTGAGAACAAATTTATGATGCAAACACTAATTCACTAATGTAGTGCTGTCGTTGTGTTGACAGATGTACAAGTTTACTGTGTGGCTTTTGTGATCTGCCTATTTCGACCAGCACTTACCGCTGCAGCCATCTATCGAAAAACGGCGGAAGCACAGTTGTACACCTAATAAAAATCCATTTATTTCATCACTATTTAATTCTGTCAGTATCATTTTTTATTATTCTGCATTTTCATATGAGGGTCGTTGCTAAAATGTTGTAAAATTACGACTATTAATTTGAAAAAAATTCATTTCAGAATAAGCTAGAGTAATTTATTTCGATTATTTGTAATTTAAAACAAGGGGTATATGAAAATTTAAGAGATTAATAATCAGTTTTGTACTTTTACATTTTTTTATTGTACATCCATTATCAATAATATACATATAATAACAATCTATAAATATCTAAATTTCCTTATACAATACTTTTAAAAATGTTCTGAAATTCACGAAATTTTCAAGTTACAAATGTAACGGATAATTATAAATTTGCTTAAGATTGACTTAAATTCCCGAAATTTTTCTTCGACGTGTACTCAATATTCATAAATTTATTTCCAAATTACAGAACTGTAACTGAAAATTAAAAAAATTTCTTTTAAATTTACTAAAATATAACTGAATTTTCCTAAATTTATCTCAATTATACGAAATTGTAAATATAAAGCTCCAGTTACGTGTTACGGAAAAAAGCAGAAATTTTTAGCAGTGTCATTTTCAAATTATAAGTAAGTTCTTATATTAAACTGCTGCAAATAAAAACTTGTACTTTCGAATATAACCGTAAGAACACAGAGTAAAATGATATTCAGTAATAACAGCCCAGCTTTTACGAATTCCTTCTACACAGAATGCACCACGAACTTTTTGGTAAATTCCGTTCTTCCTGATGTATTCCTCGCTCTATGAGATAGTAACAAAGGACTTCGTCGTATGCATTGTCTCCTTGAGCGTCACATTTGAATTGCGACTGGGATTATGTGGTGGGAATATGAAAAACGAATGCAAGAGTGAACATAAAAATCAAATATTCCATGCAATCGATAGTAGAGCACATGCATTATAATTGCAAGTTCGATAATAAGAAAAAAACTACTCTGATATTTTTTTAAACTGTATATTTTTCGCAGGGGCGAATTAAGATAATTTGCCGCCCTAGGCAGCTGCAAAGTTTCCGCCCCTCCCTCACCTCCTTCTACTTACCTAGTTTTTTTAACGTTTCGATATATATATATATATATATATATAGTGATACAAAAAAATAAAGTTCATTTGTAATGATTGAAGAATGTATTAGGCTTGTACGCGTTCACGTGAAAAGTTCTATTTTGAATCACCCATGTAGCATTTATATCTAGTGTAAACGATCAAAATTTGCCGACCCTGAAAATTTGCCGCCCTAGGCAGCTGCCTACCTTGCCTCCCCGATAAATCCACCACTGATTTTTCGATTGGATCTCAAATTATTTTGTGTTATCCTTGCATTTCATCAAGATGGAGTTCAATCCATGATTGCATCAAACAACTTTTTCGGTTATTATACGGAAAATTAAATTTAATCTTCTCTGAAAGTGAAAGTATAGGATTGATTGGAAAGCTCTTTCTGATTTTTATGACAAATTTGTCATCGTCCTTTGCTGCCTAATTAATTTTGAGAAAAACTTATATGACTTATGTTATGTTATGTTTCAATGAATTTTCATAGAGTAATGAAAATTATGCAAAAGATTAAACGATTTATTTATTTTCAAGAATGAATAATTTTGTTTTCGTTGCTAAACCGTAAAAACTTTACAATTACTTTACAATTTCCCAGGGTGAAAATTATAGGTCTACTAACATGATATATTATCCAAATACCATGTTGGTTGAAAATCATAAAATAGAATAAATAATTTATGTTGTATCAGTTTTCGAGGTGGGGTAAACGTTTTTAGAAAAGGCGTTGCACCTATCAAGTCGAATTTATTATTCTTATATTCAGCAAACATGTCGCTACAGATAGACACAAGCTTCTTTGGAAATCGTGATCTAATAAATTTTTACAGTCATTATTAGCACAAAAAAGGAGAAAAAAAATCCTTCTCTTTCAAAAACTGCAATTTTCAGAAATTTTTGAATTTCTAAAAAAGCGTGTGTCTGAGCATAGCCACGGGGATAAAAAATAATAGTATTGAGGTTTTTTCGTTTCAGGTTATATGAAACGTCAAAATCGTTTACCACGTGTGCCCTCGGCTTTCTTGACAATGGCGTAGTCAAGGGCATATGAAAGTCACGTGGGTGATTTTTATAAACAACAAAAAAAAGTGTTAAACGTTCAAGAATAAACAAAAACATTCATAATAACTGCGTTCAAAAATCATTTGTAGTTTCCTTATAATCAATTTTTAAAAATAGGGTTTGAAAATAAGGTGTCAGAATTTTCAAAAAAATCGATTTTTGGGTTTTTGGATATTCTTATAGTGTAACACTTTGACAATATGCTCTCCTAATTAAAATTTTAAGTCGATTCAAGAACAATTGACTGAGCTATGTTAGTAGACAAACAAAAAACGGGTGATTTTTTTAGCGAAAATCGGACGTCCAAGTTTGATCGGTTACCATTTTGACAAAAAAAAATTTCTTTGACAAGCTACGATCGAGCACCGTAGAAGCTAATAAATTAAAGAAATAATTTGGGATTTTTAATTTCAAATAACCCATTGAGTGTATTCGAATTTTGAGCCAATTCATCGCTCCTTTTGGCCTTCTTGCTTTTGAAGACCAATAATATCTATATTTTCATAATATATGTCCACGTGGACAGAGTAGAGGGCGGGGAAAAGGGTGGGAGGGGGGGGGGGGTGTTGTCAAAAAGTGGTAAAAAACTGTCCACGTAGTATATGGATGGCCCCTAATCGCATAATTGATAGATTATTCGAAAAGATATGAGCAATTATTCGAGTTAAAGAATCTGCAGAATGGTAGAGTTGCATCCTATTTACTCAAGTGCAGCTTATACTTTCTTATCGATCGTAGAGATTCATATAGATAAGTAGAGTGGGTTGTGAGTGAGACTCTCTTATTTGACTCCCTCGCTTACCCCTTGACTTCAAGCAGTGACCCGCTCTAACGAAAGGTTGCGCGCTCTTTGTTCTCTGCGATTGAAATTCTACTAACTCCCAGAAAGTTTGGAATCCAAATTTTGAAGGAGCTAGTTTCGAGCTGAGATACCTATAACGGAATATCGCTGACAATGAGTTATAGAAAAGACAAAAGGGATAGTGCAAGATTACGAAACGGAAACAGTTGAGGAAATCACTCCGACTGCCATCAAAGACGTTCGTGCTGTGAATTCCTTGAAGAATAGATTCCCTCGACGATGTAAGCTCTATTTCTCTTTTCTTGGACGTGCTCTAAAGAAGCCTCTCTGATCTTTATCACATTCTACATACACTCGCCAAATCAAGGGAATCTTTTCGATATTCCGAAGGATGTTTTCCATTCGCCTGCACCAGGGGACTTCATACTCACCACAAGTAGTGCTATTCGGATTTAAACCGAAGGAAAAAAGATAGAGCTATCTGTTTTATAAATTTGTGCACTAGGATTGCACGTTCCTAAGTACTTAGAGCTTTGTCTCGAAAGGATAGTGTCTTGCACACAGCAATACCTTCGAAAAATTCACTTCTCTGGGGATTGGGGAGACCATCGAGTTTCCAACCTTTACTGCGAAATTGCTCTAACTTTGCAACAGACTCGCGTATTTTGCATTCTGTATGGCTAAGGATCTTTCAAAATGTACGCCCCAAGACAATTTCACCAAGAAAGCCAGTAAAAAAGTGATGTTTGGCATTGAAAGCATCCTATAATCAGACTTGAATCCTTAAATTCCTCGTGGAATGGATTTTTATATATTAGATGCAGAAATCAGTTGATAAAAATGAATCAATTGCCGAATCTAAAAATCATTTCAAATTAAAATATCTATTTGTTTCTCGTTTTTAAATGTTTCAGGTTGAACGGGACGTTCTCTGTCTTTTAGATCATAATTTCTTTAGCAAAATCCCTACTACTATTTTTCATACTCAAATTTACTACTGTGTTTAGAGGTTATGTTTTCCGCTTTAACACTTTATATTGTGTTTTGGAAATGTAGATCTCAGCACTTAAAAACTACTAACGGGTTACACTATATAAACAAGTAAAGGAGGAAACATAACCTCTAAAACAAGACAGAAAACGTCCTATTCAACCTAAAATACTTTTTAAATTTAAAATCCGGAAACTACAGCAGCTAATGGTTCAAGACTCAGTGCAAACAGAAAAAGTAAATTATTACAGTTTTTGAAAAATAGATTTTACAGAGTGGGCCATCTAACATTTGGAATTTGAATCGGCTATAAAACAAAACTTATGGATACTTTTTCCAAATTTTTCAGTACATTTTCGATTGTTTGGGCTTCAATCTCATGAATGGCAACTTCGATTTCGTGTTTCAAGGCCTCAATCGTCTCTGGATGGTTAGCGTAACACTTATCCTTAGCGGCTCCCCGCAAAAAAATAGTCCAACGGGGTCAAATCACAGCTCCGAGGCGGCCAATTGACATAAGAATTTCGGCTGATTATTCGATTTTCGAAAACGGTGCGCAAAAGATCGATTGTTACGTCGGCTGTGTGGCAAGTGGCCCCGTCCTGTTAAAACCAAATGTCGTCCATTTATTCTCTTCAATTTTTGGAAACAAAAATTGATTGAGCATGGCACGGTAACGCTCACCATTGAACGTAACGGCGGCTGCGTGCTCATTTTCGAAGAAAAATGGCCCAATGATGCCACCGTACCAAAATCCGCACCAAACAGTCACTCTTTGTGGGTGCATCGGTTTCTCAGTGATCACCTATCAAACTGACGAGATCGATTGTAAAGCCTAACGTCCATGCCAAGAGGGTGTTGCCCTACTACTGTGGGCAAAAACTAAGGTGAATTTTTAATTTAAACTTCGCGGGCTAATCAATTCGGGAAAACTTTTTTATTTTTATGTTGGTCCTACTGTTACTGACATCTGTGCCGAATTTCATGTCAATTTCATCATTTGTTACATAGTTACGCTTGTGTTTTCTAAACGAATAAAAGTGATTTTTTCGATTTTTACAATGTCTGAATTTGTTGAGCAAAGAAGTGTCATTAAATTTTGTTTACGGAATAAAATTTCAGTTGCGGAAACGTTCAGAATGTTGCAGAAGGCCTTCGGTGATTTGACCATGTCGGAGAAAAATGTTTATAAGTGGTACAAAGACTTGAAAGAAGGCAGAGAACGTGTTGATGACTTGGAACGCCCCGGATGACCATCGACATCAACTGATGAGCAACACGTCAATCAAATCAAAGAATTAGTGCACGAAAATCGTCGATTGACAATTAGAGATCTTGCTGACACTATTGACATATCAAAAGGATCACTCAACAGCGTCTCAAAAGATATTTTAGGCAGACAACTCGTGGTTGACCATTTCTCCAAAAACTCAACGCATATCGTTCCACAACCACCATATTTGCCTGATTTGGCTTCGCGTGACTTCTGGTATTTCCAAAACTCAAAAGACCTCTCCGAGGACACCGTTTTGACATGATTGAAGAGATACAAGCCAAATCGAAGAAGGCTTAGAAGGCAATTCCGGAAATCGAATTTAACAAGTGTTTCGACGACTGGAAAAAACGTTGGCATAAGTGCATTATATCGGGGAGGGGGGGATGAAATTGATTTGGATAAATAAATAAAGATTTTTCATTTTATAACAAGATTCACCTTAGTTTTTGCCCACAGTAGTATATCTAATGAGATATCAATCGCGTGGTGCACTATTATCAGCTAATTAATTCAGAAGAAATAGTAACTGCAAATTGATACAACAGTTCATCGAACTGAGCGGAGAATAAGAGTGGAAAAATTTTTTCACTGTTATAAAAAAGCCAAAAAGTCATCTTCTACTTGAGTTGGAAAACTATCCAACATGCTTCATATCATCTATGTGTGACTTCTTTAGATTAACATTTGTTTCAATCATCCCAACATCATTTTACTGATATGAACAAGATCCTCTAAACCTCAATGCTACACAACAGAACATTTTATTTCTGTTATTTTTCGTGACAATAGAACTTGTCATTTGTATTAGCATGACTTTTCATTTCTCTTAAGGTAGTACACGTGCGAAAATTAGGTCTCAGGCAAATACAGATGATTTTTCTTCGAAGATTATCAATATTATTAATAAAGGGATAATTTAAAAGAGAAAAGATTATTTTCAGAGAAAAAAATTTGAAACACTGAAAAAAAAATTATAAAAAAATTTTATTTATGCCTAAACTTTTTTTCTTATTGCTTCAAGGCAAATTTTTAAAAATTATACGATTCTCTTCAACTTGACCGTTTTCAATTTTTTAGAATAAATTCTCCACTGGCTGAAACCATAAAAAAAATTTGTTATGACAAAATTTTTATAAAAAATGCTAAATTCGATAATTATTTATTCATTTTCAAAAATGGGAAACGGTCAGGTTGTAGAGAATCTTTTCCCAGAAAAAAATCATCTGTGATTTATTAGAATCGCATTATTTTTAAAAATTTGGCTCGAAGCGATAAGAAAAAAAGTTTGGGCAAAAATAAAATTTATTAATGAAATTATTTTTCTGTGTTTCAAATTTTTTTCTCTGAAAATAATCTTTTCTCTTTTAAATTATCCCTTTATTAATAATATTATTATATACTATTATCGAAAGCAAAATTATCTATTTTTTTCCTGAGGCCTATTTTTCGCGAGTGAAATACCTTAACTAAATTGAAATTTTGTTAAAAATTTGTTAAGGCCTAATTTGATGTTTAAAACTAATATAAAAATGTAATTCTTATCCATATTGTTTTAAAACGTCCTATTTAAACTACAATGCTTTGTAATTATTTTCTAAAATATTTGTTCACTTTATTTAAAAAAGTATATATACGTATATTTCTTGGTAAATTAAAGAATGTAATAGTATATTATGTGCCCAGGCGCATAATGAGGGTTATTACGCGACAATGCTCGCAGGAGATCGAAGCTTAGACAAAGCCGAGACGAAGCCGAGGCACGATTAGTCTTGCGAGCATTTTAAGCGAGTCTTGTAATTACCCGAATTATGTGCATTGGCACATATCCTATTTTATGTGACTTCGGTGCGTATACGAGTTTTTATGCGTACACTCGAATCTAATCTAGTATTCATCATGATTCTCGACCATTGCACTTGATATTTTGCGACTAGTTACGGCCATTTAGATTTTCTCGATCTTGTGTAGTAGTAGCGTATTGTAATAGAGCATGCCCAGTTCAAATGTATAAGGCTTTGTCAGTAGGGTGCTGACGCTGTACGAAGAAGAAGAAGAAGATTACGCTCCGCTGTATCGTAATGGGCGCATGCGCAGTTCAATTTTAGTATTAAATTCCGCTGTGTCGTAATACACAACATTACGCTACTCTCAACTGTAGCGTAAAAATGAGTTTACGCGCCAGAGGCACATAAAATATGTTCATGTGCTTATCTGTTAGTTTGTATAGATTACAAAGTATTGAGTATTTAATATGTTGGCTCTGTTTCGGCCTACTTTCCCCTAATAGAAATTTAAATATATTATAGACGTATAATGAAAGTGTTCAGAATAAGCGGAGAATGGTAATTACTATAAAAAATATTTCTTTTCTTCAAAACTCGATTGTGATGGATAACCGATTTATCGGCTAATAGTAGTTCATTAAATTGCAATGTGCAACTCAGGTTGTTCTGATGACTCTATCACGTAAAGCGTAACAGTTTTAATAAATGCTTCGTAATTTAATTATTCTGGGAAATTAAATTAAATTTAACTAACCCAACAGCATTTTCATTACGAAAACTTTGTGATATTTTTTTTGTTTCACAACATTCATATGTGCATATTTACCTACTGGCTTTCATTTTCTAGAACAATGTAGTGAGATATATATTTCACTATCGATAAAAATTGATTAAAAGTTATATGAATTGCTTCCCAAACATATAAGTCAATGTTTAACGTCGTTTATCTAAAAATATGAAAAATCTATTACTATATTTGTGGTAAATCTGAATTAGTGAAAATACATGGATTTTTACTCAATTTTGTCTATTAACACTTAAAAATAACAAAGCATTTTACATTATTCAAATTTAGAGTGTACTTAAAATATATTTAGAATTAAAACTAATTATTATAATAGGTATCAAGGTTTTCATCTAATTTTGTATACTATAAAAACTATATATTAAGATAGTCTCGAGGATATTCTAACGGATTTTAAAACAATTCACATGAGTTTAAAAAATGGCCGAATATTTTATAATAGTTATATCTCTATATACGCCAATTGAATTAAAGAAAATTGAATCATCGTTAATTGTAAAAAGCTTTACAAAAATACTTTGTCATGAAGTAACTTCTTTTTAACTCAGCTAATACCTTTGTCAATTTCTTGAAGAGCAAACAATAGAACAGTTTTCTAAATCATTCTTCTTAGGACAAAATAAGCTATTTATCATTGAAATTAAACAAAAATTATCATGTTTGTCTAAAACGATAAAGATCAATCCAAATAGTTACTCCTGAATAATTAATTACGAATAATACTATTTTTTTATAAGTGCAAATAATAATAATGTTATTTCATCTTTGAACTCTCCTGAATAAAATAA
The DNA here is from genome assembly GCA_030998225.1 of Diplolepis rosae. Taxonomy (NCBI): domain Eukaryota; kingdom Metazoa; phylum Arthropoda; class Insecta; order Hymenoptera; family Diplolepididae; genus Diplolepis; species Diplolepis rosae. The sequence goes on from JAPYXD010000710.1 coordinate 6,899,342, forward strand.
ATACACCCTAATTTCTTATTCCATTACCACTAGATGTTAAAGGATGAATGTTTTTGTTATTTAAATTCGTGAAATATGTAAAATGGCTAATATTTAGATGGTAATATGTATAGGCCCAAAAAAATTTGAAAGCGTGAATCTTGCATGTGCCAGGGGGAATCGAACCTCCGAATATACATGCCTTTCCGGGGACTAACTAACTTTTCGGCCTATACATATTACCATCTAAATATTAGCCATTTTACATATTTCACGAATTTAAATAACAAAAACATTCATCCTTTAACATCTAGTGGTAATGGAATAAGAAATTAGGATGTGACAAAAATAATTTAGAAAATTTTAGGTAATTTACCATCTAAGATTGTCGATTCACGAAAGTGTTTGCAATTAAACCTAATAGATGTCACCTTAAGTCCTAATTTCATTTAATTAATACAACGGCTAAACTAATAAGTGAAATATACCAAAAATTGTTTGAAATGCTGTGATCGGTGTTGGCTTGGTGCGTGTATCACAGTAAGTTCCCGGAAAGGCATGTAACGTGTGATCAAATTGGAGGTACTTTTTCCAATAGGGTTTTATTAACATGTCACGCGTGACTACTGTCAGACTAAATACACAATTTTATTCAGTTTTTATTGACATTTCATCATGGAAAGACTTACGCCTCAATAGCGTTTACAAATCGTACAATTATATTACGAAAATGGACGCTCTGTGAAAAGTGTTTATCGCGCGCTCAGGCCAATTTATGGTGTACATAATCGTCCTACCGAACGCACTATTCAGCATACCATCGGCAAACTCGAGAAAAATTTAACATTATTGGATGATACTCAACCGATTAGACCACGTACAGCCCGAACTGTAGAGAATATTGCGACTGTAAATGAGAGTTTTGCCGAAGACCCGGAAGAATCAATTCGGCGCCGATCTCAACAACTTGGCCTATCTTATGGCACTACTTGGGCGATTTTTGATGCCGGACATGTCATACAGTCCGTGAAACAATGGATTTACTGCGTAGTCGTTTCGGTGAGCAATTTGTCTCTCGTCTCGGACCGGTGGATTGGCCTCCAAGATCGTGTGATATCACACCTTTGGACTTTTATTTGTGGGGGTATGTAAAGTCTAAATGTTTTGTGGATAAACCAGCTACTATTGAGGCATTGGAAGCCAACATTACTGAAGTTATTAGCGAGATACCGACCAAGTCCTCGAGCGAGTCATTCAAAATTGATGTTTACGGATGGACGAATTAAAGCGCAGTTGCGGCCAACATTTAAAAGGGGTTATTTAAAAAAAATAAATGTCGTGAATGGTTCTACACAAAAATAAAAAAGATTGCCCTATCAATTTGAATTTTCGTTGTTTTATTTCAATTTAAAATCCTATACCTCTAAATTGATCACTCTTTATATTCGAAGGTTCGATTCCTCCTGTCAGATGCAAGATGCACGCTTTCAAATTTTTTTCGGCCTATACATATTACCATCTAAATAAGAGCCATTTTACATATTTCACAAATTTAAATAACAAAAACATTCATCCTTTAACATCTAATGGTGATGGAATAAGAAAGTAGAATGTGACAAAAATAATTTAGAAACTTTTAGGTAATTTACCATCTAAGATTGTCGATTCACGAAAGTGTTTACAATTAAACCTAGTAGATGTCACCTTAAGTCCTAATTTTATTTATTCAATTTAAAATCTTAAGTATTATTTACATGTAAACGAGAATTTTTTCTTTTAATTTACATAGTCATCGATTCTAGGATCATATTATAAACCCTCTGCTTCATTTGTTTTTAATTTCTAATCAACCCTAATCCTTTACTATTGTTAGATGAAAAAAATGTCCAATATTCATTTCAAAAACGCCTAAATCTTTTCTAGCAACATAAATGAAACATTATAACGATTTTAAATCTACTTTACAAGATTAAGCGAGAAATCGAAGAAAAATGAGAAATAACAAACAAAGAAACCTTCTGCAACACTATTGGTTAGAAAAATTTGATAAGATTAAAATAATTTTAAGAAAATCTAAAAGATTTTTCTAAATACATAGAGGTTTAAGTATTTTGTGAATTTCAAGAGATTATATATTTCAGATGATTTTCGATTAATATACGATTATAGATCCACTAATGAAGATTCTGTCCATTCATTTAGAGAATTGCATTGGCTTCTGCTCCAACCGCAGAGGTCCTTCTATTATAGATAGGCTTGATTAATTTGTCGTTTATGCTCAGTTGCCCTTTCTAGGGAAATTGACGCGTACGTGATTATATATCAACAACTATATTGTCAATAAAGCAACTAAGAATTGATGTACCGGCGAAGTGGAAATAAAAGTATATGACGTAAAATCAGATATTGTAAGATGAAGCTTCAATAGTTTCAGAAAGTTCGATGCTGGCCGTTCGCCACGTCACAAGCGTACGGAAATCTCTGTCCAAACAAACCGGAAGGATAGGCCGAACTGAGATATTGAATGATTGATACACTTGCCAAGCTGGGCTTATGTCTCGCAAGTTTTCTGAAGCTTAGCCAAGCGCTCTGAGTTGTAAGTACAACTACCAAAAGTTCGACTCGAATATGGCGAATTCGACACTCGCTGCCAAGTCGGAAACGACCTCCTGTGCAGATTTTGGAACACGATGCATTCGATTCTAAATCTATAAAGTTTTCCACTTAAAATTTTTAAATTGTCGACAGTTATTGTTACAATTGACAATGTACTTAATAGGAAGGTGAGAGTTCATAAAATCCCTTTTTTTAGACTGGAATGTGAATGCTATACACAGAGAAAAAATATTTGATTGAATGAAAGAAAATAATTCGTTTGAAAGGCTTTTTTTGTTTCTAAAAAAAGATTTATTTGAATCAAACAACATTTGTTCAATTAAAAAAAAAAATATCTTTGGGACAAATAAATATTTGTTTGAATCAAATTTTTCTTCAAAACAAATTATTATATTCGTATGTAGTCAAAGATATAATTTGTTTGATTTGAGGCAGAAATTTATTTGATTTGAACAAATTATTATTTGGTTCAAAGATACTTTGTTTGATTCAAATAAATGTTATTTTATTCAAATAAATCATTTTTTCAAATCAAAAAAAGTCTTTCAAACAAATAATTTTCTTTGATTTACTCAAATCTTTTTTCTAGGTCTATATTCATTTAAGTGTACATAATACTTGGAAAATCAGCAAAATTAATTTCAAGTTTCTACATGACATGGCCAAAATATACCAAATTTCGTCTCATATTTTTGGAAATTGGTAGAGAACATGAAAACAGACGTAGACGGAATATTATTATAAAAATTCTGCTACAGTTTTGTAGTTTTAAGATACGTTTTATAAAAATTCAGTTAAGTTTCATAATATTAAGAAAGATGTCATATTCAGTACATTTTTTTTGCAATTTTAAGATACCTTCACTCAAAAACATTATAAATATCGTCAAATACGTTGTCTTTGTAACATCAATTTTTTTTAAATTTCCGAACATTTCTAACAGTGTATAAACGTATATAGAAACAGAATTTTTGACTGCTCACGAATGTACTACACAGAGAAACATTTTATAGCAACACCCAGAGAACAGTTTCTTTGATATACGGTCAAAGAAAAAGTGTATTTGACCTAAAGAAAGTTTTATTGATTTAAAAACAATTGTCTTTAATGTAAACAAATCTACCAGGTGTATAAGCTTAAATCCGCTGTTTGCTCAGAAATGGCGGTAGTGAACATATTTAGCTACAATAGAAACGTCATGCTTTTTTTTGTGTGAGTTCGACACCTGTCTACATAAATTAGTGCACATAGTCAGTTTTTTTATACAGCAACATAAATTTTTCCTTGAGTAATCATGTCTAGTTTTGTGCCAGAAAAGGAGCATTTGCGGGAAGCTCTACTTTTATGCTTCAATTTGAAGAAATCGGCTGCCGAATCACATCGAATGCTTGTGGAGGCCTATGGTGACAGTGCTTTATCGGAAACAACTTGCAGAGACTGGTTTCGTCGGTTCAAAGACGGTCATTTTGACTTGAGTGACAAGAAGCGTGAAAATCGGCCCAAAAAAGTTGAGGACCATGATCAGCAGGGTGTCGTCTACTATGAGCTATTAAAACCTGGTGAAACTGTCGATGCTCACCGCTACCACCAACAACTAATCAAATTGCGCCGTGCTTTGCGTGAAAAAAGGCCGGATTATGAAGAAAGACATGAGAAGCTGATTTTTCTTCACGACAACGCCCCATCGCACACGTCAAAAATGGTCCAAAACTACTTGAAAACACTCAATTGGGAGGTGCTACCTCATCCCGCTTATTCACCAGACCTGGCCCCTTCTGATTACCACCTGTTTTCGTCGATGGGTCACGCGCTCGCTGAACAACACTTCGATTCGTACGAAGACGTCGGAAAATGGCTTGACGAGTGGTTTGCATCGAAAGATAAAGACTTTCTTTGGCGTGGTATACACAAATTGCCCGAGAGATGGGGAAAATGTATAGCAAGCAAGGGAAAATACTTTGAATAAAGTTTATTTTATTTTCTGCAAAAAAAAAGACTTTCTTTTGCCTAAAAAAGAGCGGATTTAGGCTTATACACCTGGTATTTCTTTGGATCAAAGAAAAATTTTTTGAATCAAGAAAACTTTCTTTAACTCAAAGAAATTTTTTCATTGACAATATATCAAAGAAATGTTTCTTTGATTTAAAGAAACTGTTTTCTCAATGAATATATGTTTTATTTTATAACGTTAATTCTAAAAGTATTAGGAATCTAGGGAAAATCGAGGTGTAATCACTGAGAAAAAAGATTTGATTGAACCAAAGAAAATAATTTGTTTGAACGACTTTCTTTGATTTAAAGAAATGATTTGTTTAAATGAAATAAAATTTGTTTGATCCAAACAATATATCTTTGAACCAAATAAATATTTGTTTGAATCAAACAATATATCTTTGAACCAAATAAATATTTGTTTGAATCAAATTAATTTTTCTTCAAAACAAAGAAATTAATGCATTGGTATATGGTCAATAATATAATTTGTTTGATTTAAGGCAGAAATTTATTTGATTCGAACAAATATTTATTTGGTCCAAAGATATTTTGTTTGAATCAAGCAAATTTTGTTTCATTTAAACAAATCATTTCTTTAAATCAAAGAAAGTCGTTCAAACAAATTATTTTCTTTGATTAAATCAAATCTTTTTTCTCAGTGATGGTAATTATTTCTAGCGGAATGGAATTTTTTCGCAGTCAAAATACTAAAGATTCGAAAAATTGTATGAAATTTTAGTATAGTTGTTATAGTAAAGTTTGAAATAATCTGTCATATAGCTATATAAGATATAATATATGATAAATACTTATCATATATTTCAATTAAAGCTCAGTATTTCGCTGCAAAATATTCTCAATATGACACGTTTTTCTCTAAATTGTAACGTAGCTTAGCAAAAATTGTAAACTTGGGATTCTCCGTGTAAATTCCATCTTCGTTAAATGTTTTAGAATTATTTTAATAATTAACATCAAATCATTATAACATATACTCAAAAGATCAAACAAGATTTCACAAAATCTCGAGGGATTTTCGGAATTATTAAGGTAGTTGATCCACGAAAATTAGACCTCAGGCATAAATAGATAATTTTGCTTTCAAGAATAGCAATATTATTATTGAAGGGCTATTTAAGAAGAGAAAAGATTAATTTCCATAAAAAAAATTTGAAATACAGAAAAATAATTTTATTAATAAATTTTAATTTTGCCCCAACTTTTTTTCTTATCGCTTCTTACAAAATTTTAGAAAATTATGCGATTTTAATAAATTACAAATCACTTTTTCAAGAAAAAGATTCCCTACAACTTAACCATTTCCAATTTTCAAAAATGAATAATTTATAAATTTTAATGGTTTCAGCCATTAAAGAGTTTATTTTTAAAAATAAGAAACGGTGAAGTTGTGCGAAATCTTTTCTCTGAAAAAATGATTCATGATTTATTAGAATCGCATAATTTTTCTAAATTTTTCAAGAAGCGATAAGAAAAAATGTTGGGTTAAAAATAAAATTTTTTCCATGTAAAATAATCTTATCTCTTTCAAAATAGCCCTTCAATAATAATATTGCTATTCTTCAAAGCAAAATTATCTATTTTTGACCGAGGTCTAATTTGCGTGGATGAAAACTACCTTAAAAGAATTCTCCAGGATTTTAAAGCAAATTGGAAGATATGGGCTTTTAAAAGGTTTTGAAAGTCATCAATAAATACTTTTTAATGAATCAAGAATAATCATAGAATACTTCATTACATTTCAATCGTTTTTGCAAGAATTTAGAAAAAAATATAACATTTAGGAAAATTTAAAAAGTTTGGAGGTGAATATGTACTTATCAAATTTTAAGCTACTTTAAAATTTATTTAAGGAAAGCTGATAAGGACAGAAAATATGAAATTTTCGTTTTGAAAATTCAAAAATTCAAAACCTGTTTCAAAATATCTATATAAAATCTGTGAAATATATTGATATCCTTGAAAACGGTAAAAGTTTTTAAATTCTTCAAGTTTCTTGATATACATAAAATATTTTAGGATCTTGCATGTTTATAAATATCTAGAAATTTTTCCTAATGTCTTATGACTTTTAAAAATGCATTATGTTTAAAAATTCTTTAGAGCCTCCAACAAAAATAGAATTAGAGAAAAACAAAGAAAGCGAAGGGCATGCTGAAATTCACCCCTGCTTATAAAAACTAGCCTTTGGTAAAAAATGATGCCAAGTTTTTGCATCTATTGATATTTTCTGTAACTTGTCCGACGCGGTAATATATGTACATAATTTAGGGAAATTTCCATCAAAAATAATTTCGTATAATACAATATAAAAGTGGATAACAATTTTATTTTATTTCAAGAGTGGATTTTTAGGTGATGAAATTTTTTTATATGCTTGAAATCTGTTAAGTTCGATTTATTGTAAATTTAAGGGGTAACGCCACTGTACATTTTTCAAAAAATAATTTTTTCTTTTATTGGCTTAAAATATATGCTTTGAACCTTCTAAAATATAAGGTAAAAAGTCCAATCCCTGGAAAAAAAATTATTCTATGGAATTTTTCTATAGAATTTTTTCATTTGTTCATGTCTATAACACATTTCAAAACTTCAAACGCGTTTTTCTCGAAATATGATTTTTCAAAACGGCACGCAGCATAACTCTAACAATTTTCAATCTTTTCATTTGAAAATTTAACCTCAACTTTGAAATAACATTTCTAAGTGAACCACGTAGGAGGTTTTCGATTAGTTAATTCAAACAAACTGTCTTTTTCTTGGTGAAAATTGAACGACTTTATTCAAACACTCGCCAATTACACAAAAATAAATATTTCTAAAATCCCCTGCGTGGTTCACTAGGGTAAGTGTGGGTATTACTGTGGATGCCCCAGTTACTGCGCTTTCAAATAAAACTAATGATATACAATGTTTTAAAGATATATAACGCTGCAGAACAATTAAAAACAATCAATTTCTAATCCAAGCATAATAAGTATCAACGAATTATCAATAGTTACGATATTTGTAGCTAATTGATTGCAATTTAAAACTCTCATGTTCCCGATTCCCATAGTTTTAATGCTTAGATTTGTTGAAAGGTGATGAACACGTTCTGAAAAACTTGTTATAATTCCGTTTCTGAAAATAAAATATTTCTTGTGATATTACTTTCTGCAAAGTAAATATTTTATTTTTCTAAATATTTATGCAAAATAACAAAAAATACGTTTTTTAAGCATTTTTTTACCAAAACAGTATTTGGTACATGATTTTCATAGGTGTATGAATTACTGCGATCTGTCAGGCGGCACTGCATAACCTTTCAATCTATTACAAATGCTTCGTTATGCTTACTTTTTATAATTGAGATTAAACAAAATGTTGAAAATTCCAAAATCGTTGCTAATGAGAGAAGAGGAAGTCAAGTAATATAATTTTAAGGTAAATTAAATAAGAGTTATAATATTATTTAATCTTAAGTTTTTAAAAATGCTTCATGTTCACTTTTTATAATTTAGTTTAAATAAAATGTTCAACACTCCTTAATCGTTGCTAAAGATGCAAGAGGAACTCAAGTGATATAATTTTAAGTTAAATCAAATAAAATTAATAAAATTATTAATCTTAATTTGTTACGAATGCTTCGTCGTGTTTACTTTTTATAATTGAGATTAAATAAAATTTTCAACACTCCTAAATTAATTGTAAGTTCACTCAAAATAATATCGCAGTATTACGCGCGCAGAAATTGGGGTTTCCGTAGTAATTGGTGCGCAGTAATTCATGCAAACCCGCAGTAATACCTACATGGAACATTTTTTTTAGATTCATATTTTCTAAGTAAATCTGGTTTCTTTTCAGGGTTTAAGGACTGCATGCTACTTACTTAATACCAAATACTGCTTTAAAAATTAATTCGTGACGACTTTTTTATCTCAAAATCTTTTTTTTTAATTTTAAAAGCCGTCTTGATTTTCGATCCGCAGTAATTGGCACACTTACCCTAGCTACACTCATGTGGATTACATAGATTTTTCTTCTTTTTTCCAGCTTCAAATTCGCACCCATTATAGTGCGTGCCGCAGATCACCTGAAATTACACATACCTCGGGAGTATTGCTGCAGTGTCGCCATTTTGTAATATTTTCCTGCAAACATTTTTTGTAATATACTTAAATATATGTTCAATAACTACCACAAGTATTATTTCACTATCACTTTTCCTTCCGCCCAAGTGAAATTGGCAAAAAAATGCCTTTTTAGGCCCTAACAGTGGTGTTACCCCTTAATTTCTGAAAGTATTTTAAAAAAACTCTTCCATTAAGGTAGTTTTCATCCACGAAAATTAGACCTCAGGCAAAAATAGATAATTTTGCTTTCAAGAATAGCAATATTATTATTGAAGGGCTATTTTGAAAGAGACAAGATTATTTTACATGAAAAAATGTGAAACACAGAAAGGGGGCGTTCACATAATACGTCACGCGATTTTTAGCTATTTTACCCCCCCCCCCAATATCGCGCATGATCACAAACCTTAGCCCCCCCCCCCCCCATTTCAATGTCACGTCACACATCTTAATTTTATAAAACATTTTTCGTTAAGGCGTACAAATGACGACAAGCGACACAAAACATATTTCCAACATTTTACCGAGATTTTTTCAAATTTCGTGGGTACACATTTAATATGTGACGTAACGCAAAGGGCAGACCCCCCTCCCAACATGTCACACCACGTCACAATTTGTAGACCCCCCGCCCATAAACTGTGTGACGTATTATGTGAACGCCCCCAAAAATAATTTTATTAATAAATTTTATTTTTGACCCAACTTTTCTTCCTATCGCTTCTTACCAAATTTTAAAAAATTATGCGATTCTAATAAATCATGAATCATTTTTTCAGAGAAAAGATTTCCCACAACTTCACCGTTTCTGATTTTTTGAAATAAATTCTTTAATGGCTGAGACCTTTAAGAAAACATTTTCCAAAACGACATTTTTACAAAAAAAATTGCTGCATTTGATAATAATTAATCTATTTTCGAAAATTGGAAATAGTTGAGTTGTAGGGAATCTTTTTCTTGAAAAAGTGATTTGTACGCTCAAAACCGAGGCGAAACCGAGGTTTTTGCTGGTCGTAGCGGGCATTAGAAACAAATTTAAAATAAAATGCAATCATATAATAACTGCAAAAAAAAAATTGAAAATCAAAAAAAATTTTTAAATTAACAAATACCAGAGAAAATTTATTCTTAGATAACAATATTAATATTGATCAACAGTAACTTTAACATCACACATCTAGTAATACTAAAGTAAAATGATAATTATTATTACTTTTAAGAATATAATTATTAATATAAAATAAACCGTGTACATAAATTTTTTGTTTTTCTTTTTAAGAGTTACTCTTTCGTGCATACAGATGAATTAAACAAATTAAACAAACGAATTATACGATAAATTTAGCGGCACTACTGAGCCACAAAAAACAAAAAAGGCCACAATATCTTTTCTCTGAAAAAATGATTCATGATTTATTAGAATCGCATAATTTTTTAAAATTTGGTAAGAAGCGATAAGAAAAAAAGTTGGGTCAGAAATAAAATTCATTAATAAAATTTTTTTTCTGTGTTTACAATTTTTTTCATGTAAAATAATCTTTTCTCTTTCAAAATAGCGCTTCAATAATAATATTGCTATTCTTGAAAGCAAAATTATCTATTTTTGCATGAGGTCTAATTTTCGTGGATGAAAACTACCTTAATGGTTTCTAAAAACTGGGACTCGCCACAAAAGATTCTAACGAAATTTCATAATTTCTTCTTTTCTGAAATCCATAATACATTGTTTAAGTACAAACAATACATGCTCATTCTCCTGAAATCTAAATCATCGTATGCGTTTGAACTATTATCGGATAAATGCCTGATTTACTTTATAGGTAAATACCAAACTAGAAGTTGTGGTTACGCAGCAGGTACAGTTCCATTGTTTCACGCCACAGGTTTGCGCTTCATGTGAAATATATTCATATACATCGAATTAGTTTAACAATTGATCCACTTCCGTAATGAAAGACACTCAGCGCTAGTTAATAGACGGTGTGGCTGTAATTATTTCTAACCACCCTTGCGGAATATTTCGCGATGACAAACTATATCACCTTGACAAGCAACATGCTGTGGACTTTTCGAAACTACATTGTAGCTCTATTGTAAAGCAACGTTAGTATGCGTATAATTATAACTCATATATTCACACAGTCTAATCTTTTGTTGGAAATGCAAGCACCGCAAGCGTTTATTATTTCGAAGATGCGTTCATTTATTTTCATATGCAAATTTCTCGTTGACGTCAACCATTTTCGATTTCCGAGTTTACTTGAAGCTCAACAAATGTTGAAAGCCGTTTTCTACTTTACGACTTCTAAATGTGAGTATTGATTGTTCTCAAAAATTCAACAGCAAGAAAAACTTCGCTATTAAAATATGTACATTGTCAAACTATAATTCTATAAATTTTTTTTATTTTTTAAATTTTTTACTATTTTCATTATTTTATGAGAGGATTAAAAAAATGAAAAAAGAAAATTTTATGTAATTTTTTTAGATAAACACATTTTTGGAAGAGATCGTCAATCGCAATTCTATGACAGATCATTTTGATGCTTATTTCAAGTTCTTTAGAATTCATTTCGGAAAATATCAATCCGGCCTTTTTAACCGAAGCTGTACAATTTTTTATCCAAGAAACATGTTTTTTTCAAACATCAATATTTCATAAAATATGAGGCTTTCGAAAAAGGTTCACGAAACAAAAAATTTTTGTTTTTTTTTTTCATAAGGAATCTAAAACTGTATATTTTACATCCATAAAAAAAATTTATCGAAATTTTCCATGCTCGAAATAGAATCACTAAGTTTTCAACAATTGTAAGTTATGCAGCTCTATTCTTTTTTGAAGAGTTACAAATAATGTTTATTTTATTTTAAAAAATAATGAATGTTTTTACTGGAAGAATATGTACATACATAATAAATATCACTTTTTTTAAGGTGTAAAATATATATTTTTAGATTTTTCATAAAAAAAACATACATTTCTTTTTCTTAGAAATTTTTTCGAAAACCTCTTATTTTATGAGATATTGAAGATAGAAAAAAATGGATTTTAAAGAGCTTGAAAAAAGTTTTAAAATTTCGATTGATGATCTCTTCCAAAACTGGATTCATAAATAATCATAATCATAAAGTGTATTCTATTGCCCCCTGCGGGGCAGACAATTCTATTTTTTATTTTATTATTTTTATTTATTTCTAACAAGAAGAGTTTAACGGTAGTTGCATGAATGCTTAGAAAAATAAAACAATGAAGGTTGATAATATACGTGTATTTCGGAAACTAATCGAGATAAAAATTAAAAACACCGTTTAAAGTATAAATAACTGAAAATAATATGCAGATAACGAGTGAACGCGTCAGCTGTACTTTATCAAAATTCTACCCTCAATGAAATACTTACTATAAAGTTCACCCGCATTTGCTCGCTTGCTAGGTGTAATTTCTATTTCAAGGTATATATATATTGCTATGCGAGAATCACCGACCCACTTTCCTGCATTTCCTTTCCCCAATCGTGTTGATAAACGTCTCACCCATAAGTTTCTTCGTGCAATTGAACCATTTTCAGAAAAAGTAATTTTCTCGTATTTAAGTATTGTATTTTTACTTCCACTGTTGTGGGAAAGTTAATAAAACGAATCTTAGGAATAAGAACTTTTAAATTCACTTGAAAGCCGAATAAGATAACATGAAAACCACTGGTCTAGAGCCCCTTACTCAGCTGAACATGAAATGGCTAAATTTTCAAGAATTGAAAAACAAATATTAAGAAAAGCCAATAACTAGAAAATGTCGTAATTAGTAAGAAAAATTATTGCTGTAAGAATAATGGTTTGAATAACATTAAATACTTTGAAACCATTTTATAACATGAATGCATGATTCTTTTTTATTTGAACTTCTACCAACATTGGCATAAATTAATGCATTCTTAGCATGGAATATCTTATACTATAAAAGAATCAAGCTGAGGCGAAATTAATTAATATGATTGCGACGACGATCCTGGCTAATGAGCAGATCTCGAACGCAGCGCTGAGCCCTTTCCCAGTATTACATTCAAATTTTGTCGAACCGCGGATCTGAACGTCACATGTGACGTGGAAGATAAGGATCTGGCGGGAGAGTGGGGAAGCGTGAGGGAAACAAGCGTATCTAGAAGACATTACAGTATTACACGATTAGATTGTCACAGATCAAGACTCGACATGAGTTAAATTAATAAATTATATCAATTTTAAAAAACGCCACGTATGGCAAAGAATGTGAAAGTTATTGTCAGCGTGGCGTCAGTTGTAAATGGACGCTCATCCTGGAATGGAAGGAAGGGATATATACATATAAATAACAGGTCTTTGTAATTTTTGGACTACGCTGATTATGATTACAAAATTGGACATCAGATTTTTTCTTGAAAATACCCCATCATTTGGAAGCGAAATTCGGATTATGTGCGATTACTCGATGATTTGGCGGTTTTAGCGGATGAGTATCTTTTTTGTTTTGTTACCTGTCGATTATTAATGATACCATATAATTGGTCAATCTCTATCTCACAAATTTATATATATATATATATGTACATGACTGTTTTAATTTACATTGGCCAACGGCTGGTAGAATCGTAGGCGCTCGACTAGTGAGAATTTACCTCCCTTTTTTTTTTATCCTCATCGAATTGTGCTTTTCTTAGTTCAATGTGCGTATGTGTGTGTGTATTTTTTTTTGAACGCGCTATTCGTCAGCTGACCCGACGCGGCCCGCGGTGGTCGTTTCCCGCCTTTTTTGACGTGTGATTCCGATGACTATGTATTTCAGTATTGTTGTCAATTTGTATGGATAAATGACCGAAGTCAATTTCTGTTTTGATCACTCACATGCTTGTGAAATATGTGAATCGAGCTAAGTAACAAACGTCTATGTTATTGCTCGCGGATATTTTCATTAAGTGTTTGAATGACGGGAAATTGATAATTTATATTTACAATATGTATTACATTTCTATATCACGATTGATCACCAAATATTATAAATAAATTTGTCCTCACCACTTTTGAAATATCTTTCATTAGTTTTGGGCTTATCATTTCTTTTTTTTTTTTTTTTTGTATGTCTTTTTCCATAATGTTACGTAACGAGTAAATAACAAAATAAATGTTACAAGCGCATGCCATTACTATTAGTGTCATATCCTGTCAAAGCAATGTTCCTTGCGAAAATAGGTAGACCTTCGCCTTGTTATGGTTGCAGGAAACTCATCCTATTTCAGCAAGAGTTCTCTTACAACCGAGAAAACACGGTAAGCGCGACGTTCGTAGGTAGGCGTGGCCTAGCATTTCGGTTATAAGAGAACTCTTGCTGAAATAGGATAAGCTTCTTGCAACCATAGCAAGGCAAACTTCGAGCTATTTTCACAAAGCACAACTACTCTAAAAGTATGAAACTCAGTACTTTTTTATAACGAAACCTGCCAGAAAAACATGACCAGTGTTCTTTCTATTACAGTAAGATTTTTTTCTTCGTGTACAGCGTAGTAGAAAGATTCTCTGGTTGAAACTTTTTGCATAATCTAGATTTGATTGAGACCATTTTTTTAGGAGTGATGCCGTCTCATACCCATATGTCTCTTCGATTTTTTCATAGAAACCCACCTCATTTCAAATTGGCATGAAAAGAATTCGCGTCTTTTCTAATTTTTATGCTTATTATCACATAAAAAATTAGGAACAGAGCTGACTCCATGCCAAATTAACTATCACAGATTTGAAATATTAAGGACAAAACTTATACTTTGTGAGTACACCTTTGAGATCTATGAGCATAAATATGTAATCATGTAAAGGGTTTTCCAATAGGGACATAACAATTTTATCTATGAATAAAACACAGAAATATTTGAGATATGAAGTTCAAATTTATTGTAGGTGTAGTGCAAGCATTACATTTTATGAATGAAATTCGATATCGGTCATATGACCACCACGAGCCCGTTTACAGCGGTCGATTCTTTGGACCCAATTTTCCACCACTCTGGCACACATTTCGACCGGAACGTTGGCAATTTCGCGTTGGATGTTGTCTTTGAAGTCGTCTAAAGTTGCTGGTTTGTTGGCATAGACCAATGACTTGATATGGCCCCATGAAAAGAAATCCAATGGCGTTAGATCGCATGAACGAGGTGGCCATTCGACCGGACCATTTCTCAAGATAACACGTTCACCGAATTTGCCTTTCAATAAATCGATTGTGACGCATGCTGTGTGGCTAGTGGCACCGTCTTCTTGAAACCACATATCGTTGATGTCAAGTTCATCCAATTCTGGCCACAAATAATCTTCCAACATAGCACGATAGCGCTCTCCATTGACGGTAACATGACGATCGTTTTCATCCACGAAAAAATACGGCCCAATCACACCTCCGGCATGAAAACCGCACCAAACAGTCACTTTTTGCGGATGCAACGGTGTCTCAAGAAGCACATTTGGGTTTGTTGCTGACCAATAACCCATATTTTGCTTATTAACAAAGCCATTGAGCCAGAATGAGCTTCATCGCTGAAGATGATTTTTCGATGAAATTCTTCATTTTCTTCAAGCTTTGCTAGAGCCCAATTAGAGAAGTTTCGGCGTTTCAAATGATCAAGTGGTTTTAGTTCTTGAGTCAATTTAATCTTGAAAGCATGTAGGCCAAGATCTTTTCGCATAATACGCCACAGTGTCGTTTGAGCGATACCCAATTCTTGAGAACGACGTGGAATCGACTGATTTGGCTCATTTTGAATCGATGTACTTACGGCTGCAATTTTTTTTCGCTTCGAGCAATACGACGTCATTTTGGCACCGGAACGTCCAATAGTGTAAATTTGGTATCGAATTTATCCACTCTAGCAGGCACAGCCTGTCGGGTGGGACGATTTTTACGGCCGAAAATTGGAGTAAGCGCTCTTAAAGTTGCGACCAGCGACTCAGAATTTCGGTAGTAATTTTTAATAATTTCCAAACGTTGCTGGTTCGTGAACTTTACCGTGATGAAAATGTTGACTTTAACTAACGTTTTGACATTGAAAGTTCATTAAAAAAGTTTAAGGGTGCGTTCATATAAAGATAAGAAATTGTTATGTCCCTATTGGAAAACCCTTTAGTTAATTGTTAGGTGTACAACTTTGCTTCCGCCGTTTTTCGATAGATGGCTGAAACGGTAAGTGCTGGTCGAAATAGGCAGAACAAAAATATGACACAGTAAGTTTGGACATCTGTCAACATAACGACAGCACCATTTCAAGAGCGGTGATTCTGATGTCGAGGACCGACATCAGCACGGCGGTAAAAAAGAGAACATTTTCGAAGATTCCGAATTGGAGACATTACTTGCTGAAAACTCTTGCTAAACGCAAGAAGACCTGGCAGAATCATTGGTAGTGACTTAACAAGCCATTTCAAAACGTCTCAAAGCCATGGGAATGATTCAGAAGCAAGGAAATTGGGTTCCGTACGAGTTGAATAGCATTTCTTTGCTTGTGAACAGCTGCTTTAAAGACAGAATCGGAAGAGGTTTTTACATCGCACTGTGACCGGCGATAAAAAATGGGTCCACTATAATCATACAAAGCGCCGAAAATCATGGGGAATGCCCAGACATGCCTCCGCATCAATAGCCAGACCGAATATTCACGGTGCTAAGGTTATGCTCTGCATTTGGTGGTACCAGGTCGGTGTGATGTATTATAAGCTGTTGAAACCGAGTGAAACCATCACAGGGGATCGGTATCGAACGCAATTGATGCCCACCCGCTGTACTCTCTAGACGTTGCTCCTTCCGACTACCATTTGTTTCGATCGATGAAACACAGCCTGGCTCATCAGCATTTCCGCTCTTATGAAGTCAAAAAATAAATTGATTCGTGGATCGCCTCAAAAGACGCATCGACTGTTTTCGAGATAGTATCCGACAATTGCCAGAAAGATGGGAAAAAGTAATGACTAGCGACAGGCAGTAGTTTGAATCATAAATAGGTAATCACTTTTTAAGAATAAAGCCTCAAATTTTGGATAAAAACGGCGGGAGCAAAGTTATACACCTAATAGTTATTTTCTATATGTTTGCAAAATATATTACCACCATTTGCAGACATCTCTTAAAACGATTTTGCGAGTATATAATAATATTTCACTGAGGCTAATGATAATATTATCTCACTCTTTACTATAGAACTTGTCTAAGGTACTAAAATAGATATCAAAGTGTCTTGACTGTGGAGAATTACTCAGATAAAACCCGTTTTTTTTAACTAGAATTTTTTACTACCACAAAGTGGAATGTGGCAAATTAATTACCTAAAGGGTTGTATTTAAAGGGTGTATTTCACGTTAATTTATTCAGAGGAGGGTCAATGATGTGCTTGTCGTTGGGTTATAAACGACTTTTAGCTGGCGCAATTAAAAAAATTTTTTATTACCACACACTGAAATAAAGTAAATTAATTGACTCAATGTTTTTTTAAAGAGTAGGTTTATTTTTTAACAGAAATAGTTTATGCAGTTGGCCTTTATACAAGTTTTGAGCTCTTACAGTAATTTAAGTTTTTTCACTGCATAAACTGTAGTGAGGTTAATTAAACGACTCAGAAATCGTTTTTGAGTTGCTCAATATATTAAAATTGTTAGTTTCTGCAAGTACAATAACTGAATAGCATTACAGTTGCTTCCATTTATTATTTGCCTTTTGAATATTATATTTACTTTTGTATCTACATTCGCGGTTTCTGCTGATAAGCTCTTGTTTGTTCCCCTTGTTTTTTTTCTTTTATTTGTACAGACTTTTCACTTTTAAGGCAGCCTTCCAAAGTGTAATAGCCGAGAATTTGCACCTGGCGTAACGTAACAAAGGTGCCAGAGAAAAACGACAACAGATGGAATCATAGACTGGGAATTCTACGAAATTACTGAATTAAACTCCCACGGGAGCTTTAGTAATTTATAAAATCCAGTATATCTGTAGACGACACTACTTTTGAGTTTTGTAGCGTGTTGAGTGTGTATGTGTGACATAAATGTGAAACGACTCATAGGGTTGAAAATTTTATCAATTTTTCTCTCATTTTCCTATGGAGCGTTTCATAATTACATTGAAGATAAATTGGCTGTTATGTTGAAAATTCTTCTTAATATCTCTTCAAGAACTGCTTTCATTAATTACATCAATCTTGATTTCTTTTCTACGATACATAGTTTCTTAAATCTTTGTCTGTTCGCTGTATCTTATGTGTATAAGATCGTTGGACCTCAGCAAGAAATTCTGTTGCTTTAAAACTAATGAAAAATAGTGATTTGAACAGAATCGAATTCCTCACGCCAAAGACACGTTTTCCTCGAGGAATTTTAGCTTTATTTACCAATGTTCAATGACTACTTGTTCATTAGTTCGAAAACCTGTCGATCCAACATTGAAAGCGAGTGATCCAGGAGACGCAAACACATACTCAGTGAACATTCACAACTGTTTATGTAAATGTTACATAACTGTTCTGTGAAAATGTCGTCCCATAAGTAATGAAAATTTGCGAAATTGGAATAAAAGCATTGAGATAGGTTTGGCAACTCTTAGATTTTGACTCTGATAAATATTTTGTTAATCTAACGAAAATTTAGTTACTTTAAGGGGAGGTTCTACACTTCAGCGGGAAAATCGGGCTTATTTTTCGGAAATAAATTGCAAAGGATCTACTAAAGATATCGACACAAATTTTTTATTTATTTAAAGATACATCCTTTCACTTTAAATCTGTATTTTTGAAAATTTTCAAACATGAATTCCGCGACCTTGGAACGTCTTTGAACTTGTCGCTACCAAAAATAACACGGGTGTCATTGTTGTATCACATCGACCATTTGGGTTATCCGAAATAAAAAAAATGAAATATTTTTTGATTGAGGCCGGTATTGGCTATGATCGAACGAGCACGATTTTCAAAATTTAATTTTTTAAAATTTTTATAGCCCTTAATAGGTCAAAAAATTAGGTGAAATTTCAGACTTTTAATTTAATATTGCATTATTTGAACAAATTTGATGTAGCGAAAAATTCGCTTCGGCCAATCATAGCCAATACCGGCCTCAATCAAAAAATATTTCATGTTTTTGATTTCAGATAACCCAACTGGTCGATGTGATACAATAATGACACCCATGTTGTTTTTGGTAGCGA
Organism: Diplolepis rosae; assembly: GCA_030998225.1. Classification (NCBI taxonomy): domain Eukaryota; kingdom Metazoa; phylum Arthropoda; class Insecta; order Hymenoptera; family Diplolepididae; genus Diplolepis; species Diplolepis rosae. The sequence goes on from JAPYXD010000710.1 coordinate 6,918,272, forward strand.
CAAGTTCAAAGACGTTCCAAGGTCGCGGAATTCATGTTTGAAAATTTTCAAAAATACAGATTTAAAGTGAAAGAATGTATCTTTAAATTTAAAAAAAATTGTGTTGATATCTTTAGTAGATTCTTTACAATTCATTTCCGAAAAATAGGCCCGATTTTCCCACTGAAGTGTAGAACCTCCCCTTAACCAAGAAGATTGCTCATTAGATGGTTGACTTGGATACGATTTGGTTGAATTAGACAAATATTTTAGTTGACTTAAGTAAATATCTTGGATCATTCAACAAATGAACCAAGTAAATATTTTTCTGCGTTTATAATTGAAATGAATATACATTACAAAATTTTTTTATTCAAGTTTTCTACGCTTTTTATCGACAATATCAGCGCCAATGTCAATGAAACATAAGACATTGATATCAAACACGTAGCGTGATAATTTTTTATGAACTCTTATTATGTTTTCCAAATTTTCAGAAAGATAATTTGTAAATTAAAAAAATTATCTTACAATAATAGAGTAATCAAATATTCAGATATTTTTGCTTTCGATGTAAATAACTTTATTAATTATAAAAAAATGTCTTGTCTTAATTCTGATATATATGAAATATATAATATTCACTTTCATTTCTATAAAATAATTAACAATTGCATTTTGAATTACCATAAAAAAGTTGAGAGTAAGTGCGCTTCCGCTTCGAGCAAAAGAAAAAACTTCCTCTCCATTTCCTCTGAATTGCATGACTTCTCAATGGAAACTTTTCTTTTGATTTAGCAACTTTAATGGCAGCTCGAATTCAATTTTTTAGTTTTTATTCAAATTAAAAAATTGAATCTTCAATCGCCGTCTAAGATAAAAAATGTACGCCTTCGGCAAACAAATTATTCTCGTTCCATTTCCTCAGGGCTTAATTACATTTTCCAATTATTCAAAATACCACATATTTCAAAATTCTTAGACGTCTTAAGAATTTCAGATTGTTTAGACTATGCGAAAGTTCTAGAATTCACGAGTTCTGGAAACTAAACGACGGGAATAAAAAGAGAATTTTTACGAACGATTAGTAAAAACGATGAGCTGAACTCTATGTATATATATTTTTGATATTTCAAACAAACCATTAATAAGCAATTTGGCTTCGTACTATTGTTTAGTAAGAAGTTACTTTACTAAAGCTACTTAACTTTATACGTTTTGTAGAAAACCTTCAGTTAAAGTTTTATCACGTGTATCCATTGGGACTGGCACTTTCCGCCAATGCAACTTGTCGAGAAAACCTTAAGTGGAAAGAAATGTTTTCATTAAAAAGCAGCAGCTTTTTAATTAACCCCTCAACTCGATAAAAATACTGAAATCAAGTATTACAGGATATTGTGCTTTCTATTGGAATCATCCAATATATTTAAAAAACCCCTCAAATCATTAATTTATTTTCAACTATCATAATTTTTGTCTCTCTTCAAATGACTGAATGTAACCTCCTATTAATTCTGAATACTGCGAATTTAAAATCGTTAGACTGTAAATCTCCTTAAGAGTACGAGCTATTTTCCCAAGTATCACGTGCCCTTAATTAAAACTGCTCAATTTAGCTGGTTTAAAATTCGAAATAATTTAATTTCGGGGTTATTAAAATTTTAAATCGTGAAATACGGCCACGTATTATTTACTAACCAGAGAGAAAGAAACTATATTGAGAATGGAAATACACAATTTTTTTGCAGTCAGTAAATTATTTATTATTTATTTGCGACATTGTAATTGATTCCTTTGATTAATCACAGTTTTGTGTATAGTGATTATGATTATCTCGATCCTGGCACGCTTACCAGCATCCCCTATCCTCTAAAGGCTTCTCAACAAATTTGGATGGTTTTTCCGCCATTGCTCTCACACTATTAAATAAAATGAATGACATGAAACAGAGCTACGGGAACTGCAAACGATATTTAGCGTTTTCCAATATGCGACACACTAGCCCACCGTTCTGCAAAATTTATATCTCTGGATCTCCAAGCTCTACATTATTTCTTTTTATAATCTTCCAATACTTATTTTGCATTAACGATTTTGAGAATTTTTGTATTGAAAAGAGAAAGAGAGGGGTAATGCCATAAATATATTGACAGCTTTTTATAATATTTTTCCGTTAGTTGTATGCAATGTTATAAGCTCCGATAGTTGCTCTTTTTTTAAATTTGAATTTAAAACAATTGAAGTTATTAAATTGTTTAGGTAGTTGTCGTGCTAAAAATCAGGTTTCTGTAAATAAAAGTTTTATCTACAATTCTAAGACTTGAAATGATATTATCAGTCGTGTCTTACAGAAGAAAAAAAAACTAAAGTAAAACAACTTTTATCACAAGAACCATTTTTTTATGATCGTGGTTAGAGAAAAAAAATTATCATACTCTCTGGAAGTTTTAGCCTACCCAAGCAGAAATCATGTCACTCTGCCAACTATGATGATCGGTTAAATTTTGGTCCAACGTAGAAGATCGACTGTTGATTACCAACGTTGGTACAATGTTGGGAAACAGCCTAAAGTTATTCCGACTGTGGAAAAAGCAATTTTCCGATAGTGGATGTACAAGGTCTATCCGGTTTCTGTTTAGCCCTGGTAGTCGACTGCAAAATACCAGCGTTTGAACAGCGTTGAGTGTACAACAGGCCTAACCTTTTTCCGACTGTGGAAAAAGTAATTTTCCGACAATAAATGTGCAAGGTCTACCCAGGGTCAAATCGACATTGATAATTAGCGCTGTAACATACCAATGTTTGTAGAAAGTTGATTGGACACTGATAGTCTTCTTTAAAGTACGTCTTTACTCGCAAGACATGGATTTAATAATAAAAGTATATAACCAGTATTTTATAAATGTTGACAGCCAGCGTTGAAAATATGTTGGTTACCAGTATTGGTAGAACGTTGGAAATCGGTGTTTACCAACGCAGTACATCGTTATCATTTCGACTGTCTGCCGACAGTATCCAGCGTTGGAACGATGTTGGTCCAATTATTAATTTCTGCTTGGATTACTGAAAAAAACTTCCATTACATGTAATGGAAGTTTAATACAAGAATTTCTAACAGTGTAGTCTTCAACTCCTCTTAAAATGTCGTCATGAAATGTTACAAGAGTAAATTAATCGAATAAATTACTCTATCCAAAAAGGTGGTTCGTTAGTCGGAGAGTAGCGCTACACTCCAATTACTAACCGGTAATAAAATTTATCAAAAGTACACTGAAGTTTAAAAATTAAATACAAGATGACTATAATATATTTATCAGATCATTTAACATATTTTATTTCTACTTTTTCTTCATAATAATATCAAGCGCCAAGGGAACATTTCAAAGATTTTCGTATCATTATCAAAATAATTTTTCCAAAAAAAGTCAGATTTTAAAGTTTTAAAGGCTTTATCACAAAGTGTTTTCAGTGCTGTTACATTAAGTTCGTGAAACTCTTTTCTGTCAAGCAAGAAACGGAGAATCGATATGTTTTCGTCAGTGTGTCTTGAAATTGACATAGAGGATGAAAGGTCGTTCGAGAAACCTTGGTAAAATGCAAAAATGAGATTAGGCGTCTGGAAAAGGAGTTGAATTCACCTTTTACACGTGAAAAACAAAAGATGAAAAGAATAAGAAAGAGGGAAAATAAAGGAAGCAGGAGAAAAGTAAATGTTCGTCGACCTCAACATAAACAGCCAACATGTTTGCGAAACAGTGACGTTTACTTTAACATTATGGTAACTTCTGGCGGCGCCGACGTTTCATCTACTGATTAAATTCTTTTCCTTATACGCGAAAACTATTCTAAAATATGTTGAGGAAAGAATTACTCTATTTTAGGTTTATTTAAAATAAAAAAATCCATGGAATAAAACATGGTAGAAAAAAAAGAAATGAAATAAAACTCATTCCGTTATTTCCATTGGTTGAATGCCGCGGAGGTCCGCACGTCTTTGAATTTATTACGGAATCACGTAGAGAAAAGCGAATCGTGGCGACGAAGACTAAAAACGGAAGGAGTAGCAAGTGCCATGGCGCGTGCGACAAAGAGCGAGAAATATGAAACTGGAGGAGAGAATGAGAGGAAAATGTAGGTGGAAGCAGAGGCAGCACGACAGAATTTAATAACAATTTCTCAAATGAAAATTAGGCGCTTTCAACTGGGTTAGTTGCTTGACGCCTTGCCTCGTCTGTATTTTATTTAATATTAGCCTAGTTACCGAGTTAAACTGTTGGGTGGAGACTCGGGCCGAAATTTGCATCTTAATCGGGCCCTATTACCTTAACATCGTTGCTACGACCGTTCCCAATGCAATGACGCGACGCGACGGTCACCCGAAATCCTGTAATGCAAAAGCGGTTTGACGCTTTGCATGCCTCGATCGGTCCGCACAGGATAATCGAACCGATTCATCCGTGAATACACCCCACTGATTGACTCCCATTGTTGTCGAACGATCATTCATCGCTTCCGCCACGAACTGCTTCCGCTTTTGAAAGTTTACTCTTGCTTCCAACAAAAGCGTCCAAAGAATTCAAAAGTATAACACAACTAGTGTTGCTTCAAAAACGAAAAAACTTTGCAACGATTCCTAGTTTTTCAGAGCTGAAGTATTATTTTTCTTTCCATTCCACTTCAAAGATTCAATTTTCAAATAAAAAACATTTATTAATTAAATGAAATTAGGACTTAAGGTGACATCTATTAGGTTTAATTGCAAACACTTTCGTGAATCGACAATCTTAGATGGTAAATTACCTAAAAGTTTCTAAATTATTTTTGTCACATCCTAATTTATTATTCCATCACCACTAGATGTTAAAGGAAGAATGTTTTTGTTATTTAAATTCGTGAAATATGTAAAATGGCTATTATTTAGATGGTAATATGTATAGGCCGAAAAAAAATTTGAAAGCGTGCAACTTGCATGTGCCAGGAGGAATCGAACCTCCGAATATACATGCCTTTCCGGGAACTTACTGTGATACACGCACCAAGCCAACACCGATCACAGCATTTCAAACACCCAAGCAGAAATCATGACACTCTGCCGACTGTGACGATCGGTTAAATGTTGGTCCGATGTAGGAGATCGACTGTTGATTACCAACGCTGGTACAATGTTGCGAAACAATTGGCCCAACCTTATTGCGACTGTGGAAAAAGTAATTTACCGACAGTGGATGTACAAGGTCTATCCAGTGTCTATTCAGTCTCGTTAGTCGACTGTGAAATACCAGCGTTTATATAATATTGGGTGTACAATAGGCGTAACCTTCTTTCGACTGTGGAAGAAGTAATTTCTCGACAGTGGGTGTACAAGTTCTATGCAATGTCTATTCAGCCTTGGAAGTCGACTGTAAAATACCAGCGTTTGTACAAAGTTGATCCGACACTGGTACACTCTAAAAAAGGTCTATTGATAGTGAAGTTAGGTATTTTTCAGAATGCATCAATTGAAATTAAGCAGATTTCATTTGTCTATCTACAGAATCGTTTTACTGTTGTTGTAGTATTGAAGATAACCAATTTAATATTGGCATTTGTCAAAGTTGGGCTTGTGTACATTTCTAATATTTATATTAGATAGATTATATCATGCAATTTGTTTTCTTTTATCCTCGAAATTATTTTTTTTGTACGAGAAAGGATTTCATTTCAAGACAAAAGGAAATACTTTGACTGTAAAAGGTTAGCATTTAAAAAAATAATCGTTCAACTACTAAAGGATTTCCTCTCATGCCAATTTTGAATAGAAAATCCTCTAATGGTGAAGGGAATCGTTTGAGAGTCAATAGTCTGTTTTTAGAGTCTAGTCTTCTTTAAAAAATGTCTTTAACCGTAAAACATGGATTTAATAATAAATGTATATAACCAGTATTTTAGAAATGTTGACAGCCAGCGTTGAAAATATGTTGGTTACCAGTATTGATACAACGTTGGAAACTGGTGTTGTACCAACGCAGTATATCGTTATCATTTCGACTGTGCGCCGACAGTCGGATTCCGATAGTCGGAAGTTGGTATCCAACGTTGGATCGACCTTGGTCCAATTGTTAATTTCTGCTTGGGCAATTTTCGGTATATTTCACTTATTAGTTTAGCCGTTGCATTAATTAAATTAAATTAGGACTTAAGGTGACATCTATTAGGTTTAATTGAGAACACTTTCGTGAATCGAGAATGTATATGTATATTTAGAGGTTCGATTCCTCCTGGCACTAGCAAGATGCACACTTTCAAAATTTTTTCGGCCTATACATATTACTATCTAAATATTAGCCATTTTACATTTTGAGGAATTTATAAAATCATTTATTTATATATTCTTTAACAGATTTCTCAATGGACTTTTAATTGTTTCTAATATGAAGTAATAATTTGCATGGTCCCTGAGCAAACATTGATTGTTTAGCGGAAAACAAATTAGGAAATAAAATGTAAAAAAAAATTATTTTAGCAGCAGTTCTGAACGTTCATTGAAAGATGAACATTATTTTCATTCAAAACAAAAATTATTGATTTTTGCCTTAGTGAATTAAAAAATAGCGTATATTTCATAACAGATTGCATATTTGAACGTCCCTGAATATATATTTGATAACAAATTTCGTTACAAAAAAAAAATTTATTTAACGTTGAATGAACGTTAAATACTGTAAATATACGGAAATAGATTGATGAAAAAGGAAAAAGCATGTAATTTACTTAATTAGTGACAATTATATTATTTTGTTTATTCCTCGAAACTTGATATTGTACTCAGTGTTGAGTTGGGTCGCATGAATATTCCCCAAATTCTATATTTCCTAAAATTCATTTTACCGGGATTTATGTAACTGAATTATCAATCGCTCTAATTTTTATAATTCCTAACTGTAAAATGCCAGTGTTTGTACAAAGTTGATTCGATACTGCTACACTCTAAAAAAAGTCTATTGATAGTGCAGTTAGGTTCCTTTCAGAATGCATCCATTGAAATTAAGCAGATTTATTTTGTCTATAAACAGAATCGTTTTACTGTTATTGTAGTATTGATGATAACCGATTTAATATTGGCATCTGTCAAAGTTGGGCTTGTGTACATTTCAAATATTTATATTATATAGGTCATATCATACAATTTGTTTTCTTTTATCCTCGAAATTATTTTTTTTATACGAGAAAGGATTTCATTTCAAAACCAAAGGAAATACTTTGACAGTAAAAGGTTAGCATTTGAATTGATAGTCGTTCAACTGCTAAAGGATTTCCTCTTATGCCAATTTTGAATAGAAAATAGAGAAGGGAATCGTTTGAGAGTCAATAATCTGTTTTAAGAGTGTAGTCTTCTTTCAAAAATGTCTTTAACCGTAAAGCATAGATTTAATGATAAAAGTATATAACCAGTATTTTAGAAATGTTGACAGCCAGCGTTAAAAATATGTTGGTTACCAGTATTGATACAACGTTAGAAACTGGTGTTGTACCAGCGCAGTACATCGTTATCATTTCGACTTTCCGCCGACAGTCGGAAGTTGGTATCCACTGTTAGATCGGCGTTGGTCCGATTGTTAATTTCTTCTTGGGCACCTGATTTTCGGACAGATTTTGTGCCCAGTGAAGAATCAGTGCTTGCATTGAAATTTGTACGTGTATTTTTATAAGTTTTTTTGTTTGATGACTTGGTAATAAGTTAATTTTTTCTAGACGGAAAAATTGACCAGTAACTAGTAATTGCCTTTACGAATTTCCTAGATTAGAAAAACTTGCCTTAAACTGGCCACCTACTATTTTGGACTTGGTTTTTTCTAGACGAATTTCTACTCGGGAAACTTAGAAGATGATAAACTATTCAAGTTTTTTTTTCTATCTCAGTTTTTGAAATAACAGTGGGGATAGTAACAACAAGAGAAAAAATAAATTATGCCAATAATAATATTGTAAATTAGCAATGTTATATTTTACAAAAAAAGTAGTTGTATCTACTAACCATTTTTTTCAGTGTGACCAACGTAATTATGCTATCGAACGATTAAATTTTTTCAAATGATTTATCTTACTTATTGTATAAAAAATATATGACAGTTCTTGAAGGCCCTTTTATTCCACAAACATTTACAAATGCAGTGTTCTTCGTCTTTTGTTGCAAATTGAATCAGCAACTATCGTGGCAGTCATATTCACATTTTCTTTGTTCTTAGCGGTTGTTGTTGTTCTTGGTCTAGAAAAGGGTAAGGTGCCATTAAATTTGAAACGGTAGAAAGTTTCAGCCACTTTACCATGCTACGTGTTTTCATGCTCGGATACTTGTGAATTTCTGAAGTTCAAGTAACCCTAGTACCGCTTTTATCACTGCCTCTAATTAACTGTTCGAATTCTGAGCTTGCGTCTTTCGCTACGTCCAAGGTGGCAAGCAATTAGAGGGATTTTGCGTGAAACAAAGTACACGAAAGTTTATAAGCAAATTAATGCGTGAATAGAAAAATTTAAAGTCAGAGATCGCGTGCATTTAATTTAGTCAACTCTTATTACCCTTTTTTTATCTTTCATCCAACCTTCTAACTTTTTATTCTTTGTTTTATTACGCGGAAAAAAATTTGACTAGGCGACCGAGCGAATGAATAATTTGATGAACTTAAAGAATCTATATAACTAGATTTTATAAAAATTTTAGTTACATTATATAAACTATCAGAGAAAAATAGGATTTGTCACAAAATTTCTAAATAAGAAAAATTACTTTTTGCCCTAAATTGAGTATAGATTTTATACCTTGAAATTAACGAAAGATTCAGATGGAATGAGAATAAAATTTTTTATAGTAGTCACTTGTTCGTCTGGTATCATGAAAGTGAATAAGGTAAATGTACCAGTCGTTGCGCTGTCGAGGATATTTTACGTAAAATTAAGAACATTACTTTATATTTTTGTGTTCAAGTTGAAGATATCGTTGAACATAAGGTTATTATTCATCTCTCATAACAAATTTTTAATGTAAATGCTTACTCAAAAATGCTAAAAAATAAAATATTCTGGAATGTTCAAATCGTAGTTCATAAAATGACTGTGCTTATTTTTTATGCAAATGGAACTCTTCTCGCATTTAAGTATTTATATCAATTTATTCGACATCAATTTTGAAAGTTTTTGATTTATATTTTTGATAACCCTTATATAAAGTGTATCTCGCGTCATTTAAGGCAAAAATTCAAACTATATATTAATAATCGAACAAATTATTGACTGGTACACGAAAATCGTGCATGACCTAGTGTTTGCATGGCCATAAGCAACGACTGGAGCATACGTATTTCATGAATTGTCTCAGTCGTTGCGCGGGACGTTAAACGTTGTGACTCAATGTAAAAAACATCTGTGTTCATAAAAAAGTAAGTATTTATAATTTTTAAGTTTTTAAGTGAAAAAAAAGATGATTTGTCGATAAAATCATTCGCTAGAAAAAAAGGTTAACAATTTAGAGCCATAAATAAATTTTTCTTCGTAAAAATCTTTTCTAACCTGATAACTTTGACATTTGATGCAAGTTTCGAAAATTTATAAGTATGAATCATTATTTTTAGGCAACAAAAAGAAAATAAACGACAAAAAAGAGGACTCAAAAGGGGAAATAATTATAATTACTGATGATATTAATAAAATGTTATTTTTTGCAATGGTAATATTCATTATTTTACACGCCACACGGAAAAAAATGAAATGTCTGCTACTGCTAACTGCAGTTAGCTGTCGACTAGTTAATTGTGATTGATAAAAAGTTTGCTGGGACAGTTAAAAAATGTTAGCTGCAATCGAAGTTGAAAATTTGCATTGGACTCCTTAGCGTATTAAGAGTTGTAGCTAATCATTTGGTTATTGCTGCTAAAACAGTTTACTCTCCTAGAAAATCTCAAAATTCGTACTCGTAACTTTTAAAATTTTGCGCTGATATGTAAGAAGTTAGCAGCGGTTGCTAACGGCTGCTTAGACATCCCGCGTTTTCTATGCTGCTCATGCGCACAAAGCGCGACTAGTCAGATATTGTGCTGTAAATGGTAAGTTGTACACCTGTCGTGTTGTTTTAAATTTAATTTATAAATAATTCGACGATTCGCGTTAATTTATAATGCAAATGACTGATTTGTAACTGATCTCTGAAGATTGTATTGTAGGTTTTGTAATAGGTTCTTTATTGTGCTATTTATTATCTTCTTACTGAGGTTATCTTAATTCTAAGTGTTGTATACACGAAGTAGTATAAGGAGCTCCAACTCTGATATAAGGATGGCCCCCATTTTTCCGAATCCACTTCCTATAGCATTCCATATAGCGTATTCCAGCGCCTCTTGCGGAAAACCGTTATAAGATAGGTTGTAGGGTTTTCAAAATGATCATCAGTGGCTTACGTTCGTCAGTTGTGTTTCCGGGAATCAATTCTTTCCAACAACAATACAGCATTTCCATCTGCTCAAAAAAAACTGACAGTTAAGGTTTATGTTTTGTCTACGTTTCCACTTATACAAAAAAGGCCTTCATGTTCACTATAAACATTGAGTAATAATGATTGGCAAAATGATAGTAAGCTAATAAAGTTTGGATTCATGCACTGACCCCTATTATTACAGGTACACTTAATATTTTCATATACTGACCGTTTTGGGTGAAAATAAATGATACTTTTCCAAGTCATCCTTTTCTCTCCGGAACCCACGCAACGATTTGTATTTACATACAAAGCAACAACTTGACATCGTTATCCTTGAAAAATCAAGTTATAACATATATTACAGAGCATGTAATACAACTTACACGACTTCCTCGCATTCAAAATTACTCATTTTTATGATTGCACAAAACTTTTAAAAACCCATATTTGTATGGCAAACACAACCGGCGAACGTAAGCCACTGACGACCATTTTGAAAACCCCCAAAACCTATGTTATAACGGTTTTCCGCAAGAGGCGCTACAGTACGCTATCTGAAGTGCTATAGGATGTGGGTTCGGAAAAATGGGCACACAATTTCCTGAAGCTGTCAATAGAGTTGGAGCTCCTTATACTACTTCGTGGTTGTATACTTGTACAATTTTTGAAAACATTATATTGGACTGGCAAGTAAGTCGCTACTGTTCCCGGTAATGTTTCTACTTGTAGCTATAAGTTTGGTTATCAAAGCAGCTCACGTTTTATTCTTATTCTTGAAAAATTATGCTGTGATTAAGGTTAGAACTGAATCAGTTTTTTTTCGTTTTTAATTTTGCAGGTTACGATATGTCGCAAGAAATTAGTTGTTTTGATATAACTTGCCAGCAGACTTTTGTGAGTATAGAAGGGTTACGAGATCATTTTTTTCTTAAGCACCCAGGTGTAACTGTATTTAAATGTAGGTTTCGAAGTTCAAAATCAATGATTTTGAGTGCTACCTCTATTTGCAGCAATTGCTAATAAAATTAACTAGTACTTCAAACGCTGTTAGAACAGGAAGATAACACGACCGATAGGCTACTGCTCACAATCGTTGTTACCAGTGCGAACGTAAATGAGCTGGCATCGCTAAAGTACTGTAGCGAATAGACGTTAGTATTAGCCGCTAAGACATTCGCTGTCCGTATATCAAGTAATTTTCTTAGCTGTGGTAGCGAATATTTAGCTAATGCAGCTAAATATTTTTTTCCGTGCAGACATTATTTCAAACCGATTATTAAAGAAAATCTTAGAAAAAAAAAGAAAAAGAGATGAAGAATTCAATAGCGCAAGGCCTAGGACACGCGAGTGCAACGACTGGGACAATAATAAATTTCTTGCGCAAAGAGTGGGCCAAACGCATTTTTTCATATTTTCGACTATTTGTTAATAAGTGTTGAAAATTTTCAGAATAATAAGCTTTGCAATACAAATCAAAAGTGTCTTTCAAAATGTGATTCGATTAATATGACGAAAAATTTTATTTTTCTATAATTAAATTCAATAATCCTCGAAGGCTTTCCTTAACCGCGCAACGACTGGTACATTTACCTTATCGCTGTTCTAACTAAATTAAATTTAGAAGCCAGATTTGGTGCTTACCTACTATTTCTCATTATTTGAACTGAGATATATTTTTGCATGAACTATTTCCAATTTATTGTTAGATAAGCACAGTATTAACACATCACTCAATAAATTTCCGGTGTAACTAAGAAAAACACAGTTCTTTCGAGAAATCCAACTTAATTCATCAACATAGTTTCCTTCAAGCGTAATACATTCATTCTAACGCATCTCTAACTTTTCGATGCCTTTTTTGTAGAATTATTCGTCTTTGCTCTCAAAATAGGCCTCAGTTTCGACAATCACTTCTTCATTGGAGCCAAATCTCATTCCCTGGAGTATTTTTTCAGGTCAGCAAAGAGCTAGTAGTCGCTGGGGGCGACTACTCAATTTCAATTTCACTCAATTCAATTTGACTATCGTTTTCAAGGACTTGTTGCACGGTGTATTGTCTTAGTGGAACAGTACTTTCTTCTTTTGCATGTGAGACCGTTTTTTCTTGATTTCTGTGCTCAGTCGATACAGTAACACCATGTAATAGTCGCTGTTAATGGTTTTACCTTTCTCAAGATAGTCGTTAAACAAAATACTATGCGCGTCCCAAAATACGGATGCCATAACCTTGCCAGCCCACTTTTGAGTTTTTGGTAGCTTTGGACGGCTTTCACCAGCTGCTGCCCACTCAGCTGACGATCTTTTTGTTTCAGGTGTGTAGTGGTGGATCCATGTTTCATCCATTGTCACATCCCGACGCAGAAAATCTTTTTCACCTCGCTTGAACAGCTCGAAACAGCGCTCTGAATCCTCGACGCGTTGTTGTTTTTGGTCGAGTGTCAGCAAACATGACACCCACTTTGAAAACAACTTACGCATCCCCAAAGATTCGTGCAAAATTGTAAACACACTACCTTCTGATATCTCTAAGGTGTCAGCTATCTCATGCAACTTTAATTTACGATCCCTCAAAACTATTTTCTGGACTTTTGCTATGTTTTCCGAAAAAACTGCTGATTTTAGGAAACCAGAGCTTTGAGCATCATCGGTGTTTGTACGACCGCGTTTAAATTCGGCATACCAGTCGATGATTGTTGATTTCCCTGGTGCAGAGTTCTCATAACGTTTATCAAGCCACTGCTTTGCTTTTACATTATTTTTTTCCCATGAAAAAGCAATTTTCGATTAACACTCGAAACTCTTTTTTATCCATTGTTTTGATAATGACAAAAGTTGCTTCACCAAAACCTCTGTAACTTCTGAACTAAACGTCAAATTGTCATGAAATTTTGACACTTAACGTTTGAAGGTTGATACTGTCCGGAAATCATATGGATTTGACAACAGTGGTGCCATCTGTATGTCAGACCGGTAACATATTGAGTGATGTGTTACATTGAATGTTGGCATCAACGCTCATATTATTTAGTACAATACTTTTTAAGTGTTTAAAAGTCTAAATCAACCTCGAACTGTGATTTGACGTCACTTTTGCCATATTTTTTATCAGGTAGCAGTTATTTCTCATATCTCTGTTCCAACTATACTATAATATCTGTATTGAGCAAATGATATCGCTGAAACCGTTAAATTGGTTAAAGCTATTTAGTTTAGCTGATTCAAAGATTTTCTTATATATAGTTGTTCGTTTCCACCTAAATGTTTAGCTGTAGCAAAGAATTAACTTCCTTGTCCCAGTTACATTTTTTTCCGTGTACTTGTAATATTTACTTTGCAACTTAAGTTGTGGAATTATTTTACTTTAAAGGCAACGAAATTTAATGTAATAAAATTTGAAATTGCAAAACTATTTTGAAACAGCACCAGTCGTTGGCACTGGCACCAGTTTTTGGCACTACCCTCTAAATTGTTTTAAACAATTGAAAAGTGAAAATATTCATCATATTTTGTTTACATGAAAATAATTCGAATAGAATATGTTGATTTTTTGCATTTTTCTATTATTTAAATCAGATTGGAGGGGCTGCCAATGACTGGTGCTAACTAATTTTTACTTCTATTCAATTTGAATAAACAGGAATTCAAGAAACAATTGGATAGATCATTAAAAACAAAAGTTAGACAATGTGACTATTTCCTCCGTTTTCTTTATTTAGAATATTTGGTATCGAGTTTTTTTAGTAAAAGTGTGGTAAATTTAATCTCGAATAAAATGAGCCATAAAAAGTTTCTTTCCCGTAAAATTGATAGATTTTTATGGTCGAAATTGATAGACAAATTTTAATACGTTTAGTTGTTTTTGGATGATATAATTCCATCAATAAAACGGCTATAATTTTCATTTTATTGAAGATAATATTTTTCATACTTTCACTAACAGAAAATTATAAATAGAAAAACTAAGAAAATAGTTGACTCGACTAACTTTTTTCCGATTATACGTCCATTTCTAGCTTAAACAGTAAAAATAAAAAATATATTCCATTGAACAAAATGAGCAATTGTCTATAAATCATTATTAATTAATATTAATATAAAAAGTCAGACAACTAGTGATTAATAAATAATTTTCACCCAAATTAATTTTTTCTAAAGAAATGTATTGTTGTCCCTTCCAAAGTGCATTTAAATTTATTTTCGAACGATTTCCGCTGGTTTCTGAGAAGCGTTATTCAGTTTGAGATTATGTCAATCTTCCTGAAGTTTAAAATAGCAAAACATGACTTTGTTCGATTTCGTCTGCTAATTTCGAATTATGACAGATCTTGAATTTAGTTCTGAAATATGATTTGAGGTCAAAAGTAAGAATGCCAAATGTTATCTAGAGAAGTGGAATCGTCCCATTAATCAGGGTAATCATGAGGCACAATATTGAAAATTCCGTGAAGCGGTGAAGCATTCTCAACCCGGCGACCTGGAAGCGTCGCGATTTCAAGTATTCGCAAAGGCTCTGTGCGGTTTGTCTTCTGCGAGCGCCTTTATTTGCCGGAAAAGAAAGGATACGAGAGTCTTAAAGCTTCCGGCACATTTCCTATTCCCGAATGCCACAAACGCCGGAATGGCTCGACCTCAAACAACTTAATTGCTCTTAATTTATATCACGGATGTAAAGCGAAGCCAGCGAATTCTTCTCACTTCAAACAATTCCGCTGGGACATGGTATGAGCTCCGTTATCATTTGCACTTTATACCGTTAAACAAAAGCAAACCAAAATCAATTAGATCCGGATGCATCGCGCTTATTGGTGCCTCATTCTTTTCAATGCAACTTTCTGATTATCTCTTTACTTTACTCTCTTGATCTTTGTATGCGATAAAGAAAAGTCGCGATTGTTACTTCTCTTTAGAAGTTTTTACCTTAAGGTAAGGTAAAAGCACCAATAGCCGGACAGAGCCATGAATTTTTCTCAAAATTAGAGATTTATGAATCACTTATCGCTATTTTGGTGTACCATATACAAACCTCGAAACGTACACTTTTAAAAAGTGGAAAATTTGTTGAATTAGAAATTAAAACTACGCCAAGAAAAAAAAACTTCTCTACTGAAGCACAAGGCTGGTCGAAATGTAGCGAAATCTGCTCTATAAACTAACTGACGCGTTGTCTTTGTTAAGCAAATAACATTTACATTTACCTTCATTTGTCATTTTAATACGTATAAACTAAAGTCAAATGCTTTATATAAACCATAATATTTTTCAAAATTAAAAAACATTTTCCTTTAAGGTAGTACGATCACGAAAATTAGACCTCAGACAAAAATAGATCATTTTGCTTTCAAGAATAGCAATATTATTATTGAAGGGCTATTTTGAAAGAGAAAAGATTATTTTTCATAAAAAAAATTTGAAACACAAAAAATAATTTTATTAATCAATTTTATTTTTGCCCAAACTTATTTTCTTATCGCTTCGAGCCAAATTTGTAAAATTGATGCAATTCTAATAAATCACGGTTCATTTTTTTAGGAAAAATATTCTCTACAGCTTAACCGTTTCCTATTTTTGAAATTGAATTAATTATTATCAGATATAGCAATTTTTTTGTGAAAATTTTGTTTTGAAAAATAGTTTTTTTATAATTTCAGCCATTAAAGAATTTATTTTCAAAAATTGGAAACGGTCATAAGTTGTAGAGAATCTTCTTCCTAAAAAAATGAAACATGATTTATGAGAATCGCATAATTTTTAAAAATTTGGCTCAAAGAGATAAGAAAATAAGTTTGGGCAAAAATAAAATTTATTAATAAAATTATTTTTTTGTGTTTCAAATTTTTTTCATGAAAAATAATCTTTTCTCTTTCAAATTAGCCCTTTAATAATAATATTGCTATTCCTGAAAGCAAAATTATCTATTTTTGACTGAGGTCTAATTTTCGTGATCGTACTACCTTAATTAAATATTTTAAATCCGGTTATAAGGTCAATGAATAATAAATAATAACCAAACGCGTGTTTGGCGTTACATTGCACTGCATTTTGAGGAAGAAACAGGAAGAGACAGAGAAGAAAGAAGCTACACTGAAAAAAAAACAAGAACAGAAAGAGAAAAAAGACAGTATTATAACAGTATTTTTTCAAATAAAAAATAAAAATATGCATCTTGTAATAAAATGTTGCAATTTGAATTTTTAGATCTTTTTGCAGTAAACAATTTGGATCTTAACTTTTTTCGTATCTCCTATAGTTTAACTGGAAAATGGAATTTTGATATTGCCTTTTTTCATGTTTTGACTTACTGTAACTTTTTTGATTTTTGTTTGATTGAAAAATATTATGAGGATAATTGGTAAAGCTTTATGAGCACTATCAAAAACCAATATTGAAATTTTTTATTTTTCCAACAGAAAATTTGAAAAACACAAAAAATCGTCCTTTCTTTTCGGGCTTTCAAGAGGGGTACCAAATTTCAATCTAATCCGATAAATCTATAGTCAGTAATCGTGTCCACAGACGCTGGAGAAGCGACAGACAAACAGGCAGACAGACATTTTAGTAAGAACCGTTCTTTCCTACTCAGTGGGTATCAAAACGTAAAGATTTGATGAGAATTCGAAAAGTAATTTTTCACATAAAACCAAAAATAGTTATTACATATGAATATTAATTATAACTCAGTCACGTTATACAACAGGATTTTTCTAAGTTAACCTAATATTTCTGTATGTAGAAAAAAAAGTTTACTTGAATAAAATAATTCTCTCCTGCACTGTACGAAATTTCTGTATTAAAATTCCATTACATGTAATAATGTTTGTTAATTTTAGTATGTTTTGGTTGAAAAGTTATTAAATTTAATATGAATATATATTAATTTTTCATAATATACAAATCTATTAATTTTAATTTACCACATGTATATTAAAGTCTATTAAAATTAATAAAATTTATAACAGCGTGGGTATATAGTATCCAATAATATGTAAGTTATTAATTTTATTTTTTTATTGTTGCAACTAATTTTGTATAAATTTGAAATTCCAAGATAATATCACCTACACTCAAAAGATAAAATTATAAAAACTTCCAAGTTCTTTTATATTGTTTGATTCCAGTGCAGAATTTCCTTAAGGCGGTATAGACGTGACCAACTATATACGACCGCTTTATAATTAAAATAATAATTTTAACAAATTTTCCAGAGAAGACAGTAACGCGTTACATTTTCCTGCATTGCTGTCTTCTTCGGAAATTTTTAAAAAATTATTATTTTATTTAAAAAGCGATTGCATATAATTGGTAATGACAGACCTTACCACATGGCCTTAAGGGGTTACAACAGTGTGAAAAAAATTTTATTTTGATTATTTTTTTTTTGCTCTAATCTATAGTTCTTGACTTCAAGAATATGTATGCAAACTCTCAAAACCATATTCAGCTTAGAAGTATTCGAAATTAGCGCCAAATACTAGGGCTCTCAGAGTCTTCGTACGGCTTCTGAAACTTTAAACGCGATTTTCTCGAAATCATGTTTTTTGATCTCGTTGACAGCATAATTCAATCAAATTTTGTCCGATCGACTCGATCCCAAAAGGATTCTCTTCAGAAAATATATCGCTATCGCTGCATAGTACAGTTTTTTTTTTAAATTAATTATTTTTTTTTTTATTACCAATTTAGTGCAAAATTTTGATGAAAAATTCAAACTTTTGTTTCAAAATGCCGCCATTTTTTTCCTAATCAAAAATTTAAAATTTCTTACGATGCGGTGATAGTTTTTCAAATATAATTTAATAATTTTTTTGTATTTTTGATTTCAGACGTCTG
This sequence comes from Diplolepis rosae, assembly GCA_030998225.1. Lineage (NCBI taxonomy): Eukaryota > Metazoa > Arthropoda > Insecta > Hymenoptera > Diplolepididae > Diplolepis > Diplolepis rosae. The sequence goes on from JAPYXD010000710.1 coordinate 6,936,525, forward strand.
CTGTTAGAGTGACGCTGTCAACCAGGCGATGTTTTTTTTTTCGTAGGCCATCTTGTAACCGTTTTTATCATTATTTGTTGTTGAATATATATAAAAAAAAAATTTTTTTGTACACTTTATAACTTACTTAATAAATACCTAAAGTTTCAAATTAATCGGTGAAGTCGTTTTTACAAAAACAAAGATTCTTAAAAAATACTTCATTTTCAGATTTTCACACTGTTGTAACCCCTTAAGGTAGTTCGTTCACGAAAATTAGACCTCAGGCAAAAATAGATAATTTTGCTTTCGAGAATAGCAATATTATTATTGAAGAGCTAATTTGAAAGAGAAAACATTATTTTTTATGAAAAAAATTTGAAACACAAAAAAATAATTTTATTAATAAATTTTATTTTTGCCCAGACTTATTTTCTTATCGCTTCGAGCCAAATTTTTCAAAATTATGCGATTCTAGTAAATCACCGTTCATTTTTTTTAGAAAAAAGATTCTCCACAATTTGACCGTTTCCAATTTTTGAAAATGAATTCTTTAATGGCTGAAATTATAAAAACAAAATTTTAATAAACAAATTGTTATATTTAATAATAATTAATTCAATTTCAAAAATAGGAAACGGTCATGTTGTAGAGAATCTTATCCTAAAAAAATGAATCGTGATTTATTAGAATCGCACCATTTTTAAAAATTTGGCTCAAAGCGATAAGAAAATAATTTTGGGCAAAAATAAAATTTATTAATAAAATTATTTTTTTGTGTTTCAAATTTTTTTTATGAAAAATAATATTTTCTCTTTCAAATTAGCCCTTCAATAATAATATTGCTATTCTTGAAAGCAAAATTATCTATTTTTGCCTGAGGTCTAATTTTTGTGAATGAACTACCTTAAGGCATCTTAAGAGAGTTGCGAGTAAATGAACAGTAAAGATCTACAGTATATTTTATTTTTGAAGAAGAATTTATAGCATCGACTCTGTATTGCCCAAGAACGAACAACTAATGATGTAGAACTAACGCGATCAATTGGTGAGTAATACCTTTCAGGAAACAGTTATCCTTTTGTAGATTTTTGTTTGTAAGTTTTCACTGAGTTATTTCACTTGCATATTTATTTTTCCGAAAGCAGAATCTAGAATCTGAGAAAGAAAGTTGATGCTAGAGTAATTTTCATGTCATTGAAATAGTATCTGATTTTCGTATTTAATTCGAATTGAGGAAATAAGATATTTGAGATATTCAAGTAACCTGAGTTACAAATAGAAGGATTAGACACCAGGGCATTAATAATATGACAAGTTAGCGGATGAGAATTCTTCACCCCCAAGTCACTCTCACTATGCGATCCGACAACCGCATGATGGATAATCTGCTTATCATGCCCCTTTCTCAAGGCATTTCACGCGGAGCTCCTCCCTTCCAGCGTAATCAGTAAAGTGGAGAGGGTCTTGCGATTAGCTATGTACATTATATTAGATAAATTACAGCAACAAATCTTACTATTTAGCGATGAATATCAGCCGACGCAATGTTTTCTTTTGTCTATTAACAGAATCGTTTTACTCTTATTGTAGTATTGATGATGAGCCAAAGCCAAAGTTGGGCTTGCGTATATTTCCAATATTTCTATTAGATAAGTTACATCATACAATTTTTTTTCTTTTATCGTCGAAATTATATTTTTTTTATACGAGAAAGGATATCCAGCGTTGAATCAACGTTGGTGCGATTGTTAATTTCTGCTTGGGACGGGTTTTACATAGCAGAAAGCAAATTGAATGTAATGGATATCAATAAGAAAGACTGATTTATAAAAGTATAACCCTACTTTATTTATTTTTGTCAGAAAAAAGGGTTTTTACGAAAGTGTCTGTCTGTCTGTCTGTCTGTCTGTAGGTCGTGTGCGGCATAACTCTCGATAGAATTATCAGATTGAATTGAGCTTTGGTACACTTTATCGGAGCCGAAAAAGTAAGGACAAGTTCGTTAACCAGCCGCATCCAATCAAAATTGAGGGATGGAGCACTACTTTTGTGTTTTTGAAAATAACTTTTTAAAAAAATCAAAAATTTCAATACTGGTTTTAGATAGTGCTCATAAATCTCTAAAAATTATCCCGATAACATTTTTTGATTAAATCAAAATTAGAAATGTTACAGCATATTCAAATTCGAAAGAAGTCAATATCAAAATTCCATTTTCCACTTAAATTTTACGAGATACGAAAAAACGTTATGATACAATATTATTTTATACATAAAGACCTACAAATTTGAATCGTAACATTTTTTCATAAGATGCATATTTTTCTTTTTAATTAAAAAAAAAACTATTGAAAATCCAAAATTCAATTTTTTAACAATAATATGTGAAATACGAAAAAAACGTAAGAATACAAAGTTGTTCGTTTCAAAAAAATCTACAAATTTTGTCTCACACAGTTTCTGATAAAACATACATTTTTCGTTTCAATTCCAAAAAATACGATTAAAATTCAAAAATTCCATTTTTTAGACAAAATATGTGAGATACAAAAAAAACGTTTAGATGGAAAATTGTTTGCCTAAATGAGGTCTACAAATTCTCATTAAGACATTTCGGGACAGGATGTATATTTTATGTTTTGATTTTTAATATTAAAAAAATTCGATTTTTTCCACCAAAATATGTGAGATACGAAATAAATGTTGTTCTGCAAAATCGTTTCCTTAAATAAAGTCTACGATTGTTTTTTCTTTTTGAGAGATTTGGAAGAAAATAAATTATTTTAATCATGTAATTTATTAAAAAGTTACTGAAATGTATACAGAAAATCGAGCGCGAAGCGCGAGCGCCATGATGAGAATGTGTTCCTTAAGGCTGATAGAGCCTTAAGTAAATTGAATTTCCTGTTTCACTTAAATTCAAAAAGAAATTGAGTGACTTTGAGAAAATGTGTAATTCACATCATCTGTAATATTATTATAAAATTGGTTTGAGCTTCAGTATCAAATTATAATAAATAAACTTGAATGTATGTGAAGAGCACAAGACCGAGCGCGAAGCGCGAGGTCCAGAAAGAACGGAGCTATTTCCTTCCTCTTGATTGGCACACTTTTTCAAATATATTAGGAAATTTCCTAGACACAATTCTGGTTTACATTCAAATATAGATAATGATGAAACATTATACGTAGCTTCATAACTGGATAATATATCATCGTCAATAAAAACTGCATCAATTTTTCTGACACCATTTTTCATATACGAAGCATATGAAAATTGCAATAAAAATGAATATTACAAAATTACATTATTCTGACTTACTTCGTACATTCTTAGGAATATTTTAATTCTCTTTAACGAATATATTATAGCATCAATGTATAGTACTTTCTCGACACATAAAATGATTAAAATTTCTTTGAAAAATGGTAATGTAGTATCAATTGAATGGCTGAAAGCAAAAAGTATATAAAAATATTAATACTTTTATTGACTCTTCAAATCCTTTTTTATTCTTTTTTTATTCTTTGGAGCTTTTTTTGTTAGCTATTATTGTATATATATTTTTTATTCCTTGCATTTTTTCGAAATACCATACAAAAGTTACAGGGTAATCAAAAAATTTTTTCATTGTTGTATCTAAATAAAGAAGTAGTTGGCCATTATTATTTTCTTTATTATGTTTCCTTACAAACATTTCATCCATGTCTAAATATATTATTTTTAATGAATTTTTCATTTGTTCTACTCAAAGGTAACTATTTTTCTTAAACTCTTATTCTATTCTTTACTTTTCATGAATTTTTTCTTTAATCAATATTCCTTTCCTTTCTGAACTGATTGACGGGCGATTTTCTCTGAAAGCTTAGAATTTAATTTGATCTACCTGGGTGTCTTTTCAAAGAGAAAACAGTTCTCAAGTTTTTTATGAATTCTGGGTACATTGTTTCTAATTTTCTATGAGAGTCCGGGAACTAAAAGTTAAACTTTCGAAACGGTTCACTAATTTGTTTCTTCAGTAATTGTTAGGAATATGTTGATAAGTATAACAAGAATAGTGCGTTAAATTTTAAAAGATTTTGATTGAAAAATCTCATTAGTCTTTTTAAGGCCATGGACCAACCACATCAGCTGATAAATTGAGTCCCATGCGTATCGATTTTTTCCCCACATTTAAAATTTTAAGTTGTAATAAAGCGGGAAAATTTTAGAAAATTTGTATAAAATAGATATAAAAAGTTATGCAGTGTGACACTACACATAGGTAGCGCTTTCAAAAATTCTGTCTTTTTTGTTATAGTGTTATCAATTTAATAAAGTAATTTTTGTATTTATTTCGATATTCGGCACCCAAAAAACCTATCTTAGTGCTTTCTTATACATGTTCCGAAATTTCAGAGCGATATTCCATTTCCTGTGGAAATTTGGTCACGTGACCCGGTTGATCCATGGCCTTAAATGTTTCATTACTCCAAAAAGTAGAGGATACAGCCTCTGGGTCTATAGGAATTCCAGAATTAAAGATATTATAAACCTAGATTATATTTACAAAAGTTCGATCTAAAGCTAGGATAGTGTCAAAACTAATATCATTCACCACATTGATATAAAAAATTGCTTTCTCTGTATCAATTATAAGTATATTACGAAAGTATTAATTGCCATTGAGAGTTGGAAATATTAGTATCTTTGATAGCAAACTGAAATTTACACAGAAAGAATAGTTCGAGAAACTTTACTCAACTTTTGAACAAAGTTGGGACACATGGGCAAGTTGTAGATTATTTAATGTTATTTTCACGCTTTTTTGACAAACCAAATATTAAAGAATGCATCACAGTTCGGTGAAGTTCAAAAATATAAAGTAAATTTTCTGAATATACATTCAGAATTTGTAAAAGTAAATATTAATACTCTTAGTGTAATTATTAAAAACCAAACTGTCATACAATTACGACAAATTCAATGAAATTTCATTTTTGTTCTGTAAAGTTTGCAAATAAAAAGTGAAGCAAACTTTAAATTGTGCAATGTTAATGATTCTCTTAAGGCCATGGAACAACCAGATCACATGATCGATATGGTAATTATTTTGTCTGTAAACTTTTGTCCACGCAAAATAAGATGCCAAGTCAAAAATTTGTGAGATCAAAGAAAAGGCACTAAGGAAGGTCTATCAACTTTAGAATTTTGATAATTATAAAAAAAAATTTCTTTTCAATTTAAAAAATCTGGGGGTCGACAGACCTTCCTTAGGGATTACAGACAAAAAAATTACCTTATCGATCATGTGGTCTGATTGATCCATGGCTTTAAAATTAGTTATAGAATAGCAAATTTTGTTGGATCTTTGTTATTAAAGAATGTATTATTCTTTCAAAAGTTTGGTTAAGCTTTGAATGAATTGCAAAAGAAAATATATTGCCATTTTAGTTATTATCTCCTCCATATAACATTAAAGATTATTTATTGTGCTGAAGCCTTTTATTTTTGCTAAGTTAGACTTTACTCGACAGTTCGGTAAACCGAGATCTGCAATACTCCTCCCATCATCTATCAAGTCACACGAGATCGAATGAATAAAAACCAATGATGAGGAAAATACACTTTTATTCCATAAAGATGTAAACAGCAGAAGTCTTGATTACTGTATTACATAAAATATAAAAAATCTACCCAGCATTTTGAATTCCTATTTATTTCAGCAACATTCTTGACAGAAGTGAAGTGGGTTTTCGCCAAATGATGTTGTGGGGAACTAAAAAGGTAAAAATACGAAGGAACAAATCTGGAGAATACGTTAGGTGCGATAACATCTCCCAGCTAAATTCGGTAATCGTTTGCATAGTCGTCTGCTGTTTGTGGCTGAGCGTTATCCTGAAGTTAAATAACATTATATCGTGACATGTTTCCGTACATGTTCAATGTTTTATTGACCCACAATAATAATTTTGTAATAGTTAATTTGGCATGGGGTCAGTTTTGATACGGATTTATTTTTTTAAGTGATAGAACACATAAAAAATACAAAAGGCAAACGTTTCGGCCACAAATGGGGGCCCTCTTCAGTGCCAATTAGCTTAATAGTAACCTTTAAATATTTATTAACTAAGACATGCAACTTAATAATTATTGTATTTTTTGTTTTTTTGTTTTTTTTCCTTTGCTTATTGATATTAGAAAAAGATAGAGTAAACATGCGGAAAGACTTATGGGTAAGCGAGTTCCTAGGTGTGAAGGAACCGGGCCGTTCCAAAAACTGTTCCAACGAGTAATCCTCTCCCACAGGAACCGTGAAAAATGCGACCGCGGAACGCACTCTCTCAAGGGCACATATATAAACACAATTATTTCACCAAAGAAAGAAACAACACGATGGAGAATATAACGTGGATCCTTGGTAAAGCACGCACAGCAAACCACACACATTCACGAGCACCAGAAGTAAAGGACACTGAAGTTAAAACAATAAGAACGATGTAATTGGTACGGAAAATTTTTTTTTATTTTGTATTTTCTCCGAAGCCGCAGAGATGACAGACGAAAGTAAGTCCACCACTCTGCCACATGGCTAAAAGAAAACTGATTTGGGAAGAAGTCGTATTTAGGAAGACTAGTGTTCAGAGTTTGACGTGTATAGAAAGCATTCTCCAGATAGGTCAGAATCCAACACCAAGGGTTGTACACAGTAAAACCTTATTTTAATGTCCCCGGCACTTGAGATTATTATGTGCTCAAGCGTCCGACAAAAGCAAAGACCCACCACATGTTCGAAAAACTCTGTAAGGAAAGGCACTCACTTTCCGCATGTTTACTCTATCTTTTTCTAATATCAATAAGCAAAGGAAAAAAACAAAAAAACAAAAAATACAATAATTATTAAGTTGCATGTCTTAGTTAATAAATATTTAAAGGTTACTATTAAGCTAATTGGCACTGAAGAGGGCCCCCATTTGTGGCCGAAACGTTTGCCTTTTGTATTTTTTATGTGTTCTATCACTTAAAAAAATAAATCCGTATCAAAACTGACCCCATGCCAAATTAACTATTACAAAATTAAATAACATTACTTCTTCCTTTACCCTACGGATCCCACTATATAGAGTGACCACAAATGAGTTGCAGAATAAGAAATATACAGTTAAAAATCTGCCCGTTCATGAGCACATTTTCATCGATCGCAAGTTTGAGCTCGCCTAGAGCGCACGATTCGATTGTCGCGCTTCGCGCTCGACCTTCTATTCTTCGCATACATTTAAGTTTATTTTTTGTCATTTGATACTGACGCTCAAGTCAATTCTATGATATTGTGGATGTGAATTACATTTTCTCAAAGTTACTAAATTTTTTTTTGGATTTTGAATGAAAAAGGAAATACAATTTACTTAAGGCTCTATCAGCCTTAAGGAACACATTATTGTCATGACACACGCACTCAATTTTCTGTATATACGAGGTCTGTTCAGAAAATAACGGAAATTTTTTAATTTCGCGGGTTTAGAGAGTCCTGTTGTCAATTTTTTTTTATTATGTTGGTATACATGCCCCTGAAGTATGATAAAATCTTCAGCTATATTCATTGTTTACTTTGTCTGTGGCAGCCGCTAAGGTTAGACGTGTTTTTATGAGCTCGGCGATTTTCGTTTGTTAAAAGAAATGGATCAAAGAATTTGTATCAAATTAGTTTCGACGTCATATCCATTCGTCGCTGTTTTGGTTCAAAATTCAACAATTTTGGAACAAATTTTGCTGCCACACGTTTCATACCCAAAACATTCGAAAAAATTTCATTGCATGAGCCAATAGATATGCTAACATCATCAGCGACTTCTCTGATTGTGATTAGACGGTCGTTCATAACCATTTCTTTCACTTTTTCCAAGTTTTCATCAGTTGTTGATGTGATGGGGCGTCCGGGGCGTTCGTCATCTTCAGCGTCTTCACGGCTATCTTGGAAACGCTTATACCACTCGTAAACTCTTGTTTTACTCATAACAGACTTACCATAGGCCTCTGTTAACATTTCACGCACATTGTTACACTTTATATCATTTTTTACGCAAAATTTGATACAAATCCTTTGAACCATTTCTTTTAACAAGCGAAAATCGCCGAGCTCATAAAAACACGTCTAACCTTAGCGACTGCCACAGACAAAGTAAACAATGAATACAGCTGAACATTTTATCATACTTTAGGGGCATGCATACCAACATAAAAAAAAAATTTGACCATAAGACTCTCCAAACCCACAAAATTAAAAAATTCTCGTTATTTTCTGAACACACTTCGTATTGCTGTATCTTTCTAATAATTTACAAATTTAAAAATCGAATTCTTCATTTTTAACATTGTTTCTAAAATCACAAACATAAAATTTGCATTTTGTCTAAAATTGTCTTAATGAGAATTTGTAAACCTCATTCAGGCCAATAATTTTCTATTTCAACATTTTCTCGTAGTTCACATATTTGGTTTAAGAAATGGAATTTTAAAATTTTAAACGTTTTTTTCGTATTTCATATATTATTGTTAGAAAAACTGAGATTTAGATTTTCAATAGTATTTTTTTAAATTGAAAAGAAAAATAAACATCTTAATAGGTATACAATTTTGCTTCCGCCGTTTTTTCTCAAAATTTGAGGATTTTTTTAAAAAGCGATTACTTATTTATGATTATTTATGGTTTTATTTATGGCCGTGTGCCATCGATTGAAACAAATGGTAGTCGGAAAGAGAAACGTCTGGAGAGTACGGCGGGTAGGGTAAGACCTCCGATTTCAGCGGTTCCAAATATGTCTTGACCGGTCTTGCGACATGTGGCCGAGCATTGTTATGCTGGGGGATAACTTTGTCGTGTCTATCTTGGTACTGTGCCCGTTTCTCCTTTAATGCTTGGCTCAAACGCATCAATTGCATTCAATACCGATCCCCTGCGATGGTTTGACTTGGTTTCAACAGCTCATAATACATCAAACCGAGCTGGTCCCACCAAATGCAGAACATAACCTTGGCACCGTGAATATTCGGTGTGGCTATCGACGTGGAGGCATGTCTGGACATTTCCTATGATTTTCTGCGCTTGAGATTATCGTAGTGAACCCATTTCTCGGCGCTGGTCACAATGCGATGTAAAAACCCCTTCCGATTCTGTCATTGAAGTAGCTGTTCATAAGCAAAGAAACGCCGTTCAACATCTCTCGGCTTCCACTCGTACGAAACCAAATTTCGTTGCTTTGAAACGTTTCGAAATAGCTCCTTAAGTCACTTCCAATAATTCTGCCAATTCTTTTTGCGTTTGGCACGAATCTTCAGCAAGTAATGCCGCCAATTCGGAATCTTCGAAAATGTTCTCTTTTCCGCCACCATGCAGGTCCTCAACATCGAAATTACCGCTCTTGAAGCGTTTCAACCACTCACGACACGTTCTTTTATTAAGAGCAGCCTCACCGTAAGTACTTGAGAGCATTCACTAATGTAGTGCTGTCGTTCTGTTGACAGATGTCCAAGCTTGCTGTGTGACATTTTTGATCTGACTATTTCGACCAGCACTTGCCGCTACAGCCATCTATCGAAAAGCGGCGGAAGCAAAGTTGTACACCTAATATGAACAAATTTCGCGATTTAAATTTGTAGATCTTTATGTAGTAAACAATTTTGTATCATAACTTTTTTTTCGTATCTCGTATAATTTATTTGGAATATGGAATTTAATTATTAACTACTACTACAATGCATTTTTATTAGTCGGTAAAACAGTTTATATGCGGTCTTGCGGGACTGGTTCGAGGTCACCCAGATGAATCTATGATTTTCGCTTCTTCAGATTATCGCTGAAGATTTATTTTTTGTCGCAAGTCAAAATTTGTGAAGAAAGTCTTTCTTCGTGAATCTGGAGAGTGACGACACAGCAATATCATAGCGTCTATTCTTGTGCTCAACTGTGAGTTTGCGGGAAACCCAATGGCCTCTCTTCTGAATTCACCCCAGCTTGTATAGACGCCTAGAAATGGCTTGTCGTCGTACTCCGAGTTCATTTTCGAGCTCTGACTGTATGCGACAGGAATCCTCTTCCATAAGTTGTTTCAGTACCTTACATTCGACTTTTTTTAGATGTCTATGAGGTTCTTTATCATAAAGGTCGAAATTTCCACTCCCATACCCAGAAAAATATTTGGTTAAGGGTATGTGATGAACTATTATAAATTATAAATTATTCTTTCTCTAAGTGACCAACATAATCTTTATACGTTTGTTTTTATCTTCTTTATTATTTTGCAAATTTTGAAAACAAAATTTTATGTATTTTGGATGCAAATATGTAGAAACTTAAAATCAATAAAATTTGCTAAATTACTGATTGTAATACTAGCCTGAAGGCCAAAGATCGTTCACAGATTTCTACTTTCTGTAACCCCATTCTATGCACAATGCCGTACTGAATTGCAACTTTGTGAACTTAAATAAGATACACTAAGATAAATCTGTCTGTTCATGAAAGTTCACACTTCTATAATTATATCAAAAAAAAATTTCCGAATTTTTTTTTGATATAATTATAAATGTTTTTGACCATACAGACATATCTTACATAAGAGCATTTTATTTTAATACACAAATTTTCAATTCGGTATTTCGTTTTGCATAGATTTTGGTTAAATTGAACAAATTTTGTTCGAATTGACCGAAGGTCCTAGTTCATTTAACAAAATGGTTCAGTTAAATCAAGTACATTTTCTCTGAACCACTTTTTACAGGTACTGTAAGAAATAGAACCCTGCCCCAGAGCCGCACAAATTACTTCCTGGGTTCCAGCAGCACTTTTTTTGGATGAAATCTAAATATGTAGAAGACAGTGCTTCAAATGTTCTTTTTCTACTAACGTGTCATAAAGATAATTTTATTGCTCCCTGCGGGGCAAACAAATCAAGTTTTTGATCCTTAAATAGAAAAGAAAATCGTGTGCAACACAGGAAAAACATTGATTTTTCTCTTGTGATTATTGCCCTTGCTTTGCTCGGGCATCAAACTTCACACTTGCAAAATAAACTTTTTTTTCTCTAGTTACAAAATATACTATTCTCGAACGAAATTGCTCCCACCTCTACTTTTTTATATTATGTTAGGAGAATTGTCAACTACAGGGTTTTCCAATTTGAGGCAAAAACTAAGGTGGATTTTTAATTTAAACTTCGCGGGCTAACCGATTCGGGCAAACACTTTTATACTTATATTGGTCCTACTGTTACTGACATCTGTGTCAAATTTAATGTCAATGCCATCATTTGTTACATAGTTACGCTTGTGTTTTCTAAACGACTAAAAGTGATTTTTTCGATTTTTACAGTGTCTGAATTTGTTGAGCAAAGAAGTGCCATTAAATTTTGTTTGCGGGATAAAATTTCAGTTGTGAAAACGTTCAGAATGTTGCAGAAGGCCTTCGGTGATTTGACCATGTCACAGAAAAATGTTTATAAGTGGTACAAAGGCTTCAAGGAAGGCAGAGAACGTGTTGATGACTTGGAACGCCCGGATGACCATCGACATCAACTGATGAGCAACACGTCAATCAAATCAAAGAATTAGTTCACAAAAATCATCGATTGACAATTAGAGTCCTTGCTGATACTATTGGCATTTCAAGAGGATCACTCAACACCGTTTCAAAAGATATTTTGGGCAGACAACTCGTGGTTTTTGCATCACGATAATGCGCCGTCTCACACTGCACTCGTTCTTCGTGACCATTTCGCCAAAAACTCGACGCATATCGTTCCACAACCACAATATTCGCCTGATTTGGCTCCGTGTGACTTCTGGCTATTCCCCAAACTCAAAAGAGCACTCCGAGGACACCGTTTTGACACGATTGAAGAGATACAAGCCGAATCAAAGAAGGCTTTGAAGGCAATTCCGGAAATCGAATTTAACAAGTGTTTCGATGATTGGAAAAAACGTTGACATAAGTTCATTATATCGGGAGGGGATTGCTTTGAAGGAGATGAAATTGATTCGGATAAATAAATAAAGATTTTTCATTCCACAACCAAACTCACCTTAGTTTTTGCTCACAGTAGTACGATTTAACATCTATAGACTTTTTTCTTTGAGGTTACGTGAAAGATAAGGTTTATGCTGATGCTCCTCGGTTAATTCAAGAACTCAAAGAGAAGATTCGTGCCGTTATAGACGAAATAGAGACCCGAATATGCGAAAATGTAATGGAAAATTTTATGAAAAGAGCATGGTCCTGCAAACGTAGCCATGGAGGCCATATCAATTATATTGTTTTCCATTATTAAGGGGGTATTCTAGTCTAGAGGCTGTGATTTAACTGGTTTTTCAAACTTGGATAAAACAAAAACTGTTAAGCATATGAACAAGCGACTTTCAGCTTATAAAATATATAGAAAATATTATTAATTAAAAAATTGGCGACACTTGAAACGTTAAATTTTGATTTTGAACTAACTTTTTCTTTTAAATTGAAATGAAAAATATATATAAACGAAAGTAATTTCGATTATTCCAGTTCCGACGAGAGTCATAAGTTCATAAAACAAGCTGTTAAAATTTGAACAAATAATGCAACAAACTCTGAATCGGCAAGACTCTTAAAATATTTATAATCAAGGCAAATCCTTTCGCCCCCACATTTTCCTTATATTATACTTTGAAAATATAAAATAAAAAAAAAATCGATTTTTTCAACCCTCTAGACTAGAATATCAAAATCAAATGATTTTTCACAAAAAACATGCGTTTTTCTTATAAATTAAAATGAAACCTTCAATTGGAAAACCCTGTATTATAGTGCGTTGCCAAGCTTAAAGATGAAGCTTCAATATGTTTATCCGGCGGGAAAGATTCATTAATTTAATCACGTCATTTCATCGATTAAATTTAGAATCTATCAATCAAGTTGCGCACCTAATAAATCACTCAACTGATTCTTTTTTTAACTTGTTTCGAAATTAGTCTAATTGCAGAAAAGTTGTACTAAAAAAACTTTTGAAACTGAAACTCAACTAATTTTTGTTATTTTTAAAAAGGAAAATTACGAATCTATCAATTCTTTCAGTTTGATGAAAATTTGCTTAAAAATTGACAACATTTTTGTTGAATAAAATGCTGATGAGAAAAAGCAGCATGTAATATTCTTTAAAAAGTTAGATAAGTGGCCTCAATATATAACAATGAGTTCGTAGACCAAAGTCCATGAGGCGTCTTGAAAGTGCTTATCGGAATCCGTTTAATGCCATCGAGATGACGAAGGCCCGAGGGTAAAGAGGCGATGCGCATGGAATTTAAATTTCTGCAAATTTGTCGGGGAACGGACAATGTCTGCATATCGAGGGTGGTAGACACTGGTTCGCATACCGAGATGCCTCATATAATATTCCACCACTTTCGTATGTACGAACCTCCTTTTATACCAAGCGATTTGTCTGCGCTGCAGTATCGAGCAGCAACATCTTCCTACGAGAATCTCACAAATTCGAATATCCCCCATAGAGTCGAGCCATTTATTTATCCTTTCGAACGCATGTAAGTCATATATTGCTCCCTAAGTTTTTAAAACGATAAAATTTCTTAGCTCTTCAACTTCAATTCCCAAAGGCCTTTATATTACAAGTTTCATAAAATTCTATTCTACCAATGCAGCATTAAAAGGAAAACCCCATGCAAATCGATACAAAAATTGATTTTCGAGATGTTTTTGTAAATTAATGGATTTATAAAATGTTTTGAAACTTTCAGTGCATACTTATTAACATTTCCATGTACAATAAATTATTTTATGAGTTATTAAATGTTTTTTGTGGAGTTTCATATGTTGATTTCGACGAACTCGACATCAATAGTGTTAATCGGCGAACACTCTAGAATTTGTTCTGGACTAAAAAATCAAAGAGATTCTTTCGATAATAAAATTAGAAATCAAATAAAGTTAAGAATACTTAAAAAAGTGCAGAATTAAATAAGTACAAGGCTCTGAAAGAATATAGTGATTTTTGCGTAAAATTTTCGTCTTAATTATGTAATAAAAATAGTTTAAAAAATGATTCTTATCGATTTCTTAGGTTCATCCTGTGGGGAATTCAATTATGTATAGGCATGCATCGGGATATTACGATTAATGAAATATCTTTCGAATTATGTATGCACCAATTTAAAAAAAAAAGAGATTTGGAGAAAAACGCATTTTAAGTTCCCAGTCTTGAAAAATGAAGGTTTTTGTAAACTTGCCGTCTCTGGTGCTAATTTGCAATTCCAGACTCATATAATTGCAGTTCCGTTTCTTGAAAAAAGTCATTCTGCTCGATTTGTTGTCGTATGCGTGATGTACGAGTCCCTTTTGTCCTTTGCCAAGATCCAATAAGACCATAAATCATATTTATTTCCTCTTTAGCAACACCCAACAGTCTCATTACGAATACAATTCTTCTAATAATTTCATATGAATTTTTCACAAGAAACCCGGAATTAATATCTTTTCTACCACATTTAGACAAGACAGCACAATTTTAAAAACAAAACCACGATGTCCTGATTCTTCGAAGGCCACATTTCGTCTGCACTCTTTGCAAATCACATAATCGGAAAGTGCACTGAAAACCGTTAAAAATTCAATAATTTGGTAGCAATAAGTTGGAGATATTATAATGTCTCCGCTCTCTGCAGTACTTAAATATTTTTTGTTTGCACTTGTTTACCCGCTAGGTCCCGACTTCAGTATATCATTTTTCAGTAATAACACTCAATAAGTTCGTAGGATAGCATATAGATGGCACCACTATTGACAAATCAATATGATTTTTAGGAATTGCTTTTGTAATTTTCAAAACAATGGAAAAATCTGAATTTCGTGTGTTGATAAAGCATTGATTTTTTTTTAATGGGAAAAAATACCGTTCAAGAAAAGCAATGGCTTGACAAGTGTCATCCGAACTGCTCCATCGAGACAAATAGTAGAGAAGTGATTTGATGATTTTAACCAGTCTGCTGTGGCGACCATGGCGAATTCCATGTATTTATGACCTGTATACACGTCAAACACACTTAACTGGTTAAACGCGGCCGTAAAAACACTGATGATGCTGAACTCTCTGGTCGCCGAAATTCGGCAGTTGTTCCAGAAAACATGAAAAAAGTCCACAAAATGGTTTTGGCCGATCGTAAATTGATGTTGTGTGAGACGACTAACATCTTAAAGATATCAGAAGGCAGTGTATTCACTAAACGGCGTTTGCTCACAGATGATCAAAAACAAGAACGCGTCGACGATTCAGAGCGCTGTTTGGAACTGTTTCAGCCCAATAAAAAGGATTTTTCCATGCGGTCTGTGATAATAGATGAAACATGGATCTATCACTACACTCCAGAGTCAAATCGGCAGTCAGCTGAGTGGACATCAAAGGGTGAAAACAGTTCAAAACGACCAAAAACGCAAATATCAACTGGTAAGGTTTTGGCCTCCGTATTTTGGGATGCGCACGGTATTTTATTCATTGATTACCTTGAAAAGGGAAGAACCATCAACAGCGAATATTATATGGTATTCCTAGTGCGTTTGAAGGAAGAAATTGAGAAAAACGACCCCAAATAAAGAAGAAAAAAGTGCTCTTTCACTAAGACATTGCACCGTGTCACAAATCGATCGCAACAATGACAAAATTGTACAAATTGCACTTTGAATTGCTTCACCATCCACCGTATTCTCCGGATCTGGCTCCCATCGACTACTAGCTGTTTGTAAACCTAAAAAGAATGCTCCAGGGAAAGAGATTTGGATCCAGTGAAGAAGTGATTGCCGAAACTGAAGCGTATTTTGAGGCCAAAGATAAATCGTTCGTGTTAAACTGATTACCTTCAAGCTTTCTATTACGCCATTTAGCTGAGCGGTAAGTGTCTTCCTTCATGCCTTTTCGTAACCTTCTAAAATATCGTCAAATATCGTCTTCAAATTCGTACGCTTCCACTGTGCCTGCTATATCACCACTATACCCACTATATCTGCGTACAAAAATATTGGGAAAACAAATTACTTCGGTCCGTTTTCAAAAGATTGCTCTGGCTGTTATGAATGTTTCATAGTGACAGCTGATTTCGGTGGATTCAGAGAGGTTGGACATCTTTCAATAACATTCAGTTTACATCGCTTTGAGTTTTATTAAAAAACCTTACTTTTTTCTGTGCTAAATGTGTCGAATTTTGTGTTAACTAAGCAACATTCGCGGGGGGTTTTAGTTTTCTACTTTAATTGGAAGAAAAGTGCAGCTGAAGCGCATCAAATGCTTGTGGAAGTATATGGTGACAATGCTCCAACTGATAAATCATGAAGGGAATAGTTTCGACGTTTCAAGAATGGTGATTTTAGCTTTGAAGACAAGCCTCGCTGTGGACAGCCAAAAAAATTCGAAGACAAAGAATTGAAGGCATTACTCGATGGAGATTCGACTCAAACGCAAGAAGAGCTTGCAGATACATTGGGAGTGGCTCAACAAGCAGTTTCCGTACGGTTGGAATCCATAAGAATGGTTCAAAAGCAAGGCAATTGGGTTCCGTACGAGTTGCAGTCGAGAAACGCCGATTTTGCAGCATGTCAACGTTCGGTCAGCGTTGCCAGATCCACGGAGCGAAATTATGGAATTGACATGTTGAAATTATGGTACACTATGGTACATGTTTACAAGACGCATGCTCGGCGCAAAATTCAAATTAATATGTCCACAAATACATTTTTTTTCATAAAACAGCTTATAATCTGTAAAAAACAAGTATAATATAATTGTATTTGGAATGTCTTTACACCGAAAAAAATTCCTTGTACCCGTATACTATTTTGCCTAGTTAGGACAGGCGCCAACTTTTCAATCCTAGTTGAAATGAAAAAGTTCAAGTTTAGTAAGAAAAACAAAGAAAGCAAGTTGATTTGACGGACAGATCCTTTCAGGTGCATGTATTAAACGTAACCAATAAACAACTTTACGTTTGTGATCTACTAGAGCAAAATTTATATTGATAAAAGTGGATTTTAAAGAATTATTGATAAAAATAAATTTTTGTTTACACAGTGAAAAAGTTATAAATACAGAAGATGTTCTTTTTACAGCGGAGTTTTGTAATAACAACATAGCAATATTAATTGAATTTAATTGTTAGTTGAACTAGAATTCTTTATTTCTCTGTAACAAGGTTTATATTGGTTTTTTCAACTATATGTGCGTGATTCTCTTAAACAGGAATCCGTGTTATTTCAACTAGGTTAGACTGAACTATGGGTGATAGTTGACTCTCGGAAAAAAAATTTTTTCGGTGTACGAAAATCACATGAAAATTAACTCTACTTAGCCTTCATTTACAATAAAAAAATGATTGATTGGTCAAACATGCTTCATATAGGGCAGAAAACAATTCTCATTGGATAATGGCTATTCTGATTTTGTCTTCATTTCATTTCGGTTAAATGAAAAATAAAAAATTGAAATATTTTTAAATTATGGCACATGTAAGAGGTATGGTACACGAGGGATGGTACATGGTACAAGAGTCAAAATTATGGTACGATACACACGGCTTGGCTCATCAGCATTTCCGCTTTTATGAAAAAGTCAAAAAATGGATCGATTCATGGATCGACTCAAAAGACTCATCATTTTTTCGCGATGCAATTCGAAAATTGCCTGAGAGATGGGAAAAAGTTGTAATCAGCATTAGACAATACTTTGATTAATCTGTTCTTTTATTATGTTTTGAAATAAATGCATTTTTGATAACAAAAAAAACGGACCGAATTAATTTGTACTCTCAATACATAAACGTTTTAATGCAGAAACAATAACAAAATCGTTTTTTCTTGAAAAATTGAATGGACTTCCCTCCTTAAACCGCTAAAATTTGTATATTTTGATTATCCAAAAGTTTGGTGCAAAATTGAAGAATGTAACTTTCATATAAAGTGTATCAATTAATAATAATTATTATAAATGCTAATGAACAATAATGTTCTTGCACGAGTTAGTTCCCCTCTCAAACATTTAATTTCTTTATTAGTTTACAGTTACTTTGTTTGAGTTTCAAAGTTTGTGAAGTACGAAGGTTAACTTATGAAGCTTTTCCGTAGAGAGAAATAAGCTATGGCGGAAATCCGTGTTGACGTCATTTTCGTAAGCGTCATTGGAGAGATATGATTATGAGTTAACCTTTCCTGTACATTACCTTGTTATAAAATTCTTATTTTTACATAGACGATAATGGATAGTATAATATTAAATCGTGATGGCAGCGTTGTCACTGGTCAAGACAAAAATTCAGGAGCTTTTTACCAGAAGACTCACAAAAAAATCATTAGATTGAACATGAATTTACAGTTCTGAACTTTCATTGAACGATAGAAAATGTATTTGTTTAAAAACTGAACAACTAGTTTCTTCCCCACATAATTGAAAAATAGTGTATTTTTTTGACCGATTGTATATTAAAAGGCCCTAAATATAAACATAAAAAAAAAAAAATTGTCATCGCTCAATGAACGTTTAAAACTGTAAGTACATAGATTGAAGAAATTTAGGATTCATTACTATATCGTGATTGAAATACAGTTGAATGATAGATTTTTATCACGTGAAAACAAAATAATATGAAATAAAATAATAACGTTGGGTTACTTGTTACCCCGTGCAGAAATCGCCTTATTTGGTACAGATTTTCGATTATGTATTTATGTAGTGAAGTCCAAAAGGTACATTTGCATAAGTTACATATATACTACTTATTTTTTAATGAATACTTTTCAACAATTTGTCCATTTCTGATTGTATTCTTCATTTAAAACAAAAATATGTTCAAAGAAATAAGAATATAATACACATGAAGGAGAAACGGCGCCTTATATGGCCCACGTTAGGGCCCCAGGCATAACTTTACACACACTAAAATTTCTGTACAGGACGTTCAAACGAAATCAATTTCGATTCACGCTTGACTAAAATATAAAATCCAAACTTGAGCCCAAGTGCTGAACAAAAAATCATGAGAAAAAAAATTTTGAATAATGTAGAGGAAGTTCGGTAATTATTTTTACAAATTGGCTATTTAGTAGATTGTACAGAGTGTGTAGTTTAATCAACAGATTTTCTATAGATTTCACCTACTATCCAGTAAAATTTACTTGACTTTGATTTGCTGTATTTTGTAGATTTT
Source organism: Diplolepis rosae (assembly GCA_030998225.1). Lineage (NCBI taxonomy): Eukaryota > Metazoa > Arthropoda > Insecta > Hymenoptera > Diplolepididae > Diplolepis > Diplolepis rosae. The sequence continues at coordinate 6,955,714 of JAPYXD010000710.1, forward strand.
AATGAACACCAAGTGAAAATACAAAAAATTTATTAATTAAACTGAGCTCCTTGTAAAATCTACTAAAAAGCCAAGTTGCGCAAATAAATACCAAACTTTCTGTAAATTTTGAGAATCTTTTTTCTCTGTGTTTTTAATATTCCTGAACGCGAATCACGATAATCGAATCGTGCACCCTAGAATTTAGCATACGTAATCGTAAATTCTCTGATGTAAGATAAAACTATTTCTTCAATATTTAATGCCATGAAATAAAAAGTTATACGCAAAAAACTATAAAAACGAAGGTAGGACACTGGACGTGTCACCGTGGAGATAAATTATGAAAGATATCTTTTTGAGACTTTCTTTATTTAGAAGTTCTCAAATTGATAAACAATAATATTTACAGAAAGAAAATTTCAATTATAGAATTAAATACAAAGTAATTCAGAAAATCTAAAGTATTTACTTAGAGATGCAGTTTCTGAAATTTAAAGTAAGTTTTCTCGAGTTTCCCAATATTTTAAGGCGGAAAGATCGCCTCTTCGTCTTACTATAATACGACATCCGATACCTACAAGAGGGTATTCTTGACTTCAGTTTGCATGTTGGCTCAACAGATTCGCTGACAAGCATCTTTGTGTGTGCATACACATTTTATATAGATTTATTTTCTCATGTACGAATACATGTGCGAGTAAGAAAATATCTTAGAAAAAAGAATAAAGGCTTTTCGTTGCACTGATCCGGATAAAGTCTGCCATTAAAAACAAACTGAGAAAATTCGTGAAGAATTTAAGTATCAAGAAATGGTAAGATTTAATTTTTTTTTCAAATCACGTGAAATTGTAAAAAGAAAAAAATTTGAATTTACAACTTCCCAAGATTTTAAATGAACTTTCTATGCTTCAAATTTTCTTAGAAAACAACATGGACTGAGAGAAAAATATTTTACTGATCGCTAACAAAATATCTTTCTCTATTTAAAAAAAAACCCATAGAAGATTTGCATGCAAGTTTTAAATGAATGATATAACTTTATTTGGTAGTTAGAAGGTGTGAAAATAATTCGAAATTCTAGCTTGTTTTGAAGTCAAACGTTTTTTACCCTTAAAATTCCAGCAATCCACAAAAAAATTATACAACCACCAGACCTGTCTGTTTTCTTGAGAATAATTTATTTTGGTAATTGAAAAAATCCAAATGAAAATTGAACCCTCTGGCTCATTAGGGAACCATCCTTGTCCTACTCTCACAGAACTTCAGAAGTTTAAAAAAAATAAATCAAGCCAAGACTTCGCTATTTCCTCCAAGATATAATTTTATTTGGTGATGATAAGATGCCATAAAAACCTAACCTTTCACTTTTTTTCAGAATCTATTCCTGTGTACCATTCAAACCTAACAAATGTTTCAGAAATAAATCAAGCTCGAGATATATATATATATATAACCAGTAAAAAAAACATTTCCGCTTCTGCTGACATCGAAGATGTCTGTTGGATAGAAAAGTGATAAAAAGTATTGGAGCATCGATCGTTCGATATCTGTTTCGCAAAGATGGGGGAGCCAGTTAACTTAAATTCTCATATGGAGCTTTCTCGGAGAATTGAGTAGAGCATATCGATATTGCAGAATGTTCGCAAAGATTCAATACACGTCGTCAATTTCGAAGGCGCCTATCTCAAATTATTCAATCACCATCGATATATTCCTTAGTTATTTTCAAAATTTTATCTGAATTGTCGTCATCATTACTTGGAGGTTTTCCAACCCTTCATCGAAACAACGATATTCTAATATTAAGAATATCATATTCTTACAGGCATATTCTTAATAATATTCTTAATGATATTCAAAACGTTTCAGGAACGATTTCTATCTCACATGTCCTAACAACGTTCGTAAAACGTGTAAAATCGTGTTCAATTGTGCTTTTTAGAGAGAAATTTTTTTATTTTGGTAACAAAATTAGGGGAACTTATATGCAACTATCAAAAAACAGGTGTTCCCATATTTTACGTAAAGCTAAATAAATATATTTGAAATAAAAATATTTAAATCTTGCTATGGTCTAAGATTAACTATATTCTTAGCAACAGGCCAAGAATATATTCTTAATGTAAAAGGGCCTTTTTCTTACAAAGGGGTAACACCACTCTAGAATTTTCAAAAAATGCGAAATTTTTTTTGTCATCCAGGAAGGAAGAGGAGGAGGCAAGCATCAATCTGAATGGACAAATGTATGATGCAGGCATCGCTGATTGAAGGTAAACCAAAATTCCAAGGATTTAAACGTTTGTGAAACTTTGAACGCGTTTTTCTTGAAACCACTTTTTTCAATCTTGGCGGACACATTACTTCAAAATGGTTGCATGAATCACTTTAAATTTTTGACAGTAGCTTCACAATTACATTTTATATGGAACTACGTATGGAATTTCCGATCCGATTTGAAGTTTTTATTTTATAAACAATTAACTAATGATTTATTGGTAAAAAATCGAACTTTTTCCATCAAAAGTGCACCTTTTTTACAATATTTGATTTAAAAAAAATTCCTTGCGTAGTTCCATAGACAATTGTACTCTGATATAAAATCATTTAATTTTTTTATTATAGGTCCAATGTTTCACGAGGAAAGTGTCCGCCAGTGGAGGTGCTTTTTAAAAAGGCCATTGTGGAGATTGGCTCTCTCGCCGCCATTGTGTATAGAAATATTGGGTTATCCCAGAAGTAATTGTCGATTCCACATGTAGATGTCTTTGACCATCTTTTTATAATGACTTCTTAAATTGTCATGATTTTTCCCTTCTGTCATTTGTTAGCTGTCACTCTTAGCTTGCTTTACAAACAGATGGCGCGTAATTTCGTTTACAGTTGTTAGTTTGGCATCAACTTTAAGATGGAGTGTAAAAACGAGCATTTTCGTCATATTTCGCTTTTTTATTTCCGTAAAGGAAAGAACGCAGAACAGGCTGCTAAAATGTTACGTGATGTGTATGGTGAGGAAGCCTTAGAAGACAGACAGTGTCGAAATTGGTTTGATAAATTCCGTTCTGGGGATTTTTCACTCAAAGATGAGCAACATTCAGGTCGCCCAAATGAAGTTGATGATGACCAAATCAAAGCCATAATCGAATCGGATCGTCATGTAACTGTGCGAGAAATTGAAGAAATGTTAAAAATACCAAAATCAACAATCGACCGCCATATACAACGTCTTGGACTCGTTAACAAACTTGATATTTGGATTCCACATGAATTGAAAGAAATTATCATCACTGGTGATGAAAAATGGATTGTTTACAATAACTTCGTTTGAAAACGACCGTGGTTCAAGCGTGATGAACCACCACAAACAACATCGAAAGCTGAAATGCATCAAAAAAAGATTATGCTGTCTGTTTGGTGAGATTGGAAAGGTGTGGTATTTTTTGATTAAATGAAATTAGGACTTAAGGTGACATCTATTAGGTTTAATTGCAAAAACTTTCGTGAATCGACAATCTTAGATCGTAAATTACCTAAAAGTTTCTAAATTATTTTTATCATATCCTAATTTCTTATTCCATCACCACTAGATGTTAAAGGATGAATGTTTTTGTTATTTAAATTCGTGAAATATGTAAAATGGCTAATATTTAGATGGTAATATGTATAGGCCGAAAAAAAATTTGAAAGTGTGCATCTTGCATGTGCCAGGAGGAATCGAAACTCCGAATATACATGCCTTTCCGGGGACTTACTGTGATAAACGCACCAAGCCAACACCGCTTACAGCATTTCGAACAATCTTCGGTATATTTCACTTATTAGTTTAGCCGTTGTATTAATTAAATTAAATTAGGACTTAAGGTGTCTTCTATTAGGTTTAGTTGCAAAAACTTTCGTGAATCGACAATCTTAGATGGTAAATTTCCTAAAAAGTCTAAATTATTTTGGTCACATCCTACTTTCTTATTCCATCACCACTAGATGTTAAAGGATGAATGTTTTTGTTATTTAAATTCGTGAAATATGTAAAATGGCTAATATTTATTATATTTGGTTCCAAGGAATCAAACGATTAATTCGGATGTCTACTGTCCTCAGCTGAACAAATTGAACGCAGCGGTCGAAGAAAAACGGCCAGAATTGGTGAATCGTAAAATTATAATTTTTCACCATGACAACGCTACACCACACAGATCTTTAGCCACTCGCCAAAAATTATCAAGGCTTGGTTGGGAAGTAATTTTACATCTACCATATAGTCCTGACCTTGCATCATCAGATTACTATTTATTTCGATCTTTGCAGAAATCCTTGAATGGTAAAACTTTCAATGATGATGAAGCTGTGAAATCGCACTTGGTTCAGTTTTTTGCCGATAAAGACCAGAAGTTCTGTGGGCGTGGAATCATGAAGTTACCAGAAATATGGCAAAAGGGCATTGAACAAAATGGAAAATATATCATTGATTAAAGTCTTTGTATTTAAAAAATATGTTTAATTTGTATGAAAAAATCGGCAATTACTTCTGGGACAACCCAATATTAATAAAAAAATTATTTTAAGTTATTTAAGTTTATAAATTTAATATTTAAGTTGCAAATATTCTTGAAGATAGTGCGATTTCTTAAAATTAGAATATCGTTTTTTCAGTGTTAAATCCATCACTCTTTATAACAAAAGAAGATTGTTTTTTAATTTTGTAAAAGTTAATTTGGCATGGGGTCAGTTTTGATACGGATTTATTTTTTTAATTAAGTGATAGAACACATAAAAAATACAAAAGGCAAACGTTTCGGCCACAAATGGGGGCCCTCTTCAGGCCTTTGTGGCCGAAACGTTTGCCTTTTGTATTTTTTATGTGTTCTATCACTTAATTAAAAAAATAAATCCGTATCAAAACTGACCCCATGCCAAATTAACTTTTACAAAATTATTATTGTGGGTCAATAAAACATTGAACATGTACGGAAACATGTCACGATATTGTTTTTTAACTTTACAAAAAGCATGCATTCCTGGTTTCTTAACGTTCACAATTTTCTCCCAAAATTCATGTTGATTTTTCAGTTGTTACTCGCAGGACGAATCAGCTATTTGTCAAGTGTGAAAAAAACTGCAGAAATACGAATTGATACAGCACCCCCTGACACGATTTGAAAACCACTGCTGTAGGTAAATCGTGACACGAATAAATGGTGAAACAACAGACTCAGGTACACCCGAAAAAAGTAGATCGTTACGACTATGTTGCGCCATTGCAGACTGTGCTGTTCCATCAATCACAAGGGTGCAACTACTCGGTAGAGTTCGTAACTTGATCGCAACCAGCATCGTTAATCCGCGAGTTGGAACTTTTTTACAACAAAACACGCTGTCGCGACAGCTAACGCTTCTTAATTTCATACAACATTCGCCGTGTATCGTTTTACAAAATCGACAATATTACAACGTCGAACCGTTTTATTAAAAACGGGAAATACAAATTACAAAAGGAAAAATTGCTGTAGAAAACAAAGTACAAAATTATAGGAGACAGAATAATTGTAAGAAGGCTCTAAACATTTTACTTGTTTGTATCAATTGAGTCACGTGATAAAGGAAAACATTTAAGTTTACCATATGATTTTTTGTCAATAATGACTATTTTTAGCTGAAGTTTAATTAATTGTTTTTAAGCAATGAGAACATTTTAATGTCGACAAAACAGAATATAATTTTAATAATTATCTGAAATCAATTTGAGTCTACTGACCTCTCTTAGCGATTCCTTCATCATCTCAAAAATATCCAGCGAAAACTATTCATTATTGCAGATAAATTTTTAGGGGAATAAAATGCTTTTCTTAATAACATGAATTACTTGTAAGATGCCCTTAAATTATAAAAATAACAAGCGGTACAGAAATACCAATTGAGCCCGTGGAAACAATAGGTCCTTTAACGCTCGGACGTTTCGTCCGTCTCTTTTTTTGTCAGATAAGATAATGAGATGAAAAAAAATGTTTAATAAAAAATTTGCACTCTATCAAACTCTATTACGATAATTTTCTTCAAAACGATTCTCAGAGTCCACATTTTTAGGGTAATTTTCTCGTCATCTTATCTGACAGAAAAAGAAAGAAAGAAAGTGATTTTTCACATTAAATCATTACCTTCTCGTATAATGAGAATGTAGAGAAGTTTGAGCGCGCCCAGTGCGCGCGATTCCATTTTTACGCTTCGCGCTCAGTGTTCATGTTCTTCACATACAAATTACCAAATTTGTTCTTGATTCCAAGTGTAATAAGAAAATCTACTTACTTAAGGTAGTTTTCATCCATGAAAATTAGACCTCATAGATAATTTTGCTTTCAAGAATAGCAATATTATTATTGAAGGGCTATTTTGAAAGAGAAAAGATCATTTTACATGAAAAAAATTTGAAACACAGAAAAATAATTTGATTAATAAATTTTATTTTTAACCCAACTTTTTTTCTTATCGCTTCTTACCAAATTTTAAAAAATTATGCGATTTTAATAAATCATGAATCATGTTTTCAGAGAAAATATTTCCCACAACTTCACCGTTTCTGATTTCTGAAAATAAATTCTTTAATGGCTGAAAGCATTAAAAAAACATTTTCCAAAACGAAATTTTGATAAACAAATTGCTGAATTTGATAATAATTTATTCATTTTCGGAAATTGGAAATGGTTAAGTTTTAGGGAATCTTTTTCTTGAAAAAGTGATTAGTAATTTATTAAAATCGCATAATTTTTTAAAATTTGGTATGAAGCGATAAGAAAAAAAGTTGGGGAAAAAAAAAGATTTATCAATAAAATTATTTTTCTGTATTTCAAATTTTTGTCATGGAAATTAATTTTTTCTCTTCCAAAATAGCCCTTCAATAATAATATTTCTATTCTTGAAAGCAAAATTATCTATTTTTGCCTGAGGTCTAATTTTCGTCCCTAATGAAAAACTTAACGTAAAAAATGACGTAAAAAAGGAAGTCAAAAATGGCGTAAAAAACGACGTCAAAAATGACGTAAAAAATGACTACCTTAAGGTTCTATCAGCCTTAAGTTACACACTCTCACTACAATACTCGCGCTTCAAAACGAAAGATAACTCCTATGAAATAATGGTCAACACCAAAGTTGTAGATCTTTTTAGGGCCTCAAGAAGTGTTTCAAAGCGCAATCTAATCCGATAATTCCTTCGAAAGTTATCGTGCTTATAGACAACAATGATGATTATGATGACGACAGATAGACAGACAGACAGACAGCGTCATGAAACCATTTTTACTCACTCCGGGGGTCTCAAAACGTCGAGATTTTATAAAAACGTCAAAAGCCTTTTTTCACATTAAAAAAAACATTCGAAAAAATTATCGGATTGGATTGCGCCTTGGCACAATTTTTGAGGGTCCAGAAAAAAGGACGAGTTCGTTAACTAGACATTTCTGACCAACGGTTCTGGTTTTATTCATAAAAAACGTTTTCTTTTGAATCAAAAATTCAATTTTCCCGCTAAAATATACGAGATACGAAAAAAATGTTATGTAACAAAATTGTTTATTTCAGAAAGATTTACAACTTTGGTGTTGACCATTTTTTCAAAGGAGTTATATCTTTTGCTTATTAATGAAAAATATTATTTTTGAATGCAAGTGTGGCTCGAATGGATATACAATAAAAATCGAGCGCGAAGCGCGATTTCTATTATAAGAATGTGTTCCTTAAGGCCGATAGAGCCTCAAGTAAATGAAATTTCCTTTTTCGTTTGAAATCGAAAACAAATTTAGTCTCATTAAGTCTTATGAACTCAACTTTATTTGGTATCTCTAAAGCTGTATTTGGATTAAATTGAATGTTTATTTAAGATATTTTTATTTATATATGATAGAGTAAGGGGGAGTCATTTTACTCGGATGATAATGCATTTCGAGCCGCCTATAACTTTTGTATCAAATACTTTTTTGCTAAATACACTGCTTTCGATATATTAGACTGTTTCCAGACTTTTTGGATACCCTGTACATCTAAGACTATAATGTTTTATCCCTATAATAAATTTAAGCTCTTACTGAGTTTGCAGATCGGAGACGCATGAATAATCGCACTCGACGTAGGCGTCAGGTGAATCTACTCGTTTATTCTCGAATTCAAGGGGAGAGACCAATGTAATTTCAAGTCACTGAAGTATAAATACAAGAGGGTAGCTAATTTTGTTTTATTACAATATTCATTTCGTCACTCAATAGGCTCTAGTGTAGAATTAAAAAGTATAGAACAAATTTCCGAATTTAAATAATGAAAACTGCAGGAAACGGGAGTTATTATTTTGTCATTATTTATTTACTTTACTTTTTGAGAAACCCATTTTAATGTTTGTTCAAAATTTCAGAAAAAGTATGTTAAGGGGTTTCATCACCTTTGAGCCTTTAAAAATAGTGTCAATTTTATTATTTATTTTCAAGCAGATAACAAAACGTAAAGTAATTAAAATTTATAGAGTTTATTAACTAATATATTAACTTTATAAAAAAAAATTTTTTGTCCGTGGTAAGAAATTCTAAAAATTGAGATTTGCACCTGGAACAAAAAAACACTCGTTTTTCGTCCAAAAAAGCGACTTTAATTTGCAAAACAAATGAACAATTGTCAAACAATCTTAAAACCTTTTTATGTAATAAAAAAAAATTATTTTTTGAAAATGCAAAGATGATAAAACATTTTTATTTCGTAGTACAAAAATTATTTTGATTCCAAAATAGCGGCGTGAAAAATGAGCTCTCTTTCCGTTGCGTTGATAAAAAATTAAAAACAGATGCCCTAAAATCAAAAATTAAAACAGATTTTTAATTTGTATAGTTTTGGCTATGGCCCGTACTAGAATCAGACATTTTAAAAAAAATGGCGTCTGTTTGAAAAATGTTCACGATTTTTTAATACTATATCACGGCAGCAAATTTTATAATATTCAAAAAATCATTCTACAGATTCAGGAGGTCAAGAAACGATGAAATTTGTGGAAAAAAAACAGTTTAAAATTTGACACAAATCTAATACCTTCGTTTATGATGAGAATGTAAAAACTGACACATTTAAGTAATGGAAATTGCGTACAATGTAAGAAACGTGCTAACTTTGATCACAATTACCCTTATCCGTAAATTGAATGAGAAGATAGATTGATTTTTTTTTGTTCGCGCTTCATTTCGCTTTTAAGGCAGCGTGGGTCGGAATGAGCATAGTTATCTGTTTTTAAGTCAGTATTCACAGCCTGCAATCCATTTCTTGAAATGGAGCTGCTATTTATATTCCATGGACTATTTTATTACCAATTACAGCCAAATCCAAGTGAATAAAAAAATATGTGGGATCAGAAGCGAAAATCAGTAATTGGTACTTACACTCAGAAAAAATTTCTGTTCATGTTGAAAAAGTCGTTTGTTTACCCAACTATATTCTCAATTTAGAATAAAAGTTTGTTTCTGCTATAAAAAAAAATACACTGAGAAAAAATATTTGATTGAATCTAAGAAAATAATTTGTTTGAACGACTTTCTTTGATTTAAAGAAATGATTTGTTTAAATGAAATTAAATTTGTTTGATTCAAACAAAATATCTTTAAACCAAATAAATATTTGTTTGAATGAAATTAATTTTTCTTCAAAACAAAGAAATGAATGCATTGATATATGGTCAAAGATATAATTTGTTTAATTTAAGGCAGAAATTTATTTGATTCGAACAAATATTTATTTGGTCCAAAGATATTTTGTTTGAATCAAACAAATTTTGTTTCGTTCAAACGAATTAATTTCTTTGATTCAATCAAATCTTTTTTCTCAGTGTATGTTTGATTTGAAAAAATGAGAATATGAATAAAAAGAATTTTTTATTAAAATAATTTGTTTGATTTAAAAATACATTATTTTTATTCAACAAAAGTGATTTTTCTAACGAAAATGGTTTTATAAAACAAACTAAAGATTCTTTTATTAAAAAAAAGAAAGTCATTAAAGAGATTTGTTTCAATTAAGGTAGTTTTCATCCACGAAAATTAGACCTCAGGCAAAAATAGATAATTTTGCTTTGAAGAATACCAATATTATTATTGAAGGGCTATTTTGAAAGATAAAAGATTATTTTACATGAAAAAAATTTGAAACACAGAAAAGTAATTTTATTAATAAATTTCATTTTTTACCCAACTTTTTTTCTTATCTCTTCTTACCAAATTTTAAAAAATTATGCGATTCTAATAAATCATGAATCATTATTTCAGAGAAAAGATTCCCCACAACTTCACCGTTTCTGATTTTTAAAAATAAATTCTTTAATGGCTGAAACCATTAAAAAAACATTTTTCAAAACGAAATTTTTATAAACAAATTGCTGAATTTGGTAATGATTTATTCATTTTCGGAAATTGGAAATGGTTAAGTTTTAGGGAATCTTTTTCTTGAAAAAGTGATTAGTAATTTATTAAAATCGCATAATTTTTTAAAATTTGGTAAGAATCGATAAGAAAAAAAGTTGGGTCAAAAATGAAATTTATTAATAAAATTACTTTTCTATGTTTCAAATTTTTTCATGGAAATTAATTTTTTCTCTTCCAAAATAGCCCTTCAATAATAATATTTCTATTCTTGAAAGCAAAATTATCTATTTTTGCCTGAGGTCTAATTTTCGTGGATGAAAACTACCTTAAGAAAAAAGTTTTTAACTCAACAGTAATGCAAAGATTTTTCTCATTCAAACAAATTTTGTTTAATAATAAAAGAAAATTTCAGTGTCTATTTGAAATGCAGGATGAACGTCACTACATTGAATTATCCATCATACTTCATTTGTGAGAAGAAGTGTTTGGGTATATAAGTATTATAAAATAAAAATATATACTTTTAAAGAATTTTTCATACATTTTATACAATATTTCAAATATTTGACTTTAAAATTGAAAGAAAATATCTTCTTTAGAAATTCGTGGAATAAAATGTGTAGAATTATTATGAATATAATTAATTTGTTTAAATTTCTTAATATAAACCCAAAAATATAGAAATTTGCATAAATAGTTTCTACACCTCAATGGTTCATGATCACAATTTATTATAATATTCATGAAGTTGCGATCAAAATTTTCGAATTAGTCACAGCACATCAGTTTATGGTAGTTCCCTGGTGGAATAACAGGACGCAAGAAAAAATATTTTAATACAATCAGAAATTACAATATTGTAATTCATATTATAATTTGAAAGAGAAATAATTATTTTTCATAATTTTGAACATACAGAAATTATTTATTTAAAAAGAGCTAATTTTCTTCAGAAAAAAATTCGTGTAGAATTTCATTTCCGAGAAAATAAGTTTTTATTTATCAAAATCACATTTTTGTTTAAAAATTGGTATTTATTAATATAAAAAAAGTTCAATTACGAATAAAAGTTTTTCATTAGATAATTTCTATATGTTTTGATTTATTTAGAAACTAAACACTGTACAAAATCTAATAATTGAACGAATCATATAAAAAATTATTTAAAACATATGAAACGAGTAGAATTGTAGAGAATATTTCAAGGAACGAAATAACCTCTTGCTTGTTCAAATTGAATTAAGTTTGGATTAGTTAGATTACATTTTTGCTTCTTTCAAAGTGCGTTGCAAATAAGGTGAATGTTCTAATCCAGGTGAAAATTTACAACCGGCTTGTTACCGCGTCAGTACTGCAAAGGATTTTCAGTACTGGCGCAGTACTGGCATAGTGCTGGCATAAGCGCGGTCTACCACCGGCGCGGCTCCGAATGGTAACTTGGCTGGAATTTTCCCATCAGTACTGGCGCGGTGCTAGACATCGGTACCATGCCAGCATTGAAATCTGTACTGGTTCAGTACTGGCATTACTCCGACATCGATTGTTAGCCGACACTTGGTCTCAGGACTGGGGCTGTACCATCCCAGTACTGCGCCAACCCTCGGCCCGGTACCAAATGTTCAGTACAGGCATTGCTCCTTGTTTACAACTGGCGCGGTACTGTGCCGTTTGTAAATACTTGTAAATACTAAAGATGGCTCTTGAAAACTCTATAAGAGCGGAAGAATATTCCACTTCAAACGTTTTTAACGATCTAATGAAAAAATGGCACCGAATTAATATGCACACCAATATATAATACATGAAAATTCTTGACTGCTGGATATGAAAGCAGAAAAGGGCTTCGTAATGTGTTCGCTTATATGCAAGCAATGATGAAATGGAACATGAAAATGAGACGACAGTTGTCGACCGACGCATTTATAACTTACATTACTTAACATCTGCCAAAGGACTAAGGAATAGAACAATCTTCCTAGTGATTCACATTATCCGTCTGTGCTACATTGAGTGCACCAGCAACTGAGCCATTTCCTTCATGTCTCCTGACACTCATTTAAGGAATTCTCGGTTCTCAGTTCTCAGTCAACAAAGTCGAAAATGAAGACGGAACTTTGTTTACTAACGCATAAAACTAGTACAGCGTATAATCGATTTCTCTACATAGTGCAGTATTTTCCATTAATCCTAGAAGTTGAAATTAGGAAAATTTATATGATTCTAGTAACTTTATAATTATCTGAATCACTGAAATGAATTCAAATCACTGAATTACATTATATTGAGCTTATCAACCTGTGATTTAGAATTAACGTCATTTAAGACTAGATGGAATTTTCAATATGTTTGAAAAAAAAATTTACAAAAAGGAACGCTTCCACTCCGCAGGGTATCGAGCCCAGGACCTTTCGATTGCCGGTCGAATGCTCTGTCATCTGAGCTACGGAAGTTCCACACAATTTTTCTCACAGAATCTATTTACGCCATTTCGGCTACGGACATATCATGAACTATTTACTAATTTTTCCAAATCATTTCAGTCGATTATGTCGATCATTAGAAGAGTATATCACTCACCGTGATAACGGAACTCTACAAATCGAAAGGTCCTGGGCTCGATACCCAGCGGAGTAGAAGCGTTCCTTTTTCCACAGAAATTTTTTTAAAAATTAGTAAGGTATGTAATCAATTTTTATTATCACTGTCAGAAATACCTTACTGGAAAGTAAAATTTCATATAATTTTTCAAATTGAAAAATCCGCTGTAAGTAATTTCTGCATTTTCCAGTCTAATGACTCTGAATGCTTCAATGTTCTAAGATTCCAGTCTCCAGAAAATCTATGTAGTGAATTCTAGTTTACCACAAGCACATAATTATTTCTTCAGTACAAGTCTCATTCATGAAAATCTTTTCAACTATTTCTTTGACACTTCTAACTTGAACCTGGAGCTTTCTGATTGTTCTTGAAGCAGTATTTGCATGAATCAGAGTATTAAGAAGAACAGGGAGACAGATTAAAGACAAAGGCTCCGGGATCGATTTTTCGAGAACTGCTCCTCAGATCGACTTTCTGAAATTATAACGACAAATATTAAAAATTCTTTCATCCGAGACTTATTGTTTATCAAGGTATGATAAAAATTGAGAAACATTGCATATAGTGTTCATATATCATTCAGAGCATGTCCCTAACCAAGTCTTTTTATCAACCTATGTAACAATGTGATGTACAGTCGTTCGCAGCTGCTGTGTTCTAGCTGATGGGTTTTCTTTCCGTAGCAACGATATATATAAAATAGCAAGAAACTTCAAGTCCTCCTTCCCTTCGGAACTTGCTTTCGTTGCTTTCGTCGCTTCGTCGCCTCGCTTGGATACCGCGACCAACCCTTTACCATCCCTTCTCGTGCCCCTTCCTCAACGATCCATGGAATTCGAACATTTCCTGTAAGGCGAAATGATTGATAGGTCGATATTTTATCTTTGCGGCTCTTCGAACAGAACCTTCCGATTGGTAGAGATAGATGGAGACAGGACAGAGTCATTCTTGCTTTCATGCCAACGCAGCCTATTGTTCGAGCCAAGAACTTTGCCAGCGTGGGCGTCTCTTAAAGGTCCCTATCGTTATTGGGACAATTTTAAGGTCTACATTCGCAAAACTTTTGTTTCTTTAACGATCTCTAGGCTATATCATTGCTCGTTCTAAAACCCATTTTCCACCCATGAGGAAAATGCCCTATCTTTTCTTATTTAAATAAGGGGTCTGACAAAGCCCTTCCCGTGTGGAAATCGAGCCATTTGTCTTTATTTGAAGATAAGCGTTGATTGAGCATTGAATAGAGTATCTAGGCCAGTATAATCTGAGTAGATGTCTATTCATCTTTTGATATCTTTGTCAGATGTTCTAACCAAACACTTCTGAAATTCAAAATAGTAGGGGAGATGTATGCAGGTTGAGACAGTCAGACATTTTGACATATGTGATGCGATCCGAGAAAAGGGACCTTTGAAGCAAAAGTGAAATTTTACACGACGAGCGGTTGAAGAAATCTCGAACTCGAGGCGACGGAGGGGAGAAGAAGTCTAAGTGGGGGATTCAGACCCACTCTTCTTACAGTTCTCCTGTGTTTTCCCACTCTCTTCTCCTCTCGTTCGTATATTGCGCAAATTAAAACACAGCTTAGCTTTTTTATATTAATGGGAATCACTATACCTCATCCGTTTCCTCGTCTGAAACCCAGTCATAGACTGAAGTTCCAACGATTTTTTCATACTTCTCGTCAGGATTCATTTTTTCAACAACTGTCTTTTGTCATAACCTAGTCACAACGAAGCACGTTGCAACAAGAACGTTGATTCTGCGGAGCATGGAGCTCCGCGCAAGGGAAGTGGTGAGCAGTGGGGGAAGTGGTGGGAGAAGAAAAAGAGTGGAGGCGTCGAGCTGCCGATCCGCACGCATTTTCAGACTCTTTTTCAATAATTTATATCTTTTAAAATAATGCAGATACAACATTTCTGATTGTACCTCTAGAAAGATCAGTTCAAGAACTTATAGAATGAATTATAATCCTAATAGTATATTGCATTACAAGGGACGAGTAATGCATACTATTTTTCATGGCAACTGCTTTGAGAATTTGATTTTCGGTACCTGTATAGCGGGTCGAAACTCCGGTTTGCAACCCTAGCTTTAAAATTTCGACCCTAGGGTTGAAAATCGCAGTTTCAACCCGCTTCGCAGGTACTGAAAATCGGATTTTCAAAAGAGGCGCTATGAAAAATCGATTTTTTGCCTCGAAGGTCCCTTTACTCGGATCGCGTCACATATGGCTATTTTTATGTTTGTTTATGTTCGGAATTGCCATTGGAAGTTTGGTTTTAGTGTTTATTGAATTTTTTCTCGAATTTATCAATAGTGTATTTTTTAACTTATTATTCTCTTCTTTGTGGTCAAGGCCTTCTTGATAAATTTAAGAACAATAAACATGTCAAATCCGACGTTTTTTGAAAAAAAAATTATAACCGATTTTCAATTTCCATGTGTGTCTCAACCTGCATATCAAAATTTTGTTGGGCCTAAAATCAAAACAAAATTCGTCTCAACCTGCATATATCTCTCCTATAAAATCTTATATTTAATCCCTATAAGATCTAGTACACTGAGAGACTTTTCGTTAGAGTAAATGATAAAAATGAATGAAAATTTAGTATCATAGTGTTTCAAAATGGAAAAAGCCGAGGTTCTATTACACTTATTCATATTTTGGCATCGAAATTAAATATAGTCATAACAGTCTTTAAAACACGTAGAAGACCAATTAGTATTTTAAATGCCAAATATTATGAATCTCTATTCGAAAAATTAAGAGTATGAAAAAATGATATTATGATTACCGAGGGGGTTTTCACTCGCGAGTATTTCTAAATAAGGGGCGAATACACTCTAAAAAAAAGTCTATCCATAGTGAAATTACGTTCTTTTCAGAATGCATCCATTGAAATTAAGCATATTCCTTTTGTCTACCAACAGAATCTTTTTCCTGTCACAAAACTCATCTGTGAGATGCAAAAAGAAAATATTTTTAGCAATGAACGATTTTTTTTGACTCTGAAAGAAATCCTCTAATTATGTAAGGATTGCATTTCTAGACTAGGAGACGAAGTGCGCCTGCGCATTAGTGAGTGTACATCGTGTGGTGCTAATCTGTTCACAGATATTTTGTCAGTACGGTGCCAACTACGAAGAATATATTTATTTATGATCAAAATCAATTAACGAAATCAAATAATGGTTTTTTACAAATTATTAGGAATCCCAGAGTGCGACGTAGAAATTTTGAAAGGTACGTATACCAAAACAAACAATTTTGATCCGCATAACCTTATTTTTCATTGCTTCTGATGACAATTCAAAGATATACCTAAAATATCCTTGTGACAGCTACACATTTTTTTCCGTAAAACAGTTTCGTATATGTATAATTTTTTATACAATTTATTCATTTTAAGAAATATACAGTTGTTTTTTATTTGTAAAAAAATATTTTGATTCGAAATTATTAGTAAAATGTTTACTATAGAATTTATTGTGAAATTTAAAATGCAACAAAGTTTAAAAATAATTTTGTAACACTTTTTCAACATTATATATTTAATAGACCATGGACTTTCAATTTTATACGTATTGGAAAATTTGTAATGTAAGCAAAGTTATATCTTAAAATTTCTTTAAGCTGAAATCTAAGACGGGTCGTTATTATATTATTGAAAATGATCGATTGAATATTGGGATTTTTCAAAGTTTGGCTTGTGTACATTTATTATAGGTTATATCATAGAATTTGTTTTCTTTTAACATCGAAATTATACTTCCTTCGTACGACAAAGAATTTTATTTCCAGACCAAAGGAAAAACTTTGGCAGTAAAATGATAGCACTTGAAACGAAAATACTTCAACTGTTAGAGGATTTCCTCTTATGCCAATTTTGAGTAGAAAATCCATTCATAGTGAACGGAATTGTTCGACAGTCAATATTCCGTTTTTAGAGTGTAGCGTTATGAAATACGAGTGAGTCGAAGCGAGTATTTTTTTCATTTATTTTTAATCAATATCAATTATAAATACTTATCAAAACTCAATATTAATTATAAAATATAACATAATAAAATTATTAAATATTGATTATGATTATTGATAATTGATATTTATAAATGTTAATTATAATTGCCCTAGTAATCATAGTTTTGTTGAAAATATATGAAAATTCTTATAAAATGATAAAAATTTTATAAGGTAGATTTAATACAAATTCTGTGAAATGCGTGATTTTTATAAAGCGTTTTATAAAAATTTGATATAATAAAATTCTTTTTCTAAATCCAGAATTTTTATTTTAAAAATTTCTTATAAAATTTTTCTATTTTATAAGAATTTTTCAAAAGTATTAAAACATTGATTTTATAAAAAAAGGAAATTTTTTAAAAAATTTTGAGAATTTTATAAAAATTAATCACTATGAGATGTTCTGCGATAATTATTATAGATAATTTCCATAAATTATCAGTTGATAATCTTCATAAATATTAATTATCAATAATCATTACACGCTATAATCATGATTTATTAATCTAGAATTTTTCGTATAAGTTTGTCCTTTTCACACTCATAGTCTATTCTACAAACGACTCGTGGCCAACCTATATAATCTCAAATATGGGCAAAAATGACCACATAATTTAAAAATTTGATTAGCGGATTCATTTCGAGCACACCAAAAGCCTTCGGGTTTGCCTATTGTTTATTTTTTCTACTTTAACTTCATAATAGATAGGTCAATTTATATGTTTTCCAATTAAAAACCGAAAGGGGTCATTTTGACCCATTTGATAGAAATAGGTATATGTCAACTCATAGAATACCTAGTGTTAAAAATGTTGAATCTTACGTAGAACCGCAGTATTACGTATGTGCATTGAAAATTTATAAACATTTTTTAATGAAAATTGTATACCGGAAATAAATCGTGGTTATGATTCGAAAAAGAAAAACTAACTTTAGAGTAAAGAACGGTAAGAATACCCTATAAAGTTTCATCTACATTGTGAGCATTAATTTTATTTAAAGTACTCTGACTTCCTGCTGGAGCAGAAAGCAAAAATGTAAGGATATTTTCACAAATTAGAACGTTAATTTTGAAATCTGTCACTGTCTACCTTATCGGAGGAATACAAATATTAATATCAGATACGATATATTTCGACAGGTGTCCTCCTAGAAGGCGACGACTCTTCTGTGGAAAAAGAGACCCTTACGAATGTTGTCTTATTTTGAAATATATATCTGCATGGAAAGTAGTTAGTCACTTGATAAAAGGTCATTTGAAACAGGATTTAAAGTATAATGTACAGTACAGGCCAAAAGTTTGAATACACAAAAAAAAAATTTTTTTTTAGTTTATAAAATACATTTAGAATAATCAGAAAATGTTGAAACTCTGTTTTACACACTAATAAACCAATAAACTAAAAAATTATTACGAATGTTTTGTGCACACTAATGTCTTATGCTCTTCGCATACATTTAAGTTTATTTCTTATAATTTGATACTGAAGATCAAATCAATTTTATAATATTACAGATGACTATTTTTCAATAGTTTTTCTTTTAATCAAAACATAAAATATACATTCTGTCGAGAAGTGTCTTGATGAGAATTTGTAGACCTCATTTAGGCAAATAATTTTCCATCTAAACGTTTTTTTTTCATCTCACATATTTTGCCTAAAAAATGGAATTTTTAAATTTTAATCGTATTTTTGGAATTGAAACGAAAAATATATGTTTTATCAGAAACTGTGTCAGGCAAAAATTGTAGGTCTTTTTAAAACGAACAACTTTGCATTCTTACGTTTTTTCGTATTTCACATATTATTATTGAAAAAAATTGAATTTTGGATTTTCAATCGTATTTTTTCAAATTAAAAAGAAAAATATACATCTTATGAAAAAATGTTGCGATTCAAATGTGTAGATCTTAATGTAGAAAATAATTTTGTATGATAACTGTTTTTCATATCTCGTATAATTTAACTGGAAAATGGAATTTTGATATTGACTTTTTTCAAGTTTTAACATGCTGTAACATTTCTAATTTTGGTTTAATCAAAGAATGTTATAAAGATAATTTGTAGAGATTTATGAGCACTATCAAAAACCAGTATTAGAATTTTTGATTTTTTCAAAAACACAAAAACTGATCTAGTTTCCTCAATTTTGGTTGGGTATGGCTGGTTAACAAACTTGTCCTTACTTTTTCGGCTCCGATAAAGTTTGCCCAAGCTCAATTCAATCTGATAATTCTATCGAGAGTTATCGAGTATACGACCTACAGACAGACAGACAGACAGACGCTTTCGTAAAAACCACTTTTTCTGACTCAGGGGGTCTCAAAACGTAAAGATTTGATGAAAATTTCGAAAGTCATTTTTCACATAAAATTAATATCTTTTCATCCATGATGAGAATGTAAAAATTAAGCTACTAGAAAAAAAAAATTCTACTAGCGCATCATAAAGTGAATTTTATTGCCCCGTGCGGGGCAAACAGATCCATTATTTTACTCGTGTGAATGTTACCCTCGCTTTGCTGGGGCATCAAACTTCACACCCGCAAAATAAATTATGTTTTCCCTAGTTGCACAATATACAATATTTTGTGTTTGTAAAAATTAAATTTGAATTTCTACAAAAATAAAAATTTTTCTATTACTGTAGGCAGTTGTAATTTATTATATTTCTTAGAAGGAATACATTTTTCGCGGCGGAGAAAGTATCTTTTTATCGACTTTATTACTAACGTAATGGAGGAGATTAATAATTTACTCCTTGATAATTTATATTTCAGTATGTCAGAGGATCAAGTAGGGTGAATCGAAAAACATTTTCTCCCTGAATTATTCTAATAAGGTATAAAGAAGTGCTAATTTATGAATTCGGAAGAAAACAAAAATAATAAAAATGTTTAAAATAATTTAGAATCTTTTTTACATTTTTCAGGCATGTATATATTGGGTTGGCAACAAAGTCATTTCGCTTTTTTCCGCTAGAAGACTAGTCGTTCAATGTCGTCCTTCTCCATTGCAAACTTCAAACCGTATATTGTATTTGACAGCTGAGGTTTCATAGATTATTCAGTAAAAAAAAAGTTTAAAGTTTTGTTGTTTATTTATTGTTTTGCATTCATTTGAAATGGAGATTCCAGACGGTCACTTTTGTCACATTTTACTTTATTACTTCCGAAAAGGTAAAAACGCAGTTCAAGCTCGGAAAAAGTTGTATGATGTTTATGGTGAAAAATCATCATCAAAGATGCACAACGCTCTGGACGCCCAACTGAAATTGACGACGACAAAATAAAAGCAATGTTAGAAAATAAACGGCGTAGTACGACACGAGAGATCACAGAGAAGCTTAACATATTAGTCCAAGCAACAGGAAATTTGTTATGACATTATTTATTTCAGAAAACGGACTGCGCCATCAGAAGAAAGGTTGGTCATAGAGTAATTGTATCATGTTTTGGACAACGAAATACGATTTATAAATTTTTTATCGACATTTAAGACCAAAAAATCGAATTTTTTTAGTTTTGTGTTTATAAGATTAACGGTAATTATCCAATCTTGATGACATCAATTGAAAAGTTGTAGACAATTGAATTGCCAACAAAATGACCCGTTTTAGCTTTTGTTAAACAAATTAATATCTGAGTTAATTTTTAACTTTCTAGGTTGAAGTTTGGTGGAAAAGTAGTAGTGTCCGTTTTTTATAGATTTGCAGAGCATAAAGTCTGCTACTTTTCCACCAAACCTCAACCTAAAAAGGTAAAAATTAACTGAGATATTAATTTGTTTAACAAAAGCTAAATTTTCCGGTTTTTCCGAATCTTTTTTGCTTCTAATTATTCAATCAGACCGAGCGACCGCTCATTTTGTTGTCAATTCAATTGTCTACAACTTTTCAATTGATGTCATCAAGATTGGTTAATTACCTTTAATGTTATAAACAAAAAACTAAAAAAAATGCGATTTTTAGGTCTTAAATGTTGATAAAAAATTTATAAATCATATTTCGTTGTCCAAAACATGACACAATTACTCTATAACCAACATTTCTTCTGATGTCGCAGTCCGTTTTCTGAAATAAATAATGTCATAAATCATTCATAATAAATGCCCTGTTGCTTGGACTATATCACATATATGCGTTGAAAGACATTTAAAACAACTTGGTTACGTTAATAAGCTCGATATTTGGGTTCCTCACAAATTGAACGAAATGCAACTCACCAAACGAATTTCCATTTGCGATTCACTGCTGAAATGTAACGAAACCGATCCATTTTTAAAGCGAATCATAACGGGCGATGAAAAATGGGTTGTTTACGATAACGTCGTGCGAAAAAGATCATGGAGCAAGCGAGATGAGCCTGCACAATTGACATCAAAAGCCGATATTCATCAAAAGAAGGTTATGCTGAGTGTTTGGTGGAATTTCAAAGGTATTGTTTATTTTGAGTTGCTCTCAAGGAACCAAACTATCAATTCGAATGTCTACTGTCGCTAGCTAATAACATTGGACAAAGAAATCAAGGAAAAGCGGCCAGAACTGGCAACTGGTAAGGGCGTCATCTTCCATCAAGATAACGCCAGACCACATACATCTTTGGGCACTGGCAAAAAATTATTGGAGTTAGTCTAAATTTAGCTAACTGAACAATTGCTGTTGTTTTGAAACAATGCAAAATTGTTTGAGCATTGCTTGAGTAAGCATTTCTAATTTTCAATGTCTTTTCAACAGAATCAAATTTGACACAGTTAACAACAAAGATGATGAATTTCCATTTTTTTTCGACATCAAGAGTCAAGAGTCGACCTGCATTTTTAATCTATTTTGTAGATAACAAGGAAATACTTATTAAAAATGTACCTCCGAGGGATCGTATTTACATTGGTAATGGGACCTTAGTACATCCGCGCAAGGTTTTAACTACTTATAATATTTTTGCCTTTTATAAGCAATTAGTGCACAGGGAAGTTCTTGCTCGTGCTGCAAATAACCCCGATTTGGATGATTTTGTTGAAGTTATGAAAGTATTTGAAGCACCAAGTTTAGGAAATCTATTTTCTGATATGGTGCTTGTAACTCTAAGTAGCCTCATTAACAATAATTCAATAATTAATGCTTGAATCATTTCGAATTCTACATTGTTCTTTCACTATTGGGTCATAAAGTGGATTTTATTGCCCCGTACGGCATTGAAAGAAATGCTTGGGATTTATTAGCCATATGAATATCGTTGAATGTTTTCAAGTAATTCAACAAAATATATCTGACAGTTAACCAAAAATATTGCTGCAATAGTAATTCATATGCTTGGAATACACATACAGGCTGAACTGATACAAGCAAACGTTGGTTTTCGATAAATCTCCAATATAATATTGGTCAAGGAATAACAATTATGTCTGTATCGTCGAATTTTTTGTTTCAGTGGGGGCAAACCAATCCATTTTTTGACTCCCTCGTAGTAAAAAAATCGTATGTAACATGGCAAAAATGTAAAAAATGTTGTAAAAAAATAGTTTAAGAGAAATTGATTAAATATCATGGTATCACAAGAAGTAAAATTGAGAAAATCTAAATTGTCAACAATTTTTATTGCGGTTTTAAAAGTAAGGATATACTTCAAAACCCAGATTTTTTTCATACAGAGGTTAGTATTTAATTGATATAAATTTCTCTTTATTTTTCAAATTTTAGAAGACAATGACGTTATAACTACAAAGTTTTTTATTTTTATAATACTAAATGAATGGTCTATTGTTACTTGTATCATTAAAATGATCAATACAATATATATGTATTCATCTTGTAAAAAGAAATGTTTTGAATTTTCCCACCTTCATAAATCTAACCTAAATCAACAAAACACCCCTAAATTTAGAAATAGGATTTTCAAAATGTAAAGAATTATAATCTTATTTTCAATTATTTTATTCTAATATGAATTGAAGAAAACAAAACCCCAGAGCATGTAGCTAAGTGGAAAAAAATTTTAAGCTATTACAACTCTCGAAAACAATTCTTGAATTGCGAAAAATGCATCCCTCAAAAAAGAATTCATAATCACATTTCCTGTTATAATATCCTACTCTGGGTTCAAAAATAAGTATTTCGCTATGCGTAGGTAAGTTGTACAGAGCTTATAGACCATTACAACCCTTATAAATCATTTTAGTATTGAGAAAAAAGCACTCCGATTTATGAGGGGCTCGCATAAAAAAGCACCTCGATTTTTTTGGCAAGTTTCTCGTGTTTAGATTATAGCTAAACATATTGTATTTAAATTTATAATCTTGCATTTCAAACCCGATCTCCGAAAATAAATTTTGGTTTCAATGGCAGAATTGAAATAATGTTTTGGAAAGAAATGACAAAAAATATCAAATTTAGTAATCAGTAGATTTGGTCTTTTAAAATTTAATTTTAATTATGATTTTTCATATACCTACTTCCCATATGGTCAATGCGTAAGTCGATTTTTGCCGAGAGTTAAGGGCAATAATATATATTAATATTTCCTGTTCTTTTGAAGTGGAATTAAAATATTGATAACTTTGAACAGAAAATTGACCATTTAACATTTAAATTTCCAATATCTATTTCTCACAAACTGTACAACTCATCAACCAACGCGTAGCTATCATGATAGATGGGATGCTACACGAAACTTTCCATAAAGAAGTAAAAAATTTAAAAAGATCATGTTGGTACAACCTGGCGATCGTTGTCTGTGGTTTGTCTCGCGTAATTTCCGCGTAATTACTGAAACAACCCGAAACAACTCTCGTTAAAACTGTTCTCTTGCAACGCACCGTTGGAAATGGGTTTATAAAAGGGGTAGGCAGTCAAATAGGATGAGTGATTCAGGAAAAGAGATCTTGTTCAAATTAAACGTATTATTAATAAAACTCATTCAAATCAAATTGAGCCTTGACAAAAACTTTATAAACTTTTGATTGGCTTATTATATATTCCATAGAACTTTTAATAGTTTCAAGTGCTTTACAAATATGGCTTTCAGTTTTTTTAGCATTTAGTTTATTTTATTAAATATTTTAGTTGGATGAAATAAATTTTTGAAACGGTATTAATTTTTCATAATATACAAATCTATTAATTTCAATTTACCACTTGTAGACGGAGAAACCCAAGTTTATAATGTTTGCTAAACTACGTCTCAATTTGGGGAAAAACGTGTCATAGCGAGAATTTCTTGCAGTGATATACTGAACTTTAGATGAACGATATGATAATCTACTGTAGATTGTACCAAATTTTACCATAACCTATACTAAAGTTTCATATCATTTTTCGAATCCTTAGTATTTTTACTCGGAAAAATTTCTAGTCCGCTAGGAATAATTACCATTGCACCTCAGTTTTCCCAAAATTCTTAATATTTTTTACATTTAACATCATAGAATAAAACATATATTGCTATAAAAAGTTTCTCCGTGTATATTAAAGTCTATTAAAATTAATATGATTTTTAACAGTGTTTTAGAAGGTTGCCTTTTTTTCTTTCCTCCTTTTTAGTTGGTTTTCTCATAATTGTTTATATTAAGAATAGTTTTGTATTTTGAGGGTTCGAATGGTTTTGAATTCTTGAAATTTTGAATTATACTTTCGTTTAAACGTCGAGGGGCACGGATATCATTAATTCAAATCAATATAATTTCAAATCTTTGCATTTTAGAATATGACTATACTAAAATGTGGCTTTATTTTGATCGAAATTCGTATTGAAAAATCATTATTAATGTTGACTGCACTAACCAACTGAGCTACACAAGCGCCCGACATCCTCTTCTCCACAGAAAAGCTCAGTTGGTTAGAGTAGTCAACCGGCAATCGAAAGACCCGGGCTCGAATCCCGGCACAGTCGAAAGCGTCTCTTTTTCCACAGAAAGATTTTTAATTCTTTGAAAATTATCAAATTCAACCCTGGAATTCATATTAAAATCTTGTAAAGACCGCAAAGATGAAAGAACTCTAATGACAATAACTTTAAAATCCATTGACAAATGTTGAGGTTCGCAAAAGATGTTTCGAATTCGTATTGAAAAATCATTATTAATGCCAAATAAGATAAACAATAGAACTTTTTCAAATTTAATAAAGGCCTTTAATATTCAGGAAAATTGTAAAAAAAATATTAAAAAACAATTAGAATTCTGCAAACGTTCTGAAATAAGATAATTCTTAAATCTCGATCTACTGCTGCTAAATGATATTTAAAATATATAGATATTGAAGTCGTACATGCACGTGAAAATTAAAAGCTATCAACAAAATAGGTGAACGTTATCGGAGCAATTCCGCGACGCGGTGGCATCGAACCGTTAAGAAAATTCCAATATTGCATTGCGGTTTAACGTCGAAATCCACAAGAGTGGAAAGAGCAGAGCGCGACACTGGGCTAATTCAATTCCACGTTCCACGAAAACGTTTTGGAAGAAGGCGAATATTGGCAGCTTTCGTCGATTTATCGGCTTTTCTACCATTGGCCAGAACCAACACGTACGTCGTCTTAGCACCTTTTAACAACGGAGTTATCACCTTTAACGCAGAAAACTTTAAATATCATTAATAATTTCATACACGGAGAAACTCTTCATTGTAAAATCTAGTATTATTATATTTATTATTACTAAAAGTCAATAGGAAGCGAGGATATGGTAACAAAACTAGTTTTATTTAGACGGAGAAAAATGTTTAGTGGCTCCCACCCTTTCAAGGGTTAGAGCTACTAAACGGAATAGTAAATTATGGACGGGCCAACTCAACGGTAGAATCTATTAAACACGAGTTTAGTCGATTTGACTGGTCACTGAAGAATAGCTTCTACTGTGCACGCAGTCGCACGTACGATTCTTGTTTAGTAGAACATACTGAAGTTGAGTGCGTTTTACTAAACAAGAATCGTACGTGCGTCTGCGTGCGCAGTAGGTGCTACTCTTCAGTGATTAGTGAAATCGCGCTTAAAATTATAAAAAAGAATCATAAAAAATATATAATTACACATAACACATGATTTTTGTTAAGATATTATTATATCTACTTATAATTAATTGGTAATCGAAATTTTTAACGCTTACTTAATAATTAAAAATTCGCACGCAACGGGGGGGATTCGAACGCCTAACCTAACGCACGCAAATCAACAAGCCTAACTATTTGCCTATCGAGACTAGTTGTCACCAGCTTGAAAAACGAGGAATTAATTCTTAAGCACCTTTATACTTCAACCATATGATATGGTTTACATTTTGTGCATGAAAAGAAATAAATACTTTATTATTATTTTATTTTTTTTTCAAAATAATTTCCTGTATTGTAAAATGTACCTAAAATATGATTATAATTTTGTTTAAGTGTACTTATACAAAACCTCAAACTTCGTAAAAGCAAATAAACAATTAAAAGCAAAACTGCTCTTAATTATTATATAGAAAAGCAACTGAAGAGTGTTGGACAAGGGTTCTAACCTCAAAAATCAAATTTATTTTTCTTAATAAAAATTAGATTTACATATTTTTTATAATAGCGCCATAGTGATACTCCCTTTTTGCTGTACAGATTATTACAGAGCGAAAAAATATCTTACTTTAGTACTTTTTGTGTAAAATGAGAAATTTGAATTATTTGGTCTGAACATTCCAATTTTTCGATTCACACCAACAGTATTAAAATCAGATATTTTATATTTACTAAATGTATTATGCATATTTGTTTGAAAAATGTAATGTCAGAATTTTCAAAAACCTTACATATGTAAAAGTGACTTTTGAGGGTAAATGACTAATAACACAGTTAATTCTAGTAAACAAATAGTCGGCGCTCGTACTATTCTCTTTGGCAGAATCAACAGAACGTTGTTTAGTATTTCTGAACCAACGAGTAGTTGTTATTAGAATAAATTAGCTTACTAAATGGAAATAGTAGCATGTACTCTAACAGTTCTCTCCGTGTAGTAATGAACAATGACCAGAGAAAGACTTGAACATTTTGCAATTGAATACATCATATATTGGAATAGTACGTTGCCAAAATTTCCATTGAAAATAGTAAATGTAGTGAATCGCTCCATGTGCTCGTTATGATTATTTGTCGGTACCCGATATACTAATATATTTTTTTACATTTGAATGTGACGGCTTTCTAACTTACAATTTTTTTTAGCAGAGAGACTACCGAGCTTCTTCTCACAAATCGTAAAAGTTTTCACAGTTCAGTACATAATGAAGTTGCTACGTTGCAAGTGTCATATCACTGCGATGCGTTTATGAATGTGTGCGTTGTGCGGTTAGGTTAAGATGTGTTGAATTAAGTATATGAGCATGTATTGGTATGTTTACTATATATTAGGTGGGCAAATAAGTTCCCGCTGTTTGTCAACAGATGGCTCCAGCAGTAAGTGCTGGTCGATTTTGACATATCTAAAACGTCATGAACCAAGCTTAGACATATGGTAAACAAGCCGTTTTGACACATGTGATTTTGTTTTGGCGTCATATATTGGATCTATAACTTAATTTGTACGATTTTTTTTTCAAAATTTGAACGTTTATTCAAGAAAAACATGTACAATAGTATTGTTCAAAAAATTGCCCATCTGAAGCTATGACTTTTCACATCTTTCTGGCAATTTGTGGATTCCATCCCAAAAGAACTGCGCCGGCTTGACGGCCAAGAATGAATTAAGCCTATTTTTGATACCCTGTTCTGATGTGAACTGTATTCCAGTGAGGGCGTTCTGCATCGACCGGAACAAATGGTAGTCAGAAGGGGCAAGGTCTGGGCTATAAGGAGGGTGGGGTAAAACTTCCCATCCACTGTTTTCCAAATAGTTCTTAACCGGAATAGGAACATGGGGCCGAGCGTTGTCATAATGGAAAATTATTGCCTCGTGTCTGGTTGCATATTCCGGGCGTTTTTCGGCTATCGCTCTCTTCAAACGGATTAATTGTGTTCGGTAGCGTTCTCCATTGATGGTTTCATCCGGTTTTAGCAGCTCATAATACAGCACACCCTTCTAATACCACCAAATACAGAGCATTACCTTCACGCCATGGATATTCGGCTTTGTCATCGGTTTGGCTGGTTGGCCGGGTTTCACATATGATTTTTTGCGCTTGGGGTTGTCGTAATGGATCCATTTTTCATCACCAGTAACAATCCGATGCAAAAATGACTTCTTTTTGTGGCAATCCAGCAGCATTTCGGACATGCAAAACCGCCTTTCAACGTCTCTCGGCTTGAGTTCATGTGGAACCCAATTTCCTTGCTTTTGAATGTATCCGGCTGCTTTTAAACGTTATGAAATGGCTGCTTGAGTGACCCCCAAAGATTCTGCGAGCTCTTCTTGTGTTTGGCAACAATCTTCATCGAGTAATGCTTCCAGTTCTTCATCTTCAAACTTTTTGGCTGCCCAGGACGTTCTTCGTCTTCCAAGCCAAAATCACCACTATTAAATCGTGCAAACCACTTTTGGCACGTTCGCTCAGCTAGAGCATGTTCACCATAAACTTCCACCAAAATACGATGACTTTCGGCAGCAGTTTTCTTCATATTAAAGTAGTGAAGAAGAACTCCCCGCAAAAACACTTTTTCAGGCACAAAGTTCGACATATTTGAATGGAAAAAAAATGATTGTTGTTTACGCTTCAAATGAATGACATAGACTGAAGAAGACGCACAATCACAGTAGCTTTCCAACGCATGTTCGGAATATTAGAACGATGGAATAATAATTAAGTTACGCCATCTCTTAGCAAACCGCATGAATTAAGTTATAGATCCAATACTTTTGGTTCTGTGAAAATGTGTTTTCTTCTTTCATTCGAGGAAAGCGACTTTTGAATCGCATCGGGAGCTCCAAAAAGTTTACGGAGATGCTGCTCTAAGTAAAATAACGTGTGGTGATTTGTTCCATCGCTTCAAAGACGGTGATTTCGATGTTGACGACCGTCCGCGTGAAGGAAGGCCAAAAACCTTCGAAGACGCTGAATTGAAGACATTGCTCGATGAGGATCCATGCCAAACGCCAGAAGAGCTTGCTTCAGCATTAGGAGTTACTCGCCAAGCCATTTCCAAGCGATTGCATGAGTTGGGAATGATTCAAAAACAAGTAACTTGGGCTCCTTATGATTTGAAGCCATGGGACGTTGAGCGTCGTTTTTTCGCCTGTGAGCAACTACTTCAGCAGCAAAAAGGGAAGGGTTCTCTTCATCGCATGATGAAGATGAACGGATGATGAAAAATGGATTCATTACAGCAACCCAAAGAGAAGAAAATCATGAAGACTGCCCGGTCATGCTTCTACGTCGTGGGCTCGGCCAAATATTCACACTGCGAAGGTTATGCTGTGTATTTGGTGGGACCAGGTCGGTGTTATTCATTATGAGCTGTTGAAACCGAACGAAACCATCACTGGGAAACAGTATCGAACGCAAATGATGCGTTTGAGCCGAGCACTGCGCAAAAAACGGCCAAAATACGAGCAGAGGCAGGAAAAGGTGATTATACAGCATGACAACGCTCAACCTCACGTTGCCAAACCTGTTAAAACCTACCTGGAAACGCTCAAATGGAAAAATATAATATAAAATAGATATTGCACCGTCCAATTATTACTTGTTCGGGTCGATGTCACATGTTCTGGCTGATTAGCAGTTCCGCTCATATGAAGACAT
This sequence comes from Diplolepis rosae, assembly GCA_030998225.1. Taxonomy (NCBI): domain Eukaryota; kingdom Metazoa; phylum Arthropoda; class Insecta; order Hymenoptera; family Diplolepididae; genus Diplolepis; species Diplolepis rosae. The sequence continues at coordinate 6,985,390 of JAPYXD010000710.1, forward strand.
CGAAAAATGACTTGATTCGTGGATAGCCTCAAAAGATTAGCACTTTTACCATAACAATATTCGAGCTCTACCAGAAAGATGGTCAAAAGTTCTAGCTAACGATGGGCAATACTTTGTATGTAAGTATGTAACTGTGTTTATAAATATTCTCTCTATGTAGCTAATGGTAAAATAAAACTATGGTAAAATTTACGAATGACTGAATTTTTTTTATTATGGAGGTGCAATTATTCCCTATTTTCGATAGCAAAAGTTATAAAGATGGTTCCACTATCTCCAAAAGACTATGATAATTCAGTTAGACAGAAGATAGGACTTCACTATTGTCTTTTGAAAACTTAACATTCTTTTGTAGAAATTAATAAAACATTTATTGTTTTTATTTCAATATAATTCGTTCGATGTATCGATCACGATTTTACTATTTCAGGAAATCAAACTTGCTTTTGTTTTTAGGCATAAGTACAATTATTTCACCATTTTATCCAATATTATTAGTAACTCCATAGTTTAATATTCAAATAGTAATTTATAAAAAACTGACGTTATATCTTCGTTTCCTATTGACTTTTAGTACAAATAAATATAATAATAATACTAAATTTTACAATGAAGGATTTTTCCGTGTACTATTTGATGGAACCATTGACCAAATTTTCCAAGGCAGAAAGTTATACAATATCAAGAACTTCAAACATAAACTTTGCAAAAATCATTGTAATTTTTTGATCCTTTCAAGCTCTCTCCAATATTTTCTGATATCATTCTATCAAAATATTTACATATAAGAAACATCCTCAAAAAATCTCAGAAATGAATAAATAAAAGAAAATTGTCTACCCTATTTCTTAAAATGACTCTAGAGTATGAATTTCTTATTCACAAACAATTTTAAAGATTTCTTTGATTTGCGCCTGTCAAGGTTTTGATAACTTGTCACCGTTTTAACTGCAACGATGTGAATATCGTCTTTCCCCAAGAGGGCTTCTTCTTTCCCATCTTCTTTTACTTTTTTGAGAAAAAGTATCGAGGAAAAATGTTTGGAGAAAGGTTGTTGTAGCGTAAGGGGTAAAGAAGGTAAGGGTTTGATTCTAAGTTTAGATGCCAGAAACAAACAGCAGCAATGGAATCAAAAGGGAGAAGGAGAAGGAATAAAACGAAAAATGGGTAAAAGGACGAAAGAGGGTTTGATGGGATCGTTATATGTTTGTTTTCATGTAAACATTTTTATGAGCAAACTAAGCGGGGATCAAGTTGATATGATTTTTGGTTGGTGTAAAATTTTTTACCTTTTAATAATAAGTTACGTGTATGTATACATAGTATTGAGTGAATGCTGTAGGGGTAAATGTATGAAATTATCGAAGAAGACGCAGGATAGCATAAGATATAAAAAAAGTTAGAAGAAAGAAGGCCAAGACTTGCTGAATACATTTTTTATGGGACAATCACCGCGAACCCTTATCTTCAGTTTACTCAGCTCTTTGGCTACGAACTATCGTATATATATATATATATATATTTATAGAGCTGTTTCTTCAGAGAACCGGTAAAAGATTTGCGTACGTTACTTAGTAAAAAAGAATTTTCAATACAGGCCAACGCTGCAAAAGCAATAAAAATAATTTTTATAGTTGGTGCAAAATGCAAATGTCGATGCAAATTTTATTACGAGAATGTTGGCTGAGGAATTAAATACAAGTAAAATTTAGAAAGAGAATTTTTAGAAAGAGAATTGTTAGGGATTACTTAAGTTTACAAGTGAAGTTTCGCCATTTAGTCAATTGCGGTGAGGGGATTCAAATTGAATCAAATATTTTTATCTAAATATTAAATAAAACAACTACTCTCTAAACCTAAATCAGTGAACGGCCACTGCTTCCCAGTGACTATTCACTAATGGCAGTAGCTATAAGTATTTCATTGAGAATCAGTGAAACTCGACCAATGAATCAGTAAAATAGATTGAACTCACTTATTGAATCAGTGAAATCTTCAGGTTGGAATAATAAAACCAACAATATATTTTAACGATCTATGAACTCGCTTATTTTAGGTTGAACAACACTAAAAAGAAATTACGTAATTATATTATGTATAATTAAAAATCCATCGTTATACTTTAATCGTTTTTAGGAACGATCGAAATACGTCAAAAGCCTTCCACGAGTTTCATTCTGCATTTGAAGTAGATGGTTCCAACGACATATTTTTGAAATTTGAGGTTATAATGACTTACCAATTTGATCGTGAGAAATAATTACTATACATACACTACAAGTATATGCGGCAAGTACTCGTTGGAACTTGAATAGAGAAGGTGACACAGAACTTCAATGTAGAAGCCTAGGAGAACAGAATACTTTTGATTTTCCCGAAAATCTAACCTCTTTTTAAAGGTCGATAAAACAGTAATGTGTAGATGAAACTTTTGAATTAGCGAATTTCAAACTTTTGAATTCGCGAATTCAAAAGTTATGTTCACGTGGAGCGTTCACTGATTCCACAGTGAAATCAAAGTAGGGCACTGATTCATCAGTTGATATATTTTTACTTATATAATCATGGACTATTTCACTGATTCTGGTTTAGAGTGTAGGATGGTAGAGTTGAAATGTTACTGTCTACTTTATCAGGAAACAAATCTCGGTATTCGATTGGATGCTTTCGCGGCAGGGTCCTTCGATTCCGGTCGACTGCTCTAACCAACTGAGCTACACAGGCGTCCGACATCCCCTTCTTCACAGAAAAACTTAGTTGGTTAGAGCAGTCGACCGACAATCGAAAGACCCGGGCTCGAATCCCAGTAAAGTCGAAAGCGTCTCTTTTTCCACAGAAAGATTTTTAATTCTTTGAAAATTATCAAATTTAACACTGGAATTTATATTAAAATCTTTTGAAGACCACAAAGATAAAAGAGCTCTAATGACAGTAACTTTAAAATTCTTTGACAAATGTTAGGGTTCGCAAAAGATCTTTTTGAGAATTTTTGAAACATGATTTCTTTTAATACAAATAAGATTTATTATCATTAAAAGAAGAATTTCTGATGAAAGTATTCACGTTAAAAACTTATTTGAAAGTATTTTGGAACCTTTTGATTTCACGCCTTTTTCTTATCTTTCATATCCAACTGAGATTTATTTCTTAGTAAAGGAAAAAAGAGCCAGATATTAAAAAAGTGAAGAACATATTTTGATAAAAGAAATAATAAGAAAAAAATTTTAATAACTTTTTTTAAAGCATCATTCTGGGATTGAAGTTTAGAGATTACATTTCAGGTAAAAATACAATGGTTGAGAAATACTAAAAATAGTGATTAATTGACATGAGAAACTTAATAATGATCAATTATACAAATACTTGATTACGTTATTTTAATCAAAAGCTGCCTTTCAGAAAAATAGCTGTGTTTAATATTTTATCATTAAAGTCACTTCAAACATAATTAGTAACGTGTATTTTATTCATGAATTTCGGCATAGGAAATAATATAATTGAAATAGACGATCTTATCTTTTTATTTATTTTATGTATCATAACAAACAAAAATAAATTCCAATAAGTGGCTAAAAAGTTCCAAAGTTTTGAAATTGAATGGATTGGAAAATTCTTTTGTTAATCGTTTTTTTCCGTAGTGAAGATTCTTTAATCCTACATCATAACTGGAGCCAAAAATGATTTAGTTGTTATTAGTTGCTTTTTGATAATATAATTCCACCAATAACAAATTTATAACTTTTGTCTGATGCAAACTTTTGATGACTTATTCCAGTCGAGATAAAAAAAATTATAGATGAGATCAACTAAGGAAATAGTTGGTTCAAAAAAGTTTTTTTCCGCCTATACATCAAATTCTTCTTTAAGGAATATTCAGCCTTTACGTCATAAAAACATGGATGGACTATATAGTGTTTAGAAAGAAGGGAATGTTATGAAATCTTCATAAATCTTTAGAACATAAATATATTCAAAGATGCGTAAACTCATAAACAAAGCTATCAATTCAAGAGTCGAAGAGACCTCTCTTCTAGTTCTGCACTGTTCAAAGTTCCATTTCCTCTTAACAATTTATATGTGCTGATCTGAAAAGGTGGTTGAAATTTATTTCATTAAGTGACTTGGCATGACTATTTATTTCAAATATACTCTCGGAAACATTACTGAATGTGTTGGAACGCTGAGAAAACTTGGATTGAAAGTATTGAATGGGCTATAAATGTTGGAATATCCAACTATACTATGAGTCAAGAATTGAGATCGTGACACACAACATGACCTAGAAAAGGACCAATACGATTTTAAATGAACCTGGAGCAAGAGAATTTTCATCGCTAACTTTTCTAATCGTTTAAAGGATGTTCGTAATTTTTCGGTTTGGCAAGTGACACAATGACACACATGTTTAAATACCTCGACTGCTGAAAAAAAGAGCCCTCACATTTATAATATGGATGTGACTCCAGAGAGCTTTCCCCAGCCAACAAATGTCAACGAATCGTAATTTTACCATTTCAAGATGAATTCCTCTCATTTCTCTTTCTTTTTCTTGCTTTTCACGTTGCGAAGCGCATATATTTTGCTTGTTCATCTTTTTCAAGAACAGGAAATGTCAATTTCGCTCGAAGGTTATTGGATTCTATGAATGCAGTTTGCAGTCTTGCCTTGTGGCAAGAATTACGAGGTGCCCAACTACCTGTTTTCCAACAATATTTTTATCTTCAAACATCAACTTTAATTACCTTCATGTTTGCAATGTAAACTTCCCTTGCGCCTTTGACATATGAAACATTTTTGAAATTGCTGCTATGAAAACTGCTACATCTCTTAGGATTCTCTTTTTAAAAATATCTGTACATTTATAGCTGTAAACTCCTAAAATTATTTAACCCTGGAAGGTTTTTCCCACACAAATTTTAATACATTTAATTGCAAACTTATACCAATAGGAAATTTGATTACGCACATTTTTAATCAAATGGAAAAAATAGTTATTTATGTGCCTCAGCCGCGGAAACTCGTTTTTCCGTTACAGCTGAGAGTAAAGCAATGTTGTTAATTCCGTTACAGAGGAATACAATGTAGAAATTGAACTGCGCATGTGCATTATAGTCTTACAGCGGAACGCAATCTATTTCTTATTCTTCTTCTTCTCAATTCTTCTTCGTACAGCGTTAGCACTGACTACTACACAAGACCGATAAAATCAAAATGGCCGGGACTAGTCGCCAATTTGCGCCCGCTTCGTACAACTAGCGCAGCAAACAACTACAATAAGTACTAGATTAGATTCCAATGTACGCATGAAAACTCGTATCCGCACCACAGTCACATAAAATAGAATATGTGCCAATGCACACAATTCGGGACATTGCGAGACTCGCGACAATGCTCGCAGGACTGATCGCGCCTCGGATTCGTCTCGGCTTTGTCTCGACTTCGTCTCGGCTTTGCCTCAGCTACGTCTCGGCTACGCCTCGACTACGCCTTGGCTTCGATCTCCTGCGAGCATTGTCGCTCGTCACGCAATCACCCGCATTGTGTGCACATAATATACTATTCTGTTAGTTTTCGAGATAATAAAAAAATATATTTCTTTGGCATTCAGAAAATAATTATTTTTATGTGCCTCCGGCGCGTAAACTCGTTTTCACGCTACAGTTGAGAGTAGCGTAATGTAGTGTATAACGATACAGAGGAATACAATGTAGAAATTGAACTGCGCATGCGCCTATTACGATACAGCGAATTACAATCTTCTTCTTATTCTTCTTCTTCTTCGTACACCGTTGGCACCGTACTTACAAAGCCTTGTACATTTGAACTGCAATTCCGACCTTTTGAGATTGGATTCGAGTGTACGAATAAAAACTCGTATATGCGCCGAAGTCACGTAAAATAGAATATGTGCCAATGCACACAATTCGGGTAATTACGAGTCTCGCTTAAAATGCTCGCAGGACTGATCGCGCCTCGGCTTCGTCTCGGCTTTGTCTTGGCTTCGATCTCCTGCGAGAATTGTCGCTCGTCGCTTAATAACCCTCATTATGCGCCTAGGCACATAATACACTATTATGTTCTTAATGGCATGTCATGGACGTGACTTTATCCAAAAATTTTCGTCATTCCCATTCTTAAAATAATGATTTAACTGCACTCTAAAAACAAGTGTGTTACTCCTACACGTGAAATACGATAGTAACTTTTTAGACATTTGAAGTGTGTATTTTTAATACACATTACAAACGTAACATTTAATTTTCAAACACTTTAACGTTTTGTACCCAAAATGTGTGTTAAAAATATACACTTCAATTGCCTAAAAAGTTACTATCGTGATTCACGTGTAAATGTAACACACTTGTTTTTAGAGTGTGGATTTTTCATAGTACACGGAAAAAACAGTATGGCTGAGAAAACTATACAGAATTTCAGTTTAGCAAAATAACTGTCGTGACTATACGATATTGGTATTGTAGCTAAACTGAATGCGTGACTCACCGAAATGCGTATTTTGCCACCGTACCATTATAATTTCGTTCGTGCAACGATAGAAGTATAGCTATTCGACCTATACCGGTATATAGTGACTCGACCCATGCGGTATAGGTGAGACAACTATACTAGTTTGCCGCGCGACCTATACATTGCTTCGCAGGCACGCAACTCTAACCTCGAAATGGGAAAGAAGTGTAATTTGTTCGAGGCGTTTATTCGAAGCGTTTGTCGATTTGTTTGGAGTATTTTTTCTTTGTTTGAAAGATTATTTTTGAGTGTCGCGTATTGTATTATCACACGCGAAATTTCACAACAGCGACGGACGAGTGGGCAAAGAAAAAATTGACTGATTGGGGATTAAGAAAATAAATCGAAGCTTTGGACAGTAAGTACTAACATAGTTACAATAATTTGACCATAATTTTTTCATTTCCTATTATTTATAATTAAAGCTCTGGATTACAGAACATGCCACAACTGTATCGCATGCATTATTATAAAAGGCATAATATTTTGGTTACGATCGCTATACATCGTATTGTCCTATCAAAGAACTTGTATCCTTCGCGGAGCAATATCACGTTTAGGAATACCAGTATAGCTGTCTCACTTATACTCGTATAGTTCTGAAGACCATACCGTAGCATTGGTCTGATAGCAATATTTTCTGGTTCTGAGGACCAAAATATAGTTCTCTCAGCTATACTCAGCCACGTGGTACAGTTGATCCATGGCCTTAACTCGCCATAAATTCTAAACTAAAATGAATTTTTCGAAAAAATTTTCAGAGAGTAAGCACTATAATGTAAATGCAACAACAGCATTTATAATTCCGATTAGGCGTTTTTGAAATTGTATAAAAATTCGTGATTCAGCTGTGGAAAAAATTGAAAATAAGTAAAAAATCTTCAAATGTAGTTATTTAAAAAACATCCTTTTAACGATTCTAGTTACTGAAAACTTTACTTTCAAAATTAATTATAGTAGAGTTGTAAAGAATATCTTCCCCGAGAGAATAAGCTATGATTTATGAGAACCCAATCATTTTTACGAAATTGGTAAGGAGCGATAGTAAGGAAATACTGTTTTAAATCCTCTTACAACTTTTAGCGAGTTTATCTAAGGTTTCTTTAAGTTCGTTCGATTTTCGAAATGTTTAAAAATTTCATTACATTATTTTCGCCACAGCTTAATAACGTATTTTTATACGATTTTAAAAACGAATATTATTGAAAATGATGAGGGTGTTGTTAGTTTATCTACATTATAGTTCTTACTTCCTGAAATTTTTTTCGGAAAATGACTCTTGGTCTATAATTCATCTAGCGAATTTAGTACAAAAAAATAATTACTTTCTGAATGCTAAAAAAAGTTATATTTCTTGATTTTCGATTCTCGAAAACTAACAGATTGAACTTTATTTTTTCATATGACTAAAAATGTGCGTGATCAAATTTCCTATTGGTATATGTAATTAAATGTATTAAAATTTGAGATCGGAAAAAACCTTCTGCGGGCCGACTGCAACGATGGCGTCTCGGGTGTATACCCTTTTGATCCCGGGGAGTTCAAGTTTCAAAAGCCTACCATAATATAAGATATTGACTCTAGTGGAAAATTATTAGGTGTACGAATTGATTCATGGCACCCCATAGTCAATCATCTGTAGCATTATTTTGAATTCAAAGCTTTCACTCTCTGCATCGGGGTTTGAGAAAGTGAACCTTCAATATGAAAAAACGTCATGTAATTCGACGCTGCAGATAACATAACTTTACAAAGCACATTTTTTGTATTGCAACTGAAAAAAATGCTTGTAAGGCTATAGAAATGATTTTCTCCGTTATAAAGAAAGGTGATGTGACTTATAGTACTTGTATGAAGTGGTATCAAACGTTTCGGAACACCTTTTTCAATTTCGCTGATGAAGAACGTCCTGGAACGCAAAAAAAATATATAAAGACGAGGGATTGGACCAACTGTTGCAAGAAAATCCTTGTCAAACATAAGAGGAGCTTGCTAACCAACTTGGAGTCACCCAACAAACGATTTCTTATCTCTTGAAGATTCTGAGGGGGATTCAGACAGCTGATCATTGGATTCCGCACGTGTTCTGTCCAAGAAACAAAAAGAAATGCTACAATAGAGTAATGCCTCTACTGTAGAGGTTCAGAATGAAAGATTATCTGTTTAAAATCATGAATGGTGATGAAAAGTGAGTGATGTACGCTAATTCGAAAAAGATAAAATTGTGAATTGGGGGGGGGGGGGCGTTTTTAAACTTTTTTTGCGTTTAAAATTTTTTTTTTTAAATGAATGTATAATATCTGAAGAATATTGTGTCAAAATTTCAAGTCGATCGGAGCAAAATTGACGAAGTTATGAGTATTTGAGCGTCCGTTGCTCAAGGCCGGGTTTCTATACCTGCTCGACAGCTGTGCGGCGCTCGACAGTAAAGAAGGAAGAGTTTTGCGTAGACAAATACAAAAAGATGCTCTAGATCATCTTGATGAAAGCTTTTTGCTCTATGGACCTGGCATCGACGACCCTGTGTGAGTATAACATATGTATCGAAGCTTTTTTGTTTTTTTTTTAATAAATATTAATTTTACAATAAAAAATTAGCCGATTTTTTTTAGCGAAAATCGGTTTTTTGGCTTCCAAGTGCTACGAAAAATTGAAAAATCGAAAAAAAGATCTTCTCAGGTTAACATTGAGATACATCTTCTTCAACAAATGCATTTTGATTTTTTTGTTTCAGATGATTTTTTTGCGAGGTATGATGTACACCGCAAAACAACTTTTTTTCGAGGCGCCTCCGGGGATTCACATTCACTCATTCAATTTTCAATATTTTGCAATGAAAATTCAGGAAAATATTGCTCAAATGTTGCATTATTATATGGAAATCTTAAAAACATGCCTTTTTCCCATCGAATTGCACCCCCCCTCCCCCCTCCCCCCCAAAGCTTTAACCCTCACAAGCACTATTGCTTTCATTTTTTGAATATATTTTTTTCGATTTTTGTGGATTTCTTAACACTTTCCGCGCCGTGTGGGGGCGAATACGACCCCCGGGAAGGTCGTGTTAATAAATTTATGATAATAACATGTTAGTGAACCAAAAATTATACTCCGTTATTTGAAGTTTCTTGTAAGTTAGTTAATATTAATAAGCAAATACTGAAAATATATACTGGAAAAATCTGCCCGCTTCGCGGGCACATTCTCATTGCGCGCTTCGCGCGCCGCTCGCAAGTTTGAGCGCGCCTAGGGCGCGCGATTCGATCGTCGCGCTTCGCGCGCGGTCGTGTGCTCTTCGCATACGTTTAAGTTTATTTCTTATAATTTAATACTGAAGCTCAAACCAATTTTATAATAATATTACAGATGATGTGAATTATTCATTTTCTCAAATTCACTAAGTTTCTTTTTCAGTTTAAGTGAAACAGGAAATTCAATTTACTTAAGGCTCTATCGTCCTTAAGGAACACATTCTCATCATGACACTCGCGCTTCGCGCTCGATTTTCTGTATGCATTTTTGTAACTTTTTAATAAATTACATGATTATTGATAAATTTATTTTCTTCCAAATATCTCAAAAAGGAAAAACAATCGTAGACTTTATTTAAGGAAACGATTTTGCAGAACAACGCTTATTTCGTATCTCACATATTTTGGTGAAAAAAAATCGAATTTTTTTCAATATTAAAAATCAAAAAATTAAAATATACATCCTGTCGAGAAATTTCTCGATAATAATGTGTAGACCTTATTTAGCCAAACAAGTTTTCATCTCAAAGTTTTTTTTTGTATCTCACATATTTTGTCTAAAAAATGTTATTGTTGAATTTTAATCGTATTTTTTGGAATTGAAACGAAAAATATATGTTTCATCAGAAAACTGTGTGAGACCAAACTTGTAGATCTTTTTGAAACTAACAATTTTGTATTCTTACGTTTTTTTCTTATTTTACACATTATTGTTAAAAAATTGAATTTTGGATTTTCAATCGTTTTTTTTTAATTAAAAAGAAAAATATGCATCTTATGAAAAAATGTTACAATTCAAATTTGTAGGTTTTTATTTATTCAATAATATTGTATCATAACGTTTTTTCGTATCTCATATAATTTAACTGGAAAATGGAATTTTGATATGGACTTTTTCGAATTTGAATATGCTGTAACATTTTTAATTTTGATTTAATCAAAAAATGTTATCAGAATAATTTGTAGAGATTTATGAGCATTATCAAAAACCAGTGTTGAAATTTTTGATTTTGTCAAAAAATTATTTTCAAAAACACAAAAGTAGTGCTCAATCTCTCAATTTTGATTGGATGTGGCTGGTTAACGAACTTGTCCTTACTTTTTCGGCTCCGATAAAGTCTACCAAAGCTTAATTCAATCTGATAATTCTATCGAGAGTTATGCCGCACACGACCTACAGACAGACAGACAGACAGACACTTTCGTAAAAACCATTTTTTCTGACTCAGGGGGTCTCAAAACGTAAAGATTTGATGAAAATTTCGAAAGTCATTTTTCACATAAAACCAAAACATTCTCAACAATGATGAGAATGTAAAAAATAGTTGCTTCAAAGGGTCAAGGAAGAATTGGATGGGCAGTCGAAAAAAAGCTAGTCAAACCGATTATTTCCTTAATTTTTTTCATTAATAATTTTCTTTTATCGAGTTTTTTAAGTACAACTGGAGAATTTTATCTTGAAAAAAATATACTAAATGAAAAAATCTTAGGAAATAGTCTCTTTAACTAACTTTTTTTCTAATTATCTGTTCAATTCTTCCTTAACATCGACTGCAAAATATAATATTTTATTAAGGGGAGTAACCTCTAATGTGGCGCACTTGTACTTAAAGAAATCCACGATTTGTGGAACGTGGATAAACACTTAATTGAATGTATTTATGTATCAATAGATTTTTATAGCTATCAATGAAGCGACACAAAACCAGTGATAAAATTAAGTATTTTGGATTAAGGCCATGGATCAATGGGATCACGTGACTAAATTATACATTACTTCCTTGATGTAAGATAACTTTTGTAATTTGCAAAAAATCCTTTTGAAAATTCTCGAAACATAGCAAAGAACAATAAATCACGTTTGTTAACGTCATTTTCATAAAAATTTTGAAAAATTTTGGAGGACTTATCGACAACTGAAGTCAACTGTTAAAATATTCGCAAATTTTTCACTCAAACGAAATTGACAGACGTTCTTCATCATCTTATACTATATTTTTAAAATTTTCAGGAAGATATTTTGTAAAAATAAAAGAGTTATTTTACATGCACTTTTACAGAAATTTGGCCACGTGGTATACAGGCAGCTAGAGTGGCGCTCGATATTTTGAAATGGTCGGTCAAGTTGAAGCAAATAATTTATTATGTAGGCCAAGGACTCATGTATGCAATTACTTTTTTCTACTATCGGTCCATAAAGTACATTACGTTGCCCCCTGCGGGTCAAAAAAATCCATTTTTTGACCCCCCCAGTAGAAGAAAAATCGCATGCAACACGGGAAAAACATTTTTCCAACACGTGTAGTGAAAATTGTACTTTCACCGTCTATTTTGAGACGGGAAAATAGCAATAGTTGTGAAATCGGTCATTTTCCCGTTGCGAACAAGCGATGGTCAATTCGTGTGATTGCAGCACTCGCCTTCGAATCGTGTTTTAAACTTCAAATTTATTGGCCATTGCTCGTTTTCCCCAACTAGTAAAACAAATAGCTATTATTTTGCTCGTGTAATTATTGCCCTCGCTTTGCTTGGGCATCAAACTTCACACTTACAAAATAAACTTTTTTTTCCTAGTTGCACGATATACTATTCTTCACTGGAAATTTGTTTTTTATTATATATATATATATATATTATTTTATCACTGACAATCGGCGGTATTTCACCGAATTAAAATGAAATTGTCTCTGAAGTTGGTCGGTAAAACTCAATCGGTATAAAAAATTCTACTAATCAACTACAGTGAAAGTTTTCCCGTTTTTCAGTGAAATACAACTGATTGTCAGTGGGATTTGTACTTGAGTGTAAGAATAACCCATTTCCAGCTATTTCATCAGTGAAATCTCACTGATTCAAATTTAGCAAGCAGGTTCACTTTTTTGGAAAACTTAAAATTAACCCTTCGCATTAATTTGCAGGCAGTTTTCGTTACACATAAATCAATCTTCAGATACTAAATTACGTACTTCATTTCATGGCGCAATAATATTGATTCTTTTCTTCATTTAATTGACATTAATTGATAAGGTGTGCCCCATTATGCATCGCTCCCCTATAATGGAATAAAATTGAAGCCTTTGAGCTTATAAATTATGATTGTTCATACAAACTTTTGACGTGTTTTTTTCAAGTCCTTAACCCCTTTCGAAGCTTTTAATGTAGTCTAAATGTAATTTGTTGACATGCCATACCAACTTGATAAAACAAAAAGGAATAGAAGTTTTTTATAAGATTAAAGAGGTCATATTATTAAAATGTTTTGGTTTAAATAAGGAACATAACCCTTAAATATAACTAAAAAAATAACATAAAGTATACTTAGATACGTTTATTTTAAAAGCTTTTTTATTTATTACTTTTAGTATTTGCTGATTTAGTAGTTGAAATTTAGTCAATGTTTGTGATGTCTTTTGAAAAAATTATAATTTGACTGCGTTATCTTTTTCTATTTTTGAAATTGAAATTAAATATTATATTGACGGGAAAAAGTGCTGCTGTGTGTTTGGTGGAAATGAAAGGTGTGCTTTATTTTAACTTTTTTAAACTAGGTAAAATTGTCAACTCTTTGCACATTACCAGTAGTAACTAAAGCATTCATAAAAATAAATAACCCATCTATCGATATTTATACACGTCAGTTTTATCATTAATAAAAAATAACTAAAATGAAAAATTACATTGTCAGGGTAAAAGCAAATGAATTAGCATCCCATTATTCAGAAAAAAATAATATTTCAAAAATCATTTTTTTATGAAGTTTTGAGTTTGAGTTTTGATAAAAATCGTAATAAAAATTGAAAAACGATTTTTAAAGTATTTGATAAATCAAATTATTCTAATGTGTGAATGCTCGCTTTTATCAGAATTATATAACAATTTTATAATCTTTTATCAAAATTTGTTTAAAATTATAACAATTTATTCTAAGTGACTTTTGTTACTCAAATGGAATTTCAAATCTATGTGAAATAACTTATACACCTACAACAAAATTAGGTATTGATATTAGTTCGCCAATTCACCACACATGGCGGACAAATATTTAGATTGCTCCCACAGAAAACGCTTTCTGCGAAATACAAATTTTGCAAATCTTCGTATCGTCAATTTTCGACATCCGTTGCCAAGCGAAGGTTTCCTTGATTTTTTTATGCACTCACAACGAATCTGTTTTGTTTGTATAACTAGCTAATTCGTTATGTTAGTCAATTTTTATCCCATGTATGAGTGAATGAAATAAAAAAAAAACATATTTTTCTCGGGCTGAAAAGTTCTCCCTCAAGCGAACTATTCACCATGTCAAGCCCCTTCAGATTACGACTTGTTTCTTTCATCTCGAAATCACCTAGTCGATTGGGGATTCAAAGAATTTGAAAAGGTCGATAATAGCATTACCGAATTCTTAAAAATACAATATCCAAAAGCTTGTAATTTAGAAATTTTGTTCTTATTTCTTCGCAATAATTTCGAAATTTCAACATATTTTTAACAAATTCATTAAAATGATAAATAGAAATTTGCAAACCTTTGTGAAATAAATAAAATAAAGATTAGAGAACATTCCACTTTTTATAAATTGGAATACTGACGAACACTTTGAAAATACATTTCACACAAAGTGTTGAACTACCCATTTCCAAATGTTTACAATATACTTTGAAATATTTAAGGAACAATTATAAGAACAAAAAATTAGTACCAAATTTAAAAAGATGTATTCATTTTATAAAATCACCCGATTCTTTTATTAACAAAAAATTGAATCGATTTCAATCAACCTTATCTAACAGCTGGAAAAAAACCTTAATTCCATAATGTGCAGAAATTTTTTGAATATAATACTTTTTAGTATACGCAATCGTAGAAAAGTACTTTTTTCGAACCTCAAAAGTTTAAAAACTTACTATTTAAAAAGTTCCAATATCATATTAAAATGAAAAAAAAATACGTGTCGAATATTTTTGATCAAAGATAGAAGTTCTGTCAGAATTTCATCCCATGCGTGTCACAGTTACATAACAAGACATTTTATGTAACAGTTGAAGAACAATTATACAGGGTGGGCCATTTTAATCACCCCACCTAATTTTCTCAGAATCTATACCAGATACAGAAAAATGTTTCGGACAAAAGTTAAAGGGGCAGAGGGGGCCACCTAATGGTATCAACAACCTTGACCTTGAACTTGGTTTTCAAGGTAATTTCAAGGTCAAAGTGATTTTTTCTAATAAGAACCTCTATTTCTGACGCCAGATTTGGAAAGAGCGGAAAATTTGACGTATAAGATGTTCTATTGCTCAAGGTCGTTTCAAGGTAATATGAAGGTCAAATAGGCGAAAATGAGTTAAATTATATTGATTCAAAATGTGAATATTCTATCGTTTATTATTGAGGTCGAATAAATTTCCAAAGGTCGGTCAACTGGCCGAGCAAGAACGACCTTGGCTTTTTGAAGGTCACGAACTTCCTATTTTTTGCGCTACCCAGGAATATTCACATTTTGAATCAATATAATTTAACTCATTTTCGCTTATTTGACTTTCATATCTTCTTGAAACGACCTTGACCAATAGAACATCTTATACGTAAAATTTTCCGCTCTCTCCAAATCCGGCGTCAAAAATAGAGGTTCCCATTAGAAAAAATCACTTTGACCTTGAAAACCAAGGTCAAGGTCGTTGATAACATTAGGTGACCCCCTCTGCCCTCTTCAACTTTTGTTCAAAACATTTTTCTGTATCTGGTATAGATTCCGAGAAAATTAGGTGGGGTGATTAAAATTGTCCACCCTGTATAACGCTTCTTGTTACAACTGTGATTATTTGCTGCATTCTGTTTCAATGATAATCTCAAGCTTGTGTACATTTATTAATATACTCGAGTATTCTGTGCAATCTATACCTTAAAGTAAATAATACAAGGTAAATAGGTAGGAGTGTGGTTTGAATGACACGTCAGCTGAGCGTGTTTTCATGGTATAGTCTCGTAATGCTGTTAGACAAATGGCTTTACAGTTTCATACAAGCAACTTAATTCAATCGCGGTGTTTAGCAAGCGTAGACTGTGGAACTAACGCATCTCGCATTGTACCGCTAGAACAAACTTAATTAACTAACTAATTATTTAATGTAAACGAAGGTTATTTACTGACTTCCGTTAAGCTCCTATGGACATTATTCTTGATGGTTAGCAATCATATTAAATAATGTATACCCTACGTCAAAAACATGTGTCAAGTTTTGAAATTCTGTTATAATAAAAATTTGTATCAATCTATGTGTAAAATCTTCTCATGTGATGTAGTAAAAGACTTTGATTTTGAATAACTACTCGACAAAATTAATAAATACAATTTCTTTGAATCAAACAAATTTTTGCATTACATGCGTAATGTGATTCACAAAAATATTTTCTTTAATTTACAGAAAAAATGTTCTTCGTTTAAGGTAATAAAAGTAAATGAATTATTTCTTAAGTTTATATAAATATTACTAGACAGAAAAATCAGGTAAAATTTGGATAAGAATTCCGTTGCGAACATTATTTCGTTACTGAGAAGACATACTGACCAAAAGTCAAATTTCAAATCACTAGTTGAATATCGGGTTAGTATTACTAAATCAGCGTCGGTCAACGACAGTTGTTTGTCAGTATGGGACTAGTACTAATACAACACGATAAAAACGTTTTCCATATAATTATTTAATATATAAAATTGACATATAATAACATAAGGTGAATGTCCCAAGACCATGTAAGGAATGGACAGTGCAATAAAAATAGGCTGATATTGATGAAGTTTGTTTTTTCTTGTGATTGTTTATTTTTCCGGACTGTTTTATCATATTCTACATTAAAAAGTAAGCGTTTGCACTTCAATACTTTCGAAATTAAGACGTATAGTACATCATGAATTATGTTCGACATGTTTTTGACCCAATTAGTAACCAGCAATGTTTTCATGGGCCGTATTAGTGACCAGTGTTTGATCCAATTACTGACCGCTATTAAACATAGCTACAATACTATTTACTGATTGTCAAAATTGATATTCTGTAAATGAATAATTTAGGTAATAAGAATTTACGATGAATTATAAGTGTATGAGTGACTGAAATCAATTCAAATCTAAGCAATGATTAATAGTTATTTGGTGGTCACTAATTAGTACAAAAAAAACTGTGTTTCTATTAGTGATTCTTATCACAACAGATACACAGTCACTCACGACGAATAAATTCCCGGTGAACAATCCATTTGAAAGTTAGGGCAGTGACATAAAATTTGAATGCAGAAATAATGTTTGTTCAGTCTGTTACTTGCAAAAAATACTGGATTACTTCAATAAAATAGAAATTTTCAATACTTTGATGCAAATGGTCATATCGAGAGACATGCATAAATTTTTTATACCTTTTACTGATCAGGCGAAAAAATGTACAAAAATCTCACCTTTTGAGTAATCGCGATTTTTCTCACTTGTAGAAAATGTTGGTCACTAATTGGGACATTCACCTTAAATAAATATTTTTGTTCGCTTACTTTTTGTCACATGCAATCAATATGATCTATATATATATATATATATATATATATATATGTGTGTGTGTGATTATTACGTATAGAACTTCAAACATGTATAATTCGTATGTCAAAAATTTATGACTCAAATTCGCTTATCTCACTATGTTCTATATGACATTTAATTCTATTTTTTTTTTCAAGATTATATGTTCAAAAGAATCTCCCAGAAGAGGGGATTTGAATTCGAGGTAATTATAATCTCTATGAATCGATAATAACCGAGTAATTCGATTTAGATACCTAAAATTTACTGCTGGAAGTTTAAAATGGCTTCCCCATTCATCAGCTTTAAATACCAGCTATTTATATTATAGGGTTTCACAAAGGATCATTGTTACACCAATGTGCCTAACAATAAGTCGAAAGAAGACCTTATCACCGCGATAAAAAAAGCTGTTCTCAAGATTACCCCAGAGATGCTTGAGCGTGCTTTCTACACCTTGGGAAAAATATCTAAAAAGAAAACCAGGATTAAAAACACTGAGAAAAGTGTAGTATTAGGAAACTGACAATGAGCCACTTTGGCATTGTGAATATTTAAAGATTTAACAAAAAAAATTCCTAAAACTTAAGTTAAAAAAAATCTGTTTAATTTATAGTCATAGGAAGCTATTAATGACATTAAAGAAGAAACTAAGAATATAGGCGTAAAAGTTCAGGGGATAACAACCAAAATGTTACGTTTTGCAGATAATATTATTCTGTTAGCGAATACCGACAGAGAACTAGAAGCAGTGTTGAATGAAACGGAGACAGATTTTATGCAGTATAATATAACAATATACATACACGGAGAAAAGTTTGGTGGATCCGCTCTCCCAACACGTAGAACTGATGCACTAAACACACGGAGCTGCGCGACCTCTGTTTGGTCGAACAGCACTGTCAATTTGGGAGATTATTACCCCAATTACCCCAACTTAGGCGAGCAGTTACACGAAATAATTGGGCCAGCCGTCCTCTCGCAAGCTTTGTCGTCAGTTTGGGGTAACCAGTGCCCCAATCACAGTGCGGCCACTACCATGTATTTTAGGAGGGTACTTAAGAAAGTGAAAATGAGCATCAGCGCCGCCAAGTTTTGATAGCAAAAACTAATATCAATGCAAACGAAACCCCCGTCCCCCCAACCCGATATATTCTAACGAGCGGAAAATTTTGAAATATATTGCATGAAATCTATTTCATAAATTTAAATGATTTAAAGTTGAAAATAATTTGTGAAAGAATAAAAATACAAGAATTTTTAAATATGAATCACAATGAACAGTTAAATACTGTACTATTACACGGAGAAAAATAGTTGAAATAATTTTACTCAACTCTGTCGATTACACATGGGACTTAAGCGGGTCTGCTCATCAGTGGCTCATAAAAAAGGTGGTTTTTTAGGATTTTTTTTTAAACATAAAAACAGCAAGAGAAACAAATGATCTTTTGCGTATCTTTGAAAATATATTTACTAAACAATAAAAAGTTTTTTGAATGTCAAAATAAACAAAAATGGCGGATTTATAAACAATCTCGCGCAGCAGCTCGCCGCGGACAACTCAAACTCCGTGAAAAATTCAGTCCGTAATTTTTACCTGAAACAAAAAATTTGAATACTTCCTTATTCGGAAGGCTTGTCTGCACAGTATAGTATATTATGGTGATTGAAAGTTGAAATTTGAATATTTTAGTCATTTTTTAATAAAGTACTCGATTTTTCGGCCTTTTTTTAGCAGTGCCTTAATAACATTGTAAAAAGAGATTTTTTAATACATTTTTTTTTAACTCAGTCTGTGCACAATTAAATTATCTAAAAAACAGTGTTTTACTTGTATACATAGCTTATATATTTTTTTTGTAATCGTGCACGGAATTTCAAAAAACATGGTTTTCATAAAATGGGCTTTAAAGTTTTTCGAAGGAAAAAAATCAAATGAAAGGAAACTTACAGGCATGAGATGTTAATCAGCTATACCCGGCCCGTACAAGAATACTCTCAGATAATAATTCTAACGATTGAAGCAACAAAAAAAAATCGATTTTTTGAAGCTGACTGATGAGGAACATTTGAACATTTATTAAATCCTACTCGGGTAAAATGAATTTGATAAATACCTAATTCACCCAAAGTGAATATCAATAAGCGTTACATAGGAAATAGTAAGGAGTTGAGTAAAACGTTGTCGACGACAGGGCATCACAATGCGTCAGTGGGTTAACCTGAAATGTATAAATATATCACCGACGCTTGAGGTGCTTCGAACGGTAGTTGAGTAAAATGAGCATCGGCTGTATTATTTCAACTGGCAATGATATGGTTGCTATGGTTACAACAGTTTAAAAATAACATCGGTAGCGACAATAGCGCCACCACTTGTTGATAGCAAACATTATAATTCGTGCCCCTTTTCTCCTATATTAGTGGACCCACTGTGGCCCCAATTTTAGAGTAGACATCACACTAAACCAAAGAGGAGCGGCTTTCCCACCGCTAGTGCAACGGTTCTACTAAACTTCTCCGTGTAGGAAAAATTAAAGTGATCCTTAACTGGGCTCTTCTGCCCGGTGATACTCTTCCACCCAACAGATATTTGCACATTTTTCTTGGTTCTCATGGACAACTACCACTCAGACTGTCTCCTTTTGGTAGATTGAGATAACCAAGTTGACGTCACAGGCCATGTGGTAGGGATAGACTGTAAGTTAGGTTGGTCTTGGACGAAAGAAATATATGGGAATATATATAGGTTATGATGACCGTTTGCTTTGAAAGATTTGAAGAATGTATCGATAAGCATGTTCTCGTTTTCAACACATTCTTCAAATCCTTCAAAACAAACGGTCATCATAACCTACAAATTTATGACATTTTATTTTATATTAAAAAATTAAAAGAATGACAAGCGACAAGCAGGTACTCAAAATAGGCGGAAATTAATTTTGCACTTGAAAAATATAATTATTAATAAATTTATGACTTACTTTTACGCTAGAAAATTTTGTTTCATCAATTTCCCAATGATTCCCATATATTTCTTTCGTCCAAGACCAACCTAACTTATAGTCTATCCCTACCACATGGCCTGTGACGTCAACTTGGTTATCTCAATTGCTTGAGCCGATTTTTCTCCTCCAGTGAACTTGGTCGTGATGGACAGATCTCGTTGGTAGCAGAACGTGAACCCGCTTTTGGGGGGCGTGTATGACTATAAGTCGGGTAACGCTTCTCTCTCGGGAGATGAAGTACAATTGATATACTAGTATAAAGAGGCGCCGCGACAGATTGATAGGACACACACTTAGACATGAGGGACTGGCGGGAACAATTCTAGAAGGTATAGTAATGGGACTCAAAAGGAAAGGGAGACAAATATTAGAATATGTGAAAAAAATTATAGATAGCGTAGGCTGTGGCGAATACTGTATGATAAAAAGACTCGCTCAGAATAGGAACGGATGGAGAGCTGCATCAAACCAGTCTCAGGACAGTTGACTATAACAGCGAAAAAACGTTGAAATGGAAAATTATTTGCCTAAATGAGGTCTAAAAATGAAATTAAGTAAAGTCTACGATTGTTCTTCCTTTTTGAGATATTTGGAAGATAAATTATTTTAATTATGTAATTTATTAGAAAGTTACAGAAATGTTTCCTTATTCATTTAAAATAAAAAACAAATTTAGAAACTTTGAGAAAATATAATTCACACTTTATAATATTATAAAATTGACTCGAGCTTCAGTATAAAATTATAATAAACTCGAATGTATGCGAAGAATAGAAGACCGAGCACAACTACCGAATGGCGCGCCCTAGGCGCGGTCAAACTCCCTAGTGACGAGATTTGATGATTTTAGCAACTGATATTTTATAAAAAACGAAAATTACTAAATGAAAGAAGCTATAACGGATTTATAGATGAACGTTCGGTTGAAAGATAAATTAGCTGATGCTTTTAGAGTGTAGGTGCACTTACAAGTTTCCATATCGACGATCGATTAATTACTCAGTGTTCAGATATAGATATTGAAAGACGCTGCTCGAAAGCTTCTCAGTGTTAAGTGTTTATAAGGGTACACTGGGATTGGCTCTGCATGCAAAATGCATGAAAGTCTTGTATGGTATGTGTACTAGACAGCAGACTTGTAACGAGGGTCCTGAATGCGAGAATTAAAACGCAATTTCCTGCACAAAGGGGACAGTTTATGCCAACCCCCTCTTCTCGCCCTTTTCTTTCCTCCTCTTTCTTCTTTGCAAGCCCTCTGGCGTCTACTTAATGAAGCTTTTTCGCGAGGGGTTTCTTTTTGTTTGCTCAACTGCCATCTCTTTCTTTCTCTCTCTTTCTCGCTCTCGCTCTCTAACTTTCCTGGTATCTCTTTCTACCCTTTTAGTCGGCAACGCATCCTTACACATCGTTTGTAAGCAGCGCGTTGTTCGACCGCGGTTCAGCTTTATGTGACTGAAACTGCGCTCTTCCTGCTCCTGTTGCAGCTTCTGAATTGCGCCACTGTTCTTCTATTACGTGTGCGGCTTTTTGGTCGTTTCGCACGTTACTTCTCCAATTAAGAACTGCATTACAGAAGCACACCCTTTCTTCGGGGACTTCAAACTCTTTTGCTTTTGAAAAATATCCCTCTTGTCTTAGCCTTCATTGTTTTCAGTTTCTTCTTCTTTGGAGTGTTCAAGTAATGTGCAAGAGGTATAGCTTGAAAATTGTTTCATTAAAGGAATTGTAAGGGATAGACATTAAGATATTTAATTTAGTTTTATCATTTCCAAAGAAAGAAAGTATGATAATCCAGGATTTTTTAATCAGAGAGTATATAGCCTTATTCAAGAAGAAAGATATGGTGTCACTAAAATCTGTCTTTCAACCCAGAAGTAGAAAATTGAGTTTCTCAAGGGATTGAATTTTCATAATTATCTGATTATTTTCATTGTATAGTTTTTAAATAACAGTTCATAAAACTGTAAAATTAAAAATTTATTCAATAGAAACTTGAAAAAAAAGTGGAAATTTTGTTACCTCGTTTATTTTCCGGAATGATTATTAATTTCTAAACTCCTGATATGCAACCACTTACCTGAAACAGAAAAAAATACAATCATTAAAATTTAAGTTTTAACATTATGAATAGCAGTAGTATGCTATTAAAGAAACGAAGAATCTCAACTTATCAAACTCAAAAACACAAAATGTCTAGCGTTGTTTTGAAAGCAAATTTTGAAATAAATGTCTGTTTTCGAAAACAAAAACATTTTCAAATTCTATTCTTCCTTTTTTTCCTTTCCTTTTCTTTTCTTTTTTCTTGTGTGAACATTCTTGAGAGACATAATATTTTTTGCACCAAACAATATGATACATTAACAGCAATTTTCTAATATGATTGTCTCGTTGAATAAATATTACAAACACTCAAAATACTAGTGAATAGTTTTTCATTTTTGCAATGTTACAAAAATGATCAATCTCTTTTTATACGTAAAATTAGATCGACTACGAAAAAATAAAAACATCTGGTGAAACGACAGAGAGAAATTTAAAACATCGTAATATCCTATAGAGAGTGGCTATAAAAAAGGCAACTGAAACTAAAGTAATACGTTTGGAGATTTAGTACATACTTATAAGAAGTAGTGGTACTTTCTGTACTTTTTACAAGACACTGCGATTTTTTCTAGTTACTATACGACGGATTTTATAAGCTAAAAAATGAATAACTCGGGCGTAGAAGAAAAGCTCTATCTCCACAAATGCTTTTATTTCAGAAACAAATTGTTTGCAGAAACATACACTGAATTTTATAGCATGCATCTTCCTAAGAGGAATGGCTTTGAAAAAACTTTTGAAAAGTCAAATTTAAGTTCACGATTATATAAGCATGTGATTGCTTTTGCGAAAACAGCATGTTTGATCAAATTTCTTGCTTTGTGACCAACATTTTTTCTTATTTTTACACAGTAATTCAACGTTTTATTCCATTTGTGACAATAGAAGACCGTGAAATATATAAATAGGGAAAACTACATACAGTATCCTTGGAGGTAAACATAAAGCCATATTTCAGAAGAAATCCGAATTTATTTAGTAGTAAGACGGTCCAAGTATTAAGTATTGAATGAAAATCGTTGAGGATATTTGTTAACTACTTTTTTAGTTTCCATCCATGAAAATCTTCACACATTAGTTTATTCCTTCTTATGTTTCGATCGACTAGACAAACACCCTAAAAAACTCACTATTTGGGTGGTAATATCTTCTAAAGAATGTTATCTTCAATTCATGAAAGGTAAGGTTGCTGGAAAAAGCTACAAAGTGCTACTTAAGATGAAGTTTCTCTTTCAGGCGGAAAAGAAAACATTGGTTAGAAGCTTATTTTTTATTCAATATGACACTACCTAGTATGGAACAGGTGAAATTTTTGAAGGAATGCATTAAGTCTGCTGTGATCAAGTTTATGGATTCAGATATCCAAATTTTGCTTTTGAAATACTTGATACTTAGGGAGTTTTAAAATTTGATTGGTGTTGGGTTTTTAATATTTATACCCGAGTGTTTCAAATTGTCCAGTATAAATTTGGGAGATGCCAAGGTACTTTGTCAAAGTAATTGAGATAGAAATTACACAACCCAACCAAAATGTGTGTTCAGGTGATGAAAATAATTCGATGTTATCCTGTCTTAAGGGAGGAGATACCTCTAGAACTTTCAAAAAATCAAAAATTTTTTTTTTGCTCAAATCGATTGAAAAACTATTCAAAAATATAATACCAAAGTTCTATTGGTCTACTCCAAATATTTCGGTCCAAATATTTTCATGTACAAAAACTTTGAGGCTCGTTTTCTCGAAACTAATTTTTTTTATCCCGCTGTCAAGATTGCGAGCAAACTATTCAACCGATTTACTTGAATGAAACGGTATTTTATAAATAATTCTATATTCAAGTGCGTGGTAGGGCGCTTTTTCGAGAAAAATAGTATTTCTACAGTTGTTTAACTACTTTCATGTCAAAAAACACGGGTAAAAATGGCACTTTTTCACGAAACGCATAAAAATATACCCAATTTTTCGAAATTCGCAAAACCCCCCTGCTATGCACTCGATAAAAGCTTCCCGATTTATAGAAAATTTTCTTTTATCGTTTCAGATGAAAAACCTAGCCAGGAAGTTGACGTTCGCAAAAAATGTTAGCAGCGACGCTATCGACGGGATCCGTCATATTTCCGCCATTTTGTATTTTTCTATCATGAAAAAATTGTTTTTTTGAAGTTAATAAATGCCTTCTTAATATATGCAAAAAATCCGGACTTGCTTCGTTTTCAAGTCTCAGTAATTTTTGATTTATTTCTCAAAATTTTAAGACGATTTTTTATTCTCTGTGGAAATGTAGTTACAGAGCTGTAATTGTCGATAAGACTTTAGTTTTATATTTTAAAATGAAAACAATCTGCCCGCTTCGCGGGCACATTCTCATCGCGCGCTTCGCTCGCAAGTTTGAGCGCGCCTAGGGCGCGCGATTCGAACGTCGCGCTTCGCGCTCCGTTCATTCTGGACCTCGCGCTTCGCGCTCGGTCTTATGCTCTTCGCATACATTTAAGTTTATTTCTTATATTTTGATACTGAAGCTCAAACCAATTTTATAATAATATTACAGATGATGTGAATTACACATTTTCTCAAAGTCACTGAATTTCTTTTTGAATTTAAGTGAAACAGGAAATTCAATTTACTTAAGGCTCTATCGGCCTTAAGGAACACATTCTCATCATGACACTCGCGCTTCGCGCTCGATTTTCTGTATGCATTTTTGTAACTTTTTAATAAATTACATGATTATTGATAAATTTATTTTCTTCCAAATATCTCAAAAAGGAAAAACAATCGTAGACTTTATTTAAGGAAACGATTTTGCAGAACAACGCTTATTTCGTATCTCACATATTTTGGTGAAAAAAATCGAATTTTTTTAATATTAAAAATCAAAACATAAAATATACATCCTGTCCCAAAATATCTTAATGAGAATTTGTAGACTTTATTTAGCCAAACAATTTTTCATCTCAAAGTTTTTTTGTATCTCACATATTTTGTCTAAAAAATGGAATTTTTTCATTTTTATCGTATTTTTTGGAATTGAAACGAAAAATATATCTTTTATCAGAAACTGTGTCAGACAAAATTTGTAGATCTTTTTGAAACGAACAACTTTGTATTCTTACGTTTTTTTGGTATTTCCAATATTATTGTTAAAAAATTGAATTTTGGAATTTCAATAGTTTTTTTTTAATTAAAAAGAAAAATATGCATCTTATGAAAAAATGTTATAATTCAAATTTGTAGGTCTTTATGTATTCAATAATATTGTATCATAACGTTTTTTCGTATTGTGAGATTCGAACTGGATATATGAGACTGAATAGTTTTAATTTGACATGAGATGGCTCTGCGATTTTGTATATGATGGCTAGCCAGTCCGCTTCCGACCGGCATTCTGTAAACATTGATTACTAATAAACTGTTATCTATTATATTAAACCTTTCGATTATTCCCTTACAAACTTCAGAAGTGGGATACAAATGTTCCTAAAGTGCTCGCAAGGAACTGTAAAGTAACGATATATAATTAAAATTATTTTTCTCGGTAAAAAGACCTGATCTGATTCGGTCGCGTGCCTCGTGTTTAGACACTCTTCAGTTTTCCAAAATTCTGTGTCTTAGCGAGACTTTCGATATCTCCTGAGCCGCTTATTGGATACGCGAGTGCGCGAGCCTTCCGTTCTAAAAAAGAAAAAAAATTTTTGGACATAATTGTGAAAACATCTGAAATAAAACCCCCTAAAGTTTAAAATGTTGAATCGGTGTAATGGCGGAATAAAGTAACGTAATTTCGGTTGATTTCAAATTGAAGTGCTGATCATTAGTTCACGAAAGAGAACGTGGTGCGGAGCTCTCGACGTTGTACGCACGTGTTCAGAGAACAGAGTCGTTTTGATTGGTGAAGTGACGTGACATTTCGTACCATGGACCCCACCAAGTTGAAATTGACTCAAATTAAAGATATATGCACCAACCGAGGATTAAGCACCAGTGGAAATAAGGCGGAAGTAATAAGACGGTTACAGGAAGCAGATCCAACGGACGAGTGGCTTAGAGAAACCAACTCACTTCTGATGGGTGATCGGTTGGATGAGAACGATCACGAGGTAAATGAGGACTCTGCGGATTTATTAATGCAGTCGAATAGTGGTGACATGCAGGGAAGAGAAGTCGACTTCCTGCGAAGAGAGCACGATTTGATGCGACGAGAGCTTGAGCTTGCGAGGCGCGAGTTAGAGCTTTTGCGCGCGTCTCCCGCTTCTGCTACAATCCAACAAGCCCCACCGCATGTCAACATAAACACTCTGAAGGACCTTCTGAGTGACTTTTCAGGCAGCGACACGGATTTCCGCAAATGGAAAGACCAATTTATGCTATTGAAATCCACTTACAAGCTGGATGATAATCACGGACGCCTATTGATGGGCTCGAAATTAAAGGGTAAGGCATTGAAATGGTTTCATTCAAGGCCTGAATTTATCGGGATGCCGATAGATAATCTTCTGTCTGAACTCGAGGCTATGTTTGATCACAGGCAAGACAGGATGACTCTTAGGAGAAAATTTGAAAGTCGTGTGTGGAAGTCCTCTGAATCTTTCAGTGATTATTTCCACGAAAAGTTGATATTGGCAAACGCGGTCCCCATAGCCGAAGAAGAATTGGTCGACTATCTGATAGATGGAATCTCGGATTTCACTTCGGAAAACACGGTGAAAGACAAAGGATCAACCACAGATAGAACTGCTTCTCTCCTACGCTGTTTTAATTGCAGCAAAAATGGACACATAGCAGCAAATTGTAAATTGCCGAAGAGACCAGCTGGAGCCTGCTTTAAATGTTTTGAATTAGGTCACCAATCCAGAGATTGTCCCAAAAGAAATGCAGGGCAACAGAGCCGAAACCAGGTTGCTAACATGACAGAGAATTTTTCAAGCGGAAATCAGGAAGAGCAGATTAGTTTTGTGTCTGATGTATCACTGGATCGGAATGAGAATGGTACCCCAAGGAACACACTCGACAAACAATGCTTCAGGATGATAACCTACGAATTCGACTGCAGAGGCAATACCCATGCCCTGTCCTTGGATACACTGTTGGACACGGGAAGTCCGATAAGCTTTGTAAAGGAAAACTTGGTACCGGGAGCAAGCGTAAGGCCTTACGCTCCTGAGTCGTCTTGTAAGTATAGCGGAATCAACGAAAGCACACTCATTCAACTGGGCGTCGCATCGGTAAGCGTAACCTTAGATAGCGTCGAACGAAAATTTGATGTTTTTGTTGTACCAGATAGGACGATGCGAGCTTCTGTTATCTTAGGTCGTGATGCTTTAAATAAATTTAATTTAGGATTGATTGCTTTGCCGGAAAAAGAAGCCGATGCCATAAGAGAAATTTTCGCAATTGACATCCCAGAAGAAAATGCTGAAAATTGTTTACAAATTAACCCAGAAATAGACGTTAAATATAATTCGATTTTAAAGGATTTGTTTATTTCTAATTATTATAGTAAGGAACGGCCTGAGCTTCCTAGAATAAGAACCGAATTAAGTTTGCGATTGACTAATGACAACCCGATATATTTCGGACCAAGAAGGCTCTCTTATGATGAAAAAGAGAAATTACAAAAAATTTTAGACTCTTTGTTGACAAGAGGGATCATTCGTGAGAGTGACTCCCCATATGCGTCTCCGATAGTTTTAGTTAGGAAAAAGAATTCTGAACTTAGGCTTTGTGTCGATTACAGATTTTTAAATAAAATAACGTTGCGGGATAATTATCCCCTTCCATTAATCGAGGATCATTTGGACAGGTTGCGTGACAAGTGTTATTATACATTGCTCGACTTGAAGGATGGTTTCCACCACATTGATGTGGCAACAGATTCAATTAAATACACCGCGTTTATAACACCTCTGGGCCAGTACGAATATTTAAAAATGCCATTTGGGCTTAAGACGGCTCCTGCGAAATTCCAAAGGTTCGTCAACATGGTATTTTCAGGGTTGGTCAAGTCGGGTAATGTGGTAATCTATTTGGATGACATTTTAATAGCTACCGACACCATAGAGTGTCATTTGGAAACCTTAAAGGAAGTCTTCACATTGTTGGTGGAAAATAAACTCGATTTGCGTTTAGATAAGTGTAAATTTTTACAATTTGAGATGGACTATCTCGGCTACAGGGTATCATCCAGTGGCGTGAGTCCAACTAATCATGGCGTGGAGGCTGTCATCAACTTTCCTACCCCACAAAACATTCGCGAAATTCAATGTTTCTTGGGTCTGTGCGCCTACTTTCGTAAATTCGTGGCAGGATTTTCAATAATCGCTAAGCCCCTCTATGACTTGTTGAGAAAGAGCGCGCGGTTCATTTTTGGAGAGCGGGAATATCAAGCGTTCGAGATTCTTAAAACTAAGTTGATGGAGGCTCCAGTCCTGAGCATCTATGATCCCAGAGACGAGACCGAGCTCCACTGTGATGCCAGTAAGCTCGGATACAGTGCAGTTTTACTTCAGAGAAAGGGGGATAATCAGTTTCATCCAATTTTCTACTTTTCAAAACGCACCACTGACGTGGAGTCTAGGTATCAAAGTTTCGAGCTCGAGACTCTGGCAGTCATTTATGCTCTGCGACGCTTCAGTGTTTATTTAAAAGGGATCCATTTTAAAATCATTACTGATTGCAATGCTTTGAAACTAACCCTGGATAAGAAGGAAATCAACTCACGAATAGAAAGGTGGTCCGCGGAACTCGAGAGTTATGATAAAGTTTTTGAACATCGATCTGGGGAAAAAATGAAACATGTGGACGCCCTTAGCCGAGTAGTTAACGTCATGATAGTAGATGAAAATACGTTAGAATCAAACCTTGCGATATGTCAAAATCTCGATGTAAATATTAGGGAATTGCGAGAGAAATTACAGAGCGCTGAAGACAAATTATATGAGATGCGTAATGGTTTAATTTATAGAAAGCGTGATGGTAACATTTTGTTTTATGTGCCTAAAAGTATGGAGAGCAATGTGATAAGAAAGTACCATGACGAAATGGGTCATTTCGGTTCTGAAAAGACATGTGAGGCGATTTTGAGGAATTATTGGTTCCCACGAATGAGTGAGAAAGTCAAAACTCATATTGCAAATTGTCTGAAGTGCGTCGCTTTCTCCCCCTCTACGGGAAAGAAGGAGGGATATTTGAACCCGATTCCGAAGGGCGATGTTCCTTTTTCGACTTGCCATATTGACCACTTCGGTCCAATTGACCCCAAAATTCATGCGAAAAAGCATATCTTGCTTGTCATCGATGGTTTTACCAAGTTCCTCAAACTGTATGCTGTCAAAACGACCGAAAGTAAAGAATCAATAAGTTGTCTTATCGAATATTTCAGAAACTATAGTAGACCAAAGACCATAATTTCTGACCGTGGTAGCTGTTTTACATCACAGGAGTTTAAATCGTTTGTGGATGAAAATAATGTCAAACATGTTCTAATTGCAACCGCGTCACCGAAGGCCAATGGGCAGGTCGAGAGGGTGAACAGAGTTCTGGGCCCCATGTTGGCTAAAATTTCTGTTCCTGGATCTGGGAAATATTGGTATAAAATGCTTGCCGATGTTGAGTTCGCTTTAAACAATGTCATTCATAGCACGACCGGGACAACTCCTAGCAAATTGCTATTTGGAGTAAACCAACGCGGAAAAGTCATTGACGAAGTGGCTGAAGGTTTGGAGCGGACTGAACAGAATAAAAATACAAGAGACCTTGAGAGTATTCGAAGCGTAGCGAGTAAAAATATCGAAAAATCTCAAATTTATAATAAAAGATACTTTGACAAGAAGCGTAAAGACCCACATAATTATGAGTTAGGAGATTTTGTGATGACAAAGAATTTCGACACAACGGTAGGAGCGGCGAAAAAGCTAATACCTCAATATAAAGGTCCTTATCAAGTCATAAAAAAACTACGAAACGATAGGTACGTCTTGTCAGATATAGAAAACTTTCAATTAACCCAAAAACCGTATATTGGTACTTGGGAGGCATGTAATTTGAAGCCTTGGCATTCAGATTTTGTAGCTATGCTGTGTGAACAATATTTTGAACACTTCTCTAGTTCTAATTTTGACTCGTCTGCGAAAATGTTTTAATTCCCATAAAACGACTTATGTTTATTTTGTACAAAGGAATGTGTGTACTACAGTTCGAGGCGAACTGTAGGTCAGGATGTCCGAACTGTGAGATTCGAACTGGATATATGAGACTGAATAGTTTTAATTTGACATGAGATGGCTCTGCGATTTTGTATATGATGGCTAGCCAGTCCGCTTCCGACCGGCATTCTGTAAACATTGATTACTAATAAACTGTTATCTATTATATTAAACCTTTCGATTATTCCCTTACAGTATCTCGTATAATTTAACTGGAAAATGGAATTTTGATATGGACTTTTTTCGAATTTGAATATGCTGTAACATTTCTAATTTTGATTTAATCAAAAAATGTTATCAGAATAATTTGTAGAGATTTATGAGCATTATCAAAAACCAGTGTTGAAATTTTTGATTTTTTCAAAAAATTATTTTCAAAAACACAAAAGTAGTGCTCAATCCCTCAATTTTGATTGGATGTGGCTAGCTAACGAACTTGTCCTTACTTTTTCGGCTCCGATAAAGTGTACCAAAGCTTAATTCAATCTGATAATTCTATCGAGAGTTATGCCGCACACGACCTACAGACAGACAGACAGACAGACACTTTCGTAAAAACCATTTTTTCTGACTTAGGGGGTCTCAAAACGTAAAGATTTGATGAAAATTTCGAAAGTCATTTTTCACATAAAACCAATACCTTCTCATCCATGATGAGAATGTAAAAATTGCAGAATTTTTACCAAAGCAAAATTAACAGACGTCCCTTATTATCTTCTGATACATTTACTAAATTTTAAGAAAGATATTTAATAAACAAAAAAAGTTATCTTACATGGTTGGATTAACATATAATTTTTGTCACGTGACCTGCTTGGCCCATGGCCTTAAGGCCATGGATCAACTATACCACGTGGCCAAATTCGTGTAAAAGATCGTCTACGATAACTTTTTTATTTTACAAAAGACCTTCCTGAAAATTTGGAAAATGCAACAGAAGACGATAAAAACGTCTGTTGACATCGTTTGAATAAACATTTTTACAATTAACTGTAATTGTCGATGAGTTTACCAATTTGTTTCAAAATTTTCACTAAAAAAAAAATTAACATTCGTGCTTTATTGTATTTTGTTATTTTTTCCAAATCTTCAAAAAGATGTTTTGTAAATTTAAAAAGTCATTTTATATGAACGAATTGATGTATATTTTAGTCACGTGATCCGATTGATCCATGGCCCTAAATGTTTAATTACATGACGTACAGTGTGTGAGTTTGCGTTTTCATTATGAAAAATGATATGATTATTTTTTTTTAAACTGCAAAAACGAACAACTTTTGTGGGTTTTGCTTCATTCTGAAACACCCAAACAGCGAATTGATTTTTTTTTTCGGACTCGTATGTATATATACATGATTCATCACCATTTACAATGTTATTAACGAGATTTGATGAACTTGATTTAAATTGTTCCAATGTTTCCTTGTACCATTTGACACGAGTCTTTTTTTGATCATCCGATTTTTCACACACAAATAATCATGCCCAATAAAATGAATTTCACAAAATGCATCACGAGACTAGTGCGTCAGAATTGTTCTTTTCGATGGTGCTTTATCACCAAAACCAGAAATAAATCGTTTCGAACACTCTTCCACATTGAAATTAGAACGAAAATTATAGTTTGTAATTTTCAGATCCCTTTTATCGGTATATTCTGCTAAATAAAATCAGAATTTTTCAAACAATCACACTTAATTAACCAAAATTTTCTAGTATTACTAACCAGATTATTTTCTTGAAATAACTAGGAAATTGTTAACCAGATGCTTCTAGTGGCTTTAACCAGAATTTATTTTAGTGTAAAAAACACAGTTGGTTTTTTTACACTTTCCTCATTGGTTGAAAGAATAAAATAGAATAGAATAGAATAAAATTAAATTTTTCGGTTTCAATCACCTATTTCTGGTTACCTAGTAGAAATAAAAGGTTTCTTTTTGTTTCTGGGAAGTCAAGGGAATATGTCGGTATGTACGTGCCATTGAAAATGTATCTAGTTACTAGTAAAAGCGCTGGGAACGTAAATCTTACGTCGACATAAATTCGTTTATCGCAAAGCGTCTACACGAGCAGTAAAGAGCTTTTCTCGCTTTTCTCCATTCTCGTCTTTCCAGATTTTTCGTTACGACTGCGGAGGCTACGTTACTAGTAGAAGATATCTGAGGCAGACAGTTGTGAGTATGATGGAAGAACATAATCATACGAAAGTGCATACCTTGTATACTATTTATAAATAAAACTACATAAAAAAGAAAATATAATCAAATGCAATTTTAAATATACTTTTCTGTAAAAAGTGCCCAATACAATAATAAGCCTGATGAATAAATATGATGATGACATTGATCTTATTATGGATGACCTTGTTCAAGATGTTTTGAAGGTCAACTTTTAATTTTTAAATTGACTTGCTTATTTTTGACAGCAGAAATCAACAAAGCAGAAAATTCTACGTCGAACACATGGAACATGTGAGGTGAGATTGGCCCTGAAGGGTCATTTCATATTCCCCCTATCTTGCCTTCACAGGCAGCATGAAATGACCTTCTGAGGTCAATTTGGTCCTATATGCTATATGCTTTTAGGGTAAAATTGTCTGCTCTATCGATTCCTTGCGCCAACAATCATAACTTTATCTTGAAATCATCTTAAACAAGGTTATCTACGATAAGATCAATATCATCATCGGATGCACTTTTTGAAATCCGAACATTTTTGCATCAGAAACTTTTTTCAGAAATACTTTCAATTCGAGATATTTCAAGGTTTCTTTACTCTTTTAACACCCTATAGACCTTGTCATTTGCGAAACGTTCTGCTGTTATTTGAGTTTTCTTTTTTTCAATCTGAACATAAAAACAAAGAGACCAAATTCTATGAATCAAATGACAACCCGATTTCGGTGAAAAGTGAGGTTAATTTGGCCAAAGTTTTTACAGCACCAGCCACGAGGGTCGTTCGATAAGTCCTTAGAGAATGATAGAAAAACAAACTATTTTGCATAGATTTTTTTTTTATTTTTCAACATAATCTCCTTTTAACTCTATACACTTTTCCAAGCGTTTCTCCAACTTTTTTAAGCCGTCCAAAAAGTATAATTTCGGAAAGTTCTTAAAATAGGCATCTGTTTGGGCGTTCGCCTTAAAAAACCCCACTGTTTTGACTGATCCTTTGTCTCTGGAATGCAGTGGTGTATCCATGTTTCGTCCACAGTTATGTATCGACGGAGAAACTCGTCAGGATTGCGACGGAAAAGCGCCAATATAGCCTCAGAGTCGACCACATGATTGCGTTTATTCTCCTCTGAGAATAAACGCGGCACCATCTTGTCGACATTTTCTTCACACCTAATTTTTCGTGCAAAATTGAAAACACTGTACCTTGCAATATGCCTGTGGCCTCAACTATATCGCGCACTTTAATTCGTCGATCATTCAAAACCATATCGTGGATTTTATCAATCTCTTCGGGGGTAGTCACTTCCACTGGATGCACCGAACGATGTTCATCTTTTGTGGATGTATGGCCACGTTTAAACTCATTTACCCAATTATAAACAGTTGCAAGCACAGGAGCCATGAACTTCATCCAACTCAGCTTTGATCTCTTTCGGTATTAAGCCTTTTAAATATAAGTGTTTAATCACCGCTGGAAACTGACTTTTTTCCATTTTCCCAAGTACACAAAAGATTTTTGCTTTAATCGACAATGAAAATGAAACCATGTGATGGATATATCTGAGACTTTAACAGCTGTCTAGTGATTAATGGTGCTTACTAAAACCAAACCATTTTCGATACTACGAGCCCCATCTCTTGGATTTTCTAAGGACTTACTGAACGACCCTCGTACATGCAGATTGGTTTCCTTATTCTTATTTCTTGAACCTGAAGTAATCCAACACCACAGAGACAGGAAACCAATTACGTTTCAAAGAAACGAGCACAGCGCTGCAGGGATACTGCCGCACTTCATATGCTTACAAGTCGTTTTATTAAAGTTTCATTAAATTTACCTTCTATGATTTATTACGCTACTGAAACTTGAACTTATATGTGTAACATTCTATACAAAGTAATGTGTGTGAAATAAATGAAGGCATACATTGAAAACTCTCTAAAAAAAAAGTGCAAAATAACATTACTGAAATAAATTTTGTTCAAGATGAAAATATTATATTCAATAAAATTATTATTGAAAATATTGAAAATAGACCTGCAGCGAGCAAAGCGTTAATAAATTCATTGTAATGTAATTCTATTATTTTAAAACTCAAAATGATATTATCAGTCGTGTCGCGTAAAAGAAAAAACACTATTTTTCATGACAGAAATTTAAAACTTACAAAAGCTTATAGTTTTAATAATGTTTTTTTAAAAGCATTTTTCCTTACTATCGCTTTTTATCAATTTTTTAAAAATGATTGGATTTTTATGAATCATGGTTTATTTTTTCCAAAAAAATATTCTCTACAACTCTACTCTTTAAAATTTAGAAAAATAGATGAGAATCTTCAAACATAGTTATTTTTAAAATAAATGTTTCCTTTTTAAATTTTTTAAACGATTTCAGCCACTGAAAAAATTACTTTTAAAATTGAATACAGTAGATTTAGAGAATATTTTCCTCGAAGAAATAAAATATAATTTATAAAAATCCAATCATTTTTGAAAAATTGGTAAAAAGCGATAGTACGGGAAAATTCAATTACAAAAAACATTATTAAAAGTATCATTTTTCGCGAGTTTTAAATTTTTTTCATAAGGAATAATGTTTTTTCTTTGATAGGGTACGACTGATAATATCATTTCAAGTCTTAAAATCATAGAAAAACTTTTTTTCCAGAAACCTGATTTTTGTCACAACTGTCTCAAAAGAATAACTATGAATTTTAAAAATGATTAAGAGAGCGGGATGCAATTATACTTAAGGGAGTCTTCCACGTTCAAGGTTTTGAAAAATCGATTTTTTTTTGTGCATATTTTGAATCTAGACGTCATTAGAAATGTGCTCCATGAAGAAAATCGAGGAATACACTTTCATTTACGAGTGATTAAACGCCCGTCACGGCCCATCCACGTGCCTCTGTGGTCGGTGGTCACGCCATCACTCTTTCCGGTAAAAGTAATATCGATGACTTTCTCATATTATATTGCCGTTTCTTTTCTAACGTTTTGTGAATGTGTATGTCGATGTGTTGTTTTGAAAAAGGATTCTCGGGCTAGATCATTCTAAAAGCGAATTTCAATTTGGAATCATCTCGGTCGTTTCGAAGTTACGAAACCGCTACTCATCTCGCTATAATAATTTTCAACGAGGGATATGCAGCGATTCTGAAGACTATGAACGTCTTGGGAATCACTGCAAGGCCAGAAGCAGAGGCGTGCGCTACTCGACTGGACGAACAACGCATCTACTACGCGAAGTAGAGGGTCAGTGACGTGGCGGAAAGGGTCAGAATTTAGCAAAGGAAGGAACAAGTGACGAACCGTGAACATCTCCATGACGAGGAAGGTGAACTATACGGCCTTTATATAGCCGATTGAATCTTGAGTTTCTCCAATCATGTTTTATTCTTTCATTTATGTTTAAACGTGTTTTCCCAAAAGTCATGTTTTTCAAACGTTTTGGTAAAACTTCGACTAGAAGTATTTGGAAAATCTGTTTTTGTTTTTAATTGTTTAGGAAACATGTCGCTAGATCAGGACACAAGCTTTTTAGGAAATTTCTCTTGTTTAATTTTTAGAGGCCTTATAAGCTAAAAAAACGATCGAAAAAAAATTATTTTGTAAAAAAGCCTGCCAAATTGGTAGATTCGAAGAATTTTAAAAAAACTTGTGTCTAACCCTAGCCAACGTAATAACAATTAAAGACATATTTCACTTTTTTTGTTCCAGGAAATCTAAATGGCCAAAGTCTTATCACAAAATCGATTGTGACGTTATTCCAGACGCGCGGTCAAGGACGCTTCATGGTCGCGGGTGTGAAAATAATTTTTTATCAAAATAATGTTTTAAAAGTTGGAGAATGTATTAATAAAAGCCAAGAAACCGTTTCTAATTTTCATTTATAGTTCCTTGGCAAACCATTCGCAAAAAAAGGCTCGAAATTTTAGTCCAAACGTGGAAGACCCCCATAAGATCGTTTTAATCTATAAAATGTCGAGTGAGGCAATTAGGACTAAGTTTCAAAAATTTTTAATTGAAGCGATAAACTTTATTAGTTGTTTCCTTTAGTTGTTTGATGTTACATGTTTTCATTCTTTGAATTTCCATTGAGTATTCAGCGCAATGTTTCCCATAGAATAGACGTATTGCGCGTGTGAATGATGCGACGAGCAAAACGACACTATCGATCCAGCATCTCTTGAACTTTCCTTCGTCCAGCGGCGCGAATGAAACCATTTGCTAGAAAATACGGCTCCTTGGAGACTTGAGCATGTTCTCAAGACTGTTATTGCTACAATATAGCAGCATAGTGTATCGTTCAAGGATAAAGAGTAAGTTGCCTCTTAACACACGCTTTATTCTCAAGATGATGAAAGTCAATGTGAAAATGTACGTTGAAAGACAAATAAAAATTTTAAGCCCCTTTCTTTAGAGTTGTTTCAAGCAGTATCTTTCTCGTATCTATTATAATGAAAAAAGCACACATTCAAAATAATTTCAATATAAAATAAAACGCGATAAACAATATGCCTATAATATGTTGTGGGTGGTTGTCAATAAGTTATGAAAAAATTAGATTTTTTAGAAGAAACTGCAGAAGCAGCTAAAATATTTTTACATTCTCATCGTACGAAAAGGAATTAGATTCAAGTTAAGATTGACAAACTATTTTTGCAAAAGAAGTCCACGTTTCTCCCCTGAATAAAAAAAAAAAAAAAAATTTTCTCAATCGCGTTTATTTGCCGTTGTCGTCGTATTTGTCTGTGGACACGATAAATTTCGACAAAATGACGAGACTAAAGTGCTTTTAGGTTCACTTTATCAGAGCCCAAAATGTTAAGATAAATTCGTTAACCAGAATCAAAAGTTATGGCACTTGGAAAACTTTTCAAAATCAGATTCCATTTCTCAGTCCAACTATGCGAGATAAGAAAAGTATTCAAAAAGCAATATTGTTTGTCTAAAAATAATTTGCAACTTTTCATCTCAATAATTTTTTTATGAAAGGTATATTTTTTGTTTTATCTTAAAAAATATTATTGGAATTCAAGAGTTCTATTTTTCTCAACCATAATATGCGATGCATGATAAAAAAGTTGACAATTAAAAATAATTAACCTTAGAATGGTCTTCAAAACTGATTTAGATTTTTTCATAAGAGATGTAGTTTTTATTTTGATTTTAAAAAATGCTATTAAAAATGAAAAATTCTACCTTTAGGGCTAAAATATACCAGATGCAATAAAATAATAGAGGAAAAAATTGTTTCGAAAAAAAATTCTACAAATTTACTTTGAAAATAAAAAAAAAAATAGTTTTTGTTTTATTAATTGATAATTGATCTGGATTTGCTCAATTACAGATATCGCAATGAATCGAAATAGTTTTGATTAACTCTGAATGAATTCCTATCCGAAAATTTCGCCAGGGTAACGAAAATTTCCGTTTCTATTTCAAATTTTTTGATTTTAAGTACGGGAAACTTAATTTTATTTGGGAACGAAAAGAAATGGGGGCAAGGTCCTAAGAATCAATGTTGCAGAACACTTTGTGGTGAAAAACTTTAATATCTTGTCTTTTTTTCGCGTGACATATCATTTGTCAAGAAAACAGGAATTTTGGTTATTTGCACGCCAAGGCTTCCGGAGTGGGCACTTAATAAACGCAGAAAAATAACTTTCAAAAACATTTTTAAAATATGTAGAGTGGCAATAATTTTTTTTATAAATACTGTTGGAATTAATTTTTTTACCTAATTAACATTATTTAAAAATAGATTACCGAGTGAAAGAACAACAGAAGTTTAAAAATTGTTGAATTTGAAAGTCTATCCTGTGCATAGTGCATAAATTTGTCATTGTCTAGCGTGGCTAATTTTTTTGGAAAAAAAAGTGAATGATTTGTTAATTATCTCCGAATTTATCCAGCGACTTTCTTAAAATTTTAGCCTAAAATATGACGGTTATCTAGTGAGCATGAAATTCAAGTGACAAACTTTTGAATAATTTCTCATCTTAAATATTAATCTGTATTAATAATTTTAAGAGTATTCTTTGATAAAACATAAACATTATTTACCTATAAAGTCCCATTTAGTTATTAATTTATCCTAGTAAAACTTTATCCAAGAATTATTTATAAAAACAGTAAAGCAAATAATGGAAATTTGTAAAACAGCTAGCATTCAAAATTCACAACTTTTTAATAGAATAAATAGAATTAAGGTTTTTCTTTATAACATTCATATATTATGGCATTAAAACTGAGTATATCAGCAAATTAATAATGCAAAATTATGCAAAACGCATTCCAAAAAATGTTTCTCAATATATGTGTAAACATTTTATCAAACATTTATGAAATAAAGAACCAAAATTAACATAATTACATGCAATAATTGTTTAGTCTGAAAGATACAATTTTTGACAATAATTCACAATTCAAACTCCAACATCTAAAAAAGAAACCGCATTTGGTTATGAAGTTGCTCAAAGTTTGGTATTTTAGGATCTCGTAGAATTCACATTTCTCGGAAACTTTTTAAACTAGAAGGTTGACCTTTGGCATGAATATATACTACCCAAGTGCTTTTTTGTCGAATATGACTTTACATCTAAAAACGTTGTACGTAGCTGAGAAACGATGCATGCACAGAAACAGCGAGATTTTTTCATAAACTTCTGAGTCTGACGTTTGACCTTTGTCATAAGTACATATTGAGCAAGTCTTTTTTACTAGAATCTGACTTTACCCCAAAAAAGGTTGAATGCACTTTTGAACTCAAAAACGTTGTATGTACTGAAAAGAAGCATTTCTCGGGATCCAGTTGAGCTGGAAGATTGACCTTTTGCGGAAATACATACAATTCGAGTACTTTTTCATCCAATCTTATTTTACTCTGAACAAAATTATATATATTTTTTCTGAACTCTTACCCTTCAAACACTTCTATAAGCGTAGGGGAGAAGAGGCTAAATTGACGCATGCGTTTTTACAAAAAACAATAATATCTAAGCAAACGAAAATAGTACTATAACACTGAGAAAAAAATGCTACTGAATCAATATCATTTCTTTCCATAAGCATGTATATCATGGATTCAAATCAATATGCTATAGAATTAGAAACATATTTATTGGTTCTTGTAGTATATTTTTATAAATTCATAGTGTACATGCTTTTGCAAAGGAATGCTTTTGATTCAATAGCATTTTTTTCTCAGTGCGCCTAAGTAGAAATCATGACATTCTGCAGACTATGACGATCGGTTAAATGGTGGATCAACGTAGCAGATCGACTGTTGATTACCAACATTGGTACAATGCTGGAAAACAATTGGCTCAACCTTACTTCAACTGTGGAAAAAGTAATTTTCCGATAGTGGATATACAAGGTATATCCAGTGTCTATTCGCCCCTGGTAGTCGACTGTAAAATACCAGCGTTTGTACAACGTTGGGTGTACAACAACAGGTCCAACCTTCTTCCGACTGTTAAAAAAATAATTTTCCGATAGAGGATGTACAAGGTCTATCCAGTGTCTATTCACCCCTGGTAGTCGACTGCAGAATACCAGCGTTTGTACAACGTTGGGTGTACAACAGGTCCAATCTTCTTCCGACTGTTAAAAAAGTAATTTTCCGATAGAGGATGTACAAGGTCTATCCAGTGTCTATTCACCACTGGTAGTCGACTGCAAAATACCAGCGTTTGTACAACGTTGGGTGTACAACAGGTCCAATCTTCTTCCGACTGTTAAAAAAGTAATTTTCCGATAGAGGATGTAATAGGTCTATCCAGTGTCTATTCACCCCTGGTAGTCGTCTGCAAAATACCAGCGTTTGTACAACGTTGGGCGTATAGCAGGCCCAACCTTTTCCCGACTGTGGAACAAGTAATTTTCCGACAGTAAATGTGCATGGTGTATCCAGTGTCTATTCAGCCCTAGTAGTCGACTGCGAAATACCAGCGTTTGTACAACGTTAGGCGTATAGCAGGCCCAACCTTTTCCCGACTGTGGAACAAGTAATTTTCCGACAGTAAATGTGCAAGGTCTATCCAGTGTCTATTCAGCCTTGATATTCGGCTCCAAAATACCAGCGTTTGTACAACGTTGGGTGTATAGCAGGCCTAACCTTTTTCCGACTGTGGAACAAGTAATTTTCCGATAGTGGATGTACAAGGTCTATCCGGTTTCTGTTTAGCCCTGGTAGTCGACTGCAAAATACCAGCGTTTGAACAGCGTTGAGTGTACAACAGGCCTAACCTTTTTCCGACTGTGGAAAAAGTAATTTTCCGATAGTGGATGTACAAGGTCTATCCGGTTTCTATTTAACCCTGGTAGTCGTCTGCAAAATACCAGCATTTGTACAATTTTGGATGTACAACAGGTCTAAACTTCTTCCGACTGTGAAAAAAGTAATCTTCCGACAGTGGATGTACAAGTTCTATCCAGTGTCTATTCAGCTCCAGTAGTCAACTGGAAACTACCAGCGTTTGTACAACGATGGTTGTACAACAGATCCAACCTTCTTTCGATTGTGGGAAAAGTTATTTTCTGACAGTAAATGTGCAAGTTCCACACAGTGTCTAATCGACTCTGATAAATTACCGCTGTAACATACCAGTGTTTATACAAAATTGATTGGACACTGATAGTCTTCTTTAAAGTACGTCTTTACCCGTAAAACATGGATTTAATAATGAAAGTATATAACCAGTATTTTAGAAATGTCGACAGCCAATGTTGAAAATATGTTGGTTAACATTATTGGTAGAACGATCGATGTTGCTCCAATTTTTAATTTCTGCTGGGGAATTCTACGACTTTATATTTTTACATTCTCATCATGGATGAGAAGGTATTGGTTTTATGTGAAAAATGGCTTTCGAAATTTTCATCAAATCTTTACGTTTTGAGACCCCCTGAGTCAGAAAAAATGGTTTTTACGAAAGTGTCTGTCTGTCTGTCTGTAGGTCGTGTGCGGCATAACTCTAGATAGAATTATCAGATTGAATTGAGCTTTGGTACACTTTATCGGAGCCGAAAAAGTAAGGACAGATTCGTTAACCAGCCACATCCAATCAAAATTGAGGGATTGAGCACTACTTTTGTGTTTTTGAAAATAATTTTTTGAAAAAATCAAAAATTTCAATACTGGTTTTTGATAGTGCTCATAAATCTCTACAAATTATCCTGATAATATTTTTTGATTAAATCAAAATTAGAAATGTTACAGCATATTCAAATTCGAAAAAAGTCAATATCAAAATTCCATTTTCCAGTTAAATTATACGAAATACGAAAAAACGTTATGATACAATATTATTAAATAAATAAAGACCTACAAATTTGAATTATAACATTTTTTCATAAGATGCATATTTTTCTTTTTAATTCAAAAAAAAAACTATTGAAAATCCAAAATTCAATTTTTTAACAATAATATTCGAAATACGAAAAAAAATGTAAGAATACAAAGTTTGTCGTTTCAAAAAGATCTACAAATTTTGTCTCACACAGTTTCTGATAAAAGATATATTTTTCGTTTCAATTCCAAAAAATACGATTAAAATTCAAAAATTCCATTTTTTAGACAAAATATGTGAGATGCAAAAAAAATGTTTAGATGGAAAATTGTTTGCCTAAATGAGGTCTACAAATTCTCTTTAAGACATTTCGGGACAGGATTTATATTTTATGTTTTGATTTTTAATATTAAAAAAATTCGATTTTTTCACCAAAATATGTGAGATACGAAATAAGCGTTGTTCTGGAAAATCGTTTCCCTAAATAAAGTCTACGATTGTTTTTCCTTCTTGAGAGATTTGGAAGAAAATAAATTATTTTAATCATGTAATTTATTAAAAAGTTACTGAAATGTATACAGAAAATCGAGCGCGAAGCGCGAGCGCCATGATGAGAATGTGTTCCTTAAGGCTGATATAGCCTTAAGTAAATTGAATTTCCTGTTTCACTTAAATTCAAAAAGAAATTGAGTGACTTTGAGAAAATGTGTAATTCACATCATCTGTAATATTATTATAAAATTGGTTTGAGCTTCAGTATCAAATTATAATAAATAAACTTGAATGTATGTGAAGAGCACAAGACCGAGCGCGAAGCGCGAGGTCCAGAATGAACGGAGCGCGAAGCGCGACGATCAAATCGCGCGCCCTAGGCGCGCTCAAACTGGCGAGCGAAGCGAGCTACGCGCGAAGCGCGCCATGAGAATGTGCCCGCGAAGCGGGCAGATTTTTTTATATACAAACCTACGCTTGGAAAAAGATTTTTGCATAAAACCGAAGCGTAGTATGCAAAAAATGTGTAATTTACACTGAGAAAAAAGATTCTTAGTTCCAAAGAAATGTATTTAATTGATTCCATTTCTTTGTATCAAACAATTCGTTACCTAATTCAATTAAATATTTTTTAGAAGCACGAAACGCGTGCTTTGATTCAAAGAAATAATTTACTTGATTGGCATGTCTTCAATACAAAGAAATATTTCTTTGCTTGTGAATGTGAGCGAATTAACTCAACCAAATCATGTCTTTGAAACTAAGTACCTAGTTTATTTGAATCTTGTTTTCGCACTCAAAGAAATATTTATTTGATTCAATAAGTCCCATTTTTTGAATTCAACAAAACGCATTTGAATCAAATAATTTATCCATGGATGAATCAAGCTTTAGGTTTAGTTGAATCTAGGAAATATTAATTTAATTGAGGCATTCATTAATTAATTTAGGAAGATATTTATTCGATTCAAAGAGTTGATACATGTATATCAATGTAACGTTTCTTCATATGAATAAAATATTGTGTTTACATTAATATTTATTTCTTTAGTTGAAAGAAATGTTTTTTGTGAACAGGAGAATGGAAGAATTCATTCAAAAAAGAACATTTATTTCAAAGAAAACGATATTTTGTTGAAATGACTGCGAGTACGTTCAGCTAAAATAAATAATTTCTTTTACATAAATGTTTGGCATCATTGTTACAATTGTTAATTTCTTTGAACTTGCAACATATTTTGTAGAATTAAATCTTTATTAGATTTCTCCTAGGAAATATCCGTCTACATTATCAGTATAAAATAATTTAAACCAAAAAAACCAATTTTTTAAAAGAAAGAAATATTTTTTTGAAAAAACTGTAGGTATTTTTCGTTTAAAAAATTTGTAGCATATTTTCAACGCTGGCTGTCAACATTTCGCAAATACTGGTTATATACTTTTATCATTAAATCCATGTTTTACGGTTAAAGACATTTTTTAAAGAAGACTACACTCTAAAAACAGACCTATTGGCTCTCAAACGATTCCCTTCACTATTAAAGGTTATTTATCCAAAATTGGCATGAGAGGAAAGCCTTTAGTAGTTGAACGATTATCGTTTCAAATGCGAACCTTTTACTGTCAAAGTGTTTCCATTGGTCTTGACATGAAATCCTTCCTCGTATAAAAGAAAATAATTTCGAGGATAAAAGAAAA
This sequence comes from Diplolepis rosae, assembly GCA_030998225.1. NCBI lineage: Eukaryota > Metazoa > Arthropoda > Insecta > Hymenoptera > Diplolepididae > Diplolepis > Diplolepis rosae. The sequence continues at coordinate 7,029,709 of JAPYXD010000710.1, forward strand.
CAAATTGTATGATACAACCTATCTAATATAAATATTAGAAATGTACACAAGCTCAACTTTGACAAATGCCAATATTGAATCGGTTATCATCAATACTACAATAACAGTAAAACGATTCTGTTGATAGACAAAAGAAATCTGCTCGATTTCAATGGATGCATTCTGAAAGGAACTTAACTTTACTATCAATAGACTTTTTTTAGTGTACCAGTGTCGAATCAACTTTGTACAAACACTGTTATTTTACAGTGTTAATTATTTATCAGAGTCGATTAAACGCTGGGTGGACCTTGTACATTTACTGTCGGAAACTTACTTTTTCCACAGTCGGAAGAAGGTTGGACCTGTTGTACATCCAACATTGTACAAACGCTGGTAGTTTACAGTCGACTACCGGGGCTGAATAGACACTGGTTAGACCTCGTACATTCACTGTCGGTAAATTACTTTTTCCACAGTCGGAATAAGGTTGGGCCAATTGTTTCCCAACATTGTACCAACGTTGGTAATCAACAGTCGATCTCCTACATCGGACCAACATTTAATCGATCGTCACAGTCGGCAGAGTGTCATGATTTCTGCTTGGGCGATTTATAAGTTCTCTGATGTTATTGATATTATAAACGCATGTTCTTTAATAAATAGTATATTACGACCCTAGGGCATCAAACATTCTGGCCGTGGGTTGTATACTATTTTTCTTGATCTCCAGCCGAAAGTACGCCCAAAACCGAAACAATATAAATATTGATTTTTCGTGCAATTGCATGAAGTCAAATTAGATTAAATTAAACAAAAGAATTACACGATGAATTTAGCGGCCACAAAAGTCGTTGTTTCTGGAGTGAAATGCGACCGGGAGAACCATACTTTCGGCTGGTGATCATTGACAAAAATAAATTTTTGTTTACACAGTGAAAAAGTAATAAATACAGAAGATATTCTTTTTACAGCGGAGTTTTGTAATAACATCATAGCAATATTAATTGAATTTAATTGTTAATAGAACTAGAATTCTTTATTTCTCTGTAACAAGGTTTATATTGGTTTGTTTAACTGTATGTACGTGATTCTCTTAAACAGGAATCCGTGTTATTTCAACAAGGTTAGACTTAACTATAGGTGATAGTTGACTCTCGGAAAAAATTTTTTTTCGGTGTAGGAGATATCAGTGTCCATAGGCGGTTCTCGTGTGTACCTTTGAGGAGGGGCAGTTTGCGGATTCACTCTTCGCGGATCTGCAAGATAGGAGTTCTCACACTTTTTTAAGGCTGTGTTTTGGAGCGGCCTCGTTCCTAGATGCCTTGGAGCTTACCATCTTGCTTTCTCACATAAGTTTTGCATGTTTTATAAAATATCATTAAAAAAGACCAAAAAAACAAAAACAAAAAAATCTAATGTTAGTGCTAATAACTTTTCTTGCACGTTTACAGCTTAGACACTAAGCACATTAAATTTGGGACTGAAGAGGGCCCCCATTTGTGGCCGAAACGTTTGCCTTTTTCATCCCTACAATATATTTTCTGCCCCTTTAAAAATTTTTGATATGTTTCCTTGAACATTGTTTTTTAATGAAAAATTATGACCCAATGCCAATATAAATAAACTACTTAGAAAATATATTCTATCTGTACCTCAAAATTAGTTCAAAACTAATAAAATGTCTTACAAGTGACTTTTGCTATTCAAATATAATTTAAAATGTAGAACAAATAATCAATACATAGCAAGAGTAGATTGTAATATTCCCGGGCCAACTCTCTAAATCTGAATCAGTCAAATTTTCACTGATTGAAACAGTGATTTGCTTTTTCACTATTTTATCAGTGAAAAATATTTTCACTGTTGAATCCGTTAGTTTTCACTGTCAAATCAGTTAATTTTCACTTGATTGAATCAGTAATTTGCCTTTTCAGTGTTTCCGCCGTTAAATCAGTTAATGTTAATCATTAATAATCATTTCACTGATTAAATCAGTCGTATTTTATTGAAGTAATCAGTGAAAATTGACGAATTCACAGTAACATCTTTTTAGCTATTTGAATCAGTCAAACTTCACTGATAATCAGTAGATTTTTACTGATTCAGATTTTGAGAGAAGTTAGCCATTATGGTGGGTAAATTGACGCCTTTCCCATCCTCCACAAAACTTGATAAATACCTGCTTTCCCTATTTTTCATAAAAGATTTATTCATTGAACAGTTTAGTCAAGATATCAAGCTATCCAAATCATAATTTCTCATAATTTTTAATCTTATACTTTTATTTTAAACTTTCACTTTCTGTTAGGAGCGCCAATATAGCCGCTTCTACCATACTTGCTGACTTCTCCTTAAACTAATACAAGCTTGAAGTGATTATTTATCGTCATCTCGCACGTAATAAAAAAGGTACTGAACTTATTTTTAAAACGAGGTTACATGCACTTTGATGATGGCAAATGTTAGTAAAGAGCGATAATGCGTTGTTTGTGGTAAAGTCGTGAATTGTTGACATGACGGGAGTGCGCGAGGCAGTGGCGAAAGGATGGTACGTTTAACCAGAGCCCGTTATGCAAATCGGAAGGAAGTACACCGATGTGGGGCCGTAAACGCGAGGAAACTCCTTATTCTTATAGCTTCGTAGTCCCCATAAATTCTCTTCTGGCGCGTATCAGCGGCGAATTTTGTCCCGCTTCGCCATCGTACCTGTTTTACGGGAACCATTGTCGCGATCCTTGCTCCTTCCATTGAACACTATTCTCCAACCTTTCTGCATCCCTCGCTATGCTACGAACATATTGCGATAGTCGTGCTATTCCTGTTACGTGCACGTAATGTATGTACCCACGAACATACGTGCACTGGACGTACAATACGACCTTTACCAAGGAAGTGCCCGCTTTGTTACGATGGAGAATCGTGTTATCGAGCCTTCTTCTTCAGTCTCGTTGCCATGGTTATCTCGGGGGGGTCACTGACCGCTGATTACGTATACTTTATCTTACGCAATAGTTAGAGCCAAATTTTCAGGGTATTGATTCAAGGATGCAAAACGAAATAGTTAAGGCCATGAATCAAGTTGACGACGTTACCAAATTCCTGTAAGATAGCTTTTTTAGTTTTCAAAATATGTTTTTGAAAATTTATAAAATACACGCTCAAAATCTGAATCAGTAAAAACTCACTAAATCACAGTGAAAAACTACTGTTTTGAATGTTATAAGTCTTTCACATAGAAATCAGTGGAATTCACCTGTTTCCACCAGGGAAAGTCACTAGTTGATCAGTGAAATATACTGGTGAACCAATGAGTTTCCCTAGTGATATCAGTTAAATTTCACTGATTCAATGTGAAAAACTTATAACATTCGAAACAGTGGTATTTCACTGTTTCGGATTGAGAGAGCAAGAGAAGACAATAAAGGCGGTCTGTCAACTAATACGTTTTGGTGAACACTTTTCAAACAACTTTACAGTTAATTACACGAAAAATAAAATTTATTTTTTCGAAGAGCATGATTAACTGTCTATTTAATAAAGAAATCAATTTTTGTAATATATTTTCATAAAATTAATATTTTGCCTTCAACTTGGGATCATTAGATGTATAATTTTATTGACATTCATGTTATTATCGGAAAAAAAATTAATTTGTTTTTATAAAAATTACGACTCTTTGAGAATGGCTAGAACAACAGGTGTCCAGATAATTTTGAGCGGTACTGTATTTGATTGAAATAAATTTTAGTTGAATCAGAACAAATATTGCATAGAGAAAAACAGTTTAATAACTTTACTTCCTATTCAAGATGAACAAGTATATTTTGCTTCAAGGTTTTATGGTATTTTATTACGTTCCCCAAATTTCTAGAAAGAAGTTCTATAAATTAAAGAATCTGCCCGCCTCACGGGCACATTCTCGTCGCTCGCAAAAAGCGCGCCTAGGGCGCGCGATACGGTCGTCGCGCTTCGCGCTCGATCTTATATTCTTCGCATAAAATTAAGTTTATTTCTTATAATTTGATACTGATTTGTTTTTGATTTAAATTAAAAAGGAAATTCAATTTATTTAAGGCTCTATCAGCTTTAAGGAACACATTCTCATCATGACACTTGCGCTTCGCGCTCGATTTTCTGTATACATTTCTGTAACTTTCTAATAAATTAAAGGATTAAAATAATTTATTTTCTTCCAATTATCTTAATAAGGACAAACAATATTATTATTTTTTTTAAATTTTATTATTATTATAAAAAAATGTTGCAATTACAATTTTTTATATCTTTATGTGATAAACAATTTTGTATCATAACGTTTTTTCGTATCTCGTATAATCTAACTAGAAAATGAAATTTAGATATGGACTTTTTTCAAGTTTTAACATACTTACTGAAACTTTCCTAATTTTAGTTCAATTGAAAAATGTTATTAGGATAATTAATAGAGATTTATGAGCACTATCAGAAACCGATATTAAAATTTTTGATTTTCTGAAAAAAAAATTCAAAAAATACAAAAAGTGCTATTATTTTAATAATTTTGCTCGGATGTGGTTGGTTAACGAACTTGTCCTTACTTTTTCGGCTCCGATTAAGTGTGCCAAGTTCAATTCAATCCGAAAAATCTATCGAGAGTTATCGAGTATACGAAAAAGTCATTTTACATGAACGAATTAATGGATAATTTAATCACGTCGTCCAATTGATCCATAGCCTCAAGTCACTTGTTTTTATTGCATAACTTTACTTTAATGTGATAAGATGCAGTAACGATAATCTGATATTTAAATGGCGATAGTGAAAGCCCTATCTGAGCAGGTAGTTCTTGAACGTTAAGGTTGTTGAAGGCGTTGAAACCACAATAGTAGTACTTTGTCCTCTTTCGTAACAAGGTTCCCCTTAATAATAAGGACCTACTATACAATTATTTTCTACTTCATAAACTACCATTCCTTTTAAGCGAGGCGAACTCGGGTTACTTTCATACTAAGCTTGCTCTCTCATCCTTTTTGCACAAATTAGGGCACATAGAGGCCATAAAATATACAAAATGTGTCCTTTTCCAACTAATTATAAGGATCGATTTTTCCAATTTTCATTTCTACTTTATGTTAAGGCCGTATGGTAGGTTCTGACGTCACCAATTATATACGACCGCTTTATAATTAAAATAATAATTTTAACAAAGTTTGTGGAGAAGACAGTAATTCGTTACATTTTAAACCTGAACTCGAACCCGTATCACTACCAACCCGGATTCCTCTCAACGTCCAGACAAAATCACAATTAAAAATTTCAAGAATTCGAAACTAATCGAATCCTCAAAATACAAAAAACACAACCAAATTTGGACCAAAATCACCACTAGAAAAAACCTTGAGAAAACAAACAAAAAAGGAGGAATGAAAAAAGAAGGCAACCTTCCAAAACCCCTTCCTTCTTTCTCTTTCTTTCGTCCTCTTCTGTCTTTATTACCCACCACCATTTACATAAATAAATTTTAAACTACTCGCCGACGTTTCGTTCCTCCTTTTTTGTTTGTTTTCTCAACGTTTTTTCTAGTGGTGATTTTGGTCCAAATTTGGTTGTGTTTTTTGTATTTTGAGGATTCAATTAGTTTCGATTTTTTTTTTTTATTGAAACTATTATTTTATTAATAAAATGGTCGTATGTAATTGGTGACGTCAGACCCTACCACACGGCCTTAAATCACTTTATTACGCAATACTTTTTCAGCACCGGGGAAAATGTTTATTTGATTCGAAGGAATTCTGCTTGAATTAAACATATTTTATCTTTGATATATATATATATATAGGGCCACGAAACTATTTTTTGATTTAAACATATTATCTCTTTGTCATGATTTGTTTGATTTTAATATATATATATGGCGTGTTCCATGGCAATTCGGACGGGTTCAGGACTCGATGTTTCCGATTTCCTTCAAATTTTAAGGATTGATAAACTAACATAAATAATGAAGAAACCCAAAATTTAAGATTATTTCATGCATTATTTAAAATGTTATTCTGAAAAAAATTACACAAACAAAAAATGGCCGATGTAGCAGTACTTTTTGGGAAAATTTTTACTCCAAATTTAATGATAAAAAAAATGTTTTTTTCAAACAAATTGATTTTTTGAAAAAACGCCATCTTTGAAAAATCTGAAAAAATTCATAGTGATAGCCGCAAGTATTACGCAAATTTTAGGCATATAATTAAGGTGCGCACTCAAAAATTGTGCGAAATATGAATTTTTTTGTAAAGTAATGCGCGTGGAATCACGATCTTCGATCGACGGTGTCGGGCGCAAGTACCACTAATGTTCTATTACTATCTGCTTTTTCGAGAACGTTACTATCAAAAAGTGATGGGAAGTGATTATTAATTGTTTAATTATCGCTTTATACTCATAATATATGAATAATGTAAAGAGTTTTATGATTATACATAAATTATCAAAAAAATAATTTTTTTTATTATCATGAAAATAAATTTGTTCGTAAAAAATCCACGAGAGTTTATTTCCAAAGAGCAGTTGACATGATTCGACAAAAAGGGAAACATTGTTGTAATCCATACAAAAATAAAAACCGTAAGTGAATATTACGTGATTTGTCACTCTCGATACAAATAGAAATATAGTGAAATCATGACGTGCTGATCTATAAATAATTTATCAAGCCTCAGCTTAAAAATCATTTTCCTCTTAATAGATTATACTCGCAGATTCAAATGAAAGCAGTTTAAGGGCATTCCCAGAGCATTTTCTCAATAAATTCAAAGATGTCAAAAAAAAAATGCTCTCCTTTGCAACACATACAAGATAAGAGTTATAAAAGATGAAGTTTTAGAAGAAGGATAGAAAATAATAAGATTTGTTCCTCCTAGCATTTATGTTTTCTTTCTTAATTGTTAAAATTACCAGAAATCGGTGAATGACTCGCAAAATCTTCCTTCTCACGGCCTCCAGGTACCATCCGGTTCCAAAAATCTCTCGAAGACAATAAAATTGACGAAAAATCAGAGTCCTTGCGATTTACCACATTCTCATCAACGTACAATTCAAAAAATCACTCTTCATACTTTCTGACGTAAAAAATTTGTTCGTGGATTTTTTACGAACAATAGTATATTACATTACAAGGGGCGAAACAAAGCGATTGCATGAGTGTGAAGTGTGCTCTGCCCGAGTGAAACGAGGGCTGCAATCACACGAAATGCTTTCGCTGTGTTTTGTTTCGAGTAATGTATACTATTTTTCATAGCAACTCTTTTGAGAATCTGATTGGCTGCAACTGTGGAGCGGGTTGAAACAGCGACTTTCAACCCTAGGGTTAAAAATCGTAGTTTCAACCCGCTCTACAGGTACTGAAAATCGGATTTTCAAAGGAGGCGCTATGAAAATTTATTTTCATGATAATAAAAAAAATTATTTTTTTGATAATTTATGTATAATCATAAAACTCTTTACATTATTCATATATTATGAGTATAAAGCGATAATTAAACAATTAATAATCACTTCCCATCACTTTTTGATAGTAACGTTCTCGAAAAAGCAGATAGTAATAGAACATTAGTGGTACTTGCCCCCGACACCGTCGATCGAAGATCGTGATTCCACGCGCATTACTTTACAAAAAAATTCATATTTCGCACAATTTTTTAGTGCGCACCTTAATTATATGCCTAAAATTTGCGTAATACTTGCGGCTATCACTATGAATTTTTTCAGATTTTTCAAAGATGGCGTTTTTTCAAAAAATCAATTTGTTTGAAAAAAACATTTTTTTTATCATTAAATTTGGAGTAAAAATTTTCCCAAAAAGTACTGCTACATCGGCCATTTTTTGTTTGTGTAATTTTTTTCAGAATTTTTCCTAGTTTCAGTTTTTAAATAATTGAAAAAGAACAAAAATATTTTTTTTTTTCGTTTATCCCATAAAACATTTTAAATAATGCATGAAATAATCTCAAATTTTGGGTTTCTTCATTATTTATGTTAGTTTATCAATCCTTAAAATTTCAAGGAAATTGGAAACATCGAGTCCTGAACCCGTCCGATTTTCCATGGAACACGCCATATATATATTTGTTAAGACTAGATTTACGGACTGAGACAATTTGACTCATTTAAAATTCTATTGATATATACAGTCTGTTCAACAAGAGCGAGTTCTCGATTTTTCGAAAACTATTAGAGATTTTTGAACTTTTTTTTTTAATGAAAGTACATTCGAAGGACTACGGCGCAATTACCAAGGTGATTCAGTAGCGCCCGATCGTCCGAGAGAGCAGACGTGAGTCATAATGAGTTCTGAGTACGCGAAACGTTTTGAAGCGGTCTTCTTGTGTACCCATCCAAAGGGACCACTTATGACCTATACAACCGCTGCTAAATACATCAAAAAGTCGAAATCGTTCGTGAAGAAGTGGGTTGAGCGTTATAAAGCCAATAAAACAGTCGACGATCTGCCTGAAAGAGGCAAATCGCAAATTTTGGGTGTTTGGAGCTCTTCACTGAGAACTTGAATGCTCAGAAAATGCTCCAAATATATGAACGTGGTCTTGTAAGGTCTGCTACAAAGATGTTTGGAGCCGATACGGCCGATTGGAGCTTACAAGAAGATAACGACCCGAAACATCGAAGCCGTCTCTGCACCGCCTGGAAAACAGAAAATGGCATCACAACTTTGGACTGGCCATCACAGTCCACGATGCGAATACAATCGAAAATGTCTGGAGTGTTTTGAAGAGGAAGCTTGCCGGAAAACGTGTGTTCACCCTGAAACAGCTCTCGCAAAAAACCAGGAAGATATGGCAAGAATTAACAACGGACTACGCTGAAAAATTAGTGGAAAGCATGCCGAAAAGATGCCAGGCCATTCTGGACAACGATGGGGACTGGACTATCTATTAGGTAGTAGCGCCGTAGTCCTTTGAGAGTACTTTTATTTTTTTAAAAAGACGTTTTAATATCTCTAATAGTTTTCGAAAAATCGAGGACTCGCTCTTGTTGAACAGACTGTATATAACTGAAAAATGTTTTCCATGAAGTTTTTAATAATAAATCTTTTATTTCAATTTAGTTGGAACTGTTTCTTTGCAAAAAGCTTCAATTTTGTTGTATGAGTCTAATTGGATCACTTCAGTAAAAATAGGTATATAATTAACACTCGTAAATTTAGTGTTAAAAGGAAGCGAGCCTATTGTATAGACTGAACAAAGTTCTTGTTTGAATTTGAAATATATCAATTTTTGTCAAAAAATTAATTTACTGCTTCTTATCGAGTTACGTGTTCGAATATCGTAACCTATATTTATTTTTCTGCAAATTTACGCATGTATATCATTTGTTTGTATCAATAAAATATACTTTTAAAAATTCAAATATATGTGAGATTTATACAAATATGTTTTTTAATTTAAGCTAATTATTTATCCAACCAAGTAAGTGAATAGTTTTAATATATTAGAATCAAGTAATCTTGTTTGAATCAAATAAACAGTTTTCGTTGTAAGTAAATTTTTTTTCTGGATATGGACTAGGAAATAATGTGGAATTGGTAAAGGCCTCACAGAGTGACTCGCGTTTTCAATTTTTATTACAATTTACGGAAAAATGTGTCATATTAAGAATTTTTGGTAGCACAAATATAAAACTTTAGAAAAATATTATTTAGTATTTCAGAGTCACGATTCAGATTATACGTCAATGCACAAAAAGTGCATTAATCAATCGAGATACGTGATTACATTATTATGAATTCCTCTCTGAGATAGCTTCTTAGGTTTACAAAATATTTTTTTTTAAATTTGGGAAATACATTTTAAAGAAGACAAAGAATGTTTCTTATCTTCGCTTTACTAAAAATGTCGCAATAAAATTCACAGTTAACTGTAACTGCCAATAACTATTACGGTTTTATTTTCTTTACAAAAAATTTTGGCAACATTTTCACTGAAACGAAGTTAACGAAAATTCCATATTATTGCCTATTATGGTTTCCAAATTTTTTTAGTGAACATTCACAATTATGTTATTATCGTAAGGAAGTTGTGTAAAAAAGTTGACCTGTAAGTGTCACAGTATAGAATTAAAAAGCTAATGCAATAGTTATAAAAAAATTACATAACCTATATTGTTCTCTATCACACTTATAGGAGGACATTTTCACAGTACTTTTATGTAAAAATTACCTAAAAATTGTTTGCTATGCATATGTTTTATCTCAAATAATTATTAACAATTTAAAAAATTTTTCTGTGAAAAAAGGAACCTCCGTAGCTAAGATGATAGAGCATTCGACCGGCAATCGAAAAGTCCTAGACTCGAAACCCAGCGGAGTGAAAGCGTTCAAATTATTTTTATAAACTGTTTCTTTCTGCCGATTTTTTTTTCTTTTTTTTAGGTTAATCTACAAAATATGACATTAATAATCATACAGAATTTTGGTCTCACTGCGACCTTCCCAGAAGAATGTAGTGTTCATCGGGCATTTTGAATAATTAAAATAAAAATAAAAATTTTTTTATTATTTTAAAATATGAATAAACCATATGCCAATTTTCAAAAATTTAGAATGAATCATTCATTTAAAACAAAATTTATGAAAATCGAGAAAAATACACGCCTCTACATGTATTTTCCCCCTTAATGAAAATTCAGTTGAGTTTCATAATAATAAGAAAAATTTCCGAGAATTCAGTAAATTTTCTGCAATTTTAAGATACATACAAAAAGTGTCCAGTTAAGACATCCGGAATTCCGGTTAGGCCATATTTAACATTATTTTTTGATTATTTCAAACAGATTTTCTAGTAATTCATAAAACATCTGGTAAAAATAACCTAAATTTTTAGTTATTTTAACCAGAAAATAATGTAAAATATGGCTTTACCGGAATTCCGGTTGTTTTAACTGGACTTATTTTTAGTAATAGTATTAGTATTTAGTTTATAACGTATAAGTATTTGAAAAAATAATTGTAGAGAATTGGAATACATGTATTGAAACTTGGCATCACATTCGTATTGTAAAAATGTGGTAAAATCTGAAACATTTTAAAAAGTGTAAGAATTTCTAGAGTAAGAAATCACATCAAGAGTAGTATGGTGCGTTTAGAAGAATTCAGGTGGATGAAGCTGTTGGACAAAGAAGATAGAAAGGGATGAGAGTGGGAAATAGGAAAGGAAGAAGAGAGTGGGCAAGTCCAGTGCAGATTGTTAGTGGACATTCAGAACTTCCCACTCGCGGGTATTGCTTCCGTTTCGAAGTTTTCACGATGTTTTCAAGCGTTTCGTTGGAAGTCCCCCAACCCACTTTCCTCTCCCTATAGATATCTTTTCACTTCTTCGTTCGAATTCCCCTCTTCACCAAGGCAGATCCAATAACCAGGACCGAGGTCTCTGACCCACGACGTCTACCAGTGATTCGTTCGACACTCTTCTCTGCACTTTTGTCTTTTTTCATTTCACCTATCTATTTTTCGCTCCCATTCATTCCAGACGCGCACAATTCTTTTAAATTAACGAAAGTCGAGAAAATGACGATTTGATTATTTTTAAAAAATCGACATTTATGATCCTAGAAAAACATTTAAAATAATACGTTTTCTAATTAATCAATGGTAAAATGCATTCTTTAACTATTTCAGATTGTAGCGAGTAATTATACAAATATAAGTTAACTTTGGAGTTTAAGGTAAAAGGTAGTTTTAAGGTAAAAATTAGACCTCAGGCAAAAATAGATAATTTTGTTTTCAAGAATAGCAACATCATTATTGAAGAGATTATTAAAAAAGAGAAGATTAATTTCCAAGAAAAAAATTTTAGGAAAAAAATTCTCTACAACTTGACAGCTTCGAATTTTTGAAAAGAAATTCTTTAATAGCTGAAACCATTCGATAATAATTTCCCAAAACAAAATTTTTATAAGCAGATTGCTAAGCTTGATGATAATTGATTTATTTTCAAATTCAGCAATTTGTTTGTAAAAATTTTGTTTTGGGAAATTATTATCAAATGGTTTCAGCCATAAAAGAATTCATTTCCAAAAATGAGAAACGGTCAAGTAGTAGATAATCTTTTTCCTGAAAAAATGATCCGTGATTTATTAAAATCGCATCATTTTTTAAAATTTGACTCTAAGCAATAGGATAAAATATTCGGGCAAAAATAAAATTAATTTTCTTTGTTTCAATTTTTTTCTTGAGGAATAATCTTTCCTTCTTAAAATGATTCCTTCCATAATAAAATTGCTCTTCTTAAAAGAAAAATTATCTATTTTATGTCTGAAACCTAATTTGTGCGAGTGTACTATTAAAGTACCACTTTCTACATTTGAATCAGTGAAATATTATTGATTGTCAGTGAAAGTCCTTACCGATTACATTCTGTGACCCATTCTTAACTACTTGAACCAGTGAAATTTTACTGATTATTTTTCACCGATTTAAATTTACTCTCTAAATCTGAAACAACGATGAGTATACCACTGATGACAATCAGCGTATATAAGCTGATAAATCAGTTGGGTTTCACTAAATCATCAGCGTATATACGCTGATTCAGATCTAGAGGGTAGAAAGTATAAACAAACTAAAATTTATAATTGTTGCGCTGTCAATTCTGATAGTTTTTACTTTTAAAGATGGTATATATCCGCAAAATTCACAGAAATTTCGGTACTAATTTTTGGCACTTGGCTTTTCAGTAGATTTCACAAGAAGCAGTTCAATCAACAGATTTCTGTACGTTTCACTCAGCCGCCAGTAAAATCTACAAAATACGAACAAATCCGAGTCCCAGTAGATTTAACAGGGAGATGGGTAAAATCTATTTAAAATTCAAGTTGCAAAAATAATTACCGAACTTCCTCTGAATTTCACGAATCTTTTTTCTGCGTCTATATTAGTATATATATATATATAGAGAGAGAAAGATATATATATGGGGGGGGGGCTATTGAGTCTATTACATTTTTTCCAAAAGCATACAAATTATTAATTCAAAAAAATATGCTTTAAAAACAATAAATATACTAAAAATTCATCTTTGATAAAAAAAACACACTACAGTGATAAACATTATTAAAATTGATATAAATGCGTATTAAAATTGAAATCAAAGTTTGCATTTTCTAAAATGAAATTTTTTAAAAATTTAATGTAGATACGTTACTATAAAAGCAAGTAATAAAAAATCAAAACACATTAAAGCTTTAGTCACCTGGAAAATGAAATTTTTTCTGTAACAAGGTATAAAATTTTCGAATATAAATACACTCGGGCTTCTTAAGCGAGGATTCTACTTTGTTGGGTAAAAAAAATCGATGATTTTTTAGGAATTTGTTCTTAGGAAAATATTAAAGATAGAAAGCTACAATTTAGTATGGTTTTAAAAAAACATTTATTTTGTAAATTTTTTTTTTTTTTGACTGGCTACGTGACAGAGGGGCGAGGGGGGCATTGAACAATGGCGGTATGTCCTTGAGGAGATAACTTGCTAGCGGAAGTAATTGAGCTAAAACCGATGATCTGAAACACAAAAACGATTGGTCAATTAGAACGTCTTGAATCACTTCCGTTAAGTCGAAAAACGTGGTTTTGAGATAAACGCGTTTAAAGTTTTTACAAAAAGTTTTGTCTTACGTAGGTACCATTATAAATACAGCTATAACATTCTTTCAATTTCGAATTTCTTAATAAAATTTTAGGGCAGTATTTCTATTATACTGAGGAACATTTTTACGTAAAAAAAAATCGATTTTTTTTTACCCAACAAAGTAGAATCCTCCCTTAATAAGAGGATTCTCAATAATAGCGCTTCCCCTAATCCGTGATCGAGCAGTACCCCCACTACCATGCTTATTTTGAATGCCACTGGATTCATTTCGAGCCCAGATAAGTATAATAGTAATATAATAATATATATAATAATAATAATAAGTATTTTCACGGAGCGAAATTTCGGATTTCATACTAAAAATTCTTGAATATATCAATCACCTACGAATCTGTTTTATTTATTCATAAGAATTTTCCTAACATCAAAAAATGATCAATCTTTTGCAAAAGTCGATTTAAGTGATTAATTTCATTTATCCACTAAGAAGATTTTGTAAATTAAGAAATTTTTGATGCCATAAATTTTGAGATATTTATAAAACGGTAAGAGATACACAAAAACAAATATAATTCTGAGAAAGTACTAAAAGTAAAGGTCCACAGACTACTTAAAAATTTTCAAATTTAAAAATTTTTTGTTTGAAAAGTTTTGAGATTATTAAAACTTCATAGATTTGAAATAAATAGAATTCATTAGGATTGAAACTTTTTAATACTTGCTTCAATTCTAACTGACTATTTTCATGAGAATTAATTTTGGAATATGTAAAAATTTACGACAAAAAATGGACTCTATAATTAAGTTATAATTGACGATGATCGTGTTGAAAGTTCCATGAAATAAGGCAGTCGTATTAAAATATGATTTGAGAACGAAAACTATTAGATGCATTGTTACATTTTTGATATAAAATATGAATAAATTAATTTCAAAAGTTTTATTTTATTCAAAAGATGTTAATCATTGATATAATGTTATAGTTTAATTGATGTTTATTCAATGTGTGTCTAACGATTGTTATTGCTCTTCAAAAATTTTTGCGAAGTAAAAAAAATGTTCGAATTATTCATTTTCCCTCATAAAATTGATATTATCAAAATAAATATATACATTTTTTGGAATCGCGCATTCTGGAAGCACGCGTGCGAACCACGACGTGCGAGTTATATGCGTGGCAATGTCACGCGCAGCTGTGTGACCTCTTGAGTTCACCCATGCGGATTGATCCTCACGCGTGTGTGATTCATGCCCCGCATTACGCAGATACTTTGTTTTCTGGAAGGCTTCTCAATAAGAGCGTACGATGCAGTTTGATAATTAACGACTTTCTCGCATTGGTAACGCGACGATTAAAAAAAATAATAATAAGTGCATTATTTTTCATTTATCAATCCATGTAATCTTTTCTAGCAATAGCTAGTTTCGATTTTAGTGTTAACGTGCAAACATTTTGACACATTGAAGTTAGGTTATTAAAGAAAGAAAAGGTCCTTACTATTTTCAATAACGCTTCAGTGATCACAACACATTCTATGAATAATGTGAGTGACTTTTAATGTTATAAATTCAATAATTACCTGCAAAAGTTGTGTACCCATGAATTACAGGTATGAAACAAACGTTTACGCGCTATACGAACGAGACAAATCGAGGAGAGTCGAAACGCTCTTACTGAGAGACCTGCTCGTTTCGAGCGTGCGAACTTTTCTGCAGAGAGGGGGGGTACCACACTTCTCGGAAATTCCTTCCTCTACAGTCCCGTGAGCGCTCTTATTGAGAAGCCCGACTGTATCTGAATATGTTTAAAACATCTCAAAGACAGATTTTCTTCATAAAGATGATCCTTATTGACAAAAAAAACCCCATACGATTTGCTAACGTGGAGCAAAAATAATATTTACTACTTTCAAAAATCGAAAATTCAAGTTACTTTTAGAAAGAGGGGACATATTAACAAAAGTTTAAAAATAAAATTATATGTCGAAAATACATCCACAAAAAATTCTTTTTATATTTTCTTCAAATAACTAGTAATATCATAAAGTAATACATTTTTGTGCCTTTCATCATAAAACTCTTAGTAATAATTAATAAAAGATAAATTTAATCGGCAAAACGTATTTCCACATTAGTGAAATTTCTTTAGTTCAGATGTGCACAACACATATTCTGAATTTGAATTGTATTTATTATCCTTTCAAAGTTACTGAACATTTAAATGAAAGGAAATCTCCTGAACTTTAAAAAAATGTTTTCAATAAAGAAGATGAGTTTTATAGAAGCTAGAAAAGAAAGAGAACTTTTTTGAAATCTCAGCTTCATCGCTCTGAGTAGTCAATTTCATTGAAAGTATAAGACAATGAAGGAATAAAAATGTAAGTACTCTTTGAAACATTAAGGCAGGTTAATCTCCATTGTGAATCGTTAATTTGAAAAGACTCGACCACCAACCACAATGTGTAGAGGGTCTTGAGCTTGTCCTTTCTGTCTTGCGCGTTCGCTGCGGTATCTCTGGCTACAGCCAACGTAATTTATTCTCTTAATGCTAAGGCAATTGTAATTACTTTCCGACGTAATTTGCGAGCACTTTGCGACTTAAGTACAATTTAATAAGAGTCATCTTTTCATCGCCCTGGGACTAGCTAGTCTACTGGAACGATATACCATAATGCGATAAAATGATAAAAACAGAGAAGCGGAAGGATTATGGTGACGTTCATGCTTATTGATATTTCCTATCGAAATTCGAACCAGGCTCGTATCCAAGGGCTTATCGCGATACACACGCGGTTTATAGTACCAGATGAATGATACGCATAAAGCTGCACTACACCAGAGAAATATAGTAGACAGGTTTGAACGTGCTGTACGATACGATCTCATCAATAAATTATTTGAATTTTGTTTGGCTTCATTTTCGAGAACGTATGAGTGAACAGATAGAATCATAACTTTACTTTCATTTTTCATCCTTTTTTACTAACTTTGCTTACTATGAGCGAAAAGTCAACATACTTATGTGTCCATCTTATAGAGATATTTTGTTTTTTTCAATTTATAGGTAAATTTGATCATTTATTTTCTTCAAAATTTAAAATACTGTAAGTTCGTCAATATTGGTCTGATTAAAAATATCATTAAAATAATTTGTAGATTTTTAGATTTAAAAAATGACCGAATTTTTGTAATTTTCATCGGATATGCCAGGCTAACAAACCTTTTCTCTTCTTTTCAGGCACTAATGCAGTTTACAAAATTGCAAGTATTTTATAATAATAATATTAAGTATTACATAATGCAGTTTTTCGCAACTTTTGACCCCCCCCCCCCCCCGGTGCGTTACGTAACACAATTTTCTTTTTTTGAGATTACTTAATAGGATTCCATGAAAATTTCCTTGAGTTTCCGAAGTTTTATTGGATTTGCCAGTTATTCTAAGAATAATTTACTAATATTTGAGAATACTAGAGCAATTTTGCAAAACACTCTGTGCTTTTAATGATCAACTGAAATTTTAATGACGTTTCTGTGTTGGTAAAAAAAAGGTTATCGTTATTACAGTTAATACTATCACTTCAACATCAAAAATACGTTTGTTTACTAATTAAATTCACAGCGTTATGTATCCCAAACGATATTTTTCTGCGTTACGTAACATAGCACTTGACCCCCCCCCCCCCCAACCCCATAACACGGACTAACAAATAGGCTGACCCCCCTCCCGCTCTAGAGTGTTACGCAATACTGGAACGCTCCCTAAAGCTCTCAAAACGTCGAGATTTGATGAAAATTTGAAAAATCATTTTTCACGTAATATTACTTTCTCATTAGTAATTGGAATTTCATATTGAAATTCGACAAAATCGTGGTCAAATTTCAACTAGTTTATAGTTGATACACGTATTATACAGTTAAACAAATTTTTAATCAATTTAATGTAAAATTTACTAAGTGCAAACAAAGATGGTTTCCTTGGACACAATTCGGTTGAACATTACATCCAGAAAAAATCTCTTCTTTGGTTAAGTCAAACACGATTTGATGAAATGAACCAAAATTTAATCGAATCAACTGAAAGATTTGTTTCACCCAACCAAATCGTATCCAAACAAACCATCTTTAATTGCATAAAACAAATTCTTCGAATAAACAAAAGTTTTGTTCAACCGTACAATAAGCAAATCTTTTGGTTGACTAAACTAAATTTTGGTTGGATTAACCAAATATTTTTCTAAGTGTATTAAATTTCACAATGAATTAATTAATGTTAACTAATTCAGTTTCATGAATAAAAAAGTTTCAACTCGTATTGTTATCGTGGTCTCGTCATATACTGTTGAATTAGGAGAATTTAATGAATGCCTTCTTTCTCACATTTATTGTCTGGAAATGGAAAACTTGAAGACAGAATGTACTGCTTGCAGCTGACACGATGAAAGAATCACTGCTTGCCTGCTGCAGGCAAAAAAGAAGCAGCACGTGTGACTGCATTTTTCACTCTTCGCTCTTATATTTTAGCCTGGAAGATAAGGCGCGCTCCACATGTGACCAAGTGCCAAGTTACTGTGTTTCGCCAAATGCGGCAAAACTTTACGTATTCATCTCATACTGTATTTTCGATAATCTGACAATAATCAGAATTGGATCAAAATACTCGTTCCACTTTTTGTTTATGAAACTTCACGGAAATTCTTTGTGTTGCGCACTTCTCCAATCGACAGCCAAATGGAGATTGTAGATATCAATGCGCTACAAGTATCCGAGTCGAAATTTCGAAACAAGTTTTGCGTTTTTAGGTACTGCTTACCCCGTGCGCAGCTAAAACCTGATTTAGACCTGACTTTAATCTTTATCTCCTACATTTTTAGTTTTTATTTGTAATTGAATTGTGACTTACATAATTTTATGTAGCTCCGGCGCGTAAACTCGTTTTTTCGCTACAGTTGAGAGTAGCGTAATATTGTGTGTTGCGCTACAGAGGAATGAGATGTAAAAATTGAACACCATACTGACAAAGCCTCGTACATTTGAACTGCGCATGCATCTATTACAATACGCTACTACTACACAAGATCGAGAAAATCAAAATGGCCGGAAATATTCGCGAAATTTCAAGTGAGATGGGCGATAATCACGGCAATTTCGACCTTTTGAGATTGGATTCAAGTGTACGAATAAAAACTCGTATATGCGCCAAAGTCACATAAAATAGAATATGTGCCAATGCACACAATTCGGGTAATTACGAGACTCGCTTAAAATTCTCGCAGGACTGATCGCTCCTCGGCTTCGATCTCTTGCGAGCATTGTCGGTCGTCGCGTAATAACCCTCATTATGCGCCTAGATACATAATATACTATCAAAGCTAAAAATTAAATATATAAATTATGCGATTACTCAAATTATAATATATATTATATTGAATCATAATATATATATATATATAATATATACGAACAGGATCACCTGTTTATCGATGATTGCTTAAATTATCTTAATTTTAATTCTGTGAGTGATAAAATTTGTTCTCTTGATGAATTGAATGCCATCAAAATTCTCTATAAAATGAGTCTAGAATGAAGTCGTTTCATTAAATTTTAAAGAAGGTATTGCAAAAAATTTCAATTTTTTCTTAAATTTTAAATAACTTCCGAAATAATCAACATTTTTTAATGTTCGTGGACTCATTTTAAAGCTAAATCTCTACAGAATCGCAGTAAATTGTCATAATAAATGTATAATTTTTTCTTGCATAGTGCATGAGGTTAAAGTTCGAATAAAAAAGTTGGAAAAATTCCAATATTGCTTTTGATGAGAAAAATATTTTTATAAGATATATAAAACATATAATATATTCAATTTTTAGCTCCAGAATTATTTAAATAACAATTCAATTGCAAATAAGAACATAAAATTACTTTGCATGTACAATCATATAATGTCTATAAATTGAGTATGTATATTTTATATATTTAACTGTCGACAACGTATCCTATCTGGATACACGAATAGTGAACCTCCGATAATGTAGGCAGTGACAAAAATTTCAAACTCACCTAATCAATAAATCAATATATATT
This sequence comes from Diplolepis rosae, assembly GCA_030998225.1. Taxonomy (NCBI): domain Eukaryota; kingdom Metazoa; phylum Arthropoda; class Insecta; order Hymenoptera; family Diplolepididae; genus Diplolepis; species Diplolepis rosae. The sequence goes on from JAPYXD010000710.1 coordinate 7,049,409, forward strand.
TTATATCTATTATTATAGCAATAAATTATATATATATAAAATTGATATTAATCATTCATAGTTCTAATCATATAATAATAATAATAATAATAATAATATAAAAATTACTTTCTAAATTTGTAAATGTGGCTTGTACTTATAGTCATTTTAGTCGCTACATAAGCTTCATTATCAAAATTCATATAAATGCAGGTTATGATAAGAGGTATTACGGGAATGACTTTAACAACAATTGAATGATAACATTTATATAAAAAATCGATCATACTAAAAGTTATTCAAGAATCATTTCCAATTGTAATAAAAATACTGACATATTCAATTAGACGGATTATTGCATAGTGTTCGTGTGCACAATCACGGAGAAAAAAAAACTGTTGAATCAACAGATATCATCTGCTGGAATAGGGACAGCAGATTTTTTTTGTAATATTTACAGATTTTTCTGTTGGATTCACAGATTGTTTGTAAACTCAACAGATGAACCTGTAAAATCTACAGAAATGTCTGTTAGAATTACGGATTTCTCTTTTTTCTTGAAATCTGCAATTCTAACAGACATGTCTGTAGATTTTACAGGTTCATCTGTTGAGTTTACAACCAATCTGTGAATCCAACAGAAAAATCTGTAAATATTACCAAAAAAACTGCTGTCCCCTATTCCAGCAGATGACATCTGTTGATTCAACAGTTTTTTTTTCTCCGTGATTACAAGGCACATTAAAATTTTTCGAAACTCAAATAAATTTGAAAAACAGAAAAAAAAACAATAAAAAACCATTTATTTATTTGTTGACACCAGCCAAATGATTGAAAAGACCACGATTCATCAGTAAAGTAGGTTTTAAACTAGCCCCTTGTTTAAGCTTAACTATGCTGAAAAGGGCAATTTGGTCACGTTTGAGAAGTTTTACAGGGAGAAAAATTACATTGAGCTTGCACTTGCTTTGAACCTGATTTTCAACAGAAAACGATGAAAAATTCTTTTCAGATTTTGACTCGGGTAGAGATATACATATCCCGAAATTTACATTTTCACTATAAGATGTATAAATTTACTGGATATTTTGCAAAATAATTTTTTAAATATTTTAGGATGCTTAAAGATTTTATTAATACTAATTATTTTCCAATGAAGAATATTTCAAACAAATATCACTGTTGCGAAATGTTTAAATCTTGAATTCTGTTTAGTTTCAAAATTTATCAACAATTAATTAATATGATGTAAATTTACAAGGATACACTCGTCAAAATTTCAAATATAAATTTCTGAAGTATCTCACATTAAATTAGTAAAGAAATATCGAGTCTCGGTGAATTTTTCCGAATTTTGGATATATTCTAATTGCAAATATGTACTCTAGTACAATTTTAGTTAAAAACACTTCGAAACTAAAAAATTCCAAATTAAAAATATAAAACTGATTGGATATACAATATATTAAGCTTCAAAAATGAATAATTTCAAAACTAAACTTCGAAATTTCAAGAATTTTAAATTAATAGTTTTGTTGAATAGAGAACATTTATGTTTAAAAAATTGCTCATACGTATTTCCATGTAAAACTTTCCAACTTTGGTTAACAAATAAAACATGAAATATAATCATTACAACGATTTAGAACAGATACATTTCCAAATTCAGTTACTGATTTAAATGAGTAGAAAAACTAATTATGTAAAGCAACAAAGTAATGACTAGATTTAATTTCAATAAAATTCACGAGATCTCAGAATTTCAGCTGAATTTCAACAACATCCTTTGCATCTTCTACGTGCGGTATAGTCCGCGAATAAGATTACGCTTGAACTTTACTCAAGCTGGTTTTGCATTTATCTAATAAACCTTAAAAGCAACTGATTCTCATAGCTGAAGAAACAAAGATAAGTGTATTAAATGAATTTCATAAGTCCGATCGTCAACGTAAAGGATACCTCCAGAGTCAATAGAGATGTTGCATTAAATGAGATAAAATGCAAATTTTGATGATTAAGATAGTTTTGCCAAAAATATGGTCTTTGAAAAAAAGATTTTTTGTGATTTTAAGACTTGAAATGATATTATCAGTAGCGTCTTAGGAAAGAAAAAACAATAATTTTTATGTAAAAAATTTAAAACTTACGAAAAATAATAATTTTAATGTTTTTTAATAGAATTTATTTTACTCTCGGTTTTTACCAATTCTTTAAAAATGATTGGATTTTCATAAATTTTGACTTTTTTTTGGCGTAAATATTTTTTACAACTCTACTGTTTCCAATTTTATAAACAGAGTTTTCGATAGCTGGATTCGTTGAAAGAATTTTATTAAAAGAAACATTTTTTTAAAAATAATTATATTTGAAGATTTTATACTTTATTTGCAAAATTTGTTTTGGCTTAAATGACGTATTATGATCCTAGAAAACATATTCCGTCGTTATTTTGGTTCGCAAAAAAATTATCAATCTACAATTTTTTACATCTTATAGAGAAAATTTTGAAATGGTTGTGCAAAAAATAAGTTTCTGGAAAAAAAAGATTTTCTATGATTTTAATAGTCGAAATGATATTATCAAAACTGTCTTATGAAATAAAAAATAATATTTATCGTGAAAAAATTCAAAACTTACGAAAAATAATAATTTTAATGTTTCTTGTACTAGAATTTTCTCTTACTGTCGCTTCTCACCAATTTCTCGAAAATAATTAGATTTTCATAAATTTTGGGTTCTTTTTGGGCAAATATTCTCTAAAATAATACTGTTTCAAATTTGGAAAATAAAGAATAAAATTTTCAAATTAATTACAATATTTTTAACAAAATTCTTTTAACCATTTCAGCTACTGGAAACTTTACTTTTAAAATTGTAATCAGTAGAGTTGTAGATAATATTTTCGCCAAAAATATAAGCCATGATTTATGAAAACCCAATTATTTTTCAAAAAATTGGTAAGAAGCGATAGTAAGGAGAAATTCTATCACAAAATTTTTTTTTCAAACTTTTGTACTTATTTTGCCTTTTTTTCTAAAACCAACTGAGCCGCAATTTCGTTTAATAAATTTATACAAAATTTTTTTACAGTTCAATATATACATAATAAAAACTTAAAAAAGTTTTTTTGTATTTTTCGTCCTTTTAGGTACTGTATTAACACATTTTATGAAGATAACATTTTGTAACTGAATATAAAATATATTTTCTTAATAATTAAATCCCGAATTTTCAGCCTGCTCACTGCATTTTTTCTGAAATATTTTTATAGATGTTAAAGCATAACGCAATTTTCAGCGGTAAAATTAAAATTATTTAAATCCTCATTAAATAAAAAAGTATTTTTCGTAGCTATTTTTCAAACTCTTAATTTTCCTTGAATGGGAATCAGTGCAAAAAAAAGAGCACATCAATGTCGTCGGAACAGAATGTTTTTCTATCTGATACTTGTTTTCCGAAAGAAAAGTATTTTCATCCCCTGGTAACATTCTCCCTGAATTCGGCAGTAAGTAGAGAAAGGACTGCACATTGTCGTAGAATTGGAGTTAAAATTACCAGAGACCACCAAACTAATCAGACTCGGCCAATCCGAGTTACTCTCGCGAGATTCTCTCTCACTGGACAGGATAATTTAAACTTTGCCAGCGCCGCGCCATCACTATCCGCATTCACACCCCTTGATTCCAATTAACAGAATTGATACTAGAGACAAAAGGCAAGCATGAAATATATATAAACTTAATAATATGTATTCAAAATTTTGCATACATACAACAAGACGTAAGTGCTCCACTTGAGTGCCATAAGAGAACATTAAAAAAGTCTCTTCTTTGCTCAAGCATGATAATTTAAACTTCCCCAATCCCGTGACTTCTGCTTCTGGTAATTACTGTTTGCTCTTTGGAACCGATATAGAGGAGGATCAGAGTATTTATCTTTGATAACTTGCAAATCATTAAAACTGCTAGATGATATTGCAAATCAATTTAATCATTAATAATATTAAACTTTCTTGTTAAATATGTAATTAAATTATTTGAATTGTTAATTTTAGTTAATTAGGTGAGTTTGAAATTTTTTTCACTGCCTATATGAAATTTAATATGCTATATATTTTTTAATAAGTAATATTCAGCAATCTTGAATAACATATACAAATGTGTATGAAATTTAATATATTTTTAACAGTGTACGTATTTATTCCTCATTGAAAAACATATTCATTTGAAATTTAGAATATGGAATTGCAATATTTAGAAAATTACAAAGTTAAGAAATTTGAAAATAATTCAGAAGATACAATGAGAAATAAAATATTGTGCGGGTTATCGTCTTTATTATAGTGGGTACAATATAGCTGGTGATCCTTACAATATTTGCATACTGGTAACTATCTGAAAAGTATTCGGTACAATACATATGGTAACTCGTGTGATATTTAATTGAACTCGGTACAATAAATATGGCTACTCACCTGATACTTAATTGTACTCGGTACAATACATATGGTAACTCATCCGATACTTAATTGTACTCGGTACAATACATATGATAACTCATCCGATACTTAATTTTCCTCGGTATAATACATATGGTAACTAGTCTGATACTTAATTGTAATCGGTACAATACATATGGTAACTAGTACGATATTTAATTGAAATTTGGCACACTTCTTAAGGGCCCAGAAACAAGGATGAGTTAGTTAATCAGCTATTTTTTACCAATGGTTCTGGTCTAATCCATTAAAAACGTTTTTGCAAAAATTAATATTTCCCGCCAAAATATACGAGATCTGGCAAAAATGTTAAGAAAAAAAATTCTTTATTTCAGAGAGATCTACAAATTTACTTCGGACCATTTTTTCATCAGACAGGTAGTTTTCATTTTAATTGTAAAAAACGTTATTAAAAATTTCATTTTGTACCAAATCTATGCAAAATACGAAATTAATTGTTTATTTTAAAAAGATCTACAAATGTTTTTAAAATGTAAATGTGGCTCTGATGGATACAAATAAAAAACTAGAGCGAAGCGCGAGTATTATGATGAGAATGTAGGCCGTATGGTAGGGTCTGACCTCACCAATTGCATTCGACTACTTTCTCAATAAAATAATAATTGCAACCAATTATTTGAAGAAACAGTAATGCATTGCATTTTTCTGCATTGCTCTCTTCTCTAGAAAGTTTATTTAAATTATTATTTTATCAATAAAGTGTTCGTTTGCAATTAGTGACGTCAGACCCTACCACACAACCTTAAGGTATTATAAAATTTACTTTAGCGATAGTATTAAATAATAAGGAATAAAATTAAAATGGTCCTTCCTAGAACTTTTTTTCTGAAGCCAGCCTGGCTTTTTTTCAAAATGCTTTAACTCTCTAAGCATATTTTTAATAATTAACATTTTTTTATCTTGCAAAGGAGGTAGATTTGTTATGAATGAAGTAATAAATTTGTCGAAGTATATAATTTATTTTATCGCCGAAACGTTTGAATTCTTGACCTTTTTTAAATTTAATGAAACGGTAAACATTTGACAACAAAGAACGATGATATTGACCTCATGCCAAGATAATGAAATGTCACAATGTAACATAATTTTTCTACTAGCGGGTCAAAAAGTGCACTTTTTTGCCCCTTGCAGGGTAAACAATTTTATTTTTTGACCCCCCCAGCGGAAAAATTCGTATGCAACACGGGAAAAACATTTATTCTACTCGTGTGATTGTTGCCCGAGCAAATACTTGCAAAATAAACTTCTTTCTCCCTAGTTGCATAATATACTATTTATTCTTTTGTTTGACATTTCCACCACACCCTTGAAGGAATTGATGTTAGGCAAAAAAACAGACATTATGTTTATGGTTACAGTTCTTCAATTTACGTCCAATCAACGGGTCGATCATTTTATTATTATATCAATCCTCACACTCAAAGGAAAAATGTTCTTGATCTAACATAACCATTTTATTGACCTAACCAAGATTTTTAGTTCAGTCAAAAAAGATTTGATCAAATCAACCAAAACTTGGTTGAATCAACATTAACCTAATTAAAAACAAACAATAAAATTTACTTTTTTATCATTCACAATTGTAATTGATTATTATCTTTCCGTTTAACGAAAAAAGTAGTAGATTATAATTTTCGTTCCAGGGAAAAAAAGTTGCAAATTTCAGTCAAATATATTTTTCTGAGTGCAATTGTTCACTTACATTCAATTAAATGATATTAAAAAAGTTATTAAACTGATAAGTGCCCAAACAATATACTAATGCATTCGAAATTCACTTTCATTTCATTTTTTTCATGCACGAAAAAAATTTGTCGCTTAAAAAGTCATCGACTTTGTGTAATACTCGTGGATAGGTTAGAAAGTCGACTAAATATTATGAACCTCCTTATTGAATAATATGATAGATAATCGCTGAAAATGTAAAACGTAAATTCGAAAGTTTAAGTGACAGTCGAAAAAAATGTTGAACAGTGTAAAAAGGAAAATATTATTTTCTGAGATATGATCCTGCACTTATAGTTAATTATTCTTCACTTTTACATTACCTATATAATCCTAACATGAACTTACTATTACATTTAAGACTGTACATTACAGAAACGCAATTTTTTATAAACACTTCGCAGCACCGAGAATCGAACGCTCACACGCACGCACGCATCCCAAGCCAATTCTAATCGCACGCCTTAAGGGGGTCTCATTATCCAGAATAAAAAAAAAGGTACTTTTTCCTAATTTCTTTTTAAGCAGAAAATAAAAACACAGGTCAACGATTTTCCGTATATATTTAGGTACATATCTGAACTTGTAAAAATAGTTTTTTTATTTGAAAACGACAAAAAATCTCGGACTAATCGAAGATCCCGCGCAGCGTCTCGCCACGGACAATTCAAATCGCGTGCATGATATTGTCCAAAGTTTTCATCTGAAACGCACATATATATATATATATTTTTAATCAGAAGAGTCTCCCGCTTATAGTGAACCTAAAAAATTGTAAAAAAAATTTTTTAATTGATCTTTTAAGTTACTTTTCAAAAAAATAAAATTTGTCACCCTTTTTTTTGTTGAAAATGCGATATATTTAATGGAAATAAATGCTGTATCATGTGAATTAAAGGTTCGCTATAAGCGCATTTTAATAATCTACAAATAAAAAAAAAGTCTATAATAATAGCTTTAATGGTTCTTTTTTAATCGCGCACGCAATTTTGAAATATGTGGTTTCGAGAAAACGCTCTTTAAAGTTTTCAGACATACCTTTCGCTCGTTCCGCGCGAGCCACTGCTCGGAACTCTACCATCAAAACTATTCCGATATGGACTGTAAAATTTTGCGACAATATTCTCTGATAATAGTTCCATCGATTGAAACAAAAAAAAAAACAAAAAAAATCGATTTTTTGAAAGTTCTGGATAAGAAGACCCCCTTAACCCGCATAGCCGATACATGTCGTGGAGACTTGGGTAAAATATTTGGATCACATTCAGAGTTTCGAGGCAAAACTAAAATAATAGATAAATTTCAAATTTGACATAACACACGTTATTCTGAAAAATGTGCAATTAACAAAATTTTTAAAATTCCTTACATTTTCAAAAAGTTTCAACTTAAACAATTCTTTTTATATTTCAATACTCGTTAAAACTTTGTTAATGTAAAAAAAAAACTATAATAGTAATAGTATAGTAATAGAATATAATAATAATAATAATAATAATAATAATAATATAATTTTAAAAAATATTATAAAAATTATAAAAACAAATTTTTCAATGTACGCTTCAATCCATATTCAAACGGAACCAAACGACACGTAATTTCAAAATCTAACCAAAATTATTACAAAAACAAAAAGCCGAGCCGCATTGTCTGCTGCGCGATGCTACGAATTACGTTTCTGCGCATCGCTTTTTGCGACAGTAGAGAAACTTTTAGAAGACAGCATATAAAGTCTGATGGACTTTGGAATACAATTTACAAAACTATTTGTTTGAATTACTTTCATTTCAAATTATTCGATGGTCATTTAAAATCTATGACAAATGAATCCAAAGATTATGAAACTTTCCATTACTTCTTAGAAAAGATCAGTTAGTGTTTAAAATACTCTTATAATAATAAATACGTGACTTTTTTTCTTCGATCTAGTTTTTTAAAAGTTATTCGACTTTTTTCTACTATTCCCTAAAATAGTCTGTTAAATTTTAAGCGACAAATTTTTTCCGTGTACATTTTTTACATCCATATTTATTTTTTCTTTTGTTTATACAGATAAGTTGATCTGGTACGCAGCTTTTTAATTATATTTAATGAACTTGGGTCAAAAGCATATTATGTAACATAGCGTTCATGGAAAATAAATATTAATAATAATTACACCGTGACATGTTCCCGAACATATTCATTGTTTTATCGACCCACAGTCATAAATAATTCCAAATTAACTATCACAAATTTATTAATAATGAAATCATGCAAACTAAACTCTACAGAAAATTAAAATCACGCAATTGAAAAGCGATTTCAATTACTTTATGAATCTAAATAAGCAAAACTTGATTAATTTGAAGAGGACTAATTAAAACACTCTCTTTGAATTAGTGAAATCACACTAATTCAGATTTAGAGAGAACGTTTCTAAAAAAAGCTCGTTCTGGTAAAAGGTGAGAGATTTTTTAGTTATTTAGGAAGTAAGCTTTTATCTCACCTCTTGCTATTTCAACGTGACGTTAACACAAGGGAGTGACATTGGCGGTGTTTTTAAAGCGCAGCCTCAAATTGTGATGCATGAGTGGCTTAAAAGGCCACCACCCCTGTATCACGGTTCGCCATGCACACTGAAAATTTAGATATTCGTCACTGCCAACTGCCACACATTTGGTCTGCTCGATGCATACGCTAAGCCGTCCATAACGAGCCACAAATTTGTCTGCTTCATAATGAGTACCAACATGGCATACAAACTTTCACAAATCATATCCATATATTCGCGCTTTGCAAATTGCTTTTATTTCTCGAACACGTCAATCCCAACACTGGATTAAACTAGATACCATGATTTGTAATCGTTAAATGCCTGAATCATACTTGAAATTTCTACTCGCACGAAAATCTTTCTCTTTATCCTTTTAATGTATAGAAAAACCGCTTTTCTGATGGGATAATTTTTATGGGGCCAATATCTATAGCCCACATTACAATAACAGGTCAATAATGCCTGCTAACATCTATTCCCATTTATATAACACTGACCGACAAAAACAAAATTTGTTTGCTGCAGGGTATGCAACAACTTTTTCTGGGTAATTTGGGTACGCTGAATCCAAAAATGACCATTATTTTGCTCAATCAGCTCTTATTTTTAGGATATTGCAACAAAAAAAAGTTTCGATTACGTTAAAATTTGAACAAAATAATAAAGACAGATAAAGCTACAAATTCAGCAAACTGTATTAAAATTGGACAACAATTTTTTGTGTAACAGTACTTTTAATTTTGATAATTGCTGAAGTTTGGCTAAAATGTCGAGTTTTGTTTATTTAAACATGATTTTCGAAGGAAATAACTTTATGAATGCACGGAGAGAAATAATTTGCTGCGCCAGCAATTTTTTTGCTACCCCAGCAAAATTCATTTGTTGATATAGAACATACAAATTTCTTTGCTCTAAGTACAAATTTAAATTGCTACTACGATTTTGCTAGCACAACAATTTTTTCTTGTTGTCGGTAGCAATTCGAGCCTGCAGCAATATGAATTAGCAAAATATGTCTTGCAAAGTCTACAATTCCAAATTTGCTGTACCAGCTATTTTCGATTGCAAAATCTACGGGCGGCACTGTAGTGGGCATGGGGACATGAGTCATCTTTAGAACGTCCTAAAGACGTCCCTTGGACTTCTATGTCTGTCTAAATGTTCTTTCAAACGTCTCATGTCATAAAAAAGTATTTAGGAACCGGGACGTTCAATAAAAGATATACTACATTTGGTCAGACATAGAAGTCCTATAAAATAGGGACATCTTCAAGACGTCCTAAAGACGACTCATGTCCACGTGCGCCTACGCTGGGAAAAGTATAGTTTTTTACGGTCTCAATGAAACATCACTTAGGTTTCAATTTTGTTAACAAAAATTATTTATTATTATTCCTGATATATTGAACGTTTTGCTCTTAGAATATATCCTTCCTCTAACAGTACATAGAATCTCCTATACTTATAAGTAGACATAGAATATTTATATTAAATACTTTAAAACAACAAATTTTTCTCCTGTTGCTGTTGCTAAGTAATACACAGGCAGTGGATCTACAAGATGAAGAGAAGAAATACAAAACCACTTTGGTGATTCTTGCACTTCATACCCATGAAAATGATCACTGAAACCAATATTACGTAAGCTGGAGCAAACGAATATTGGAGTATTTTTATCTAACAGGATAAATTGAATTTTCCCAAATGTAGGCCACCACAGCGCAGCATCTCTACCCGTGACAAGAACTTGTGATTTACTGTAATGAGTCCCTTTAAAATCAATCCACTTTTTTGGAGATAAAGTCATCACCTCTGTATTTCTTAATGATGCTGGGAGTGAAGGCAAGAAGTCAAAGTATTTTTTATGGTCCGCTAAATACATTTCTTGAATAGAGCCTATTTCTAATGCAGGCAAAATACTTTTGTTAGCTTTAAACCTGTTACACAAGTTTAACTGATGCTTAATTCCAACGGAATAAGATAAGTTAACACGGGACATATTGCTAATAGCTGTTTGTTTAAGCTGCCTATGTTTACCCTCGAATCTTATACAAGATAAATGAGAAACTGGACCACACATTTTAAATACCATAGCGTAGTGTAGCAAAAAGTGAAATTTAGGTTTTAGTACATTCCCTTGTCTTTTATATTCGTGAATAAGTTCCTGCACTAATACCGGAAAGGTAATACAAGTACTCTTTGGCACAGTCTTTGCAAGAGCAACATCAAGAACTCTCATTAAAGTTAGGTACAAATTCCAACTCATATTATCGTTTGGAATTAAGTCCCCAACCAATACACCAAAGTGACGAACAAAGCAGAATGATTGAGAAGCTGACATCTTGACTTTTTTCTTTTTAAGATTTTCCTCTGTGATAACTGGTGGTTTATTTGTAACCTCAGGCCCAAAGTTAAACATACGAATTCTATTATTTAAATCATGCAAAGTAAAAAACTTCTTTGCAATTAGGTCTGATACTATTAGTCCCATGGCATAGGGGATAACTCCCTCCGCAAGGTCATGCATAACATCCACGGCATAATTGGAAGTTACATGGAATGAGGGTATCTTATTGAACTCGCACTCAGAGTTTATTCCCGTAACAGTGACATTTTTTTTAGAAACATCTTCGTTGTAGTTGTATACGTTCCTTAAGAGTGTCTCATCAATCTTTTCCAATACCTGCACTTGTTCCTTGGTTGCTTTGCAAAATCTACATGGATAATTTGCTTTAAAACTCTCCACAAATCCACAAATTTGATGGACACCCAGGTTATCGCCTATCACAAGACCAAGTGAAAAATAAATTTTCTTCTCACCCTCTGAAGTCTGAACCATAATACCAGTCTCTTCAAGAAACTTCAGCTCATCAATAAGGGGCTGAAGAACTTTTTATTTGAAAATTCTTCCCTGTCTTTACTGTTAAACAATAAAGTCAAAAAAATATTTTCAAGAGCTGCTCTGCATTCAGGAGGTAGGCAAGGGATTGATGCATAGACTGCACCTAATTTTCCGGAATTAGGGCCTAAAGCGTTATTACATTCAAAGTCGTCAAAAAGTATAAACAAAGGTAAAACTATGTCATTATTAAAATTTTGAATTTTGGATTTCCACAACTCACTTTGCACAAAATTAGAGATTGTATCAGTTTCAGATTTCAGAGATTGAACATAGGACAAAATATCATTTAGGGAATTTGGGAGTTCTAAAAATTTCTTAAGCGCATGTCGTAATGGAAAAGATTGTGCTTCGACATCAACCCATTCCGCCCTCCGTTCCCCATCGTGGGCGCGTTTTCTTGATAATACTAGTTCCCGTCCTAGTGAATAACTTTCAGGAGGAATATAATCACTAGATGCTTTGAAACATTTCAGTCTTTGGTATTCAGTCTTTAGTTCTTTAAACGGCTCTTGGAGAACATCAAACATTTTCTGAAGATCGGTTACAACTTGCACATCAGCATTGCACGAGTGAAGTGACTGTAAACAATTTTCTTTTAAAATGTTAAGGTAGCCACCGCCTAAAAATACGTCAGTATCATCAATGATATGCTGAACGTGATTCCTTGGAAGATTAGGCTTACTGTATAACTTTGATACAAATGCCTCAGCTTGAACTTGAAGAGAAGCTTTAAAATCTTCCAGTGAAATATTGCATGTTTGAGGCTCGTTTGAAATTTTAGGCGCACTGTTGTGACTATCAGCATCAACTTCACATTCACTTTCTAAAGCACTCGTAGGTTGATTTGGGCTAGAAACAAAGTCATTTAAAAAATTATGAGTGCTCTTTAGGTGCCTTCTAAAACATCGAAGAATGTCAAATTTTGCAGGACAGCCATCCTCTCCACACTTATACTTCTGTAAGCAAGTTGCATTATGCTTTAACTGAACGTGAAATATGAAAGCCTTAATGGTAGGCAAGTCCGACTTACACTCATAACAAACAGGCATTATGCCTTATGATATAATACACGAGATTTTTAAGTATGACTTATTAACAAATCACAGATATGTTGCACGATAAAAATCTCTAAAACTTCAACATAGCCACGCAGGTGCAAACGTTAAACATTTAAAAGTAACTAAAAGTTAAGTAACATTCACATAGTTCTTAATTTTTGGAATGCTCCCTTTTGTATTTCTCATAGCGGAGACCGATTTCTTTGGCACTTTTTGTAGTTTTGTCCTGTCTGGTTCTAATGCAGTAAACATACTGTTGTAGGAAGTAATAAAGTTGTTCTGCTTCAGGAGGATAGTGGACATGCAGTGCGAAAAAAGTTTTGAAAACAATGTCTAAAGCTTTAAGGGGGGATTCTACTTCGTAAGAGAAGTCGTCTAGCATGACAAGATACTGCAAGGGCTTCTCTGTTGGACCGATTACAGCGGCAAATGGTTGCAAGCATAATCCAAACTTGTGCAATAAATCCCTCCTCTCATTCAGATGTTCATGGAGCTTAATCACAGACTGAAAAAAGATTAGATATACAAAAGATTAGAGATTTACAAGAAAAAGGAAGAAATTCGCTTAAAACTCTCATAATTGCGAATAATGTCATTTAACAAACTGTTTAATTAAGCGATGGGATGCAATAACGGTATTCTTAGGTCCTAAAAAAACACTTACTGGCACATTCAATACAAATGCATCTTGCATTTGGGCTCTGCTTGGCCTCAAGGACTTCTTCCCTTTTCCTCCTGCTTTTGTGCCTTTCTGACCAGAAATTGTGATTACAGGGAAAAGTTGACTAAAATTCAGCAGAGTTAATAGTATCTTCTCCTCTGAAAAAAATAAGCCATGATTATAAAAGATACAGGCTTTAAAGAAATTAGGGTTTCACATTTTGAGATCTCCTTTCAAATGTTGATAAATATTGTTAGACTAAATTCTAAAACTTACGAGGTGTGTAAGCAGCATCTGTAAGAAAATTAGGATTCTTTGATTTAATTTCATTTTGCACAAATTGAGACAATATACTCCATTCAGTAAAAAGTGACATTGAAGACTGGAGATATAAATCATTAAAATCAATTTCCAACTGTAAACGAAAAATTAAAATATTTATCATGAACAAAGAAATAAATTCATTGTTGAAAAAGAAGTAAAATAATTGTTTGTCATTTACACCAAATGTAACTATTACAATAAAAAAATTGAAAAGAATATTAAATTTAAAATATTAGATTGATGCAACTTACAAGCTGATATCCAATAGGATCCTGCAATGCCGGGTACTTTAAGATTATACTTCGAATTGATTCCTCTTCAGCATATGAAGAATTGTGTGGGTTTTGAAGCCATGAATGCCGGGCTCGTGAGGTTTTCGTCCAATGGCTTACGACGCTTTCCCATGGAGATTTATTTACCTCTAACCAGGGAAGACTACCAGCTATTTCTGGCTGATCCTCTTGTAGGGTGAAAGTAAAATTATATTTAAACTTACTATTGCTCATGATAGTTTTTGCCAACACAGGTAAAAAAAATGGGCCTTAAAAGTAGTTACCGTTTCCTTTCTCTTCCTCAATTGGATTCTCAGAACCCTTACTGATGCTTAAAAGCCCACATTTGGTATACTCTCGACGAGAATTATAATACTTCCAAATAAGTTTGCCTGTTGCAACCACTTTTCCAGTTTTGACATCTGTGGACCTCTCATACCAAGTATCCTACATAAAAATGAAACAATGAGTGCCTTTCATGCATAAAGTTTAATGTAAGTAAAAAAAATAACAATAAAGACGGAAGAAGTAATATACTTACGTGTATCTCACTGGGAAAAAGATTCACAACCTCCTGACATAGAAATTCAAATCTCTCCTTGGATGTGCTAGAAAATTTTTTAAAAAGTCAAGTTCGAAGTGTCAGTGATATAAAAACTTCGGAAAGAAAGCTGATGTTCGTACCTTTTATTAACATCGTCCTTCAGCTCATGGCTGATAATGCATCTCGCAAGGTTCCCACGGTGACAATTTCCTTGGAACATGTTTCCTCCTTGCCTGTATTTTGCCTTCACTTTCTTCCCATCGGCAGTGTTTTCTAGAATTAATTCTAGGTCCTGAAAGAAAATTAGGTAATTTAGCTCTAGCTAAAAAATAAGATCACTATAGTAAAACAATGAGAATGGATGATGCACTTACATAACTCTTACTCTTTTTCTTTGTGGGTTCGATGTTGGTAGGTGGTGTACTTGGTACAGACCGTTTCTCTCCAGAGCTTGAGTGAGGGGTGCTTATTATTATTTCATTACCATCAGTTACGTTCTCAACATCAACATCATCATCTTCCATAAGGATCATTGGCAAGGAGCCAATATCGAAAGTATTTCTTTTTTCTACAGCAAAATAAAAAGAAAAGATATAAATATTGATATAAACAAAACAATTTCTCGAGAAAAAGACAAATAAGTACCTTTATGCGACAGAAGTACATTTATGATAATATATAAGGAGAAAATTACCAAAAAATATCTATGCCCTACTTACCAAAATTAACGTCTTTATCTGATGTGTTGGCATTTATTTCCTTCATGGGACTCCGATTATTTATTGTACTCATTGATGGATTATCATTATTATTCAAATTTTTGACTTTCTCTCCCTCTTTCAAAGTTGCAACCTGGTACAGTAACATGAAATAAATTAAGCCGGCACATTGACAACAGTATATTTAAGTGCTAACACCATACATAAAACAATGCAAATTTGATTCGAAAGCGGATAAAATCATTTAAACGGAACCTCAAAATATCGAATGCATTTATTATAATATATTCAGATTGAATTATCACATAAAGTTCATATTTTTTCTAGGTGAATAACAAATACACATACCCATTTGCTGTGGTAAGCCTTAAACTTTAATCTTGTGCCTACTTGAGGGATTAATTCCCGGATGGTGCTGTCATCCAGGCATTGGAGGGTCTCAATATCCATGGCATTATCTGTAAAAAAAATAAATAACTTAAACGTGACTTTAAATATAAAGCTTTTACGTAAATTTATAATACAAAATGTTCTGAAAATATGAACATAACCTGCGATATAACCTACAACACTTAAAATCAAAATCTTACCTTGAAATGTTTTGACCATCTCTTCTGATCCGCACCAGTGGATCAAAAGAGATTCTAGTGTCTCCTCAGCCATCACTGTTACTTTTTAGATTCTTTTTATTTATGATACCTACCGGCTTATATTCACTTATTTTGACATCACACACGGCATCCGGTTTTCACAAAACTGAAAAGCACTACACTCGTCGATTGGCGTCATATTGGTCAAATTGGCGCGAATTGTAAACATTCGTTTGTAGACAGAGCAATCCAATCAGCTACCGCAGCAACTTTCTATGAACAGCAATACGAATTAGTAATGAGAACAAGTTTGACTGCAACCTTTGCAATTTATATTAACTAATTTTTTTTGTAATTACAACTACATAGAATTTGCTGCGATAGCAGTTATATTGCTGTAATAGCGAGTCGTATTGTTGTGAGTACTGAACAATCTTTAGCAACACGAAAATTGCTGAGCTTGCTGAACCATTTTTCTCCGTGTGTGTATTATTTAAGGTTTTTTAGTTCAAATAGATCCCATACGTTACAAATAGTCTTTAATTGAAGTATTTGATTTTTTTTAAATGTAACAATTTCAATGTCTGCATATCGGAAAAAAAGTTTTTTTTTGCAATATCGCAAAAACAAGAGCTGATTAAGCAAAATTATGGTCATTTTTAGATTCAGCGTGCCAAAATTACGCTAGAAAAGTTGTTGTCTACCCTTTAGCAAAATGGCTGTTGACCAGTGTAATCTATGTAATTGCACTGTTAATTATTAGTGGAGTAATTTTACAATAAATGTTTTGAAAGTGAATTTCCACATCGTAATGTAGCGGTAAAATGCATGTAATGTGCACTTATTTATGAGAAAAATAAAACTGACGTTTCCTATGTATATTTTTCATCTCAAATAATTATTAGGAATCAAAAATAGTAGTAACTTCAACTTTAGTTGCACTCTTTAAATCTGAAACAGTCAACATCTACTGATTATCAGTGACATTTGACTAATTCAAATAGCGAAAAAGTGGTTACTGCGAATCAGTCGAATTTCACTGATTCAATCAGTGAAAAATAACTGATTTAACAGTGTAAAATATTTTTTTCGCAGATGAGTCAGTGAAAAAGCAAATCATTGACTCAATCAGTGAAAATTTGACTGGTTCAGATTTAAAGAGTACACAAACTAAGAATAAAAAACAACGTATTTGTGGATGATAACCCGAAAACGTACTCTCTAAACCT
Organism: Diplolepis rosae; assembly: GCA_030998225.1. Lineage (NCBI taxonomy): Eukaryota > Metazoa > Arthropoda > Insecta > Hymenoptera > Diplolepididae > Diplolepis > Diplolepis rosae. The sequence goes on from JAPYXD010000710.1 coordinate 7,066,467, forward strand.
GAATCAGTGAAATAGTCACTGATTCAATCAGTGAAAATATATCAACTGATGAATCAGTGCCCTGCTTTGATTTCACTGATGAATCAGTGAACGCAATACATGAACATAACTTTTGAATTCGCGAATTAAAAAAAGAGGTTAGATTTTCGACGTACGCTATAACATAATCGTAAATGTGCTTTGGTGATTGCAAGTGCTCTTTGCAATCACATATAATTATCAAGACAATCAAAAGTATTCAACGAATACTTGCCGGATATAGTGTATGTACAGTAATTATTTCTCACGATAAAATTGGTAAGTCATTATAACCTTAAATTTGTTCATCAATTCGATCGATTTTTTCTTTTTTTTCAACGATTTAAATGTTAAAATCACAAAGTAAATGGAGCTTTATTGATAATTTTTGTTCGAATAATAATATAATCAGAGTAAATATATGTCGTGAGAAATTTCGATATAATATATATTCCACTCCTAGCAAATATTTTATTAACCTTTAACAAAAGAATACCTCATGCTTCATCCAAGGAGGTGGGTGGTTCCTTACTCCTCCATTATCATCGCGTGTTTCGGCTTTTGATCTCTTGTTCGATGTCTATTACGTTTTTAATCTCCAATTTCCAACATCGCTCATTAACTTTTTCAATTTCTTCGCGAACTATGTGTATGGCATCTATTCCATTTTCATGAATTCTGTTTCATCGCTCCACAACAATACTAATAATTTCAAAAATATATCCTCGGAACCATCTACTTCAAATGCAGCATAATAATTACAATGTTTAATAATAATTACGTAATTTCTTTTTAGTGTTGCTTAACCTTAAATAAACGTCTTCATCGATCGTTAAAATATATAGCTGGTTTTATTATTCCCACCTGAAGATTCCACTGATTCAATAAGTGAGTTCAATCTATTTCACTGATTCATCAGTCGAATTGCACTGATTCTCAGTGAAAGACTTATAGCTGCTGCCATCAGTAAATAGTCACTGCGAATCAGTGTCCGTTCACTGATTCAGGTTTAGAGAGTATTCTAAAGATAAAAATTTCATACATGAGGAACTACTTTTATATTATTTTGTGAATCTTTGATTTTTCGATGATTTTCAAATTAATTATGATTCTTGTCATAATGTACAGACTGCTAGAAATTTCTACCGTAATTTCCCGAAATACGTGACTGGAGTTTTATTCAGTTACAGTTCCGTAGAATTAAGATATAATTTCAGAAAATTCAGTTACTTTTTAGTAAATTTAAGAAACAATTTCCTAATTTTTAGTTATAAACTGTTGAATATTCTGATGCTTGTATCTGGGAATATGAAACTTGTAACAGGAATAATTTTACGTTTTGCCTAACTAAAGTTTAATGCAATCACGTGTAGTTGAAAATTTTGTTACAGTTTCGTAATTTCATGATAATTGCATAGAAATTCTGATACAATTTGGTAATTTTAAGATACATTTTATGAAAACTCAGTTGGGTTTCATAATATTGAGAAAAATTTCAGAATATTCTGTACACTCAGAAAAATATTTTATTTGAATTTAAGAAATCGTTTTTTTAACTTCATTTCTTCAATTCGAAGTAAAAACACTTATAGAATAAATATAAACTTATTTTGTTTTAATGAAAAACTTTTTCTTTAAATTGGATCATCTCTGGTTAAATCAACTAAAAGTATTCTCAACCGTATATAATAAGAAAATCCTTTGACTGATCAAACTAAATTTTGGTTGGAATAATGAATATTTTTATGAGTGTTACAATTCAGTTAAGTGAACAAATATTTTTTAAAACGATTTCAGCCACTGAAAACTTCACTTTTAAAATTGGAAACAGTAGAGTTGTAGAGAATATTTTCCCCGAAAAAAATTAGTCATGATTCATGAAAATCTAATCATTTTTTGAAAATTGGTAAGAGCTGATACAAAAAATGTTATTAAAAGTATTATTTTTGGTAAGTTATAAATTTTGTCCACAAAAAATAATGCTTTTTCTTCCATAACAAACGACTGATAATAGCTTTTCAAGCCTTAAAATAATAGAAAGCAATTAATAATAATTATAAATAATACTATCAAAAGATAAAGAGAATTTCAAATTTCTAGTTATTAAAACTTTTTTTAAAGATTGTTAGATGTCCATAGACATTTATATTCTCAAATGGATGTATTCAAACAATTTCATTTAAGATGGAAAATTTCTTATAATTTTTGAACGAAAAATGTCGTAAGCCGGTTCAGGATTTAAACCTCATTTGTAAAAAATAATTTTTCTTGATCTCCTAGCCGAAAGTACGGTCCTTCCGGCCGCATTTCACTCCAGAAAGAACGACTTTTGTGGCCTTTTTTTGTTTTTTTCGGCTTAGTAGTGTCGCTAAATTCATCGTATAATTCGTTTGTTTAATTTAATTTAATGTGACTTCATGCAATTGCACGAAAGAGTAACTCTTAAAAAGACAAACAAAAAATTTATGTACACGGTTCATTTTATATTAATAATTATATTAATAAAAGTAATAATAATTATTGTAATAAGATTAGTATTACTGGATGTGTGATGTTAAAGTTACTGTTGATCAATATTAATATTGTTCAAATATTAAACTCAACTAATTAATTAATTTTGTTATCGAAGAATAAATTTTCTCTGCACTCTAAAAAGAAGTCTATCCATAGTGAAATTACGTTCTTTTCAGAATGCATCCATTGAAATTAAGCATATTCCTTTTGTCTACCAACAGAATCTTTTTCCTGTTACAAAACTCATCTGTGAGATGCAAAAAGAAAATATTTTTAGCAATGAACGATTTTTTTTTACTCTGAAAAGAAATCCTCTAATTATGTAAGGATTGCATTTCTAGACTAGGAGACGAAGTGCGCCTGCGCATTAGTGAGTGTACATCGTCTGGTGCTAATCTGTTCACAGATATTTTGTCAGTACTATCCTAACCATAAATTTGGCTACTATAACCTAAAATATCCTTGTGACAGCTACACATTTTTTTCCGCAAAACAGTTTTGTATATGTATAATTGTTTATACAATTTATTCATTTTATGCAATATACAGTTGTTTTTTATTTGTAAAAAAATATTTTGATTTGAAATTACTAGTAAAATGTTTACTATAGAATTTATTGTGAAATTTAAAATGCAACAAAGTTTAAAAATAATTTTGTAACACTTTTTCAACATTATATATTTAATAGATTATTGACTTTCAATTTTACACGTATTGGAAAATTTGTAATGTAAGCAAAGTTATATCTTAAAATTTCTTTAAGCTGAAATCTAAGACGCATCGTTATTATATTATTGAAAATGATCGATTGAATATTGGGATTTGTCAAAGTTTGGCTTGTGTATATTTCTTATAGGTTATATCATAGAATTTGTTTTCTTTTAACATTGAAATTATACTTCCTTCACACGACAAAGGATTTTATTTCCAGACCAAAGGAAACACTTTGGCAATAAAATGATAGCACTTGAAACGAAAATACTTCAACTGTTAGGGGATTCCCTCTTATGCCAATTTTGAGTAGAAAATCCATTCATAGTGAACGGAATTGTTCGACAGTCAATATTATTATTGAAGGGCTATTTTGAAAGAGAAAAGATTAATTTCCATAAACAAAATTTGAAATACAGAAAAATAATTTTATTAATAAATTTCATTTTTGCCCCAACTTTTTTTCTTATTCCCGTGCAGAAATTGTCTCGACTATGCCCTGCTAACGGTCGGGTCCTGGCCGGGCAATAGCCGGGTAACTTTTACCCAACCAGGGCCTGGTCGGGCCTTGCCCGCGCAGTTGTTTGGAAAATTCTCCCCAACCAGGGCCTGGTCAGACTATGGCCATGCAAGTTGCTTTACGGTTTCCGCCCGGGCACTGGACGGGATACGACCAGGTCCTCTGCTTGTTTCGAAATTTGCATTTTTATGAATATGCCAACAAGTTTTATAAAAATAATGTATCTATAATATATTAAATCAGATGTTAAAATATATGTGAGACCAAAAATTGTGTAGAAAAATTTAAAAACACAACTTTTGCCAGATACACTTACAGGTTTGAACCTTCATTGAACGATGACAGAAAATTTTGTTTTACAAGATAATTAATTATTATGTTTATATTTGGGGTCCTTTAAATATACAATCAGCCATATACAAACCACTATTGTTTTATTTCCTTGGCAAAAACTGATCATTTAGTTTTCAAAAAAATATTTTCCATCGTTCAATGAACGTTCAGAACTGTAAGTACGTTTTTGTCACTGAAGTTGCAACCATGATTTCTTAACCTCAAAGTGTTCGTGCATGTTAACATTCTTGGGAATTTACTGTAAATTATAACGTATAGTATCGGTTTAAATAATGGTTAAACGTACACTCTAAAAACAAGTGTGTTACTTTTACATGTGAATCACGATAGTAACTTTTTAGGCATTTGAAGTGTGTATTTTTAACACACATTTTGGGTACAAAACGTTAAAGTGTTTGAAAATTAAACGTTATGTTTGTAATGTGTATTAAAAATACACACTTTAAATGCCTAAAAAGTTACTATCGTATTTCAAGTGTAGAAGTAACACACTTGTTTTTAGAGTGTATTCGTGATCTAAATAGTAGGCGTTCTAAGAAGCGCAGGTTAATAAAAAATAGTTCAATTTTCCATGATTCAATATATCGACATAGATGATTCTGATAGTGAAATTAAGACTCCCATTATACCTTTGGGTAAGTTCTGTTTGTATGTTTTATATATATTTATGTTTAAATAATCAAAAATGTTTTATTTTTGTATCACAAAAGACTATGAAGAAAACTTTGATCACGAAATTCACCAGGACAATAATGAGCAAGAGCCTAATATAAGTGAAGATCCTGTTGATACAATTCAATACATTCAACCCGTGTAAAAATTTAAACCGGTTTTTATCGGGCCCTGGCCGGGCCCCGGATAATCAGCCTGGATAATATCAGGGCCCCGGCCGGGTATACCGGACAGGGCGCGGTCATTTTCGTCACGGGGAATCAAGCGCGCCCCGTTCGGGCTAGAAGCCCGGTTAATCCTCGATCGGGTACCGGATAGTTTCCGGTCTGTACCCTGCCAGTCCCTGGTCAGGTATAAGTATAAGATGTAACCCTCTAAATTACTTTAAACTATTAAAATAAAAGCAGAAAATTATACATTTTTAATTGCTATTTATTGGTCATACATAATATATTTGTTGCGACAAATCTTCAAATTAAATCAAGTTCATTTGTTGAATGTATTAAATTGTATCGGCAGGATCTTCACTTATATTAGGCTCTTTCTCATTATTGTCCTGGTGAATTTCGTGATTAAAGTTTTCTTCATGGTCTTTTGTGATACAAAAATAAAACATTTTTGATTATTTAACATAAATATATGTCAAAACATACAAACAGAACTTACCCAAAGGTGTAATGGGAGTCTCAATTTCACTATCAGAATCATCTATGTCGATATCGATTAAATCATGTAAAATTGAACTATTTTTTATTAACCTGCGCTTCTTAGAATGCCTATGATTTACATCACGAATACGTTTATCCATTATTTAAACCGATACTATACGTTATAATTTATAGTAAATTCCCAAGAATGTTAACATGCACGAAAACTTTGAGGTTAAGACATCATGGTTGCAACTTCAGTGGCAAAAACGTACTTACAGTTCTGGACGTTCATTGAACCATGGAAAATATTTTTTTGAAAACGAAATGATTAGTTTTTGCCCAAGAAAATAAAACAATAGTGGTTTGTTTATGGCCGATTGTATATTTAAAGGACCCCAAATATAAACATAATAATTAATTATCTTGTAAAACAAAATTTTCTGTCATCGTTCAATGAAGGTTCAAACCTGTAAGTGTATCTGGCAAAAGTTGTGTTTTTAAATTTTTCTACACAATTTTTGGTCTCACATATATTTTAACATCTGATTTAATATATTATAGATACATTATTTTTATAAAACTTGTTGGCATATTCATAAAAATGCAAATTTCGAAACAAGCAGACGACCTGGTCGGGTCCCGTCCAGTGCCCGGGCTGAAACCGTAAAGCAACTTGCATGGCCATAGTCTGACCAGGCCCTGGTTGGGGAGAATTTTCCAAACAACTGCGCGGGCAAGGCCCGACCAGGCTCCGGTTGAGTAAAAGTTACCCGGCTATTGCCCGGCCAGGACCCGACCGTTAGCAGGGCATAGTCGAGACAATTTCTGCACGGGAACAAATGAACTTGATTTAATTTAAAGACTTGTTGTAACAAATATATTATGTATGACTAATAAATAGCAATTAAAAATTTATAACTTTCTGCTTTTATTTTAATATTTTAAAGTAATTTAGAGGATTACATCTTTTACGTATACCTGACCAGGGACTGGCAGGGCACAGACCGGAAACTATCCGGTACCCGATCGAGGATTAACCGGGCTTCTAGCCCGACCGGGGCGCGCTTGATTCCCCGTGACGAAAATGACCGCGCCCTGTTCGGTATACCCGGCCGGGGCCCTGATATTATCCAGGCTGATTATTCGGGGCCCGGCCAGGGCCCGATAAAAACCGGTTTAAATTTCTATACGGGTTGCTTCTTATCAAATTTAAAAAAATTAAGCGATTTTAATAAATTACAAATCACTTTTTCAAGAAAAAGATTCCCTACAACTTAACCATTTCCAATTTTCGAAAATGAATAAATTATTATCAAATTCAGCAATTTGTTTATAAAAATTTTGTTTTGGAAAATGTTTTTTAATGGTTTCAGCCATTAAAGAATTTATTTTTAAAAATCAGAAACGGTGAAGTTGTGGGAAATCTTTTTTCTGAAAAAATGATTCATGATTTATTAGAATTGCATAATTTTTTAAAATTTAGTAAAAAGCAATAAGAAAAAAAGTTGGGTCAAAAATAAAATTAATCAATAAAATTATTTTTCTGTGCTTCAAATTTTTTTCATGTAAAATAATCTGTTCTCTTTCAAAATAGCCCTTCAATAATAATATTGCTATTCTTGAAAGCAAAATTATCTATTTTTGCCTGAGGTCTAATTTTCGTGGATGAAAACTACCTTAACGCTATTTAGGTCAACTGGCCTGCTGTTTTTCATAAATTAAATTTTGTTCTAGATTGTTGTCTGGATAGTTTCTAGATATGTTACTTATTTAGTCTAAATGCCTCGTAGTTGATAAAGAGCTGACTAATATGTCTAACCTTTGGTTTAAACTAGCCTGAATACACTCAGAAAAAAAATTTGATTGAATCAAAGAAAATGATTTGTTAGAACGACTTTCTTTGATTTAAAGAAATGATTTGTTTAAATAAAATAAAATTTCTTTAATTCAAACAAAATATCTTCGAACCAAAGAAATATTTGTTTGAATCAAATTAATTTTTCTTCAAAACAAAGAGATTAATGCATTGATATATGGCCAAAGTGAAAATTTGTTTGATTTAAGGCAGAAATTTATTTGATTCGAACAAATATTTATTTGGTCCAAAGATATTTTGTTTGAATCAAACAAATTTTGTTTCATTAAAACAAAACATTTCTTTACATCAAAGAAAGTGTTTCATACAAATAATTTTTTTGATTCAATCAAATATTTTTTCTGAGTGCAGAACCGAAATAATTTTCCATAGATATAAATATATATAAATTTGCTGTTGTTATTGATATTTTTTCTTTCACTTATTTTTTTGGTTTGTAAAACTATACAAACAAACCTTTCATTTAATTGCTTGTAAATTAAAAATGTAAATATAACTTGCTCAGTTATTTAAATGACTCAAGAGATCATATGATTGGAATAAAATTTTTGAGTATGAGATCAAATAATGTATAAATTTCGAAACTCACCTCCTCTTGGAGCCTCGGTAGACCCTCGTTGCCTTAAACCTGAAACAAAATCAAATCTCTGAAAATTGTGGAAAATCGCTTAAAGGCAATTTCTTAAGTCAATATAGAACATTTTACAAGATCGCTTGTATCTTAGCGAAAACTTGTAAATAAATTGGTCGGATAAGTCGTCGGGCAATCAAGATTTGCAGGCACAGCACAAGTCTCGAATGGTTGCCCTCAAGGGTTTCGTTTCAAAATTAATATTGTTGGATATTCATAAATTGAAGAATATAAGAGCTTCATCAATCCCTCCAAGAGCTTGGAAGTTGCAATACAATGTTTAATATCCTTAACTCTCCTTCGGTTAGTTACAGTCGAAACTTACAAGTTCACAACTCAGACAAAAGTAGATAGAGGGTAAACGTCATTGAAATCAAGGAATGTGAAAAGAAGAAAGACGCCGCTCTAGAACTTCATTTGGATAATGAAATTTTACAAACGAGGTAATAAAATAACAGTTGCAACTGTTGTATTCCTTAACTTTCAATGTGCGGCCGTTTAAGTTTATCGTATGCTACTTTTTTTTTGTTAGCCAGCTTTCTTGTTGGAAGAGATGGAACTTTTACATTTCAACTTTATCAAGCCACTTGTTAAGCCAACGTTGGCTGTATAGTTTGCTCTTGACTCGGTGAATTACAAATCGAACTCAAAAGCTCCGAATATAGAAGTTACTATCTCAACAAAAAAGACGGAACTTAAATGCATTTCCAGGCTTTGGAAGTTTTGTGCGCCGCTACAACGCGGGACTCTTCGACTTCGACTAGATACTACAAGAAAACTCTACAATACGTATACATATAGCGAAAGTCGTTAGGAGTTTTATAAAATGAATAATTTTCTTCAAATTTGTCGTAACATGTTACGATAAAGTTAAATACATGTAGAAATCGCCTGTAATATCTTCAAGACTTTTTTTGAAAACAGGTAAATATAGTGAAATCTATAATAATTAATAATACAAATAAACTACTCAAGTTTCATAAATTTATTTTTAGTCTCAGACGAGAACACTCAGTAAAATATTTGGTTTATCCAACTAAACAATCTGCTTATTATATGGTAGACCAAATTTTTGGTTAATTAAATAATCAAATGTTGCTCGATTTAACAAAACGCTTTGGTTGGATTAAATGTATTATTTATGAGTGTATTATAAGATTGTCTAAATTTTTAATTATCTCACCCAAGATCTTTGCATCAGCTAAACAAAATTGGTTTTGAACAATTGAGAAACTTGATTCCTACTTTAGTGACATTAACGTTTTTTTATTATTTAAAATTAATCCAGAGTCTAGAGACTTCCCTTGGTAAATCCTTTATCATAGGGTGCATGAATATTCTTTAAATTCTATATTTCCTTAAATCTATTTCATTGAAATTAATGTAACCAAATTATCAATTGCTCTAATTTGCATATTTCCGATTTATCACATAACCCAATGTTTATATTTTTGAATAACAATGTGTTTGATGTTTTATTTTTCCAGACCATTATTTGTCACAATTTTTATATTCTCGAATTACTATTTCTCTTAATTCCCACTTCAGCGAATATATTACACGTAAAAAATTTGACCTATAATACATTCGACCGATAAATAACGCCGCCAAAGTCAAATCCAGCCAATCAGAAGTTATAATAATTCAAATTAAAAAATTTTTATTGGCTAAATAAAAATCCCCCACTAGTATGTTTCGGCTGGATGTGTTTTAGGTCAAATGGTTTTTCTGTAACATGACAATCCGGTGAAGTGTGAATTAAGAGAAACAGTACGAGGGTCGTTCAATAAGTCCTTAGAAAAAGATAGAAAAACACATTATTTTTTGTAGATTTTTTTTATATTTCAACAAAATCTCCTTTCCACTCTACACGGAGAAAAAAAACTGTTGAATCAACAGATGTCATCTGGTGGAATAGGGACAGCAGATTTTGTTGGTAATATTTACAGATTTTTCTGTTGGATTCACAGATTGTTTGTAAACTCAACAGATGAACCTGTAAAATCTACAGACATGTCTGTTAGAATTGCGGATTTAAAGAAAAAAGAGAAATCCGTAATTCTAACAGACATTTCTGTAGATTTTACAGGTTCATCTGTTGAGTTTACAAACAATCTGTGAATCTGTAAATATTACAAAAAAAATCTGCTGTCCCTATTCCAGCAGATGACATCTGTTGATTCAACAGTTTTTTTTTCTCCGTGTATGCATTTTTTCAAGTGTTTCTTCAACTTTTTAAAGCCGTCCAAAAAGTAGGATTTCGGAAGGTCCTTAAAAGTAGATATCTGTTTGGGCGATGATCTCCTCGTTCGACATGAACCGTTGTCCGACGAGCCATTTTTTCAAGTTTGGAAATAAAAAAAGTCACTGGGAGCCAAATCCGGTGAATATGGTGAATGTTATAATAATTCGAATTTTAATTTCATAATTTTGGTCACAAAAACTGTGCAGGTGTGCACCCGCGCATTGTCTTAATGGAAGAGGATTTTTTCCTTTTCAAATGAGGACGTTTTTTCTTGATTTCTTCGCTCAATCCGTGCAATAACGACGCATAATACGCTACAATTACCGTTTGTCCTTTTTCAAGTAATCGGTGTAGATGATTCCACGTGTATCCCAAAAAACCGAGGTCATCACCTGCCAGCCAATATCACCGCCTTCGCCTTCTTCGGAGCCTGTTCGCCTTCAAAAACCCACTGTTTTGACTGTTCCTTTGTCTCTGGAGTGTAGTGATGTATCCATGTTTCGTACACAGTTATGCATCGACGCAGAAACTCATCAGAATTGTGACGGAAAAGCGCCAAAATAGCCTCAGAGTCGACCACACGATTGCGTTTATTTTCCGCTGAGAGCAAACGCGGCATCCATCTTGCTGAGATTTTCTTCACACCAAATTTTTCGTGCAAAATTGAAAATACTGTACCTTGCAATATGCCTGTGAGCTCAAATATTTCACGCACTTTGATTCATCGATCACTCAAAACCCTATCGTGGATTTTGTCAATAATTTCGGGAGTAGTTGCTTCCACTGGTCGTCCCGAACGACGTTCATCTTTTGTCGATGTACGGCTATGTTCAAACATAAACAGTAAACAATTGCAAACCCAGGAGCAGATATCCCATACACTTAATCCAACTCAGCTTTGATCTTTTTGGGTGTTAAGCCTTTTAAATATAAGTGTTTAATCACCGCTCGAAACTCACTTTTTTCCATTTTTCTAAATACACAGTTTAATGCTTCAATCGACAATAAAAATGAAACCATGTGATGGATATATCTGAAACTTTAACAGCTGTCTAGTGATTAATGATGCTTACTAAAACCAAACCATTTTCGATACTACGAGCGCTATCTCTTGGATTTTCTAAGGACTTATTGAACAACCCTCATATTTTAATTCAGAAATATAAAAATTATGACGAATGATAATTCGGATCGATAAAAATTAAGTTAAATGATGATTCGGTAATATAAAAATTATGTGAAATAATGATTCGGAGAAATGAAAGTACAGAAAAATAGTTATTCAGAAATATAAATATTGGGTTATGTGATGAATCGGCAATATAAAAATTAGAGCAATTGGTAATTCGGTAAAATGAATTTTAAGAAATATAAAATTTGGGGAACATGTATACGCCCCCTTTATCATGTCTCAAAATTTAAGTCAGAAATATACATTATAGTAGAATAAAATTGGGGAAATTAAAAATATTTATTTGATCACATGGCTCGCTTGAAACATGCCTATAAATAAAGTTTTGTTCTTATTGTAAGTATAAAATAGATCCTCGGCGTGTTTTATTCCACTTGTTCTTCTAATATCTGAGAAAATGCAATTATCTTACAAAAGAGGCATGATAACACCAGTATGCTCCAGAATGATCGAATTACTTTTCAAATAAAGAATTAAACGAGCAGTTTTAAGTTACAAATTATCAATATCACATTTCGTATATTGGACGTGAAGGAAATTACTACACGATAAGACTATATATCTACAGCAATCATCTGAGAAAGTAACCTGAGGAGTTATAGATACTTAGTTTCATGTGGGCTCGAAAAAATTGAATTTCGCTTATATTTTCGGAAAAACACATGGATCCCTTTTTACGAGTTCCATTTCCAGGATCTAACGTATCTTTGAAAAACATTTCTAAACTATTCGATTATAAACTTTTCTATATAAAAAAATTTATGACAAATAAAACATTTTATTTGAAATTAAAATTTCTGAATTTCTACTTTATTATATATCTTAGTTTTTAGCGCTACATGTGATACTAAAAACAATCATCTAGATTACACTAGGTAAACTTTTGATAAAAAAGAGATAAAACAAATATAATACTTTTCAGATTATCAAAAGGATAATCTATCACACTGATAGAAAGGAATGGTCGTTACAACTATATTTATGATTAATTTAACCTTACTTGATTGTTGGCATAGATACAGCAATATTGGAAATTATTGGTTGCTATAGCAATATTTATTGTTTACCTTCCCATATTATAATTCTGACATGAGGGTTTTCATTCATGAGTCGATTCCGAATCAAACAGTGTATTTCGAGTGTTTCTTCTCTTAATCAGGAAAAATCACGCTAAATAACATTAAAACTGCAGTGAAAAATTATTAGTTAAAACTGCAGTCCTATAAATACTCGCCATTCGTCGTACTCGCCGCGACTCATCGGTACTCGCTGTCTCCGTCGGTTCCCTAGCCGGCTGAAGTCGATTCTGTACTGCCTTCTTTGAATCAAGTTTAAATAAAATTCGTTCAAATATCTTTGTATTGGCATCGGGTCAGTTTCTTTACATTTAATTCATTAATTTATATACATATTATAAAAAAGGTAGCTAAAAACAAATCATATGGATCAAAAAGAAGGCTAAAAAACAATTCATACAGATTAAAAAAAAGGGGGGGGGGGGTTTTAAAGGCAAACGTTTCAGAAGCAAATGGGGGCCCTCTTCAGTGCCAAAATTTTTTTTCCAGGACTTAATGACTAGGCTGTAAACATGCAAGATTTTATTTGTACAAATCGAGAATAAAGTTAAAGAGAATTTTTTAAATTTAATTTAGTTCCATTTTTACTTTTTTTGTTAACATAGATCCGCCGTTCCGCGTTCGTGTTTTGTGTTGTGCAGGCTCCTCAAGTGTGTTGTGTCAAAAATTGTGTCATCCAAAGTTGTGTTCATTTCTTACATAAAAAATATTATTTAAAAAATCATCCCCATTACACTGTTCTTGCGCTCACTTTTAAGGAGAAGCGGGCTTTACTGTCAACACTTTCCACGAATCGGCCGAACTGGAGTTCATGTTTTATTTTTGAAGACTGGGTTTTGAGCTGTCTCGTTCCTAGACGATTTGGATCTTGCCCCCCCCCCCCCTTCCCACATAAGTCAATTGTATGTTTTTATTAAATAATAATTTTAAGAAAACAAAAAACGAGAAAAGACAACAAAAAAAAATTTTAATATGTACAAACCGAATGCCCAAATCTCCCGAACCATTTCTATCAATGTACAATGCTTTATAATCAGATACTGACTGTATTAAAGAAAAAAGTAGAAAACCTATAATAGAATAATTCTGTAGAAACAGAAAATAATTTTTAAAGAAGCTTCTTAAAAATGTTGCATAAATTCTTATGAAATTATACATAATTACTTCCTAGGTAATTATGTTGTTATGCAGGTGCTGACGGGAAGGAACAATTTAATAGGTCTGTCACATGAGACGTGGAAAAAGCTTGCTTTACTTTAGTCAATGAAGCAAAGCTTTTGGAAAGCGACCACACGAACCGCATCATGTTGACGAGTAGACCTTGTTATTACGCTTACGTCGTACATCCCATACATTCTGGGCTACGTATATATACATATATATATGTGCCTACTTATAGTACGTCTACGGATTGTAGGCTGTAAGTCGAATGCGAGTACGAGGGCGAGAACGATAAGGAGAACGTGGGTAGACTTCCTATTTCTGGGTGATAAGAGATCGTACCTAACTTGGTTTCATCTTGCTCTCCATCCACCATTCTGACTATCGAGAGTTTGTCTAGGTGGTTCTGATATTACCAACCCTCTCTTTCATTCTCAAGACATCACCGACTTCTTGAAATTTGAAATATTTTACGCTCTTCAAGAGCACTCGTGTTTTGCGAGTTTGACTTTAAGGTTGAATGCAAATCCCATCCCCGTACATATAGTAGAGTCCCGTGGGGCGACGTCCAGCTATGGCGTATTGAAAAAATTTTATAGACCCGTATTGTGAAAATTTTAGTGCGTAATTGGCTTAGAATTCGTAGTATGCGTGTATATGAATGTCACAGAGTAGTATAAAGAGACACATCAAAGCCATTGGCCACGTCGAAGTTTTCCGGAATAATTCGTGGAGTCGCAAAATAAAATAATTCGCCTGAATCGAACTCCAGCGCCACTATGGCTGCACTGCGCATTAATAGTAAACGCTCGCGTGACAGTGAGGTTAGGAATCTCTTGTATTACTGCATAGAATAAAATAAAAACGATAACGATTAAATAAGAAAGAGAAGAAATAAATAGTGAAAGTGTAAAAAGTCGAAAATTATACATGTTTGGCTATAAATGCACTTCATTTCCTACTACTTTTCAAATAAAACGTACCGAAAACCCAGGAAAGCGTCAACATTAAAATTGGTGGTTGTGTGTGAAAAAGCCGGAAAACAGGTCAGATTCCATCCAGCAGAGGCGCTGAAGTTCAATTCAGTCGAATTATTCTCTTTCCCGACTCAACAAATAATTCCGGAAAACCAAGATCAATCCAAGTCCGGTTCCCCAGCTTAAGAAACGTCTCCTTACACTACTCCGTGATCGATGTATAGTCACTAATGATATGCCAGCGGCAGACTCGTCCCGGTCCTGCATTGGTTTCTTCGGAAACCGATCAGGGGGCCCTAGAACAGGCTACCAGGCGCGTCCTCAGGTTGCGGATAGAGGGGCCCTGTACCGAGGGTTACTGCTGAATGGATACAAAACTAAATAAGCAGTCGCGGACAATGTTCCAGGGATGGTCCCGAAGGAATAACCCCCAAGCCAAGGTGTTAACTACCGTGCGGAGGGCTGCATAGCACCAGGGAGTGGTGTTTCACACGGTGTCTCTAGGAAACCAGGCCACCTCCTAGAGTATTGAGGCCTTACCCCTGCATGCGGGGCTCTGTAGGGGCGGACCGAATACTTCCCTAGCTAATCGTGGGAATGAAAATGGAATTACAAAAATTAAATAAAAGTATGTACGAAGAGCTGTTTGGTGGTAAGTTGGACGTGACGGAGGAGCCCGGTAAAGATATGCCTGAAAAATCTCAGGCTAGGCAGCATCGAGATTGGCTGCACCAATTAAACGAAAAAGACTAGTGCAGTCTGCAAAAGGTGATGGATACCTTGAAGGAAATGGAGAAGTTCTGCAAGACAAAGAAGAACATGTTCCTCCCCATCAGGGAAGGCCTCACGGAAGCCCTGCAGGAGATGCAGGTCCGCAAAGAAAGAATGAACAGACACGATCGCTACATCGAGCACTTCGAGTACCATCTTAGGGATAAGTTGGTACAGAGGATTAAGGAGGCGAGATCCCCTACGAAAGTTGTCCTGGAGGAGGGTACCCAAACACTCCCTGAGCCCGCGCCGAGGTCCACCCCGGATCCTCGTAAGCGGCTGAGGGAGCCGACGGTCAGCCCGAAGGTGACTGCCACCAATAAGCCGGCAGAGAAGAGGCCAAAAACCTCAAAACATCCGCAGGAGTGGGCGGAGGTCCCTCTTAGGAAAAGGCCTCGCAAAAAGAAATCGAAGACGGCTCCGCGGAAACCAGAGCGCCTAAAAAGGGCCTGCTCTGAAGCGGTCATTATAAAGCCTGTGGAGGGGGTTAGCTACGCGGCAATTCTGAAGAATCTGAAAAGCCGCGTAAACCCCGAGGAGCTAGGGGTTAAGGTTTGAGGAATTAGAGAGACCAAGACGAAGGATCTCCTGGTTGAAATTAAATGCGCTGCGGGGGACAGAGGGAAACTTGACTCTGCCTTCCGTGACGCAATCGGAGAGTCCGGATCTGTCCGCCATCTCGTTCCTATGGTTGAGGTGGAGATATTGGACGTTGATCCTACCGTGGAGGAAGAAGAAGTTGCAAAAGCTGTTCGGAGATGCCTACAGGAGGAACCGTCTGCGCGTCTATCCAGTGTCTATCCAGACCCGGTAGTTGACTGTAAAATACCAGCGTTTGTATAGCGTTGGGTGTACAACAGACCCAATCTTCTTCCGACTGTAGAAAAAGTAATTTTCCGACAGTAAATGTACAAGGTCCACCCAGTGTCTAATCGACTCTGATAATTAACACTGTAAAATACCAGAGTTTGTACAAAGTTGATTCGACACTGGTACACTCTAAAAAAAGTGTATTGATAGTGAAGTTAGGTTCCTTTCAGAATGTATCCATTGAAATCAAGCAGATTTCTTTTGTCTCCCAACAGAATCGTGTTACTGTTATTGTAGTATTGATGATAACCGATTTAATATTGTCATTTATCAAAGTTGGGCTTGTGTACATTTCTAATATTTATATTGGATAGGTTATATCATACAATTTGTTTTCTTTTGTCCTCGAAATTATTTTTTTTTTTTTGGTACGAGAAAGGATTTTATATCAAGACCAAAGGAAATACTTTGACAGTAAAAGGTTAATTTCTGCTTGGGAAAGAGTCGGTAAAATGTCCTACACTCTAAAAAAAAGTCTGTCCATAGTGAAATTACGTTCTTTTCAGAATGCATCCATTGAAATTAAGCATATTCCTTTTGTCTACCAACAGAATCTTTTTCCTGTTACAAAACTCATCTGTGAGATGCAAAAAGAAAATATTTTTAGCAATGAACGATTTCTTTTGACTCTGAAAATAAATCCTCTAATTATGTAAGGATTGCATTTCTAGACTAGGAGACGAAGTGCGCCTGCGCATTAGTGAGTGTACATCGGCTGATGCTAATCTGTTCACAGATATTTTGTCAGTACGGTGCCAACTACGAAGAATATATTTTTTTTATTTGTAAAAAAATATTTTGATTCGAAATTATTAGTAAAATGTTTACTATAGAATTTATTGTGAAATTTAAAATGTAACAAAGTTTAAAAATAATTTTGTAACACTTTTCCAACATTATATATTTAATAGATTATGGACTTTCAATTTTACACGTATTGGAAAATTTGTAATGTAAGCAAAGTTATTTCTTAAAATTTCTTTAAGCTGAAATCTAAGACGGGTCGTTATTATATTATTGAAAATGATCGATTGAATATTGGGATTTGTCAAAGTTTGGCTTGTGTATTTTTCTTATAGGTTATATCATAGAATTTGTTTTATTTTAACATCGAAATTATACTTCCTTCACATGACAAAGGATTTTATTTCCAGACCAAAGGAAAAACTTTGGCAATAAAATGATAGCACTTGAAACGAAAATACTTCAACTGTTAGAGGATTTCCTCTTATGCCAATTTTGAGTAGAAAATCCATTCATAGTGAACGGAATTGTTCGACAGTCAATATTCCGTTTTTAGAGTGTAAGCACAATAATGTCAGAAACGTAAAAGTCAATCTGTCTTTTTCTATAATATAGCGCAATTTTCCTTGCGAAGCAGCCGGAAAATAAAATAATTGAATAAAATATATAAAAATATTGTTGCTAAAAAAATATTTTTGTTAATTTTACCCAAGCGTGGTTTCAGTGTATTGCAGAAATGGTACGTATCAAAATATTTATCCCTTAACATACACCTATTTAAAGAGTTTAGAGGATACAGTTGAATTTAAAAGGACGAGGCAGTGAAATGGCTGCACAGAAACGCGACAGATGCCTCTAATTCCCGTAATTGGTTGCATGGGTTGTATAACTCACTTCGCTGTGAGTGGCCAGCATTTATATGTATGTACGAGAGCGACCCAGTTTTTTACGGGTTCGATAATTTTAATAAAAAAGCGAGCTTATACCAACGTCAAAAGTGATAGCCTTTTGATAGTCTCAACGGTATATGACATAATTGATAGAAAATGAAATATCACTTTACTCTCATAAAAACGTATGGTAGTAGCAAATACGTTAATGCACGTATATAAATATGTAAATTTTTTACATAATTTATGATCCCTAATGTTTTTTTTCACGACTTATTTGAAACCAGTTGAACACCGAAATAAGAATCATTTATTCAGTTCGGTAATAAAGTGTAATGAAAAGCAGTTTAAATGTTCTGAACATTTTTACACGGTAAAAAGAGCATTCGTTAAATCCGAACGCATTTGCGGAATTTCGGGCTGCTTAGAATTTCATTGATAAAAAAAGAAAATATTTTCGGAATTTTGTCTTCGGATGCGACTAGAATACGTCTTTCGTATATTCCGCAAATGATTTTCTGATTTTCGGAACGATTTATTCAACACATTTGGAAGTCACTTCCGAATTTTCAGAATTTCGTTTTCGGAGAAAAACAGAACGCGACTTTCCGAAATTCAGATAATGGTTTTGTGAAATTCAGAATATCACATTTGAAAGATTTGAAAATCATATTCTACTTCATTAAATTATGATTTATGTAAAGTATATAAATAAATTATTTATTTACTACCAATTAATAAAAATTTTAATTTTATTCATATAATATTCATTTAATAATTATTTTGCTTAATGATTATATTTACTATTACTCAATATTTGTTTGAACTCTGATTTATTTTGAATAAATAATTTTTTTTAGATAATGTAACATATATTTTACAATATATTGTTACATTATATTTTTGTATTATTATTTTTGTTGAATTTATTAATTTTAATAGATACAATTGATTTGAGTTAATTTAAGTCATTAATTTTATTACATTAACCTTAAGTTAATTTAAGTAAAATTAATTTCAGTTGATTTAAGTTAATTTTAGTAAATTTAAAAAAATTAATGATTAAAAGTATAAAAAGTGTTTCCCTATAATAAATTCAATGATAATAAATTCATTAAATAATGAAATTCACTTACAGATTTTAAAGAAAAATAAATTCATCAATCCGATCAGTTTTTTGTAGATTTTATTCAAATTCTTGAGCTTTTTTCATATAAGAGAGAATTTATATAAGAAAGAATTTGTTATTTTTATTATCTTTATTTCAAATTAACTTTTTTAGTTCTTGAAAAGGACTCAATACTAGAGTCGAAAGCTCGATTATTTAAGTATAAAATCTACAAAAAATTGATGAATTTATTCTTCTTTAAAATCAATAAAATCTACCGATCGTATTCATTATCTGACATAATTTATTTATCTTTGTGTAATAGTTTCAGGAAAGAAACAGCAATAAATATGACTATTGATAAAGTTACATGGTCTTAACTTTATTAACTGCCAGCGAATGCGTCTCTAGCTTAGGCGGTACCCAGGTGGAAAAGTTGGAGGCCAGACAGTTTTTATAACCGGCGCAGTATTGTGCCAGTTGTAACTCAGGAGTAATGCCAGTACTGCCTGTCAATACTGTGCAAAACATTGGTATAGTACTGGCTTACTACTGGCGCCGTACTGACGCGGTATTCTTTGGCAGTACTGGTGAAACTCTGAACTAGGGTCATCATTGACAGTTGGCACTCTACTGGTTTACTACGGGCGCAGCACTGATTAATATTACCAGTTCCGGCTGATAGTACTGGACCAGTACTGCTTTTAGGTACCAGCCCAGTATTGACTGCCAAATCCCAGCCGAGTTATCATTGGAGGGTCTAGCCAGTACTGCACCAGTACCTGGGTAGCGTTATAGTAATAGGTAGCGAAGTAAGCTCAGAAGTGTAGCTACCAGGTTTCGAATCCCCATTTAGGTTGTTTTTAGAAATGAAAAGAGGGCTAAAAAATTCATTCTCATTCCAGAGATTGCAGTGATCATGAATGAATGAGAAAAACCACCATACTTTCAATAAACATTTGCTTTTTTTTGCTTTTTATAGAAATTCAAAAATTATAACGCTGAAAAGAGCGTTCGTGAGTTCCGAAAAATATTGTCGGAATACCCGAAAATATTTTCGTCAAAGGGCCTTCGGGGCCTAAATTCGGCTTATCAGCAACGACATTCGGATATTCCGAAAATGGATTTCTGAATTTCATAACGCACGTTGCAACTGTAGTAACAGTGCGCGTTCTGAAATTCCGAAATCCATTTTCGGAATATCCGAACGTCGTTGCTGATAAGCCGAATTTAGACCCCGAAGGCCCTTTGACGAACATTTTTCGGATATTCCGACAATATTTTTCGGAATTTACGAACGCTCTTTTAAGCGCGTATGGAGTAACAGCAAGAACGTTTTAATCTGTTTATAAAACTTTATCAAAAATGTTTATTTTAGTATTTTGTGTATTGCATTAATTTCTCTCTTGAGTTTCTGATTCGTAACATGATTAAATTTGGCGCGTTTTAATTTACTTTTTGTTCATATAAAATTTGTGCCGTAGATTCACAGAACCAAATACGCAGCACATAGATGTATTCGCAAGTGGACTCACGCTTCGATTGGATTTACATAACGATTATTCAATCGTCCGTACAGAATGGTTCTGGAGTTCAACCGAGGTAGATCCAAAATCTGCTGGATTCGCAATACAACCGTAATCCAGGAATAGCAATAAAAATTTATGTGTCGCTAAAAACGACATAGCTCAATAACTAAACTTCAGCTAATACTATATTGTGTTATAAGATTTCATATAGTTGGATTTGAGGTTCCTTTCTTAGTTGAAAAAGTTTTAAAAACTAAAAAAATACTCATTACGTTATGTTATTAAAAAAATCGAAGATGAACCCGCTTTCGATCATTCAAGAAAATTCAGGAGACGGATGAACTGAGAAACGACTCAAATTCAAAACAGAGGGAGCTTTATTTATAATTAATTAGTTGAGTTTGAAATTTTTGTCACTAGTCGCGTATCAGATAGGATAGTCGATATTTTCATTGCATATGGGAAAAAATTTGCCAAGTGTACTCGCCTAAAAATTTGCTGTCTTTAATCTTTTCAAAACTTCACTGAATTGTAATTTCAGAGGACCTCTTTTAATCCCCGAAAGGAGACAGTTCTAGTACGACTGGTTGTCAACACACAGGGGCTCAAATTTTCGACGTTTTAACACGCGCGCCATTATTCAATCAATCATGTTAGTGTTTTTTAAAGTTTTTTAATGAGCTTTCTGATAAAAATAATGATTTTGTAATAATGAAAGGATTTCATGCTCATTTCCCCATTTTAAAAATATTTTTGAGTTTTTTTCAAAATGTGACCCCACATTTTTTTCAACATTTTTTTAATAAAAAGCTTCATTCTGTCCCTTCAAAATTATCCAAGCTAGAAAGTAGGGTGAAAATTGCTATTGGACATATTAGAGGATTCTTGCGCTCGACTGCCGCGCCGCGGCTTGTGTCCATTAATATTATTATAATATCACAATAGTTATTGTACATTTCTGAAACATGTTTTTTAATTTTTTACATATACTTTTTTAAATTTTTATTGCTTAAAATTGATTATCATTATTTTTTTTTAGTTATTTAAAGCAAAGACTGAACTAAATATTTTTCATTTTTTTCTAGTAAAGACATTCAAAGCAAATAAAGAACACGTGACTCCGGAACTGAAAACTTCTACAGCACGCAGGAATTGAAGATAATTATATATTATAATAATATTAATTGACACAATACACAATAAGACCTACGGAGTGCTTACTTACCTTGAGTGATTTTCAAGGGAAAGAATATAGCTTCTTATTTTGAAAAATTCAAGGGGTTACATTTCGAAAAAAACTCAAAAATATGTTTAAAGTGGGAAAGTTTCTCCGTGTGGTGAATCTCAAGCATTTTCTTTAGTGATCAAAAACGCGATTCAATTTAGGATAAGATCGCAGTTTAGTTAATTCAACTGAAAAGTTCGTTTGTCATGCAAAATAACTGAAATGCTCTGTTAATGTAACTGAGCAATTGATTTTCGTTACATCAATTAATAAATATAGCGATAATTTTAATGATTTGAGAAGTAACCAAAAATTTCCAGTTACATACATACATTTTAGTTAAACTGTGGCATTTTAAATTTTAGAGTGTATTTATTTGAATTAATAGCATCTGCTTTTGGACGATGGTGAATACGCATGCTATAGATTCAATAATATTTTAATCTCAGTGCATATAATGCAACGCTTATGCAACTGTTTGATAACAAATATTGTAAAACTGGTGTTGGCAAAACCTTCAGTAATTAAAGGAAACTTTTCCATAATGGTTAGATATCCGAACACTGCCAAAAAGTTTAGGAAAGTGTGCTCAAGAAATGTTCTCTGTGAATTGAAAAAAAAAAATCAGTTAAAATTCATGTAACACGGTGCTTTTAAATCGACTATATTTGAAATAATACCCTTTATAAAAACTGTTCCATTCGATATAAATTTTAAAAAATTCTTCGGAAGAGTCCAATTAGACTGACATATCAATAAAATAATAAAATAGACTTCGCATGGTAAAAAAAAATAATAAGCGATCTATCGAAAGCTTCAAATTGATTTAATCATTACTAGAAAAATAAATAACATTGGAATTGTATAATCAATAATCAATGTGCAGGGTGGCCGTTTTCATTGACGAAAATAATTCCCGGTCGTTTCCCGGTCATCGAAAATTTTTTCCCGGTCATTAAAAAAATAGTTCCCAATGAATAACAGTTAATGCAATGGGTTTTTAAAGTTTTAGAATATTTTTTATCTAATATTCTGAAATGTAATTTCTCCTGGTATACCGAAATCAGGAAATAAGGCGGGAATTTCGAAATGCATAATATAATATATAAGTAAATCACTTTATGTAACACATTTTAAACAAATTGAAATCGTTTTTTATTAAAAATTTTAAAAAAATTCCCGGTCATTTCACGGTTTCTCCAGGTCACAGAAAATTCCCGGTCATTTCCCGGCTTTCCCGGTTTCCCGGTCAAGCGGCCACCCTGAATGTGGCTATTTTTCAGTTTTTTTTTTTACTTTCAAATTATTTTTGATGTATTTT
This sequence comes from Diplolepis rosae, assembly GCA_030998225.1. NCBI lineage: Eukaryota > Metazoa > Arthropoda > Insecta > Hymenoptera > Diplolepididae > Diplolepis > Diplolepis rosae. Next base: position 7,089,522 of record JAPYXD010000710.1, read on the forward strand.
TTACCAGTAAGATAATGGAAAATTTTATTTTGAATGAAATAAGCTATTAAGGTAGTTCGTTCACGAAAATTAGACGTCAGGCAAAAATAGATAATTTTGCTTTCAAGAATAGCAATATTATTATTGAAAGGCTAATATGAAAGAGAAAAGATTATTTTTCATGAAAAAAATTTCAAACACAAAAAAATAATTTTATTAATAAATTTTATTTTTTCCCAAACTTATTTCCTTATTGCTTCGAGCCAAATTTTTAAAAATGATGCGATTCTGATAAATCACGGTTCATTTTTTTAGGCAAAAGATTCTCTACAACATGACCGTTTCCTATTTTTGAAATTGAATTAATTATTATCAAATACAGCAATTTGATTATGAAAATTTTTGTTTTTGAAAAATTGTTTTTTCACAATTTCAGCCATTAAAGAATTCATTTTCAAAAATTGGAAACGGTCATGACTTAACTTAACTCGCAAACAAGTGAACAAACTGTCCTAACTGAAAATCTCTGTTCCATTTTGACTCAATTGAAAATGTCAATTCCATTTTGATTCAACTGAAATGACTCGAGATATTTTGTTGTAACTGTTTTTTTGTGGTATTTTAAAATTTGTGATAAACATGATAATGAGGCAAAGATCTATCCTACATGAGAGTGTAAAGAAGCAAATTTCGATTATTCATTCAGAAAAGGGCATGTTCTCTTTTATTGTAACTGCAAATTATCATATTTGTTCCATTCTACTTTGTCTTATCTCGATCGACGTAGAATGTTTTTTGTCTTATTTACGAAAAAAAAGACAATCAGTGGATTTTTACAGACATTTTTTTCAAGCTTCGAAATGGAGGTAATCGAAGAAAGTGATTTTAATCCAAATATTTCCAAGGGTACGTATAAATTCGTACTGTCAATAAAAACTTATCTGAAATATCCTTATAATTCCTTTTGGAACAAAGTTTAAAATCTATACTGAAATTTACATCAATTATAAGCAGGGTCGAATTTACACAAGGGCAACATGGGCAGCTGCCCAGGGCGGCGTCTCAAAGAGGGCGACAAAAATGAGGGTTTATGTGCATTTTTCTTCAAAATTCTCCAATATAAATTTTCAATACTTAAAAACCAAAAAATCTAGATCTCTTATACTATGAATCTTATTAGAACGTAATCACTGTTTTTATTTTTAAAAACTCGCGCCTTGACAATATTTCTTGAAGTAATAGAGGGGAGGGGCGGTTATTCTAGTTCGAAGATTCTAGTTTTCGACCCTGATTATAAGTTTTAAAAATCTTTCATTGCAATGTTGCATCACAAAGTAACATTTTGGTATTTGTTTTTCATTTTTTTTCTGCACTCAAATACACATCAATATTTTAGTTTGACATGATAATCTATTTATCTTCAGTTCTAGCTTGCCATGATAATCCATTTATCTTTAGTAATGATTACAACAAGAAAAATTATTTTAAAAATTTGTGTAAGTAACGAAAAAAATTCAATTTTCACACTTTTTTAAAATGACTCGCAAACTTGATACAGCTTGTTCTCTAAAACTGTGAAATAAGAGTTACAACAAAATATCTCGAGTCATTTCAGTTGAATCAAAATGGAATTGACATTTTCAGTTAAGTCAAAATGGAACGGAGATTTTCAGTTAGGACAATTTGTTTACTTGTTTGCGAGTTAAGTCAAAGTCGCTCGGGACCATCGATTTGTAGTCAAGTTGCCGAAGTCCTGACGTACGGTTTTATGATTTTTTGAAATGTTCACACTAATCGATCCCCTTATTTCGCGGAAATTAGGCCACAGGAAGAAATAGACAGTTTTGCATTCCAGAATATCAATATTATCATTGAAAGGATCATTCAAAAGAAAAAAGAGTATTTTCCATAAAAATAATTTGAAAGCCAAAAAGTAATTTTAATAATAAATTTCATTTTTGCCCGAACTTTTCTTCTTTTTTTTGGAGCCAAATTTTTAAAAATGATGCGATTATAATTAATTACGAACCGTTTTTTCAGCGAAAATATTCTCTACAATTTAACAGTTTTCAATTTTTTATAATAAATTCTTTACTGGCTGAAACCATTATAAAACAATTTCTCCAAACAAAATTTTTACAAATAAATTACTGAATTTCATAACAATTGATTCATTTTTAAAAATTGGAAACGGACAAGTTGTAAAGAATCTTTTCCTTTTAAAAATGATCCATGATTTATTAGAATCGCATAATTTTTTAAAATTTGTCGCGAAGAAAAAAGAAAAAAAGTTCGGGCATAAATAAAATTTATTAATAACATTATTCTTCTGGTTTTAAAATTTTTTTCTTGCAAAATAATCTTTTCTCTTCCAAATGATCCCTTCAAAAATAATATTTCTATTCTTGAAAGCAAAATTATCTATTTCATCCTGAGGCTTAATTTTCTAATTAAGTTCTAATAAGATTAAATTATACATTTTTATTATTGGGAATCGTTTTAGCCAAAAATATTTAATATTTTTCTATCAATTCTAAAATAGAAAAAGTATTCGAGATAAAATTCCACTAGAAACAACTTAATAAATGAATGTCTATCCAAATCATCCTTATGAGAGTAAAAAATATTGAAAAAAAAGAAAAAAATGTTCGTAATTTTAAAATTGCAAAAGATACGTTGATTATTTAGGTCATACAAGCTTTGATGGTAACTCTGTAAGTCCTCCGTCGTAAACTCCTTGATAGCAGGATTTTGTTTATATCTTCAAAACGATTCACTTTAAACTTTTATTTCAAGTTCTCAAAAAAAGATTCAAAGAAAGAATTTAATTTTCAATATAAAACTTTAAGCTTTTGAGAGTTAAATTCAAAGTAATAATTTCACATTCTCACCCTTATCTCCTTTTTATATTTATTTCGTTATCCAAAATAAGTTAAGAAATAACATCTTCACTAAAAGAAATAAGTAGCTATTCCAACTATTTTATGAGCAAGCATTTTCTGAAAGATTTTGTTAATTGCCTCAATCATTTAATTGCATTATTTTTACTTAATCTAAACAAACCATTTTGTCGTATGAAATAAGATCTTAAGTTAATTCAAGCTAAATGTGTTAAAAACAACCGAATTTGATTTGATACACTAAAATATTCAATATATCAAACTAAATTGTGTAAAAAAAAACATCTTTGGTTGAATTACCCAAATATTTTTCTGAGTGTACTCGATAGAAAAAGTAATATATTTTTTTTCAATCATTTAAAAACGACCTTTTCAAGAGGCATTAATTGTTTGATTCAAACAAAGTATCTTTAAACCAAATAAAAATTTCTTCAAATCAAATTAATTTCTGCCTTAAATCGAACAGATTATATCTTTAGTCATATATTAATGCATTAATTTTTCTGTTTTGAGGAAAAATTTATTTGATTTAAACGAATATTTATTTGGGCCAAAGATCTTTTGTTCGAACTAAACAAATGTTGTTTAATTCAAATAAATTTTTTGTTTGAATAAGAAAAAAGCCTCTAAAACAAATTATTTACTTTCAATCAGTGAAATATTTTTCTGAGTGCATTGATGTTCGCTTTTAGAATCGCTTTTTGTGTTTCCGATATATTGATGTTCCGAACATCTATCTTTTCGTTTTGATGTGCCATCCCTACTTGAAATTATCTTATCTGAGAAATACCAATCAAGAATTTTGAGGGGAGCACGGCACCCGCAGCACCCTCCTTGGATTCACGCCTGCTCATGATTTCCTCGATAATAGTGGAGGTGAATAGAGTTTATGGATGCAGCAAAAGGAAAGAGGGTATTCACTCTCTCTCGTTCTCTTAATTAATGATTCGAATCTCATTTATCATTGCGACTACGTAGAGTTCTTTACCCCTTGGCTTTATCTCCTCCTACCCGCAAGCTGCTTTTCCTCTAGTCGTTTTCATTCGTTCGCTACTTCCGGTCCTCAACCCCTAGCGACAACACTCTGTAATTAAATAACTTCAAGACACTAAATCCATTTATTTGCCTCATCTCTGCCCGCTCGTCTTCCAAAGACAGGCCTGTGACTTTCGGTACAAGACAGCTAGCAAATGAATTCATAGAATTTGATTGTGAGGTACTCAGATTAAATCGAATTTGCCTTAATAAAACTCTGAAGAAGCTGTATCTACAAATGGCAGCTACCCATGTCGTGAATTAAGGTAGCTGATCCACGAAAATTAGACCTAAGGCAAAAATAGATAATTTTGCTTTCAAGAATAGCAATATTATTATTGAAGGGCTATTTTGGAAGAGAAAAGATTAATTTACATGAAAAAAATTTGAAATACAGAAAAATTATTTTATTAATAAATTTTAATTTTGCCCCAACTTTTTTTCTGATCGCTTTTCACCAAATTTTAAAAAATTATGCGATTTTAATAAATTACAAATCACTTTTTCAAGCAAAAGATTCCCTACAACTTAACCATTTCCAATTTTCGAAAATGAATAAATTATTATTAAATTCACCAATTCGTTTATAAAAATTTTGTTTTGGAAAATGTATTTTTAATGGTTTTAGCCATTAAAGAATTTATTTTTAAAAATTAGAAACGGTGAAGTTGTGGGAAATCTTTTCTCTGCAAAAATGATTCATGATCTATTAGAAACGCATCATTTTTTAAAATTTCGTAAGAAGCGATAAAAAAAAAAGTTGGGGCAAAAATAAAATTTATTAATAAAGTTATTTTTCTGTGTTTAACATTTTTTTCATGTAAAATAATCTTTTCTCTTTCAAAATAGCCCTTCAATAATAATATTGCTAATAATAAACAGGACTTATATCGACCCTTAGTATTAAAATTTGAATATTTTTGGTGTACTTAGTTGGCTTTAGGGTCCAGAAAAAATGTAAACTCAAGGTTTCATATTTTCAAACGTTTCGACTCAGGTTGGAGTCCTCATCAGTGAGGTTTATCCCTATAAAAAATACAAAGGAGGAAAAGTTATAAATTACCGTGAGACAGATAAACATTGTGGTAAAAAAGTGATATAAAAGAATTGCAAGTGTGAAACAATAGAATTGTACTAAAAATAAAAAAAACTTGAACAATTTTGAACGTGTGACCGATGAACATTCTGTTGAAAAAATTATGTAAAAGAATTGCAAATCTGAGACTATAAAAATGGTATAAATAAATAAATTTTCTAACGGGTAAAACTAAAACCTTGATTTGTAAAATTGCTAAAGATAGAAACTTAAAAGTAGCACGTGTGACGGGTAACATTGTGGTAAATCAATATAAACAAATTGCACAATCGAAACTAACAAAAAGGTCTAAATAAAATAAGGTTTACACAAAAATAAACTGTACAACAAATTCAGTTCTATAAAAATATGAAGGAGGGGAAGAATTTTTTTTTCTTAAAAAGGCACATTTGACGGATAAACATTATGGTAAACACGATATAAGTGATTTGTACATGTAAAGCCATGAAATTGGTCCGAAACCAAATTTCCACAAAAACATTTTTTTACAAAAAAAAACGTACCACAAAATTGTTTTATATGCAAATACAAAATGAAACAGAAAAATTTTTTTTGCATGTGTGAACAATGAACATTATGGAAAATTGATATGAAGGAACTACACTTATGAAACTAAAAAACTGGTATAAATGACCAAAAATTTACAGAAAATAAAAAATGTACCATAAAAAATATTTACTATAAGAATACAAAGAGAAGAAACTTGAAAAACTTAGCAAATTGTACGTGTGACAGATTAACATTACAGAAAAAGGTTTAAGGACTGCGAGCTCATACCAAACATTGCCAAAACAAAAAACTGACCTGTTATTTCGTTCAATAGATATACAAGACGATGATGAAAAAATTAATCCAAGTGACAACAAACACAATATTCCTTTTTTTCCTCTTTCTTTTCTTACATCGCAAACAAGATGAGCACATAATTTTGTAAAGGAACTCTTTTCACTACGGATTTTTCTTTAAAACTGAGTTACATTTGGAAACAGACCTGGTAAAGGCTTTACAAAGTGGAGTGGAGGGTTAGATTTTTTTGCTTTGGAAAGTCTCGGTTAAATGAAAAGGAGAAAAAGTAGAGAAAAAAATGTGTAAAGATGTCCGCAAGATGACCAGAATACCGTGACAAAGGAGGGCTATGAAATTTGAAACAAGTCATAACAGTTTTACAGAAAAAATTTTTGCACACTTATTGTACAGTCTTACTTTATCGCAAATTTAGTTTTTTAGTACAATTCTATTGTTTCACACTTGCAATTCTTTTATATCACTTTTTTACCACAATGTTTATCCGTCTCACGGTAATTTATAACTTTTCCTTCTTTGTATTTTTTATAGAAATAAATCTCACTGATGAGGACTCCAACCTGAGTCGAAACGTTTGAAAATATGAAACCTTGAGTTTACATTTTTTCTGGACCCTAAAGCCAACTAAGTACACCAAAAATATTCAAATAATATTGCTATTCTTGAAAGCAAAATTATCTATTTTTGGCTGAGGTCTAATTTTCGTGGATGAAAACTACCTTAAGGGATATGTGAAAGGAATGAGAAAAGTAATCAATAATATTTAATCTAATTTTTGGTGTTAGCGTATGACAACTTGTCGTTTCTTAAGTCGACCGATTGTTTTAAGGAGTTAAACGATTTTCAAATAATCGATTTACTTTCAATTTAATTTTCGTAATGTACATATACAAGGTCTGTCCGGAAAGTATCGGGCCTTCCTTTATATATCCGCGCGATAGTGTTCGAGCGACCACTGCGGGGCATGAACATCATCAGTAAAGCCTCACGAACCTATCGGTTGCTTGCTGACATCTGTCGGACGTATAGTTCATGCGCAGCGTGTCTTTGTTTACAAAGCTATTTTTGAGTTCGGCGGATTTTGTGATTGTTAAAAATGACTGAAAAACAAGATCAACGAATTCGCATCAAATTTTGTTTTCAACTCGGAAAAACGAGTTCGGTAACTATTCAGATGATGCAGAAGGCCTTTGGGAATGAGTGTATGAGCAAAACACGAATAAAAGAGTGGCATAGTCGTTTCAAAGGAGGCCGCACTTCTGTTGATAGTGATTCTCGTTCTGGACGACCTTCGACGACAAAAACATTGGATAATATTGAACGGGTGCGACTTGCGATTGAAGGTGATCGTCGATTAACTGTTCGTGAACTAGAAAATGATCTCGGAATATCGAAAACTACTGTTTGGGAAATTTTGAACAAGATTTTAGAAATTACTCGCGTATGTGCGGTGACTGGCTTCTTCACCACGATAACGCGCCAGCGCATTCATCGAATCTTGTGCAGCAGTTTCTAAGTAAACCCAGTATCGACAACCTCCGTACAGTCCCGACATAGCCCCCTGTGACTTTTGGCTGTTTCCAAAACTCAAAAAACCACTCAAAGGACAGTGATTCGATGAAAAAACGACGGTTGAAAATAATGCGACGAGCGTACTCAAGGCCATCCCTAAAAGTGAGTTCCAGGACTGTTTCGAGAAGTGGAAACATCGCTGGAACCGTGTTATTCAATCAAGTGGGGATTACTTTGAAGGATGTCTAATCTACAAATTATTAGAAAGATGTATCGGTGGCTTTACACAAAATAATAATGAAAGTTATAACCAGCTGATCTGGAAAATCACTCCAAAATTCGATCCGTGCGGCTCAAAAATGGTTGAAATGGCTACATACATCGTTGTCGGTGTATTCAACGAAGGTACTGCATCACTTTTATATTATATGAGTGCAATGGGACTGTCACTGGGGCCCAATGCACATTTATATGCCCACAAGGAAGATGCTGACCGCATCACGATATCCGACCGCAGAGCGCAGGGGAGAACACGAGAGGGAAGAATGGTCCGCAGACAGCACCAGATTGAATTATTAGGGGCTGCCGAAGGAATGGAAGGTATATTATAGAGTCCTGGAATAGACGACTCGGTTTAAGTTGAAAAAATTTTTTTTTACTGTGTAAAATGCTTTTGAAACTTTGAATGTGTTTTTCTCAAAAGTATGTTTTTAAAGTCGGTGTACACGATTTCTCGGAAACGGCTGAACCGATCACTCTTAAATTTTTACACAAGCTTTGTAAATATATTTTTTAGTAATTAATCGAAGGTTTTTTCCAACCAATGAATATTTTCTACTTTATAAGCAGTTTATGGCTAAAATTTTGATAAATACTCGAATTTTTTTTTGTTGAAATGCCGCCATTTTGTGAAAAATTAATATTTTGCTTATTATAGGGTCAGTTTCTTCTTATTTTCTTTGATTAAAATTATTATTAGATTTAAAAATGCGCAAAAAGAAAATATGGAAAAAAAATTTCGGTCAGCAAAGCCACATGTCCCGAGTCGGTTTTTAAAACAGTTCAGATTATTCTGTGAGAGACGCCGGTAATAAAGTCTTCACGAGAAGTTTTCATAAATGTCAAACTTGTTCGCGTTTTGCCATTGAGAACCAATTTGGCATCCTTCTTTAATAATAAACATTTTTTGAAAAAAATTCCGGTCGGTTCGTGTGCAAAATCTTTTATACTTTTTCATTTTATCCGGTTTTTTATTCATAGTGAACTTCAAATATTTTTTCAATTCGTTATGCTGCATACTGTACTACTTCATTTTGAATTGCAAACTATGAGATAAGTTTTTAATTTCTATGATAATTATTTTTTAATTATCTCCTATATTCAAATCCTTTACAGAAATTTTGAATTAATCTTTGAATTTATGGCACTGAAGAGGGCCCCTATATGTGGCCGAAACGTTTGCCTTTCTTTCTTTTTGCGCATTTCTAAATCTAATAATAATTTTAATCAAAGAAAATAACAAGAAACTGACCCTATGCCAAAGAAATGAACAAAACTTTTATGAATATGGGTCAATACAATAATAGACATGTTATCAAACATGTCACTTTGAAATTTTGCTTATTCTTTAGATTAATTACGAAATAATACTTTATATTAACGAAGTCTGTTTGGTTTTTTTATTTCAGGAAATCCAGTCACGAGATATCGTGTACACCGCAAAACACCTTTTTTTAGTGAAACTCCCGGAGATCGTCTACAGCGGCCTTGAAAATCATTATTTTCAAAAATAAAAAACATTACAGCAAAATTTAAAGTTACTATTATAAGAATACCCGTGCAGAAATAGCCCAACTTGTTTCCAAGTTCCGATCCGGGCCCGATCGGATTTTCCACATGTGGCCGCAGGGGGGCACATGGTGTGGCTCGGGTTGGAACCACATCGGATTATGATAGACAAGATTATTTTCAAATTTTGTGTTATGGTCGTGATATTGTAGTGACTATATTGAAATTAAAATGCCAAAAGCAAAAAGTACATGGCGAATTCGGAAGCACAGAATCGTTGGCGAGATTTCTTATATCCACATTATAGATTAAAGTAAGTTAATTCACTAGATTCATTATATAAATCCTAACATTGTAGGTTATCTTTTCTAGACGGTTTATTTTATTTTTAATGTATCAAAAATATTTCCATTTTGTTCTAAGACGTAAATATGGTAAATAATAATGAGAAGCATTGCATTACAATAAACATGAAGTATCATGAATTGATAATTGTAGAGATAATAATACCACAAATAGTTGTAGATGCTGAAGACGAAGATGAAGGAAGTGAAGTTTCTGTCTTGCAAGCCGCTAATGAAGAAATGGAAACAGAGGATTTTCAGAAAGTTTTCAAGGAAAATGAAAATCCTATTGCTTTTGACAAAACTCCCAGCAACGCAGATTCAGGAAATGAACTAGATTATTACTTGAAATATTTTTTTATTAACGGTAATTTGAAAAGAAAAGAAAATTATAACTTTAAGTATAGAACGTTATTGTGTTTCATTCTTTTTTATATCGTATATTCAATTTTGCAAAGTGAATTTTTTAGAAAGAAAATTATTTATAATGTAATTTATTTTTAAATTCAGAAGAATCGAATAGATCTACAGACTATGAAGATGGGTTTTAAGACTATATTGTTTGTATACTCTTGATTATACTGTTGAACCACTGAACTGAATTTATGAAATAAATTTTTTTGAACCAACTATTCATTGTTATTAAACGAAAACCTTTTAAATTTTACTATTTGTAGAAATAAAAAATTAGAAGGGGCCATATCTGGGCCCCCATTTTACAGGCTCAGATCTGGGTCCGATCGGGTAAGGCGTTTCATTACTGGTTTGGCGCTAGACAGATTACCCTATCGGGGCCACATTATCCCTGATCGGGGCCCGATCGGCGCCCCACCAAAATTTCTGCACGGATACAAATTTTCAAGTTAATAAATTAAAATGTCTCTTTATGAAAAATTCTTGAAAAGTCGCTCTTCTTTTGCCTCCTGACTGCGTATAACTCCTTAAGCTCCTCATAAAATCAAAACGGAGAAAAAATCAATTGAAAAAGCGAGTTTTTATTCCTGTTCTTTCATACGTTCTCACTTTGTTTCGCATCAAAGCTTAGGCACTTTATCGCTTAAGTTCGAAGTTGAAACCAAAATCAAATAAGGAAAAGGGCAAACTTTTCCCCAACTGACCTGGATATGAGTTCAGCTCAATGACATGATTCAAAATCAGGTCTCGATCCGCAGCTGGTGCACTTACCCTACTTTCAGTAACCGAAGTTACTCCTATCCATTGAGATTTACCCCACCAAACACAAGCACCAAACCAATTCTGATGGTATATCTGCCCGAACAGAAATTGACTAGGATAGAGACTAGCTATATTATTATTATAGCAAGACATGTTCCTGTACATGTTTTGGATTTTTATATTGACCCACAGTAATAAATATATGATAATTGAATCGGCATGGGGTCAGTTACTTTTTTTCTCAACCTTTCAGGCGGTGGAACTATAAAATTTCCAAGTGGCAAACGTTTTGGCCACAGATGTGGGCCCTATTCAGTTCCAGATTTTTTTAAGAATAAAAACATTAAGATATCGAGACCGCCTTAGAAAATAAACCTTAGTTATTTAGTAACCAAAGAGTAATACTTATTTTTGTTTTTGTTTTTTTATTTTTTATTTTATTATTTTAATTAATTTAGTAAATCATGCATACAAATTTTTCTGAAAAACTCATAAAAAAATGAAGGCCTGGTGTTGGACGACAAGTCAACCAAAGAAGAGGTGCAGTTTTTCGCAGTAAAAAATTTTCCAGATTGCGCTCGTGAGAGTGTGAGTTTGTCAAACACAGACAACACATAAAAACCCCAAGACCACCAAAACACAAGAACTACGAAAAGACACTAAAATACACAAAAAACACGAAAACACACAAAAACACGATAACACACAAATAACACGAAAAAACACAGAAACAACATAAAAAATTCAAAAAACACAAATAAGAACAAAGGAGCCAAAAAAACAGTTGCAAAGGGGTTAGAGTTAATTAGAAGGAAGAAATTTTTCAAAAAAACAACATTAATCACTTCTTAAATTCTAATCACTTCACTGATCTGGACCAAGATAGTGGCAAATAAAAAATAAAAAAACAAAAATAAGTATTACTCTTAGGTTACTGAATAACTAATAAATTGCACGCAATTCAGATTAATTATTAATGATTAATTGTTAAGGTTTATTTTATAAGGCGGTCCCGATACCTTAATGTTCTTATTCTTAAAAAAAATCTGGCACTGAAGATCGGCACATCTGTGGACGAAACGTTTGCCACTTTGAAATTTTATAGTTCCACCGCCTAAAAGGTTGGGAAAAAAAGTAACTGACCCCATGCCGATTCAATTATCATATATCTATATTATTATGTTATAAAATAACTAATCATATCACAAAATACAGTTTGGGTTTTAAGGATAAAATTCAGGAAAATTTTTGATTAGTATGAAATTTACTGTCAAATACCGTTTCATAGACCACTGATGGGTTTATTCTTTAATATTTCGTTGGTCATCAACGACACCATTAGCGAATACAAAGAATAGAGTTGAAAAAAAAACGAATAAAACGTAGCGATCATTATTTCTGCTTCTTCAGGTGAAAAAAATTATCCTTCAACTTATTTTACCTTCTTTCAAATTTTTCCTTCATAAGGTTTATGTGCTTTAATTATATGATATATTTTGTCTACACTGTAAAAAATTTGTTGAAAATTGTGTCAAGATGTTTGGAACTTAATAAAAACACAAATGTCAGTAATATTTCCGAAAATACTTTCATTACACGGAGAAACTGTTTATGGTAAAGTTCATTAGAACTGGTATTATACAAGTATTTCAGTATGTTACGCTTCTAATTTAGGGAAATTCGTACACTATTCTAAATATTGGTATTGACACTATCAGAGGGCAAATGTTTTACTTCTTTTCCAATAATATAAATATAATATCATATGAATAAGCATAAAACGTATTATCAAGTGGTAGATGCTATATTAAAGTTTTTGAGTCATTCTGTAACCAGGATCATATTATGAATCCCAAAGATTGACATTGTTAGTTTTATTTACCTATAGTGATGTGAATAATATTATTTGTAATAGACTATGTTAAAAACCGTACGCTATACTAAAAGTAAGTTGACCTCCGTAAACATTAAAGCTAAAACTCACACACGCACACAAACATCTACAAGTTCTTTATTATGAGAATCTGCATTCGTAGACTTTCTACAAACGTTATTTATATGAGATACACACGTATATAACATCAACGCAAACGCACTCAACAGTTAACGCATGCACACTATTCTTATACGTAACTTAACATAACCAAACATAAATAAACGCATTAATCCCAAATACAATATGACATACTAGAGTACAAATTTTCTTATATACAGAACCGGTCAGAATTGTGGGACCACCTGTTTCTCGATAAATGCTTAAATTATCCTAATTTGAATTATGTATGTGAAAAATTCGTTCTTTTTATTAAATTCAAAGCTATCAAAATTCTTTATAAAATGAGCCCAGCATGAATTCGTTTTGTTAAATTTTGAAGAAGTTATTGCAGAAATAATCAAGATTTCAATGCTTTCATAAAATTTTAAATAATATTCGAAATAATCAACATTATTAATTTTCTTGGACTAATTTTGAAGCTGAATTTCTACAAAATCGAACCAAATTCTTAGAATTAATGTGCAATTTTTTTCTTACACACTGCTCGACGTTAAAGTTCAAGAAAAAAGTTGGAAAAATTCCAATATTGCTTTTGCTAAGAAAAACATTTTTATAAGATATATAAAACATTTAATCGTGAATTTTGTATTGAATTCCTTTAAAATATATATTTATATGATCTTTATTATGATTACTTACAGAATTGAAATTAAGATATTTTAAGCAATCATCGAAAAACAGGTGGTCCCACAATTCTGACCGGTAGTGTACCAATGTTATATTACTATATGGACTTGTGAGACAGAAATGGACCTTCTCTCTATTGGAAAAAATTGCAACCTTTAAAACAGCTAAATTTCAAATATTAGCCCAAATAAGTTTGGCTACTATCGAAAACACTGGAAAGTTTTAACATTGTCAATGCTAATCTTCGATATTTACATTTTTAATTTCTACTATTCTAAATTAGAGAAAGCCACAGTTTTTACCCTTCTCTTACGTATTCATATTCAGCATGTTGAATTTTCATAAACTTCTGTCACTTATGTTCATAAATAGAATTATTTTTTCTATACTTTCTTAAAAGCCACTTACACTGAAAAAAAAATTTATCCAACAAAACTTTTTTTGTTGTCCTGACAAAATATTTTGTTGCCACAACAAAACATTTTGTTTGAGTAACAAAATTTGATTGGTATAGCAAAATGTTTTTCATAGCGCCTCCTTTGAAAATCCGATTTTCGGTACCTGTAGAGCGGGTTGAAACTACGATTTTCAACCCTAGGGTTGAAAGTCGCTGTTTCAACCCGCTCCACAGTTACAGCCAATCAGATTTTCAAAGGAGGCGCTATGAAAAATAGTATACATTACTCGAAACAAAACACAGCGAAAGCATTTCGTGTGATTGCAGCCCTCGTTTCACTCGGGCAGAGCAAACTTCACACTCATGCAATCGCTTTGTTTCGCCCGTTGTGCTGCAATCACACGAAATGCTTTCGCTGTGTTTTGTTTCGAGTAATGTATACTATTTTTCATAGCAACTCTTTCGAGAATCTGATTGGCTGTAACTGTGGAGCGGGTTGAAACAGCGACTTTCAACCCTAGGGTTGAAAATCGTAGTTTCAGCCCGCTCTACAGGTACCGAAAATCGGATTTTCAAAGGAGGCGCTATGAAAAAGAATTTTGTTAGCTAAATACTAATAAAATATTTTTGTTGATTTGACAAAACTGTTTTCTCAGTGTACAATATTTCTTAGGCCCAAATTGTTGAGATTGAATACTAATATATTGCATTGCCCTTCCAATTCTTACAATTCTAGAGTATTAGTAATAAATATGGAAATGCTTAGTTATATTAATGCAATGTGCAAAATTAACACTGTAAAGCATATTTCCCTAAAGTAGAACAGTAAAATGCTAAACTTTTTTACTGATTATAATAAATGTTGATATACAACTTTTCTCGGTGTAAATTTTTCCAATATTTTCGGTGATTTTTCTTCTTCCGTAACTCATTAGTAAAATCTTTCATACAATATGACAACAGCCCCTTTCGAAACCATAATTTTTTATGAATAATTAATCCATTTTCTATCCCAAAATAGGAAATTTGACCTAAAAAATTGTGAGGATATTTCGGATGATTTTTAAAGTGTAGATAAAATCTCTTTTTATTAGAGCCATGTAATTGTAAATTAAAAGAAATTTTTAATACTTTGATGTTCGCCTTTATTTTTCATTTTGGATGAACTATGGTAAGTCCATCACTGTTAATATACCGCACCAAAACCGCCATATCCGGTCTCTTCATCAATGTACAGACCCCAAAAACCACTACCAAAGTTAGGCCGGATACAGTAGAGCTCCCAAGTGCTGACTCTAATTTATTCCTTTAAGATCTATAGTCAAGTGTAAGATGAATTTCACGTCTTGGATTTATTTTAATCTAAGCTTGCTATTCTGGTTTTTTACTTTGATGCCTTCTTCTTCCTAATGAAATTCGATCATAAATTGAAAATAAATAGATTTTTAGGTACACTCGACTTGAGGAAGAAGTAAGGCTGTGTTCTTTATTGCATTTATAAAATATTCTTTTGAAATAGATATTATCATCAATATTTCATTTACAGTATTTGTAAATAAAATTTTTCAAAGCTCGTGTTTTATATCTTTGGTGCATCGTTCAGATCATTATTCATTTACACTTGGTTGCATCTTTTGTGCGAAACAGAAACGAAGTAACTTTGGCCGATGTATAGCCAGAGGAGTGGTCCATCTCTAACAACAAGCCGCATCGATTGGAATCGAATAAATCTTTCCATGTACCAAAAGCAAAGCGAAGAGAATGACATTAACAGATGTTCTCCCGCCCGCTTCACATATGACATTCTTGAATGTGACAAACGAGATAGTAACGTATTGATGGCTTTGTCAAATTTCCCAATTTTGCAAAATTGTTCTCATAGACATACAACGAATCAAGATAAGTTATAGAGAGTGTCAGTAAAAATATAACTATACCTCCGAAAAAAGGGTTCATGAAAGATATCACAAGATATTAACTGTTATATTATAGCTTCTTCAACATCTTATGAAGAACAGTTCATAATTAAATGTTATATAGTATTATTTTTCTCAAACTATAACTATAAAAAATTTTCAGAATTTTCAGATACAAGTACTGGAATATTCTTCTTAAATTTACTAAAAAGTTTAGCAACATATATTTGATACCTGGTTTTTTAAATTTCATTCCTTAGAGTAATTAAATATTAAATCTATTTTTATATAAATATACCATATTTGAATCGATTGACACTGCAGTATATATTATTTCCTTAACCCTTTTCGTCAGGTCCGACCAGCTAGCACCTCCACAATGGAATATCACTATTTATTTTATGCCACATTTTTGGGCTAATTATGGGCTAATTTTGGGCGGTAATGCCGATTTTTGGGCTCTTGTATTTTTTTTCAAAAAACCAAATTTTAGGTGGAGGTGCTGACTGCCCGATCAGCTAGCACCCCCAGTACATAAAAACCTTAAAATTCAAAAAATTGACTATACCCGAATTTCGGGCTATTTTTGGGCTCTTGAAAAATGTCTCTATCGATTTTTGGCCTCCAACCCTTAACATCAAAATAAATAGTGATATTCCATTGTGCAGCTGTCAGCTGATCGGACCTCTTTTCGTTTTCCAGATACAATACTGCATATCGAAACATTTGTTGAAAATTTTCCAAAATTGTAAAATTAGTTTATCTACACTGATAGAAAGGAATGGCTGTTACAACGATATTTATGATTAATTTAACCTTACCTTATTGCTGGCATAGATACAGCAATATGAGATTTGTATTTTAACCATCCGATTATAACTGAATAAATATGAACGAATCAACCATATTATTGGTTGCTATGGAAAAATGTATTGTTCGCCTTCACATATTATATTTCTGATTCGACCAGTTTCACTTACAATATTTTGATTTCTGTATTCAACATCCTGCGTTGTTCAAAGAGACATATTATTTTATAAATACAATTATAAATTCCCAACCTACAACCGAATGGCTAAAACTCCCGAACCATTTCTATCAGTGTACAAACATCATATATTTATTAGTGAAAATGTAATGAATCTGCACAGAGAAAATTTGATCAGACAAATGAACAAATTAAGAAATATATTGAACTCAAAGGATTTTTAAAACTAAATAATGTAAAACTTTTATAGTTATCTGGGATTTATAATATTAAATAATGAAAATAAATGGTTCTTCCAGACAAATAATTGAAGAAGGAGAAAAATTCCGGGCCAAGGCATATTTTTTCTTGTTCTTCAATTATTTGTCTGGAAGAAGCGTTTATTTTCTCTATTTGATAGATGATATAAAAATAAATATTCTCCTAATGTAGTTACTTGCTCGTCTGGTATCGTATAAATGACTATTGCTGTTTCAGCTGAATTGAATTTGATATTCAAGTTTATTTCTTTTCTCCTATATCTCATTTTTTTCATTGACATTTATTTTCACACAAGATACTTTCAATTTATTGTTAGCTATACAGATTATTATATTAAATACTGAGATTAATGTGCATCTCATTCAGTGCTGTTTATTTTAAAAACATAATATAAACAAAAATGTTTGAAAAGCAAAACAATTTTCAGAAGACCATAAAAGTGTCCCCTTTTTGTAATTACATTCGGCATGACATACCTTGATTCATAATGTGTGAGGACAAAGAAATTATTGAGCGACCTACATATTTTGATGGTTTAGAATGATATGCAATAAAATTGATGACTTGTTTTTCACATTAAATCTCTATGCATCAATCATTGTTAAAACAATGTTTCAAAACGCTGCATATAAAGTTGCCATTTTCTAATGATTTAGTTGTCACTTGTTTGACAATTTTATGCACTCAGATTATTATTGTTCAAAGACTAATAACCAAAACTGATTTGATTACGGGGTAGACCTTCTTTGGCCTTTTCATTGATTCCCTTCGGTACAGAAAATACATCTTACTCATGAATATTTGAATAACCTCACAGGCTCTAATTACAATTACCGATCTCACGTGGTATCGTTCATTCATGACTCTAAATATAGAGTCTTTCCACATAAAAAGAATTTTTTAAATGATGGAATTTCATTGTTTGGAAATTTTAACATCGTCAGTTAACACATAAACGTAGACGATAAAAATAGTCTATCTTTTTTTTGTGTAAAAGATTGTTGCCAATTTGTGTCGCCTGGGCTTAACTTATATTTCGAGCAAACTCTATCCGACTAGTCACTTTTTTGCTTCAAATTAATGGGACCAAATAAATTTTCCGTTCAAGTATTTATTATTAGAAGAACTAGAAAAATGGTTTGAGAAATAACTCTAGACATTTATACTGGAATTTCCCAAAACACGTGACTGGAAGTTACGATTTCCTAAAATTGATATAAATTCAAGTGATTTAGTTAATTTACCTTATTTAAGACAAATTTCGGAAATATCAGTCACTAACTTAAAAAAACCATAATACGAGGGTAGTCACAGAAGTACCCGACCTGACGTATATATATGACGGTTGTTGTTTGAAAAAAATTACTATGGTTGTAAGTATTAGGTTGTTCCAGAAGTAAGTGCCGATTTTTTCATACAAATTGAACACATTTTTTTAAATACAAGGAATGAACTTTAATCAATGATATATTTTCCATTTTGTTCAATGACCTTTTGTCATTTTTCTGGTAACTTTATAATTCCACGCTCATAGAACTTCTCGTATTTATTGGCAAAAAACTGGACCAAGTGCAATTTCACAGCTTCACCATCATTGAAAGTTTTGCCATTCAAGGAGTTCTGCAAAGATCGATATAAATAAGGACAGGGCTATATGGTGGAGGTAACATCACTTCCCAACCAAGTCTTAATAATTTTTGGCGAGTAGCTGAAGATGTGTGTGGTGTAGTGTTGTCGTGGTGAAAAATTACACCTTTATGATTGACCAATTCTGGTCGTTTTTCTTTGACCGCTGCATTCAATTTGTTCAGCTTAGGGATGGGCGAACTCGATTCGATTCTACGGAGATCGATATTTTTTTCGATCTTTACAAGCGATTCTCCATTCTATTTTTCCTGTTTCTATTAACTGTTCTTTAGTTTAAAAGTGAGATCAAGGGGTCGACCACGAGAATATCCTTAATGTGATATACAAAGTATATTAATATTATAAACTTTATAGTAATACCTCATATTTATGTGAGAAACTTTACCATAAATAATACTCTAAGTGATATGCAAAGTACAAAGTATATTAACATTATGAAGTTTATTGTAATATCTCAAAGTGACATGTTTGATAACATGTCTAGTATTATATTGACCCCAATTCATAGAATTTTTGTTCATTTCTCGTTATTTTGGCAAAGGGTCAGTTTCTTCTTATTTTCTTTGATTAAAAGTATCACTATTATCTCCTATATTTTAATCTTTTACACAAATTTTGAATTAATTTTTGAATTTATGGCACTGAAGAGGGCCCCCATATGTGGCCGAAACGTCTGCCTTTCTTTCTTTTTGCGCAAATTTAAATCTAATAGTGATAATTTTAATCAAAGAAAATAAAAAGAAACTGACCCTATGCCAAAATAACGAGAAATGAACAAAAATTGTATTGTAATACTTCATATTTATGTCAGAAACTTTATCATCAATAATACGCATTGCTTTAGAGATTGTGCAACTTAAAAAAAATAAAAAACATTCTGGATTGGCAACTATAGTGTATTTTTTAAGCCTAATTTCCTTTTTTAATGATATAAAAACTTTTTTATATTCATAATTTAAATTCACAAAATATGCAAGTAACAATAATCAATAATTTCAGAATCGATCTTTTAGAATCGATTCTTTTTTTGTAATATTGCCCATCCCTAGTTCAGCTAACGACAGTAGACATCCGAATTAGTCATTTGGTTTATTGGAAGCAGCTCAAAAAATATCACACCTTTCCAATCCCATCAAACAGACAGCATAATTTTTTTTCGAACGACGTTATTCTAAACAATACATTTTTCATTATCAGTGATAATTTGTTTAAAAAAAGTATCGAATTCATTGCGTTTAAGATGTAAATCACAAGTGTTGATCCGTTTTGTTAAATAAATTTCTTTCAATTCATGTGGAATCCAAATATCAAGTTTGTTAACGAGTCCAAGACGTTGCATATGATGGTCGATTGTTGATTTTGTTATTTTTAACATTTCTTCAATCTCTCGCATAGTTACATGACGATCCGATTTGATTATAGCTTACATTTGGTGATCATCTCCAGAACAAAATTTATCAAACCAATTTCGACACTGACTGTCTTTTAAAACTTCCTCACCATACACATCATGGAACTTTTTAGCAGCCTGTGATGCGTTCTTTCCTTTACGGAAATAAAAAAGCAAAATATGACGAAAACGCTCGTTTTCACACTCCATCTTAAAGTTGATGCCAAACTAATAACTGTTCAAAAAGATGGTCAAAGACATCTATATGTGAAATCCGCAATAACTTCTGGGACAACCCAATATCAACCTTATAAAGCTCAAGTTAGACGTTCGAAGACGCTACGTTTTTTAGTATTTGTTTGACAGCTATCAATAGTGAACGCTCTCAGTGAATTTGTAAACATGGGAAAAATTGGTCATCGTTATGTGATACAATACTTTCATTAAAAGGTCACAGTCAAACCAATATCAAAGCCGAGCTAGATTCAACTCTGAGGAAGTCGGCTCCTTCGTTTGCGAACATCGCAGTGGTCGAACAAATGAGGTGACCAAGACAGAAATGGTAAAGAAAGTCCACAAAATAGTATTGGATGACCGTCGACTAAAACTGCGCGATCTAGTAGACATGGTAGGCATTACAAAAAGTGCTGTACGTCACATATTGACTGAAAATTTGGACATGAGAAAGCTGTGCGCAAGATGTGTGCCGCGTTTGCTCACAATGGAACAAAAACAGCGTCGTGAGGATGTTTCAATCGAGTGTTTGGCGTTCTTTCACAGCAATAAAGCCGATTTTTTGCGTCGATTCATAACCCTGGCTGAAGCATGGGTCCATCACTTCACATCTGAGACGAAGGAACAGTCAAAACAATGGAAATTTCGTCGAAATCTGAAGATTTTTTTAATGTTTCTTTTTTTTAATTTTTCCCAAATTAGCCAAGGGAAAGTAATCTTCCAGATACAAAAGTAAAAGCTCATTGGACATTTCATACTATAAGCTAATTTGATTGAATGAACTATCCAGGCTATCCTATTGGGTAGTTCACAAATGGAAGAAGAAACACAAACCCATCCTAGAGCCCTTATTCTTGAAGCATACGAATGTTTTTCGTATGCAAATCGATAGTTCTGTCTTTTTTTAATGACTTGAGTAAAACAGAAATAGAACTATCGATTCGCATGCGGAAATCGTACAATTTTATACTTTCAATTTCGTATACTAATATTTGAAGTTTTTTCGCCGGTATTCATTTGCAGCCAATTTCAGCTGCTAGGCATCAGTGCACACGTTCATCTGTGACACGTTTTTACAAAACCATTCAATTATTTTGTGGTTAAATTCATCTAAAATATAAGTGATATCATCAACTTGAATAGCCATTGCGCATAATAACATTGTTAATTATTTAAAAATGAGCTTCGAAAATGTGAAGAAATTTTTCAAAATTGTTTACAGATTTCTGAAGAAAAATGGGGGAAAGCTCAAGATTTATATTTTGTCCACCTGACATCACTGGGACTAAAAAGAGAGAATCGGCTTCAAAGATGGTGAAGACAATTCCATCTGCTGGCAAGGTCATGGCATCAGTTTTTTGGGATGCACGTAGGATAATTATGCCAAAAAAGGAAAGGCTTCAAAAACGAAAAACGATCAACAGCAAGTATTTTGCGAACTTATTACAGAGTTTGTGTGATGAAATCAAGAAAAAACGGCCGCATTTGGCGAAAAAGAAAGTGTTATTTCATCAACCCGCGAAAAAAAAGTTGATCTTGTTAGATCTGGTTAGATCAAATTCCCAGATCTAACCAGATCTTGATTTTGTCGAGATCTGACCAGATCTAAAGTAGATCTGGTCATATTCAAAGTAGATCTGGTCAGATCTGAAGTAGATCTGGTCATATTCAAAGTAGATCTGGTCAGATCTCAACAAAATCAAGATCTGGTTAGATCTGGGAATTTGATCTGACCAGATCTAATAAGATCAACTTTTTTTTCGCGGGAAGACAAGGCACTAGTTCACACATCCGTTATCGCGATGGCCAAAAGTAATGAACTAAAGTAGAAATTGCTTCCTCACGCACCCTATTCACCACATTTAGCCTCCTTGTATTATGTTCTCTTTCCAAACTTGAAAAAATGTCTTGGTAGTCAAAGATTTGCCAACAATGAAGAAGTGCAGTCTGCGGTTAATGGCTATTTCGAGGAGCTTGATGGTTCTCACTATAAACAGGATATCTTAGCAAGTGAACAACGCTGAGAAAAGCGTATCGAGCTAAAAGAAGACTACGTTGAAAAATAAAGGTACTTTTTCGGGGTTTCTCTTTTGTTAGGTCGGATACTTCTGGGACTACTTTCGTCGTTAAACAGTGGAAATTATCTCGCAGGTGTAAAATCTTAATGTTGCTGTATTTTAAAATATCAAATATCGAAGATTTTAACATTTATTAACATTACGAACTTCAGTTGAATTTAAATACATATGTAAAATATGCTAAACCTAACTCTTACATATATTTCTCAGCTATAAATGAACGCACTTACATCTTACACGACAAACTGAAGTCTTGAATGATCTTTATATACTGAATAAAAACCACATTAAACTTTGGGAGAACTTGCATTTGATTTAATAACTTGAAGAAGAATAATTCTGATTCAACAGAAAAAAGTGCAAAATACTTCATTTTTTAAATATCAATTTTTAAAGTGAGTATCACTTTAAATTTTTTTATTTTGCCGAAACCTTAAACATGTTAAAAATCTGCCAATGACAAGATATCAGTATGTGGTGGTATACCGGAGCCAAAAGAACGGAAATTCCACTGTATATTTTATCCCGTGTTGAATAAACATCGTTATTTTCAAGCAATTGTGTTTTTTACAGTAGCCCTGTTTCTCGACAACGCCTGATATTTCAGTTTACTGCACGCTACGTTACACGTTGTACAACAATGTACGAGCAGAATAGCAACTGAACGTGAAGCGAATTCGAACCGAAAGCTAAATCTGAATTTCTACTCAACTTTTTGTACAAATGGCTACTGGTCCTCTCTAATCGGTGTCCCATGATGCTTTGACCAAGGTTCGTTGGCTGCGCACACATATTTTGTAAAGCGCACACCTGCGGCTTGGTACCATGTGCTACCAGTTGTGAGAAGGTATTAGTTTTCACTATGTTTATCCTTTGATGTATCCCAAGCGTTGCGATTTCGCCCATATGATCAAAATTCAATTGCAATACGCTTTTGTACAATTCGAGATTCCATGCAATTTGATTGTTCTTCCTGATAATGGCTATTCGAAAAGAGTGAATCCGAGCTCATTGATCATGACAGATCATGCTCATATTTCAGGACTTTGCCATCATTTTAGAAAAATTGCCGTATGAAATTCTATTCCTTGATGCAAATCAGAATAAAATCCAATAATTATGTGTCGAAAAATTTCGAACGCAACCGCTTTATTTGAAATAATAATAATAATAGTGATAATCGTATTGATCTGAATATAGAATAGGTAGATTAAAATGTGAGCTTTGTGGATTAGGACAATCTCTAGAAGTGTTTAAACTATTTCAACTC
This sequence comes from Diplolepis rosae, assembly GCA_030998225.1. Lineage (NCBI taxonomy): Eukaryota > Metazoa > Arthropoda > Insecta > Hymenoptera > Diplolepididae > Diplolepis > Diplolepis rosae. The sequence goes on from JAPYXD010000710.1 coordinate 7,113,020, forward strand.
AGTTACAATTATCATCTTTAATTTCTAATCAGAAATCCCATTGCCGTGCTCCAGTTGCTTGAAGGCAAAATCGAACCTATTCATAGGGTAGCAATTGATTTTACTGCTTGAGAAGAATCGGCCTCTAGTGTCCAATAATTAAATAAATATATATTTAACCCCTTTTCTGTACAGAAAAAAAGTCTTAAATTTATTACGTCTAACAGACCAATTTGTTATATATTCATATAAATTAACCATACCATCTTAGTTAGACTAATCAAATTTAATTTTTTTAGGAAAAAGATTCTCTACAACATGGCCGTTTCCTATTTTTGAAATTGAATTAATTATTATCAAATAAAGCAATTTGTTTATAAAAATTTTGTTTTTTTATAATTTCAGCCATTAAAGAATTTATTTTCAAAAATTGGAAACGGTCAAGTTGTAGAGAATCTTTTCTCTAAATAAATGAACCGTGATTTATTAGAATCGCATCATTTTTAAAAATTTGGTGAACGAACTACCTTAATAATTGTTTTCTATTAATAATATAATATATAATATATAATATTAAAAATAAAAACGATAAATTTTAAATAGCCCGTAAACTTCAATTAGTTTGCAGAGTTACTCCTACAATTGTTATTTGATAATTTTGAAAACTTTGTCTCTAAAGGTAAGTTGAAGTATAAATATTAAGGGATCATACCACTCTAGCTGTTTCAAAAAATCGATTTTTTTTGTATTTTTCGAAAGTATATGTTTTCAAAAATATTGTGCAGAAGGCATTTTGTTATTTATGCATATAGATTCAAAATTGCGATTTGCGCGGTAGCAAGTGTCATACTGAATCTAAAAATATTTTTATATTTTATGTTTTATATACAAAAAAATTTTGCTGGCTCAATAAAATAGTTTTATTGCACAAATAACAACAAAATTATTTTGTTGCGGCAACAAGATTTTGGTTGGTCAAGCAAAACCGTTTTCTCAGTGTAACTATATAAAATTTTAGTTAAGTATTTTGTAAAGTTCTTGGAGAAATTTCTGACAACGTATGGGAGCGGTGCTGGTTTTCGTACTTCACGTAAAGTTCAAAAAGATATTCTTAAAAAATAATTAGTAAAATATAATATACTGCTTATTCACAGATATATTATAGCCATACTTGAAATTAATCGATAATTTGAAGTTTCCACGCTTATACACTGAGAAGAAAGATTTGATCGAATGAAAGAAAATAATTTGTTTGAAAGGCTTTTTTTATTTAAACAACAGATTTATTTGAATTAAATAACATTTGTTTAATTCACACAAATATCTTTGGGCCAAATAAATATTTGTTCAAATCAAATAAATTTCTCTTGAAAACAAATAAATTGATGCGTTGATATATGGTCAAAGTTATAATTTGTTCGATTTAAGGCAGAAATTTATTTTATTTGAACAAATTTGTATTTGGTTTGAAGATACTTTGTTTGAATCAAATAAATTTTATTTAACTTAAATAAATCATTTCTTCAAATCGAAGAAAGTCCTTCAAACAAATAATTTACTTTAATTCAATTAAATCTCCTTTCTGAGTATATAATTTGATTTTATTTGGTACAATTTATAATATTTGAAATGCTAATGATATAATTAATCAGGATTTTTGGTTTAATATTCATGTTAAAAATTTAACTCAATAAGCTGAAATTTACCATTGGAAATTGAAGCTCAATTTTTAAAAAATAACGTTTTAAATAGTTTTACATTAGTATCTAGAATTGAATTGACTATTCATTAATTAATAATAAATTTAATATATTTTATTTAAAGGAATTTGCTCTTTTTTTGTCACTTTTATATTGTATTTCCATTTTATAATTGAAATTGAATTGATTAATTTCCATGATTGCACTCTAAAAACAAGTGTGTTAATTCTACACGTGAATCACGATAGTAACTTTTTAGGCATTTGAAGTGTGTATTTATAATACACATTTTGGGTACAAAACGTTAAAGTGTTTGAAAATTAAACGTTACGTTTGTAATGTGTATTAAAAATACACACTTCAAATGCCTAAAAAGTTACTATCGTAATTCACGTGTAGAAGTAACATACTTGTTTTTAGAGTGTGTACACTGGAAAACTGATCATGTTTTTATGTCTACCTACTTTTAATTCTATAAAATTGCCCACACATTAAAGGAGCTGAATAGAATTTTTTAACAATTTTTAATTTTTTGAATTTCCATGCTATATTTGTATGTAACGACTCTAAACCCCTTTATCCATTTCTATAAAAATGCAACTGCTTTAAAAAAATTCTTACTATGCATATAGAATCAGCTGTAGTAACTTTAGAAATGCTGCTTTTCAAATTAAGATCCAGGAACTCCGAAAAGCTTGAAGCTTCTTTCCATAAAAATCGTAACATTATAACTTCCCTTTTTGGATGCGAGTAATGTATACATCTCTCACTACAAAAATGTATGTAATCTAAAAGGCCTGAACTCAATTATGTATTCAGGAATTATCAGATACAATCATAATTGAGCGAGAAGCGCGTAATGGAAAGAAGCTCAGCACTCACTTTACTGAAGGCACAAGAGCAGATTTTTATGCTTACATTTCACTAATTAACGTTTATTGCTTATTTTATTCTATTGTTAATTGTACTTGAAATGAAATTTAGTACGCATAAGTCAGAATTTCCCAAAATAATTAAACTTTTGTCTTTGTATCTCATATTTTGTTCCTGACACGTCGGATATGCATTTCTGGTTAATTAAAATAATAATACGAAAATAAATTCATAATGTTTTAGACAAAAGTGAATAGCAGAAATATTAATATTCTCAACATAATTTTATGGATTTTCGATTTTTACCATCTTTCTTGGTGATTCATTGGTAACATTTCCTAATAATTCTGGTTTACTCTTAAAGATGGTACTACTTGCTATCGAATTTTTCTCCGTGTAGCATTCAAATATTATAGTATATTATTCAAATTATTTTCATCTGAAATAGTAGTGATATATAATAATTAAAAGGAATAAAAATTATTCATAATAACCATGAATAATAATGGCTTTTAGCGTATTAAATCAATTAAACTGCGATATAAAGCCAGTTAAACGAATTGTAAGTTTTATTATATTAGTTATTCAATATTTCTTTAACTCAAAATAATGATGAGAACAAAAAAAAATGAAAGTATAATATGTAAATCAGATAAGAAAAGATAATCAAAACGGATAAAAGAAATGTTAATGCATTTCAAAGTATTAGCAGAAAAGCTTCCATTAAAAGATTTCACAATTTTAAAAATAAAATAGCATGAAATTTAATGCATATAGGTATAGGGATATTTGATTTTTCAATAAATATCGTTTTGCTTGGATGAAAAAATAATATTGAAATATCTCTATTAACGTTTGCTTTTATACTACGAAATTATTAAGGTAGATGCATAGCGGAAATAAAAAATGTAAACAAATAACTACATTTGGTTTCAATTTATTCATTTTGCAAAATTGTTCACGATTAAGTCGTGAAAAATATAAAATAAAGTTTTGAAATAAATGATTGCTGAATGTTTAAAATTTGTTTATCAAAAATAATATTTTTTCTTCTAAATGATATTATCATTAAATAAGAGGATTATAATTCTCAAAAATATAATTAAATATTTGTTTCCCGTGCCTATTTTTTCGCGAGGCAAAAGTCTTAATTTCACAAAATATAAGTATTTATTTATTTCACTAATTTTTCAAATTTTCTACCATTCTTTTCATTTTTAAAATCCTATCCTTTAATTTTTCTCTCACTTTTACAAACATGTCAAATCTTCCATTTAACCTTCGGTGTGAATAGTGGGTCTTTAATGGCACAAAATAAAATAAAGATGAAAATTGAGTAAAGAAATACACACTTTGAATAGTAACTATGAAATGATTTTGACTTTACGAAAGCCTAGAATATTTTAAAAACTCAGTGTTCACACAGAGAGTTTCAAATTAGCAATAAATTCAATTTGCAAATAAAGCTGCTTTTCCACATTCCCGCACGAGCGTTTCCCCCCGCTACTTGACTGCGATGAGAAAGTCAAATTAATCGAAACAGAACCTGTCAATTAATTCGCCCCCTAAAAGTTCGCTTTTTTGTACTTTATGTGAAAATATAATCGCAAAAAAATTGTAAAATTAGGTTTATATAGTATATAAATTTTTTTTTTAATTGTTTGACCAATAAATTTTATGAATAATTTAATCTTCTGTTACATCAGGAACGTAAGAGTTTCCTTATTAAAAGATTTCCTCGTTTTATGTCAGGATTAGAAGGATCATCTCTAATGGATGAATGAAACACATCATTAAAATGACTGATATGGCTGGCCTTACAGTACCCCATTCGGTCAACCCAATTTTTCAGTAAATTTTCGATTGTTTGGGTTTCAATCCCATGAATAGCAACTTCGATTTCGTGTTTCAAGGCCTCAATCGTCTCTGGATGGTTAGAGGAAACTCAATTCTTTCGAAGCATTGATCGAACATAGATTCCTCCTCGATTATTGGAAGTAGTCAAAAAGGAACTGACGAACACTAGAGGCTTCTTTGAACGACACTGACGTACTGCCTAAAGGCTCATGGCTAAAGACACTGCCTATGCGAAGCAGCTCGCCAGGATTAAGGGATAAATGCACGTATAGACATTAAGCTGGACCGGAGGGCTGATTAGCATTCTAAATTGAAGCGTTGCGGTCGGGCAAAGCGGCACAACGTGGAAGAGGTCCGGTTCGGTGCGGTAATTCAGAACGGAGTACTCTCACCCTCAACGATCTGCCTTCCACACCAGCTACACTCACCCCTTGCTATACCCTTCCGCCCATACCATTCAGCGTTGTCCACAGCTATCCTATGTGCCGCAATAGGTTAGACATTTGCATTAATCGGCTTTCGCTTCGTGTAACTCCCCGCCTCTTCATCAGCCTCGAATCCTCTTGACCCATGCCAAACTGATAGCAGTAGACAGTGCCCAATTACTTCGTGTTATGCATGGGGTAGATGCAACTAACCAGACTCTACACCTAAGTACTCTGCGTCAACTTTACAAAATCACACAAAATATCGAAAAACACATTGTTCTCTGCTCCATACATAATTACATACAAGAAATTACGTGAAAAGAAGTTCGAACTCATGAAAAACATCGACGTAGGATAAATAACAGTTTTTGTATTAATTTGTACATATTTTGAGAACATGCAAATTTTTTCTTCAAGCTAAAAATATTTTTAATTTATATACCGTTGCCCAGGGAGAAATGGAATAGGCAACTTCAGGGCGCGTCACGCTTGTCTTGACGAAGTCTTGCCTACTCTACACAGAGAAATTCGATAGTAAGTAGTATCATCTTAAAGAGTAAACCAGAATTATTAGGAAAACTTATAAAAAAGTCCCAAGGTGATGATATAGTTTGGCAATTGGATTCTCGATTTTTGCCATCTTTCTTGGTGAGGCTTCCCGAATCGAAGACAGAATGTGATATATTGTTTCCATTCATTGATAACATTTCCTAACAATTTTGGTTTACTCTTTAAGATGGCACTACTTGCTATTAAATTTCTTTCCATGATATGGAAATACATGGCATTTCCGAAGCAAGCATGACAAACTTCGAACATTGCCTATTCCATTTCTACCAGGGTGACTATCTTACATACCCTAAAGAAGGCAGATAATAAAAAATTTCGACATTTGGTACACTTGTGAACAACAAAATTCAAAAAATTAGGGTATTTTTAGGCATAAAATCTTAAAGAAAAAGAAACGACGTATATTAAAATCATTTATTGCGGTATAAAAGATAAAAAATTCTATAAGAAATATTTTTTGAGTTGTGCTGAGCAACAGTCCAAAGGTTTGTGATGAATTTTTACCTTGATTTTATGGTATTCAAATAGTAGCATAATTGCTTTAAATACTAAATGATAGTTAATGTGCATCTTGTTGCCATTGTTGGAAACTAAGCATACACAGAGAACTGTTTACTACCGCTACTGTCGGTGCGACCGCGACCTTTACTTGACCGTTCTCGGCTAGCGGCTGCGCTCAGAGCTCAATTAGGTTTTGCAGTCATAACATATTTACCAAAGCGAATTTCGTTCTAAAATTTGTACTAGATGTTTTTAAAATTTTATATATTACATCGGTGCAAGTTACAGGGAGATCTACAAATCAATTGAACGATCAAGGCAAGTATTACCATGCATCGACAAATTCTACAAATATTACCAAAATCAATGGTGCTTAAACATTTTTAATATCGTATTATAATAAATGTTCTTAATCTAATTATTTCCATTTATTTACTGACTTTATCCTCATTTCTCAGAGAAGATCCTTCTGATCCTGACATAGAAAGAGGAAATTATTTAAAAAGTACAACAGTATTCAAAAACTTCAGAGATGGTCTGATTTTCTAAATTTTCATCAGATATAGCTGACTAATGAATTTGTCCTTTCTTCTTGCCCTTTTCAAAAGTGTGAAAAAGTCCAATCCGATCAAACAACTCTTTTAAACCTTATTAGGTCTTTACAGACAACAACGACAGAAATACAGGATTGCAAAAATCTTTTTTTTATTCAGGGGGTCTTAAAGCGTGCACATCTTTTTACAAAAAAAAGGTGTGTTATCTTTCGCACAATTCAAACACGTTCTCATATGAATTGAATATATAAATTCCATAGAATTTTTACAGAACGTATACTACATGAAATCTGCAATGACTGAAATCTAATTTTTATAGAAATTCAACAAGAATTGCATTTCTACTGCTGTTAGAACTCAACATGAATTCTAGGTAACATTCTGCTGGTTATGGCAAACTATGACAGCATAAGGTACACCACAAAAGCATACTCAGTGGAATTGTATTGGGGTATTCCTGAAATAAATTCTCTGAATCTATACTTACCAGATGAGCTCAACAAATCTTCGGAAAAATTAACCTCTGCAAGTTCTGTTTGCAACCCGTTGCCATTCCACAATTACAGATATTGCTGATTACCTGATATTGCTCCGGCCGACTTTTTCCTCTGTCCAAAACTCAAATTACCACTTCGAGGCACCGGTTTTCAGTCGATAGAAGACGTAAAAGAGAATTCGCAGCTAAATTAAAGTTGATTCCGGAAAATGCGTTTAAAAAATATTTTGATGATTGGATTATTCGTTGGCAAAAGTGCATTATTTCGGGAGGGGCCTACTTTGATTACGATAAAATAAATTTTGTATGAATAATAAATAGTTTGTGTTTTATTGACCAATTCCCGGTACTTTTTTGACAGGATGTAAATTAAAATATAAGACAACATAAGTGACATTAATTATGATTTTTTCAAACATTGCTAATTTTTTTTTTTTTTTTAATATAAAATTATTTGTTTGCGAACCTCAAATTTTTAAATAACGTAATTTTATCACTGTTACAAAAGTTTGAATTTCAACACTATTCGAATAAATTATACTTAATAAACAAAAAGCGGACGAGCGTAGTCTGAAGTTGCGTACCGAGCATAGGCACGGCTTCCTCGTTGCAAGGAGCCCCTGAGCCGAGCAAGCGAGCATGCGCGCACACGCCGGGTACATACGACGTCTCGTTTCGGGCATACACGATCACGCACGATTTCTCGCGCTCCCCTTCCTCTACCTAACACTCATTTTTTACTCATTCAATGCACGGCTTATTTGGTTGTTGACATATGCTTTGCTGCAATTCAATTTTTTAGTTATATAATATATATATAATAAACAGGGTGTCTAAAAAGTCCCGGGACGGTTGGATATTTCCTCAGGTAAAATATTTTTCAAAAAAGTGAAGGTCATTCCTGAAGTAAATTTCAACGAAGAATTCAATGGTCACCTTCATTTTGACCTTGAAGTTGACCTTCATGACTTTTTGAAGGTCAACTTTGTTTTTTTAAATGGAAACCCCCCCTTTTTTACATCTGCAATCGATAGAGCGGAAAATTCTATGTTCAGATACGTACCCAAGTCATAGGTCAATTGTAACATTCAAGGTCAATTAGAGGTTTTTTGAAATTAACAAAGTTTTCCAAGAGGTCAGTGTAATTCCTGAAGTAAATTTCAACGAGAAATTCATTGGTGAGCTCTGTATTGATCTTGCTTACAGCGTTTTGAATATTGTAAAATCATATGTATAGGAAATTTTTCATTAAAAGTTCCAGGAGTTCTGGTGAGAGTTCTGTTCCTCCCCAAAGAGTTATATCGAAAAGTCCTATACCGTTTTTCGATACCTAAGTCAATACCTAAGGGGATAGCATAAGTCCTATACCTTTTTTCTATCTCCATACGAATTGAAAGAACTGTAAGGCGCTTTATGAATCATGGATCTATCAAGGAGCTTCAGAGAACTGGTCGGCCAAAATCTGCAGGATCTGAGGAGATGCAGATGGACATAGCCCAAGCATTTGTTGAAAACTCACACCTTACTTTACGTCGAGCTACTGATGAGCGTGACGTTGCTCCTGAGACAGTGCGAAATATTTTAAAAAGCATTAATTTCCATCCTTACAAAGTTCATCTGGTACAAGAGCTCAATGAAGACGATCCTGATCGTCGGGTTGAATTTTGTGAAATTATGATGGATTGAATTGATAGAGATCCTCTTTTCTTGTACAATACAGTATTTTCAGATGAAGGTACTTTCACCTTAAAAGGTGAAGTTAACAGGCAAAATTGTAGATATTGGTCCGACACAAATACTGATTGGATGTTGGAGAGTCACACACAATATCCACAAAAGATTAATGCTTGGGCCGGTATCTTGAATGATACATTGATAGGCCCTATCTTCATCGTTGGTAATCTCAATGCCCGTGCATATGAAGAGCTTCTCAGAAACCAAATTGTACCAAGAATAAGGGAGATTACAGGCGATAATTTTCAAAATATTTGGTTCCAGCAGGACGGAGCAGCGGCTCATTACGGTAGGGAGGTTCGAGCATATTGGGATACTCAGTTCCCTCATAGGTGGATTGGAAGAAGGGGTGAAATCGAGTGCCCTGCTAGATCTCCTGATCTGACGCCTCTCGACTATTTTCTTTGGGGTTATTTAAAGAGCAAAGTATAGTCAACGCAACCCCAAAGCTTAGACGAATTGCGGAATCGGATTCTGCAAGAGGCTACTTTGATTGATAGGGAGATGATTCGTAATGCTGTAACTCATTTTTACAATCGCATAGCCTTTTTTCAAGAAGCTCAAGGTTTTCAGTTCGAACATCTTCACTGAAGCGTGAGAGGCAAGGGGACTCACGCTAATCAAGCACCCCAAAGGGAACAGAATTTACTACATCCACGTCGTTGTTCCTGGGTAATGCTAAACCTAAACGTAAACTGCTTGGAAAAAACCTTGAAAAAATCTTGAAGATCATCACCAAGATCAATACAGAGCTCAACAATGAATTTCTCGTTGAAATTTACATCAGGAATTACACTGACCTCTTGGAAAACTTTGTTAATTTCAAATAACCTCTAATTGACCTTGAACGTTACAATTGACCTATGACTTGGGTACGTACTTGAACGTAGAATTTTCCGCTCTATCGATTGCAGATGTGAAAAAAGGGGGTTTCCATTTAAAAAAACAAATTTGACCTTCAAAAAGCCATGAAGGTCAACTTCAAGGTCAAAATGATGGTCACCATTGAATTCCCCGTTGAAAAATACTTCAGGAATGACCTTCACTTTTTTGAAAAATATTTTACCTGAGGAAATATCCAACCGTCCCGGGACTTTTTAGACACCCTTTATAGATGCTGTATGAAAATAATAATGCATAATAATATTATTGATAGAGATGTAGATTTAGAGCGCAGTTCCACTCCATTTGCTAATATTTTTAGCAGCAGAAAGAGAGCGTTCATTTTCGATCATTAAAGAATGTTATTTACAGTGTCGGCTAATGCTTTAACCCTCAATAAATTGAATTTCGACAATGGTTGATAAAACATTTTTATCTGACATTTTATTTTTAATGTCTTTTCAGCACCTTTTTATTTTACTTGCATTGATAACGACAACGTATCATTTGTCGCGCTACGAGGGCTGTTCAATACTTTCGTGACTTCTCGAAAGATGATAATGTTATCGTAAATATGTTACTACTATATATCAATGCGTATACAGTTTCAAGTCAGTACGTTGGTCTGAAATTTTTTTTCAGCCAGTTGAATTTAGTTATTCATTGTTAAAACAAAACCATGAAAAAAAGCGAGTTTCGCATGCTTATTAAACATTATTTTCTACAAAGGAAATCAATGAAAAAAACTGAAGAAAAGCTTGCAAAATATTATAAGGGGTCTGCTCCATCACACGGCATGGTTCATAGGTGGTTCACTGAATTCCGTTGCGGCCGTATTAGCACAAGTGATGTTGATCGTCCTGGCCATCCAAAAGAGGTGACTTCTCAAGAAATGATCGATAAAATCCACGACATCGGAATCAACGATCGTCGATTGAAAGTGCGTAAGATTGGTGAGGCTGTAAACATCTCTTTGGGACGCGTATGGCACATTTTACATGAATGTTTGGGTATGAGAAAGCTGTCTGCAAGATGGGTACCGGGTTTGCTCACAGCCAGTTACAAGCGGGCTCGTGTGGTTGTGTCTGAGCAATGTTTGGGCATATTTCAACGTAATTCAAAGGAATTTTTGCGACGTTACGTAATTGTTGATGGAACATGGATTCATTATTATACGCCAGGAACAAAAAATCAGTCGAAAATGCGGACTGGGCCTGGCGAAACTGCACCGAAAAAAGCGAAGACGGTTCCATCAGCCGGTAAGGTCATGGCCACAATTTTTTGGAACTCTCATGGTATAATATTAATCGATTATCTACAGAAGGGAAAACTATTACAGTAGAGTATTATAACTCATCATTAGATCGATTTGATGCCATACTGAAGGAAAAACGGCCTCATCTGGCGAAAAAAAGTTCTTTTCCACCACGATTATGCACCAGCTCACACTAGTGCCATTGCAACGGCCAAATTATTTGATTTACGCTACGAAATACTTCCTCGTCCACCTTATTCCCCAGATTTTACAAATGAGTATTTTTCGGGGTTTGATAAAAATTATAAGGTGCGCAACTCACTTCCAGCTGTTTTTTTATGAAAATGAAACTTTATTGTGAAAAAATTGTTACAAATGAATCATTCAAAGTATTGCCCATCCTTAGCTGCAACTTTTGTACATCTTTCTGGCAGAGCTTAAATACCGTTACGGTTTTCGTGTCTCTGCTCGTATTGTGGCCGTTTTTCGCACAGTAATTGGCTCAAACGCATCAATTGCGTTCAATACCGTTCCCGTTTCGTTCGGTTTTAACAGCTCATAATAAATAATACCGACCTGGTCCCACCAAATACACAGCACAAACTTTACAGCATGGATATTCGGCCGAGCCAACGACGTAGAAGTATGACCGGGCAGTCCACATAACTTTCTTCTCTTTGGGTTGCTGTAATGAATCCATTTTTCATCACCCGTCACGATGCGATGAAGAAAGCCCTTCCTTTTTTGCCGCTGAAAGAGTTGTTCACAAGCGACAAAACGACGCTCAACATCCCTTGGCTTCAAATCATAAGGAACCCAAGTTCCTTGTTTTTGAATCATTCCCAGCGCATGCAATCGCTTGGAAATGGCTTGGCGGGTAACTTCTAATGCTGAAGCAAGCTATTCTTGCGTTTGGCATGGTCTTCATCGAGCAATGCCTCCAATTCAGCGTCTTCGAAGGTTTTTGGCTTTCCTTCACGCGGACGTTCATCAACATCGAAATCACTGTCTTTGAAGCGACAGAACCAATCACGGCACGTTATTTCTCTTAGAGCAGCATCTCCGTAAAATTTTTGAAGCCCTCGATGCGCTTCAGCTGCCGTTTTCTTCGAATGAAAGAAGAAAATCAACACTTCCCGCAAATGACGATTATTTGGCACAAAATCAGACATTTTCACGCAACCAAAAGTATATGACGCCAAAAAAAATCACTAATATGTCAAAACGGTTTGTTTACCATATGTCTAAGCTTTGTTAATTCGTTTTCAGTCCAGAACTAATTGATTCTAGAATAATTTAACAATTGTAATGAATTTACATTTACGGCAATCCATTTGAGATTAGAGCAGCCGACCGGCAATCGAAAGACCTGGGCTCGAATCCCAGCGCAGTCGAAAGCGTCTTTTTTTCCACAGAAAGATTTTCAAAATTCATTAATATTTGAATTCATTGGCATTATTTGCGATATAAGAGTTTGAAATTGTATACGAGGACATCTGTCGGCAACGTATCCTATCTGATACGCGACTAGTGATTCTTCGATAATGTAGGCAGTGGCAGAAATTTTAAACTCAACTAATTAGTTTTAATTTTAATTGAAAAAGAGTTTATGGTCTTAATAAAAAAATGAAAAACTTTATCCCAAACAATTGATTAAATTGATGTGAGGTACTAGCAGGACAGGGTCCAAAGAGGCAGTACTTTCAAATCATGGATGAAAGTTATTCCCTCCACTTTACCATGTTATCGAGAAAAAAACAATTTGTCAAATATAATATGTGAAAAAATTTGAATTACGTTACTTTTATATTTTGTTCTTCAATTATATTTTAGAAAATTTTCTTAATTGTTTTTTTTTTTTGTTGATAAAATGGTAAAGTGGAAAGAGTAACTTTCATCCACGATCTGGGAGCACTGCAAAGAGGTGCCATTCATTTTATCCAAACGATCGAATGGTGAAGTCACTAGAGCCCGGCTAGACGCTCTATACAAGAGCCATACTGACCGGTAAAACTAGCCAATACACACTAAAATCCAGTCGAAATTTATATCTTAGGAACCTCGGTTATAAATAGAACACTTCTGATCGGGTGCCGAGGGCAGCAGTTTCTGTCACCGTAGCGAAAATTGCTATAATGTAAATAGTAGTCGAAAATCGTCCTATAACCATGCGAGAGATTGCTGCCGAACTTAACATCTTGAAAGCATCGAATCACAACATTTTACTGGAAATCTTGGGGATGTGACGTGTCGCAACTTGACTTGTTCTAAAGCAGCTTTTGGACGAGAGAGAGTTTCGAAAGTCTCTGGCTTTCGATTTGATTTTTAAGGCAATTAACCTTAAGATTCGTATGCGTTTTTTTGGTGTCATCTTTTACCCACTATAATTATTGTAGAAAGAGATAGCACTATGCTATTACATATAAGATTTCTCGCATGTGTTCAAGAATATGGTCCTTAGATAAAAAAATTCAGCCTAAACAGAAAAAATGCTTGCTCCATAGATTAGAGTTACCCTCTATAATTCATTTCCGTTCCATTGCATAAATCAGTAAAGATTTGAGAAAGAGGGTCGATAGGACCCTCTTGCACTGTCAGGATAACAGATAACGACGTTTCATCATGATAAAGTTTTTGTTGTCAAAATTGAACAGAAAAAAAAGTTTGCCCTAGCGTCGATGTTAAGAAGGTGTTGCTCTACATTTAGTGGGATATCGAAGGCGTAGTGTATTATGACCTCTTAAATCTAGGAAAAGCAGTAACTGTGAATCGATACTAGTACCATCTTTTCAAATTGTGCGATGAATTGAAGTGAAAGAGACCTTTTACTGGCAAAGGAATGCGAAAAGTATAGTACATCGTTCGGTCGCATGTTGCAGGAGGGACTTGAAAAGTCATTTCCAAGTTGGGTTGGGAAATTCTCCCGCATGCGGCATATTGACTAGATACAGCCCCTTCATATTACCATTTGTTTCGGTCCATTTCAATCGCTCCAACATCATTTGACTGACATACACTTCAGAACACTGGGGCATGCCCGAAAAAGCATCAAGAACATGTATTTCTGAAGAAATTAGCAAATTTGATTGATTTTAGATTTCTACAAGTGTATATATGTAAATTGTTGGCTATCGGTTATGAATATAGTGTATCTATGTTTTTTTTAAGTTATTAATATAGAATGTATACGATTATAGTTGTATATAGCGTATATGAAGTAAGGGATGCTAATCTGACTGACGACCTTCGCGTGGTGCATCTTGGGCGAATATGAAATTAGTTTTTCGAATGTCAGTAGTGAACGAAGAGAGGTATTTTTCTGTCTACTTATAATCCATTGACACTGTGACTAGGGAATTCACAAGAAAATGTGTTTTTAATTGAATGATGATGTTGCATTTGGTTTTTATTACACTAAAATAATTGCGTCACAAGCTAAAAATCAAGTTGGTCCCTCAACCCCATGGAATTGACTGCACATTAAAAAAAAATTATTTAAAATTTTTTTTTAAAACCTCTTCAGTATCCTCTATAACATATATTTTAGCCATCAAGATCGGTTAAGTCGTTTTCGAGAAAATTGGATTTTTTAAAATTTGTTTATAACTTTTGTAAAAAAATTTGTTTTGAGTTTATACTCCCACAATATGGATCACATTCGAGCGGGGGCACCCAGATCATGCTTATCCTGCTATGGCCTTTCTACTATTTTCATAAAATTTTAATTTTTTCAGAAAAGCAGCAGCTCGCGGTTGGAAGAAACAAATCATTTCTTTATTACACTTTCCGAAAAAACTTCGATCTATTTTATAGGAAATTTGATTAAACAAAAAAAGTAAGTAAAATTAACAAAGTCTAGCTGAATAAACAATTTAAAAAATAAAAAAATGTTTTCCGGGCATTAGTCAAGAATGTTTTTGTGGTTCAACTATAAGCCCAAACCGCAAGTGAGCAGTTGAATGAAAGCGATAAATATCCCAGGAAACATTTGGCCAGACTCGCACCTAAATTTCAAGGAAGAAGAGTGTGAGTACTTTCCGAATCTCTAGTGTAGAGAGTGAGTTCCGACCAGTATCGTGTCCACATCGTTCACTCAATAAACGTCCAAAAATTGAACGCAAAGAGTCGTGAATTTACGGCGTACATCAGCGTTAAGGGATGAGGTGTTATGTGTGGCCTCAACCAACCAATCAAGCAATATCTAGTACTGGCCCTAGTATCCGGCATCTCTGGCCCCGTCGTTTCCTGTGGTTCAATTCAGACACATTTGATATACGACACGTATGCATCACAGCCTGTGCGGCGTAACAACGTATAGATTATCAAAGGTGCGAAACACAATAGACTGTAATCAACGCCGGACAGAGTACCACGTTAATATTAAATCTTGAATCTTGAATGCTTCTCTACAATTGTCTCAAGTGCTTATCGTGATTTTCCACGCTTTTATGTAACACCTTCCGTGTCGAAATGTCTCTCTAGTTTCCTATTTTGATCTATGTTCTGATAAAGCGCTGACCACAGAAGAACAGATTAGAGGAAATTGATCACCTGAGGAACTCGGACTTATAATATAATAGATATACAGAGTGACTATTAACGTAATCGAAATAATATATTTATATTTAATGGTGTCCAAAATATAGTACAAACTTCGAATGACAAAGAAATAGGTTGCAATTTTTTAAAGATCATAATCAGTGCGTTTCACGTTCGACCTCTCTAAGAGGTCTACCCACATTACCAATTCGAAAGAGGCCAGAACTTAACGGAAACAGGCTATTTTGGATGAAAATGAGTATTATGAAGTAACAGAAGGTATAATGGATGGTGCAGGCATCGCTAATTAAGCGCAGGTAAGTTTTTTCACGATTTTTCATTTAAAAAAAGTTTAAACGGGTTTTTCTCGAAACAACGTTTTTCGATGCCTTGTTGATAAAATCTCCGAAACTAATGAACCGATCCTTATGTAATACCGATCTATGATCTATGTAAGTTGGAAAATAAAAATTTTTATTTACATATAAATCGTACTTGAAACTTTAATCGCATTTTTCTCGAAACCATGTTTCCATAACAGTTCAACCGATCGTTATCAAATTTTCACCAATTATTAATAATATAAATGGCCTCCAGCTGAACGAAAGATTTAATGGATTTTTTTGCTAAAATTTTTTTTTTCTTTCAACATTGGAAATTTTCTTAAAAAATTTTAATATGGTCAAAATTGATCGTTCATCCGCACGGGAAAGTCGTTTTCTAACTAATTTCACAAAATTTTTTATTTCAGATGATCCAGTCATGAGTAGCAATGTTCACAACAAAACGCCCTTTTTTGGACATTTGGCCGATTGGCTGTAACTCACTTATTTATGACTATCATTCAATAAAAAAAATTGCTATAACATCTCGAAATATTTATTATTTGAATTTCACAACATTTATTACAAAATAAATAAACGAATCTTCAAACAAAAATCGTGAATCACATATAAACACGATAGACTACTAAATGTATCTGCAAATTTTTGAAAATTTTTTCCGTACCATTTTTGAAAACAAAATTCCTAAAGTTTACATTATTTCTTATGGGCGAAAATCTTTTTTTAAATTTCTATCATACTGCACTAAGGAAATTAATGAAAAATTTTTGCATTGTCACAAAGTGTGTTGCTCTGTAAAACGATTTTTTGAACACGAATTTTTACCGTACCATTTTCGCACGAAAAAATAGTCAAATAAGGAATTCAATGTTTGCTCATCGTATCAGGAGACTTAGCAACAGTGCAGTCCTTGTACATAATAGCTATACTTTTGAATGTATGTTAGGGTTGTACATTTTCAAACTCTATGCGAAGAAACCTCTTATATGCGTCATTATGTGAAATTCTAATACATTCATAAATATTTTAAAATTATAAAATGCCTACGGTAGACTTGAATTCTGCATCCGATCCTGAAAATGGTGACGTGATGAGAAAATTATTTGAAATAATATCACAGCTTACAGTAAACTTTCGTCGAGAATTTGATTAAAACTTTCAAATCCTGTAATATAATTATTCAACTTTTTACACGAAAATTTTCACAAATATTTTGCATTCTATGACTTGTTTTATATGAAGGTTCATATTATGCATATGAAAAAAATAAAAATTTTGCATGATACATTTTATAAAACTTTTATAAAAAGTTATACTTTTTTATGCTGGGGTATTTTTGAGAATTTGCTATTGAATGAACAAGCAAAATTATTGTAAAATATTCTCAAATGCCTCTATGTTCCCGATTTCCTCAACTTTTGAAGAATTTTTCGCGAATAAATGTTCTCCGTGTACGCATAATTAGGTAAAAGTTTGATTAAGTATTTGTGAAATGATGTACTTTGAGCACCAAGCATGCGAGATGAAATATATTTCGGATGAGAATTATATTATTGATTTTTATCAATTTTTCAAATACTGTAACTTTCCTAATTTTGTTTCAATTGGAAATGTTTATGAGCAAAAATCGTAGAGCTTTTTGATGACAAGGACAACGGCAAATGGACAGACAGGATTGAAAAATCCATAGGTGGTGAGAATTTGAAAAAAAAATATACGTGCATATTTTTTCAACTTTGGTTGATGAATATAGTATATTGTGCAACTAGGAAAAAAAAATTATTTTCCGAGTGTGAAGTTTGATGCCCGAGCACTAGGGGGTGAGAAAATGGATTTTTCTACTAGCGGGTCATAAAATGCATTTTATATCACCCCGCGGAGCAACCAAATCCACTTTTTGACTCCCCAGTGGAAAAAAAATTGTGTGCAACGCGGGAGAAACAATTATTTTACTCGTGTGATTGTTGACCTCGCTTTGCTCGAGCATCAAACTTCACACTCCCAAAATAAACTTTTCTTTTTCCTATTTGCATAATGTATTATGTTTGCTCCGCACGGGGCAATAAAATCCACTTTATGACCCGCTATATAATATATAATATTTTAATTAAAAATATTATCAACTACTTAGAAAATGGACAACAAATGTTTTTTACCCTTGAAACGTATGTTTCTTTTTATCTTTAGATGGTGATTCCACCTTTAAGGGTATGATCATTGGAAAAAATTTGAATAACAACATTATAAAAAAACCTTCCTGTCACAGTATGTATTAAAATCGATAAGACTTTTAGAGACTATCATATGATTTTCAAGGGATTCGCTTGATAGGTTATACGGATAACTCGTGTGGGTCCTACCAGAATCCAACTACAAATTTTGCAAGAGTCAGTGTGTCTCTTATGCTCTTGGTTCTCACTTTATTCTATCTGCGAAACCTGTCTTCTCAAGAAATCTTCAATATTACACGCTTGGGACAACCAGCTGGCTCCAAATCCCTTATGATTTTCTCATCAATTTTGCGTTGTCGACGAGGTCACTATCGATATGGAACTGATTCGGACTTTTATAACAATATTCTCGAAAAAAGCATACCCCAGCAAAGACAAGAGTATCGTGAGTTACCTCTTCAATCCCTATGGTCTACACTCTAAGGCAAGAAATGTTGCAAGAGATAAATGAATTTCAGCGAAAATACAATTACGAACGTCTTCTATATCTTAAAGAAAAGTTAATAATAAAAATGGACATCGCTGTTATATAATTTCTGTCAGAATTTACCGTTTTTTGTGACGGAAGTTTCATAGAAAAGGGCTTAAATGAGATTCTGTTACTTTGCAATTAAAATAATTATAAATTGAAGTACGTAAGTTGAATTTCGATTGTTTCGTTCGCAGCTATTGAGTTACGAGAATTTTCAGTTCAAATTGACAAAAAAAATTAAATTTGCAGTTTAATTTATAAAAAAATAAAGGAAATTTTTGTTTAAATAAATCTGTTTCCACAGAGGAGGTGTTTTGAAGTTCATGCAAAAATTTAGATACTTCCGTAATGCAAAATTGTTGCCCATTTTCGAATATGAATGGAAATTTTCTGGAATCTGGAAAAATATCTTTCAAGAGACAGGATAAAAATCGAACCAATTAGGACGTTAAAGAAATAAATTTTATTTTACTGAATTTTGAATATAAAAATGGACATAATTAGGAAAAACTTACGATGTAAGTCGATATTTAGGCTGACATTAATGTTTTTTTATTGATCTGGTTTTATTATGTTTTGCAGCTATGGGAAAAAAAATGCAAGCTTTTATCCTCAAATCAAGAGAACAAAGGTTGTAAAGAATATGAAGATTTTACATAACGACTATATTTCTTGTACAATACAAATGAAAGAAGCAAAATAAAAGCACTGCCGCATTGGAAGACCCTAGAGAAGTTCAGTTACGTTCATCTCCGGTTTCTGAATTTCCCATGTGGGAAGTTGCAAAAAAATACTCAAGTACTCCTCAATAGAACTGTGTAGCAATTGTGAGAATGCCTTTTCATTCAAACTTTGACACGATTTTCATCACCATAATATTCTTTTCAGTTGAATTGAAGGCATTAAATAATAAATGAGGAGATAGTAAGTAAATGATCATGAGAAACTTAATTTCATGATTAGATTTAGCTATTTATCCTTATTATAGGATCATTATCAAATGAAGAAATATTTGGCATTTCAACCCCAGAACACGAAAACGAAAAAAATTCCACGATCAGGATCAGGGGTCACTGATACCTTACGCAATTTCAAAAAATTTTAACTTCCTTAAAACTGACAAATTTTAAGGTGCAGCCCCTATTTCAATTTGTTACAGCCTTTAGTTTCAGAATATATGAATAACATTTTTTCGTAATTTTTTTCATAAAATTTTAAGTTCATTGCTTTGAAGTCCAAGATGTATCAAAGTTGTATAATTTGGTATTTTAATATTTATGATGGCAATTAAAGCGTTTCTTGAAGAATGTTTGAGTTGCATGAGTTTTTAATTGAAAGTACATAAATTATTTTAATTACCAATCGTTAATTAGCAAAGTTAAAATTGGAATCACTAAAAGCTATAAAAATTTCTTGCCATTACAGGTTTCTAATTAATCAATATCTAGAAAGACTGAGAATGATGAATATTTTATTAATATAAAGCTTTATAAATTAATCAAGTGAAAATTGTAAAACATTTTCCAGGATTTTTGAAAATGTCAAGAGTTTCGACAAACATAAAAAAAAATAAAAATAATGATTTCTTGATCTGATTATATCAGTTTCTTACTATTATATTTTTAAAATTAAAAATGCAGATAATAAAATTAACTGAACAAAATTGTTGCACTCACAAAACTATTTAGTATAACCAACAAATATTATATTTCGTATCAAGTGCGGAAAGGCGTATTTTAACGCAAGAGCGAACCGCGAGTCGCTCGCGCGTTAAAATACGTTTCGCACGTGATACGAACGATATTTCTTGTTCGCTGTATACCGAAAGTTAGCCGAGACGCTGTCGTTCTGCATGCGAAAAGATGATTTTCCCGCACTAGTGCGGTAAAATTTTAAGTTTGTTTTAATTTTCCGCACATTTAAAATTTTACCGCACTAATGGGGTTTCATAGAAAAGGGCTTATATAGGATTCTGTTACTTTGCAATTAAAATAATTATAAATTAAAATACGTAAGTTAAATTTCGATTGTTTCGTTCGCAGCTATTGTTACGAAAATTTTCAGTTCAAATTGACAAAAAAATTAAATTTTCAGTTTTATTTATAGAAAAATAAAGGAAATTTTCGTTTAAATAAATCTGTTTCCACGGAGGAAAGTTGATGTTCCCGCAATAGTGCGGTAAAATTTTAAGCTTGTTTTAATTTTCCGCACACTTTAAATTTTACCGCACTAATGCGGGAAAATCAACTTACCGCATGCAAAACGACACCGACAAGGCTAACTTTCGGTGTACAGCGGACAAAAATAATTGTTTTTCTCAGTGAGATAATTTATTCTCCGTCGAAGGAAAGACTAACAAAAATAATACGCTTTTGGTGAACATTTACTGCAAATTATTTTTATCAAACATCAACTTGATTTTTTAATGATAACGATAACTTAAAAACTATATACACAATCAATCGCGAAAATCGCGAAAATCGTTAGACGGCCGAAGTTGAACGTCAAGGGTGAGTTGGCATTACGAAGGGGAATTTCGTTATCTTAGTTTACGTTTGCTTTCGTTATCTTTGAAATTGCTGGCAGTGCCATGGGAATCGTAGCAGTTCTTTCCGGGGTGCAAGAGAAAGGGAAGAAGAGTGAAGCAAGGGAGTGAAATTTAATTCCAACTCTGAAGGGCGAACCAGAAAACTACCCTCATAGTCCAAGAAAAGTCTGTAAGCGTTAAACTACAAGACACATTGTAACGAACTCTATCTATACCTGTATATAGCTTGTGCCTACGATCGCCTGATATTCGAACTTATACCAGTGTTTGTTTCCAACTTATATGGAAGTTATCAGCTTTCCTTCCATGTTTGTAACTTATGAGAAAATAACTAGGTAATAGGATATTAACCAATCCCTTGTTTTTTCATTTAAAAGAAAACTATCTTATCTTGAAAAACTTCCAATCGTAAAGACCCAAGGAGAAAAAATATCTGTTACATTTACTGAGTCTGCATATGTTAAAATAGTGACAGCATAACATTTCTGTGAATTCAACAGATGTTATAGTATAATTCACCGTGTTTCAGTAAATATAACAGTCTTGTCGATAAATATTACAGAAATGCCTGTTAAATTAACTTTTTGACAACAATTTCTTATTATGTAAATTTAAAATAATTCGTTGATGTTACAAATTTTTAAATTCTTATCATATGAAAAGGTATAGATGAATTGGAATGACTTTTCAACTTTTCATAAAATCTCTACGTTTTGAGACCCTTTGAGTGAGAACAAATGGTTTTTACGACGATGTCTGTCGTCGTCGTCTGTAAGCACGATAACTTTCGAAAGAATTAGTGGATTGGATTGCGCTTTGGCATAATTCTGGAGGACACAAAAAGTTCGTCTATTAACCAGAAATTTGTGGCCAATGGTTCTAGTTTTATCCATCAAAAACGTTTTTATGAAAATCAAAAATTCTATTTTCCCGCCAAAATATACGATACAGAAAAATTGTTTATTGAAAAAAGATTTACAAATTTACTGACGGTCATTTTTTCATAGGAGTTGTATCTTTTGTTTATTAATGGAAAACGCTATTACGAATAAAAACCTTTGGTTTCCAAAGAACTATACGAAATATACGTAAAAAGTTTTGGGGACAAAATTGTTTATCTTAACCTTTTAGCCCCACAGGCAACGTAAAGTGCAATGTAAAAAATTTGTCTCATTTGTCATGAAGGTTTGAGAGTTTCCACAGACACCCTTGACTTTGAAAATCGCCAATTCAAGGTCAAATTTTATTTCTAATATAAGCCAAGTTTTTAGAAAGTTTTTGTATATAGTTTGATGCGCTTAATGCGTAAAAAATAGTAAAAAAAGTTCCACAGACACCCTTGACCTTGAAATACCGATTTTCAAGGTCAAAAATGTTTCGAGGAATTTTAAAACTATTTTTTACATATTCAAAATATCAAATTTCGCCTAAAAACATTAAATATTTTGTGCCTCTTAAGTGGTTGATATATCGACCACCCCCGCAGCTAAAAGGTTAAGAAAATAAAAAAATTTACTTGAGACCATTTTTTGAACGTGATCAAAAAAAAAATTCCATCTTGCACCAAATCTATACGAGATACGAAAAAAATATTAGGAATCAAAATTGTTTGTTTTGGAAAGATCTACAAATTTGCTGTTGACTATTTTCTCATAAGAGTTATAACTTTTAATTTATTCATTAAAAACATTTTTATGAAAATAAAAAATTCAATTTTCCCGCCAAAATATGAGATATTTGAAAAAAATGTTAAGATACACAATTTTCTACTTCAAAAAGATCTAAAACTTTGGTGTTGACCATTTTTACATAAGACATAACTTTTCTTTATTAATGAAAAAATTTATTTAAAAAAATACTTTTTTTTATATTTTAAAATATATTGAAAATGCCATCTAGTCTGAAATGATGTTAAGTTATTTCTGAATCACAGGTAGATAAGGTCGATATAGTAGAATTCCGTTATTACGATGAGTTAATTGTTTACAAATCATTATCTCATGGAGACAGAAAATCTATAATTTTTTTTTAAATTGTCCATAGCTATACAATCTAAAGCTTAGCAGATCGACTCTAATAATGTATGACATTATTTTGATCTCATGCTTATGAAGGTACGGTAAATCATAATATTACGATCCTATAAGGTATAAGCGAAACATCAGACTAACCCGACTTAGGCTTATAGCTAGTATAATAATAACGATCGGATGGGAATATCCATGACACAGTCTTAAATTCCATCGATGTCCTATAGATTGCTTACTAGTGGGTGGCCTTTTGTGTTTAGTGTTTCGTTGAACCTCCAATTTTCTATGTGAACGCAGGAGCGACGGAATTTTCGCCTGCGTTAGAATCAAGAATCTGCATGATTTAAAGCAAAAGCAATAACCCACAAAATACGCGTGCAAACTTTCAGCCAAAGTGCTCTTCATGGTAAATAATGTCTTCCAACTAAATATGGGTATATAATACTAACATTTGTTTCTTCATTGTCCTGAATCCATCAATGAGAAAATATTTTAAATAATGAAATAATCAATATCTCAAGTAATGGCTTTGAAATATTAATTCTTCTTCAAGTATAAATAACTTATGATAAAATGTGTATGCCCTAAGAAGTTAATCGAAAAATCAGCTCGAATTTCCTTGGGGAAAGAAGGTTCATTAACGAGTTGTAAAAATTTATAATTATATTAATTCGTTCAAGTAAGGTCACTTTTTGAATTTACAAAACGTCTGTTTGAAAATTTGTGAAACGTTACAAAAGACAATAAAGAACGTCTTTTAACTTCTTTTTAGTAAAATTTTCGATTAAAACTAGAAAATTTAACGATAATTAAAGTTAACTATAAAAATGATTGCAAAATTTTCACTAAAACGAAGTTGTCAGACGTTCTCTATCGCTATCTGCTGTATTCTACAAATTTCGAGGAACAAATTTTACAAAATAGTAAAGTTATCCTACATGAACTTTTACAGGAATTTGGTCACGTGGTCTGGTTGATTCACGGCCTTAAGTGTGTATCTGCATTACTTCTAAAGAAAGTCATTGTTTGATTTAAAAAAATATAAAGAAAATAAGAATGTTCGAAAATACGTCAGACGTAAGTTAATTAACTAAATACTTGAAATTTCGCAGTACTTACAGTTTGTTCACGGTTATTTATGAATTAGGCAAGTACAGATGCTTTTAAGAATAAAAACGAGAATTAAAAATCATATTCCTTACACTGAGAGACTTTTCATTAGAGTAAATGATAAAAATGAATGAAAATTTATTATAATATTGTTTTAAAACGGGGAATGCCGAGGTTTTATTACACTTGTTCATATTATGGCATTGAAATTCAATATAGTGATTGCTATGACTTTTAAATTTTAAATAGCAAATATTATAAATCTCCATTCGAAACATTAAGAGTACGAAAAAATGCTATTATGAGTACTAAGTTGTCTAGAAATAATTCTAATAAGTCGAACAATAAATATTATATCCTGGAAAGCATATTTGAGAAATTGATACTATGAATATGAAATTGCTAGAAACCTCGCGATGCGCAGCAAAAATCGAAACATTCATTCTTGGTGTTTCATATACACTCGACTCGCGCTAAGGCGAACTCCGCTGAGGCGACGTTCTCGGTAAGGCATCGGACGTTCTTCTCCTTTTACCCCCAGCACGAACCATGACTTATTAACATGACTCTGTTTATATGCGCAGACATTCAAACTGAACGCACGACGCAGGTCGCAGAAAGCGAATGGGATCCCCTCTCGCGGGCGCCTTAAGGGCATGTAATATTTAGGAAATTTGATTGATTTTGGTTTTCTACATGTTTGTGTCCAAAATACATAAACATGTTTTTTTCAAAATTTGAGAAATAATCGAGGAGATAAAAACGAACATAGATAGGCATCTTTTGATTTGGAAAATGAAAAAAGTTTAATTTTGGCAAAATATATCGGGAATTTTTTTTCATCTTCAAAACTGAAAGTCTGTTTTTATCTTTTCTACTACTTCCCAAATTATATAAATAAGATCGTTCTCCGATTGGCTTCGTAGACTTGATCCAAGTCTGTCCAACTCAGTACACTCAACTCTCGATTATTTTAAGGCTTTCGAAAAGTAAATAACTCAGTTATTTTAAATTTTTCCTCCCCGCCACTGTTGTGGAGCCGGGGGGGGGGGGGAGTCGTGGTATTGGGTCGAGGGAGGAGCGTTACGTTGTGTATTTCTTTCTATAACTACGTTTTTAAATGCGCTACGTTTCGCGCGAAGCCAATGATTGGCTGCCACTGTCACGTGGTTAAGAATGGAGGCGTAGAAGCTGAACCCACGACTTAAAATAATTGAAAGACGCGCTTAAAAATAACTGAGAGATAAAATAATCGAGAGTTCAATGTAGTAGCTTATAAGCGAGATTTCTTTCAGAATATGGCAAGCGAGAATAGTCAAGAGACTTAAGGCGTTAGGAATGCGTTTAGTTATGTAAATATTAGGTAGATTAGAGGGTTCAAATCCAAAAACGATCATGAAATTTTTAATTCAAGCGTACGATTACAAATAGTGTATCATTGTGTAACTTAAATATCTGGACATAAATAAGGTATTATTATAATAATATTTGTGGCCATGCTTCCACTGAAACCTCTCCCCTCTTCTCAACACCGAACCCCCTCATTCTTTCACCTGTTTTGCACGCGTTAGAAAACTTTAACATAGTGAATTTCAAAATTCTCGTGGGTTTTATAACACTTAGCAGTATATATATTTTATTTATTCAAACGGAAATGTTAACTTTGCCCCTTGAAAACCACTATATTGATTTCTGATAAGTAAACCCTGTTTGCCTCATTTTGAAATGATATTATACTAAAATATAATTCATTTTCATGATTTACTCTAATGGAAAGTCTCTCAGTGTAGTATTTTTGTAACACTTATATCAATTGAGAGTTCTGCTAGATACAGAATTTCAAAATGGTATAATTTTTTACTAATTTCTTATTCAAGAAAAACTAGGCAGTATAATTAAAGAAAATTCTTTAATTAACGAAATTTTCTACTCATTAAGACTGAATTGAAATTGCATTTCTTAAGTTAAATAAAATACACTATTTTATGGACTATTATTGAGCTCAAAGTTATGACAATGAGTCGAACTTTCTTATAGAACAAAAGTAAAAAGGAGAAAAAAGTTACAGAAAGGGAAAGTACAGGCAGTAAATTCAGAAGTACAAAAAACGGAAACTGCTTTTAATGGGATTATATGCATATGTTTTTTTCCAACACTCCCTACAAATGAGCACTGTACAATTTAATGCTTAATGAAAATCTAAATGGTTTGACTATATTTGCAGTTTAACTGTTCCTTTTCAATTTATTTCCACGACGGGAAAAAATGTCTACTGCTTGCTTAGTATAAGGTTAAATTTATAGTTCACGTTTCACCATAGTGTACTAGATGATAAATATTAATTTAAAACTTACCACAATTAAAACTATGGTTCTGAGATTAATTGTCATTGAATAGAAGAACTTACCTGAAACAGAGAAAGATAAATTCTGGTTAGTTTATGAATATCAAATACAGATAGCGAATTGGTAAATTACTTGCGTTTATACGTTTTTATATAATGTATATTTTTAATTTTGATTAAAAATAATTCCATTTCTTTGGCAAATAAGCAAGATATAAAAAAACTTCAACCAAACACTCTTTAAAAAACTGTATACTTGTCGTTTTAATTAGAGAAAATACAATTGAAAATAAAAAATTCAATTCTTAGTTAAACTATGCAAGATACAAAAGCAAAAAACTTTAGAACGCAAAACTGTCCGGTTACAAGAGATAAACGAATTTTCGATTATACAATTTTTGACAAAATGTATGTTTTTTACTTTAATTTAAAAATAAATACCATTGAGAACACCACATCCTACTTTCCAGCAAAACTGCAATGAATGAAAAAATTACGAAATAAAATTATTTTCCTTTAAGCTATCTAAAAATTTGATAAGGATTACTTTTCTAATGGAGCGTGTACTTTTCATTCTAATTATGAAAAATCTGGAATTGTATTTATATTATTTAGAGCATGAGCCCCAGTTCTCTATTTCCCTTTTTAACAAGAATCGATTTGACATGATTTAAAACAATTGACCCGATGAAGAAACACCATTGAAACCGATTCATTTAATCGGATTAAGTCGGCGAGCACTAATTGCATCCAATTAAATGAATCGGTTTTAATGGTGTTTCATAATAAGGCCAATCGTTCTAAAGCGTGTACAATCGATTATTTCTAGAAGGGTTTCGATTTTCGATATCGATAGGGAGTAACGTGATGACCATGTACTCCTCAAAATCAAAGTCACTTTAAAGAAATTGAATTCACATTTAAAATATTATAAAATCTACTTAAATTATAGAAGTAAGTTATAAAGAATAAACTTGAATATCCACGAAGAACGTAAAACCGAGCGCAAAGCGCGACAACCGTATTGCGTGCCTTAGGCGCGCTCAAACTTGTTTTTCATATCTTTTCATTTCGTGGTAAGAATTTATTGTTCAAAGCCAAAGTGATTTTAAGCCCATAGATCAATCAGACCACGTGACTGAATTATACATTTATTCGTTCATGTAAGATAATCCGAAGTTTTTAAAATATTTTTCACTGATAAATAAAAGAAATAACTCCTATGAAAAAATGATCAACACCAAAGCTCTAGATTTTTTTGAAATAAACAATTTTGTTTCCGGACATTTTTTCCATATCTCGTATATTTTGGCGGCAAAATTCAATTCTTGATTTTTATAACAACGTTTTTGGTGAATAAAATAAAAGATATAACTCCATTAAATAAATTCCTATAAGAAAATTTGTAGATCTATTTGAAATAAACAATTTTGTTTTCTAACACTTTTCCCATGTCTCGTATATTTTAACGGGAAAATTGAATTCTTGATTTTTATAAAAATGTTTTTGATGAATAAAATAAAAGTCATAACTCCAATAAAAAAAAATCTGCCCGCATCGCGGGCACATTCTCATTGCGCGCTTCGCGCGCAGCTCGCTTCGCGCGCAGCTCGCTTCGCTCGCAAGTTTGAGCTCGCCTAGGGCGCGCGATTCGATCGTCGCGCTGCGCTCTCCGGAATTTTTGAACGTCGCGCTTCGCGCTCCGTTCTTTCTGGACCTCCCGCTTCGCGCTCGTTCTTGTGCTCTTCGCATACGTTTAAGTTTATTTCTTATAATTTAATACTGTAGCTCAAACCAATTTAATGATATTAAAGATGATGTAAATTAGTCATTTTCTCGAAGTCACTCTATTTCTTTTTGAATTTAAGTGAAATAGGAAATTCAATTTACTTAAGGCTCTATCGGCCTTAAGGAACACATTCTCATCATGACACTCGCGCTTCGCGCTCGATTTTCTGTATGCATTTTTGTAACTTCTTAATAAATTACATGATTATTGATAAATTTATTTTCTTCCAAATATCTCAAAAAGGAAAAACAATCGTAGACTTTATTTAAGGAAACGATTTTGCAGAACAGCGCTTATTTCATATCTCACATATTTTGGTGAAACAAATCGAATTTTTTCAATATTAAAAATCAAAAAATTAAAATATACATCCTGTCGAGAAATTTCTCGATAAGAATGTGTAGACCTTATTTAGCCAAACAATTTTTCATCTCAAGGTTTTTTTTGTATCTCACATATTTTGTCTAAAAAATGGAATTTTTTAATTTTAATCATATTTTTTGGAATTGAAACGAAAAATATATCTTTTATCAGAAACTGTGTGAGACAAAACTTGTAGATCTTTTTGAAACTAACAACATTGTATTCTTACGTTTTTTTCTTATTTCACATATTATTGTTAAAAAATTGAATTTTGGATTTTCAATAGTTTTTTTTTAATTAAAAAGAAAAATATGCATCTTATGAAAAAATGTTACAATTCAAATTTGTAGGTCTTTATTTATTCAATAATATTGTATCATATCGTTTTTTCGTATCTCGTATAATTTAACTGGAAAATGGAATTTTGATATTGACTTTTTTCGAATTCGAATATGTTGTAACATTTCTAATTTTGATTTAATCAAAAAATGTTATTAGGATAATTTTTAGACATTTATGAGCACTATCTAAAACCAGTATTGAAATTTTTGATTTTTTCAAAAAATTATTTTCAAAAACACAAAAGTAGTGCTCAACCCCTCAATTTTGATTGGATGTGGCTGGTTAAGGAACTTGTCCTTACTTTTTCGGCTCTGATAAAGTGTACCAAAGCTCAATTCAATCTGATAATTCTATCGAGAGTTATGCCGCACACGACCTACTGCAGACAGACAGACAGACAGACACTTTCGTAAAAACCATTTTTTCTGACTCAGGGGGTCTCAAAACGTAAAGATTTGATGCAAATTTCGAAAGTCATTTTTCACATAAAACCAATACCTTCTCATCCATGATGAGAATGTAAAAATGCTTACATGAAAATTTTTAGATCTAGGGTAAGTGTGCCAATTACTGCGGATCGAAAATCAAGACGGCTTTTAAAGTTAAAAAAAAAGATTTTGAGATAAAAAAGTCGTCACGAATTAATTTTTAAAGCAGTATTTGGTATTAAGTAAGTAGCATGCAGTCCTTAAACCCTGAAAAGAAACCAGATTTACTTAGAAAATGCGAATCTAAAAAAAATGTTCCATGTAGGTATTACTGCGGGTTTGCATGAATTACTGCGCACTAATTACTGCGGAAACCCCAATTTCTGCGCGCGTAATACTGCGATATTATTTTGAGTGAACTTACAATTAATTTAGGAGTGTTTAAAATTTTATTTAATCTCAATTATAAAAAGTAAACACGACGAAGCATTCGTAACAAATTAAGATTAATAATTTTATTAATTTTATTTAATTTAACTTAAAATTATATCACTTGAGTTCCTCTGGCATCTTTAGCAACGATTAAGGAGTGTTGAACATTTTATTATTAAACTAAATTATAAAAAGTGAACATAAAGCATTTTTAACAAATTAAGATTAAATAATATTATAACTCTTATTTAATTTACCTTAAAATTATATTACTTGACTTCCTCTTGCCTCATTAGCAACGATTTTGGAATTTTCAACATTTTGTTTAATCTCAATTATAAAAAGTAAGCATAACGAAGCATTTGTAATAGATTGAAAGGTTATGCAGTGCCGCCTGACAGATCGCAGTAATTCATACACCTATGAAAATCATGTACCAAATACTGTTTTGGTAAAAAAATGATTAAAAAACGTATTTTTTGTTATTTTGCATAAATATTTAGACAAATAAAATATTTACTTTGCAGAAAGTAATATCATAATAAATATTTTATTTTCAGAAACGGAATTATAACAAGTTTTTCAGAACGTGTTCATGGCCTGTCAACAAATCTAAGCATTAAAACTATGGGAATCGGGAATATGAGAGTTTCAAATTGAAATCAATTAGCTACAAATATCGTAACTATTGATAATTCGTTGATACTTATTATGCTTAGATTAGAAATTGATTGTTTTTAGTTGTTCTGTAGCGTTATATATCTTTAAAACATTGTATATCATTAGTTTTATTTGAAAGCGCAGTAACTGGGGCATCCACAGTAATACCCACACTTACCCTATTTGAAATTAACAATTTTTTTTCCAAACATTTTTTCCGTATCTCGTATATTTTGGCGGGGAAATTGAATTGCCAATTTTCATAAAAACGTTTTTAATAAATAAAATAAAAGATATAACTCCACTGAAAAAAAGCTTATAAGAAAATTAGTAGATCTATTTGAAATGAACAATTTTGCTTCTTAACATTTTTTCCATATGACTGACAGACAGACACAGTTGTAAAAATCATTTTTTTCTCACTCGGGGGGTTTCAAAACATCGAGAGTTTGAAAAGGTATTTTTCACATAAAACCAATACCTTCTCATATAACGAGAATGTAAAAATATTTTTAATAATGTGAATCGAATTTATTATAGGTACATGAATGATATCTTTGAAGATGCAATAAATTTGCCTTAGCGATAATTGCATCATTGTAGTTATAAACAGTTTATAATCATATTAATTGATCGTATGAGTTATATAAATTGCTGAACTACATTTACTGTAATTACAAAAAACTTTTAAGGCATATGAAAATATCGATTATATTCACTATAATGTCATTCTAGTTACCGTAACTGAACTTTTTGTTTGACGTCGAAATTAATCAGCTGATTTAAGTTGTAACAACTGAATTTTTTTTGGCGTAACACTATCAATTCGAATAGTTTCTACTTCTAGAAGAAAGAGAATACGCATGCTATATATTTAATAACAGTTTCTTCTCAGTGTGTGGGTATCACACTTTTTTCGTTTAAGGGGGTCGTCTACCTTCTAGGTTTCAAAAAATCTATTTTTTTTTGCATATTTAAATTTTTATTTAATTTTTGCAACCCTTTTCAGCTCGAAAAAAACGTCCAAAAAAATCTTTTTGTTAAAACGTCTGACATTTTGGAAGATTTGGACATGTTTCAAAAAGTTTGTGTCCTTACCCAGCCAACATGAAAACAATTAAAGACATTTTTTTGTTTTAAGGAACCGGAATGACGAAATCGTGCCACAAAGTCGACTGTGACGTTTTTGCGGAGGTGCGGTTAAGGACGTTCCAAGTTCGCAATTTTGAATAAAACAATTGTTTAAACGTATTTTTCTTTAAAGTTGAGAATGTGCTAATAAAACACGGAAAATGGTTACTCAATATCATGTGTAGTTTTTTCAAAAACCATCGTTGAAAATAGGCTCGAAATTTTGACGCAAAGGTAGACGACCCCTTAAGGTAGTTTTCATCTACAAAAATTAGACCTCAGGCAAAAATAGATGATTTTGCCTTAAAAATAGCAATATTATTATTGAAGGGCTATTTTGAAATAGAAAAGATTATTTTACATGAAAAAAATTTGAAACATAGAAAAATAATTTTATTAATAAATTTTATTTTTGATCTAACTTTTTTTCTTATCGCTTCTTACCAAATAATAATATAATTTATTCATTTTCGAAAATTGGAAATGGATATGTTGTAAGGAATCTTTTTCTTGAAGAAGTGATTTTTAATTCATTAAAATCGCATTATTTTTTAAAATTTAGTAAGAAGCGATAAGAAAAAAAGTTGGGACAAAAATAAAATTTATTAATAAAATTATTTTTCTGTATTTCAAATTTTTTTCATGGAAATTAATCTTTTCTCTTCCAAAATAGTCCTTCGATAATAATATTGCTATTCTTGAAAGCAAAATTATCTATTTTTGCATGAGGTCTAATTTTTGTGGATGAAAACTACCTTAAGGCCATGGATCAATCGGACCTCGTGACTAAATCATGCATTCAATCATTCATGTAAGATAAATATTTTAATTTACAAAGTATCTCTCTGAAAGTTTGTGAAACGTAAAAAAATACAATAAAGCACGTCTGTTAACTTTCTTTTAGTAAAAATTTTGATAAAAATTCGACAACTTATCAACAATTACAGTCAACTGTAAATTGTTTTGAAAAATTTTCACTCAAACGAAGTTGACAGACGTTTATAATCGCTTTCTGTTATATTTTAAAAATTTTCAGAAAGAAATTCTGTAAAGTAAGAAAGTTATCTTACACGAACTTTTACAGGAATTTGGTCACATGATCTGGTTGATCCATGGCTTTAAGACTCACTGGATTCAGAAAGCGGTCTTAAATAGAACTGAAAAAAAATTGTTTTGCTTTATCTAGCTCATCCTTTTATTCCACCAAGTTTACTTGAATTTCAAGAGGATTGCATTCCTAGTGCTGACTTTTTGAGGAGGGGAAACTGGCTTTGAAGAAGTGAGCGTTAGTAGAGGGTTACGAGGACTTTTCAACGAATTCTCTAAATCTTCTACGAACCCTTCGTACGCACTAACGAGCTACGAGTCGAGGTACGTTGGTGTTCGATAAATGGTTGGCGCGATAAATCCAATTTCGTTTTCCGCCCTCTCTAAAACCCCCAGCGAATAGGTTGTTCCCTTGTGCTTGATGGTAAAGCGGCGCAGAAGCTCATTGTAAAACCTCGTTTGAAATTCCTTGCTCAATGGAATAATTAAAAGTAACTTTTTTGCCTCAGTGTCCTCGTTACTGCCTCACTAATGGCGAACAACTCGATAACACACTGTCACTATGCTGGAAAAGAGTCAAAATATTTCCACTCATGTTTTTTAACATCATGGATTGTTCCACTTCGACATTAATTATTATTTGAAGCTATGATTGCCGCCAAAGCGAAAGAGAAATTGCAATTCATTTATATTGCACTATTTTTGTGTAGAACGCTTATTTTAACGGTATTCTTTTGAATTTATTTTTATTTATTATCTTGATAATTTTCAAATATCGTTTTCATAAAGAAAGGTGTAACTTTATTTACAATTCTTAAGTTACAAAAAAATTATTTGAATTTTTTATAGTTAACGACGTTTTTAGGAAACGCGAAACAACAAATATTCATTTAATCACTGACATTTTAATATAATTTGTACTTTTTGCACGAAAAATTGTTTAATCATTGCGACAAACTGATTGTAATTGCAACAGCTTTGTAATTTCCACTACATATCCTCTTATTTTCTTGAAAAATAATTCAATTTTTTTAAATCTGGTCTCTTAAAATATATACCGCAAATAGTTCTAAGGGTCAATGTTGTCCAGAATAAATGACTTTTTACGATAAAACACTTTTTTCTCTTAAGACCATGGATCAACCAGTACAGCAGACGATAATCAATAAAATCAATTTTACCCACGATTTTTCCTCAGTAACAGATTTTTTTAGCTGAAGCTTTAGGACATAACACAGGACATATTAGCTCATGGTTATGGACTTCAATTACACGGACAAACTTTTTATGGTGCAGTTCACTAGAACTGGTACTATATTTTAGTATGTTACGCTTCTAATTTAGGGAAATTCGTACACTATTCTAACTATTGGTATTGCTACTATCAGAAGGCAAATTTTGTACTCTTTCCCCAATAAGAGAAATATAATATCATATAAATAGGCATAAAACGTATTGTTAAGTGGTAGAAGCCATATTAACGTTTTTGAGTCATTCTGTAACCAGGATCGTATTATAAATCCTAAAGATTGACATTGTTAATTTTATTCAACTGCATGTAAATAATATTATTTGTAATAGACTATGTTAAAAACCGTACGCTATACTAAAAGTGAGTAGACTTCCATAAACATTAAAGCTAAAAATCACGCAAGCACACAAACATCTACAAGTTCTTCATTATGAGAATCTGCATTCGTCGACTTTTTACAAACGTTATTTATATGAGACACACATCTATGTAACAACATCGACGCAAACACACTCAACAGTTAACACATTCACACTATTCTTATACCTAACTTAACATTACCAAACATAAATATACGCATTAATCGCAAATACAATATGGCATGCTCAGTTCCACTTTCAAGATTATTTTATTGGTCATACATTGGTTCACAAAAATGATACATTTTATAAGAAATTTTTGGTTAAGCTTAATCTTGCTTGGGTATCATGTTCAAAAGTCGAATACGGCCCATAAAACCTATTTTATTAATGTGAATAGTCATACTCAATTACATCATCCGCTATGAATGGTTTGGTTTGCGCATCAAAACATTTTTTAAACGCGTTTTCCGGAATCGACTTTTGTTCACACCGCGAATTCTCTTTTTTTTTCTTCTATCAATTGAAAACGGGTGCCTCGAAGTGGTTATTTGAGTTTTGGAAAGAGAAAAAAGTCGGCTGGAGCCATATCAGGTGAATACCGTGGTTGTTCGATGATATTCGTTGAGTTTTTGGCCTTTACGCGATTGAGTTTTTGAAGAAATTTCAGGTCTTTCGGAACTAGTCAAGCATCAACGCGTTTCATGCCCAAACAATCGTTTAAAATGGTATGAATTAATTCGTGAACCATAGAAAGTTCAGCGGCTATCCCTCATAAACTTAAATAACGATTATCAGTCACCATTTCTTTCACTTTAACGATGTTCACTTCAGTTAAAGATGTTGATAGCCGACCAGAGCGAGGCCAATCTTCCACCACATCTCGACCGCTTTTGAATGCACTGTACCACTCATATGCATGTGTTTTTGATAAAGTCGATAAGCCTTCTGTAACATTTTCAGCGATTACGCACACGAAATTCCATTTGCAATGTAAAATTTGAGACAAATTCTTTGTTCGATATTCTTATCCATTAAAAAAATCGCGAAACACACTTGACAACATTGAGCACTATGAACAAACTAAATAACAGATCGCGCTCGAACTCCACGTCAGTATAGAGGACAGTGGTCCCACCTTAGCGTCAAAAAGGTTTTTGGACAATCTCTTTAAGCGAGATTTTTGAATGATCAATTCACGGTACTTTTTTAACAGAATGTATACCAATGTTATATTACTATATGGACTTGTGAGACAGAAATGAGCCTTCTCTCTACCGGAAAAAATTTCAACCTTTAAAACCGCTATATTTGAAATATTAGCCCAAATAAATTCGGTTACTATCGAAAACACTCGGAAGTTTTAACATTGTCAATGATAATCTTCGATATTTACGATTTTAATTCATACTATTTTAAATTAGAGATAGCCACAGTTTCGAACCTTCTCTTACCCATCCATATTCATCATGTGAAATTTACGTAAACTTCTGTCATTTTATCTTACTTCAACTGTTCATAAATAGAATTATTTTTTCTATCCTTTCTAAAAAGCCACTTATGTACAATATTTCTTAGTCCCAAATTCTTGATCTTAAATACTAATTTATTGCATTTTCCATTCTAATTCTTACTCTTCTAGAGTATTAATAATAAATATGGAAATGCTTAATAATATTAATGTAATGTGAAAAATTAACACGGTGCTGCATGTTTCCCTAAAGTAGAACAGTAAAATGCTAAACTTTTCTACTAATTATATTAAATGTTGATATACAAAATTTCTACGTGTACTATTTAACAAACAAAAAAAATATTAGTGTCGGTAAAACGGGAATTTTTTTTTATTGCTAGAAACTAATTAAAGTCTACAGCCATCCGCTAATATGTCCTTTATTATGTCCTACAGTTTCAGCTAAAAAAAATCATTATTGTGGAAAAATCTTGGAGAAAACTGATTTTATTGATTATAGTCTGCTGTGCTGGTTGATCCATGGCCTCAACTCTACAATAAAAGATCTCAAATCTGTTCTATCCTTACTTTACTCTTAGGTTAAAAATTGGATTGTTAATCGAGACATCAAAAGTCTAAAAAATGTTAACTAATCAACAAAGCAATAATCTTGAAAGTAGTTTCTTCTTATTTTCTGATCATCATACATTAAATCATGCATGATCGTAAACAAAAAAATACAGAAATATAATAGATTTTCATTCATTCTACCTTTGAATATGTTTCAATCGGAATTACGCTACTGAATGTTTTGGTCAGAGATAAAAAGTCACATCCTAGAAACATTGAGTATATAATTCTCTTTAAAGTCTTCATTTAAACCAAGTAAACATTTTCAACTTATTTTGAAATGGCATTCAAACGAAGCACTTGCAAAGCGAAGTGCACGTAAGGAGAAAAAAGAAGGAAAGAAGATAGTAACGGCTGAGACAAAGCCGGTAACACTATTATTTTTCTTTTGCGTTTTATCTCGTTAAAAGACTTGGAAGTGAGCAAAAGGAGACTGACAGCGTGCACCAGTTGCACCATGAGTGCATTTGAGTTTAGCAAGATTTTTTACTTCCTTTGAAATGACTAACCTAATATAGCTATGCGCGTACGAGGTAGAAAGCGACAAAAACCACACACTGAGACAGCAATGAATGTTACCAACGACTAATAATTCCAGTCGCGACATGCCTTTAACAAAGAGGGTACAACGCTCACGTACCAAGTAATTTGGCTCGTGCCAACAGCCACATTACAATCGATGCCAAACATTTGTTCTTGCGCCCACAGTGCGTGTCGCGTTTGTTCGACCGACTCACTGCGTACCAATTTTTCAAAAAAGAATGCTAAAACTAAAACACGCCATGTGTTGTGAAGTCAAGGATAGTTTCATTTCTGCGAATCGTTCTGCAAGGGCAGAGTCAGATAGATCAACACGAATTTTAAGATTCCTTTTCTCAACGCTTCATAATAACAAATTTTCGAGCATTCTAAACAAAAATTCAACTCTGTAAAAAAAAATTTGCATTAAAATATAACAAATTTTAATTCCATTTAAGGGTAAAGTTCCGAAAATCGGACACCTTTAATATTCTTTTTGCAAAACACGCACAATAAAAATGCTTTGAGCACTGAGAAAAGCAGCTTTAAGGACGTACATTTCCGACCGGCGATTTGTTATTGTAACTGGTTTCGTTCCTCAATCCCTACTTTTGTATCTCAAGTTCGCTTATATGCAGTGACAATATGGTTTATATTTCCTCAATGCACGTCGTTACGCAGCCAAAGTCTTTGAGATGGTATACGAGGTCTGTCCGGAAAGTATCGGACCTACCTTTATATCTCTGCGCTGGCATTATTCTTCATCATCGGGCGGGTGGCATCCTTCAAAGTAATCCCCACTTGATTGAATAACACGGTTCCAGCGATGTTTCCACTTCTCGAAACAGTCCTGGAACTCACTTTTAGGGATGGCCTTGAGTACGCTCGTCGAATTATTTTCAACCGTCGTTTTGTCATCGAATCGCTGTCTTTTGAGTGATTTTTTGAGTTTTGGAAACAGCCAAAAGTCACAGGGGGCTATGTCGGGACTGTACGGAGGTTGTCGAAGCAATGTGATACTGTGTTTACTTAGAAACTGCTGCACAAGATTCGATGAATACGCTGGTGCGTTATCGTGGTGAAGAAGCCAATCACCGTACACACGCGAATCATTCCTAAAATCTTGTTCAAAATTTCCCAAACAGTAGTTTTCGGTATTCCGAGATCATTTTCTAGTTCACGAACAGTTAATCGAAGATCACCTTCAATCACAAGTCGCACCCGCTCAATATTATCAAATGTTATTGTCGTCCAAGGTCGGCCAGAACGAGAATCACTATCAACAGAAGTGCGGCCTCCTTTGAAACGATTATACCACTCTTTTATTCGTGTTCTGCTCATACACTCATTCCCAAAGGCCTTCCGCATCATCTAAATAGTTTCCAAACTCGTTTTTCCGAGTTGAAAACAAAATTTGAAGCAAATTCGTAGATCTTGTTTTTCAGTCATTTTTAACAATCACATAATCCACCGAACTCAAAAATACCTTTGTAAACAAAGACACGCTGCGCATGAACTATACGTCCGGCAGATGTCAGCAAGCAACCGATAGGTTCGTGAAGCTTTACTGTTGACGTTCATGCCACGCAGAGGTCGCTCGAACATTATGGTGCGGAGATATAAAGGTAGGCCCGATATTTTCCGGACAGACCTCGTATAGTTATGCGAGTATGTCAAATAATACGAAAATGTTCTAGTCTTCATAAAAAAAACTGAACTCACAGTAGTTAACATATAAAAAATCAAAAAAATACACGCGATTGTGTATTATTGTTTATATCTATTGACGAAAACCGAAGTACACAAATTGTATTTTCTTTCTCTTCCCGGACCGAGAGAGAGAGAGCGAATCGATCAAACGTGCATAAATGTGTCGACCGTGTTGACTACGTGATCTCTCTCTCACACTGATATGTATTCAGCCATATGCGTGTGGTCCACCGTATCACAAATGTATTCCCTCAAGGCTACGTTTAGGTGCTGGAAGCTACACTCGCCCTAATTATTTTTGTCAGCGGGGACATGAGGCTCCCCAGCACTCTTTGCAGAGGAGCTGTGAAGATTCTGTCTGTTCTCGGCGATTTATGTGGTTCAAAGCTCATTTGACCTTGTCGAAGTTACCAGTTTGTAGGCCAGAGCATAGTTTCACCAGGTTCTCAGATGTTTTTTGGTCTGGTTGCCCCTCCTATCTCTTTATTTTCCTAAAACTCTAGCCCCAGAAACGGGTTTCTGTGGGGACTTGACAATATCCCCACATCAACGCACGCCTATAATCCATGCTCTTAACCAGTACAGCCAAGGCGCTCTTGGTATAACGCAAATTGCTTTGTGTGAAGAGAATGCCCTGATCATCCATTTGGCTAACCTTGACTTCCTCCTTCCAAGCCTTTTAGCATTTTAACTTTACCCCTCCGTCTATGATCCAAACCGTGAATCCTTTTACAGTTGATTGCACGAAATCAACACAGAGGCCTAAAATTAAGAGCCTTGTACACGCCCACCTCTCCCTCTCGTTTATTGCCTTCACGATTTTTTCATCTCCTCAGTAGGCAGTCGTTTGCTGGGTCCAGCTCCCGAGGGTGTCTATTGAGAGTGAGGGGCGAATGCTTCTTTCGAGGTTTTCAACTTGTTTACTCCTTTCGATAGCTGCGCTTGTGAACTTTCCAAATTATCTCTTTGTCCCCCCCCCCCCAGATTTTTAAAAGAATAGTCCATAAGAGTCCCCCGAGTAGCTAGGGAAATGAATTTCTGCTATGACAGAGCCCCGCGTATAGTGGTGAGGCTAGATATTCTAGAAGTGCGCCTGGTATCCCGAAGTCACTGTGAACAACAACTACGGGAGTGCAACTGGCGAATTAGGTAACCATGATGCCATGCAGTTGAGACCATCTTGACTTGGGGGTAGGAGGACTCGCGCTCCGGATACGCTAATGAATTTTTCCAGTATCTATTTGAGGAATCACTTCTCGATTTGAATCCCGCAGGGGCAGGCCCCTCAGCTAATCATACTTGAAGAATAGGCTGTTATTACTACTAGTTATTATTATTAGTGTTCCTCACTTACACGTTAGAATTCTTGCGATCATCCCCCAGAGGTCCCAGTGCGTCGCGTCCTTTAGCCACTTAGATCCCTAAGCCCCCCACCCACCACGACAAGGTGCACTGATTTCTAGGGGGAGTAAAGTTATATGCATGTACTCAAATTTTACAAGTAGTATACTAAGATTACAATAATTTTCAATGATGTATTGAAAGGAAAAAATTTTATTTAATTTTTGAACCTTCATGAAATTTTTAAAGTATAAATATTAAGGAAATTGATATACGTAAACAGACATCTGAATAATCGAAAACGTCATTCGTTGAACAGATTGCACAGATTTGCAGTATTTTTCTTTATTTTCTTCTCACAAGGGACATAAAAAAGAACTACCAAACTTGGATATTTGATCGTATGCTTTTGGTATGTATTATGATAAATATGTAAATCTGGACAGTAGAGAGATTTCATCTATATGAAGACGTAGACAGAGAAAATGTAGAGGCAATAAAATAGTATAAATTCACCCAACTATGCGACTGTGCATGTTCTATTCGCATTTAAAAGAAAAAGATATGAAAAAGAAGTAGCGAACTTGGCAGAGCGGAAAAGTAAGAGAAGATGGGCGAAAATCACGCGGCAGTGCTGTAGGGTCCAGAAAGTCAACGGGTCCCTTCTCACGGAAAGACTGGTTTAGTTTTAGTGTATGTAACTTGGTAAGTGGCGGCACTCTCACGGACGTTTGGCACATAGCCAGTTTTTCTCTCACCCGACAGCACCCAACTTGCACGACTCTACTCTCACTACTCACCCCATTTCACCATCGAAAACCACCCAACCGGACACTCACCACTTTGATTGACCAGGATTTGCTTCAATCCTACTTTCACCCTACTTCGCAAGACATAATAATTTAGTTCGTATTCAGCTGTCAAGTTTCCCCCTTTTTTCATTAAACTCTAACACTTCTGCTCTTTATCAGGACCCAATCAACACTACCATCAACAACTCAATACATACGCCCCGAAAAAATATATTTTATCTAACTAAACCATTTTGTCAAATGAACCAAGGTTTTCGGTTGAATGAATTGAAATACTTGTTTGATTCAACTAAATTGTACTCAAACAAACCATTTTGGGTTGGAAGAAACAAATTTTTTGGTTCCACTAAATACAAATCTTATCAGGCGTATAATAAGCATATTTTTTAAAAATATTGTATACGAGCACCCGAAAAAAATGTTATTATTGTTAAAAACTTTAATTTTGTAATCGAACTGAATAGGAATTTTATTTGAGTAAATATGATCCTCAGTCAGGAATGAGAAATAGTCAATAAATGTAGATTTAGATAACTTAGCTACTTAACTTATCATAACTTATCAATTACATTTTATTATTCGTGTAAAAATAATAAACTTTAATATTTATTTTAAAGCAGTTGTTTATCTTCTTACTGGAGAGGGCAGCTTATATTTTATTGAGAAACTCCTAAGCTTTCTGCTTGCATAAAAGCAACATCACAAACGAGTGCCATAGATAGATCACCAAGCCTTTTAAAATTCTATTAGTGACATTGATCAGCCAAAATACATCAAAATTGTCGTATTACAAAATAAGGACGTAGCACAGATCAACCGAGAATTATTTACAGCGTTATCTGGTTCTGCCTACAGCAAATAGTGATTACAATTATGGAATAAAAAATTTAAGAAAAACAAAATCGATGCTTTTAAGGATAAAGATGATGATCACAACTTGACTTGAATTAAGAAAGCAAAATTCCTCCTAAGAAAAAAAGGAACTGGAGTATGATAAAAATTTCTCTGAAATTGGACATTCCAACTTCGAGTATTTATAAGATTTCAAGCAAAGACTTAATTTTAATTTATGAGCATTTAAAACAAAGGTTGGATGCTGCGTATAATAATTTACAGCTTCTAAGCCAAAATCCTAAGTACCTCCAATACATTTTGGCCTAAGCAAAAAATGCATAAATAAAAACGAATTCTAATTGTGACAATAAATTTCTCCAGGATTTGATATAAATTTCCAATTGTTTCAGAATTTCCTTTGGAAAATCATATCATCTGATGATGTCAACCACTCTATAGCGTAAAAATTGGCACACCAGATTACAATTGTTTCAACAACATGTAACATTGTTTAGGTAGGAAGTGGTATGGTGGATGGACGAAACTCATTGCGACTTTGGAACAGGTAAGTATAGATTAAAACAAGCCTGGTAGCTATCAGCCCTAAGGACGCTGAAAAAAAGATTGAAAGCTGCGATAGAGATGGATGAACATTACTTGTCAGCATGTGGGTATGTAATGATTTTCACACTGCTGTGACTCAAAATCATTGAAGTTTACGTGTGCGCAAGTTTGAATAAGATGGTCTAATACTTTAATATAATACTTGTACATTTAATATAATACTCCAACATTTTTAGCATGTCTAGCTGTTACGTTAATAATTCTTTGAAAAGCTTACTCTTTTATCTATTTAAACTTTTTTACTTTTTACATAACTCCGTTCTTGCACGTTCGTGTCTTTGTGTTTTTGTACTGTACATGCTTCTCAAAAGTGTTTGTGGGCCTCCCTCACAAATTGTGTAGTTTATTTTTACGACATTGGTATTAATTCTTCCAAAAAAATCTTTCTTAATACATGGTTCTTGTGTGTGCCTTTGAGGAGAAGCGGGTTGCAGTCACATTCTTCACGAATTTTTTATATAATATATTTGATATAATATTTTTAAATAAGTTGTTCAACTTATATTTTTTGCACGTTTATAGTTTGATCATTAAATCCATGAAATTAGTTGGCACTGAAGAGGGCTCCCATTTGTGGCCGAAACGCTTGTCTTTTTATCTTTATAATATGTTTCCTCAATTATTCATTTTTAATGGAAAGGAACTGACCCAATGCCAATACAAAAATACTATAAGGATTTCAATTTTGGGTCAAGATGAAGACTAAAAACATGAATACAAACATGTCATGAAATTAATAGAAATGTGATATTTAGGGGATCCAACGCCTACTTTTTCATAAACCAAAGCTAATTTATACTTGCTCAGGTTAAATTCATGTAATTCAGCTAAAATTCTAAAGATTCAGTAAAATAGCTCCTGTTTTTCTAAAGGCGATCGAAAATCGATGAAATTCTGTTCGCCAAAGTTATATAAGTTTGTATGGACTTGATGATTCCAATACTCTTGAGGAAAAGAATGGAATGATTTCAAAACGTCGAGATTAAACGTTTCTGTATTTACTGTCTGAAGTGTCTTGTTTAAATGGGTTCACAACAAAGTCGTTTGTTAAATTTTAGAGTGTGTCAGATATTGTTGGGCTCATAGAACACATTGATAACGTGACTATCAAAACAAAATTTAAAAACTTTAGTTTCCGCAAAATGTATCCTAAAATAGCAATTGCTTCTGGCTGTAATGTTAGAATATGATAAAATACATGGTAAGACAAGTCTAGCAATTTCTCTTTACTTAGTTTGATGAAAAAAACCAAACTGTAATACAGAACAAGTTGATGCAATTGGTTTTTTCGATCACACAAACCAAAGATAAGTTACCAGACTCATCTTAGCATATCCCTCAATATATTCCAAAATTACAACGAGTAACAATTATTATTCTAGGGGAAAAGTTGCAGAAGACAATCTTGGTAAATTTTTTTTATAGTCTTCTGACCGAACCATTGCATGTTTTTAGACAAGTGAAACTTAGAAGATTATCAAATTTGATTGATTTTATGTTTCTCTCCGTTTATTTAAAATATTTTGACATGGTATCAAGGTATCAAGAGAACCACTTGATTGAATTATAGTAAAATTTTATTTCACTATAATTTAGTTACTTAATTAGTTTAGTTAATTATATTGTACATGGCTTCAAAGTAGTCCACAATGAATATTAATGGTTATAATGTCTTCGGTGCGTTGATGGATAAGCGAAATTCGTAATTTTTACATCCATGACATGGAGTCACACACACTTGACAAAAGTGGAGATTTACATTTGATATCTCACACTTGAACGTAGAAATTGGCTTCGTAGGCTAGAAACCTCACTAGTCGAGAAAACTCAACAGACACACACAGCCCTGGGCCATCTACTTTTTTTATACGAAGACTTTTGTTTAAAGTAGCCTCAAGCGTGACGTAGTATATTAGTAGTATACTTGAGATTTGGTCAGCCTCTAACCATTCTTTTTGCTTTCTAATTGCTCGTTTTTTTTTCTAGAATTTTAACTACACTTATCTACACCGCCTTTACTAAGTATACTTTGCAGAACTTTAGAAAAGTAAATATTCACATTAAAGGCGTTTATTAATTGTTAATTGCTCAAAACCAAACAGAGTTCTACAGAATATATTAGTATCTCATTTATTATGTCTCAA
This sequence comes from Diplolepis rosae, assembly GCA_030998225.1. NCBI lineage: Eukaryota > Metazoa > Arthropoda > Insecta > Hymenoptera > Diplolepididae > Diplolepis > Diplolepis rosae. The sequence continues at coordinate 7,157,337 of JAPYXD010000710.1, forward strand.
AATTTCAGTTGAAACGAAAATATACAGATTAAAAAATAATATTAATTTACCACATTGAAAATAGTTACTCAAAAGAAAGTATTCATTTTATGAAAAACATTTTATTTCCGTATAAATATCAAGTTTATGATGTCAATAAATATATTTTAAAAAAAATATATATAATCTTGTTTTAAAGCCATGAATCAACCAGTTCACACGACGTCAGTATTTGTAATTACAATCTGCAGGGTTATTCAAAAATTAATAATTAAAATGGTTTTCGGTATCAAAGAGACGTAAAAAAAGAGGAAAGAAATTCTGCCTTGTGTAGAAATTCCATTTTCGTTATTAATATTAGATCACCTATACAGACTTCAATTGAAATTATCGATATCACGTGATCTGGTTGATGGCCTTAAGAAAATAAATTTTCCATGATTTGGATTCTAGTCGAATAATTATGAAGTAATATAAATATAAAGTAAAGCAAATATCAATATAATGTATATAAATTACGTAAATATATAGATAAAATAAATTAAAACGATTAGACTTCCTATTATTTGAATTTTATGCAAATCAAAATTATGAACGAAAATTTAACTTACAGTAACAACTATATTTCTGGTAGAAATTGTCTAGTCGACCATAAACTCTCCCTAGTTTGAGAGAATTTCCAAAGTCAGAGAAACTGAAAACTTTCTGCATATATTTACTAACATTGTCTGCCAAACTTAGTGCAAAAGCCACTTCTAGCTTTGATATGACTGACGACCATTTGCTTTCAAAGTTGCACAGCCTAAAGGTTAACAATAGTTATTTTGAGCATACAAACCCTCCAGTTATTTTTGTAAAATCAGCATCGCGAATATTGTTTTTTATATGACTACTAGTTTCCCCAAATTGTACCTACGCAGGCTATAAAATACAACTTAATATATAATAATATTGCTATTCTTGAAAGCAAAATTATCTATTTTTATTTGAAGTCTAATTTTCGTGGATCAACTACCTTAATTTCAATCGTATTTTGTGAAATTAAAATGAAGAATATACGTTTTATCAGAAACTATGTCAGACAAAATTTGTAGATCTTATTGAAACAAACACTTTTGCAAACTTATGTTTATTTCATATTTCGCATATTGTGGTTACAAAATAGTATTTTTTTAATTTAAAAAGAAAAATATACATCTTATAAAAAAATGTTTGGATTTAAACTTGTAGATCCTTATATAGTTGAAAATTTAGAATCATAACGATTTTTCGTATTTCGTAAAATTAAACTGGAAAATGGAATTTAGATATTGAGATTTTTCAAATTTCAAGTTAATTTATATTTTATTTTAAGGAACGTTGACCCATTGACATAACTTCGAATTAAATAACACTTCATAGAAATAAAAAAAATAAAATAAAAAATAATTGCAATAATTGCAATCCACTTTGTAAGATGCAATAATACATATTGTAGATGTGAATTACATTTAAACAAAGTTTCTAAATTTTTTTATTCCAAATGAGAAAGGAAATTAAATTTACTTAAGGCACTTTTAGCCTTAAGAAATACATTTTTATCATGACACATCGCGCTTCGCGCTCGATTTTCTGTATACATTTCTATAACTTTTTAATAATTTACATGATTAAAAAAAATCTATTTTCTTCCAAATATTTCGAAAAGAAAAAAAATTTGTAGACTGTTTTTAAGCAAACGATTTTTTATTTTAACTCTTTATTTTTTATCTCACATATTTTGGTTAAAAATGGAATTTTTTGAATTTTAATCGTATTTTTTAAAATTAAAACGAAAAATATACATTCCATCAGAAATTGTGTCGGACAAAATTTGTAGACGTTTTTCAAGTGAACAATTTTGCATTCATGTTTTTTTTCGCATTTCACATATTATGGTTAAAAAATTGAATTTTCGATTTCCGATAGTATTTTTTTAAATTAAAAAGAAAAATATACAGCTTATAAAAAAATATAACAATACAAATTTTTTAGATCTTTATGTAGTAAACAATTTTGTATCATAAATTTTTTTCGTATTTCGTATAATTTAACTGAAAAATGGAATTTAGGTATTGACTTTTTTCAAAACGTAAAGATTTGATAAAAATTTCGAAAGTCATTTTTTACATAAAACTAATACCTTCTCATTTATGACGAGAATGTAAAAATAGACTTTGTAAATCGTATTATTAAGAAACTCGGAATAATAGTTGGGCTATATTTTTTTAAGATAGGAAAGAAATAAAGATTGAAAGAAAGTTTTGCCTTGGGAGAAATTGCTGTGTTCTGTCTTTGTCAAAATGATGGAAAATCCATCGAGTTGAATGAACATTGAGATTTCCTACAGGAATCAGAGAGACGGCCCTCAGGAAGAATCCTCTCGACTCCTTTTCGATGGATCCCCAATTTCGTACGTGCGGATCTCATTGTCCTCATGCTCCAGATCGAGGAAACGTAACAGACGTGAGCTTTCCCTAATAACAAGCCAGAAATCGAAGGAGTGTCAAGAGAATGTCTTACGAATACCTATTTGTGCTAACGAAATCCCTTGTTTTCTCTCCATGACAGGTAAATCCCAAGTTGGCTGACATTAATAAAGGTTCAAGAACTTGATGAGAAGAAGATAGACATAATTCTGAAAATTAATCAATGACAACCCATTTTGAGTGGAGGAAAATCTTCTCTCACTGCCTCACTATTATCCATAATACAGAACATGAAGCTTTGGACTCTTTACTGCAATCGAAAGAATAACGAAAATAGCAGAAACTCAATTTGCACGACGACAAGCCCTATGAATTTTTCCACAACACTTGGAGCTCAACAAACGTATCTCTCTTTCCTGTATGCGGAAACCCCAGCAACAAGTTTCTGTTTCAATTCCAGCTAAATGATATTTAACTGTTGATTTTTATTACACTTTTTTTCCCACTTTTTGGCATACTTACTTTTTCTTTTAAATATGGTTTCATATAAATTGCTAATAATCACAAATTAGACTGGAATAATTCAAGAAAATTTTCTTCCATCCGACATTTATTCTAGAAACACATCCTCTAGTAGTATTATTGTGATAGCAAATTAATCAGTTGAGATCCTCCTCTTAGTAGTTTGTCTTGTTAAAATTTGCATGTTTGTTGAACCCCTTAAATACAGAAATATATTGGTAACCCTCTTTTTGCCAATATATTGCAACAATTCACGCCCAGATTTAAAACAGTTTTTACGTTTGAATTAAAATGTTTTTTTCTATTAGTGGCTCATAAAGTGCATTTTATTGCCTCCTGCGGGACAAACAAATCCATTTTTTGACGCCCATGCAGAAAAAAAATCGCGTGCAACACGAAAAAAATATTTATTCTCCCTAGTTGCACAATATACTGTTTTGACCTAGTGGGTCATAAAGTGCATTTTATTACCTAGCAAAGGCAAATTATAAATAAATTAACATTATTTAATTGCAATAAAATGTACTTTATGACACACTAGTGGAAAAAAATTATTTTAATTCAGAAGTAAAAAGTGTTTTAAATCTGGGCGTAAATTGTTGCAACATATTGGCAAAAAGAGGGTTGCATGTAATATACTATTTCATAAAACACATGTATGAAATGTGCCACTTATTGTGCATGTAGAGCGTGCCGAAAATAACTATTTCAGGTGAATACGGGAAGTAAGGGAGATGTACCAGGTACGGGACGGGTTTTGTTTTTCGGCCATATCTTTTTACTGAGTTAACATTTTGAGTTCATATAAGGATCAAATTAGAGCTATTGTATTTGCGCAACTTTTATTTGGAGATGGTATATTGATATCATACACAGAAAAAAAATTATGACTATTTTCGTAAAGTGATGTTTTTTGGACCAAAAAATTTTTGGTACCAGGTACGGGACACCTAGAAAAATCCGCTAAAAATGGGAAAATATGAAGTAAAAACACCGTAAATAAAGAAAATGTCAATTTTTATTAATTCTGAAAGATTTCAGTGGCAAAAAGGAATATAAAAAATGGTGTTTTTTCATTATTTTAATCTATTTGACAAATGGAAAAAACCAAATCAAAATATCAATTTAATTGTTTAAAAACACTTTAGTTCGATAAAAATGTCGATACATGACAGTAAATATGCCAAAAATACATTTTACGTAAAATAATCCAAGTGTCCCATACCTCGTGACACAAGCTGTCCCGCACCCGGAACATGACGCCTTTTTTAGATGACGCCATAAATTTATGAAACTTTGAAGGCGATAAAATAAATTTGGATGGATAATAAATAGTTTGTGTTTTATTGAGCAATTACCGGTACTTTTTTGACAGAATGTATATCAAAATAGTCACAGCTCAGATGATTCTGTGGATTTCGTTAAATTAACAAAATGAGAAATTTTTTTCAAAATACAAATTTACTAGGTACATCCGATAAGTTAACGATAAGTCAGTTGAATAAAAAAATGTTCTATATTGTAGTGGAATAAGTGTTAGACTTACAAAATCAGCAATGCTCTTATTATTTTGACACATAGACACTTTAAATTTAAGAGGTTTTTTCTTTCCCTGCAAGGGAAAAGCTATATGAGATGATTCTTCCAAATATTAAAACTGAATGATAAATGATGAATATTCATTCTGCTCGACAAAGATTTTCTATCCAGGTACTCGAAGTTTACAAACAAAAATCCACCCGACCTAATTCTAATTGCCAATAATTGTCTTCCCGTTTTTAAATTCAAATAAATCCGTCTTTTATTTGAAAATTCCTTTTCAAAGTAATAATGCATTTTTCGGATTGAATTTCTTTCTAGGTGTCATAAATCCAAATAATTTGAGCATCACGAGAAATTCAAAGAAAATGACAAGTTGATTCGAAATTACGTGAAACCATTTAAAAAGAAATTTGATTCCGCCTGCGCCTTCAACAGAAATGAAAAGCTGATATCTTGCAATATCTAAAAATAATTTGAAAACTCTTAAAATATTTTGCAATTTAAAAAATCTTCTAGAGTTAAACTCAAAACTCAACTTTTAATTCTTAAAAGAATTTTTGTTAATTTCTCATTTTTTTGGCATTGGGTCAGCCTCTTTTTATTTTCTTCTATTAAAATTATCAATGCTACTTACGATAAAAAACGCAAAAAAAGAGATTTTCAGAACAAATTAAATTCAAAAATACTTTTAAATGTGATACTTAATGTCACAAATACTAAAATTTAAACAAAATTTTTTTAAGATGAGTTTATTATTATTTTTCAAAACATCTCAGAATAAAACTAAATTCAGAAATAAACAACTTTCCATTTTTTTCTTCATTTCTGAAGATACTCGAATAATATTAAGTAAAATGACAAATATAGATATTGTAATAATTTATAATTCTGCAAAGACGTGCTTGCAAATTCAATATAAAATGAATTATGCGGAAAACTGATATACATAATCTTTTTCTTCAAAAATACATACTTTTGTCCACTCGTAAAAATCACCATAACCGTCTCGAATTTCTTAACTAGGTTTAGGACAATAGTCTTCTTCAAGGAGGAAAAGAATCTCTCAGGATAGCTTTTAAAAAGAAAAAAATTGTCAGTCAGCAAAGCCACATGTCCGGAGTCGGTTTTTAAAACAGTTTAGTTCGATCGTTGAGAGACTCCGGTAACAAAGTCCTCAAGGAAAGTTTCGAAATTGAAAACTGTTCGCGTTTTATTATTAATAACCAATTGGTCATCCGTTCTTTATAAAGGAAAAAAAAAAAACAAAAATTCCGGCCTGTTGTTTACAAATTTCTAAGTTTTTCGTTCATTTTATCCGGTTTTCTATGTACAGTGATTTCTACATAATTTTTCCAATTCGTGTTGTTGCTTACTGGACTTCTTCATTTTGAATTGCAAGCGGTGAGATAAGTTTTTGAGTTTCATTATTATCCTTGTTTTATTTATCTTCTACATTTTTATCTTTTACGAAAATTTTGAATTAATCTTTAAATTGATGGCACTGAAGAGGGCCCCCATATGTGGCCGAAACGTTTGCCTTCTCTTTTTTTTGCGTTTTTTATCGTAAGTAGTATTGATAATTTTAATAGAAGAAAATAAAAAGAGGCGGACCCAATGCCTAAAAAATGAGAAATTAACCAAAATTCTGTGAATTTTAGGTCAATATAATAGCATACATGTCATCAAACATGTCACTTTACAATTAATTCTTAAGTTTTTTGGAGAATTTGAAAGCTTCAATCTAAATGGAGATAAAATAAAAATTTAAGTAGATTCATCATAGTGGTAACACGGATATCAAATTAGAGAGAGAAAAAGGAGAAAACATCGTGTAAGGAAAAGTATGATATAAGAAGGAGGGTGCAAAAATGACCGCCAAGGAAAAAAGCATTGCCACCTCTAAGTGATTGCCGGAAGTGACACCAACGGACGGGTAAACGCTTTATCGCGGAGCTAACGAGGCAGTCCGCGCGACTTTACCGCGCTCGGTTTCGCGCGCCTCAATAGAAACGGGATCAGGCTGTAGAGCCACCCCCAAATAAATCCTCTTTTTACGACAGAGATTTATGAAAGCCATTCTCTCTACGTTCCCGCCCTTACTAACGCCCGTCGGCCGTATTCCACCACCCCACTCAAACCTCCTCCTTCATCTCTCCCTCAACAAGGCGAGCATCCACCTTCTCTTTCTTGCCATTTCTATCCCGCGACTAGTCCTAAGGATGGGCACTCACTCCGGAACTTGGAGAGGTACTATCCTGGATTCCGGGCAGTTTCGGGCAAAATGAGGTAATTAGGATGCAGACGAGAGCCAGGGAGTCCGTACCCCGAGGCAGATAGCACACTAAATCAAAACCGTCCCGCTAAGAAATCTTAGGCACCGCGTACATGCAAATGACAAGGGGTGCTACGACCAAGTCCCTAGGCGTGGCCAACTTCAGCGATCGTAATTTCACCAAGGAAATCAACCGCAATCAAAACATTTTATGAATCAGAGATATTATTCAGCGGATTTATTATAATAAGATATTATATAAAATAACATGGCACTTTGCTTGACCAAGCTTTCTGTTCGATTACTTTTCCCAAATAGAACTGTTCTATGCTAACATAATGGCACTTTTTGCTCTAAGTTCAAATACAGGCTTATGAGAGACCAGAGTTGCAGGGAATATTGAATTGATATTTCAGATGTTCGATGTATATTGGATGATTATACAAATAAGATATTCAGAAAGTATAACAGTTCTAGTTGAAAATAGCATTTAGGACGTTTCTAATAAATTAAGGATGTAGTCTCGTGTTCAGGTCCGTTTAGGAAGCTTATTTCAGGATTTTTTTTATAAAAAACTAAAATTCAATCATTCTAATTTTTTTACATGTTTTTATTGACATCGTAAACTATAGAAAAAAAATTTGTTTGCTCGATTTCACACAATTTTATAATTGTTTTTATAAGCTGAAATAGACACCTTTAAAAGGAGGTAAGTGGATGGCGCGGAATTAATGAAACTAATTAGTGTTCTGAATGCTTGTGTCTCTGTCCCGTACTGGATATAAACATTTTTATTAATAAATAGCAAAATGGCGGACTCATTAAAAAAAACAATTAAAAAATCGTGATTTTTTTTGTTAAAAATCGGTGGAAAAACAATGAAATTATTATTATAATTTAGTAATTCTAGTACCCGACGGTTGGATAGAATTTTTTTAATCACCCGCGCTGCTTATAAAATGTTGTTTCGAGAAAAATGCGTTTAAAGTTTTGATTTCAGATTTTTTATGGAAAATTTATAATTACACTAATCAGCTATGCTTGATGCATAGAGTAAACCTTCCGTTTCTCCATAGGCATCGTTTTCAGCTATTTTTTCTGTTCTGCGAGATGACCTGGCTATTTTTGAAGCGTCAGACGTTCTCAATAAGGGTACCATGACAACATTAGAGAGGTAAGACCGTTGCAGTTGCCATGCGGTTCACAGGGTTCGGTCCCGGCATGCTCTCGACTATGTGCTATAGCTTCGTGAATATTTCATATTTCGATCTAAAATTTTTTCAGTATACTCTCAATATATTATACTTTCGAAATATGTGAAGAAAAACGATTTTTCGAAGCCCGAACACGAGACTACATCCTTAAAGGTCTGTGTATAAAAGTCGTGAAATTTGAGACCCAGTGGTTTTACGCATTTTAAATTATTAATATATATATTTAGTACATTTTCATTACATATGATAAAGTGTAACTTTTAAAAAATGATCAGATTAAAATACGCTTTGTTACTTTTGAACAAGGTTGAAAGAAGAAAGTACAAATTTTTTTGTCAAACATATTCGACATCAATTTTAAAAATTAGGGCATTTTTGCAATTTTTAACAACTACTTTTTTAAAAAATTAAAAATTTCAATATTTTTTCCTGATAGAGCTAGAAAATCTCTGAAAATTTTCTTTTCAGACTAAACTTAACAAAGTTAAAGAAGGTGTTTCTAAAATTGAAAAAGATTAATAATTAAATTCCATCTTCCGCAGTCAAACTACGCGAGTTACGAAAAAAGTTGAAAAGCAAAATTTTTTTTCTAAAAGAGATCTACTAATTTTAAATAAAGTTTCAATTGAAAATAAAATCATTCAAAATTCTATTTTTCAGCTGAACTATGTGATGCACAAAAAAATTAGAGAGAAAAATTTCCTAAAAAAAATTTTTGTAAGAATTTTCATGGTAAATGCCGAGGCCTGCATATATAGCGAAAAGCGAAAAGGCGCCAGATTGTGTAGACAGTAACGTTGCCAACGGCGTATCTTGAAACTACTTTTACTATATTTTCCTGTAATATTAACTGGAATAATAATACCAGAGTTTTGTAACCATAATAAGTAAACAATTTTTCTGGTGAACTGAACCATACGTTTAGTCATTTTAACTGGAATTTTTTTAATCGATTAGCTTTAGTAAATTTAACTGAACCCTTTTTCTGAGTATAAATATGAATATTTTTCTATTAAGTTAGATATCAGTTTGAATCAATTTTGTTACTGAATACCAATAAAAATAGCTAGATCACAAAAACTTTTTATTTTTTGAGAAAAAAACACCCCGAGGAATGCTAACTTTTTATTACTACGCTAAAAAATGCGATTCCGAGCAAATCCTTTTACGAGGGTGGTTCGATAAGTAACTTGGTTTACTTACTAAGAGAGGGGGACACGAGATTTGTATAGCTGCCCATAAAGTTTCCTTTCTGTGAGTGAATATTCTATGGTCACAAGTCATTCTAACACTAATTCGTTTGGCTGTTGCTTGAATAGAAACATTTCGACAGAAAGTGAAAATGGACAAAATTGGAATTCGTCATGTGATTTAATTAGTTTTTCTGGAAGGGAAAATTGCGAAGGAAATTCATGAGAGGATTGCACCTACATTGGGCGACTCATGCCTTTCTTATGCGATAGTGAGAGTTTTGGTAAATGGATTCAAACGTGGCAGGACAACACTGAGAAAAATATTTGTCTGATTCAAAGAAATTATTCTTTGATTATACGTCCAAACAACTGTTTATTTTATTGAAACAAATTTTTTGTTTGATATAAATAAATATTTTGTTTGAAAGCACTGCAATTTTTGTTTGTCCACATCTGTTTGATTTAAAAATAAATTTTGTTTAAACTAAATTTTTTTTCATTTAAAGAATTTGAATTCTTTCTGTGGAAAAAAAGACGCTTTTGACTGCGCTAGAATTTTATTTGTTTAGCTCAAGAGAAAAAAGTGTTTTTCATCTGAAATGCACTATTTCTTGATGCAAGGAAAATTTCTTTGGATCGAAAGCATATGCATTTTCTTATTATTCGATTACACTGGATTCACTAGATTGCACTGGATTTCCTAATGATACATCGGAACTGAAACCCGGAACACATGTCGCGAGGTTAGGAAATCAAGAAATACCGTCACAGCGCCTTAGCGTGGATGCATTGCACACTTCATTGCCAAGTTTATTTGTTTGGATTGAAAAAAATATCTTATTTTTTATAATAAATTATTACTAAGCAAACTCTTTTAATCAATTTCAAAAAATTACTTGTTTGAATCAAACAAATCATCTAAAACAAATAATTTTTTTTTAATAAAAAAGATAGATATTTTATATTTATTGAAATCAAACAAATTCTTGATTAACCTAAATAAATTACTATCTTCAATCTAAAAAAATTAATTAAAAAAACGATATATTCAATTCAAACAAAACTTTTCTCTCAGTGAAGCATCGAAGACGCTACCGCGTCCTGGAACTCTAAAATTAGCTGTAACATCAGAAAACATTGACAAAGTCCACGATATCGTTTTGACCGACAAGCGAGTGAATTCAGCTGATATTTTGCGGCGTTTTTTAACAATGAACGAAACATGGATCTATTAATGTATTCCGGAAACGGAATAGCAGTCAAAGCAGTGGATTAGACGAGGAAAGCCAGCCTCGAAAAAGGCGGAAAGCGTTCCATCCGCTAGAAAGGTGATGGCGTCAGCTTCTGGGATAAAATTTTGGGCAAATTGAAGACAGCGATTGCGGAGAAACGTCTTCGAATGGCCAAGAATAAAGTGTTGTTTCACCACGACAATGTATGGGTCCATTCAAGCCGTGTCGCTCAGCAAATACGCTTTGAACTGCTTCCACATTCAGCCTATTCACCTGATCCGGCCCCTTCGGACTTTCATCTGTTTTATAAAAAATCAAAACCTTCTGGCTGGACAAAAATTTGTGTACAATGAAGAAGCCATCCAGGTGATCATCGACTATTTCGATGGCCTTAAAGAAAACCACTTTAGGAAAGGAATCGCGAACCTGGAGAAACGTTTTTAATGTTGATGTTCAATAACATGAAAATATTATTTAAAATCTGTAGAAAGATTTGAATAAAGCAAAAAAATAAGTTTTTTACCGTATTTTCGGAATTGTGTATCGATACTATACATTTTTTATCAGTAATTCCGAAATGTATTGTTTTTACATTCTTATCATAAATGAGAAGATATTATTTTTATGTGAAAAATGACTTTCGAAATTTTCATAAAATCTTTACGATTTACCTTCAACCAGTCTCGCGAGAACGCATATAAACTATTTTACTGACTGAGAAAAATGTATTGTATGCTAAACTATTCTTACATTCTCATCATAAATGAGAAGGTATTAGTTTTATGTGAAAAATGACATTCGAAATTTGCATTAAATCTTTACGTTTTGAGATCCCCTTGAGTAAAAAAAACGGTTTTTACGAAAATGTCTGAAGTAGTAGTAGTAGTAGTAGTAGTAGTAGTAGTAGGTCGTGTGCGGCATAACTCTCGATAGAATTATCGGATTGAATTGAGCTTCTGCATACTTTATCGGAGCAGAAAAAGTAGGGACAAGTTCGTCAAGTAGCCACATCCGACGAAAATTGTTACAATAAGAGCATTTTTTGTGTTTTTGAAAAAATAAAAAATTCCAATACTGGTTTTTGATAGTATTCATAAATCTCTACTAATTATCCTGATAACATTTTTCGATTAAACTAAAGTTAGGAAAGTTACAATATGTTAAAACTTGAAAAAAGTCAATATCCAAATTCCATTTTTCAGTTGAACTATACGAGATGTGAAAAACGTTATCATACAAAATTTTTTACTAAAAAAAGATCTACAAATTTCAATTGCTATTTTTTTCATTTTAAAAAAATACTATTGAAAATCAAAAATTTTAATTTTTATCCATAATATATGAAATACAAAAAAAATGTAAGAATGCAAAATTGTTTACTTCAATAAGGTCTACAAATTTTATCTGACACAGTTTCTGATGAAACATATATTTTTAATTTTAGATTTAAAGAATACGATTAAAACTTATAAATTAAAAACTGAATCGCGTGCTCAAATTTGCGAGCGATAAGAATGCGCCCGCGAAGCAGGCAGATTTTTTGTTTCTGAAATGTTCGCTCGGGCCGCTCGGTAACCTTCTTCGTATGTAGATTATTTATTCCCACTACAAAAATCATTATTGATGTCCTTAATTGGTACATACTTTCTATTTTAAATTACAAATAATGAAAACAAAATTACATTAGCTAATTTCGAAATTATTATTTTTATGAAATTGATAGTTAAAATTAAACAAGTTTTTGGCTATGGCCAATGAATTATCAATATTATAGTATGTGTGCACCACCGTCTCATTGTTTACAGTGAGTTGTGATATTTGCGTTTACATCCGCATTTGCGTTTGATGAACATGCCTAAGGCAGTTTCCAGTCAGGGTTTCAGCAGCAGCAGCAGTTCTACCTCAGAATACTTCCATGAATACAATTCTCTGATAAAGCGAGAATAAATTCTCATCAGAATAAGCTGCTTTAAAAGACATTGAAAATTATAGAACCAAAGAAGATATGGAGAAGGAAGTTAGGAAGTATAATTAGCAAACAAATGAGAACTATTTCGCAAATAGCGGGAGTCTCTGTAGCGAAAGAAACCTAAGAATGAAATATTTTTTATTTAAAAGAAAATGATAAACCTTCTTGTTCTTGCTTGGAAAAAACATTCCGGAAGATTTCAGCTCATTCGGAAAAAGAATATTAACTTTTCTAAGTTTGATTTCAGGCTTTTGATGATGTTTTTTCGGTAAATTTATAATTTTTATGAATAAATGAACATCATTTCTTTATAGCTAACATCAAACACAAGTTTTAAAAAAGAAATAATAATAATGTACTATTTTAACATTTGAAATATTTAGGAATCATTTCCAAACATATTATTTTTTTGTAAAAATTATATTGTTTACAGTATATTATAGCGTGAATACTTTCAAAAGTTCTTTTTTTTCCGAATTTTGACGAAATAGTATATTACGTGCCTAGGCGCACAATGAGGGTTATTGCGTGACGAGCATTGTCGCGAGTCTCGTAATTTGCCGAATTGTGTGCATTGGCACGTATTCTATTTTATGTGACTTCGGTGCGTATACAAGTTTTTATGCGTACACTCGAATTTAATCTAGTATTGTAGTTGTTTGCGGCGCTAGTCATTACACTTCATATGTCACGACTAGTCCCGGCCATTTTGATTTTATCGATCTTGTGTAGTAGTAATGGATTTTGATAGACGCATGCGCAGTTCAAATGTACAAGGCTTTGCTAGTAAGGTGCAACGCTGTACGAAGAAGAAGAAGGATAAGAAGAAGATTGTGCTCCGTTGCATGGTTATGGGCGCATGCGCAGTTCAATTTTTACATTTCATTCCTCTGTAGCGCAATATACTACATTGCGCTACTGTTAACTGTAGCGAAAAAACGAGTTTGCGCGCCGGTGGCACATAAAATAATAAGCATGTGTTAGTACTTTTCAATGTATATGTATATGTTCTGAAACTTAAGGTGTACGAGAAGGGTTGGGAAGCTCAAAATGAGCAGCAATTGATCGGAAGAATAAAGCGAAAATTGAAAGAAATCGACCCATTACTCTGTCAGAGGATGATTTTGAAGGTTCCTTACTTGCTTCGAAAAATTAAAGACAAGGGACCATTAAGTGTAATTTGAATGTGCTTTTCAATAGTTTATGAATAAATCTTAATATCAAAAAAAGCTTTTTTACAAATCATTTGCTTTTTGTTTAAATGGCATGCGTTCGAATTTGTCTAAAAAATTATGGAACATATGTTAATATGGCCAGGGATTGTAAAATAACGAATTATACCCTGTCACTATTAATTGAAAGAAATGTGATATCTTTGTTGGAAGAAAATAACGGAGCATTCCTAACATCAGATTTAATTTTCCTTTTTGTGCCTGGTAGTTGTCGTGCCGACACTCACGATTCTGGAGTACTTCTCGAGTACGGAAAAGGGTACTTTCGTTTGGAACGCAGCCAGTGTTCCGACAACATGGAGGTTCCCATTCAAATGTCGCGTGGCAATGCCGAATAACAATAGACTCATAAATCGGATGTGCGTATCGCCTGGAGTATGGAAGTACGTAGCTCCATTAATAGCAATTTATCACCGCATCGAGCGACGAGACCATCGTTGGGATAGGCGCCCATGCCGCCATTAACCCCCTAAGGTCGTTAGGTTGTGGTTTGACATGATAACATATCCAGAACATCGTTTGGATATTAGTAAATACGCATGTGTGCCTATCTGACCAGGAGTAAAGCAGGTTATGAAGTGCAAGAGGAGTACTGTCGACTAAATATTGCTTCTGTTTAAAGCTGTTTATGCCTCACCACTTCCCTATTCCAATGTACTACCAAATATCTCACTTCCACTTTAACCGTCAAAGGCCAGTACATATAACCTTAATCGTCCAGAGCTCAAGGCAGATTAAATTCACAGGGGTTGCTTACAAGTTCAAGGAGACAATTATTCAGATATTAACTCTCGATTATTGTCGTTCAATAACATCAACCGCTTCTCTAATGACAATTTCACTTTGATGTACATTACTGCATATAACATATGTTCCATTAGTTTTGAGACAAATTCGAACCTACGCGACCTACGCCATTTAAACAAAAAGCAAATGATTTGGATTTCTTTCAATTTTCGCTTTATTCTTCCGATCAATTGTTGTCCGTTTTGAGCTTCCCAGCCCTTCTCGTACTCGTTACGTTTCAGAACAGACCAGGAATCTTCGATTGGATGTGCTTGTGGGACTTTTGAAGGATTGTCTTTCTTCGGTACGTATGGAATGTTTTGTTCAGTGAGCCAATTCAATGTTTTTTTCGCATAATGACTGCCTGCTAGGTCCGGCCGAAACAGTATTTCGTCTTGCGTATGCTTCCTATCGATAAACTGCTTCAATTGCGGTAAGCATTGGTCGATATAAATGTGGGCATTGATTGCTTTTGCACCACGTGGTCGAATAACTGGTGCTGAAATACCTTTGGGTGAAATCGCCAACCAAACCAACACCTTCGGCTCAAACTTCGTTATTCCGGCATGTTTTACGTTGTCTGGGGTTGTTTCAAAGTTGTCTGTGTAATAGCCATCATTTCCACTCAACTCATGATGCGAAGAAGTGAAGTAAGATTCATCATCCAAAACGATGAATTTTCCATTTACAAAGTGTTTGTCTCAAAGTGCACGGCAACAACTTTTCGTTGTTCTTACCTCTATTTTTGGTGGACGACCAGATTTTTTTTTATTTTCTTGTTTTTTACTATCTCGACAATCTTTTTAAAACACGAAAAATAGTTGCACGTAAGATTGGCTTTTCTTTAAACACTTAAAGAATCTGGAGCGAACTCATTCTGCCAGAAAGATTTGCGACAGACTTTCGTAAGTCTAGTTTGTATGCCATAATGGAAACGAATTTTTGTGAAATTCGCATATAGAGGTTATGTTATTACTTCGTTCAGTCTTTTGTTTTGTTTTGTAAAAAGTTTATTCGACACTGGTACACTCTAAAAAAAGTCTATTGATAGTGAAGTTAGGTTCCTTTCAGAATGCATCAATTGAAATTAAGCAGATTTCTTTTGTTTAATATTTAATATTGGCATTTGTCAAAGTTGGGATTGTGTACATTTCTAATATTTATATTAAATAGGTTATATCATACAATTTGTTTTCTTTTATCCTCGAAATTGGTTTTTTTTGTACGAGAAAGAATTTCATTTCAAGACCAAAGGAAATACTTTGATAGTAAAAAAGGTTAGCATTCGAAACGATAATCGTTCAACTGCTAAAGGATTTCCTCTCATGCCAATTTTGAATAAAAAATCCTTTAATAGCGAAGGGAATCGTTTGAGAGTCAATAGTCTGTTTTTAGAATCTAGTCTTCTTTAAAAAATGTCTTTAACCGTAAAACATGGATTTAATAATAAAAGTATATAACCAGTATTTTAGAAATGTTGACAGCCAGCGTTGAAAATATGTTGGTTACCATTATTGATACAACGTTGGAAACTGGTGTTGTATCAACGCAGTACATCGTTATCATTTCGACTGTCCGCCGACAGTCGGATTTTGACAGTTAGAAGTTGGTATCCAACGTTGGATCGACGTTGGTCTAATTGTTAATTTCTGCTTGGGAATGCTTCCACCGGAAATCCGGTGTATATGCACTGTTCTCCAATGAATGTTACTGATTCAGATTTAGGGATTAAGCTTTTAGTTCAAGTTATTTTTCGTTTGAGAAAATTTGTTTGATATAAACAGATATTTTGTTTGAAAGCACTAAAATTTCTGTTTGGATTATTATTTGTTTGTCCATATTCGTTTGATTCAAAAATAAATTTTGTTTAAATTACATTTTTTTTATTCTTCATGATTTGAAACTACAACTCGAGTAAATCTTATAACATTGTGAGTGTGAATTTGATTTTCTCAAAGTTACTTCGACTTTGAAGAATAAATTCTCATCACGACACTCGCGCTCGATAATCGACCAGCTACCAGATAAATGGTCTAGACTCATGAAAATTATAGATATTTGAATAGATTAATTGATTTTCATGGAATAAAACACTTGAAATGTTTTTATTGACCCAGTTTGAAATACTTTTATAAAATTTGTAAGTGGAAAATATTGAAAATTTGTAGATCTTTTTTGAGTAAATAATTTTTTGTGCCAAAGTATTTTTCACATCTTACATAATTTAACTGGAAAATAGGATTTTTGATATTTAATGGCATTTTTTGAATTAAAACGAAAGAATAGGTCTTATAAAAAATGTTTGTATACACGTCATAAATACAGTAAAACCTATCGTAGCCGACACTCTCCTAACGAACATCCCACTCTGACGCTTCACATTATTGGTCGAGAAATGTGCATGGTCAGGGCCGTCTTAAACACCGTCTTTGGAGGGTCCTCATATTTTTGTAAAAAATCATAGTAATTTTTTTTTTCAATGAATGCCGGTACATGTGTGTTACTAAACACAGGGGCACCTGTTGCCACAGCACTGAACCAAGCTAGTAATAAGTCCCTAGCAATTATCGCATGTCATTGGTACCCATCGTAGCCGAACTTGTCTCCAATTTGTGTCGGTTAGGTGTCGGCTACGATAGGTTTTACTGTACATGGAAGTCGCCATGGTCGCCACAGCTGACTGGTTAAACGCGAAAAAATGAATCAAGAATTTTTACACTCATTAAAATATTTGCTTGAATTTAAAAAAATGTTGGTTTAACCATAGTATTTTGTTATTATATGGGCAACAAAGTGTTTGATTTTTTTAACAATAGTATATTTCGTATCAAGTGCGAAAAGGCGTATTTTAACGCAAGAGCGTTAAATACGTTCCGCACGTGATACGAAGGATATTTTTTGTTCGCTGTATACCGAAAGTTAACCATGTCGGTGTCGTTTTGCGTGCGGAAAGTTGATTTTACGCACACTTAAAATTTTATCGCACCAGTGCGGGGAAATCAACTTTCCGCACACAAAACGACACCGACAAGGCTAACTTTCGGTGTACGGCGGATAAAAAATATTTTAATTAGTAAAATTAAGTTGATTGGAGTAAAAATCAAGTATATATTAGATTCAATTAAAAAATTTGGTTGAGTTAATGGAATACTTTGTGAATCCAACAATGTGCAATGAACAAAATTTTTTTCTGAGTGCACTTTGTGTAAGGTAGTGCCTCTTTACATAAGACTGTTGAAGTGTTTCAAAGCATTTTTCTTTAGTATACGACATTCGTGTGATAGGTTTAGGTTACCCTAACTTCACTAACAGGGGTATGGAGTGGACTCCTTAATCTCTCAAGTTCTGTTTTTGATCCCTACATTTATCCTATATAGGGTTACATCAAACACAGATGCCGTGTGAAGCATCCTAAGACCATTGAAGAGTTAAAACAGGCAATTAAGGACGTCGATCGAAATAGTGTATGAAAGAGTCATTTAAAAACAGAAAGACTGCTTTTATGCCAATTTTAAGCATAAAATACAGTTTTGCAGTAGAAGTGACGGCGGGCATTCAAAAGGGATTATATTCTAATTTGCTGAGTATCCTTTACGCAATGAAAATATAAAAAATATTTGCCTTTCAAATTGCTGAAATTACATATAGATCATTCCATGTGAAAATTACCCCCCAATATTTATTTCGAAAAAAAATATATTTTGTCGGGTTCTATGTTTAAAAATAATTGACACTTATTTTTTTATTTCAACGTGATGTTTTCATTCCTCTGGGTGTTTTCATTTCTCCATTTTCAAATTTCGACAGTACACTGAAAAAACAGTATAGTTAAGAGAACTATATTTTGGTCCTCAGAACCAGAAAATATTGCTATCAGACCAATGCTACGGTATGGTCCTCAGAACTATACGAGTATAGGTGAGACAGCTATACAAGTTCGTTAATATGACAATACCATGTATAGCGATCGTAAACAAAATATTATGCCATCGTTATCGCTCTTGTGAATTTTCGCGTGTGATAAAACAATACGCGATACGCAAAAATGATCTTTCAAAGAAAGAAAAATGATCCAAACAAATCGACAAACGCTTCGAAAAAACGCCTCGAAAAAATGACACTTCTTTCTCATTTCGAGGTTAGAGTCGCGTGCATGCGAAGCAATGTATAGGTTACGCGGGAAACCTGTATAGTTGTCTCACCTATACCGGATGGGTCGAGACACTACACGGAGAAAAATAGTTGAAGTAATTTTACTCAACTCTGCCGATTAAACTTGGGACATAAGGACATTTGAACATCTATTAAATCCTAGTCGGGTAAAATCAATTTGATATATACCTAATTCACCCAAAGTGAATAACAATAATCGTTACATAGGGAATAGTAAGGAGTTGAGTAAAACGTAAGCGACAACAGGGCACCAACATGTGTCAGTGGGTTAACATGAACTGGCAATGGTATGGTTCTCTCAAATAAAAAAAAATTCTTACCTCGAGCCCTGCCAATAGTCATCCGGTACATACATAAACAACTAACAAATACATTCACACCATTCAGACGTAGCCAATCACATTTCAAATTACAAATAGACTAAAACATATAACCTTACATATATAAACCTAATAACTACACTTATATATAGTACGATACGCTTTCGTCGATTCTCGCACACCCTCGCTTACAATGCTGAGATATAAAATTTGGAACTTTCTTATATAGTGACTGCATGAGTTATTCAGAGCTTGTGAGAGTAAGTGCCGTCAATAAAATTTTTTAGCCTTACTCAAGTAAAAATAAATCAACTTTTTTCATAAATGATTAATAAAATATTTTTAAAAATTAATATAATTAATCAATTATTATAACTATGATTATTGATATATATATAATATAATTATTAAATTACATTTAGTATACATTTTTATTATAACGACGTATGAAGTTTAGTGAAGCTAAATTTTCAAATATACATCAAAAAATTGCATTATTATTGAGAAGTATCTTGTATAAAAACATTTAAAAGAAGGTTCTTTTATTTTTTGTGTTTTATATTTTCAAAATATGGATTTTACATTTAAGAATTCCAAATTATTATTCTGCCTGAGTAATTTATGTGATATTTCATATTTTATGTAATACACTTATCGACTTTTTTTGTTTAAATTTTCATAATATCAATTTAATTTTAAGAATTTAAGTTTTTGGAATCAAAAATTTTTGATGTGTGCCCAAGGCGCAGATTACTTTCATTCGTTCCTGCGTGAATAGATGTAGCTGTTGGAATAAATCTTGCGATTCACGGTTTACTTAACTCTCGATTGAAACGTAGAATAGAACGAACAGAAAGCTCTACTGTTCTTGTGATTTAATAAAAGATCGGTTTTTTATAGTTATACTACGAGTAATAATATATATATTTAAAAAATTTTAATGCACGCTTTCATACTTCACCCTACACTTCTGAATTTTACTCAACTTTGATACATTTTCGAACATTTAATGTATCACAAATAAAATCAGTGATACTAAATAACTTCTAACTTGTCCTTATGTCCCAAATTTGATCGGAAGTTGAGTAAAATTACTTCAACTATTTTTCTCCGTGTATATACCGGTATAGGTCGAACAGCTATACTGTTTTTTCTGTGTATCATCAAAAATCTTATACGAACATTTTAGGATTGAAAAAAGGGATAAAAAAATCCCAAATTGGAAAAAAAGATAATTGTTTATAAAACTTCACTATTTTGATATTAAAAAAAAAAATTAACAGAACGTACTCTATAACACTTTAGAAAGCTGGAGGGGGGGGGGGGGCGCATTTTTACTATGAAAACAATTTTCCACATCAAAAACTTTTTTTACTGTATCCTATTAAAAAAACTTCATTTTTTCCGATTTCAAAATTTTGAATGTTCATTTTTCGAAATTTTCAAACGTCACATTGAAATAAAACAATACGTGTCAATTATTTTTTAACATAGAACGCGACAAAACATATTTCTTTCGAAAAACTCATATTAACGTCGAATTCACATTACAAATAACAGTTTCAAAGGATTCGAGTCTTTCCCCGAAAAAAAAAACGAAAAGGTTAGAGCCCTCAAAAACAAAGATGACCAAATTTCGACCAAAATTAACTTCTAAACAAAAAAGGAGTGAAGGCAAAAGAAGGTTCTGGATGGATGCCTTCATTTTCTTTCCCTCCTTTTTGGTTTAAAATTTCATTTTGGTCCATATTCGGGGGTTTGAATCTTTTCCATTTTTTGGGAAAGTTTCATATTATTTGAAATTGTTAATCATGTATATTTAATTAAACTTTTGCTCTAACACCATATAAACATTGACTCAATGGAAAATTGATTCAAACAACTTTTCTTCTTGGATACACTCGTATTTTAAGTTCATTTAAAAGAATTGGGGTTGTTTCAACAAAATTTTTATTGTTTCAGAGAAAACTTTTCGTTGAATATTTCAAATTATTCAATCTATAAAAAATGTTGGTTGGGACAACAAAATATTTAGTTGAATAAACCAAAACGTTCGTTGACTGCATATCAATGCATTCATTTAGTCGATGCAACCAAATTTCTGTTAAATCAACAAAACTTTTCTTTGTGTATTTTAGCAGGATGAGAAATTGCGCTCTGATTAGCAAAATTTCTGGAAAAACGATTTTTGAACATAACCAACGTACTATTATTTTTACATTCTCATCATGGATGAGAAGGTATTGGTTTTATGTGAAAAATGACTTTTGAAATTTTTATCAAATCTTTACGTTTTGAGACCCCCTGAGTAAAAAAAAATCTGCCCGCTTCGCGAGCACATTCTCATTGCGCGCTTCGCGCGCAAGTTTGAGCACGCCTAGAACGCGCGATTCGATCGTCGCGCTTCGCGCTCCGTTCTTTCTGGACCTTGCGCTTCGCGTTCTTTCTGGACCTCGCGCTTCGCGCTCGGTCTTGTGCTCTTCGCATACGTTTAAGTTTATTTCTTATAATTTAATACTGAAGCTCAAACCAATTTAATGATATTAAAGATGATGTAAATTAGTCATTTTCTCAAATTCACTAAGTTTCTTTTTCAGTTTAAGTGAAACAGGAAATTCAATTTACTTAAGGCTCTATCGGCCTTAAGGAACACATTCTCATCATGACACTCGCGCTTTGCGCTCGATTTTCTGTATGGATTTTTGTAACTTTTTAATAAATTACATGATTAAAATAATTTATTTTCTTCCAAATATCCAAAAAAGGAAAAAACAGTCGTAGACTTTATTTTTGGGAACGACTTTGCAGAACAACGCTTATTTCGTATCTCACATATTTTGGTGAAAAAAATCGAATTTTTTTAATATTAAAAATCAAAACATAAAATATACATCCTGTCCCAAAATGTCTTAATGAGAATTTGTAGACTTTATTTAGCCAAACAATTTTTCATCTCAAAGTTTTTTTGTATCTCACATATTTTGTCTAAAAAATGGATTATTTGAATTTTAATCGTATTTTTTGGAATTGAAACGAAAAATATATGTTTTATCAGAAACTGTGTTAGACAAAACTTGTAGATCTTTTTGAAACTAACAACTTTGTATTCTTACGTTTTTTTCTTATTTTACATATTATTGTTAAAAAATTGAATTTTGGATTTTCAATAGTTTTTTTTTTAATTAAAAAGAAAAATATGCATCTTATGAAAAAATGTTACAATTCAAATTTGTAGGTCTTTATTTATTCAATAATATTGTATCATAACGTTTTTTCGTATCTCGTATAATTTAACTGGAAAATGGAATTTTGATATTGACTTTTTTCGAATTTGAATATGCTGTAACATTTCTAATTTTGATTTAATCAAAAAATGTTATCAAGATAATTTTTAGAGATTTATGAGCACTATCTAAAACCAGTATTGAAATTTTTGATTTTTTCAAAAAATTATTTTCAAAAACACAAAAGTAGTGCTCAACCCCTCAATTTTGATTGGATGTGGCTGGTTAACGAACTTGTCCTTACTTTTTCGGCTCCGATAAAGTGTACCAAAGCTCAATTCAATCTGATAATTCTATCGAGAGTTATGCCGCACACGACCTACAGACAGACAGACAGACAGACAGACACTTTCGTAAAAACCATTTTTTCTGACTCAGGGGGTCTCAAAACGTAAAGATTTGATGAAAATTTCGAAAGTCATTTTTCACATAAAACCAATACCTTCTCATCCATGATGAGAATGTAAAAACGGTTTTTACGAAAGTGTCTGTCTGTCTGTCTGTCTGTCTGTCTGTCTGTCTGTAGTAGGTCGTGTGCGGCATAACTCTCAATAGAATCATCAGATTGAATTGAGCTTTGGCACACTTTATCGGAGCCGAAAAAATAAGGACAAGTTCGTTAACCAGCCACATCCAATCAAAATTGAGGGATTGAGCACTACTTTTGTGTTTTTGAAAATAACTTTTTAAAAAAATCAAAAATTTCAATACTGGTTTTTGATAGTGCTCATAAATCTCTACAAATTATCCCAATAAAATTTTTTGATTTAATCAAAATTAGAAATGTTACAGCATATTAAAACTTGAAAAAAGTCAATATCAAAATTCCATTTTCCAGTTAAATTATACGAGATCCAAAAAGACGTTATCATACAATATTATTTTCTACATAAATACCTACAAATTTGAATTGTAACATTTTTTCATAAGATGCATATTTTTCTCTTTTAATTTAAAAAAAAACTATTGAAAATCCAAAATTCAATTTTTTAACAATAATATGTGAAATACGAAAAAAACGTAAGAATACAAAGTTGTTCGTTTCAAAAAGATGTACAAGTTTTGTCTCACAGTTTATGAAAAAACATATATTTTTTGTTTCAATTCCAAAAAATACGATTGAAATTCAAAAAATCCATTTTTTAGACAAAATATGTGAGATACAAAAAAAACTTTGAGATGAAAAATTGTTTGGCTAAATAAAGTCTACAAATGCTCATTAAGACATTTTGGGACAGGATGTATATTTTATGTTTTGATTTTTAATATTAAAAAAATTCGATTTTTTTCACCAAAATATGTGAGATACGAAATAAGCGTTGTTCTGCAAAGTCGTTCCCAAAAATAAAGTCTACGACTGTTTTTTCCTTTTTTGGATATTTGGAAGAAAATAAATTATTTTAATCAAGTCATTTATTAAAAAGTTACTGAAATGTATACAGAAAATCGAGCGCGAAGCGCGAGTGTCATGATGAGAATGTGTTCCTTAAGGCCGATAGAGCCTTAAGTAAATTGAATTTCCTGTTTCACTTAAACTGAAAAAGAAATTTAGTGAATTTGAGAAAATGAGTAATTTACATCATCTTTAATATTATAAAATTGGTTTGAGCTTTGATATTAAATTATAAGAAATAAACTTAAATGTATGCGAAGAGCACAAGACCGAGCGCGAAGCGCGAGGTCCAGAAAGAACGGAGCGCGAAGCGTAACGATCAAATCGCGCTCCCTAGGCGCGCTCAAAATTGCGAGCTGCGCGCGAAGCGCGCGATGAGAATGTGCCCGCCAAGCGGGCAGATTTTTTTTATTTTTACTATCTCAAAAGCTGTTAAGTACTTATTTCAGGATACCTTTTCAGGAATTATTTGTGCACTGTTAGATGTTTCCTCTTTCGTCTTGGATTAGAAACAAGTTCGTGCTTTCTAACGCTAGAAGGGCTCCACTTTGAATTCAAATTTAGAACCTTCTTGGTGTAGTAAATTGAAGATAACTCAGGGGTTAGTCCGTCTTAGGAGCCTTTCCCCTAAGAACAGATAAGAAAGTAAAGTTTGCGACAAATGACTAACAAGGAATGTTACTTTACTGGGACCCTCTAATCTACCTTCTTTATGATAATTTTGTAGAGTGGATCAAAATAAGTACACGTGTTTTTTTCTAAATTCTCGTCATATGAGAAGGTATTGGTTTTTTGTGAAAAATCACTTCCGGAATTTTCATCAAATCTTTACGTTTTGAGACCCCTTGAGTTTCTGATAAAATGTATATTTTTCTATTCCATTTAAAAAAATACGCTTTAAATTCAAAAATTCCATTATTTAAACAAAATATGTGAGATGCAAAATTATTTGCCTGAATGAGGTCTACAAATTCTCAGTAGGACATTTTTTGACAAGATCAAGATCAACATTCGATGGCACGCAATTTGTCAACATTTTTTTATAAATATATACAAAAGTTTGTGGATTTTGAGAGGTGCTTTTAATGGTGACATGAATCTTGTAATAGATAACCTTTTTCAAGGTCATTTTAAAGTCATTTCAAGGCCAACTTTTGTTGAATAAGACAAGATCTGGGCACAATTCAGTCAATTAATTCAAGATCAGGAAATTGGTTGCAACATTTCTCAATCTTGATTCGATTAACTGAATCGTGTCAAGATCTTGCCATGATTATCTGAATCATTTACTGATCTTGAATTAATTGACTAAATTATGCTCAGGTATTGCCTTGTTTGACAAGAAATATCATCACTCAAATGATCCTCAGAGTCATTCAAGCTTCACAAATGACTTCATTTTCTTAACGTGACATTTGTGGCTTTATTGATTTCCAGTATGAAAAGTAAACGGAAAAAATTAGTTGCTTAAAATTTAAGTTACTATTGAAGACTTTAGGATATAGAGTTTTATAAGACGCATTCGCAGAAAATTTCAATGACTTTTTATTAAATATCAGAAGCAGTTCATTGAATTGTACAAGAAAATTGAACACTCTTTAATAAAAGTCATTTGAATTTTCTGCGAGTGCGTCTTATAAAATTCTATGTCCTAGAGTCTTCGACAGTAACTTAAATTTTAAGTAACTTACTTTTTCCGTGTAAGTTATTCCATTTGAATAAAAATACTTGACCTTGAAATGACCTCAAAGAAGTTCCTTTATAGCAAAATTACCAATTATATACGACCGCTTTATTAATAAAATACAAATTCAAATCAATTTTCTGGAGGGGACAGCAATGCAGAAAAATGCAACGCATCACTGCCGTCTCCGAAAAAATTGGTTAAAAGTATATTTCGTATCAAGTGCGGAAAGGCTTATTTTAACGCAAAAGTGATTCGCGACTCGCTCGCGCGTTAAATTACGTTCCGCACGTGATACTAGTGCGGTAAAATTTTGAATTTGTTTTAATCTTCCGGACACTTAAAATTTTAACGCACTAGTGTGGGAAAATCAACTTTTCGAACGCAAAACGACACCGACAAGGCTAACTTTCGGTGTACAGCGGACAAAACATTATTATTTCATCAAAAAAGTGCTCGATTGCTAGTAATATCATAATATAATTTTAATGAAAATCATGATAGAATAATTCTGAATTGAATTTAAAATCCAGTTAATGATTATAATCTAAGGATTTTAGTAAATCTTCTAAAATAGTTATCAAGTGCGTTTTTATAAATTGAAATCTTAAATTTAATCATTTATCAAGGCATTTTAGTAAATATCTCTTATCAAAAAATATGATTTTAAAAAATACGAATAAAAAAAATAGTACTATCGAAATTGGTTTATTGGCATAGATAACTTGTTCAACAAGAATAATTTTATACTCGTTTAATGAAAAAATATTTTGTTTTATAGAAAATCTATATTAGAACATTTATGAAATTACAAAATTATAAGAGTAAACAATTATAGGAAAAGGGACATTAATAATTTATTCTCACTCAGGCTTGAATTTTTCAAAGATGGCTTTATCTATATATTACATATCACGATTTCTTTTTATTTATATACTTTTCCCTCTTTTACTTCCACGGCAACTTTATTTCCATCAAATCAAATAAAAAACACATTAGGTAATATATGAACGACCCCAGGTAGAACCCGACTGGGGTTTTGTAAAGTGATCCCATGTGACAAAATAGTCCAACTCACGTAGCGTTTAGAATATTTTAGAACTATATTTATGCAAATGAGCAAAACTGTGCCTTTGCTTAGAATAATTAAAGCTATTAAGCGTCCGATTATATATGTATAGTGATTGTATGTGTAAAATGAAGTATAAATAAAAATTAATTAATCGCAATGGTACTGTAAAAAATAATTTTTACATTCTCATCATGGATGAGAAGGTATTAGTTTTATGTGAAAAATTTTATTTTGAAAAATCTGATTTCACTTTTCAATACTGTTCTGCAAATTTCATAACTTGCATGTTTATTTCCAATTTTCTTTTATCGAATTTATTTTAATGTAGGTGTAGAAAATTTTATCTCAAATAAAATAAATCACCAAAAGTTTGAATCAAATAAAAATGATGCATTTTTTATTGATTGAATCATAAGAAAAAAGAGCTAAAAACAACTAAAATTTGTCGATCAATTTCGACCATAAAAAATTCATAAGTTTTATCCGACTGAAACTTTTAAGCGCCTATTCTATTCGAGATAAAATTTTCCGCACTTTCACCGAAAAGAACTTGATAAAAAAATATTCTAAATGAAAAAAACTGAGGAAATCGTCATTTTGACTTTTTTCCGATTATGTTCCCAATTCTTCCTACATTAATTTAGTGTGAATGGTTGAGGAAGTAGATATTTTAAAAATATACGGATTTCGTTTTTTTTCGTCACTTAAAATCCCGAAAACATAAGTAACATACATCTAACAGTGAATACATTTTTTTAAAATGAAGAGCGCCAATAACCGATTTCTTTCTTCACACATGGCAAAGAATAAAAAATATAGAACAATACAATGTATAAAATAACAAAAAAATGAATCTTCTAAAAACAAAGTCTTTACATAAGTGAGCAAAGGTTAAAGACACCTTTAATTTTTACAACAATGTATTCACTATTGTACGTGAATTTACATTTACTTTTCAATGTTTTCTTAATTAGTAATGTTAAATTTCTTTTCCCTGAGAAACGATTTTCGCGAATGAGAGTTTAACTGAAACTCTTGGATGTGCTGAAAATCGACAACAAATCGAAAACAACATGAAAAAGGTCGTCAAAAAGGAGATAAAAAATAATGTAAAAAATTATGTGAAAAAGGACGTCAAAAACGTTGTTAAAAATTGGAACAGTTTTTGACGTCATTTTGACTCTCCTTTCTGACGACCTTTTTCATGTTGTTTTTGACATTGTTTTTGAAGTCAAGTTTTTCAATAGGGAAGAACACAAAAAACACCTAAATTGTTGTAATTATTATCATGCGGTATATTTTGAGTTTGACGGTATCTAAATCAATATAATTATTTTATTTTTTAACGTTAAAAAATAAAAAACATAATACCTGTCCTTAAAAATAGTGCAGTGGTTCACCATTTGCGGAACGTCTTCACCGTTAGAGTTGACCATTGGAAATTGACGAACCACTGCACTGTCTTCAGTGATAGATATTATGTTTTTCTAGTTTTTATCGCTGAAAAGTAAAATAATTGTATTAATTTCGATATCTTCAAACTCAACATGTACCGCAGAATCATAATTAAAACAATTTAAATGTATTTTATGCTCTTCCCTATTAAAAAACTTGACTTCAAAAACCATGTCAAAAACAACATGAAAAAGGTCGTCAAAAAGGATATAGAAAATGTACTAAAAACTTACGTGAAAAATGATGTCAAAAACCACGTCAAAAACTGTCCCAATTCTTGACAACGTTTTTGACGTCCTTTTTCACGGAAGTTTTTACGTCATTTTTTATCTCCTTTTTGACGACCTTTATCATGTTGTTTTTGAGGTCAAGCATTGTTATAACAGGCATAGTATTTTGGTTACGATCGCTATACATCGTATTGTCATATCAACGAACTTGTATAGCTGTCTCACCTATACTATACTGTTTTTTCAGTGTAGGGGGCATCAGCAACGTGACATTCTTAACAAAGTAAAACTAGTTTTTTAAAAACATATTAAAATGCCTTTTCGTGTAATAAGAATAATAAAAATATAATTTTCTCCGAATGATAACCAATAATGCAGGCTGAGTTGTGGAGCATTTTGTAATTTAAGTTTCAACGTCTATGTAGTTTACTAAAGTTGCACTTCTAGAATTCACGCCGAATTAATCCGCGTGTAGCTGGCGGGATTGCTATATTACGTAAGAATTACTTTGGATGTATTTCTGCGACTTCAGGCACAGAATACTCGACGTGTTATAATTCAAACAAAACTACCAACACATTAGGATATAAGCAGACCTTAAGGCAGAGAAGTTTCTGCGGGTAATTTGGTGAACACTTTATTGGATGTAAAATGTAGTGGGACTTTATACCTTCTTCCATTTCTTGAATTAAGTAAAAAGGAGCTAATTAAATTAAGCAATTCTTTTGAGAATTACTTAGCTAGCATGCTACTTTTAAGCATTTCAAAGTGAACTCCATGTTCTATTTCATCATATCGTAAAATATTAATTACGCTAATTCCCTCTGCTTAAAACCTTGCAAATTTTACAATCATAAATGATGATGCTCGATTATCGCTGTCAAGAACCATCCAAACATTGATTTTCCCTTATTAATTAACCTTGTTTAACACTTGAATACTTCTTGCACAAATGTAAATTTACTGTGATTTCAAATATATTCTGGAAGAAAAGATCATTCACTTCTAATTTATAAATTGAAAGTAAATCTAAAAAACACGTATATTTTGAAATACTTCGAAACTATGAAATTATAGACAAACACACTCAAATAAAATAAAACGTTTTTTGGTTAAATTGGGATTTGTCCTACAATTACAATCACTAATTTATTCAAAATCATTATTCCTCTTTGAAACAAAAAATCTGTCCGCGCGCGATTTTAATACTGAAGGTAGAGTCAATTTTATAATATTGTGGATGTGAATTACATTTTCTCAAAGTCACTAAATTTGTTTTTGATTTCAAATGAAAGAGGAAATTCAAGTTATTCAAGGTTCTATCATTTTTAACCGTTTGAGTCCCAAGCAGCGCAATCGCGCTCATCAGATTTTGTGTCGATCCTGTTCGCAATTGATAAAAGACAAGCGCTATCGCGCCGTTTGGCGTTTTTCGACCATTTTTTTCAAATGACCCCTGGGACTCAAACGGTTAAGGAACACATTCTCATGACACTCCTGCTCGATTTTCTTTATACATTTCTGTAACTTTCCAATAATTTACATGATTAAAAAATGTATTTTCTGCCAAATACCTCTAAAAGGAAAAACGATCGTAGACTGTAAATAAGCAAAAGATTTTGCATCCCAGCGTTTTTTCGTATCTCACATGTTTTGTTTACAAAAATTGAATTTTTGAATTTTACTCGTATTTTTTGAAATCTAAACGAAAATTATAAACGTTTCATTAGTTATTTGATATTTTATACTTTGTCTTAACCTGCCTCAATTTAATCCTAATTTTCATCCAACCTGATTGAGTTAAAGTTCATTTTATTCCTTGAACATTCTCTACAATTCTTAATAAATGTGTTCGTCGTGGACATTTAAGTTTATTTCTCATGATTTAACATCATGACCACAGTCAATATTATAACATCGTGAATGTAAATTTAATTTCCTCAAATTTTTAAAACTTCGTTAGGAGGACTTTCATTGTTAACATATTTTTGCAACGCGTTTATTTTAATTGGGGAAATTTTTATTTTTATCTTCATATCATTTTTTGAACTAAAATGAAAACCACGCAGCCATTAAAAATAATGATTTTCATAAATCATGGCTTATATATATATATATATATATATATATATATTCATAATTATATAAAATCCAATCATTTTTAAAAAATTGGTAAAAGCGATAGTGAGGAAAAATTCTATTATAGAAAACATTATTAAATATATCATTTTTCTCAAGTTTTATATTTTTTTCGTAAAAAATCATGTTTTTTCTTCGATAAGACATGACTGCTAATGTCATTTCTAGTCTTAATATAATAGAAAGATTCTTTTATCCAGAGACCTGATTTTTGGCACGACAAAATGCTTTAAAAAATTATAATCCGAAGCCGCTAACAACCTGCCAAAAATTCTTGACTCTCAGAATTTCCCTTAACCTGGGCTAGACTACCCTGATTTACTTATCCAAGGGGCACTATTTATATTTTGAGCCTAATAATAGAAAACAGTAATTTGTAATCAAAAATGGCTTTATTGTTTTTCAAAGTATTCTTCTTTATGATCTATACACTTTTGGATGCGTTCGAACCATGTGTCGTAGTATTTTATCTATTCCACTTGAGACATCTCAAAACATGCTTTTGTCAAATTATGTGGAATCCAATGAGAACAAATCTTTTTCACGGCTTCATGTTCATGCAATATTTTACATATGCTGGTGGAACTAATGCCTAAGGTTCCCTCAATCTCCACAGTATGTCACATGATGATCTAGCATTATCAGTCTTTGCACAGCAATAATGTTTTCTAGCCCAAAAACTGATTTTGGACGACCTTTACGAAATTCGTCGGTGAGCGGATGCCCGTGTGGAAAAATTTCATGGCAGTTTATTGTCTGATCTGACCCAGGTCTGGCAATGTCCAGATCGGCTAGTCTGGAAGTTCTGGTCTGGCTCAGATTTGGCAATACTCAGCATTCCATGACAAAAAAGTTTGTATGTGGCGAACAACATTTTTTTTACAACTTTCGAAAAATTCCTAGGTTAGTAACAAGTTTTTAGAAACATTTATCACGCGACTTTAATTTAATTGTGACTTTGCGCGTCATATTGCTAGTCTTCATTCTTGTCAAACGGTGATTTATTTCTTAATTAAAAGGTAAGTGCCTACCCCGTGTATCTAATAAAGAAGAATATAAGAAAAGATTGAATTACTTTGAGAGGTTAGGATTTTAAATCGAAATCGATAAATGTTCAATTATAATGACTTTTCAACAAAAAATTTATTAACTGACCACCAATTAGTGGCTAACCAGCCGCGAATTAGTGGTTGACTAGTCGCTGGCTTGTGGCTGGCTAGCCACAGACTAGTGTCTGACCGGCCGCTGGCTTGAGGCTGAGTAACCTATGGCTTGTAGCTGGCCAGCCGCTGACTAGCGGCTGATCGTACAAAAACGTTACAGTTCTGGCCAGCGCCAGACCAGGCCTTATAGTCATCGCCAGTACTGGAAACCAGACAGTCTGGCCTGGCGCTGCCCAGCGCCATTAAATTTTCCCATATGGGTGGCGGCCAAGATTAAACTCGTTATACAAGCGTTTCAAAGTGGCATAGGATGGGTCTTCATCGCCAAAAGTGGAAATAAGTTGATCGATGCATTCTTGTCTTAATAATCCACGTCAAAAGTCGTAATAAATCATCGTACGAAAATTTTCACGAGTTAATTCCATTTTTTACTGTGACACAATTTTCAAGTCACTGTAAACAACACAAATAATGCTCAAAGGACAAAACGTTCTAAAAGTGGTTATGGTAAAAAAAGTCAAACTTTCCAGTGCAAATGAGAACACTCAGTGTTACCAGGGCTCAAAATATAAATAGTGCCCCTTGTAAAAGAATAACTTTCACAGGTAGTTTTGACTGAATATAGACATCGAGTTTTTATGTGTCTACTTCGGTCTTATTTATCCTTCAGATGCTAGAGGAGAAAACAGTGTTTTTTCAAGATAAAAGGCAGAGTGTTCGAAGCAGTACTTAAAAGACGAAATTATCCCGTGTAATTGACAAACAAGTTCTTCAAGGAATAGCTGATTCCTTTGCATAATAAAATGAAGAAGAATGTCAGCGGCGGTTGGAAAAAGTGATGAAACGAAGTGAATATTGGCTATCTCCGGACAGCGACGTCATTAAAACTTTTCGATTGCATAAAAATGGTTATTCAACTTATGACTCAACGCTCCACGACAGGAGTTATATATTGAGTGAGGATTCTTGTTAGGAAACCCTGTCATTGAAGGATTGATCTAACGAATTGGAGCCGAAACTACTTCCTCAACCACTTCCTTTGATTAACCTAACCTACCATTTCTGTAAACCACGACATTCCTCGGCCTTCTAATTTTCCTCATTATCTTTGGTAACTCGAACTAATGAAGATTCTTGACTTAGAATTCCATTGGATTGTGTTTTGGATAAATTTCGTTACATGAAAAGTAACTCATGAATGTGCACGGCCAAACTCTCTTAATTGGAATCAGTAGTTTTTAACAGATTTACATGTTAATATGACTTAAAACAACTGATTGCTTAGCTATAATTCAGTTAGTTATTGAAATTAAAAGAGGACCAAAAAATATGGTAATTCCGCAACCAATTTGCTTGAATAAGTAAAGGGAAATTGTGTGTAAGACAAAAATAACTAGGACAAAAATTGATGAATGTTTACTTTGATGACGCTTGAGTTTTTATCTAAATCGTTTAGAATCTTTTGAAAAATATTTCTTTTGATCTCGGACTCAAATATCAGTCGAAGAAAACCGAGAAGTTTAATTTAATTATTTGAAAAGTTTAAAAAATTGTTTCATTTACTCATCACACGGAAAAAACAGTATAGCTGTTCGACCTATACCGGTATATAGTGTCTCGAGCCATGCGGTATAGGTAAGACAACTATACCGGTTTGCCGCGCGACCTATACATTGCTTCACATGCACGCGACTCTAACCTCGAAATGAGAAAGAAGTGTCATTTTTTCGAGGCGTTTTTTCGAAGCGTTTGTCGATTTGTTTGGAGCATTCTTTCTTTCTTTGAAAGATCATTTTTGCGTATCACATATTGTTTCATCACACGCGAAAATTCACAAGAGCGATAACGATGGCATAATATTTTGTTTACGATACTGTTTTTTCAGTGCACCTGTTTCTGTTAGAAAAAAAAACATTATTTTAATTAAAAATATTTATCAAGAAGAACGAGGCGTCTATTTGTGCCATAAGTTCAACCTGACGCCTAATTCCAATACCAATTCGGTCTGTATGTGAATAAAAATGAATAAAAAGTGACATTTGAATTTGCGCCAAGTTCAATTTGTCAGAAAATGGAAAATTAATTTTCTAATATTAAAGTCAAAATTATTGATCTAAAGTCAGTATCAATACCTTAAAATTATTTATGAGCATTTAGAAGTGAATTTTTATGATTATAATACTTGTTTTACATTAAAAACCATAAAACATTTATATAGAATGTAAAGAGAGAAAAAGCATGTCTTCATTACTTTTTCCACTTGTGAAAGATTATCTTTGCGCCTTTTGCACTTCAGCTTAGTTCTCTACATTTTTTTCACTTTTGCGAGCTTTCATAACAACTAGACACTATAAAACTAACCATTTTCTCCACTTATAATTTCTCTGCTACTATTTTGATAAAAAATAATGCATTTTTGTGTCACTTTTTCATGCAAACAACATGTAAACAACGCGATCATAAAAGTCTTCCTCAGTGTGATACGTTTGGGAGAAAAAGTAATGGCAAATGTACTTTTTTCCTTTCGCTGTGCTTACGACCAACCCTATTCCTAGATTTATAATTTCTAAAATCATTTCTGAATAATCCTCAACAATTAAACCGCCGCATCGTAGAAAGGGGTATATAATTTTGGTTGGAGCGCAATGACTTTTTTCCACATTACATTTTTTTAACCTACCTTTTAGTAATCCAATTAATGTGGAGAATTTGCTTCAAGTTCATAAAAAAATATTTACAAAGATATTATATATGAATCGTCATACTTCATTTGTATTCGAACCAAATAATTATTAAATTAATTAACATGGTCTTTACCATGCTATTATTCTCGTGTGTTTGAAACGTATTTTATGGATTGATACTTTCAAAAACTACAAATAGTTAATTATCTTTGTGTACGTCGCAACATTTGCTGCGCGTTCATAATAAATACAAACAAAATGTGAGAATTTCTCTCCAAACCGCAATTGAACACAAATGTTTATGTTAAATGCTATTATGTTGAAGGTTTATACGCACTTACTCTAAAATTATATGAGTCTTGCGATATTAAGAGGGGAATCCCGCACTGAGAAAACTAGAGTGTCAACCTAAACATTTGGAGGGTGAAGCAGACTATATTTGAGGTTAAACTATAGGACAGCCTTCTAGATAGTGTAACTTATTACCTGTGGATTGTGAAAATAAGATGATCAACTTGAATACTTTAGAGGGAAAAGTTGATCATCGCAGAGAGAAAAAATAGATTATCGAAGAGGGAAAAACAGACCTCTATGGCTAACCTCAAAACTATTACATTTAAGCTTTCACAATTATTATGTTATTATAGCAAGTGAAATAGGTACTCGACAATTAGTTGGCAAAAATAACCCTCGTGACACTTTAACACGTAAAGGACGCGAAACTGGAAATGAGGTTAGAGTCCACGCTGGTGATATTGGAGGAAAAATAGGCGAACCCACGTGAAAAATTTCGGAGAAAGTGTTGTACTATCTAGAAGTTCAAACTGACTATCTACATTTTGACACTCAAAGTTTGACACTCCAGTTTTCTCAGTGCGTGTAGCGAATCCAAAAAACAATTTTTTTTTGCCTTAAACAATAGTTCCTGGAATGGCCGAGTAATGATTGGAACTTACTTCTTCCAACAGTTTTCACTATGTAAATCTTTAAACGCGTTTTTCTCAGGTACGCATTTTTCAAAATTGCCCGATTTATAGCTCAAAAAGTATTTGACCGACCGACTTGAACTCGCGTGTACAGATTTCTGAAATGTGTCATTTGTCGGCGAACCACTCCAAATTGAAAAAAAAATTGTTGAAACAATTTCTTTTTAACAAATTCAGGCAAATTTTTGGGTGAAAATCGGATTTTTTTTTCAAATGGCCGCCATGTTGTGAATTATTAATATTTTTCGACATTTTTTTGGTTCACTGACTAACGATCTAAACTTTAAAAAAAAAATTGATTTTTTTGTTTCAGACGCCTGTGTGAGAAGCTAGAAATCGGGCAAATCGACCCATCGAATTTGGATATGTCGGTAATCCGCCCTTATAAATCAAAATATTGTTGATGTATCAGGCTTAAAGAAATTTTTTTTATACTTAAAGAGTATATTGATAAACCAAAAATACCCTAATTTTCGGGCTGTTACATAGGATTCCCCCTTTAAGGGGGTAGTCTGGTGTAGAGTGTTAAAAAAATCTTTTTTCTCTTATTTGATCCTATTCAAAACATTAAAGGCGTTTTTCTTGACACCACGTTTTTTAAATTGGCGGGCATTTTATCTTAAAATCTATCTTAAGAAAAAATCTTTGAAAAAATCTTAAAAACTATCTTAAAAACAAGATTTGGGTCAATCGGTTTAAAACTGTTGAAATGGCGTGTCTTGCCGATTTGAAAAAGTCAGTTTCGAGAAAAACGCGTTTAAAGATTTAATAACGTAAAAAAGAACTATAATTTTGATATATCTCTAATCTGCTATGCCCCGCCCCCACGAAAAATTATTGGGCATCAATCTTAGGACCCTAAGGGACCTTTTTATGCAATAAAAAAAATATTATTTCTTGAAAATGCAAAGGTGATGAAACCCCTTAAATGATTATTCGCTGTTTCTATTTTCCAAAATAAAAACATTTGTAGAATGCTTTAAATTTTTTGAATTTTTTGTTTTGTCATTAAATACGCCAGGTTAACATAAATTGTGTTTCTACTGGGTTACTACATTTTCTGAAACTCTAAGTTAAGTCTTTAAATTACAAGCCAAATCCAGGCATCAGTAATATTCCTTAACGAGACACCATTGTAAGTCTTTCTCTATCGCTATAAGACCTTAGAAATGCCTTCAGAAATTAAGAAAACATTTTGAATCCTTGTACATGAGTTCCAAGACAAGTTTCTGCTGCAATTATATCCTTTACGGTACGAAACTTTAATTTTTGTTCAGAATGAATTTATAAATTTTTGTAGAAATTGCGATAAAAATATTATGGGTCTTGGATTCACAGAATTATTTTCTGAAGAATTTCTATTCCAAAACTACACATAATGAACAGACTTTTCTTTTGCGAATTAAAATTTTTAAGAAATACACGAGTGTGAACTTAAAAATCAGTTTATTGATTATAATCTCCTTTATTTTATTACTTTTTAGTTCAAATCTTTTGAAGTTTAGATTTTAACGTTTTTCCCGATGACATATTACCTAAAAAATGGTCTCTAAATAGGTTTGGAAGAATTTGCAAAGATTTATTACACTTCTTTAATACATTTTGTAGAGTTGATATTTATAAAATAGTTAAAGAATTTTTACGGAAAAGTTTGGTAAAATTTATAGCGGCCGTCAACTAATAACCGTACTGCAAAATTCTAAATCTTATGATATAAAAACAGAGGAAAGGTAAATTCAGTAAAACGATAAATCTACTCCGACAGTTTAATGTGTGTATCGCATATTTTTATAACGTGTGAGATCGACCGGTAGTCCACACGAGCTCGTATTCCACTCACTACCTAGTAGGTATGTGCTGACATCCCGTTCATCGAGAAGAAACCACCCCTCGAAAATAAATATTTTTCAAAGAATCAACAACGCGTTTTTTACAATATCTGATTATTTACAACAAACGAAATTCATTTGAACCAGAATAAATATTGCATCCAACTTTTTTTTATTTTTATTTAAAACATTTTAAATAGGTATTTACGATTATATATCAATTACAGTAACAATTTTAAACATAATTAGAAAATACTTGCACGAATTCATAGTCACAATGGAGTTTGATTTCTACTATCTAATCTACAAAAAAGTTAATCTCTAAATTTGAATTAGTCAAAATTTGACTGAAAATTAGAGAAAAATAACTGAAAAGTAAAGCTACGGAAGTGTCACTCACCGATTCGAATGAAACTTTGCAGATTTGTAGAGTTCGGAAAAATAATCGACACATATTTTTTTATATCGGCAAAGGTTCAAGTTTAAGGGGAGAAACCACCCTCCGCATTTGAGGGAAGGTTTTCACATTTTAATTGGAATCATTTGAAGGATTTAAAATTTTAAATACTTTTTAGAAGTTTTCGATGTCGCTGGATCCAAATTTGAGGTCAAAATTACCAAATTCAAGATGGCGGATCAAAAATGGCACCCACACTCGATGTTTAGAGGATGGTTTTTACGTTTGTACTGGAATAATAGAGTGATTGGACAGCCAAAAAGCTTTTAAGGGGGTTTCGATTTCGTCGGATCCAAATTTGAGGTCAAAATCTCAAAATTCAAAATGGCAGATCCAAAATGGTGAAATATTTGTGCATGATACACTTCTTCACTAACTACCATTTTTGTAGTCAATATAGCGAATGAAAGTTTACAAATAAAAGAAAATATTTTGAAAATGACACAAGTCAACACTGAAAAAAATAGTTAAGTAAAACCAACTACTTCGGTTTGTAAAATATGCCTCAGCTATTTTATTAGTTAGCACAACAATTTTTTTTGTTGGTGTTACTATCTCAATTGTTATCACAAGAACTTGGGTAGCAACACCAACAAAAAAAATTGTTGCACTAACTAATAAAATAGCTGAGGCATATTTTACAAACCGAAGTAGTTGGTTTTACTAACCATTTTTTTCAGTGAATGAGAAAAAAAATAAAAATAAAAAGAACAAAAATCAGAAAAAAATAAAAAGTGGGAATAGATACTCGCCACCTTCTCGTTGGTTATTCCTGGGTTCTAAAAAAAGCGAGGTGCGATATTATTCACACCGATAACCCTCAACTGAGAATTGTTGTTAAGAATTAGTGATATATGACATTTTGAATTTTTTCGCCCTTAAACATGAACCTTCGCCGATATAAAAAAATACGTGTCGATTATTTTTCCGAATTCTACAAATTTGCAAAATTTCATTCGAATTGGCAAGTGACACTTCCGTAGCTTTACTTGTGAGTGCTTAGACAAAAATGAGATACTGATTTTAAATTGG
Organism: Diplolepis rosae; assembly: GCA_030998225.1. Taxonomy (NCBI): domain Eukaryota; kingdom Metazoa; phylum Arthropoda; class Insecta; order Hymenoptera; family Diplolepididae; genus Diplolepis; species Diplolepis rosae. Next base: position 7,195,626 of record JAPYXD010000710.1, read on the forward strand.
TAGATTTTTGACTAATTATGATTTAATGAAAATATTTTAAAATTCGAAAGAAACTTTCTGAATTAAGAAAGATGAGTATCAGATTGAGTAGTATACGAGCACACAAATCTGTTTATTTATTGGGATTTTTTTTCATGCTTATAGATATTTAGGACTATATAAAACTTTTTTATTGATTTTTATTTAATTTCCTCAAGTTTCAAATTGATATCTCATTTCGTGTAGAAATAAGACAGACGAAAAAATTCCCCAAATTTAATTTCTTCGAAAGAGTTTTTTTTCTAATTTCCATCTAAATGAGTCGGACAAAAGTAGTTAATTATTCTCTCTACACGGAGAAACTTTTTACATCAATTTTTACTATAGTATTTTTCAATTTAGGGAAAAACGTATCACTTTGAGAATTTTTGTTAGTAAAAATACTAAACTTTATAATAATGATATGAAACTTTAGTATGAACTATAGTTAAGTTTGCTATGAACTATGCTGAAGTTTCATATCATTATTATAAAGTTTAGTATTTTTACTAATAAAAATTCTCAAAGTGATACGTTTTTCCCTAAATTGAAAAATACTATAGTAAAAATTGATGTAAAAAGTTTCTCAGTGTATCATTTCCTAATGTTTTTCGGGTGGTATTTTAATTACAAAAAAAGTTATGAGGAGGAAAAAAAATTGATTACTTGGTCACTTGACTTGAGTAAGACATGGCTTTAAAAGATTAATTTAGACTTGCACTGAAGAAACTCAAGCAACTTACAGATATCGTCTGAAAAACGAGTAACTCACATGTACGAACATGAGTTACTTGTTCTCGAAACAATACGTGTAAGATACTCGAGTCTTTTTAGTGCCCATCAATTTATAGGGGAGATCAGAGCTGAACCGAAAACTGGGATAAGACGAGACGGTAAATTTTCACGTAAATTGTATGATTTTTAATAATCTTCTCTTTAGAAACAAGTTTCTGTTATTTTAAGGATTAAACGGAACTCACCCGTGTAGAAATAAAAATAGGAAGCTGGTTAGGGAAAGTGGCTAGCCACCGATCAGGAGTGTCACGGTACATTAGTCGGGGGCTAGTCGGGGTCTGGTCGGGTACTAGTATTGCATGTACGATAATTTTTTTTTTCAGGCATATATTAGTGAAAAATGCCCACATAATTGACGGTTTTTTTGCACCGACTCATTAACATATCCACATGAAATGAGATATCGAGTTAAAAGTTCGAAAAGTTAAATAAAAAGTTCTATGTATTGCTTATCTGCTCCATAATGTTTATAATTCACAGAAAATATTTTAAGAAGTATATTTTAAATTATTTGTTACATAATTATCAACATTTAGAGGCCGATAACAACTGCATAGTGTCTTTCATTTAATTTCCCATACTTTCAACTCAATATTCCATTTAATGTGGATATATGTCAATAAGTTGATGCAAAAAATCATAGATAGAACTTATACTTGCATTTAAATAAATGTTTATTAGAAAAACACCTTTTAAAATTTTTTATTTTATTCATATTGATAAAATAACTGGCGCAAGATCAGTATAAGCAAGAAATGTTGCCAAAACAATAGCCCGACTAACCCTCGACCAGCCAACAACTAGGAATTTTGAATGAAAAAAAAACCCGGTCAGCCATTGACTAAAACCCGATTTGTAACAGAGACAAGAGGCGATATTTCTGCACGGGCAATAAGTGAAAACTCAGAATAGACTTATCTTTACAAAGCTTCTTGTAAAGTTTGATTAATGAATTTCAATTTAGAACTAATACGGGATATAAATTCAAATATTTGAATAAAATAATAATTTAACTAAATTAAAGTCTTGATTTATCAAACTAAATAAATCGAATTTTTGGTTCTATTGATATTAAGTAAACAAGAGCAAAATTCACTGTTAAAATTTAAGTGCTAAAATGTTGAAATGTACACTACCGGTCAAAATTGTGGGACCACCTACAAAAATTGTATTAAAAACATGCTCGTCGTTGAAAGCGGCTATCTACGTGAAAAATTAAGTTAGGAATATTTTCAAAAAAGCGTTTGAGAGACTGTAAAATTTCGCGTCGAATAAGCTTTATTTGAAGTATTTTCAGTAAATAGAAGCCGAGATAGCGTGTGAGAAAGACCGACATAATTTCCGATTTTGACCAATTTTCACTTTTAAACTTCAGCTCCCTGCATGCTTTAGGGAAGTGATAGGAAAAATTTGAAACTTTGCTAAAATAACGCCTAAAGCCTCAGCTATAAATTGAGCCCAAAAACATTTTAAAAATTTCATTAGTTTCCGAGATATGACTTTATTTGTTGAGCGATGCTCAAAAGATTTTTGAAGCATCGTTTCAGCCGGTCTCTCGACTCACGAGACACTGTCAGGGCAGAATAGGCGGTAGGTGTCAAACGGGGCGCCACTATTCGGAGAATATTTATTCTTTTTTTAATCTCTTGTCACTCAAATACATTTTAATTGTTTTCGCAAATACAATTTTTTTCACATAGTTAATTTAATTTATTTAGAAATCAAATATTTGTATAGACCTCTGCGTAAAATTCTAGGTATCATCAACAAATATAGTTAAAACATTTTAATTAATTAACTCTTTTTTATTAATTTACTAAAAAAAACAGCATAATTGGTGTGTTAAGGATGAAAAATTTGTAACAATAACAGGATAATTTTCAAACAATTAAATTTTTTTTTCATCAAATATATTTTATTTCAAATTTTTTTAAATTCAAATTTTGTAATGCAGCACAAAATTATTATTAATTTTAGAAACTAATAACCATTCGCCCATGAAGATCTAGGATGGTTAGCAAAATGTCTAGTCTTTGTATATTTACACAATAAAAAAATCAGTATCTAAATTGCTACTGATTTTCACTTGTTTCAATTTTTTCTCATTCCTTCCTTAAAAGACAAATACTAAACAATTATGAGTGTCCAATGATGGAATTTTTCTTTGTAAATATACAAAGACTGGACATTTTGCTAACCATCCTAGATCTTCATGGGCGAATGGTTATTAGTTTCTAAAATTAATAATAATTTTGTGCTGCATTACAAAATTTGAATTTAAAAAAATTTGAAATAAAATATATTTGATGAAAAAAAAATTTAATTGTTTGAAAATTATCCTGTTATTGTTACAAATTTTTCATCCTTAACACACCAATTATGCTGTTTTTTTTAGTAAATTAATAAAAAAGAGTTAATTAATTAAAATGTTTTAACTATATTTGTTGATGATACCTAGAATTTTACGCAGAGGTCTATACAAATATTTGATTTCTAAATAAATTAAATTAACTATGTGAAAAAAATTGTATTTGCGAAAACAATTAAAATGTATTTGAGTGACAAGAGATTAAAAAAAGAATAAATATTCTCCGAATAGTGGCGCCCCGTTTGACACCTACCGCCTATTCTGCCCTGACAGTGTCTCGTGAGTCGAGAGACCGGCTGAAACGATGCTTCAAAAATCTTTCGAGCATCGCTCAACAAATAAAGTCATATCTCGGAAACTAATGAAATTTTTAAAATGTTTTTGGGCTCAATTTATAGCTGAGGCTTTAGGCGTTATTTTAGCAAAGTTTCAAATTTTTCCTATCACTTCCCTAAAGCATGCAGGGAGCTGAAGTTTAAAAGTGAAAATTGGTCAAAATCGGAAATTACGTCGGTCTTTCTCACACGCTATCTCGGCTTCTATTTACTTAAAATACTTCAAATAAAGCTTATTCGACGCGAAATTTTACAATCTCTCAAACGCTTTTTTGAAAATATTCCTAACTTAATTTTTCACGGAGATAGCCGCTTTCAACGACGAGCATGTTTTTAATACAATTTTTGTAGGTGGTCCCACAATTTTGACCGGTAGTGTACTATTATGTTTTATCCTTTTTATTAATTGAAATAATTATATAGGTTGAGTTCTTATTGAAAAACTAATTGTTATTATGTTCTTTATCAAAAACATAAAATATTCACGTCATTTAAAAAAAAAATGTCGTGCTGATAACGATTTTTGATTATCAAGAGTTATAAATCATATTATTCTGCGCATAAAAATTGAAAATAATTTTTTTTTATTTAAAGAATAATTAATCTTCATATTTTTTCTGCCCTGTGTATGTGTCTAGTGCCACCCCAACTCCCAGGATAAACGGAACAAGTGAGCGACTTTCTTTTTTTATTTTTTATTTCACATCTTATTTATCGCAATATTGAAACAAATTTTCACGGTATTTAACTAGATAATGAGTGCAAATAAACAATTAAGTGTTATATCCACCCGAAGTCTGGTGCAGAAAATAGATTCTACACCAGAATCCGGTAAGTATTGTATTGTCTATGTCTCTTATAAAATGGAAATTTTCAAATTCACAAAAAATATTCACCTGATGACCCTTAAGTTCTTAAAACATAAATCGTCATATTTTGGCTAAATATTATTGAAACTGTTTGAAATTTGGCACTGATACACTATATACTCTAGGGATGCCGACAAAAGAATGAAAAAGTTGTAAATGAATTTTCGTTTGATAATATTCAATTTTTAATTGAGACCGGTCAGTAACCATCTTTTTCTAGTTTCGTCGAGTTAAGGTATCGAGAAAACTTCAGAGTTGAAACCAATTTTTTAAACAAGTTTGAAAAAACGCCCCCATTTTCTCAATTTATGATGTCAATCAATAATTGAAATATGGACAATAGAGAAACTCATACAGATTAAGAATCTTTTTGAATTTTTTGTTTCAGACTACCCGGAGGGCTTCAATCACCTGCGCCAGCAAGAATAATTTTTTTTTTCATTGGTCCATTCATGTAAGAATAAATAAATACGTATTAATGTGCCTCAGGTACGGAAACTTGTTTTTCCGTTACAGCTGAGAGTAACGGAATGTTGTGTATTCCGTTACAGAGGAATACAATGTAAAAATTGAACTGCGCATGTGCATATAGTCTTACAGCGGAACACAATCTTTTTCTTATTCTTCTTCTTCTCACTTCTTTTTCGTACAGCGTTAGCACCTTACTGGCAAAGCCTTGTAAATTTGAACTGCGCATGCGTCTATTAAAATCCATTACTACTACACAAGATCGAGAAAATCAAAATGGCCGGGACTAGTCGTGACATATCAAGTGTAATGACTAGCGCCGCGAACAACTACAATACTAGATTAGATTCCAGTGTACGCATAAAAACTCGTATCCGCACCAAAGTTACATAAAATAGAATACGTGCCAATGCACATAATTCGGGAAATTGCGAGACTCGCGACAATGCTCGCAGGACTGATCGCGCCTCGGCTTCGTCTCGGCTTTGTCTCGGCTTTGCCTCAGCTACGTCTCGGCTGCGCCTCGACTATGCCTCACCTACGCCTCGACTACGTCTTGGTTTCGATCTCCTGCGAGCATTGTTGCTCGTCACGCAATAACCCTCATTGTGCGCCTAGGTACATAATATACTATTTCATTCTACAATATAAAAAAAAATTGTTTCATTCTCCTAGAGTACACCTTTCAGTGCAAAAACTACACGGACAATGACAGAATGTGATGTATTGTTTCCATTTATTGATAACATTTCTCAATAATTCTGGTTTACTCTTAAAGATGGTACCACACGGGAAAAAATTCCGATTTGCGTTAACCCTAGAAGGGCAAGTTGGTAACTTCGCTTTGAGTCAAGCCCGACAAACGAGTTAAATCTACTCGCATTCCGGGCTTGGCGATACCCCTACTCCCTTTTAAGCCCGCTATGTGTAGTGTGGTGTAGAAGTCAACACGGCGGACTTCATAAACGACGTGCTCTTATAATTCGGTCTGTCGAAATTGAAAAATAGATTTTATTATGGTTGATTACAATGGGGGGGGGGGGGGTATAACGGGGTATTTTTCATAATGTAGAGAGAAGAGTTATAGAATAATTATTAGAATTAATTAGAATCGAGATTCCCTCCAACGAGCCTTCCCTTATAAGAGCGCTTCCCGTGCCCTACAACGAGTAGCTGATCGACCCTTCTTCCTCCACTACTATGGGATAAAGCGCGCTCGAATATGAAACAGTAATTAATAGAGTCTGTTCCACAAGAAAAGGTACGCGTTTACTCGGAAATTTTTGAAGAAAACCTCATTTTTCTTTTTTGGCACAACAGTGCGCATAAAACACTAGGGCGCACTCACCTTATAAACCGTCCAATCGCTGTTGTTCTGGATAATGGCCTGGCACCTTCTGGGAATGCTCTCGACTAGTTTTTTGGCATATTCCGTAGGTAGAGAGCGCCATACCTCCTTAATTCGTCGAGAGAGCTGCTTCATGGTGAATGCACGCCTTCCTGCAAGTTTCCGCTTCACGACACTCCACACATTTTTTACTGAATTCGCATCAGGAGATTATGAAGGCCAGTCTAAGTTCATGATGCCATTTTCCGCTTTCCAGGACGTGCAGAGGTGACTGCAATGTTTGGGGTCGTTGTCCTCTTGAAGGAGCCAATCCTTATTGCTGGTTCCAAACACCTTCTCTGCAGATCTCAGAAGGCTATGTTCGTAGATTTGAAGCATTTTTTGAGCGTTGAGGTTCTCAGTAAAAAGCTCTAAACAGCTAAAACCGCGCTGTGAGAAGCATCCCCAAACATGGATCTTGATGGGGTGTTTAACAGTTCGCTGGAGAAAACGCTCACCAGTGGCTGACCAGGCACGTTATATGGGAACCCATGCCCAAAAGGACGCTTCGTCCGAAAAAAGTACATTGGACCAATCGCGATCAACATTTTCCGTAGTCTATGCCAAGCGTTTTTCCCTGTGAACCTCTGAGAGCAGGGGTTTCTGCCTCGTGGGACAGTACTTCACTTTCACCTCAGCTAATCTGCGTCTTATGGTGTTTATACTAACGTGTAGTCCCTTCTCGGCTAGCTTAGCTTTGGCTTCACGCAGCCGGAGGCCCACATTTGCACGAAGTGCTTAGTCTTTTTAAGCACTTTGGCAGCAGCTGAGTATGAAAGATGTGGTCCCCGTGCATGGGTGCACAAAAAACCGCTTCGTAACGTTTAGCGTAGATAGTACTCATAGCTTAATGTTGTATAATATCTGACACTTCGAACAAGACTGAAAGAATCGGTGGTTGCGCCGTAGCCCTTCGAACGTACGGTCAGGACATAAAAGAAAGCAATAAAAATCTTTGAAACTTTCTGAGAAAACGCGTACCTTTTTTTTTGTGGAACAGACTGTATTATTTAGGTTAGGATCGAACTGTATTTTAAGTACATACCGTTAAAGAAATCGATTCCATGTTAAATACTCGCAGATTATTCTTTCATACACTTTTTCACTATTTAATCGCGTAAAGTTTCTGGTAAAAATAATCACATAACATCACTGACTGCGCGCATCATATAACGCTCATAACAACAAGTAGGATATGGAGGGGTTCCCTCTCGCGCTCGTTGTAGAGAACACTCCGATGCTCGAGCATCAAGCAAGTCTGTAGCGTCGACGCGGAAACCGAGTAGTATATTTTGAAAGTGGGCTTGGCGCAAGTCGGGTCCACCTATCCATAGAGTCAGATTGCGTTAGCTCGGTGGTCAGGATTGCGCCAATACGGATTTGCTTACGCGGATGCTACAGATTAATGTAACATGCTGTCCGAGTACGGTTAAGCCAAAAACGAGTACCGTTTAATTGGCCTTTTTTACCGTCTACATGCTATCAAATTTCTCTTCACGTACAGGTTTTCCAATTAGAGATTTCATTTTGAATAGCCCGCTATTTTGGTAGCAATCGTAATAAGAGGTGTCATTTTGTGACAGATGACAACTAAAAACTATGTCATTAATAAAAATAGAAAGATACACGCTTTAACAACGCATTGGAATTGTTAAAATTCACTACAAAAATGCATGAAAATAAACCTGAATTTCACCGAAAAATCATTATGAGCGATGAGGCTCATTTTCACTTTAGAAGCTTTGTTAATAAGCAGAATTGTCGCATATGGGGCTCGGAAAACCCAAAAATTATTATTTAGAAGCCTCTCTATCCGCAACGTATAACTGTTTGGTGCGGTTTTTGGGCAGTGGGATCATTGGGCCTAATTTTTTGAAAATGAATCTGGAGCGGCTATTTCAGTGAATGGATTGCGCTATCGAACAATGATTAATGCATTTTTGTGGCCAGAATTGGAAGATATGGATGTGGACGATGTTTATTTCCAACAAGACGGCGCTACGTGCCACACAAGTGGCGAAATCATTGGTCATACGATCTACATGTATTGGAAAATTTCATCAAAAGAGCATGGTCCTTCAAACCTTGCCGTGGAGGCCATACGGATGATATTGTTTTTCATTATTAATGGAAAATCTTCCACTATTGAATGAAATAAAAATCAAATGATTTTTCACAAAAAACACGCGTTTTTCTTATAAATCAAAATGAAATCTAATTGGAAAACCCTGTAAATTCTTTAATCAGCAACACTGTAAAAAAAATCTTGAATTTTTAACGCCTAACTGGCTTACATTCAGCCGTTTAGTGTATAAGCACATAAGTCTGTCTTTTCCTAACAGTCTAGTTTTTGTTATATCTTGAAGTTACTTGATTCTTGGGCTTAAATTAAAACTTTTTTTTACAGTTAAGGCGTGGCGTACTTTTCGCTTATGAGATAGAGTGAGGAAACAAGAGTAATAGAGACCCAGGTACATCCTTCTCTATTACTCTTATCTTCCCACTCCCTCATTCAAGAGTAGAGTACGCCACGCCACGCTAGTTTTAGCGGCATAATTTAAGCTGGGGCGTATAGTGTAAATAAGACCATACACTCTAAGAGGAGTCGAGAAACAGCAACTTCGTTTCTATCCACCGCTAGTCCAACAGTTTCGTCGACGCTCGATATTACTTACGGACCATTTACTGGCGATTATATCATCCCTTCTGATATAATGTCTTATCTCCTGACTCAAACTACAATTCCTGGCTCATCTTGAAATACATATTACAACATCGAATCTCGGTTTTGGTTAAGGTTTAAGATAGTGTTAGTCTTCTCTAAATATTCGTGCTATATAGTCGGATGCTATAGAGTCAATAATTAAGTTCCGAATACATTAGTAAACTAACGATAGTACTAGAAGGAAAATCAATTACGTATTTGAACATCATTACCCGGGGAGAAATTCCTTGACCTGGCCCTGGCCTGAAATAAAATCTCGATCAAGACCTGGACCCGAATTGGAAGATCATTAATTCCAAAAAATGCGATTGCACTAATCTGCCCTGTAAGCTGGGCATAGGCTTGGCTTTTTATGCTAAGCTAATATACAAGGTGGACCATCTGTTACAGAGTGTTTGAATGGAAAAAAGCATACTTTTTATGAGAAAAAATCGAAATAGTTTATTAAAAATGAAAGGTAGTTCTATGCCATTAATAAATGAAAAATGATATCATTAATGAGCCTACCTCGGCTCTTTTTACAGACCTGCATCCGAATTTGTATTTATTTATAAAGGACCAATCAATTTTATAAAATGAATCATAGTATGATCAAAAATTTGAAAATTCACGTTACAAAATAAATGTATGGAAAAAACAGTTTTGATGACGAAAGAACGGAAGATTCATTGGCCGAAATATTATGTTTGTGATATGAGTCAATAATTTTACAGTATAGAAGCTTGATACTTTGATAGAAGAAACATTATTCTATCACATAATTATAAAAATGAGGCTTGCTTCGAGTCCAAACTATCTTAATTTTAGAGAATAACTGAGGCTTCATAGTTAAGGCAAAATTGTCAAAAAGAAATATTTGAAATATTCTTCTATGTTAACTCGAATAAATAAGTAATATATGTTTTTTGTGGTAAATAAAGACGATATTCTCTAGTGACACGGCAGATACCTCCGGTTGTAATCTGTATTTAGCAGAAACTCAATGAATAACACATAAAAATTAAAATTAAAAGATTTGTGAAAATAATATATGGAAAAGTGTCAAGGACCCTACCAGCAACCCAGCAAAATTTCTCCACCGGTTGCTTACAAAAATTGGTGACTACTCTTCAAAAGTTCCTATCAATTGCATCCTTACAAACTTTTATAGTTTCACCATCAATAGCGTCATTTTCAAGTGTCTCGCTTCGACTGTTTTTTGTTTCAACAAACTGGAGTATATAATTGCGAAATATTACTGAGACAAAGGGGCGTCAAGTAAAGAATGATTTTGTGGAGGCGTGAGAGAAAGAAAGTTAGATATAAGTTAAAAAGACATAAAAGCAGCTCCATAAAAGCAAACCTCCGTTATTTTCGAGCCCTCACTATACGCCCACAAAGTTTTATTAGAATCGGCTCCTTACTTCTAAAGTAGAGCGCGAGAGTGACGCTATGCATTATAATCTTGGCTGCGCTCCGTTAGAAATAAAGCTCGCTCGTAGCGGTTAACACCGCTCTTCTATCAAACTCGTTTGTTTCTTCGAGGAGTTTCCCTGCAAAAGTTATGCTTCTCTTGGCGTTACTTTCATTAGAAATCAAAGAGGAGGTCGCTGATTTCAGAGAGTTAAGTCAGGGAGCATCCAAGTGCTGATACTTGCAATTCAGGTCTAGACGCGCTTTCCTCGAGTTACATATAACTTTCTGCTCTTGTATTCTTGGCGTTCACGATTTAATCAGTAGCGAATTCGATCTTGTTCGGAAAGCGGATAACTTCTTAGCAGTTACCATACGCTTGGTTGCTAGATAACCGCATGCTCCGCCAGTTTTCTTTTGCATGAGCCTGCAGATTGAGGAGCACCTTCATTCCGCACTGCTTGTAAAATGCGTATATAACCGGAAAGCATGAGGGAGAAGTTAAGAGGCTTGCTCGATTTAATGGGTGCAACGAGTGTAGTAAATCACGAGCAAGCGGTATAATCTCAGCCTACAATTCCACGCTAGTTGAAACATAGTTGCATTCATTTACTTCGCTGCGTTCGAAACTAGTTGGTTAGATGCATCAGCATCAGCTTCCCCAAAGTACGAACTCGCGACCCCTCCAAGTGCCGCTAAGTTTCGACGCCTGCTAAAGTCAATATTTTACAAAGGATGAGATGCTCCTACTGCAAATACTTAAGACAACTTTGGAAAGTTCCAGGACTCTCAATCAGACTACAATACTTTATTCCATATTGGACTGTATTGAAGACTCAAAGGTCTATTGTTGAAAAAACACTAAGAAAAAAGATTTAATTGAATTAAATAACATTTGTTTAATTCAAACCAAATATCTTTGGTACAAATGAATATTTGTTTAAATAAAATAAATTTTTCTTCAAAACAAACAAATGATTACATTTGTATATGACCAAAGATATAATTTTTTTGATTTAAGGCAGAAATTGATTTGAACAAATTTTTATTTGGTACACAGATACTTTGTTTAAATAAAACAAATTTTATTTTATTGTGTTGTCCCAGAAGTGATTGCCGATTTCACATATAGATGTCTTTGACCATCTTTTTGAATGGCTTCATTCATTGTCATGATTTTTTCCTTCTGGTATTTGTAAGCTGTCACTCTTAGATTGCTTTACAAACAAATTTCGCGTAATTTCGTTTACAGTTGTTAGTTTGGCATCAACTTTTAGATGGAGTGTTAAAACGAGCATTTTCCTCATATTTTGCTTTTTTATTTTTGTAAAGGAAAGAGCGCAACACAGGCTGCTAAAAATTTACGTAATGTGTATGGTGAGGAAGCGTTAAAAGACAGACAGTGTTGAAAATCGACCATCATATATTGGGTACTTGAATTAATTTTTTGGGTATTTTTTTGTTCAATAGAGCGTTTATTTTAAACCAAAATGAAGAAACATGTTATTGAAAGTATTGGCCATCGCTAGCTATAATATAGCTCCTCGGCCAGGGCATGAGGCATCAACAAAAACAAATACTAGTCGGACGGCGCGATGTGAAGAAAGTATGGCGGGTAGGGTAACATTTCCCAATCAAGCCTTTCAAGGTACGTTTTCACCACATCACAAGGCGCCTTTCAATGTCTCTCGGTTTCAGCTAATACGACACCCAATGTCCTTCTCTTTGGAAACGGTTCAAACATCAACATTGAGTTCGTCGGACATCATTTCAGATAGGATACGTTGCCGACAGGTATTCTCGTAGACAATTTCAAACTCTTATATCGCAATAATGCCAGTGGATTCAAATATTAAAGAATTTGAAAATCTTTCTGTGGAAAAAAAGACGCTTTCGACTGCGCTGGGATTCGAGCCCAGGTCTTTCGATTGCCGGTCGACTGCTCTAACCACTGATCCAGTCGCGTATCAGATAGGATATGTTGCCGACAGGTGTCCTCGTAGACAATTTAAACTCTTATATCGCAATAATGCCACTATTCCAAAGTACTTCAGAGTATTTTTAAATGCTTCAAGTTGTTACAAGGTATTTCAGGATAGTTTATGTACTTCAAAACAGTTCAATTACTTTATTATACTTTTAAAAACTTTGTGATATTGTATAAAGTTCAGTATACGTCACATACTTAAACATTTTTCATAGTATTTCAATATATTACAAGGTAAGTCAGAGTATTTTCAATTACTTCAAGATATTTCGAAGTTCTTCAGTGTGCTTCATGTACTTCAAGAAACTTTAAATACTTTATGATATTTCAAAATACTTCAGGGTATTGCAAAAGTTTAGTATACCTAACATACTTGACAATTTATCAGAGTACTATAATATATTACAAGGTAAGTCAGAGTATTTTCAATTACTTCAAGATATTTCGAAGTTTTTCAGTGTGCTTCATGTACTTCAAGAAACTTTAAATACTTTATGATATTTCAAAATACTTCAGGGTATTGCACAAAGTTTAGTATACCTAACATACTTGACAATTTTTCAGAGTATTTCAATATATTCCTAGGTAAGTCAGAATATTTTGACTTACATCAAGATATTTCGAGGTACTTCAGTATGCTTCATGTACTTCAAGAAACTTTAAATACTTTATGATATTTCAAAATACTTAAGGATATTGCAAAAATTTCAGTATACTTTACATACTTTATAATATTTTAATCTAATTCAGGATATTGTACATGCTTCATAATTCATCAAGTTATTTTAATAAATTGAAATGTGCCTTAGAGTATTCTAAAATACTTTAGGATACTTTAAATACTTTATGATACTTCAAAACACTTCAGGATATTCCACAAATTTTAGTATACTTCACATACTCTAGGATATTTTACATACTTATGTATATTCAACATAATCCACAATATTACATAGTATTTCAATATATTCCAAGTTACCTCAGAGTATTTTGAAGTACTTCAAGATATTCTAAGGTACTTCAGTATGCTTTATGCAATTTAAGAAATTTTAAATACTTTACATACTTTTTAATATTTCAAGGTACCCCAAAACATTCTAAGGTACCTCAATCATTCTAAAATATTCCAAGATATTTTAAGGTACCTCAGGATTCTTCTTAAGATGGAAACTTCTCGAGATTGACATCTAAATGAACAAAAATAAAATCAGACGCACATATTTAATCAATTAAAAGGACCGATATACCCTCAAAATGCATTTGAATTTTGCAAAATATAGGGTAACTGAAAATTCTGAATTGTTTGCAATGTATCTCCCATAAATTTTTGCGATATGTGGCTGAGCGTTCTCATGCTGCAATATAACTTACCGCACCTCTTAGCCAGTTAATGGTCCTTTCTTCTCTAACTCATCACCCTAAATTTCGAGAAGTTGCTGTTAATGTCGGTTTCCACAAACTGCTTCCTGGGGATTCAGCAGCTTATTACACATCTATTACGTTTTTCATATCCCACCAAATACACAGCAACACATTTTGATGTAAATATTATAGGCTTCGCATTTGATCTCCATGGTCAACCAGGATCCAAGCATTATTTTTAGCATTTAAATTTATCTTTAAAAACAAATAATTCATTTTATCTATCTCTCATAATAATTTGATGCAGAAAGTCCTTTTCTGAATCTAAGCAACAAAGGCACACTCTAATCGAACTTAGCACTAGCAGACTTCATCGGGCTTCTTTTTTAATTTTTTCTACCATTATGTAATCGAGCAAAAATAGCTTGTCGAGAAACTCCAAACTGCTTAGCAAGTTCCTCTTGTGTTTGAGCGAAGTTTTCACCCAATAGCTACTGCAGCCCTTCGTATTCAAATTTGAGAGGTTGCTCGGGAAGTTCTTAGACTCTGTTATCAAAATCTCCATTGCGAAATATCTGAGACCACCTTTTACACATTTTTCAATCACTACGCCTTTTTTGGGAGCAGAATAAATTATTTTTGTGGCTTCAGTGGCTTTCTTTTCTAAGTAAAAAACACAAATTTTTTTTCACCTAAAGAAATTTGACAAAAATATTTTTGAGAACCTCGCCGCTATATCATTTTGTTTTCGAATAGAATTTTATATTTCTCAACTTAATAACATGTAAATTATGTTTCCTATCAACAAATTTTCGAAAGTGAATTTGTAGAATTTTTTCAGGAGAATGTCTTTACGGAAAAAATAAATTTTATATCTGCCTAGAATTTGGTGTTATATATATTTACTAGAAATCTGGTGTTATATTAATCGTTTCAGTAATGCCATGTAATAGTCGTTGTTAATGGTTTTACCTTTCTCGAGATAGTCGACAAACAAAAAACCACCTTGATCAAAAAGTTTTAGGACTTTATTTTTAAAATCAAAAATACAAGTTTATTCATCATAATCCATATTGTCCCCTTCAAAGTACTCCCCATCGACTGCAACGCACTTATGCCAGCGCTTGATCCAATCCTCGAAACATTTTTTTTATAATCGGTTTGCGGTATAGCCATCAGAGCCATCTTCGATTTTTCCATGACCTCATCTCGGGTGCTGTAACGCGTTCCGCGGAGCGTTTTCTTGAGTCGACCGAATAGGAAAAAGTCGCAGGGAGTCAAATCAAGTTAATTTGGTGGTTTTTGGATGGTATTCATTTCGTTTTTACCCAAATGCTTACGGATAACGATGGCATTGTGCGACGGTGCGTTATCGTGTGACGAGTTGTTTGCCCACAAATCCGGTCTTTTTTGGCGAATTGCTATACGCGAACGTCTCATAACGCCCAAATAATACTCCTTGCTGACGGTTTGGCCTTCTGGAAGGAATTCATGATGCACAACACCTCTGTAATCCATGAAAACCGTAAGCATCACCTTCTTTTCCGACAGAAAAAGACGTGGTTTTTTCGGTCGCGACTCATTGGGTGAACGCCATTCACTCGCTTGATGTCTGGAATGCGTGTCATACTCATAAATCCACGTCTCGTCACCATTAATTATCCGTTTGATGAATGATAGGTCGGAGTCGACCTTGAAAAGCATGTCTTTTGCGACATCAACACAATCCCTTTTTGCATGAAATTCAGGTCTTTCGGCACCAGCTTTGCAGCGACACGTCTGAGGCCCAAATCATTAACCAAAATGTCTAGAGCGGATCCGTAAGGAATGTTCAACTCCTCTGCAATCTCTCTAATGGTCAATTTGCAGCTTACGGTCATCCACCCTTTGATTTTGTTGATGTTTTCATCAGTTTTAGCCGTCGACGGCCTGCCACTGCGTTCGTCATCCTCGACCGACTCACGACCACTTCTGAAGCGTTCGTGCTAGCGGAAAACGTTCGATCTCGTTAGGGTATCGTTGCCGAAACACTTCTCCAACATTTCCAAAGTCTGCGCACCGTTAAATCTATTCATTCTTAACACACAATTTAATGCAAACTCGTTGCTGCAAAGTCGATGACATTTTTTTTTGGTGAGAAATCGAAACCACACACAAAGATTGATGTACACAATACAGCGTCACTTCAACAAATGTCAAGCTATCAAGCTGAAAATCTGACAGAACGTCAATGACACTTCTACCAACACAACAAAAAAAGAAGAATTGAAATCGGCAGAACGAGAGCGCCACATGGTGACGTGCCCTAAAACTTTTTAATCAAGGTGGTATCATGCGCATCCCAAAATACGGATGCCATAACCTTGCCAGCCCACTGTTGAGTTTTTGGTCACTTCGGATCGCTTTCATCAGCTGCTGTCCACCCAGCTGACGATCTTTTTATTTCAGGTGTGTAGTAGTTGATCCATGTTTCATCCATTATCACATACCGACGCAGAAAATCCTTTTTACCTCACTTGAACAGCACTAAACCCACCTTGAAAACAACTTACGCATCCCCAAAGATTCGTGCAAACTTGTAAGCACACTACCTTCTGAAACCTTCTTATGTTTTCCGGAACAACTGCTGATTTTGGGCGACCAGAGCGTTCATCGTCATCGGTGTTTGTATGACCGCGTTTAAATTCAGCATACCCGTCAATGATTGCTAATTTCCTGATGCAGAGTCCGCATAACGCTTATCAAGCCACTGCTTTGCTTCAACAGTATTTTTTTCATTAAAAAGCAATGTTTGATTAACACTCGAAACTCTTTTTGTCCATTGATTTGAAAATGACAAAAGTTGTTTCACCAAAACATCTGTAATTTCTGAACTAAACGTCAGATTGTCATGAAATTTTGAAACTTAACCTTTGAAGGTTGGTACTAACCAGAAATCATATGGATTTAACAACAGTGGTGTCATCTATTTGTCAGACCGGAAACTTATTGAGTGATGTGTTATAGCCATGAATTTGGATTGACAAAAAAATAGAAAAAAATCTGCATGCTTCGCGGGCACATTCTCATCGCGCGCTTCACGCTCCGTTCTTTCTGGACCTCGCGCTTCGCGCTCGGTCTTGTGCTCTTCGCATACATTTAAGTTTATTTTTTATAATTTGATACTGAAGCTCAAACCAATTTTATAATAATATTACAGATGATATGAATTACACATTTTCTCAAAGTCACTCTATTTCTTTTTCAATTTAAGTGAAACAGGAGATTCAATTTACTTAAGGCTCTATCAGCCTTAAGGAACACATTCTCATCATGACGCTCGCGCTCGATTTTCTGTATACATTTCAGTAACTTTTTAATAAATAACATGATTAAAATATTTTATTTTCTTCCTAATCTCTTAAAAAGAAAAAACAATCGTAGATTTTATTTAAGGAAACGATTTTGCAGAACAACGCTTATTTCGTATCTCACATATTTTGGTGAAAAAAATCGAATTTTTTTAATATTAAAAATCAAAACATAAAATATACATCCTGTCCCGAAATGTCTCAATGAAAATTTGTAAATCTCATTCAGGCAAACAATTCTCCATATAAACGTTTTTTTTGTATCTCACATATTTTGTCTAATAAGTGGAATTTTTTAATTTTAATCGTATTTTTTGGAATTGAAATGAAAAATATATGTTTTATCAGAAACTGCGTCAGACAAAATTTGTAGATCTTTTTGAAACGAACAACTTTGTATCCTTACGTTTTTTTCGTATTTTACATATTATTGTTAAAAAATTGAATTTTGGATTTTCAATAGTTTTTTTTTTTAATTAAAAAGAAAAATATGCATCTTATGAAAAAATGTTACAATTCAAATTTGTAGGTCTTTATGTAGAAAATAATATTGTAACATAACGTTTTTTCGTATCTCGTATAATTTAACTGGAAAATGGAATTTTGATATTGACTTTTTTCGAATTTGAATATGCTGTAACATTTCTAATTTTGATTTAATCAAAAAATGTTATCAGGATAATTTGTAGAGATTTATGAGCATTATCAAAAACCAGTATTGAAATTTTTGATTTTTTCAAAAAGTTATTTTCAAAAACACAAAAGTAGTGCTCAATCCCTCAATTTTGATTGGATGTGTCTCAAAACGTAAAGATTTGATGAAAATTTCGAAAGTCATTTTTCACATAAAACCAATACCTTCTCATCCATGATGAGAATGTAAAAATATAGGCCAATATACGAGAAACAGGCTGAGATTAGGGGAAGGGGATTGAAAGAGATACATGTACATTTGGATAAACAAGAGATAGAAACTGATAGTGGTGGATAGAAAAGAGATAAAAATAAATACAGGTGGATAGATGAGGATTAAGCTGAGATAAAGAAAATGGGGTTGAAAGAGATAGGCATCAAGCTGGATTGATAAAGGGGTATAAAGAAATAAAAGTGGATAGACAAGATATAGAAACATATATAGGTAGATATAAGAAAAATGGACAGAGATAAAGAAAACGAGATTGAAAGAGATAAGCATCAATCTGGATATAAAAAGAGGTATAAAGAAATAGAGGTGGATATACAAGAGATAGAAACATATATGTATAGAATAGACAGATATGTATAGAAGAATAGACAGAGAAAAATGCTGCACAGTCGCCATTTTGACATCTATCACTTTTAAGAAATGATCTTGTACAGTCAGTTACATGTATAATAAAAAACCTATTTCGTAATCTCGATTTATTTCATGGTTTCGCTTAGAAAAAAAAAATCACAAAATATGCCTATTTTTGTCTGCCTCTAGAGTGACTTAACCCCTTGAAAGGTATTTTCCTCTTATATTTGTAGATTATTAGTAAAATTCCATTTGTCCAATAGTACACTCGAAGGTTTTTTCGAAGTCGAAAGAGTTCGTTTCACTGAAAGTATTTTTACAGTTGGAAGAAAAAGGCAATTCTCTGTACATTCCGTCTAGTTCTCTATCTTCAAAATCTTAGGCTTTAGAAGTTCTTCCATTCGAACGCACTGCAACGTTCAGTGAACGATATCAATCGAAGGTAGACATAGCGCTGCTGTAGGAGAAAGGCTATTACGCTCTCGACATACGCGGCACTATACCGAGCACTTAAAGGACGATGCATTTTCCTCCAGATCGTTCTTGGTCCCATTTCTTGACGTTCATCTCTCTCCAAATCTGTCTTTGAAACGCACGTTTTGTGGAAATCGCGTGCGGTCGGTTCTGCGGTTCGCTTCCAAATCGCTTCCACGTCTCGCTCTCGAGAATTTTCGCCACGTACATATTTCTCGCTCCTCGATAATGGCAAAATGGGATTTTTCCAAGACGTAGAAGACAAACGTTCTATTGCTATTTTATTCTTAGCATCTACAAAAGCGTCATTGCTTAAGGTTTTATCGTCCATAAAAAGAAAGAGTAGAACGGTAAATCTCATCACTTTAGATATACTCGTATTGAAGGTCCTTTTTTATCTGCAAGAAACCTTCGTTACTAAAAGTTTCATCCAAGTAGCCTAAGGGGGATGGAAATTACTAAAAGAAGTGCCATCAAGTTGGTGCAATAGACTTTGTAACTAAAAATATTGATAATAATTATACTTAGATTAAAAGATTTTAGATGAAAACTTAATTTCCTGCATAATATAGTTGAATTTTCTCTTTCGATCAGGGATGTTCGTTAAATTAAATTTTCAAAATGTCCGTTTAGTGTATATAAAAGAGGTATTCTGTGATGTTTCTAGAGTCTAATTTATTAAAAAGTTCTATATATACGAAACGGGATGCTTTAAAGCTAATTAATTATCACCTGCTTCTTACAGGCTTCAGGGTGAAACCTTGCACTCCGTGTTGAAGTAAACATTCACTGTAAATTAACTAAAGGCAGTTCTTAAGAAGCTTTCTCTGATCAAACCATGGTTTTTACATTCTCGGCATATGAGAAGGTATTGATTTTATTTTTCTCACGGATAAATGTTAAAAATGTGACCTCATTTACATTTTATAGCATGTTTTAACATGTATAAATATTATCAGAAAATTATCAAGACTTCTATGAATATTATAACTTCAAAAGTTGAAATTAGTTTGCAATGAAGTTTACAATTATATTACACGATATGCACAAAGGATCAAGTTATTACTCAGAAAACTTCTTGAAGGCTCCTAATAATTTTAACGAATTATGAAATCAAGTTTCGTATTCATTGTAAGGCAGATAATTCAATTAGAATAAGAATCGTAACCTAAAATATCTGAAATTTGTACTATCGATTTGAAACAATCAGAAATAGTTTAAGTATGTTTCCTTCATTATTTGTGTACTAACAGTTTTTAAGGTTTATTGAACGATGGCAACATTTTTTGTTTCAAAATAAAATTAATTATCATGGCCATATTCAGAGCCTTTCAAACATACAATTTGTTTTAAATGTACGCTACTTTTTAATTTAAGGGGAAGAAACCAATCATTTAGTTTGAAAAATAAATATTTTCCATTGTTCAATGAACGTTCAAACCTTTAAGTGCATTCACTATTTTTATTCTAAAATAACTGCTTTTTTAGATTTTCAATCGCATTTTCACTTTATCAATATTATTTAGAAATTCAGGGTGACCGTTTTCATCGATGAAAATCATTCCCGACCATTAAAAAAATAGTTTCCAATGAATAACAGTTAATGCAATGTGTTTTTAGAGTTTTAAAATATTATTTAATATTCTGAAATGAAATTTCTCCTAGTAAACCGAAATCACGAAATCATACGAAATGGAAAATTGCTAATTTAGAGAAGAAAATAGGTGGCCTTTCCGGTCTTGTACCGATGTTTATTCATAAAACGTCAACGTTTCGACCAAAGTTTTGGTCCTTATCAAGACTATAAAGGAAATATTCAACATGAGTATTTGTAATATAAAAATGAAATTACAGATATACATAGCATGCTAATGATATAGATATTAAATGATAAGTTTAAAGAATAAGAAAAGACAGAAAGACATACCGAGGATAAATTTCCAAAATAATTTACTCGCATCAGACAAAAAAAGACAATTGCTAAAGTCGCTGTCACAGTCAACAAGGAAAAATTCTCCTGCTCCAATGGGCGCTGTAGACAGCAGCCTAAGGCTGCTTCACACTCCTGCACTCAAGTTGCTTGCTCGCTTTGCACAAATAAGGCGGGAATTTCGAAATGCATAATCACTTTATGTAACACATTTAAAACAATTAAAAATCGTTTTTTATTAAATTTTTTTTTAAATTCCCGGTCATTTCCCGGTTTCCCGGTCCAGCGACCACCCTGGAAATTGATTATTATGCGGGAATTTTTGTAAATCATGCACGGAGAAACTTTTCATAGCAATATATATGTTTTATTCTATAATGATAATTCTAAAAAATATTAGGAATCTAGGTAAAATCGAGGTGCAATGGTAATTATTCCTAGTAGACTGGAAATTTTTCGCAGGCAAAATACTAAAGATTGGGAATAATATATGAAACTTTAGTATAGGTTATAGTAAAGTTTGATATAATCTATAGTAAATTATCATATAGCTCATCTATAGTTTAGTATTTAGCTGCGAAAAATTCTAACTATTACACGTTTTTCCTTAAATTGAAACGTAGTTTAACAAAAATTGTAAACTTGGGTTTCTCCGTGTACAGTGCAGGATCTGGGAAAATTTGCTCATTTCAAACAATTTTCACTTTTATTCTTATATGAACGGCTATGTATGCAGAAATAAAATCAAGATGTTATGAAGCGAATTTTTTCAAGTCCTAAGCTGAAATATGTGGATGACTAAGCTGATATCAAACTTGAGAGACACACTTTAAAATTCCCCAAAATATCTTCGAATCTAAAATATTAATTCGTAATTATTATTTTTGGATTCTCTAACTTGATACAAATGAATTGCATGAACATTATTTATTTATAAATCTCTTTGCACATTATTTCTCAATTCTAGTTTGTGAATTTAGGGACAGGTCACCAAGCGGAAAGTTTGGCTGCACTGAGAAAACTGGAGTGTCAACCTAAACATTTGGAGGCTGAAGCAGACTATATTTGAGGTTAAACTATAGGACAGCCTTCTAGATAGTGTAACTTATTACCTGTGAATTGTGAAAATAAGATGGTCAACTTGAATACTTTAGAGGGAAAAGTTGATCATCGCAGAGAGAAAAATAGATTATCGAAGAGGGAAAAATATACTATAATCTACCTCTATGGCTAACCTCAAAACTATTACATTTAAGCTTTCACAATTATTATGTTATTATAGCAAGTGAAATAGGTACTCGCCAATTAGTTGGCAAAAATAACCCTCGTGACACTTTAACACGTAAAGGACGCGAAACCGGCAATGAGGTTAGAGTCCACGCTGGTGATATTGAAGGAAAAATAGGCGAACCCACGTGACTTTACAATTTTGGCGCGTATTTCGCCAATCGACACTCTTTATAGTGATTCTGACACTCTGGTAACAGTTAAGCAGAATATCAAATGAGTGTCTCCCTGACCAA
The DNA here is from genome assembly GCA_030998225.1 of Diplolepis rosae. Lineage (NCBI taxonomy): Eukaryota > Metazoa > Arthropoda > Insecta > Hymenoptera > Diplolepididae > Diplolepis > Diplolepis rosae. Next base: position 7,217,885 of record JAPYXD010000710.1, read on the forward strand.
AAAGAAAAAATTTCGGAAAGAGTGTTGTACTATCTAGAAGTTCAGACTGACTATCTACATTTTGACACTCAAAGTTTGACACTCCAGTTTTCTCAGTGTGTATTTTTATTTCATATTTTTGAATAGAAGCGCTTAAAATTTTGAAGCTTTAAACTGTAAAAATTTTTAGGCATCACAACACAAAACTTTTTGTTAGGTTTTTTTTGTTGCCATTGCAAAATTTGCTCTGTATCACAAAATTATTCTGTTTGGCCAACAAAACAGTTTTGTTAGACTAACAGAACATTTTTGTTACATCAACAGAATAGTTTTGTTGGACTAACAAAGAGACCCAACAAAAAATTTTGCTGACTCAACAAAACCGTTTTGTTGCATAAATACCAACAAAATTATTTTGTTGCGGAAACAAAATTTTGGTTGGTTAAGCAAAACCGTTTCCTCAGTGTACTGAAAACTACTTCGATGTAAGTACTTAATCTCATTTTTATAAAAAAAATATATATACTTAATAATGGAAATGCGCAAAATTGGTGGGACTTAAATTTTATAACTTTTTGGGAACAACTCATAACGTATTTTGAGTTTAATTAAAATTTTTGAAAAATTATTATTTTTTAAATTATTGTAGAGAAATAAATATAATATTTGATAATATAATAGGTAAATAGAGAGTTTTATACACTAGATTAATAAAGCCAAAATATGTTTTCCACTTCTTTGCAAAGCCTATAAATCTACGTTTGAATGATAGCTACCATAAAAAAGAATATCTCCCTATAGTTATTTTTCAACGCGTCAGTTACCATTCTTTGTCTCTGACCAGTGGCTTATCCCCTAAAATATGTTCAACAACGTTGCCCAAATCGATTTTTCATGTAAATTTTATCAGTAGCTTCTATTTTTTTAAAAATATGTCTTTTTCAGTACGAAAATTGAGAATAAAATTCATTCTAGCAATTTAATGGATGACTAAATTACTATATTAAGGGGATCCGCCACTTTTAATATTTTTATTTTTTGAGTTTAGACCTTCTATATAATTGTTTTTATGTTTAGTATCTTTAATTAGAAAGGTTTTGCTTTTTTTTAATTCCAGCTTCTTTATGTATTTTCAAACTAAAAATGTTAAGTTTTTTGGGAATTTTTTTGACATTTTTTGACTTTGAATAACTTTTATGTTTTTTAACTAATTGTTATAATTTTTTCTTTATTTTGTTCCTTACAATATGTAGCAACTTTTTGGGTATGGAAAATAAGGTAACACGACTGAAAAAAAGTTACAAATAGAATAAAAATAAATATTTATTTGTATCTTTTTTTTTCAGTCATGTTACCTTATTTTTCATGCCCAAAAAGTTGCTACACATTGTAAGGAACAAAATAAAGAAAAAATTATGACAATTGGTTAAGTAAAAAAGTTACTTAAAGTCCAAAAATGCCAAAAAATGCCCAAAAAACTTAAAATGTTTAGTTTAAACATACATAAAGATGCTGGAATTTAAAAGAAACTAAAACCTTTCTAATTAAAGATACTAAACATAAAAAGAATTATATAGAAGGTCTAAACTCAAAAAATAATAATATTAAAGGTGGCGTATTCTCTTAACATTAGCTTGAGTATACTTTTTGTTTTTGAGAGTACTTATATTATAAACTCTTTTAATTTGCTGACAGTTGAGTTTGAAAATCCTTTCTCACATGGATGAAACCTCTCCTAACAGAAACTTCACATTTACCAATTGTAAACCTTGTACAATGTTTTTCTTTTAGCTTTTGTGAGGTTCAAAGTGATGAAAGCAGTTCACTATGGCGATGTTCTGTTTGGAATGGAATATTGATCTAATGTATCAGTAAAGCTTGGAACAAACTTTCCTAGAAGCCGTTCTGGAAGCTGAGAACATTTCGAACTGTCAACTTAGATTGTTTTACAACTTGGCTTGTTAGTTCAGGCTGTATGACTTCTTCAACAATCTTCATATGTCAAGTCTTAATATAGGAAAATAGAGGATAGAACCTAATAATTTTAGCAATTTCTATTAAAATTGTATTAACCAGTAAGGTTTTTTTGTTCAATTCCATATTTGAGGGTCGTCTACATAAATTTTCATTTCCATTTTTTTCATCAAATTTTCAATTATCGACTTGATTAAAAGATATGGACATGGCTTGAAGCATTACATGAGATAGCGATTCCCCACATGAAGAGAAGAATATGGCACATGTTACCATTAAGATTTTTATCCACAATTGAAGAATTAAATATTGTAGGGGTTATCGTTTCAATTGTGAGAAGTGCGATAATATGGATATACATAATATATTGAAGATACAGATATGGTATTGGGCATAATACGAATAATAATAACCGGTACAGTATTTAATCTTCGAATTTGGATAAGCATTTTATGGTAACTGATACCATATTTCATCTTTGTGCGTAGATGGTCCCTCAGGTTCTCCGCCATAGGAAACGAAAAATTTACATCATATCAAAAAATGTGTTGATGGAAATTTATAGAACTTTTTTATGTAAACAATTTTACATTCTAACGTTTTTCGTATATCTCTCATAGTTTTACTAGAAAATGGAATTCAATTATTGATTCGTTTCAAGGTTTTTAAAATACTGTAACTTTTTATATTCTCATCACGAGGAAGTATTGGATTCCAAAAATAATATATTTCGTATAGAGTGCGGAAAGGCGTATTTTTTGTCCAACGTACGCCGAAAGTTAGCCTTGTCGGTGTCTTTTTGCATGCAGAAAGTTGATTTCCTGCACTAGTGCAGTAAAATTTTAATTGTGCGGAAAATTAAAACAAACTTCAAATTTGACTACAATAGTGCAGGAAAATCAACTTTCTTCACGCAAACCGACACCGACAAGGCTAACATTCGGTGTACGGCGGACAAAAAAGAATTTTTTTCCTCAAAAAAATATGTCAGTAAGCTAAAAATCGCTAGGTGATTAACAATAAAAATAAAGTGCTAAGTTCATGTATCAGGTAATTTCAGTATGCCTTTAAGTGGCGAGAAAATTAATTTTAGCATGAAAACAGACTTAAAACAGGAATTGCTAAGAATGGTCTATCGATTCTGCGTTTTAAAATATCCTGCTTTAGAGTCAAAGAAAGGCGATTTTTTTACGTTTTTTTCCCACTTGCCAGAACAGGGAATTTTCCAATCGAGCTTAAAATAAAGCTTCATTTATCCCCTATAACCATTCAAAGTCGTAAAATTGTAGCCAGATCTCTTCAGAGTTACGGCCAATTGTTTCTAATGTACGAGTTTATGAGACATTTTAGCTTTTTCAGAATACAGTAATCGATTTAAATTATATCTACAGAAAAATACTATAGTATTTCATATGAAAAAATATTATTTGATGCTTTACGTTTAAATTGAGAATTTTAAATAATTAAACCAATTTTAAATGTTATTTAATGCCTCGTTGGTTCAACCGTGAATTATATTTTTCTTTTTACGAGAATTCAGTAAAATATGTCCATTGAAACGAATTATAAATATAATTAACATACTTTTAAACTTGAAAAAATTACTCAAAATTTACTCAGCTCATATTTATCTTAACTAATTTCATAATATAAATACAGTACCGGTCAGAATTGTGGGACCACCTGTTTTTCGATAATTGCTCAAATTATCCTAATTTGAATTATGTAAGTGAAAACATTTGTACTTTCAATTAAATTCAAAGCTATCAAAATTATTTATAAAATGAGCCCAGCATGAATTCGTTTTGTTAAATTTTGAAGAAGTTATTGCAGAAATAATAAAGATTTCAATGCTTTCTTAAATTTTAAATAACTTTCGAAATAATCAACATTTTGTAATGTTCTTGGACTAATTTTAAAGCTAAATTTCTACAAAATCGAACCAAATTCTTAGAATTAGTGTGTAATTTTTTTCTTACATACTGCTCGAGCTTGAAGTTCAAATATAAAAGTTGGAAAAATTCCAATATTGCTTTTGCTGAAAAAAACATTTTTATAAGATATATAAAACATATAATCATGAATTTTGTATTGAATTCCTTTAAAATATATATTCATATGATCTTTATTTTTACATTTTCAGTGACTTTTAAGAGTATGAATTCGAGTATATTATTCCCTGAACCAAAAATATTTATCTACTCGGATGCTTAATTATGTTAATTTGTTTAAATCGTACTTTGTACTGATTTTTTTTTAAACTAAATATACCATGACTAATGATTCAGGAGATATGACTTTTCAAAATTTGATAAAAATCTTGTTGGTAAAGTTAAGATATATATATTGTGCTTAGTATGTACCCTCCAAAAAAGATAAAATCCCTTGTGGAAGCGCACTAATGTTTATCAGAAAAATGGTATTAACACAAATTTATTTTCTGTATAAAAGATTAAATCATATTTTAATAAATGTCAATGTTGTAAATGTTAAATATGCAACGATATTTAATAATGTGAAGAAAAACAAACGAATTGCACATGTGAAATTGAAATTGAAATACATATTTACCTAAACAATAAAGTGACGTGAACTGTAAGGCTTAACGAAACAACAATGCTCCAGTTTTGATCTTTCACAATCTCGAAATTAACATAAAGGTAAACGTGAATAACAGAAGGTATACAAAGGTATATATATGAAAACATAGCTCTGGACAAAAACTTAACAATCTATCTGAAACAGAATCTAGAGCAGAGCTTCTTCTGCATTTCATGTTATGTTTGTAAGGTATCTTAAATGCAAAAATAACTTTTGGTATGCATCTCTAGACTGCGGTCCACGATCAAGAGTCACGATGGGAGAGGACAAATAGGGATCGATTCAAGATAACGGAATAAATACATTCAAATGAACTGATACCAGAAGATAAGAAAATAAGACAAACAGAAGTAAACTCAATATCTATGTCATTATTCTTAAAAAAAAACGCGTTTCAACCGCATCTTTTCAGATTTTTGATAAAAGAGATTCTAGTTGGAAGAGGTAACTGAAACATAAATATTTGAAAAGTATCGAAATTTTCTTATTAGAATTTGGAAATATTTCAGAATTAACATATTTGAATATTATGACTCAGGAACTGGTAGCATTAAACATTTCAAAATTCAAGAGAGTGAAATTAAAAATTTTACTGTTATATACTTACTTTAAAAAAAGTTTTTTCCAATCAAAGGAAAGTTTTTTGAAATAGTAAAAAACTTTAAGGAAAATTGGGGGATTGTGAGACACACTTTTTCCTAGCTCGATAACTTCCACAAAAATCAAAGTTATTGCAAATTATAAAATGGTATGTGTTACTAGGAGAAAAAATCTAACTTTTACCTTAAGCAGTTTTTTTTAATTATTATCTGCTGATAAAAATCTGAGCGCTGGCAATAAACATGTGTTTTAAAGAAAAAAATGGAAAAGAAAGAGATTGAAATTGATCTTCTTCATATAGAGCGCCAAAGTGGCATGTGATATATAATTGAACTCAGAGACAGATCGGATTGACTTCTTATGGATTTTGATATGCTTAACCGCTTCCAAAACAACAGAAAAGTCAATCGATGACTCATGTTTAGCATAATAACGTTGCATAGGTGAAATTTTGATTAAAAAAATTTTAGAAAACGAAAAACCCACTAAACTGATATTATGTCGGAATTTTGTATAAAAATGATAAACACGCATAAAAATGTGATATTGGCTTGTAAAGTGTAAAAAATGTTGTGTCTCACAATTCCCCAAACGCTTTGGTTGACAAGATGGCCGTGTATGATTGACTCATTGAATGTTTTTGTAAAATTCATTTCGAAAGTCGAAATATCAATACCACACGATAATTATAAACATATTTACGAAATAAATATTTTGAGAAAATTTTCCAAGTGGTTGTCGCACAGAGCTAACAAGTACGTGTGCACACATCGAGTGCTAATGGGAAAATGAGCTTGGTCAAAGAAAAGACGACAACAGTCATTTATATGTGTCAAACTCTTCAATTGTGGTGGAATATTGACGTATCTCACAATGCCCCATGTCTCACAATTCCCCAATTTCCCCTACATATACATTGCCTCTCAGTTAAAGAAAAGATTTTCTATTTTAACAAATAATTTTCTTGTCCTTCTTTGTTTGATTTAAAGATATGCAGTATCGTTTGAATAGAATTTTTTCTTCAATTAAAAAGAGAATTTATTTCATATTACTTTAATTTAAATGAAGAAAATAAAAAAATTTTATTAGAAAAATGCAAAGAACAGATAAAATAAATTATTCATTATTTATATATTATTTTTGTAGTGAAATAAAATATCTATTAAAGTAGCGATTTCTCCAATTGAAAACACACCTTTGTTCAGTACTTTGCATAACTTATTTACCTCTTAACTTGAATTCAGCCCCTTGCGAAAAAGTATTAAAAGGAACCAGAATCTTGCTTCCTAAGAACGAACCTTTTAATATTTTTCTCCTTGGGAATTTCTACCTATTTTTCCTAGCTATAGCTGAACTAAAGTCATCGGTGATTCATTGATTACAAATTGGATCAAAATTTTTAAATTAACAATTTGTTACATCTGCGATTAGAAATTTAAAACTTAGAAATTCACCCGTATTCGCCATGTCCAGCAGATTTCGAATTCTTATTTTCAATAATGCAATTGCGAAATTATTTAAAAATTGTTAATCCCTTCACATGATGATATGGCAAAGAACCATTTTTGATATGAAAAGTTCTAAAGGAACCACTTTCAATTTGAGCCGTAACAGGATAGAATCTCTAGTTTCTTTCTGCAAATAAATACTTAAAATTTATTAGATGTACGAGGGTCGTTTAATAAGTCCTTAGAAAATTCAAGAGAAGGTGCTCGTAGTATCGAAAAAGGTTTAGTTTTAGTAAGCACCATTATTCACCAGACAACTGTCAAAGTCATAGTTACATCCATCACATGGTTTCATTTTTATTGTCGATTGAAGCAAAAGCCTTTTTTCTACTAGCAGGGCAAACAAATCCATTTTCTGACCACCTAGTAGAAAAAAATCGTGTACGACACGGGAAAAACATTTATTTTACTCGTGTGGTTGTAACCCTCGCTTTTTTTGGGCATCAAACTTCACTTTCGCAAAATAAATCTTTCTTTCCATAGTTGCACAATATACTATTACGTATTCAGAAAAATGGAACTTCAAAAGAGATCAAAGCTGAGTTGGATGAAGTTCATGGTACTTCTGCTCGTGTGTTTGCAATAGTTTACAATTGTGTAAATGAATTTAAACGTGACCGTACATCCACAAAAGATGAACATCGTATGGGACGTCCAGTGGAAGTGACTACCCCTAAAATGATTGACAAAATCCACGATATAGTTTTTGAGTGATCGACTGATTAAACTACGCAAAATAGTTAAAACCACAGACATATCGCAACCCAACCATAAATTAACAATCGGAACAACATCGATCCAACGCTAGATACAAACTTCCGACTATAGGCGGACAGTCGGAATAATAACGATGTACTGTGTTGGTAAAAATCCGGTTTCCATCGTTCTAACAATACTAGTAACCAACATATTTTCAATGTTGGCTGTCAACATTTCTAAAATAATGGTTTTCTACTTTTATTACAATATTAAATCCATGTTTTACGAGTAAAGGCGTACTTTAAAGAAGACTATCACTGTCGAATCAACTTTGCACTAATACTGGTATGTTACAGCGTTAATTTTATCAGAGTCGATTAGACACTGGATGGATCTTGCACATTTACTATCGGAAAATTACTTTTTCCACAGTCCGAAGAAGGTTAGGTCTGTTGTACACCCAACGTTGTACAAACGCTGGTATTTTACAGTCGGCTACCGGGGCTGAATAGACACTGGATACACCTTATACATCCACTATCGGGAAATAAATTTCTCCATAGACAAAAGAAGGTTCGGCCTGTTGTACAAACGCTGATATTTTACAGTCGACTACCGGGGCTGAATAGACACTGGATGTACCTTGTACATCGACTATCGGAAAATTACTTGTTTCACAGTCGGAAGAAGGTTGAGCCTATTATACACCCAACTTTGTACAAATGCTGGTATTTTGCAGTCGACTACAAGGGTTGAATAGAGACTGGATAAACCTTGTACATCCACTATCGGAAAATTACTTTTTCCACAGTCGGAATAAGTTTGGGCCTGTTGTACACTCAAAATTGTACAAACGCTGGTATCTTGCAGTCGACTACCAGGGCTGAATAGAGACTGGATAAACCTTGTACATCCACTATCGGAAAATTACTTTTTCCACTGTCGGAATAAGTTTGGGCCTGTTGTACGACCAACGTTGTACAAACGCTGGTATTTTACAGTCGGCTACCGGGGCTGAATAGACACTGGATGGACCTTGTACATTCATTGTCGGAAAATTACTTTTTCCACAGTTGGAATAAGGTTGGGCCAGTTGTACACCTAAAATTATACAAACGCTGGTATGTTTCAGTCGTCTACCAGGGCTGAATAGAGACTGGATAAACCTTGTACATCGACTATCGGAAAATTACTTGTTTCACAGTCGGAAGAAGGTTGAGCCTATTATACACCCAACTTTGTACAAATGCTGGTATTTTGCAGTCGACTACCAGGGCTGAATAGAGACTGGATAAACCTTGTACACCCACTATCGGAAAATTACTTTTTCCACAGTCGGAATAAGTTTGGGCCTGTTGTACAATCAACGTTGTACAAACGCTGGTATTTTACAGTCGGCTACCGGGGCTGAATAGAGAATGGATAAACCTTGTACATCCACTATCGGAAAAGTACTTTTTCCACAGTCGGAATAAGGTTGGGCCAATTGTTTTCTAACATTGTACCAACGTTGGTAATCAACAGTCGATCTCCTACGTTGGACCAACATTTAACCGATCGTCATAGTCGGCAGAGTGTCATGATTACTGCTTGGGAACGTAGTGTTTTCAATTTTGCACAGAAAATTGTACATGAAAAAAAATTCGGCAAGATGGGTGCCACGTTTGCTCTCAGAGGAGAATAAACGCAATCCTGTAGTTGACTCTGAGGCTCTTTTGGGGTTTTTCCGTCGCAATCCTGACGAGTTTCTGCGCCGATACATAACTGTGAACAAAACATGGATTTGTTGGCCCCCAGTGACTTTTTTTCATTTCCAAACTTGAAAAAATGTATCAGCGGCAACGGTTCACGTGGAACGAGGAGGTCATCGCCTAAACAGATGCTTATTTTAAGGACCTTGCGAAATCCTTCTTTTTGAACGGCTTAAAAAAGTTGGAGAAACGTTTGGAAAAGTGTATAGAGTTAAAAGGAGATTTTGTTTAAAAATATAAAAAAAACACACAAAATAATATGTTTTTATATTTTTTTCTAAGAACTTATTGAATGACCCTCGCAGTTAATATATTTGGCTGGATAAACAAAATTTTACCAACCAAAGAAATTCGTTGAACCAAAAAAATGTTTGTTGATTCAAACAAATATTTTTCTGAGTGTGAAGTACAAAAAAAGAACTTGAATGTTGTCATCATAACATGTCTCCTCTTCATTTCTTGTGGATTAAATGTAAGATCCACAGTGATTATTTAAAAATTGCGGAATTCAAGAGCCCTATGTTTTGATGCTCTATTTAGAACTACTGCAATTCCGTTCTGGCCTCAATCTCATTTAGGTTCAAGCTTGAGTAAAACAGGATTCGCTCTCAAAACAACATAGAATTTACATCTGGGTGGGAACCAAAGCAAAGGATCGAGTTGCGTGTTGAGGACGTGACTATCAGTGAAATGAACGCACCGGAATTTAGTCAGCTTTCCGAGGGAATTTTTTTATCTCTCGTTGCCTTTTGTCTGTGACCTTCGCGTATGACCATTATAAACTACCCAGAGCAAAGCTAACCAGGAAAGGCTAACACAATCGAGTAAAATACGCTTGCAGTGGCCGGCAGACTTAGGAAGTGCCTTTCCCTCGAAAAATGATTCTGTGGATTCCTGGATTCAGCTAGGACTTTAATTCTGCTGCCGTTGGTCTTTTTAGTTCACGTAGAATCACAGTTCAGGAAACACTCCAAGAAAAAAGAACATCAGGCTTCATGCATGACATCTATCTTGAAAAAAAATTCAATATCTTATCGCCACTACTTCCATGTTAGAAAAAAAGTTTCTTATTTCTGGATGGTAGTAAATTTTACTTACATGCATTGTTTGGTATTTACATTTAATTGAATTTAACCAAATCTTGAGTAAATTGATCAAAATTGTTTATTTTATATGCAAAATTATTTGGTTTATTGTAATTTGACAATTTCAGGAAATTTTTTGGAGTAAACAAATAGACTGATTCGTTAAAGCGTTTTCTTATGGTATCGACCGGACAATGTGGCTCAATTATACGTTGATTCATTTATACAAAAATATACAAAATATTTGTATAAACACTTAGAAAATATATCTGCCAATTATTGTTTCAGTAAGAATTTTACAAATAATTTTCTGAGAGAAATAAAATGATTGTCAAGACGATCTATATTGTCTTCTGTTCCATTTATAAAATATTCAGAAAGATATTTTGTATAACAAGAAGTTATTGTAAGTGAATGAAACTATATAATAGTTAATAAAATAAAATAAGGAACGACTGTCTGGTTTACTTTTGTCAAAATTATGCAAAAATTTATTTACAGAAAATAAAACTAGAAAAGCTATTAGCAACTAAAGTAAATTGTAAATTAAAAAAAAAGCTTTTATTTGTCTGAAAGACTTTCTTTGATTTAAAAAAATGATTTATTTGAATTAAATGAAATTTTTTCGATTCAAACAAAGTATCTTTGAATACGAATGCAATAATTTGTTTGTTTGAAGAAACATTTATTTGATTCAAACAAATATTTATATGGCCCAAAAATATTTTGTTTGAATTAGACAAATGTTATTTAATTCAAATAAATCTTTTGTTCAAACCAAAAATAATTATACAAATATAATGATATAAATATAATTATAACCAATAATAATGGGAGAGCCATCTGAATTAGGAACAGTACGAGGGTGGATTAAAAATTTCGCTGCCTGACCATGAAACTAAATACAGACTTTTACGAAAGTGTTTTTACTTTTCATCATAATCATCACTTACTTTGATGCATTTCTTCCATCTGGTTTCTAATGCCATTATACCTGTTTGAAAGAATTATTTTTTTAGGCATTCAAAATACTGATTGCTGAAACTTGGATCTCTCCATTTGATGAAGATTTCATTCCTCTTAAGTGTTTCTTTAGATTCGGGAAAAAATGAAAGTCAGATGGGACCAAAACTGGAGAAAAATCAGGGCGAGACAGCAGTTCAAAGCCACATTTATGAATTTTAGCCATCGATTGTACGGTATGATGGGTCGAAAAAATTAATTTTTTGAATTTCAAAAATCCACTGGGCTTAAAAATTTGAGAATGCTACAAATAGCTTATCCTGAAAATAGCGGTAGCTGAATTATTTTTTTATCGGACTCAAATTTTCCGGATATGCTATGTACTTGTAGCAAACAAAATTTTTTAGGCCCCTTGGATTTTTGAAATTTAAAAAATTAATTTTTTCGAACCACCCTACCGTACGGATGTGTGAACACGCGCATTGTCTTAGTAGAACATAACTTTTTTTCCCAGCATTCCTGGACGTTTCGAATCCCAGAAAACAGATGCAATCACCTTGTTTGCCGACAAAACGGTTTTTGCTTTCTTTGAAGGGAGTGATTCCGCTCGTTTCATCATTTGGATTGTTGTTTCTTAACATTTTTTTAGTAACGCATAGTTTTGATGCAAAATGGAATTTTTCATATTGATAAAGTTTTTTACAATTAAAACAAAAACTATGTGTCCTATCAAAAAATAGTATCTCGTATAGTTTTTTAGAAATGAAAAGGTTTTATTTTTAATAACATTTTTATTAATAAACAAAAGATATAAATTCTCTGAAAAATGGTCACCAGAAAAATCTTATATTTCTTTGATATAAAGTATTTTGTTTCAAACATTTTTGACGTATCTCGTATATTTTGGCGGGAAAATTGAATCTTTCATTTTTACAAAAACTGTTGTAAAAACATTTTTTCTAACTCAGGGGGTCTCAAAACTCCGAAATTTCATACAGAATTTGAAAGTGATTTTCCACTTAAAACCAATACCTTCTCACATTGTGAGAATGCAAACAGTCGATAAAAGGCCTGAAATAATATTCTGTATATCATGGTTGTATGTACATTAGATGCAAATATAAAATGCTATGGCGTTGTAAAAAAATGTAAGAAATCGGAAATATAGTAAGTTGTTGTTTAGCTATCTCAATATGAAATGCGACGACTTCAAAACGGCAAAATAAATTTGGTACAAGTATTAAAGAGACTAACAAGATCTTGGTGTTCATAACTTCGAAAAGAACTATCTGAAAAGTAAGAACGGCAAGAGAGAATGAGGAGAGTAGGTGCAGGAGCCTGAGATGTGCTATAACTAAGCCAAATAAACCTGGAAATGCGAAAACAAATCTACTTTGAAGCCAAGGCACGCCAGCTCGACGGCAGATATTAACTTTTTTAGATTCTCTGCGTGAGCTGCATTTTGGATGCGAAAACCAACATATGAGAAATATAAACTACATAGATAATACAATGGGAACTCGACTTTTCTTGATGTCCTCTTTCGGTCAGAATTGCGGGTACTTTCTATTGTATGAGATCTAACGAGCAAACTTACCTATCCGAACGCTATATAATCTGCATACTATACTCTAAAATGTCAAATTCTTTATCATGCTACCTTTCAAATTTCAAGAATTTTGAATTTCTTCTTTTCAAGGCAAATTCGTTAAAATATTTATGATAATATTACAGATGATGTGAATTACACATTTTCTTAAAGTCACTCAATTTCTTTATGAATTTAAGTGAAACAGGAAATTCAATTTACTCAAGGCTCTATCAGCCTTAAGGAACACATTCTCATCATGACGCTCGCGCTTCGCGCTCGATTTTCTGTATACATTTCAGTAACTTTTTAATAAATTACATGATTAAAATAATTTATTTTCTTCCTAATCTCTTAAAAAGAAAAAACAATTGTAGACTTTATTTAAGGAAACGATTTTGCAGAACAACGCTTATTTCGTATCTCATATATTTTGGTGAAAAAAATCGAATTTTTTTAATATTAAAAATCAAAACATAAAATATACATCCTGTCCCGAAAAGTCTTAATGACAATTTGTAGACCTCATTTAGGCAAACAATTTTCCATCTAAACGTTTCTTTTGTATTACACATATTTTGTCTAAAAAATGGAATTTTTGAATTTCAATCGTATTTTTTGGAATTGAAACGAAAAAATATATGTTTTATCAGAAACTGTGTGAGACAAAATTTTCAGATCTTTTTGAAACGAACAACTTTGTATTCTTACGTTTTTTCGTATTTCACATATTATTGTTAAAAAATTGAATTTTGGATTTTCAATAGTTTTTTTTTAAATTAAAAAGAAAAATATGCATCGTATGAAAAAATGTTACAATTCAAATTTGTAGGTCTTTATGTAGAAAATAATATTGTATCATAACGTTTTTCCGTATCCCGTATAATTTAACCGGAAAATAGAATTTTTATATTGACTTTTTTCGAATTTGAATAAGCTGTAACATTTCTAATTTTGATTTAATCAAAAAATGTTATCAGGATAATTTGTAGAGATTTATGAGCACTATCGAAAACCAGTATTGAAATTTTTGATTTTTTCAAAAAGTTATTTTCAAAAACACAAAAGTAGTGCTCAATCCATCAATTTTGATTGGATGTGGCTGGTTAACGAACTTGTCCTTACTTTTTCGGCTCCGATAAAGTGTGCCAAAGCTCAATTCAATCTGATAATTCTATCGAGATTTATGCCGCACACGACCTACTACAGACAGACAGACAGACAGACAGACACTTTCGTAAAAACCCTTTTTTCTGACTCAGGGGGTCTCAAAAAGTAAAGATTTGATGAAAATTTCGAAAGTCATTTTTCACATAAAACCAATACCTTCTCATCCATGATGAGAATGTGAAAAGTTGCAAATGTAAATTTGATTTTCTTGAAGCTAGTTCTACTTTAAGAAATACGTTCTCATCGTCACATTCGCGCTCGATATTGATGATTAAAAATATTATAAATCGAGTTTTAAAACAGGATTGAAAATAGTGCATATTTATTGCGGTTCAATGTACTCTGTAAGAAATTTTTGTATTAAACTTCCATTACATATAATGGAAGTTTTTTTCAGTAACGTATATGAAATTTAAAATGCTTCCATCTTAAAAAATACAAACTTTTATCTGAAGTTCAATGGACATTTGTATTTATTTTAATAATTCTTTTATAATTTTAATACATTTTGATTAAAAAGTTATAAAGTTCAATATCAATTTATATTAATGTTTCATAATATACAAATCTAATAACTTTAATTTACCACTTGTATATTTAAGTCTTTTAAAATTAATAAGATTGTTGATAGTGTAATTCCTGACTTTGATATTAAAAATAATAACAAGAATTTTCGTTTTCTTGATAAATGAAAAATAAAATAAAACTTTTCACTTCCATGATTCAAAAATTAATAAAATGTAAACTGTACACGTAACAAATATTTTAGTTGAAAAATGGAACCTTTTTATTTTTGATAGTATTTCTGAATAGAAATTCTCAAATTTTTTTCAAGCGAAATTAATTTTTCCAAGAATATAAAAACTTATAAAATACATGAATCATTACTTACTCACTCTGGATCACCCCAATTTATCATTTAATTCTATTAAAAGCTGATGTAAACTTACCTGAAACAAAAAAGAATAAGAATTGGCATCAAATTAGTATGAGAACAATAAATCATTGCATTCATATGGATAATAATTATCAACTTAAAACGTGCACATCAAAATGATTAAGTACCTCAAAAAATTTAATTTCGGAGAATATAAAGTTGTATGAATTCTTGCGTCCTAATAATTTAATACCAAGAAATCCTACACATTTTTAAGAGTAAAGAAATTAAACAATGTTATTTTTTAATTAAAATGAAAATTATACATAAATAAAAATGCATAAAAGCAAATTCATACACCTTTTTCGAACGCTATCACACTGAGAAAAAAGATTTGATTGAATGTAAGAAAATAATTTGTTTGAAGGGCTTTTCTTGATTCAAACAAAAGATTTTTTTGAATTAAATTTAAAAAAAATATCTTTCGGACAAATACACTAAGAAAAAATCTGCCCGTTTCGCGGGCACATTCTCATCGCGCGCTTCGCGCGCGGCTTGCTTCGCTCGCAAGTTTGAGCGCGCCTAGGGCGCGCGATTCGATCGTCGCGCTGCGCGCTCCGGAATTTTTGAACGTCGCGCTTCGCGCTCGGTCTTGTGCTCTTCGCATACATTTAAGTTTATTTCTTATATTTTGATACATATTTTGGTGAAAAAAATCGAATTTTTTCAATATTAAAAATCAAAACATAAAATATACATCCTGTCCCGAAATTTCTTTATCAGAATTTGTAGACCTCGTTTAGGCAAACAATTTTCCATCTAAATGTTTTTTTGCATCTCACATATTTTGTCTAAAAAATGGAATTTTTTCATTTTTATCGTATTTTTTGGAATTGAAACGAAAAATATATCTTTTATCAGAAACTGTGTCAGACAAAATTTGTAGATCTTTTTGAAACGAACAACTTTGTATTCTTACGTTTTTTGGTATTTCCAATATTATTGTTAAAAAATTGAATTTTGGATCTTCAATAGTTTTTTTTTTAATTAAAAAGAAAAATATGCATCTTATGAAAAAATGTTATAATTCAAATTTGTAGGTCTTTATGTATTCAATAATATATTATGATAACGTTTTTTCGTATCTCGTATAATTTAACTGGAAAATGGAATTTTGATATTGACTTTTTTCGAATTTGAATATGCTGTAACATTTCTAATTTTGATTTAATCAAAAAATGTTATTAGGATAATTTGTAGAGATTTATAAGCACTATTAAAAACCAGGATTGGAATTTTTGATTTTTTCAAAAAATTATTTACAAAAACACAAAAGTAGTGCTCCATCCCTCAATTTTGATTGGATGTGGCTGGTTAACGAACTTGTCCTTACTTTTTCGGCTCCGATAAAGTGTACCAAAGCTCAATTCAATCTGATAATTCTATCGAGAGTTATGCCGCACACGACCTACAGACAGACAGACAGACAGACACTTTCGTAAAAACCATTTTTTCTGACTCAGGGTGTCTCAAAACGTAAAGATTTGATGAAAATTTCGAAAGTCATTTTTCACATAAAACCAATACCTTCTCATCCATGATGAGAATGTAAAAAGATTTGATTAATAAAAGCAAATTATTTGTTTAAAACACTTTCTTTGATTTAAAGAAATGATTTATTTAAACTAAGTATTTTTTCGATTTAAACAAAGTATCTTAGAACCAAATAAAAATTTGTTCAAACCAAATAAACTTCTGCCTCGAATCGAACAAATTATATCTTTGGCCATATACGAATGCAAAATTTGTTTTTTTCTTTTAAGACAAATTTATTTGGTTTAAGCAATTATTTATTTGGCCCAAAGATATTTTGTTTGTATTAAACAAATGTTATTTAATTCAAATAAATCATTTTTTTAAATCATAGAAAGTCTTTCAAATAAATAATTTACTTTGGTTTAACCGAATCTTTTTTCTTAGTGTACATATTTTTCAAATCAAATGAATTTTTCTTCAAAACAAAGAAATTAATGCATTGATATATGGTCAAAGATATAATTTGTTTGATTTAAGGAAGAAATTTATTTGATTTGAACACATTTTTATTTGGTTTAAAGATACTTTGTTTAAATCAAACAAATACTTAATTTAAATAAATCATTTCTTGAATTCAAAGGAAGTCTTCCAGAGAAATAATTTTCTTTGATTCAATCAAATTTATTTTCTGAGTGTATCAGGAAAATTTGTGAAGCTTTTTGAGTGCTATCTGAAATTACTATTAAAATTTGTGGCATTTCAAAAATGCTTTGATTGTCGAAATTTTTGTCAGATATAGCTGATTAACGAACTTGCCCTTTCTTTTTTTAGCCCTGATAAAATGTACCAAAGCGCATTTAAATCTGATAATTCTTTCGAGAGTTATCGGGTCCACAGACGACGAAGACAACGACAGACGAGAAAACTCAGAAAAAAGATTTATTAGAATAAAAGAAAATAATTTTTTTTAAAGACTTTTTTTGACGTAAAGAAATGATTTATTTGAATCAAATAACATTTGTTTAATACAAAGAAAATATCCTTGGTCAAAATAAATATTTGTTCAAATCCAATATATTTTTATTCGAAACAAAGAAAGTGAAGTATTGATATATGGTCAAAGATATAATTTGTTTGATTTAAGGCAGAACTTTATTTGATTTGAACACACTTTTATTTGGTTCAAAGATACTTTGTTTGTATTAAACAAATGTTATTTGATTCAAATAACTCATTTTTTTAAATCCTAAAAAGTCTTTCAAACAAACATTTTTTTAAAATAATTTTATAACTCTTTTTTCTGAGTGCAGACAAAATGGAAAGAACTCTTTTTTCGAATCCAGGGGATCATGAAACATGAAGATTCTTTGAGAAAAGTGGATGTCCAATTTTACATCAATCTAATATCTTCTTATATGCGATGAAAATGTAAAAAGAGAAGGGCAAAAACTACTAAGAAAAAAAATGTAAAAATTGATTAGCTTCATTATACATCCTGAAAATGAGTGGATTAAAAAGTTGGAAAAGAAGGTAAGAGTGATGAAGTTTAAAGAACATGAAGGATGATCGCATCCATCTGTTGTCCAATCTAATTTATTCAGAAAAACCTGTGGCGTCCTATCTCTTCGTCTCTTTCATCTATCGGTGGATGGGGATTATTTGCATTAAGGTGATGCGACGCTTTGACATAGATAACCACTAACTCAAGTATATCTACCCATTTAGGAGTGAATCTGCCTATCTATCGACTGTCGAGAACACGTTGATGTGTCTCGCGTTAGCACCTTTTTTGTCGATCAAGTATTAAGATTTGCGCAGTTATCCTGGATTTTAGCTCTTATTCCGGCAAGTGACACTGACATACTGTTATCGAGAAATGAACAGAATGCATTCCAAAGTCCGAAGGTAGAGAAGCCATAACATTCGTCGAGATTGGCTTTGCCTTGTAGGTACGTCAACCCTCATTTGAATTTAGATTCGTCTCTTTCTTTTCCATTCTTTGCTTTTTCCTCGGCCGCAAACTCTCACTTCCACCTCTTTCTTTTACATCTCACAAGAATTCCCAGCAATAATACATCGATAAGAAATCAGCTTTCACTAGGTGTACGCAGCCAGAAGCACTTTCCACCCCGGATGATTTAAAAGTAACCTTCGCTTTTTACCCATGTAGGATTGTAAAGAATCCGAAGGACACACTCGAAAAATATGTTATCTATAACTAACCCTCGCTTACTTCTTTATATCTCCTGTTTTTTAACTCTGGAGTTTCTTTAACAATAGGAGCAGGATCCTTTTTATCTTCGTTTATTCATTCTTCAATATAAAAGCTGGTACTTCCGATCCTGACCTCAGTTAGACGCTCTTATCATAAAGACGTATAATATCGACACTTAATCTTCTTAGAGACATCCATTTTCAAGAAAACCTCAACATTTTTTACATTTTCATCACATATGAAAAGATATTGGATTTGTGTTAAGGATGTAGTCTCATGCTCAGGCCCGTTTCGGAAGCTTATTTCAGGATTTTTTTCAAAATAAGATACAATCATTTCAATTCTTTTAGATGTTTTTATTGACATCGTAAGTTATAGAACAAAAAATTTTTATTCAATTTTACACAATTTCAAATAAAACACATTTTTTTAAATACAAGGAACGAACTTTAATCAATGATATATTTTCCATTCTGTTCAATGACCTTTTACCATCTTTCTGGTGACTTCATGATTCCATGCTCATAGAACTTCTGATGGTCTTTATCGGCAAAAAACCGAACCAAGTGAGATTTCACAGATTCATTATCATTAAAAGTTTTGCCATTCAAGGAGTTCTGCAAAGATTGAAATAGATAGTAATCTGATGGTGCGTCAGGGCTATATGCTGGATGTAACATCACTTCCCAACCAAACCTTAATAATTTTTGGAGAGTGGCTAAAGATGTGTGTGGTGTAGCGTTTAGTCCAGTATATTTAAGTTTTATTATTGCAATTCATTGGATAAGAAAAATTTTTTTGACATCTTTAGGGTACCATATAGGAAGCGTAAATCCAAGTTTTCGACCATCAACCCTTTGTAGGTTGTCCGTCATCTTGAATTAAGGGGTGATTTCTTGTATCGCAAATAACAGTCGTATTTTTGATTTTACCAAGAAAACAGTTGATACCATTTTTCACGAGAAAAATGAGTTTTATAAATTAGTTCATCTTATGATTTCTCGTATTTTGCTTATTTGTTGATTAAAAATCGATTATAAAAATAAAAAGAGGGTTGAAAATTTGTTTAGATCGAATATCTTTTTTTATTTCGGTGCTATCGCAAAACTTTTCGGGAAAAAGTTGTGATTCACACGATCCTCTACAATTTTTGTCGAAAACTTTTTTTTGTAAGAGCAATTGTTTACTTACCGCAGCGTCTGAAAGTTGCGCTCTGTCACTCGGTAGTTGGTAAGGTAAAAGCACCAATAGCCGGAAAGTACCCAATAGCCGGACAGAGCCATGAATTTTTCTCAAAATTAGAGATTTATGAATCATTTATCGCTATTTTGATGTACCGTATACAAACCTCGAAACGTACAATTTAAAAAAGTGAAAAATTTGTTGAATTAGAAATTAAAACTTCGCCAAAAAAAAAGATTTCTCTACTGAAGCACAAGGCTAGTCGAAATGTAGCGAAATCTGCTCTATAAACTAACCGACGCGTTGTCTTTGTTAAGCAAATAACATTTACATTTACCTTCATTTGTAATTTTAATACGTGTTACACTAAAGTCAAATGCTTTATATAAACCATAATATTTTTTGAAAGTAAAAAACATTTTCCTTTAATTAAATATTTTAAATCCGGTTATTAGGTCAATGAATATTCGTTTTGTCTAATAACCGAACGCGTGGCTGGCGTTACATTGCACTGCTTTTTGAGGAAGAAACAGGAAGAGACAGAGAAGAAAGAAGCTACACTAAAAAAAAAAAAACAAGAACAGAAAGAGAAAAAAGAAGCTGTATTAAAGAAAAAACAGGAACAGCAAGAAAAAAGAGTAGCCACGTTATAAGAAAATCAAAAGCAGGATCAAAGAAAAAAATCTTTGAAAAGAAAGAAAAAAGAATAAAATAAAAAACCAGCAAAAAAATGAAGAAGCAGAAGTTTTAAATAAATATTTTATTATGTAAATGTAAAGCAAAGTTCATAGAAAAAAAATTGGCAAAATAAATTAAACTTATTCAATAGACCTCAATAGAATGAAGTTCGTTAACAATTCTATTTGTAAAATCTTTTCAATATTTTTTTTATAAGCGTAGACCTAAAAAATGTTTCCGTAAATATTTCCCAGTGTTTATTATGCTTGAAAAATATCAAATCCATATTAATCAAATTATAATATTCTCTTGTCCGAGTATTAGTGCAGCGCTGTCCGGCTATTGGATCAATTCACTTTTCCCGTCCGGCAATTGGCTCCAGAGCATTATTTGATGAAGAGAATTATTAAAATGGATTATTCAGATTTAACACAGCTCTGGACTTTTTGTTATAGTAGGGAGGACACATACATCAAAATGATCGCGGCAATTCTTGATTCCGCATCTCATTTAGAACGATTAATACAAAAAATTGAATGACATTTCCTTAGACGTCCGGCTATTGGTGCTTTTACCTTAGTGCTGGATTGCGAGCGCTGTGCCGTACTAAATTATTCTAAGTTTCGTTGATGGAATGGAGCTCAACATTTCTTCTCTTTCTTTTTTATTTTTGTTTCAATTAAAAATAATTTTGACTATTTTTTATTTTGTATGATTTATATTGCAATTACCTTTTATTTGTTATTTTTATTTTGAATTTTTCCTGTTTTTAAATTTAACTTTGGTTATTTTTTATTGGCATTTCAATTACTTATTATTGCTCAATATAATTTAATATGATTATTTTTATGATTTCTCTTGTTTGTTGAAAGAATAAATGAGAAATTCTCAATAATGATGAATGAGGAAATTTTTACAGGAATTCGATAACAAAACTTATTTCCTAACATTGTAAAATTCATGTTACGAACCTCACAATCATTAATTTATAAATATGCAAAAATATGATGAAATATCAAGATTCTCGATCAGATTTAACTTATGTTGTTTATTTTTCAAAGTACCTTGTGACGTCAAATAATATGAAAAAAATCCAATTCTTTAATTTATGAATATGCAATCTGTAATGAAATTTCAAGGTTCTTGATAAGTTTGAGTTTCTTTTGTTTCAAAAATTTACAAAAATGTCAGCGAACGTTCCAAAATAGACTGATTTTTCGAGAAAATCAGACTTTTTTGTCTCATCGCGCTAGATAAGATACGAAAAACGATCATTAGGCGTGAGCTACGTCACACACATTCCACAGTAGGCAGATGAAAAAAGCGAGCCATTTTCCGCCAGGCGCCAAGGCGCCAGGTACGGCGCGCGCCACTGAGTGCTACGAGCTACCGACGATGCGCGCAACTTTCAGACGCTACGGTAAATAAACAATTGCTCTTACAAAAAAAAGTTTTGGACAAAAATTGTAGTGGATCGTGTGAAGCACAATTTTTGCCCGAAAAGTTTTGCGATAGCACCGAAATAAAAAAAGATATTTGATCTAAAAAAAATTTCAACCCTCTTTTTATTTTTATAATAGATTTTTAAGCAACAAATAAGCAAAATACGAGAAAACATAAGATGAACTAATTTGTAGAACTCATTTTGATGGTCGAAAACTTGAATTTAAGCTTCCTATATGGTACCCTAAAGATGGCAAAAAAAATTTTTCTTACCCAATGAATTGCAATAATAAAACCTAAATATACTGGATTAAACGCTACACCACACACATCTTTAGCCACTCTCCAAAAATTATTAAGGCTTAGTTGGGAAGTGATGTTACATCCACCATGTAGCCCTGACCTTGCACCATCAGATTACTATGTACTTCAATCTTTGCAGAACTCCTTGAATGGCAAAACTTTCAATGAATGTCACCAGAAAGATACTTAAGATACTTAAGAAATTCGAGACACTTATGGTGATCTTTACGAGCAGAGGGAAGCGTGCATTTTAAATGAAAATTTTTAGGTATATCTGCTTCACGGACAAACTATTTTATAATGAATTTGCAAGCAAGGCTTTACAGAAAGTAAGTTACTATCATATCTGTATATTTTAATTTACTTAAAATTCTTCGAGTACTGATTGTAATAAAAACGGAACAACATTTATATTAATTATAAATTTTAAATTTATTCTTAGAGTTTTGAATTTTATTAGTTCTGAAGATATTCAGAACATTAAAAAACCTCGTATATACTGAAGGTATTAAAGATGCCATTTTACATAATATGATTTTGATTTGCAAGCTATGAGATAAGTTTTGTTTTTATACCATTCCTTATTTTAATGATTCTCTATATTGTGATATTTTAAAGAAATTTTAGTCGAATTTTATAATTTATGGCACTGAAGAGGGCCCCCATATGTGGCCGAAACGTTTGCCATACTTTTTACGTTTTTTTATATCTGCCATTGAGAAAAATGGTATTGTGAAAATAAAAAGAGCCTGACCCTATGCCAAAATGAAAAACAAATAAATATTGTATGAATTATGGGTCAATACAAAATCGGATATGTTCTAAAACATGTCACATCATATTAGTCGATAATATACTTATACATTTCATGTTAACCCACTGACGCATGTTGATGGTCTGTCGTCGACAACGTTTTACTCAACTCTTTATTATTCCCTATGTAATATTTATCGTTTTTCATTTTGGGTGGAATAAGTATTTATCAAATTTATCTTAGTCGACTAGGATTTAAAAGATGTTCAAATGTCCTTATGTCCCAAGTTTAATTGACAGAGTCGAGTAAAATTACTCCAACTATTT
The DNA here is from genome assembly GCA_030998225.1 of Diplolepis rosae. Lineage (NCBI taxonomy): Eukaryota > Metazoa > Arthropoda > Insecta > Hymenoptera > Diplolepididae > Diplolepis > Diplolepis rosae. The sequence goes on from JAPYXD010000710.1 coordinate 7,241,117, forward strand.
TTCTCAGTGCAAGGACGTCATAAATAATTTTGTGATCACGTGCCACACCAATTCCTTACTCCCAAGAAAAATACCTAACATAAATTCGGTGATTTTCTCTGACAGTTTTAATTGTTTTTCATTATTTCTGGTATAAGAAGTGGATGGCCTTCCTGATTAGGGCTTTTCCTTGAAAGTCTCTCCTTTCCTTGAGGATTTTGAAACTACTCGAAAATTCTTCAAGAAATCATGCTTGAGGTCAAAAATTTCGGAGAATTCATGCTTATTATTTATGTTACAGTATTTATTTGTTGAGAATTGGTTGAAATTACAGGATAATCAGTAATAGAAGGTAATTTTTAATGCGCATAAATATGAGAAACTTTGAAATGTCCAGTATAAAGTTTTGAAAAAAAATCGTAGGATTTTAAATTCAATATATTTTTAAAACGTTCATCATTTCTTCAGACGCAGTAATCGAATTTTTTTGCAGTGCGAAAAGATGCGTTTCAATAATTGCTGGTCATTGCCGGTGCCATGTCGTGTGTTTGGTTTCTCGGAAAGAATCATATACTTGAAATATCGGTGATAACTGCAGTACTTCACATCAAAATCATTTTCAGAAAATCGGTAAGCATGTATTTCACTTAATGTAGGAATTATAATTTCAATTTGAGTCGAGACTGTTAAGGGTCATTCTGACAGATTTGAGGTTACACAATTAATGTTATATATATAATTGTATACAAGTATAACAATCCTGGAGTGTAAACCTGAGTATCTCAGGAACATTAGCTCGATTATTTCGGGGTGTAAGTTTGATCATCATACAGTGTCCGCTTGAAGAACCAAGAATATTCAAGTCGAATGTATAAGATTGTTAGAACTGCCATGTTTATATAATCAAATGGACCATCTCAAATAGTCAAAATAATTCTTTCGGCTCGCAAATTTTTTTTATTATATAAAAAATTAATTTGATCATGTATCATAGAAAATCAGCGTAATTTCGGTGTTTCTAATTATGCATCCATATAATCTGTGCATTATCAAAAAACTAACACCTAAGTACAATTTTTTGACACATTGTCTGGGCGAAGAAAAGAAAAATCATCTATCAAAAACTTATCTCATAGCTTGCAATTCAAAATGAAGAAGTCCACTATGCTAACACGTGTTGGAAAAAAATATGTAGAATTCACTGTATATAAAATCAACCAGATAAATGAACAAAACTTAAAAACTTTCAATCGACCAGCCGGGGAAAAATACTTAATTGTTTATTAATGACAAAACTTGAATAATTTTCAATTTTTAAAACTCTTCTTAAGGCCATGGATCAATCGGACCACGTGACTAAATTATACATTTATTCGTTCATGTAAGATAACTTTTTTAATTTACAATGTATCTTTCTGATAATTTGGGAAACGTAACAAAAGATAATAAAGCACGTCTGTTAACTTCTTTTTAGTAAAAATTTTGAAAAAAATTCGAAAACTTATCGACAATTACAGTTAACTGTAAAATTTTTTGCAAAATTTTCACTCATACAAAGTTGACAGACGTTCTCTATCGTGTTCTGTAGTATTTTCCAAATTTTCAGGAAGATATTTTGCAAAAGAAAAAAGTTATCTTACACGAACTTTTACAGGAATTTGGTCACGTGATCTGGTTGATCCATGGCCTTAAGGACTTCGTTACCAGAGTCTATCACCGATAGAGCTAAACTATTATAAAAACCGACTCCGGGCATGTAGCTTTGCTGACTGACAATTTTTTTTTAAATGCTATCCTGAGAGGTTCTTTTCCTCTTTGAAGAAGACTATTGTCCTATATCTAGTTATGAAATTCGAGACGGTTGTAGTGATTCTTACGAGTGGACGAAAGCTTGTATTTTTGAAAAAAAAGATTTAGCATATCACCTTTACGGACAATTCATTTAAGATTGGATTTGCAAGCAGGCTTTACAGAAATAAAAGTTATTATAATATCTATATATGTTAATTTACTCAATATTTTTTGAGTATTTTCAGATATGCAAAAATGATAGAAAGTTGTTTATTTCTGAATTTAGTTTAATTCTGAGATTTTATGTTAAAATAAAATGAAAAAATAATAAACTTATCTTTGGAAAAGAATTTTAATTTAGTATTCGTGACATTAAGTATCACATTCCGACAGAGTATTATTAGATTTGATTAGTTCTGAAAATAGTCAAAACTATGAGATATTCCACTTTTATACTGAAAGTATTGCACACGGAGAAACTTTTTATAGCAATATATGTTTTATTTTATATTGATAATTCTAAAAAATATTAGGAATCCAGGGAAAATTAAGGTTTAATGGTAATTATTCCTAGCGGACTGGAAATTTTTCGCAGTCAAAATACTAAAGATTCGAAAAATGATATGAAACCTCAATATGGGCTCCAGTAAAGTTGAATACAATCTGTAGTAAATAATCAAATAGTTCATCTAAATTTCAGTATTTTTCTGTTAAAATTTCTCATTATGACATGTTTTTCCCTAAATTGAAACATAGTTTAGCAAAAGTTGTAAATTCAATTTTCTCCGTGCATGTGCCATTTTTTAATTATAATGTGACATCTTTGAGAACATGTCTGCTATTATATTGACCCCTAACTTGTCCATATGTCCCAACTTTGATCAAAAGTTGAGTAAAATGACCCAAACTATTTTTCTCCGTGTAACTTTCCATAAAACAAGCAAATAATCTGTTTCATCTTACTTTCAATGTTTAGTTGATTCAGTCAAATATTTTTAAAGTCTATGAGAATTTTAAATGAACCATAAGGCATGAAAGTACTTTCATTTGATCCCATAAATATAGCACTTAAATCTATTTTGTATACTCAGAAGCTTGAATGCATTCTCGCGTCATTGCATGCAAAATGTGTTATCCGCCCTCACCCCACTTCGCAGCCATTATCAGCTGACAGCCAAGTGTATATGGGGGTATAACTAAGGACACGATCGCGATTTAAGGCGCGTCTGAGAAAAATACCAGCGATTTTCTAAATCCGCCTGGCACCGAGTGTAGCACGAAAATATTGGCAAATAGTGAAGACAACAAGAAAAACACGGGCTAGTAAAGGAAAGAGGTGGAGGTGATGTGGTAGTGAGAGAAGCAAAATCTAAAAAGGAAGGAAGAGAAAGAGAGAGAGAGAGAAAGGGAGAAAAGAGAAAGAGAACGACAACGACTAAACATGGGTGGAGGGGTTGCATGGCTGGGAGGTGCTGAGAATCTACGCAGGGAATAAGAGTTTGAACCGTAGAGTATACGCTTGGCGGGGGGGCCATGAGTTATCGCAGCAACTATCTGCTCAACTGGGCGGATTTATTTCTATAGGTACAATCTGCTGCAAAATAAAGTATTTTGAAAATAAGAGAGAAAGAAACGATAGAGCCGAGATATCGCCCCTATTTGTTTCACGAAGGACATGGGAGCACGAACACTCATCTCTGAAAAATGTCCTTATATTGTGGACGCTCTAAATTGATAGACGCCTAAAAGTGGCCTAACAGCTCAATGGAGTGAAAAGTTCAATAGTCTAGAGACACTAATAACATTTTGATAGAGCTTGTCACTGCTCAAATCTAAATGTTGCCTTTTAAAAAAAGACTTGATTAAAATACATTGAATCTTGGCTGTAGACCCAAAAAAAATATAGTTGATTGTAGCAAAACAAACCTAGATTTCTTAAATTCTCGAGAATTTAAGTTCACGTAATATAACTGAGAATATTACAGAATTTAAATAATATAAGAGAATATAAAGGAAATTTCAAGAATTTATGGTTTAAATAATTATTTATCAATATTTTGAGTACCTTTATAGTTAAATAAGAGGCGCTAACTTATATAAATATATTTGTATAAAGAAGAACCTAAGAATAGTTTTACTGTTAATATACTAAAATTTTATACTGTTGAAATTCGAGGTTAGGTTCATTTTGAATTCAATACACTGAATAGTAAAAATCTATAATTAATATTATACTTGAATTTATATTGTCTATATAATTATAGACTATGTATAAAATCCTTTATTATACAATAAAACATATATAATATACATATAATAATTATATTAAATCATATATTAATTTATCAAAATCCAAATTTTATGGAAGACAGTTTTTTTTGCATTTCCGGGGTCGCTGCAGGTCACGGAATTTATAAATCGGCAGGGAAAGTCAAGTAAAACTTAAGAAAGTTAGGGAATTTTTTCATTCAACTATTATAATTATAATTGACCAAATAAATTCCTGTATTAACTCCCACTAATGTGAAGTAATTCCAATTTTAATACAAAAATCTATGATTTCCATATAATAATTTCCGCAATAATATTTTAAACTAAATGTCTGAAATATAGTCTATAATATTATACACTTTTAATTCTCGTGTATCACTTTCTTCCTCCCGAATAAAATGCAAATAGAAATTTTAAGAGATAATTTCATATTGCAGTATTAATTCATTTTTGTTATTTAACACGTTTAACAAGCCAAAATAATAAAATTCTCATAAATTCTAAAAGAATTTATTTTCTGGTTATATTCTTGGTAATATTCTCAATTTCGTTACAGTTCTCAAAGTAACATAACCAACTCAGAACTCTAAACAAACCATCTTTGGATTAATGAAACAAATTCTTTGCCTGGTTCAACTAAAAATTTTTTTGACCGTTTATCCGGGCCGTGACAAATTTTTTTCCTGTTCTTTAATTATTAGTCTGGAAGTAGCGTTAACTTCTTGAAAAAATTCTATGGCTAAATTAATATAGTCATTAATATATATAGTCATTACACATTTCAGATAACGGTTCTATCACAAAAAAAGTTATAGCTTTAATTATTTTCTAGACTTCTAATTTAAAAGCTGAAAAATAATTACATCTAAAGAAACTAGGTAATTAATGCGGATAGCTGCAGTATTTTCAAATTGGCTCAAATTATATAGTCCAAAAGTTATCTCAAATACAAAATATCAAAGATAGTCAATTGAAATCTATTGACTTGTTACGATTCAAAATATCCAATTAAATTTGATAAAATTCTATTCCAGGTAATATAAGGCAAATACCAAAGTTCTCCGTTAAGAGTCAATTCGGGCAAATTGGAATCTTACATGGAAAAAAATTGTCCCTAAGTAGGCATTCATATGCGTAGAATGGTTATATGCTATAAATATACAGAATGTCTTTTAAAATCAAAACATAAAATATACATCCAGTCGAAAAATGTCCTAATAAGAATTTGTAGACCTCATTTAGGCAAATTTGTAGACCTTATTGAAGCGAACGATTTCGCATTCGTACGTTTTTTTCGTGTTTCAAATTCTGCTTAAAAAATTGAATTATCGATTTTTGAAAGTATGTTTTTAAATTAAAGAGAAAAATAAACACCTTATAACAAAATGTTACGATAAAAATTTGTAGATCTTTTTGTAATGAACAATTTTGTATCATAACGTTTTTTCGTATCTCCTATAGTTTAACTGGAAAATGGAATTCTGATATTGACATTTTGCAAGTTTCAACATACTGTAACTTTTCTAATTTTGGTTTAATTGAAAAATGTTATGGGGATAATAAGTGGAACTTTACACGAAAAAAAAAGTTCTTTGAAGTTTGGAGAACTAGTTCTATAGATTATCAGATAGAGACGATCATAGAAAATAATTTTATAAAACTTCTTAAACGCTTTAGAAATACCCTAGAAAAGTCTTATAGTTCTTAAAGTGAACCTTGATTCAAAAAAGTTCAATAATACTGGTAAAAAAATATGACCTATGTGTTCGTGGAATGAGATATATCATTTCGAGAGTACTGCTCTGTGCTGAATCTAAATCTGGCTTCTGCACTGCAAAAAGAAGTGTCTTAATTTAAGATAGTTGTGTAGTCATATCTAAGGTGTTTCGGTAGTCACTTTTAAGTTGCTTAAAACATCTTATTTGAATACACGTAAAATATCTTAAGTTGAGACATCGGTAACACAGATTACTTAAGTTACCGACAGTTTATTGTTCCTATAACCTCTACACTGTGAGAAAAAGCTTACGGCATACCGGTGTCTGCTACACATGTGGTGGCTTACATGGCTGTACGTACTTCTTAAAAAAATTAATTCAAGTAAATGATCTATTGGAAAAGGAGACAAGCGACTTAGCAAACGTATCCAATACGTTAAAACAGAAGGTATACCTGATATCGAGTCACGTGTTGCTGATACGATTTACACTTTTTACATGTAGCTCCACATCCGCCATATGTAAAGTTTGAATAAAGAATCGTGTTGATAAAAATGAACAATATATTCCTCTAAATGAGTTGATATTACACCACAGAAGAAAAACATGGAACAGTCAAAACGCTTTATTTCTTGAGGTTATGAACAGTAACTATAACCCTATGAGAGATTCTATCTTTCGACCACTACTTCTTTGACACTTTACGCGTCTTAGTTTTTGCTAACTTATTGACCTGCTACTATATATCTTACAATTCAGAAACATCTTATGCCAGAACCATCTTATGACATCCTAAACATCTTAAACTAAAACACATTATCTAACTCAATCAAGTATCTTATTTTGTAAGACGGAAATTACGTCTTTATTCGTATCAAAATACGTAAGTCGTCTTAATTTTGAATAAGATACTTCGTGAGACATCTTATTTCAAGACAGAAGATGGCAAATTCCCATCTTATATCTTACATTAAGATACCAGGTAAGACACTTCTTTTTTACATTCTCATCATGGATGAGAAGGTATTGGTTTTATGTGAAAAATGACTTTCGAAATTTTCATCAAATCTTTACGTTTTGAGACCCCCTGAGTCAGAAAAAATGGTTTTTACGAAAGTGTCTGTCTGTCTGTCTGTCTGTAGTAGGTCGTGTGCGGCATAACTCTCGATAGAATTATCAGATTGAATTGAGCTTTGGCACACTTTATCGGAGCCGAAAAAATAAGGACAAGTTCGTTAACCAGCCACATCCAATCAAAATTGAGGGATTGAGCACTACTTTTGTGTTTTTGAAAATAACTTTTTGAAAAAATCAAAAATTTCAATACTGGTTTTTGATAGTGCTCATAAATCTCTAAAAATTATCCTGATAACATTTTTTGATTAAATCAAAATTAGAAATATTACAGCATATTCAAATTCGAAAAAAGTCAATATCAAAATTCCATTTTCCAGTTAAATTATACAAGATACGAAAAAACGTTATGATACAATATTATTGAATAAATAAAGTCCTACAAATTTGAATTGTAACATTTTTTCATAAGATGCATATTTTTCTTTTTAATTCAAAAAAAAAACTATTGAAAATCCAAAATTCAATTTTTTAACAATAATATGTAAAATAAGAAAAAAACGTAAGAATACAAAGTTGTTAGTTTCAAAAAGGTCTACAAGTTTTGTCCCACACAGTTTCTGATAAAACATATATTTTTCGTTTCAATTCCAAAAAATACGATTAAAATTCAAAAATTCCATTTTTTAGACAAAATATGTGAGATTCAAAAAAAACTTTGAGATGAAAATTGTTTGGCTAAATAAGGTCTACACATTCTTATCGATAAATTTCTCGACAGGATGTATATTTTATGTTTTGATTTTTAATATTAAATAAATTCGATTTTTTTCACCAAAATATGTGATACGAAATAAGCGTTGTTCTGCAAAATCATTTCCTTAAATAAAGTCTACGATTGTTTTTCCTTTTTAGATATGTGGAAGAAAATAAATTCTTTTAATCATGTAATTTATTAAAAAGTTATACTGAAATGTATACAGAAAATCGAGCGCGAAGCGCGAGTGTCATGATGAGAATGTATTCCTTAAGGCCGATAGAGCCTTAAGTAAATTGAATTTCCTGTTTCACTTAATCTGAAAAAGAAACTTAGTGAATTTGAGAAAATGACTAATTTACATCATCTTTAATATCATTAAGTTGGTTTGAGCTTCAGTATTAAATTATAAGAAATAAACTTAAACGTATGCGAAGAGCACAAGACCGAGCGCGAAGCGCGAGGTCCAGAAAGAACGGAGCGCGAAGCGCGACGATCGAATCGCGCGCCCTAGGCGCGCTCAAACTTGCGAGCGAAGCGAGCTGCGCGCTAAGCGCGCAATGAGAATGTACCCGCGAAGCGGGCAGATTTTTTCAGTGTGCTTTATCCCAGCATGTCAGGTTTTTGAGATCTTGGGTACAGCCGATAGGTTTAGTCGGCAGTTTAGTAATGCGTTAGTTATAAGTAGGAGGGTTCGAACCCACAGGGATCAATAGTATATTATGCAACTAGGAAAAAAAAAATTTTATTTTGCGAGTGTGAAGTTTGATGCCCAAGCAAAGCGAGGGTAACAACCACACGAGTAAAATTAATATTTTTACTGTGTCGCACACGATTTATTTTCTACTGGGGGTCAGAAAATGGATTTTTATAGCGCCTTTTTTAAAAATTCGATTTTCGGTACCTGGAGAGCGGGTTGAAACTTTAAAAGCAGGATTAAAAATCGCAGTTTCGACCCGCTCTACAATTACATCAAATCAAATTCTCAAAAGAGCTGCTATGAAAAATAATATGCATTACTCGAAACAAATCACAATTGGTTCAACGAGTGTGAATGCAGTCCTCGATTCGCTCGGGCAGCAGACTTCCCATTCTTTGCAATCCCTGTGTTTCATCCCTTGTCTGAAATGATTTGTAATAGTATATTATGTGCCTAAGCGCATAATGAGGGTTATTACGCGACGAGCATTTTAAGCGAGTCTCGTAACTACCCGAATTGTGTTCATTATATTCTATTTTATGTGACTTCGGTGCGTATACGAGTTTTTATGCGTACACTCGAATCTAATCTATTATTCATCATGATTCTCGTCCATTGCACTTCGAATGTACAAGGCGTTGTCAGTACGGTGCCAACGCTGTACGAAGAAGAATAAGAATAAGAACAAGATTATTACGCTCCGCTGTATGGTTATAGGCACATGCGCATTTCAATCTTTACATTATATTCCTCTGTATCGTAATACGCAACATTACGCTACTCTCAACTGTAGCGTAAAAACGAATCTACGCGCCGGAGGCACATAATAGTGCATTGTGCAACTAGGGAAAAAAAATTTATTTTGCAAGTGTGAAGTTTGATGCCCGAGCAAAGCGAGGGTAACAACCACACGAGTAAAATAAATGTTTTTCCCGTGTTGCACGCGATTTTTTTTCTACTATAGGGTCAGAAAGTGGATTTGTTTGCCCCGCACGGAAAAATAAAGTCCACTTTATGGCCCGCTAGTAGAAAAAAATTATTAAAACAATATACAATTGTTTGCCCCGCACTGGGCAATAAAATCCACTTTTTGACCCGCTAGTAGAAAATAGATATTTATGCTTCAAGGGAGGAAGAAGAAGAAGAAGAAGTAGAAGAAGAAGAATAAGAAGAAGAAGAAGATTATGCTCCACTGTATAGTAATAGGCGCATGCGCAGTTCAATTTTCACATTATGTTCCTCTGTATCGTAATACACAACATTACACTACTCTCAACTGTAGCATAAAAACGCGTTTATGCGCCGGAGGCACAGAAAGATTATATATTACTTCCAGTTTCAGATTTTATAGAACTATTACACTAAATTTTCATGCATTAGCTCATTATACCCCACATCAGATAGTTTTAGCTTTTATTGAACTTTCCTTTGTGTCCGCTAATCTAGAATTAGTTTTCTTAACTTTAAAGAACTTTTTTTCCATGTAAGAGCACTATCAGAAATCAATATTGCGATTTTTTACTTTTTCATAAAAAAATTTCAAAAACTATGAAGCTCTTATTTTCACAATTTTCGGCGGATGTGACTGGGTAACGAGCTTGTTCAGAGAACTAGTTCTAAATTAGCGGATACAAAGGGTAGTTTAATAAAAGTTAAAGCCGTCTGTTATAGGATATAATGAGTTAATGTTTGAAAATTTGGTGTAATAGTTCTATAAAATCTGAAAGTGGAAGCAATATATAATCTATTGTAGCAGCCACGGAACTTTAGAAAAAAGTTCATTAAAATGATTGATTTTTGAATGAAAAAAATATATTTCTTATATTATTATTATTAGACACTTCATTTACTTTCAAGTGCACACTGACCCCAATATTACGCACACTTATTACATATATAATTGCTTGTATAAACGATATTAAAATTGTTTTAATCGCTGCGGGTTCGAACCCTCCTACTTATTACTAACGCGTTACTAAACTGTCAACCAATTCTATTAGCTTCGCACGCTTTAAGGGGTAACACCACTGTAAACATCTAAAATAAAGCGTTTTTTTATGGAAGGAAAAGTAAAAGGGTAATATTATTCAAGGATGTTATTACCCATGTCTTTAATGATCCAAAAAAAATTCATAAATAGTATAAAATGGCGACGCTGGAGCTATTCTCGGGAGGCATGTTGAATTTGAGACGCTTTGCGGCACGCAGTGTAACTGACGCAAATTTGAATCCGGAAGAAATCAAAAAACTTTCTCTTAATCTGCATGAGTGTAGCTGGAGAAATGCGTAGGGGATTTAAAATACCTTAATTTTTATGTTATTGACAAGCATTTGAAGTAAAAAGTTCAATTTTCGACAAAAAAAAGAGGCAATAATTTGTCAATAATAGTATATTATGTGCCTAGGCGCATATTGACGGTTATTACACGACGAGCGAAAATGCTCGTAGGAGATCGAAACCGAGGCACGATCAGTCCTGCGAGCATTTTAAGCGAGTCTCATAATTACCCGAATTGTGTGCATTGGCGCATATTCTATTTTATGTGACTTCGGCGCATTTACGAGCTTTTCTGCGTACACTCGAATCCAATCTGAAAAGGTCGAAATTTCCGTGATTATCGCCCATCTCACTTGACATTTCGCGAATACTTCCGGCCATTTTGATTTTCTCGATCTTGTGTAGCAGTAGCGTATTGTAATAGAGGCATGCGCAGTTCAAATGTACATAAATAATGTTAAAATCAACTTATCGAAAATCCAACACGTACTTCTCTTCGGAATGTTATTTTAAAGATAAGGTTAAAATTTGTAGTGAATACACTGAGAGAAATCCTATTAGTTGTGCTGACTAAAAGGTCAAAACTATATATTTTTAGTAAGCAGTACCAAACATTTTGTAAATGCTACTAATTTTTTTTGTAAAATTGATCAAATTCATTTATTTTGAGGAATATATAGTATATTATGTGCCTAGGCATACAATGAGGGTGATTGCGTGACGAGCGACAATGCTCGCAGGAGATCGAAGCCGAGACGTAGCTGAGGCAAAGCCGAGACGAATCCGAGGCGCGATCAGTCCTGCGAGCATTGTCGCGAGTCTCGCAATGTCTCGAATTGTGTGCATTGGCACATATTCTATTTTATGTGACTGTGGTGCGGATACGAGTTTTTATGTGTACATTGGAATCTAATCTAGTACTTATTGTAGTTGTTTGCTGCGCTCAGCTGCGCTAGTTGTACGAAGCGGGCGCAAATTGGCGACTAGTCCCGGCCATTTTGATTTTATCGGTCTTGTGAAGTAGTTAGTGCTAACGCTGTACGAAGAAGAAGTGAGAAGAAGAAGAATAAGAAATAGATTGCGTTCCGCTGTACGAAGAAGAAGTGAGAAGAAGAAGAATAAGAAATAGATTGCGTTCCGCTGTAAGACTATAATGCGCATGCGCAGTTCAATTTCTACATTGTATTCCTCTGTAGCGGAATATACAACATTGCTTTACTCTCAGCTGTAACGGAAAAACGAGTTTCCGCGGCTGAGGCACATAAAATATTTTATTTCCATATGCAATATTTCGTGTGTAAACATGACTTGCAATTCTTTGGTAATAGTAAACTTCAAGAAATAATTGTACAGACGAATTATATTTCACCTGCTTATCAACTGTTTTGAATCGTTTTGAAATCGTTACATATATTGATTTCTTAAAATTTTGTTTTTGTTCTTCATCAAAATGAGAAGAATTAAATCATGGTAATTTTAAAGTATTATTGTAAACTGTTGTGCAGTTTTTGATGAAAAACCTCTCAACAATTATCATCCTTTGTTACATTTTGAAAAATAATAATTTGAAAAGTTTTTCTCCTAAACAATTCTAACCTAAGAAAGTTCCCATCGACATTAAAAAAAATAAAATAGATAGAATGGTAAATTTAACATTTTTTTCAATGTTGCAATTACTATTTTAATCATGTATGGATGAAAAAAATTAATCAGTTTCTAATTAAGATATTAGAATAGTTTTTGATACAACTTTTCTCCGTTATGTCGAAAAAATATATATTTTTGTAATAACTACACTGGACAAATAGTAAAAGTAATTAACGCAATTAGTAAGTTTTACAAAAACGTATTGGTAACATCTATTATAAGCTCGATACAATGTGGGAATGCATGAAAATAGTCGCGGCTACAAAACGGACCGACTAATCGGATTTTGTAAGTTTTACTAAAAATTTTAATCATTGCTACTCAGTTAATATTGCTATAAGGTAAAAGCACCAATAGCCGGACGTCTAAGGAAATGTCATTCAATTTTTTGTATTAATCGTTCTAAATGTGATGCGGAATCAAGAATTGACGCGATTATTTTGATGTATGTGTCCTCCCTACTATAACAAAAAGTCCAGAGCTGTGTTAAATCTGAATAATCCATTTTAATAATTCTCTTCATCAAATAATGCTCTGGAGCCAATTGACGGACGGGAAAAGTGAATTGATCCAATAGCCGGACAGCGCTGCACTAATACTCGGACAAGAGAATATTATAATTTGATTAATATGAATTTGATATATTTTAAGCATAATAAACACTGGGAAATATTTACGGAAACATTTTTTAGGTCTGCGCTTATAAAAAAAAAGTATTGAAAAGATTTTACAAATAGAATATATTATATTCAGAGCTTGCAGCACTAATTGTCAATCGTTTTTGCCTTATATCCTCAATCGCATTAATAATATCCGCTTTGGTATAAGCTTTTTAATCTTTTTTTCTGATACTTTTTCCATGATCTATAATAAAGACATCAAATACATAAAACCCAGAAAATACATATGTTAAAATGAAAATACTTTCTCAAAATATCAGATTTTCAGCAAATCCATAATTCAAACATTATTTCTTTAAAAAATTATTCATTATCAATCATACTTTATCATTATTATTGAAAATTATCATTCAAAAAGATCAAAAAGTGGGGAAATTTCACTCTGAAATCCATATTTTCATTGTTCTCAATGTAAAATCAGCAAGAAAATAAACGTCAAATGTCAATTGAGGTTGGATTTCATATTTGACTAATTAAAATATGTTTAAAGTAATTTACCTAATATTTCATCAGATAGATATCTTCTATGAATTGAAAACAATCAAATACTTACCACATTTCTCGAAAATATCAACAGCACTTTTTAAAATTCGCATTCGTTTTTGTAATACCCTTTTCGTCCGGTGACTAGAGCGAAAACAAAATAAGTGCAATGTAACTCCGGACACGCGTTCGGTTATTAGGCAAAACGAATATTCATTGACCTAATAACCGTATTTAGAATATTTAATTGAAGTAAATTTTTTTTTTATTTTGAAAAATATTATGATATAGATAAAGCATTTGACTTCAGTGTAACACGTATTAAAATGAAAAATTAGGGTAAATGTAAATGTTATTTGCTTAACAAAGACAACGTGTCAGTTAGTTTATAGAGCAGATTTCGCTACATTTCGACCAGCCTTGTGCTTCAGTAGAGCCTTTTTTTTCTTGGCGAAGTTTTAATTTCTAATTCAACAAATTTTTCATTTTTTTAAAGTGTACGTTTCGAGGTTTATATACGGTACACCAAAATAGCGATAAGTGATTCGTAAATTCGTATTTTTGAGAAAAATTCATGGCTCTGTCCGGCTATTGGGTACCGTCCGGCTATTGGTGCTTTTACCTTAATAACTAAGGTGCTTATATGATACAGACTAAAAAACATACTTGTGACCCATTTTTACAAAAAAAAATAGGTAACCACGATTAATACTTTCTCTCAGTGTAGAATGGAAATTGTTGGAATTAGGCTGCGTGCTGTTTTAAAAAACATGCCTCCCGAGAATATCTCCAGCGTCGTCATTTTGTACTATTTATGAATAAATATTTTATTTTTAACAATTAAAGACATGGTTAATAACATCCTTGAATATTATTATCCCCTTACTTTTCCTTTCATCAAAAAAAAATAACAAAAAAACGTTTTATTTTAGATTTTTCAGTGGTGTTACCCCTTAAGGAGAAAAAAAATCTGCCCGCTCCGCGGGCACATTCTCATCGCGCGCTTCGCTCGCAAGTTTGAGCGCGCCTAGGGCGCGCGATTCGATCGTCGCGCTTCGCGCTCCGTTCTTTCTGGACCTCGCGCTTCGCGCTCGGTCTTGTACTCTTCGCATTCACTTCAGTTTATTTATTATATTTTGATACTGAAGCTCAAACCAATTTTATAATAATATTACAGATGATGTGAATTACACATTTTCTCAAAGTCACTGAATTTCTTTTTGAATTTAAGTGAAACAGGAAATTCAATTTACTTAAGGCTCTATCGGCCTTAAGGAACACATTCTCATCATGACACTCGCGCTTCGCGCTCGATTTTCTGTATACATTTCAGTATAACTTTTTAATAAATTACATGATTAAAAGAATTTACTTTCTTCCACATATCTAAAAAGGAAAAACAATCGTAGACTTTATTTAAGGAAACGATTTTGCAAAACAACGCTTATTTCGTATCTCACATATTTTGGTGAAAAAAATCGAATTTTTTCAATATTAAAAATCAAAACATAAAATATACACCCTGTCCCGAAATTTCTTTATGAGAATTTGTAGACCTCATTTAGGCAAACAATTTTCCATCTAAATGTTTTTTTTGTATCTCACATATTTTGTCTAAAAAATGGAATTTTTAAATTTTTATCGTATTTTATGGAATTGAAACGAAAAATATATCTTTTATCAGAAACTGTGTCAGACAAAATTTGTAGATCTTTTTGAAATGAACAACTTTGTATTCTTACGCTTTTTTCGTATTTCACATATTTTGTCTAAAAAATGGAATTTTTTCATTTTTATCGTATTTTTTGGAATTGAAACGAAAAATATATGTTTTTTCAGAAACTGCGCCAGACAAAATTTGTAGATCTTTTTGAAACGAACAACTTTGTATTCTTACGTTTTTTTGGTATTTCCAATATTATTGTTAAAAAATTGAATTTTGGATTTTCAATAGTTTTTTTTTTAATTAAAAAGAAAAATATGCATCTTATGAAAAAATATTATAATTAAAATTTGTAGGCCTTTATGTATTCAATAATATTGTATCATAACGTTTTTTCGTATCTCGTATAATTTAACTGGAAAATGGAATTTTGATATTGACTTTTTTCGAATTTGAATATGCTGTAACATTTCTAATTTTGATTTAATCAAAAAATGTTATTAGGATAATTTGTAGAGATTTATGGGCACTATCAAAAACCAGGATTGGAATTTTTGATTTTTTCAAAAAATTATTTTCAAAAACACAAAAGTAGTGCTCCATCCCTCAATTCTGATTGGATGTGGCTGGTTAACGAACTTGTCCTTACTTTTTCGGCTCCGACAAAGTGTACCAAAGTTCAATTCAATCTGATAATTCTATCGAGAGTTATGCCGCACACGACCTACAGACAGAAAGACAGACACTTTCGTAAAAACCATTTTTTCTGACTCAGGGGGTCTCAAAACGTAAAGATTTGATGAAAATTTCGAAAGTCATTTTTCACATAAAACCAATACCTTCTCATCCACGATGAGAATGTAAAAAGAAATAGTCATTATAAGCTCCAACTACTACTACTACTACTACTACTACTATTACTGCCGCTTACGCAGTAACGACTGTGCAATAAGATTTAGAGAACTGTTCTCTAGAATTCATAATACAAAGGATTTACAAACACTCAATAACTCGAATTTAATTCCTAATAAACTTTTTAACATTTTGTCCTGTATTTTTCTCGCCAATTATTAAACTGTTATAAATCGAGGTTCACTTTAAAAATTATAAGACTTTTCTAGAGTATTTATAAAACGTTTACGAAGTTTATAAAATTATGACCAATGGTCGTATGTGCCATGTACTTACAGTTGTGAACGGTCATTGGATGATGACAATTTCTTTTTTCTTTCAAAACAAAGTTAATGATTATGTTTATAATTATTGTCCTACAAATATGCAATCTGTCATAATATATACGCTTCTGTTTAATATACTGAAGCAAAAACTAATCATTTAGTTTTCATAGAATATATATTTCATCGTTCAATGAACATTCAAAACTGTAAGTAAGTGTCTGTACGCGTCAATCTAGAACTAGTTCTCCAAAATTCAAAGAACTTTTATTCCCGTGTAGATAGCTTATTTTTGATTTATTAGATTAGTTGAAAAAATTGAATTTGGCAAAATCTTTAGCAATAGTATTTTCCTTCAACAAATCGAAACATGGGTTAGGGAGCGTTCAAGTATTACGTAACGCTCTAAGAGAGGGAGAGGAGGTTAGCCAATTTGTTACTCCGCGTTGGGGGGGGGGGGGGGACCCAGCGCTATGTTACGTAACGCAAAAATTTGACATATTATTGATGTTGAAGTGATAACTGGTAAATATAATCAAACTTTGAAAACTAAAGGAAATTTTCATGGATTCCGATTAAGTTTATTTAATTATGAAACATTGCATTATGTAAATAATAAGTAATATTTAATTGTAATTCTTTCAATAAGTAAAAATTGACACTTGAACGCTATCTCAGAAATAAAAAGAGTTTTGCGTTACGTAACGCACTGAGGAGGAGGGGGTGTCAGCCTATTTGTTACGCCGCGTAACGCGATATTTGAGGGGGGGGGGGGGGGGTAAAAAATTCCGAAAAACTGCGTTACGTAATACTTGAATGCTCCCTTATAGAACGTACGTTTGCAAATGCCGTTTCTTCTCCGAAGTTTTTCTTTTATAAAATTGATTGAACATGAAGAAATTTGCCCAATAATTTAACCATCGCTTAAATATGTTAAGTTATTCTGGAAATTTCTATTTTTTATTTATGCAAAACATTTTTTCCGCACTGAACTAACTTAAAAATAAAGTTAGAGGATCTTCTTTTTCAGCAACTATAAAGTTTCAAGCCAATATGAAACTTGTAAAAGTTGCTTGTGACTTTAATCCAATTTTACCAGACGCTTCAAGGTCCTACTTTGATAATGTTAAAAGACAGTTTTTGTTCTGAAACGCTTTTAATATATAATCAATATTGCATTCCATGATAAATAAAATGTAAGATATCCAAGCAAATTTTGAATTTAAAAAATGATGTAAATATTTTGGTTGATAATCAATAATTTTACCAACAAAACATGGTCATTCGTGTTTATAAATACTGTACAAAATTTCTTAGTGAATTTTCTCCAAGATTGTTGGAACACTGATTTCCATAAACTTTTCTGAATTATTCTTGAAATTGAGTAAAGAGAATTCCCCAAACACTCATGTGAAGTCTTTGAAGAAAATTTTCTTAAAAATGAAGGTATTCTTAAATTTCTTGAATTTTAGAGACTTTCCCCTCTTCACAATAAATTAAAGACATTCTAAAACTTTCCTTAAATCACGGTAAAAATACATTTTTTCTAATTAAATTCAATGGATTTTTTGGTTGATTTGAATTAAGCTAACCATCAATAGATTTGAATTATTAAACCTTTTTCAAATTAACTTCGAATAAAATCTTTGGTTATACAAAGAATAACGATTTTCGTTTATTTTATCGCGTTTTTTGAGTTAACAAACATTTTTTGTACAACTAACCAAATATCGATTTTTGATCTTGAATGTTCTGGGTAATTTATTAACAAAACCCGTATTTACGTTCACTTGCACTGAGAAAAAAGATTGATTGAATCAAAGAAAATAATTTGTTTGAACGACTTTCTTTGATTTAAAGAAATGATTTGTTTAAATGAAACAAAATTTGTTTGATTCAAACAAAATATCTTTGGACCAAATAAATATTTGTTCGAATCAAATAAATTTCTGCCTTAAATCAAACAAATTATATCTTTGACCATATATCAATGCATTAATTTCTTTGTTTTGAAGAAAAATTAATTTGATTCAAACAAATATTTATTTGGTTCAAAGATATTTTGTTTCAATCAAACAAATTTTATTTCATTTAAACAAATAATTTCTTTAAATCAAAGAAAGTCCTTCAAACAAATTATTTTCTTTGATTCAATCAAATCTTTTTCTCAGTGTGAAAAAAGCTTCAAAAAATTGGGATTGTCAGCAATGTGGCTTCAAAAAGCAAATGAAACATTTCCTTCATGCAAATTTAATCTTATCATTGAAAATAAGTGTAGAGGATTTTTTATAATCGCATACTAACAAGCATGACTTGTCATTAGTATCTCATTTCTGGAAAGAAATATGTCACCATAGTAAAAAGCAAAATGTAAGGCTGCGGTTATTATTTTAAAAATAAAAAAAAAGTAAAACCTTCATAGAGTGAAAATTGCATCTTCTTATCAATAAAAAAAGTTTCTAGAATAGAAATGTATGCATATTCATTATATATATATATATAAGGTTGGTTTCATTAAAACTTATTTAATTCCCAGAAATTAATTACTGCTGCAGTTACATTTTCATTCTAATAACTTTATTCGAAACTGAAGACTGACAAATTTTAGTGGACAAAAGTGCTTTTGAACGTTCAAGTAAAATACAAAAAGCTGAATTTGATGCTTAACTCACTTTCCACTAAAGTTTTCAACAAAAAACTCAACTTAAACCGGAACCATGAAAGTTAGGACGATTTAATATGGGATTAATATTAGACGTACAGCACAATGCCCGGAGTAGTGTTTTGTATATTTAATCGTATTTTAATTGTTTGATACCAGACTCTTGACTAAATTTAATATACCTTAACAAAATGAATACGATTCCGTGAAACTGGCAAGAGTCCAGGTTTTGAATGAAATATTTTCGAATTCTATTTCTAAAAGTAATACAAATTTTGTTATTTTACAATGTTTATTGATATTTGCGCTTAATTATCTGCAACAGTAATTATTTAGTTATACTTTAGCTAAATATATAAATATATAACTATAGCTTAAGCCAGAAAAGAATCTTATACAGTTTAAATAAATCTTTCATTAAGTGGTGTTTGGTTGGCTCGACAAAATATGTGTTGCGCTTTCAGTTCACTTGAAAAAAATTCACTTAATCTAACCAAATTATTTTGTTGCATCAACCAAGATTATTATTAGTCAAGTCAAACAAAATTTGATTTAATCAACTAAAATATTTGTTTAATTCAAAAAATCGTATCTAAAAAAACCATCTTTGGTTGCATGAAACAAATATTTCGGTTGAATCAACCAAAAATGTGGTCAACCGTATAATAAGAAAATTTATTGGTTGATTTGATCAAACGCATAAAGAAAAATTCCTATGGTTGATTTAATCAAATTTTGTTTCAATTACGCAAATATTTTAGTTGACACAACTAAATTTCGGTTAATAAAATGATTTGGTTAAGCCAAATATAGTTTTTCTGAGTGTATTAAGTTTATTAACCAAGGATAAATGTAATTCTTTATTAATTATTTTTAATTGCATCTGAAAATGATCCGATATTTTAGAATGGAATCAAGACTTTTGACCTTGAGTATTTTTGAAAAAACTTAAAAAAGTATAGGTCCTGAAAAATGTTCAAATACACTCAGAAAAAGCTCCTTTTTATATTTATAAAAAGTCGTTTGTCTACCATCATTTTCTTAATTCAAAATAAAAATTAGTTTATGCTTATGTTCTGAACGTACATTAAACGACCAACATTTTTTTTTTCAAAACGACATTTTTTATCACATATATTTTCAGGGACATTCAAAAATACAATCTGTTACGGAATATAGGCTACTTTTCAATTCACTAGGGCAAAAACTAATCATTTTGTTTTAAATAAAAATATTTTTCAAGTTTACCGAACTTTGATGCATTCTTTAACATTTGGTACGTCACAAATTATTACAACAATATTAAATAATCTCCAACATGTCCATATGTCCCAATTCATTCAAAAGTTGAACAAAGTTTCTTGAAGTCTTTCCCTCCGTGGATAAAATTGAATAGAACAAATTCTTTCTAAAATGATTTTAAACAAAATTCTTTTTTTTAATTTAAAAAAAGAAAATTAACTAAGAAAGCGTTTTCTGGAACCCACACTGGGAGAAATCCTATTAGTTGTGCTGACTAAAACGTCACAACTATATATTTTTAGTCAGCAGTACCAAACATTTTGTAAAACTTACCAATGCTCAAAAATCCATGGAACTAAGTATGATACTAATTTTTTTTGTAAAATTGATCAAATTCATTTATTTTGAGAAGTGTAAATATTTTATTTCCATATGCAATATTTCGGGTGTAAACATGACTTGCAATTCTTTGGTAATAGTAAACTTCAAGAAATAATTGTACAGACGAATTGGATTTTACCTGCTTATCAACTGTTTTGAATCGTTTTGAAATCGTTAGGGGAGAAGCGGCGAAATTGGCGCGTCGTCTAAATTGGCGCACCCTATTTTTCAGAAAATGATAACATAACAAAAAATAAAAATAGTTCTATCGTGTGCATTCTTGTATGATATGTATTTGATTGAAAACATTATAAAAATCTAATTGCTTAATACAGATTTATTGCGATTAATCGTTTTTTGGCATAATGGTTATGTTCGAAGCCATTGAGTTAAATCGTTAAATAATAGTAATTCAAGGTGAATTAGATTAATGCAACGATTTTATAATCTTTGATATTTAATCTTACGATTAGGATAGAATATTTGTATGAAAAAATAAGCATTTTACGTAAAAAGTATTTAATTAATGAACGATACACTTGCGGCAAAATTGGCGCATACGAGATTCAAATCAGAGGCGAAGTTGGCACACGTGTTGTGTTTCTGGAAACCGGTGACTGAAGTCAAGTGCTCGGATGTTTATGATTGAAAATATAAAGAAGATAATAAGTACACAATTATTAATATATAGATATATACATTTGAATGTTGCTGGACTTTTCTGCTAATCTTTTTCTTAAGATTTTTTGTGACATGGGAGGTAATGTGGTTCGCAAAACTGATGTAACGACTTTGTAAGGTTATATTCATTTGAACAATCAGTGGTTAAATTATTTTTTTAAGTTTGAGGTATTAAGACATTTTAAAAGCGATTTTTAATAATTAATTTGCAGTCTGACAGTGTTTTGAAAGTTTTCTCGATTTTAAGATGTGAAAGCAATGTAAGTAAAAAATTTGTATTTTTGATTGATTGTTTCTATTATTTATAAGTCTTCTAAAGTTAATAATTGTATATACTTCTGATTACAAATTCAAATAATTCTCTATAAAAATGATTTCAATTAGAATATTCACTTAAATATCCACAATTGCCAGTATTTTATTGTACAAATATAAAATATATTTTAACTTTGGCTGGTTTATGTGAATAAAGGTATAAAAAACTTCACATATCTTGATATACTATCTCAAATTTAGTTTCAAATTATAACTACCTCTTTTCATCAACCTTTGCTACTGAAATGTAATTCTAAATCTATGAAAATATAACTAATACGTGGCAAGAGAAGATTATAATATTAGTGCGTCAATTTACCCGACATGGCGGGTAAATTGACGCAGGTGCAGTCCTTCGGAAATCTGAATAAAAACCTGCTTTAATAATTTTCAATGCAATCTTTATCCATTGGAAAGTATAGAAAAGATATCCAGCTATTAAATAAATATTTTTTCATAATTTTTAGTCATATACTTTCTTTTTAAACTCGCACTTTCTATTAGGTGCGCCAATTTCGCCGCTTCTCCCCTACATACATTGATTTCTTAAAATTTTGCTTTTGTTGCGTCTTCATTATAATTTTATAAGTTACAGACATTTATTTTCAAATCAGAATTTAGAAACCATTGCAAGGATTAATTTATGATTTACTTCTTAGCAAAAATAAATAGATTTAAGAATCCAACAGACCAGATTTTTATTAGAGTCAAGAAGGTTTGTTTCGGAATCCTTATGTAAAACCTTATTGTAAAATGTCATAAAAGCAAATTGTTAAGCTTCTTTCAGATGTTCCCGTAATCCTAGAAATTCTACTTTTGGCACGTAAAGAAAATGTGCAAGGGATAAATTTTATGAACGCAATATTAAGTTAGCCAGGATTAGAACTCTGTACCTAGGTCGACTAATTAGGGTCTAAGGTTTACAATCACATAGTTTCGGAAATTGTCTAAGTAAACCCATCCTTGTACTCCCACCTTTTTAGACTTAATAACCAACCAAAATTGTGCAGTTATCCCTTCTCTATCGTTAAACACCTCCTCCTACCCTCATTAAGTACCTCCTCTTCATCTGTTCGTAGACTTAAGAATTGATGTAAATAGATACAACTTAGCCACCAAACCATCAACAGTTTAAATATATAGTTTTCTTATTTGTAAATTTGTATACAAGTTTCATTTTCTTATTAGTTATATCCCACCTCAATACAGCCTTCTGATCACTTTTTTTATCTTCGTTAAATCAAACGAGGGTGTAAAACAGGGCTTTTGTTCTTCATCAAATTGAGAAGAATTAAATCATGGTTATTTTATAATATAATTGTAAACTGTTGTGCAGTTTTTGATGAAAAACCTCTCAACAATTATCATCCTTTGTTACATTTTGAAAAATAATAATTTGAAAAGTTTTTCTCCTAAACAATTCTAACCTAAGAAAGTTCCTATCGACATTAACAGAAATAAAATAGATAGAATGATAAATTTAACATTTTTTTCAATGTTGAAATTACTATTTTAATCATGTACGGATGAAAAAATTAATCAGTTTCTAATTAAGATATTGGAATAGTTTTTAACACAACTTTTCTCCGTTATGTCGAAAAAATATACATTTTTGTAATAACTAAACTAGACAAATAGTAATAGCAATTAACGCAATTAGTAAGTTTTACAAAAACGTATTGGTAACATCTACTATAAGCTCGATACAATGTGGGAATGCATGAAAATAGTCGCGGCTACAAAACGGACCGACTAATCGAATTTTGTAAGTTTTACTAAAAATTTTAATCATTGCTACTTAGTTAATCTAGCTGTAAGAACTAAGGTGTTTTGATGATACAGAGTAAAAAAATATACTTGTGACCCTTTTTTACAAAAAAAAAATTGGTAGCCACGACTAATTCTTTCTCTCAGTGCATAGAAATTTCCAGATTAATTTGATTAAAAAAATATTGTTTGATAGTAAAAAATTTGTTTTTGAGTTTAGATGTGAACTATAAATATTGACCTAATTGTGAATTTAAACTAAGACTGTTAGTTTATGCGTATCGTAAAATCCAGCCCGATTTCTCACCCTTTCTCACAAATTAGTAAAGGTTTTGCTAATTGTGAGTAAAAGTGGCCGTTGCGGAATACAATTCTATTCGCTGTGAGGCAATTTAAGACGATACATCGTCGCTTTCTCTGCGATTCATCTCCGAAGCGAACCGGGTCAATCTCAATACATCCTATTTTATTTTTATTTTTCATCGTACTTCATCCGCGTGTTCAAAGTTCCCCACCATTTCTAGTATAATGGAAACGTGAGAAGACTATGAAGCTTGAGAAAGAAGAAAAGAAGATAGCTCGATGCGAGAATGAATCCTGATTTATACAAGATATTTGAAATTGGCACCAAAGCCGCTGTGTTGGTTTATAATAATTGAACTATGGTCTTAGTATTTTTTTCAACAGTTTCATATTTAAAAAATGGAAAAACATTCAATTATGAATCATTAAGAGACATTTTTGTAAAGCATAAGAGAACAATAAGGAAAATTTTATTAAAATATAATAATGATGATTTTATAAATATATAATTATAAAATATATTATAGATTCATTCACATAAATATTTTATTCGATCTTATAAAAGAAATGTAAAAGTATTTCAAATATAAAGAACAGTTCAGTTTCTACTCTGTTGGAAAAATCTTCATGAAATTTAAAACATATCGGATGGAAGTTTTTCTATGCACGTACATGGAAATTTAGTTACTGATTCATTAAATTGAATGTTCATGTGCACTGAATTTCAATTAACAATATTTCAAAGTTCACTTGCGCATAGTGATACCCACTGTATGATTTTTTCATGAAAATAAGTTATTGATACATTTATGTCTATTGAAGATGAAAACCAGTAATTCTTGAATGAATTTTGATTCACAAGTGCATGTATTTGTATTTATAGACATAAAAAAAAAAGATTTTTATATTCAGATCAAATTTTTCCTTATCAAGCAAATTAAAATAAATTTCTTGGTCGACTCGCCTTCTTTGCATTAAATAAACCTGTAGTACTGCAAAAAATTATTTATGAATTTAAAAAACTATTTTCCTCGAAAAGATCACTTGGGTAGCATAAAAATAATACAATTCTAATTGAAGATATATTTTTATGTAAGGGTCAATGTAAGTCCAGAATATGAATATATTTTTTGATCAAAATCATCATTTAAACAATAAATTTCTTCTTTTCAGATTCGTTATTTTTTTCTAATTGAACATACTTCTTTAGTAACAAAAACAAATTTTTATTTTGAATTATGAGAAGGAATGGAAACGAACAATTTTTTCAAATTTGAATAGAACTTGTCTCCAGATGTAGGTGCATGAAACTACTCTCTAAATCTGAATCAGTCAAATTTTCACTGATTGAATCAGTAATTTGCCTTTTCAATGATTCATCAGTGAAAAAATATTTTTCACTGTTAAATCATTTAATTTTCACTGATTCATCAATGAAAAAAATATTTGTCACTGTTAAATCAGTCAATTTTCACTGAAATAATCAGTGAAATTTGACTGATTTACAGTAACCTCTTTTTAGCTATTTTAATCAGTCAAATTTCACCGAAAATCAGTAGATTTTGACTGATTCAAGTTTAGAGAGCAAGTTTTAATCAATATTAACTAAAATTTAATTTTAACTAATAAAGTTCATGAATTTTCAAATATTCCATCATCGTAGCAGTTAATTCGAGGAAGAATGTTAGCTATCTTCCATGCAACGATCAATCAATGACTTCAGAGTGCCTCAAAATTGCGAAGACTTCCTATTTTGATTGGCATAGAAGGAAGCCAGGGGTGGCTTGAGACTGTGGATCAGTCAGTAGCTAATTGATCAGATGTCGAAGGAGTAAACACTTCGTCATTGATTGATGAACTAATCAACCTTGCCTTAACTCTATCATGCACTTTAGTTTCGCATGCTTCACTAAAAGCACCCTTAACTCCTTTCCATCAAAAACATATACACCAATAGATAATTTTATTTCCCATTGTGTTTCATCCTTTTAGCTGATTAATTCTCTGAAAAATAGAAAGTTTTTTTATACTTTTACTTCTTTTTCAATGTTTTTTAATTCGTAGGGATTTCATTTCGACACTTTTAAAATTCTGTTCTGAAATAAAAATAAAGGAATCATATGCATACATAAAACTGTTCAACGTATTCGAACCTCGAAACAGTTTTAACAATGCACGGAGCAAGTCTTGACCCTAATTGCGTACCGCAAGAATGCTCTTCCATTTTAAAGGGGACTTTTTTGCAAACATTGTTGAGAACTTCAAGTTCTACCTAATGGAAATAAAATTGAAAATTTATGAACTAAATAATAATCATATGAGGGAAGAAAATTATAAACTTTTGTTTCGAATAAATTAAGGGCATGTGATACTTAGGAAATTAGCAAATTTTATTGATTTTGGGTTTCTACATGTTTGTGTCCAAAATACATCAAATTTTGTTCTCAAACTTTGGGAAAACGGGTGTAGATAGACTACTTTTGGTTTCTAAAATGAAAAAAAGTTCAATTCTAGGAAAATATATCGGAAATTTTTTACATTCTCATCAGGGATGAGAAGGTATTGGTTTTATGTGAAAAATGACTTTCGAAATTTTCATCAAATCTTTACGTTTTGAGACTCCCTGAGTCAGAAAAAAGGGTTTTTACGAAAGTGTCTGTCTGTCTGTCTGTAGGTCGTGTGCGGCATAACTCTCGATAGAATTATCAGATTGAATTGAGCTTTGGTACACTTTATCGGAGCCGAAAAAGTAAGGACAAGTTCGTTAACCAGCCACATCCAATCAAAACTGAGGGATTGAGCACTACTTTTGTGTTTTTGAAAATAATTTTTTAAAAAAATAAAAAATTTCAATACTGGTTTTTGATAGTGCTCATAAATCTCTAAAAATTATCCTGATAAAATTTTTTGATTAAATCAAAATTAGAAATGTCACAGCATATTCAAATTCGAAAAAAGTCAATATCAAAATTCCATTTTCCAGTTAAATTATACGAGATACGAAAAAACGTTATGATACAATATTATTTTCTACATAAAGACCTACAAATTTAAATTGTAACATTTTTTCATAAGATGCATATTTTTCTTTTTAATTAAAAAAAAAACGATTGAAAATCCAAAATTCTATTTTTTAACAATAATATGTAAAATACGAAAAAAACGTAAGAATACAAAGTTGTTCGTTTCAAAAAGATCTACAAATTTTGTCTCACACAGTTTCTGATAAAAGATATATTTTCCGTTTCAATTCCAAAAAATACGATTAAAATTCAAAAATTCCATTTTTTAGACAAAATATGTGAGATACAAAAAAAACTTTGAGATGAAAAATTGTTTGGCTAAATAAAGTCTACTCATTCTTATCGAGAAATTTCTCGACAGGATGTATATTTTAATTTTTTGATTTTTAATATTAAAAAAATTCGATTTTTTTCACCAAAATATGTGAGATACGAAATAAGCGTTGTTCTGCAAAATCGTTTCCTCAAATAAAGTCTACGATTGTTTTTCCTTTTTGAGATATTTGGAAGAAAATAAATTTATCAATAATCATGTAATTTATTAAAAAGTTACAAAAATGCATACAGAAAATCGAGCGCGAAGCGCGAGTGTCACGATGCGAATGTGTTCCTTAAGGCCGATAGAGCCTTAAGTAAATTGAATTTCCTGTTTCACTTAAACTGAAAAAGAAACTTAGTGAATTTGACAAAATGACTAATTTACATCATCTTTAATATCATTAAATTGGTTTGAGCTTCAATATTAAATTATAAGAAATAAACTTAAACGTATGCGAAGAGCATAAGACCGAGCGCGAAGCGCGACGATCAAATTGCGCGCCCTAGGCGCGCTCAAACTTGCGAGCGAAGCGAGCTGCGCGCGACGAGAATGTGCCCGCGAATCGGGCAGATTATTTTTATTATCAAAATCAAAAGTAGTCTATCTACGTCCGTTTTTATCTTCTCTACCATTTCCCAAATTTTGAAAACAAAATTTTATGTACTTTGGAAACAAACACGTAGAGACTGGACCAAATTGTTCACATCAACTTGCTACTTTTCTCAAGTATCAGATGCCCTTAAGTATAATATCGATTCAGCATATCTAATTTTCCTTTAAGAATAAATTTCAAAACAATTCTGGGCTTCCTAGGAAAATATATTAAATATTCTGGATTCTCATTTCCTTTGAACACATATTTTTGTGAAATATTACAAATTTTTTATTTACATCACACATCTAATTTTCTAAGTTCTTTGCAGTCTCATCACATATATTAGAAAATATTGGAATTGTCTGAAATGTGACATTCTCTTTTTTTAACAATTGTCCACATTTTATGACCCCCTTGAATCCGAAAAAAGAGTTTTTCAATCCTGTCTGTCCTGTTGTCGTCATTGTCGTGGACACAATTTTATTTTCATTTCATGTATTCTAAATTAACTTAGAAAATATTACTATTGCAGAATTGGAAAAAATGTCATGAAAATTACACAAAATGGCACTCACACAGAAATATTATTCAAACTATTTAAAAATTCTGAGGGAGACTTGATACAAATTTCAGATTTTCTCAAGATTGGATACATCTTTAAATGTTTTTCTTTTTAAAAAAAGGGATCATGCTATTCTGCATTATAGTAAATATGTCTTTATACTGAAGGGATATTCGTTTATCTCAAGAGAACATATCTTTCGATAAGACAATCTGGAAATTAAATTAATAAAATCAGATCTTTCATTTAAAATCACATTTCTTCCATCAGAATAATTAGATATTCTGTTCAAATACTTTGTCTCCTCCCTTTAAATACTATTAAAATACTACTTTTGATTACAGAAATACGGAATTAGATTATTGAGATTTACTCTGTTTATTTCAAAGAAAATCATCTCAAGTAGATTGAATAGCTATTTATTTTAAAAGAACACTTTATTCCTTCAAAGAATTCTTTGTTCAATTGAAAGATACCATTCTTACTAAACCATGTCGATGCAATTTATTTAAATCAAAGATGCAAATATGCTTTTCGAAAAACCGACGTCTTGGTAGAAAAGGAATGTCATATTTCCCACAAAGATATATTTCTATGCGGCAACAAAGTATACTCAAAAAAGCTGTTTCTTCGAATAAAATATCTCTAATTCCTTTGACTCAAAATTGTATTACTTATCGTTAATAAACATTCTTTTGATGAAAGAAAAATAAATCCAAAGAAATTATTTCTTAAGTTTCAGGGAACCTTTTTCTCAACCTACAAATGCCCTACCACATAGTGTTATACGAGAGGCACTTTAAAAGTTTTGTCAAAGTAATAGAAAGACCATTTTTACAATCAAACAAACTGTTTTATTGTTTTTCAAAATAGTCGCCTTTGCATTCTATATATTTTTTCATTCATTCGAACCAATCAATAAAGCATTTATTGCATTCAGAAGATGGTATGCTTCAACTGCATCTTCAAGTAATTAAAATAGCTGTTTGTTTGACACGTGGAGAAAACGAGCAAATCACACAAATTGACAATCTCTTGTTCTCCACGAGTGAAACAGGTTATTTTTCCCAACAATTTTAGTGACAATTGTACTTTCACCGTCTGTTTTGAGGCGGGAAAATGGCTTATTTCACTACATGTAGGATAAATAGCAACTGTTGTGAAATCAGCCATTTTCCCGTCTCAAAACAGACGGTGAATGTATAATTTTCACTAGATGTGTTGGGAAAAAGTAATTTATCGATAAATATAGGCTGTATGCTGGATGGTCCAATAATTCAATGTTTTACTATCTTAAATATTCAGTTGTTTGACGTTCAGTGTGTGATCTTGTGTTGTCATAATGAATAAAAATGCGACAATTAGTGTTGTTGTTTCATAATTCAGCAATTACTTTAAGTCCGTATGCATATATCCTTGATTTGTCACCATTTAGAATATTTTAATGTTCATCCCAATGCCTAAGGATGATTGAAGTTCATCATATGTTACACTTTGATCTACCTCAACCATTTCACGCACAGCATCAATGTTAGCTAGAACAACAGCAGTATATGGTCGACTGTCACGAAATTCACCACTGAAATTAGTACGTCCGAGTTTGAATTCATTCAATCAGCGATCAATTGATCTTTTCGACGGTGCTTCATTACCAATAGCAAAAAATAGGCCATTACGAATACTCTTTAACACTTACAATAGATCAAATAATCTAAAAATCATTATCCGAAAATGTTATCTTGTTAAACTTATTTTATTTTACACAATTCATATGTTTAAAATGATGCCTAAAACAAATAAACTAATACTTTTTCGTTAAGATTTTTTCTGTTGTCTATAGAACTATCCAAGTTCTGCAACACATATATGTAATTCTGTGGCTAAGCGGCAGAACCCAATAAGTCCAATTTTGATGAAAAGTGGTTTTTTATCATAAAAGAACTAGAAATAGATCTCTCTATGTGTACGACAAATTTCGTGACTTTTAGAATTCCTGTTATGTCTTTATGAACCGTTTACATAAACAAATAACTTTCTTTTTCAAGCAGAACCGAATAACTCAACGTTTTGCGTTGTATTTATTTGTTTGTAACCAGCTCAAAAATATTTGGAAAGTATGTTTAAATATCAAAAACATATTTGGAAACATTAAATGAATTAAGAATATAAGAATGTTTACATTTGTATTAGTATGTATCAGTACTTACACACATACATTACGCTCGTAGAGTTTTTCGAACGCCACCTGACGAAAAGTTTTAAGAACACTCGTGAAATATTCCGTTTCTTTTTTTTGTCGAATTCATAATTTTTTGCGCACTGAATTATTTCTTTTAATTAAACACAATGAGTTGTAAAATTGGTAATTAATTAAACGTTTATGAGGCAAAATTTGCCAAGTGTACCAGATGAAAAAATTCGATGTCACCGATTTTCTTGAAATTTTGCAGGAATGTTGTATGAATATCAAGCAACAAAAGTGCAAAAGGATTTTTCGTTATCATCATTTGTTGTTAAAATACAGGGCTGCCAATTTCGCCATTTAATGAGATGAGTGTTTTTTCAAAAATTAATAGCTTATACTACACTTCTAAAAAAAATACCAATGTAAGACGACTCTTGAAGATTTTTACGTCTTCTTTTAAAAAAAAAAATACTGCTCTAGCGTGAAAAAATTTTTTTGCACAAATTTTGCGAATTAAAAATCTTATTTGCGTTTTTTTCGAAATGAGACATTTTTGATTATTTTTAAAACTATTTCATATGAAAGCGTTTTTCCCAAGCTTGAAAATGACCTATAATACATCATGGTGTCTAGTTGTTAAATAGGGACTTACAACAATTGAAAGTGCGCCCGCTCACGCGTCGAGTAGCTGCAGCACTTGCAGAACGCGTAAAAGTTTAAAATGAAGCGCTTTTCTATTATTTTTCACTCTATTGACTACTGTCAAATTTTTTTTCGTAGATATTTTTTCTTTCGTAGAAATTTTTCTGTCGGAGAAAATTTGAATTGGCGTTGTGAGGTGAATCAATCAATAACAGTGTTAAAATATGCCTAAGAAAAAACTTATTTTGACCCATTGTTGCAATTCTATGAATATTCAGAATCACAAAAGCGCGCGCAAAGATATTAGAAGAGTTACATTGGAACTCCGCAAAAAATTTCCTAGTCTTCCAGAATGCGCAAAAATTTGTGGGACATGTAGAAGGAAAACCAGTAACTTTTGTAAAGAAGAACCTACCAGTACTTCTGAAAGTGATAATCCTGAAATTGTGTCTAAGGTATTTATATTACATTCTGGACTTTCGAGAAAGTGATTTTTGAAAATCAGATTAGAAAAGATTTTCTCACAGCTATAAATTTATACTATTCTAGGATGCCGACTTTGAATTTCAACCTCAAGAAAAAAAATTGAAAAACGATATCAACATTGACGAGTACAAATCAGCAGTTGAGGTTCTTAATCAAATTAAGGAAAAGTGCAAGGCAAGTACGAGTGCTTCAGAAAAAATTGTACTCTTGACTCTCGCGCCAAAAACTTGGGGGCGAAAGAGACTAGCAGCGGAGTTTAATGTTTCTGAACGTCAAGGTAGAAAAGCCATACAGTTAGTTAAAGAACATGGCATACTAACATCTCCCATGCCGAAGAAAGGTCGACTTTTATCTGCTGAAGTAAAAAATTTAGTGGTTAATTTTTACAACGATGACGAAAATAGTCGCATGCTGCCAGGTAAGAAAGATTACGTATCGGTTAAAAAAGAAGATGGCTCCCGTGAACATCAGCAGAAGAGACTCATTTTATGTAATCTCTCCGAACTTTACAATAAATTTCGGCAGCAAAATCAGGATGTTAAAATTGGGTTTTCTAAATTTTCTCAACTTAGACCACGTAATTGTGTTCTTGCTGGTTCTAGTGGCACGCATACCGTGTGTGTTTGTGTTCACCATGAAAATGTCCATTTAATGCTAGATGGAAGTGGTATTGGAAAATTAACACTTGAATCTAATCATCCAATAGCAACTTACCACGATGCCATTAAAATGATTATTTGTGAAAAACCAGGTCCTAAATGCTTTTTAAATGAATGTTCGTTATTCTCGGGTACAGATAGTCTCCAGTCATCTCCTTTTCGTTTTCGAAAATCATTGCATCGATCGAGTAGAATGTCAAATTGGGCAACAAACTGATCGTAGTACGTTGCGCAATGAAGTTGTTGATGTTGAAGATTTTGTGGAAGAATTTTGTGGTCGAATTTTGAAACTGAAAAGTCATTCTTTTATTGCCAAGGAACAATCGCACTTTTTGAAAAACCTAAAAGAAAATTTACAAGAAAATGAGTTTCTAGTTCTTTGTGATTTTGCTGAGAATTACGCTTTTATTGCACAAAATGCCGCACAAGCTTTCCACTGGAATAACAATCAGGCAACGATTTTCACGATAGGAATTTATTATCAAAAACAGAACGATCTTAAATTCAAAGGTGTTGCTATTATCTCAGATTCTCTAAGTCACGATACAGTTGCTGTTTATGAATACCAAAAAATAATTACGAACTATTTAAAAGCAAATTACAAACCTACACAAATTTTGTATTTCACTGATGGAGCATCGCAACATTTTAAGAACAAGCATAATTTCGCTAATCTCCTGCACCACAAAACAGACTTTGCCATTTTCGCAGAATGGCATTTTCATGCAACCGCACATGGAAAAGGGCCATGTGATGGTATTGGCGGAAATTTAAAACGATTAGCAGCACGAGCTAGCTTGCAGGCTACATATGAAAATAAAATTTTAACGCCCTTTGCACTGTATGAATGGGCGAAAAAAAAATTTGGCAGAAAAAGAAATCTTTTTCTGTTCTAAAATGGATTATGAAAAAACTGCTGTAGCTCTCAGAAGCCGTTTTGAAGAAGCGAGAACAATACCAGGTACACAAAAATACCATTCCTATGTACCCACTACTGAAATGACTATCATTTTGCGCCAATTTTCGTAATCACTGGAAACAACTGCATTTCCCAAAAATAAAAAAAATACGCAAAGTGCGCAAGTCAAAAAGAGATGTGAAAAATAAAAAATTTTCTAGAGGCTCTGTTGAATGTCATAATATTCTGTAAATATATAATGTATTGTTGCATAAAAATTAGTCGGCGAGTCGAAATATGTAATTGTTTATTGAAAAATAATGATGTTGCTTCCATTCTAAGCGCGTTTTATTTTTTATCCTGCAATCTCCGAGTTCTCGCGCGTTCTGTAAGTGCTGCAGCTACTCGACGCGTGAGCGGGCGCACTTTCAATTGTTATAAGTCCCTATTTAACAACTAGACCCCATGATGTATTATGGGTCATTTTCAAGCTTGAGAAAAACGCTTTCATATGAAATAGTTTTAAAAAAAATCAAAAATGACTCATTTCGAAAAAAACGCAAATAAGATTTTTAATTCGCAAAATTTGTGCAAAAAAATTTTTTCACGCTAGAGCAGTATTTTTTTTTGAAAAGACGACGCAAAAATCTTCAAGAGTTGTCTTACATTGGTATTTTTTTTAAAAGTATAGTATAAGCTATTAATTTTTGAAAAAACACTCATCTCATTATATGGCAAAATTGGCGGCCCTGTATTTTAACAACAAACGATGATAACTAAAAATCCTTTTGCGCTTTTGTTGCTTGATATTAATACAACATTCCTGCAAAATTTCACGATAATCGGTGACATCGAATTTTTTCATCTGGTACACTTGGCAAATTTTGCCTCTTATGCATAAACGAATAAGTAAAAATCTGCCCGCTTCGCGGGCACATTCTCATCGCGCGCCTCGCGCGCAAGTTTGAGCGCGCCTAAGGCGCGCGATTCGATCGTCGCGCTTCGCGTTCGGTCTTGTGCTCTTCGCATACATTTAAATTTATTTCTTATAATTTGATACTGAAGCTCAAACCAATTTTATAATGATATTACAGATGATGTAAGTTACACATTTTCTCGAAGTCACTCGATTTCTTTTTGAATTTAAGTGAAGCAGGAGATTCAATTTACTTAAGGCACAATCAGCCTTAAGGAACACATTCTCTTCATGACGCTCGCGCTTCGCGCTCGATTTTCTGTATATATTTCAGTAACTTTTTAATAAATTACATGATTAAAATAATTTATTTTCTTCCAAATCTCTCAAAAAGAAAAAAAAATCGTAGACTTTATTTAAGGAAAAGATTTTGCAGAACAATGCATATTTCGTATCTCACATATTTTGGTGAAAAGAATCGAATTTTTTTAATATTAAAAATCAAAACATAAAATATACATCCTGTCCCGAAATGTCTTAATGAGAATTTGTAAACCGCATTTAGGCAAACAATTTTCCATATAAACGTTTTTTTTGTATCTCACATATTTTGTCTAAAAAATGGAATTTTTGAATTTTAATCGTATTTTTTGGAATGGAATCGAAAAATATATCTTTTATCAGAAACTGCGTCAGAAAAAATTTGTAGATCTTTTTGAAACGAACAACTTTGTATTCTTACGTTTTTTTCGTATTTTACATATTATTGTTAAAAAATTGAATTTTGGATTTTCAATGGTTTTTTTTTAATTAAAAAGAAAAATATGCGTCTTATGAAAAAATGTTACAATTCAAATTTGTAGGTCTTTATAAAGAAAACGATTTTGTCTCATAATGTTTTTTTGTGTCTCGTATAATTTAACTGGAGAATGGAATTTTGATATTGACTGTTTTCGAATTTGAATATGCTGTAACATTTCTAATTTTGATTTAATCAAAAAATCTTATCAGGATAATTTGTAGAGATTTATGAGCAATATCAAAAACCAGTATTGAAATTTTTGATTTTTTCAAAAAGTTATTTTCAAAAACACAAAATTAGTACTCAATCCCTCAGTTTCGATTGGGTGTGGCTGGTTAACGAACTTGTCCTTACTTTTTCGGCTCCGATAAAGTGTACCAAAGCTCAATTCAATCTGATAATTCTGTCGAGAGTTATGCCGCACACGACCTACAGACAGACTGACAGACACTTTCGTAAAAACCCTTTTTTCTGACTCAGGGGGTCCCAAAAAGTAAAGCTTTGATGAAAATTTCGAAAGTCATTTTTCACATAAAACCAATACCTTCTCATCCATGATGAGAATGTGAAAAAATATTAATTTATTCCGGGCCCGCCTTAATTCAAATTTGAGTAATAAGAACGAAAGAAACTTCATTTCGGTTTTGAGACCATAGACACAGATAATTCTTGTAACTGTTTAGTATAATTAAAGTATAATATGAAGAACAAAAAGTGCGATTTCTCGAAAATCGAATTACATGACTTATTCGGTTCTGCCGCTTAGCCAGAGAATCCTTTCGTGAGAACTTTTAATGTTCAGAACATTTTTGTTTGTAACTTAATTATTGTCAAACAATTTTTTTTGTTCAAAACTATATACAATTCAAAATATAATACAGGAATTTAAATTTTGTCCGTATTATTATTAAGTATTATGAAGAAGGGAGGCTCTCTTGTATGCATAATAACAGACTACTTAATTTTACTTTAATAATTACAAATAGAATCGTTGAATTATGTTATTAAGACTAAACCTACCGACAGTTCTTGTATACCTATTCCTACCGAGCTCGGTCAAATTGCCCGTCAATAAAAAAAAGTTATCGATTTTATTATTCAATTTTCTTGTAAAAGAGAAAACAAAACTAGAAGTAAAGAGTGAAGAAAATATTATATGCATATTTTAAGAAAAGTCATATAGTTTGATAACGGTATTATAATGTTTAAATATGTGTAAATTTTACAAAAGTTTGAAAAGGGTCAATTTGACCGGTACTGGTAGGTTTAGTGTTAATAGAATTCAGAAACTAATATTGGATAATATAAATAAAATTGCTAGAAAAGTATCTGTAAATTATTGATTACAATTTTATATTGATTCAAAATTTTCTTTAATAAAAATGATTCTTGTTACGATAAATTATTCGAACAATTTTTTAAATACATTTATTTACTTTAAATAGTCTATAACCACATTATATGCATCACTGTATGATTCGGTAGCAATTATTTTGTTTAAGTTATATTATTTTTCTTTTTTATAAAAACCATTGCTGCAAAAAGGCGTTTATAAAGGTTGCTTTCTTTATGTAAGAAGTCTTTTTGTTTGTCCCACATAGGTCGTGTCACATGATTTACATTCTAATTTGTAAATTATGTTTATCTTATATTTTGCAAATGTTCTTTTTATATTTTCGAATTTTTCCATGAAAAGGAATCGATATTAGTTTTTTTGTATCTAAATCTGAATTTGTATTGTTAATTTTATTATTTTCTTTATTGTCAATTTATATTGTTTTTTTTTATATACTGTTTCTATAAATTTAATTGGATAATTATTAAGAATCAGGTATTCTTTTATAACTTTCAGATTGTCAGCATGATAAATATTATTAAAAAGTAATATAGCTGAGTCTACAAGATTTTTTGCAATTTATTATTCCCAATTTAAAATGTGAATTTTAGTCTTTTATGATAATTATTAAATGCATCTACTATATTATCTATTTTTTCTTTTTGTATAAAAAGGATTGTATCGTCTACGTATCGATAATGTAAAGGAATCGTGAAATCTAATTTTTTAAGAACTTCATCCTCTAAATAACCTACTTATACCATTCTCGGACGTAAAAACTACCTTCGATATAGTTTTTGCTAAAAATCAGACTTTTGGGACTTATTTCTCATAAGGCTCAAAAGAACCCCAACAGAAAAACTGAAGCATGGAAGTTCAAAAGTTGATAAGCGACATTTTTTTCCATTTTTGTGATCTACAATCAAACGCCAACACGACATAATTATTGCCGATTTTTTATCGCGTCCTAATGTACACAAAAATAAAGACCCATTTAGCACTTTTGATAACTCCACTGGTATCGGAAGTTCAAAACTTAACAAGTGCCTATTGAATCTTATAGGCGTTCAATATTTTCCGGGTCTTCAGGCCAGTTTCTAGGGACAAATGAGACTCGGAATGACATCTATCATAGAATGGAGGTACTACGGGCTTATATGCACCTTTATATGCTGTTGTTTTCTTTGAGTACAGCTTTATTGGACTCCAGACTGTTGTTTATATCAGATTCTTTTTCCCACGCTCCATTGTGCGTCAAAGAAAGTAGTGCAAAAGTAAAAAAATCACAAAATTGCAATGTAAGTATTATTGGCGGATCATTACTTTACTTGTAGCTCCATTCATTGATTGTCTAATCCTTATAAGAGCGAAGCAATTCGAACAATGGAAAATGTAAAAAGATTACGCCAAGAAGCACGGCGAGCAGGTCGCAAATATACCACGAGGCGTTGCAAAAAAATCTAATGAATCAAACATCCCATGAAGCAATAATTAACCACACACCGGGAGTTATGATCGAACACATAGCAGCGAAATAATTAATCGCTGCTTGGAGATATCAAGTTTTGAACTGCCAAAATCTGTATAATTATCATTGGAAATAACTTAATCGCGTGTATCTATGCATCGACTGAAATTTATAATGATAATAACCAATAATTTGGTTCACCAATAAATATAAGTTTTTAAACCTAGCAACTTTTGTATTTGAAGTCTTTTGTGAATCTTACCATGAATAAAAGTTAAATTGGCATGAATTGCTACACAATGAAGATAAAAATTAAGAAAAAGAACAGTCATTAAATGAAATCCCTACGGTTAGACAGAAGCGCCTACGATTTCGGTGGTGTGTACGTGTTCTTGGGGTGATAAAGATAAGGTGGCGCGACCTCACATTCGTTACGGTTTTTCAAGGAGCTCGTTATCAACAGTCTCTTTGTTCTTTTATCGCTTAAGTAAGGTTCGGAGGGCAGGAAAAGGAAGAGCGAAAATCCGTAATTGCGGCAAATCACTTGGGAAGATGAGGGGGAGTACCATCCCATTTTGTGAGACAGTTTAGTCTATTCTATCGTGACCACACCGGGAGACAGAATACGCGCATTTCGCCTCGTTTCACAAGAAACTGAAACCATTTTCTCAGAAACTTCTTAAGTCCATAATGCTGCTTTTCCGATATCGCACTGTTTATGATCTCCTCTGGATGATTGAAACAAAACTTTATCTCATGGAAAAGTTTTTTTTATTATAATTACTGGTCAAGACCTTTTGTTGAACAAGATCTGTTTAAGCAAGATCTTTATTGAAAGAATGAACCGCATACTATTGGAACAGAAAAATTAATCGTTATGCAATATTTACGAGTTAAGAATATCCGGCGATATTAAAAATTTAAATCGGCTGTTTCCCTGGTTATCTTTAATTTGCCACATCCAGTCTTTTAAACTGATATTAAAAAATGTTTATGGCATGTATAATTTTTATAATTCTCATCGCATTAGAAATAATTACATTTCTCCAAATATCCACACATCTTTGCCCTTTTTTCAACAGATCTACAAATGTTGTGAATGTTCGTCTTTTGAATCGAAGTTTTTAAACTAAACTTCTTTTAAAATTTTAATGTTTTTGGAGTTTGATGCAAATTCGCGAAATTTTAAAGACACAAAAAATAATTGCAAAGTATTAAGTAACCTTAAACAGCCTTAGATGTCTAAACGGTGTCTGTTAGCGTCTCGCTTATAAATCTTTAAAATCTTACGTAATTACAGTTCTAAACGTTAATTAGATGATAAAACAAAAATTTCCCAGGCGGAAAAGTCGGACTTATGCCGGATCTTACAAACCGCATTGTACCACGCCAGTTGTAAATAAGCAGCAATGCCGATACTGATCATTAGTAACGCGCCGAGCGTTGGCGCGGTACTGGTATAGTACTGTCCCAGTATGGAGTCAAATTCTGGCTAGAAGCCGACTTAGGGATTTATGCCGAGCGTTGGCGCGGTACTGGTTTAGTACCCAGACGGAAAAATCGGACTTATCCCGGATCTTACGAACGGCATGGTACCGCGCCAGTTGTAAATGAGGAGCAATGCCAGTACTGATCATTAGTACCGCACCGAGCGTTGGCGCGGTACTGATTAGTACTGCCCCAGTATGGAGTCCATGTGTACTATTTTTTTAATAGTACTTCATAAGTTGGAATAACTTATTGCGAACTTGAATGCATAATTTCGTTATGAGATAATTTTCTTGATTCCAAAGTTTCATCATATTTTCGGAATTGAAAAAACTCAAAATTTGTAGATTCTGAACATACGTTGATTTTACTCTTAAAAACAAAAATTAAAAACTTTATTTACTTTCATACAGGTTATGACCTGTATGAAAGTAAATAAAGTTTTGAAATGTTTTAGAATAATGCCAGTACCGCGCCAGCATAGACTTTCAGTACAGGCATAATACTATCTGAAGTACCGTCCCAGTACTGACAGACAACTCCCAGCCGAGTCACATTTTGGAATAATGCCAGTACCGCGCCAGCACAGACTTTCAGTACAGGCATAATACTATCTGAAGTACCGCCCCAGTACTGACAGACAACTCCCAGCCGAGTTACCTTTTGGAATAATGCCAGTACCGAGCCGTTTGGTATCCGGTAATACGCCTGCATCGCGCCAGTACCAGAAATCCTTCGGCAGTACTGGCGCAGTACCGAGCCAATTGTAAATTTCTACCGGTGTTGTTATTATATTTATCTTGAGGACCTTTCAAATGTACATTCTCTTGCGAAATATACACCACTTGTTAATTTACTGGGACGATAAAAATCATTTTATTTTCATTTCAGCGCACTAGACTTTAAATGAAGGTTTTTAAATATTAGTACGGGATATTCTAAACTTTGGAAACTCGATACGCATTTATAGAAATGTACTTATAGTTTTGAACGTTCATTGAACGATAGAAAAAAATTTTCTTATAAAACAAAATGAATTACTATGTCAATATATATTCAGGGCCTTTCAAATATACAATCTACCATAAAATATACATTACGTTTTTATTAACAAGGACAAAAACTAATGATTTCGTTTTCGAAAAAAATATTTTTTAGGGTTCAATGAACGTTCAGAATTGTAAGTAGATTTTTTAGAACAGAACAACTATTTCGCAGTATTTCTTGATTTGCCCTTGAATTTCTGAAATTCAGAAATTGACGTTCTAAACGTAAGTTTATTGATTTCTAACGAATAGAAGTCATTAAAGAATTATTAGAACGTGAAGTTCTAAATTGCAGCGAGTCGGTGAGAAAAGGAAACTTGCTGAGATTCAATAAGATACTTACTGACGCTTAGAAAAACAAGTCCTAGTTACCAGGAAATCGTTTCTCATGAAAAGGTTTCCACATTTCAGAACTTGATATTCTGAACATGAGTTAATATTGAAAAGATTTAATATTAGACAGATTTCCTTACATGAGAAAATTTGGCTCCAAGCCACTTTTTAGTACACGAAATTCTAAATGGAAGGAAATATTTAGTATAGTTTAGAACCCTCTTTTTAGGGTCTGTGTGTGTAAAAATGTTAACAAGTTATTTTACTCCACTATCCATTAAGGGGGTAGATCACAGTAAATTTTTCAAAAAAGTCATTTTTTTTTATTGGCTTAAAAAATCCTTTTGACCTTCTAGAATAAGGGACAAAAGATCCTATACCCACCGGAAGTCGTTTTCTTTGAAATTTCGAGTTATCACTCGAGCGCCTCGAAATGCTCTGAAATGCGCTCTTGCCAATGATTAAACGCGTTTTTCTCTAAATGATGTTTTTCAAAACGGTGTACATGATATCTCAAGATCTAATTAACGAATCGACTTGAAATTTAACACACTTACTCTATGGATGAATGCCTCTGGCGTCACGTAGGATTTTGCAAATATCTTGTTTTGTTCAATAATTATAAACAATCATAACATGAAATTTCGGTCCAAAAAACGTATGTTCAATTCAGAAATTTTGTTCTCGTTGCCAAAAAATGCTAAAAAAAAGGCTACGTGACGCGATAGCCAATACAATATAGATGATGAGCATATTTTGTTTTTTTGTTTCAGACGACTGGTTTTCGCAAAATCATGTACACCATCCAACCATGCGCGAAAATCATAGGGATGCGCGAAGCAGCATATATCAAAAAGTTTTTTTTTTTTAACAAAAAATTTTTTAAACCTTTTTTGATAAGTATGTAAGATAATAAAACAAAACAAAAATAGTGGTGTAACATCATTATTTAGTTAGCAATAAATTCATGAAAATGACCCACAAAACATGCCCGTCACTGTGTTCTACCCCCTTAATCAATTGATTAATAAGTAGACATGGAAATTGTAAAGAAAGATGATACATTTTGAATTTACTGAAGTCAAATGTTAAAATTATTTCAGCCGAATATGAATTGTATTCACTTATTTATCATTACAAACTATTAATCTGTTTGAAAACACAGAAATTCGAATGACAGAGACTTTACAAGTTTAATTTTTTTTTCATTTGGTACGAGGGTAGTCCCAGGAGTACCCGACCTTACATATAGATAAACGTTGTTGTTTGAAAAAAATTACTATGGTCGAAAATACCAATCATATAACGCTTGAGTTAGAAGTTTGAAGCCGCTACGCTGTTTGGTATTTGTTTGACAGCTATCAATAGTAAACGCTCTCAGTGAATTTGTAAATATGGGAAAAATTAGTCATCGTTATGTGATACAATACTTCCATTTGAAAGGTCTCAGTCCAACCAATATAAAAGCCGAGCTAGATTCTACTCTAGGGGAGTCTGCTCCTTCGTTTACAACAATTAAGTATTGGGTGTCAGAGTTCAAACGAGGTCGTACGAGCTGCCAAGACGAACATCGCAGTGGTCGACCAAATGAGGTGACCACGACAAAAATGGTGGGGAAAATCCACAAAAGTGCTGTACATTGCATATTGACTGAAAATTTGAACATAAGAAAGCTGTGCGCAAGATGGATCTGCCTTTGCTCACAATGAAACAAAAACAGCGTCGTGAGGATGTTTCAATCGAGTGTTTGGCGATCCTTTACAGCAATAAAGCCGATTTTTTGCGTCGATTCATAACCATGGATGAAGCATGGGTCCATCACTTCACAGCTGAGACCAAGGAACAGTCAAAACAATGGACTGAAAAGGGGAAATCGGCTTCAAAGAAGGCAAAGAAAGTTCCATCTGTTGGAAAGGTCATGGCATCAGTTTTTTGGGATGCACGTTCGATACTTTCAACTGATTATTTACAAAAAGGAAAAAAATCAACGGCGAGTATTATGCGAACTTATTACAGCGTTTGAGTGATGGAATCAAGAAAAAAAGGTTGCATTTAGTGAAAATGAAAGTGTTGTTTCATCATGACAATGCACCAGTTCACACATACATTATCGCGATGGCCAAAATCAATGAGTTAAAGTTTAAATTACTTCCTCACGCACCCTATTAGTCAGATGTAGCTCCCTCGGATTATTTTCTTTTTTCAAACTGGAAAAAATGGCTCAGTGATCAAAGATTTTGAACAATGAAGAGGTGGAGTCTGCGGTTAATGGCTATTTCGAGGAGCTCGACAGTTCGCACTATAAACACGGTATCGAAGCTATTGAACATCGTTGGAAAAAGTGTATCTAGTCAGAAAGAGACTACTTTGAGAAAGAAAAGTATTTTTCTCCAAATCCCCTGGTTTTTCTTTGCTAGGCTAGGTACTTCTAGGACTACCCTCGTAACTTCTAAACTAAGAATATTTATTTAAAAATTTTCAATCTCAGTTCTAAACTTTCCAACTGAAAGAAATTATAGAAAATAAAGTTGAGATGGTAAAATTTTGAAGAATTATTGTGAGTTGGTATTGAAACTGAAAGATAGCAAATATGGAAAAAGAGTCAATCTGATAGCACTTATAAAGCAGTATTTAACACTTCAAAAAAATCAATAAAACATGAGTTTAGAGACAAAAAAATGCCAGTAAAGTAGGAATCCGATCATATGGTTCGGTTGATCCATGGCCTTAAAAACGAAATCCATTAAAAATGTTTACTGAAAACAAAATTTATTCAAAAGGATTTCTATATCATTCTATAAATGTAAATGAAAGTTCCATGCCAACATTCGATACCGAAATGAATGTGTTTCTCTGATAAGGTAATCACTGAGAAAAGTTTTAGAGTACACCACTTAGTCATTTGATTATATAACATCTCTATAATTCTGTTGATTTCCCAGACGATTCAACTTCCATATTTGCCTTCAGTTATGTTAGTCTCTACTGTGTCCTATGTTGTATTAGCAAAATCACTTCATTTATAATTCAATGGTTGTGTTATAACTCTCGACATAAATTTTTTTTTCTCGTAAGCGACAATCTACAAGTTGTAAAAATATTAGCATCAAGACGAAAAAGATAAATGGGATTCGTACATCCTGTATCCACGAACACCTACATTAAAAAAAATTAAACTCTCGTTGTTTCGGTTTCTTTTCTCGTCAGTAGGCGCGTTGGTTTAGGCGAAAAAATGGGTTAATAATGTTTTCATTCTTCTGGTTCCGATTTCGTAGACAGTTTTCTACGACTTAATACACATGTGAACAGTATGCAAACTGACTCTCGTTTAATTTAACCAGAATAGTTGCTTTTACATGTTTTTCTCATGCATTAGGATAAAGGCCATTTGTTGACAGTCTTGAGGAAAGTCAAATTACCTTTAAAGCAGACATGACTTTCTTCTAAATGCAAATTCGACGAAGCGAAGAGGGTAGAGAGTACGCAATAACCATAACGATTTTCCAAACAACAAAATTTATACAAGATGATATCTGT
The DNA here is from genome assembly GCA_030998225.1 of Diplolepis rosae. Lineage (NCBI taxonomy): Eukaryota > Metazoa > Arthropoda > Insecta > Hymenoptera > Diplolepididae > Diplolepis > Diplolepis rosae. The sequence continues at coordinate 7,284,979 of JAPYXD010000710.1, forward strand.
CTGTCTCTCTGACGGATTTCCATAAACCTCTCATTAATGACAATATAATTATTTTTGAGTGCGATTTGTCTCAAGAGAATGCTGACTCGTGCAATTTCAAGGGATGTTGAATGAATGATCATAGCCTATCTTCTTGTGCAACTGACAACGGCAATCGATACCATCTAAAGATTCTAGGGAGCTGAAGAGTTAATCCCTCCCTACAATTACAATTAGTTTAAATACCGATGTCGGGGGATCGTCCTTTTTACTATCGGTCCACGTTCTTGCCTCCCACGCAAAACGCGACCCTTATCGACTTTTAACGAAAACAGCACACCATCCCCCTTTTACTTAGTCTCGCAACCGAACCCTTCTTGGCTTCTTCAGCTATTTTTCCAGACTATGGTTACTCACTAAGAATATATTTATATACTTGAATTGATTCCAATATAGAGGTAAATTTTTTATACGAAACGTTCCATCAACTTTATAAAAAACTATACCCAAAATGCAAATTTCATACACAGGATATACAGAAAAAACCCTGTATATGATAATATAATGATTGATAAATAAATTAAATGGATAATAAACTTATCGAATTTACATATTTCTCGAAAATTTAGGGCTTTTAAATTCCCATTTACTCAAAATTGAAACATTACATTTTTTCTGTGAAAAAAGTAAAATTCTAAAACATTGAAAAAATCAAAATTACAGATCATTCAAGTAAATATTTTTCAAACTATAAATGGATTTAGTTAAAAACTACGGATTAGAAAAAGGCGAAATCGATTACCCAGTGCTTTAGTAAGTATTTCTACCAATAACAAGTAGTTTCCTATTAATTCATATTAAACTTCTATTAATTCAGTAATTAGTAGTTCATTTCCTACTAAGTTATATACTGATCAAATGAGTTGGAAGAAATTTAACTAGTGGTAGTAACTGAATTAGTAAAATTTTATTATAAATTAGGAGAGAACTACTAGTAGTTAGTACTTTCTAAATTTCGAATTAGTAAAGATTTGTTTATTCCCAATTAGCGAAAAAAAAATCTATTTCATAATAAAATTTTCAGCAATTCAAAGTACAATTTGGACTTATTTTTAGTGAAATTTGTTTACTATGAGGGTAGATTGAAAAGTTCTCATCCTAACAAAGAAAGAGCAAGATTTCAGTCAAATTTAAATACTTGCCCAATAGATGGCAGTGAAAGGAATAGAAAGAGCTAAACTTGGAGTTAGACTAGCGATTAGTTTGTTTCTGAGAGGATATGGAAGTGATTGTTTACCAAGACTGCAACACTTCTCAAGAACGGAGAAATTGGTGTATTATGTAAATTGGTGTTACGGGTTTCTTTGAAATTAATAAATAATTAATATGTGGCCTTTCCGGTATTGTCTTTATGTTTATTGCAATTTCGTCAACGTTTCGACCAATGTTTTGGTCCTTTTCAAGACTATAAATAACAATTACATTATAGAGATTATAACGCATAAAAAATGTTTTTAAATACTAGAGAGATATATGTGACGCGATCCGAGACAAGGGACCTACTATCCATTTGACGTAAGAGCGTTTTAGTATATACTAACCACTAGAAAAGTGACCGTACGTCAAATGGATATTAGGTCCCTTTTCTCGGATCGCGTGACATATGTATTTAAATTGCTAAAAAATATATAAAGTTAAAAGAACGTACCGATGAAAATATTCCTATTATCACTCATTGAAATTCATCATGTCCAGCATGAGAAGTGTTATAATGACATATCCAAAGATTGTAGGTTTTAATAAAAGTAGTTTTGGTTTAAAATAATTGGTTTTGAAAATCTTCAATAATCAATGTGATGAAAAATATTTTATAGTTCGTAGTAAATGTTGTTTGTTTTTGTAAAATAAAAACAGAAACTACTTGTCATAGTAAAATTTTTTTTTTGAGGTTATAGATTAAAAATGACCTGTAATATAAAAGTAGTGTAGAAAGTATAAGTATTGGATTTTAAAAGTATTATAAATGAGAAGTTTTTACTTTCAAGCAGTTTTTTGTAGATAACGTGTCTACATTTTTATGTTAAAATATGATTAATAGAATTAATTTCTTTTATTTTTACATTTTGCGGCTATTGTATTGTTGATCTGTTAAAGGTGTGTAAACAATGAAAAGTTATTAAAATTTTTTGTTCTTTTTTATAAATGAAAATTAAATAAATGATAATAAATGTAGAATAATTGAAAGAAATTATTTTTTTTTAAATTTAATAATGTTATGATATATATAGCTGAGGTTTTCAATAAATTTTGGTTTTATTGAAATCAAAATAATGCTTGTAAGTGAGAGCGTGTTCTGCAAGTGCAGTTTTACTTTCTTTATTTTTGATTGATCTCGCGTGTTCGAGGAATCTGTTATGTAAGAATCTACTAGTTTGTCCAATATATTTTTTATCACATTGTATGCAATTTATTTCATAAATGATATTGAATTTAAATTTTGTTTGAGTTTTATCTTTAATTGTTGGAAAAAATTTTTTTTGCAAAGTATTCTCAATAGTGAAAATTATCTGTAATTTTGAATTTTGAAAAATTCCGCAAAGTTGTTCTTGGAAATTTTGGATATATGGAAAGGTTATGATTTTTCCTTCTTCTTAATAATCATTTTCATCGACATCATTTCTTAAAAGTGATTTTTTAGTATTGATTTAGTATTGAAATTGGTGTATCGTTCCGAGATAAAATTCCTTCAATTGAAAGGTAAAACTCCTACAGACATGAGGCTGAACTAAATTTAGCAAATCGAGATGCTACACCTTTATTTACAATATTACCGAGAAAACATGGGTTGCTGAGTTCAAACGTGGTAGAACGAACATTTTTGACGAAGAAGGCTCTGGACGACCAGAAACCGCAACAACGGATGAGATGATCGACTACATTCATGAAATTGTGAAAAATGATCGTCGATTAACTTTGAAAGAGCTAACGGAAGCTGCTGGTATCTCACACGAACGGGCGCACAACATTTTACATGGGGAACTAGGTATGAGAAAACTGAGCGCTGCAAACAACACCAAAGCACGCTCCGAATCATCAACATGTTGCTGCTTTTGGTCGATTGTTAGAGAACGCGGCACCTATCGTGTGGACAGTTTTTCCATAACCAAATGTTCATGTAAAATATGGCGCACATGTTCTGTTGATATCTTTATCATGTCAGCTATCTCACTCGCTTTAATTTTTAAATAATCCAAAATAATGCGATGCACTTTTTTGATATTTTCATCAGTAACTCCCTCATTTGGACGACATGAACGTTCAGCATCATCGGTGAATGTACGACCACGTTCAAATTCAACACAACATATCTTTACTGTAGTATACGATGGAGAAGATGTGCCATAACATTTATCAAGCCAATCCTTGGCTTAGGTAGTATTTTATCCCATTTAAAAAAAATGTTTAATCAAAACACGAAATTCCTTGAAATACATTTTTTCTCAAGCAGCAAAAGTAGCGTCACTCTAATGACTGTAACTCGTAATCTAATTGTCGAAATGTCATAAAATTTTGACTAAAGGCTAGTGAAGGTTAGCACTACTACATAAGCATAAAAACTTTGAGATAGTCACGCAATCTCTATATGAGGCCGCGAACTTTTCATCTCAAGTAGTACATGCATTTGAAGCACAGACCACGTGCTAATTTACTACGATCATTTCTCCTACTCAAAAGGCATGTAATTCTTGCATCGAAAGCTAGACGATGCGCTTACTTTAAAAGCATGAGTCGATTATATGAACAAAACGCATGGAGTTTCTCTCGGTGTACCAAGATATCAAGAACCTATTCTGAATTCGCTCATAAGCTTGTGATTTTGAACCGATCCAGATCGAAAAAATCAGTGATCCTCGAATGAACGGCCCCTAGATTCAGAGAGTAATAGGGAAACATATCCATTGTCAACTGATACACTGGAAGGCCGATTTTAAAAAGAATAGGCGAAAGATGCGGTAGGGGACGGGGTATAAAGGAAGTCGTTACAATGTCAGTAGAGCGAAATGTTTATTAATTATTTTTCATCTCTTAAATGTTATTATTCTTTATGATTAAAAACTTTGGGTAATGAATATTAAACTGACGCGACACGCAACACTTGATACTGCACTGGGTGTTTACAATTTTACGCAACACTGACCTTGTCCGATTATGGATACATCATGCTTGGAAAGTTTCCATAATCAACATTCCAGCTCTATATTCAGGAATTAAATTTGTTAATCGACCCAAAATACGCTAACAATACGTACATCACGCATGCATATTGTTTTTGGCAACTAAATGTTATGCTTAAATAATTGCAAATTTTTATTACAACAAAATGCTCTTAAAAACAATTTTATTTGGTTTAACTAAGATTCGGTTAAATTAAGGAAAATATTCCATTGAGTTAACCAATTACTGCTGGATAAAAGATTTGGTCAAAATAAAAACATTTTTTTAGTGTTCGATCCGTTTTTTAAAATAGTAGACTATTTTCTAGTGAATTTCAAGGCTTACTCATTTTTGAAGAGAGTTCTTGTCATCATTCATAACTTTCTAGCAGTGCTTCTTTAAAAAAAACGAAAAAAGTACAAAAAATATATTAATAAAGAGAAGAAGTGACTGAGTCATTAACACCCAGTCCAAAAACCCACTATGAAGGGATTTTTGGAAATTTAACCCCTATGGGAATTTATACAATTGCGCAATGTATTATTGTGGATGGTTTTCAGGGAGGGTAGAATCGATTCCGATTCCTTTGAAGAAGAGGTATTTTTAATGTAAATATAATAACCATCCTGCGTTAAAGGGGTGACAATTGCCTATAAAAGGGATAAAAAAGAGAAATAGAGATATGATTACATATGATGTAAGGAAGGACAGGTATATATCTACTTATGGTTGTAAAAAGTGTCAAAAATACTAACGCCCTTGCCTTGAGGGAGTGAAAAATACATACAAAAAAGATAGAAAAGGGAAATAGTCTGTGTGTTAGAGAGAGAAAGATAGATTGTTAGAAGTATATCGTAAAAGGATCTCCTGATATCAAAGTTCAGTCACAGAGGAATATCGTGACATGTTTCTAATAATTTCAATACAAAAACAGGGTGTTTAGAGTAAAAATAGATAAAATTTGCAAAAATTCCAAGAATTTTTAGATCCTTTCATAATACTCTAGAATGTTCTACATAATAATTCTAGAATATTTGCGTGAAGAATTCCTGAGTATTCCAAGACAGTTTAGAGCTCTATATCATTCTAGAATATTCAAGAATTTTATAAATTTTTAATTTGAATTAATACTTATTTAGAGAGCATACTGAACTAATTTAAATACTATAGAATATTCTGGAACTTTTCAAAATATTCTTGAATTTTTCACATAACTATTATAGAACATTTAGGTATACAATAAGTTCCGATGTATTTCAGCGTGTTCTAAAACATTCTAAAATTTTGGAGGATAGAGAGATATGATTAAAAAAGAGCAGAGATATACTTGTATACTTGTATACTTGTATTACACGGGAGCGAAGCTGCAGCCAAAAGCTAGTCAAATTATGAAGTTGCATATACTATATAATAACTTATTAGAAAGTAGTTTTATTATAATGAAATATGCTTCAATATCTAAATAATTTCATCTTAAATTTTTTTTAATTCAGAAACTTCCGTTTTTATTATTGCAATTCGTTTTATACAATATATGTCATCAAATGGATTCATAGGACTTGATACTACACTGAGAAAAAAGATTTGATTGAATGAAAGAAAATAATTTGTTTGAACGACTTTCTTTGATTTAAAGAAATGATTTGTTTAAATGAAACAAAATTTGTTTGATTCAAACAAAATATCTTTGGACCAAATAAATATTTGTTCGAATCAAATAAATTTCTGCCTTAAATAAAACAAATTATATCTTTGACCATATATCAATGCATTAATTTCTTTGTTTTGAAGAAAAATTAATTTGATTCAAACAAATATTTATTTGGTTCAAAGATATTTTGTTTGAATCAAACAAATTTTGTTTCATTTAAACAAATCATTTCTTTAAATCAAAGAAAGTCGTTCAAACAAATTATTTTCTTTCATTCAATCAAATCTTTTTTCTCAGTGTATTAAGTACACGGCCATCTTGCCAGATGACATCACAACCTGAAATGATTACGCTCAGAAAAAGATTTGGTTTAATGAACAAAATTTTGGTTAGTTCAACCATAGTATTATGTTGTTATACACACAACGAAATGTTTGGTTCGTTGATTAAACCAAAAATTTGCTTGATCCAAATAAATATTTAAGTTACTTTTGATAAACTTCAAGTATTTATTAGATTCAGGCAAGAAATTTAGTTAAGTTAATAAAATACTGTGAATTCAACAAAATACACTTTTTGACCAGCTAATAAAAAAAGTAATGTATGTGTTCATTCAGCTAACAATTTAATTCGTATCAAAAGGCATGCTTTTTCATAAAAACTTTGAAACTTATCACATTATTTGAAAAAAATAGGCATTGCATTTAATGTTACATTTATCATAAAAAGCATTCAAGGTATATAAAAATAATCTATTTCTTTAATAAATTGGTCATTTTATTCCAATATACTTTTTCATGTATTGACAAATGCCTCTCTATTTTGTTCAATGCAGGTAATAATATTTTTATATTAAAAAAAATATTAAAATTGAAAAAAGCTAAAGTTTAGGAACAGTTAATGCATATTGTTATATCATAAATATCACAGAATCTATATACATTCATCCATTAAAGAGAAATAAACCACGAGACATACTTTATTAGGAACTTTATTCATACTAATTGCTAGCGCATTAAATTGAATTAAAAGTGATTAAATGAGACAGACAAGAAGAACGAAGATGTACTAAATGTCATAACAAAATAGACATTAATTATTGAATATTCTAAGTTAATACTTTTTTTGCATATTTTATCTGTATTTGTTCATTTATACAATTGTTTATAATACGTAAAGAACTTCATTAATACTAATTGTAAGCATATTGAACTAAATTAAAAGTGAATAAATAAGAAAGAGTACAAGAAGCATAAAGATGAACTAAACGTCATAACATAATAGGCATTTATCTCATTGTAAACTATCCTATCAGAAACTATTATACTGGATTTGAAGATAATGCAATCTAATTAGTATAGTCTGAAAAAAGGAAGAGTATGATCTCCATAACATAAAAATAAGAAGTTATGAGAACTAATAAATCAAACTGAGAACAAAGTTTGTATAGTTGAATAAAATTTGTTCGAATCACACAAATTTTCGAGGAAGAATGCGACTCCGCGAAAGTTACCCCACACCCTAGGGTGGGAAAGGGGTTACCTTCGTATCTTCAAATTAAAATTTTTGTCGCGTATTGAAAAAAAAAATTCTAATAAAACTTAAATATTTTTTATTATTGTATCTATAACTTAATTCGTGCGGTTTTTTTTCCAAAATTTGAAAGTTTGTTTAAGAAAAACATGTACAACAGTATTATTCAAAGTAATTAATTAAGTGAGTTTGAAATTTTTGTCTCTGCCTACATACCTGCAATCGAAAGACCTGGGCTTGAATCCCAGCGCAGTCGAAAGCGTCTTTTCTTTCACAGAAAGATTTTCAAATTCTTTAAATATTATTCAAAGTATTGCCCATCTGAAGCTATGACTTTTTCCCATCTTTCTGGTAATTTGTGGATTCCATCCCAAAAGAACTGCGCCGGCTTGGCGGCCAAAAATAAATCAAGCCAATTTTTGACACTCTGTTCTGATGTGAACCGTATTCCAGTGAGGGCGTTCTGCATCGACCAGAACAAATGGTAGTCAGACGGGGCAAGGTCTGGGCTATCAGGCGGGTGAGGTATCCATCCACTGTTTTCCAAATAGTTCTTAACCGGAATAGCAACTTGGAGCCGAGCGTTGTCATGATGGAAAATTATTGCCTCGTGTCTGATCGCATATTCCAGGCGTTTTTCGGCTATTGCTCTCTTCTAACGTATTAATTGTGTTCGGTAGCGTTCTCCATTGATGGTTTCACCCGGTTTTAGTAGCTCATAATCCAGCACACCCTTCTAATCCCACCAAATACAGAGCATTACCTTCGCGCGGATATTCGGTTTTGCCGTTAATTTGGCTAGTTGGCCGGGTTTCACATATGATTTTTTGCGCTTGGGGTTGTCGTAATGGATCCATTTTTCATCACTTGTAACAATCCGATGCAAAAATGACTTCTTTTTGTGGCGTTCCAGCAGCATTTCGGACATGCGAAACCGCCTTTCAACGTCTCTCGGCTTGAGTTCATGTGGAACCCAATTTCCTTGCTTTTGAATGTATCCGGCTGCTTTTAAACGTTTTGAAATGGCTGCTTGAGTGACTCCCAAAGATTCTGCGAGCTCTTCTTGTGTTTGGAAACAATCTTCATCGAGTAATGTTTCCAGTTCTTCTTCTTCAAACTTTTTTGGCTGTCCAAGCCAAAATCACCACTTTTAAATCGTGCAAACCACTTTTGGCACGTTCGCTCAGCTAGAGCATGTTCACCATAAACTTCCACCAAAATATGATGACTTTCGGCAGCAGTTTTTTTCATATTAAAGTAATGAAAAAGAACTCCCCGCGAAAACACTTTTTCAGGCACAAAGTTCGACATATTTGAGTGAAAAAAAATTATTATTGTTTACGCTTCAAATAAATGACATATACTAAAAAGGACGCACAATGAGAGTAGCTTTCCAACGCATGTTCGGAATATTGGAACGATGGGATAATAATCAAGTTACGCCACCTCTTAGCAAACCGCACGAATTAAGTTATAGATCCAATATGAAATCCGAATCTTCAATAAATAATAGATGTTCTCGTTTGAAATCGCTTTTCCCCTTCGAAAATAAATAGTATATTGTCCCATGGCACACACGATCTTTTTTTCATGCTGGTATGAATTTGACGAGTTTATCATGCTTGAAAGAAGGGACAAAACTACGAGTGGAGTGAGGAATAGTGGGAGTGAAAACTGTCCCTAGGGAATAAAAATAATGGCTTAAATGTAACTTACATTGCTACAATTATTTTTACTCCCTAGGGACTGTTTGATTCCCGCTACTTCCTACTGAGAAAAAAGGTCGATTTTTGCTCGCCTTACAAGCATGGAAATTCATATCTGTTTGAAAAATAGAACATTGTTATCCAAGTGTGAGATCTAGGAGATTGTCCCCCACTTGATTAACATACTACTTTCTTTACATACCACAAAGGGGAATGCAATTTCGAGCCCTGGCGCGAAACAGCAAAAATGATCGGTTCCACGATCGAATAATACAACTACGACATCAACAAGTATGTGACATTTTTCTCACGCAGAGCACGGTAAATTAGTAATTCACCCGCTGACTTCAGATCATACTTCTAGCCGTCGGAAAATTCTGTTTCTTCTGAAAATCTTCAAGATATGTGCCAAAATGATGATATAAAGCTTCATACAAAAGCTTGGATATGAATAAATACAGGGTGGGCCATATAACATTTGGAATTTGAATCGGCTATAAAAAAAACTTATGGATATTTTTTCAAAAGTATGGTTTTATTAGAAAGATTGAACCTCTCCATTTAAGAATGAAATACAACAGCATTCAAATGACTGCCACGGCTGGCCTTACGGTACCCCATTCGATCAACCCAATTATATACCGCTACTTACAAGCAATTCTTTCGAAGAATAGTTAACATTTTTTAAAATTAATTTATAATTATTTTTGAATTGCACGTTATATTTGGCTGTAATAGCATCGATGCTGTAAAGGTGCGTTCATAGTAGTTATGATATGTGTTGTATAAAGGCGTGGTAAAGTATGAAAGTTACATAGAGAATTTTTGCCATATTGAAAGTTAAATGGAAAATAGAAAAATCATTTTTTTATAGATTTGATAATGTTATTGTAAATAGCGCTAAGATTTTCTATGTCAGTTTAGTAATTAATTGTGGAATTTTCTTTTTGAATGTGGATCATTTCCAGCAATAATCTTTTCTTCAAGTTGTTTTCAATATCTAAAATTTTTGTATTTTTAAAATCATAAAAATGCTAATAGGTAATAGCATGTTCTGCAAGTGCAGTTTTATTTTCTTTATTTTTAACTGATCTAGCATGTTTCGTAAATAATATTCTATTTAAATTTTTTCTGAGTTTCATCTATAAGTGTTGGAAAAAATTTTTTTTGTAAAGTATTATCAATAGTAAAAATTATTTGTAGTTTGGATTTTTTGAAAATTCTGCATAATTGTTCTTGACAATTTTAGATATATGGAAAGGTTATGATTTTTCTACTTTCTTGATTATCTATGTTATAAATTTCAAAAACAGAATTTGCTTTTGCTGATTGGAAAATAATTTTTTGTAACGTTCATAAATTTTTTCATTTAAAAGATCTAAAGGATATCCGTTCTTTAGCAATGTAGATCGCACGTAGTTTAAATTATTTATGTGAAACCTTTTATCTGATAAGAGTGTTGCTCTATATGTAAGAGAATAAATCATACCAATTTTGTGTGATAAACTATGATTTGAGAACAAATTAATGTAAAGACCAGACCAAATTGGTTTTCTGTACCAATTAGTTTTGATTTTATTGTTAATAATTTGAATATTTAAATCTAAAAAGTTAATATCATTATTTACGTTATATAAGTAAGTAAGTAAGTTATATGTATATACTATATATAACGTACAATTCAAAAATAATTATAAATTAATTTAAAAAATGTAAACTATTCCTCGAAAGAATTACTTGTGAGTAGCTGTATTTATATATAATTCATTATACATTTAAACATATATTTCTTTATACAATATTTATATTATAGGTCTCAATTTGCTAATTTAGCCTCTAATTGAATTGACAAGCAATTTTATATTTTTAAACTGAATGAATATCTCAAGGAAAATTTTTATGCTACTGGCATTTTATTAATTTTACAAGAATTTTAAACAAATTTTACTCTCAACATGGAATTTAAAAAAAAAATTAAATACAAAAAGTACTATTGTATCTAAAGCTTTCAAGTTTGTCGGATGTGAGGAAATAATGTTTGGATATTTATCCACGGTATGTTTTTCTCTCTTTTTTCTTTTAAATTTATTTGTCAACATCTATATCATTCTTAAATAATTTATGCTCATATCTGTTTTTTTCATTTTTTTCATACATAAACTAATGTAAAAATTTCTCCTTTGTAGACTTGATAAGGACCAAAACTTTGGTCGAAACGTCGACGAACTGTTACAAACTCTTACAAACACGATTGTTTAATCACAGTAAAAATTTGAACTTGAAATGTTTAAGATGATGTTGTATTTTAATGACACGACACTTTTGCTGGAATCAATGTAATTTTAAAACATATTTATTTTACACATATATACAATTTTTGGTCGGCACAACAGAGTAATTGCTTATTCGTCAGAAGTGAAAAGGTATCCGTTTTGGAAAAGTAATTGACAGAGTTACTAGGGCTCACACCATAGACAAAGTTGTGACTAAAAATTCCTATAGGCACAATTATGATTGGTTATGAACTAAAGGGTGGAAATAGTTTGTAATTGTCGATGCCTATTCGTGAGATCCTGGAAAAACCCAGCTAGCGCCTGGTCGCTTCGGTGAGAGAGTGAAATGCTGAAGCCTGTACTGAGACAATAATGAAGGGTGTCCTGGCTCGCGTTCATAGGACCTTACTGACCATAATTTAATTGGACCAAAGAAATGGTTTTGTGAATTTTACGCTTTCAAAGAGATTTATATCTTACAGCTCTATAAGTTGAGAATAAACGGGTATGCAGTAAAACACTTCAAGGTGTCCTTTGGTCTAATGCTATGTAACAGAAGTAGCATCACGTTTTTCTAGTAAATATATAAATTTAGTCAGAAAGTCTTGAATTAATTCATAAAAGTAAAAATCCAACCATTTAAGTGGACGAACATCTGCTTCGTCGACGCTTACAATTGAATGGAAGTTTTCATCTTTCGAAATATGAATCCTATAGACAGATATTCAAATTGTTTAAAAATAATATAGTAATGACTATTGTTACGCCGTAACAATGATAAACTCGCCAAATTCATACCTGCCTGAAAAAATATCGTGTGTGCCTTGGGACAATAGATTTTATTAGTCTCATGTGAATAACGTCCTAGCCTGGGGCTTGGCGACAAACTTCACACTTGCCTAAAAAACCTATTTTAGTCCCGTGGCGCACAATATACCATTATGTACATTTTTTCGTAGAATGCGTATCGCTTAAGATATTTCGACCCTAAAATAAAAAACTTTTCCTGTATTTTTAAATCAAAAAAATCATTTCAATAAAGAATTTTTTCTATTCCGATTTTTGATCTTTTAATTTAAGCATATTTTTTTATACTATAAACAAATTATCTATAATACGCTAACAAATATTTTTTATGTAGATTCAAACAAAAGATATTTTAAAAATGTGTTCCTGTATACTTCAAGAGAAGTTTTATTCATTTGAAAAGAGTTACTATGAATTATAAAAAGTTAGCATTAATATATGGTATATGTGGTATAGGAAAATTTACTTGAAACAAATTCGTGTTGTTTCAACCAAACATGATTTTTTGAAGTATTATTTGGTTAAATTAAGCAAATCTTGGAGTCAATTTAACAAAAAATGTTTGTCCATTTAACCAAATAACCTTGTTAAATAAATCCGACTTTTTCTGGATGCCCTCCGGCTAAAACTTTTATAAGTTCCAGACTCCGGAGTGAATTTCGTCGATTTGGAATAAAAGAAAGTTAGTTAAGAGTAAAAAAACAATTTTACGTCCGAACAAAGCTTTTCAGCTCATAAGAGTGAGTTTTAATAGTTTCCTTAACCATATAATCATCTAAAGCAAATATTCAGTTTCTTAATGTAATAGACCGGATAGTTAATTATAACAAACTACATAATTACTACCAATTATTGTATGGTTGAGGCAACTGATAAAAATAATTGGTCCATATCCAACTACTTTTGTCGTTGTCACATCCATACAGTTTTTCCCGTGTGCTATGTCTTCCTTTTATCGGAATTTCATAACTTTATTATTAATTTTCGAAAATGTTTAAATTATAAGCTAGACCCTTGTTGTATTGCAATCAGCCCGTCCAAACTACAGAGACCAATAAAGAAATGTACTGACTTCTGCAATTTTCCTGCACCAATAGTTTATCCGTTGCGATAGAACAAGCTTGTCCAAGCGTAAATGTAACGATAATGCGATGGTACGCGTTCATCGATTCTTGCACTCGCCATCATTATCGAGAGATTGTGCCCCTATTCACGCTGTGCAGATTGCCGAACTCTCTTTCTCTCGTAAAATGGCAAAGACCACGAGCTTCCATTATTTATTTTGCAGTCGGATGAAAAGATTTTCGATAACGGATATGAGGCGCTTGGATTGCCATACCTGCATGTACCTCGAAGCACTTTATGAAAGATGTAAGAAAAAAAAGTGGTAATTGAGAGAAAGAGATATATACCTCTACTTTTCTAGATCAGTTGAATCCAGCGGATAAAATAAAATCATCCATTAGAATCTCTAATACTATTCTTCTATAATTTAGTGCCTTCGATATTCATATTATTTGAATTGGAATGACAGGATTACAGAAATTTTTTTTAATTTGCGGACCATTTCCTAATCAATATTTTGATTGCCTTGAACAATAATTTATGAAGAGATTGTACAAAGAAAGAGAAAGTTTGGAATTGAAAAAATAAACAATTAAAAAATTCTAAACTAAAATACCAGAAAGCTTAAATATGATTATTTTGGAAAATACTTATCAGAACCCGAGGGATTACAATGATTTAAGGTTAGAAAATTTAAATTCATAACAGATGAGATGATGAATTTGGATCCTATATTATAATATTACTTAAAAAATTCGATTTTTAATGCAAACAATTTTTTCCATGTTTTCATCGAAGTTTTTGAAGCCTTTCATCGAAATTTTTATCGAAGTTTTTATAGGCGTTTCTGATCGAGTTTTTTGCCCTTTTGAGTTATTTATTCACATTTTATGTACTCACATCCACATTCTAAGTTACATTTATACATTAACGTGTCTAGTTTTTTTTATCTCAGTTGTTTAAAAATGTATAATTTTATGTCAATTTTCTCATGTTTTTACTTTTCACGCAATCCCAAAGAAATTTCATGCTTATTTTATCGAAGTTTTTTAGGGGTTTCATTGAAATTTTATCGAAGTCTTTATGGAAGTGTTATTTGCTTATTTTTAAGGTTTTTTAAGGTTTTTTCATATTTATCAAAGTTTTACCGAAGTTTTTCGTAATTTTTGAGTTATTTTTTCTCACATTTTATACCTGCATCTACAATTTAAGCTACATTTGTACATAAACGTGACTAGTTTTTTATCTCAGATGTTTTTTAAAATGTATGTGTTACTTTTCAATATCAATTCTTAAGATTTCTCTCGTGTTTCACCAAAAAATGTTTATGTTTAATTTTCTGTAGATTTTTTCATATTTTTATCCTGTAGACAATACCAAAGTTATAAAATTTACACTAAAAAATTAGAGAATTGAGAAAATTGAAGATTAAATGGTTATAAATTATGAAAGCTTTATAAAATCTTAATGTATTCTAAAGAATCAATGCATACAATGCAAGTTTTCTAATTTATTTATTAAAACGTTGAGTTTTGCTTTTTTCTACACTGGAAAGTGTAGAAAATAAAATATTTTTTATCGGCAAAGGTTCTAATTGACTAATACTCCTTGTATTTAAAAAGTGATTTTCATGTTTCACCGAAAAGTATCGACAGATATTCAAATTGTTTAAAAACATGTTTTACAACTCTCCAAAGTTTTATAAAAATCAGCAAGTCACACCTGCAAAGCTTTAATTATTGAGAAAATTTGTTGTCGTGGACCAAATCATTTTTTGTACAACAGTTTTATTAAACCAATAAAAATACCTGGTTGTCTGAGAATCAGAAAAATTTTTATTCGTATGAGTAAATCCTTTTTCTTATTGTAAGTCATTGCAGTTTTTCAAAATTCATTATTTTTTATAATTTTTATTGAACAATAAAATTCTTTGACTATTCATATACATATACATATTCATATACATATTCCTTACGCTTTTTTCTCTTAAAAGTTATATTATCTTATAGAGGACAAAAAACTTTCTTAAAAATTTCTCAAGTATCGAACAAACTCGTGGTCCAACGGTGAAATCAGAGAAATTCTTAAGCAAAATATTTCATCATTTCCGCTATTATGCGTTAGTCAAAAAATGGTAGTAGTTTTTCAATAATTATTCACCTCGTTTCTTTGTGACATAAAATTATAATCCTGTATCAACATTCATTAACGACTTTATTTACTCAAAGACGCTGCGATATTTTTGTTTCAAAATTCCCTTAAATTCCTCTAACTTTTCCAAACCAGTTTTTGTAATTTTCTAAGAATAGGCACTATAAAAGTAATACACTATAAAGTTAGATAAAGGTTTATACATAGAATGAAAAATCTCAATTTAGATCTAAAAATCGTTTTTTGTTCCAATTTAACTCCTTTTTAGTCTAAATAAAAAAATCATTTATGGAGCCCAGACCGTATAGAAATTTAAGCCATTTACTTCGAGAATATTTAAGTGTATTGCATGGTCCTGAACGTCTTAATGGAATTCCATTATAATCGCGAAAGAGTTCCATAAAATTCTAGATGTGGATATATCGGAGCCTATTTTTTCTCTGAAAAGATAAACACTAAATTTTTTTTTAAGATAATCTATTTTCTCATTTAATAACTTGCATTGGACATATAATAAAACATTTTGTTGACCGACATTTAATTAAAAAATATCAATAGAAACACTGACTTGGCCACAAGACAGAAAAACTGGCCAAACTACAGATAAAAAATCCTACTCAAACACTAATTCATTACACAGGTCTGCAAGGTTTTGTTGTTGAAAAATTATGGGTCGTTTCCGGAGTAATTTTTGACGTAGAATCCGAATCCGAAATCAGAATCAGCTTATCACGTCAGGATTTTGAGATATTTGAGGTTATTCCTTCAAAATGAGCTATTAAACAGTCACGAGCGATTTTTTTTCACAAAGATACGGCTATATCAAGTTTTGACATTTATCCGAACAACCTTATGAGCATTCACATTGACTCTTTAGTGCATACCATTCTGCATTCGAAAATTAATCTTGAAAATTTGTGCTTGCGGGTTTTGATGGTCTGTGAATAAGAATTTACAGTCAGAAAATTGACATTAGAGAGCGAAATCGTTCAATTTCGTAAATTTCGATCCGCCATCTCAGAAATGGAAATGTCAATTTTCTGACTGTAAATTCTTATTCACAGACAATCAAAACCCGCAAGCACAAATTTTCAAGATAAATTTTCGAATGCAAAATGGTATGCACTAAAGAGTCAATGTGAATGCTCATAAGGTTGTTCGGATAAATGTCAAAACTTGATATGGCCGTATCTTTGTGAAAAAAAATCGCTCGTGACTGTTCAATAACTCATTTTGAAGGGAAAGAGTAATGCTAAATGATGACATTTGAGAAAAATACCAACAAAATTTCTTGCGCCCTGTACATAACGTCAACAGTAGCGAAAAACTCCATTTTTCGAGCACATAACCTCAAATATCTCAAAATCCTGACGTGATAGGCTGATTCTGATTTCGGATTCGGATTCTAAGTCAAAAAATACCCCGGGAATGATCTTTCATTTTCCAAGAATAAATACAAACCCATTATTTGCAGACCTGTGTTATTATTAGCCAGATAAACTGACCAAACTCTAGTTGAGAATTGAGATGCAGACTGATATGTTGGACCAAAAACTATTTAAAATTGAGATAAGAATTTCAATAGAATAAACGTGACATGTAACCTTTTTAATAATCTGTGAAATTGTTAAGTGATATTTATTATAATAAAAAGTATACTAATGGCAATATGTTTCATTTTCAGAACTTTAAAATGAGTAAACAAAAATTAACAACAGTTCAAGTAGAAAAATGAGTGTTGGCAAGAGAAAACGCAAGACTCCTGAGAGATTCAAGAGGACAGCACGCAAAAGAAGTCAGCTCATCTTTTACGCATGCGCAAAGCCGATTCTAGTCGAACGCGAGAGTGAGGAATTCCCCAAAATCTAAAGAAATTCAGGAGAGTGCTGATGGATGCAAAAAGTAGGTAATAAGGATTCCACCATCTAGGAGTTAGATGGAATCTTAGTGAATATCCCCTTGGTCATGTTCTAAAAAAAATTCTTAAAAATGCCTAGGCACTTTCTTGATGCTTTACAGCACTGGTAAGTGTCTAGATAAACTTTGAATATAGTATAACTTCTTATCTTGCTCTGCCTAAAATGTACCCAGAACAAGAGATCTCCGTTCAAAAATGAAGAGTCAGGCTTTTTTCTAGAAACAAGAGACTGTATTGACAATTTTTAAGTCATTCGGACCCCCATCACTACTTCTACAGTACATATCTACTGAGTATGCCAGAAATAAGATCATTAGGGTAGACGTTGACATCAAATTCGATTTTGATGGGCAACAACTCAAGACCATAGGCCGCCTTGATTCGTGGAATCACTTGGGGATCGAGTTTAACTCATGTGGCAGAAATAAGATCAAACCAGCGGAACTAATAGGATCTCACCTAACTACGATATCATTAGCGCCACTCAAATCACAGCAAATACTGTTTGCGTTAAAGGTCTTTGTAATACTGAAGATCTATTACCACTTGTCGCTTGGCAACGTTACCGTCAGCGAATCACGCAAAGTGGATGCTATGGTTAGGCTTTCTGCTTGCAAATGGCCAAATCAGCCATCTGTTTTAGAAGGAGGACTGACTCCTTCGCTGAGATGGAATGCACCCTATTTAAGATGCTAAAAGCTACATCGAGAAGTAAATTTCCGTTTGCTAGAAGAGGCTTCTGGACAGGGGACTACGGTACGAGACTAAGGAGCCCATTAGGGAAAGATGGGCAACAACACTCTATACCTCGTTTGATGGCAGAGGCCTGCAACTCAAAACCAATGGGTAACTGACAAAAAAGATTCCTTTCTGGAAAATGATTCGTTAATTTGCGCCGTCTCCGAATTAATGCTTTCCCTACTAAATCTCTTACAACTATAGGTAAACATCGAGACAGGAATTGCCAGGCAGGGTGCCAACAAAAAGAAACCCTAAACCGGATTCTGCAGAGTTGCCATCAAGCACATGGTACCCGAGTCAAGGGATATGAAGTTGTAACAGCATATGTTGTTGCTATAGTCAACAGTCCTGGGATTGGTTTGACGCTGTTCTCCATCCATTCCTATCCTGAGCGAGTCCTTTCATATTGTGTAGATGATAAATATTAGGTGTACAACTTTACTTCCGCTGTTTTTTCCCATAGTTTGATGCTTCATTCTTAAAAAATAATTACCTATTTATGATTCAAAGTACTGTCCGTCTCTAGCCACTACTTTTATCCATCTTTCTGACAATTAAAGGATACCATATCGAAAAAACTATGCATCTTTTGAGGCGATCCTCAAATCGATCCAATTTTCGACTTCTTCATAAGAGCGGAAATGTTGATGAGCCAGGCCGTGTGCCATCGTTCGAAACAAATGATAGTCGGAAGGAGAAACATCTGGAGAGTACGACGAGTGGGGTAAGACCTCCCATTTCAGTGTCTTGGTACTGTGGCCGTTTCTACTTCAATACTCGGCTCAAACGCATCAATTTCGTTTGATACCGATCCCCTGTGATGGTTTCACTCGGTTTCAACAGCTCATAATACACCACACACGACCACACGGAGCTGGTCCCACCAAATGCAGAACCTAACCTTGGCACTGTGAATATTCGGTGTGGCCATCGGCGTGGAGGCCTGTCTGGACATTCTCCATGATTTTTCTTGCTTTTGAATCATTTCTATGGTTTTAAGGCGTTTCGAAATAGCTTGTTTAATCACTCCTAATGAATCTGCCAATTCTTCTTGCGTTTGGCACGAGTCTTCAGCAAGTAATGCCTCCAATTCGGAATCTTCGAAAATTTTCTTTTTTCTACCACCATGCTAGTCCTCGACATCGAAATCGCCGCTCTTGAAGCGTTGAAACCATTCACGACACGTTCTTTCATTAAGACCAGCCTCACCGAGAGTACTTGAGAGCATTCGAAGAGCCTCATCCGCAGTTTTCTCCAAATGAAAGCAGAAAATCAAAACTTCCCGCAAATGACGAAAATTTGTCTCGTAAACTATAATCTTTGATGGAGAATAACTTTATGATGCAAACACAAATTCACTAATGTAGTGCTGTCGTTATATTGACAGATAGCCACGCTTACTGTGACATTTTTGATCTGCCTATTACGACCAGCACTTACTGCTGCAGCCATCTATCGAAAAACGGCGGAAGCAAAGTTGGACACCTAATACATTTTAAATGAACATTTTGAGTCTGAAGATATCGAAATTAAAACAATAATTTTATTTTTTAGCGTTAAAAACTAAAAAAACATAATACATATGACTGAAAGCAATTCAGTGGTTCACCATTTGCGGAACGTCTCCACCGTTAAAGTTGTCAATTGGTTGGAGTGAGACATAACTATACTTTCGCCTTACTCTAAAAAATAGTCAATCCTGACGGTAAAGACATGGAATGTGATAAACCACTGCACTGCCTTCAGTGACAAGTATTATGTTTTTTACATTCTCATCATGGATGAGAAGGTATTGGTTTTATGTGAAAAAAGACTTTCGAAATTTTCATCAAATCTTTACATTTTGAGACCCCCTGAGTCAGAAAAAATGGTTTTTACGAAAGTGTCTGTCTGTCTGTCTGTAGTAGGTCGTGTGCGGCTAAACTCTCGATAGAATTATCAGATTGAATTGAGCTTTGGTACACTTTATCGGAGCCGAAAAAGTAAGGACAAGTTCGTTAACCAGCCACATCCAATCAAAATTGAGGGATTGAGCACTATTTTTGTGTTTTTGAAAATAATTTTTTGAAAAAATCAGAAATTTCAATACTGGATTTTGATAGTGCTCATAAATCTCTAAAAATTATCCTGATAAAATTTTTTGATTAAATCAAAATTAGAAATTTTACAGCATATTAAAATTCGAAAAAAGTCAATATCAAAATTCCATTTTCCAGTTAAATTATACGAGATACGAAAAAACGTTATGATACAATATTATTGAATAAATAAAGTCCTACAAATTTGAATTGTAACATTTTTTCATAAGATGCATATTTTTCTTTTTAATTAAAAAAAAAACTATTGAAAATCCAAAATTCAATTTTTTAACAATAATATGTAAAATAAGAAAAAAACGTAAGAATACAAAGTTGTTAGTTTCAAAAAGATCTACAAGTTTTGTCTCACACAGTTTCTGATAAAACATATATTTTTCGTTTCAATTCCAAAAAATACGATTAAAATTCAAAAATTCCATTTTTTAGACAAAATATGTGAGATTCAAAAAAACTTTGAGATGAAAATTGTTTGGCTAAATAAGGTCTACACATTCTTATCGATAAATTTCTCGACAGGATGTATATTTTATGTTTTGATTTTTAATATTAAATAAATTCGATTTTTTTCACCAAAATATGTGATACGAAATAAGCGTTGTTCTGCAAAATCATTTCCTTAAATAAAGTCTACGATTGTTTTTCCTTTTTAAAAGATTTGGAAGAAAATAAATTTATCAATTATCATGTAATTTATTAAAAAGTTACAAAAATGCATACAGAAAATCGAGCGCGACGCGCGAGTGTCATGATGAGAATGTATTCCTTAAGGCCGATAGAGCCTTAAGTAAATTGAATTTCCTGTTTCACTTAATCTGAAAAAGAAACTTAGTGAATTTGAGAAGATGACTAATTTACATCATCTTTAATATCATTAAGTTGGTTTGAGCTTCAGTATTAAATTATAAGAAATAAACTTAAACGTATGCGAAGAGCACAAGACCGAGCGCGAAGCGCGACGTTCAAAAATTCCGGAGCGCGCAGCGCGACGATCGAATCGCGCGCCCTAGGCGCGCTCAAACTTGCGAACGAAGCGAGTTGCGCGCGAAGCGCCCAATGAGAATGTGCCCGCGAAGCGGGCAGATTTTTAGTATTATGTTTACTATCGCTATGATGTAACTAGCGGAGCAAAGCTGAAAATAATAGGTTTAAGTATGTTGAGAGGGGCGGGGAAAGCTACGTCAGTCAGAGTGTCGGAAATGTAAGGGGAAAAACTGTAAATTCTTAGCTTCTTTCAAAATTGTAATGCGAAAGGGCTCTGCGAAGCAAGGTGGAACTGCGAAGGAGAAAAATAAGGGGGAAGCGTGGCTGAGCTTGTACTCGATTTTAACGAAGTTTAATAAATTTTAGGTATAAATTCTTTGCCCCGGCTAGTTTCTCTGACTGTTTACTCCTTCCTCAACGATTAAACTTAACACAAAAGGATGTAATGGAATTTTTGAAATATTTGACTTGTAGTTGGTGTCTGTCCCTAAAGAACTTCTATTTTAATTGTGTAATTTAAAATTAAAATGATTGGCGTAAAATTCTTAAACCGAGTGGACTTCTCCGATCCTTGTCTACGAGAAACTGTTTCAAAACTAAGGAAAACATGTGGCTTTATCCGACGAATATTTTTTATGTTTTCCTAAGTGGCTCTTATTCTATAAAAAATTTTGTCCTTTACCGATGAGTAAGGGCAATAGGAACTGCTTGAGAATTTTTGATTTCCACGAATGGACGAAAGCGTTTATTTAAAAACAATAATTTTAATATTTTGAAGGTTCATTTTTTGTTGTTATAATCATTAGTCCTGGGACTGGTTTGACAAATTTACAAGCAACATTCACTATTCATTTTTTTATCTTTTTATAATATTTCATAAAATAGTAATTTATCCAAGTTGATTTATAAAAAGAAATTTTATCTTGCGAATGTTTTTTTTAATGAAATTTTTACTTATTTTAGTGCTTGCAGACCAAATGAAGCAATCCTTAGAAGTAATCTCATAGATTACAATATTTAAATTGTCCAACGCATATTAAAAGTCGCGATAAAAGCACTGTAACTTGCCCGAAAACTAATTCTAAAGTAAGTTCAAAAATGTTACGATGGAAGAGCCACGCATCTAAACCGAGGAAGAACTTCGTAAGCCGGGCCTTGTCGTGTACAGGGATCAATCGGTTCTAGTTATCGATGCACATGTGGTCTCAGAGCAAACGGATCTGAATTCGGCACATGGTAGAAAAAAACGGTATTGCGAGCAGAATGCTGGCAGAATGGTTCTGTAAGAGAATGGTTTCGCAGCGAGTCTGGAGTTGAGCCTGCATTTACATCTGGAACGTCATCCTCGAGAGGAGTATGGAGCATTTAAGATTATCAGCTATATCATGATCCGAGCGTGCAGGGATCGACAGGGAATACGTTGATGACAAGTTACGATCTGTCAGAGGAATCCCTCAAAGTAATTTGGCGTAATAGGGTGCCGCCAACCTGATGAACTATCATCGAAGGGACTGGGGTCTGCAAAATGCTTCTACAATACTTCTTTTATCACTGTTTTATACCCAGTTAATGACCGAGTTCTTTTTGGAATGATGAAATTTGTACCCGGTTCTTATACGTATGGGTCTAATTCAGGAACCTCTAAGTTTTACTAATATTATCGTGAATCCGCTTATTAATTATAATTCTCATAACAAATTTATTTATTCCGCATGTGCATCACCTTGAGCTTTAAACTATGAGAAAAATCATCTGCACGCCGGGAATCGAACCCCCACCGCTCGAACTCAAGCAACGCGCGCTAAAATTGCGCTATGAAGCCTAATGTGCCTCAAACCGGTTACAGGTCTATATTAATTGTTCAGGTCTTACTCATACAAGTTAGTAATGTATATTTTTGGAAACTGAAGTCCCTCTTAATAGATATTAAATGTGCTTTACTGTGTATACCAAATTAAAGTAGAACCGGATAGCGGATTAATCTCCACGTTAACGATTCTGGCCTGTATAAAGTGCCATACAGAAACCCGGGTAGAAATATCACTTCGTATTTGTTAATATTTGTTTTCCGGTTCAACGTGTCAGATAGTAACCAGGTAGAACCGGATAGTTTGCGAAATTTCACCTTAACGATTACCAGCGCCAAATGACTTATTAAAACTCTATAGGAACCAGTTAAAACCCTAATTTCGTATTTACTAATATATTTGATTTCTGTTTCACTTCCCGGATAGAAACCAGTTAAGATCAGGTAGAGTAGAATAAACCATATAAAGACAAGATAAGACACGGGTTGAAACCCTCTTTCTTGTTTGCCAATAATGATACTGTTTATTCACCAGATAGGACCCAAGTAGGACCATATAGAACCTAGTGAAAACCAAAAGGGTATTTACTTGGTTTATTCGGGTTTTACATAATTTCTACTCGTCATTTCAAGCAGGAAAACCTCTACAACACAATCTGGAACTGGTAAGTTGATTAGGTCATCTTGTGAATCTGAAAAGTTTTGTTTTTCTGGATCTTAAAAACTTTATGATGACGGTTGCAAATGTGCAAGATTTCCAACTATAGACTTGAATCTCCGTTCGTTCATCACTTATAAGAAAAAAAAAACACAAGCTGTTAGTAAGTGGAATAAAATAGCGTGAAGGGCATTTGACACTATAACCGCCTCCGTACGTGGGTATGTCTGATTTGGTCATTTATTTTTCATACTCGTTTATTTCTCCTGCATTACGTGGAGTAGTGAGAGGAGATTTATGTATTTTCGAGAACGAAGCGGTATCTGCTTTACGACTCGGCAGATGAGCGAAACGATTCTCCGCGTCCCTATGTCGTCCCCAGGGAGTCCTTTTCTGGCAACGACCAAACGTCGACCACCATGCAGCTAACGCATCGACAAGTTCTAATGTTCCTTTTGATTGCCGTCCTGCGCATATCCACAGACTTCCATTCCCTTTTCTTCGGCTTATCTAATCGCACATCTGTCCTGTTGGACCACACTTACGTACCACTATGAATCATTTGTCCCTTTCTATGGGCCTTTGAATTAAGTTTAATGATGTGCTGTGGTGCTTTCTTGATGCGACAACTATTGGTTATACAAATTAACGATTTTGATGAAAATTTAGATTAAGGATAACATTAGGTATATTCAGGTATGTCCTTTTTACAATTATTCTCAAGATAAGTATTAATACTCCAAAAATGACTACCATCGCAATTTTTACCGACTCTGAAGTTGATTTTAAAACCTTTAGCTTGTCAGAAAAAAATAATGTCAAGATTCTGCGATCAATTTTTAAAAAATTCTTTGAATTAAAGAGTTTTTTTGATGCAAAGAAATGCTCTTTGATTTAAAGAAAATATTTCTTCACATTATAAAAATATTCATGAAATCAAAGAAACTTTTTTTGATACAATAGTATATTTCGTATTAAGTGCGGGAAAGCGTATTTTAACGCAAGAGCGTATGAGCCCGAGTCATGATTTGCTCGTGCGTTAAAATACGTTCCGCACGTGATACGAACGATATTTTTTGTTCGATGTATATCGAAAGTTAACCTTGTCGGTGTTGTTTAAAATTTAAAATTTGTTTTAATTTTCCGCACACTTAAATTTTACCGCACTCCTGTGGGAAAATCAACTTTACGCACGCCAAACGACACCGACAAGGCTAACTTTCGCTGTACGGTGGACAAAAATTAAATTTGTTGAATGACCGTACATTAAAGAAACACATGTCTACATTATGAGTAATAAGAATTAAGGGGTTTCATTACATTTGCATTTTCAAAAAATAATTTTTTCCTTTATTGCATCCTATGAATGATGCCCAATAGGTTTTTCGTGGGGTGGGGCCGAAAAGTGCCTCATAGCATATCAGAGGTATATCAAAATTATATCAATTTTTTACGTTATTAATACTTTAAACGCGTTTTTCTCGAAACTGACTTTTTCAAACCGACAAGACACGTCATTTTAAAAATTTTCAACCGATTCAAAAATTCAAATGCTCACCGTTTTCACATAAATGAATATTTTTTTATAATCTTGGGTACTTCACTGGGCAATCTTGTGAACATTAGGAAAATTTTTTTTTTCTGTGCCAGGTGCAAATTTCAATTTTTAGAATTTTTTGCCGCGGACGACCTCCGAAATTTTTTTTTTTTGACACGGCAATACATAGCCGCCATTTCATATTTTTTTAACAAAAAAAATTTGTTTATAAAGTTAATATATTAGTTAATAAACTCTATAAATTTTAATTGCTTTACGTTTTGTTATCTACCTGAAAATAGATCATAAAAATGACACTATTTTTGGAGGCTCAAAGGTGATGAAACCCCTTAAGGCCATGGACACAATTTTTTTTCTACTGGGGGTCAAAAAATGGATTATTTGTCCCACGGGGAGCAGTAAAATACACTTTATGACCCGCTAGTAGAAAAAATAGATTTTTGGTACCAGGCAGACCTTCTTAGCTCTTTTTTTTCACACCTGTCTGATACCAGGAATCCATTTTAGTTATTATTTTTCGAATAACCTTACATACTGTAACTGCAGTTACCAACGTCACGTGGTCCAGTTGATCTCTGGCTTTAATGAATCTTTAAAGCTGCTAGGACCATCAAATTTTACTGTGTACTATATTTCGGTAATAAATTTAACAACTGGTGAGTGATATTTGTTGGAACAGTGGGAATATTTTTATTTCCTCTTCGTAAAGAAGCGAAACTGCCATACCGTAACAGTCCACTGACGTGGCTGCTATCGGGTTCCATTGCGGTACATTAAAACAATGCGTGCAGAGAATAAAGATATAATATTGAAGAAGACGATAGGTTCTTTTTCTAGCTGTGAATACTTTCTCGTTTCGTCTTATCATTGCTCTGACTTATAGAAGTCATTAAACGACCCTTTTTGCAGTCTAGTTTAGTGTTTTGTATTATACAGAATGGCCACGAGGGGATTGCAGAATAGGAATATAGTGTTCAGACTTTAGCATACTATATACATAAACTGTTTTACCGGCTGAGAAAATTGCATTGTATGCTGAAATCTTTTATATTATATAATTCCTGTTCTGCAACCCACTCGTGGCTACTCTGTATATTTGTAAATTTACGATTTGTAAAGTGATATGCTGATGCAGGCAAAAAGTAATGTAGCATATAGAACTTTGCATCATAATAACAGTAGTCGCACAGCATGATACTAAAATAACTCGGAAATTTTCGTTGAAACACGATGACTTTGGCTAATTTTAGTAACGCTTCTATAATTCAAAGCGATGTATTTATTTGACAAATAATTGCAGTCAATTTAGGACTGAATAACGCTTTTTATGAACCAGAGGAAATAGAACAAAAATTCATTTTAATGCATTCTGGAAGATATAACAATACAATTCTCAAAAAAAATAAGTTCTAATAAAAATTATTTGTCTATTAATACAAGTATTTATTCGCAATTTCATCTTTTACAATCTCCTTGCGAATGAACTTAATTTTTATTATATCTCAATAAACAAGAGTTCATTTTGTTTATTGGGACATTCTTTATAATTCTACATGTTAAACTTTGAAAAAACTTGTTTAAAAACTACACTGTACAAAATTTTTTAAATTAAGAAATCATAAAAAAAATTTTTGCACAAGTTTAACCAGCAGAATTGTAGAAAATTTTGCAATGAATTAAATGACTTTTTTATATTCTCATCATTTGAGAAGGTATTGGTTTTATGTGAAAACTCACTTTCGGAATTTTCATCAAATCTTTACGTTTTGAGACCCCCTTACCCAGAAAACAGTTTCTTTGATATACGGCCAAAGTAAATATTTCTTTGAATTGAAGAAAGTTTTGTTGATTCACAAAAATTTTCTTTAATGTAAACAAATCAATTTCTTTGGATTAAAGAAATTTTTTTTATCAAAGAAATGTATCTTTAATTCAAAGAAACTGTTTTCTGTGCTGAGTCTGACATAGTTTCTGATAGAACGTATATTTTTCATTTTAATTAAAAAAAATACGATTAAAATTCAAAAATTCCATTATTTAAACAAAATATGTATCATACGAAAAAAACGTTGGGATGGAAAATTATTTGTTTAAATGAGGTCTACAAATTCTCAGTAGGACATTTTTTGACAAGATATATATTTTATGTTTTGGTTTTAAAAAAACACTAGTGAAAATAAAAAATTCCATTGCTTAACCAAAGTATGTGAGATACAAAATAAACGTTAAAATAACAAATAAAAAGAGTCTACACATTTTTTTTCCTTTTTGAGACATTTGGAAGAAAATACATTTTTTTAAATCATGTAAATTATTAGAAAATTACAAAAATATATACAGAAAATCGCGCAAGTTTCGTGATGAGAATGTGTTCCTTAAGGCAATTTTCTTCTTCATTTCAAATCAAAAAATTTAGTAACTTTGTGAAAATGTAATTCACATCTACAATATTGAAAATTTACTTGACCTTCAGTATGATAAAAAACACATTTTTTACTTATTTACATTTTTGCTTAAATTTTGGTAGAGAAAGTTAAAATTCATTACCTAATTAATTATTAATTAATAAAAAAATAATTAATTACCTAACAATAAGTCGAAAATGAAACTCATTGTCATATTTCTTTTAATCCATATAAAATGATTACATCAGTAAAATAGAAGTTTTTTCAAGTATACACATATATAATTCGTTTAATTAAAATGCATGTAACACAATTTAAATATTTGTCGTGACAGAATAACATGTTTACTCGAATTAAGTAAATCTTTTATTATGTCAAGTAAATGGTGCCAAGTCTATAATTACAAGAACATAATTCACTGATTCTAATCTTTCTTGATGGAAGTAAATATCATTTTCCGTTTTGTCATTGCAATCATAATTATAACATTAGTGGTTTTTACAAAATGGACCTAATGGACGCTTTTTACATGCCACAATTGATAGCGTGTGATGTCTATGCCTACTCACTTAAATGCAGTAACAAAATCAGGCAGGTGTGGAGGGTGCACGTGATTGAATAGCGACTGAAACTTCCCTCTCTCGTGCACCCATACAAACCAGCTGGTTCATCCTTATGATTCCAAAACCTTTCTCATGACAGGAAAAGCAGGATTTTTACCCCAGCCAAAATTAAGTTGTAAATAATCTTTGAAGACTGTGTGTAGATGTCTAAAAATAGACCAGTTGACAGAGTTAGAAAAACATTACACTTAGAAAAGAAATGTTATATTTAAAACAAATTTTTCAAAATTAAACAAATATGTGCATTGCTATGAGGTCAAAAAACGTTTTCTCAATTTAAAAAAATTCCTTATTTTACTTCTTTCTTTTGAACTAAAAAAAAAAAATCTTTTGTGTGTTTCACAAAATTATCCATGAATTTAAAAAACCGTTATTTTGAATTTAAAACAACCACTTTTGTTTAAAAAAATCACTTTGGTTGAATCAAAATATTTTTTTTTGATCAAGCAAATAATTTCAACAAAGAATTAGTTCTACTCACATTTATAAATTTTTGGAATCAAAATTTTTTTTGAACATAAACAAATTTTGATTTTGAGTCAAGAAAAGGAGGGTAAACAAACAATATTTTCAATATGAACAGACATTTTCTCTGAGTGTATGTATGAAGACCCAAATAAATTTCCGGATATTTAAAAAGCCTATCTCTCATTTTTCCTTACAAATGAATAAAAGATTGAATAACGTCGGCTCTTTGCCAAACAGTAGAAATTAAACATTTAAATAAAAATTACCAGATGAACATTCCTGGCACAAGTTCCAATATAAAACACCATATCGATTAAAATTAAAAAAAATCGAAAAATATAGATCTAAGAGACTTTAAAAAATTTCATAAACTTTGAAAATAATAAAAATATTTGGACATTAATTCCCGTGTAGAGTATACCGTGGGTAGAATATAAATTATTATTATATAACTTATAATTAACCTTTACGATTACCGTGAGATAAACCTACACTATATAGAATGAATGTAGGTTCCAATAAGATGAGTCACTCTCTTGGGTGGAAGAAGAATTTACACGGAGCGTTTCAATTAAATTATAATTATTTAGCCCCTTGACCCTACATAACAAAGAGGAGAATAAAGAGCCAATCTTAGCTCAACGGAAGTTAGAGGAAGGCAAAGAAAAAATAAGTGAGAATGAGAAAAAAGAAACTAGACTCATTTCAAGATCTAGACATTCTTGAACTGTAGAACCAACCAATCAAATAAAAGTAAAAAAAGGATAGAGGAAGTGTTCTTAAGGTAGTTCATCCGCGAAAATTAGACCTCAAGTAAAAATACATGATTTTACTATCAAGAATAGCAATATTATTATTGAATGGATCATTTTAAAGAAAAGAGATTATTTTACAAGAAAAAAATTGGAAACATAAAAGAATAATGCATTTAACAAATTTTATTTTTACCCGAACTTTTTTACATTCTCATCATGGATGAGAAGGTATTGGTTTTATGTGAAAAATGACTTTTGAAAATTTCATCAAATCTTTACGTTTTGAGACCCCCTGAGTCAGAAAAAAGGGTTTTAACGAAAGTGTCTGTCTGTCTGTCTGTAGTAGGTCGTGTGCGGCATAACTCTCGATAGAATTATCAGATTGAATTGAGATTTGGTACACTTTATCGGAGCCGAAAAAGTAAGGACAAGTTCGTTAACCAGCCACATCCAATCAAAATTGAGGGATTGAGCACTACTTTTGTGTTTTTGAAAATAATTTCTTGAAAAAATCAAAAATTTCAATACTGTTTTTTGATAGTGCTCATAAATCTCTACAAATTATTCTGATTTTCCAGTTAAATTATACGA
Source organism: Diplolepis rosae (assembly GCA_030998225.1). NCBI lineage: Eukaryota > Metazoa > Arthropoda > Insecta > Hymenoptera > Diplolepididae > Diplolepis > Diplolepis rosae. The sequence goes on from JAPYXD010000710.1 coordinate 7,314,963, forward strand.
GATACGAAAAAACGTTATGATACAATATTATTTTCTACATAAAGACCTACAAATTTGAATTGTAACATTTTTTCATAAGATGCATATTTTTTTTTTTAATTCAAAAATAATCTATTGAAAATCCAAAATTCAATTTTTTAACAATAATATGTGAAAACGAAAAAAACGTAAGAATACAAAGTTGTTCGTTTCAAAAAGATCTACAAGTTTTGTCTTACACAGTTTATGATAAAACATATATTTTTCGTTTCAATTCCAAAAAATACGATTAAAATTCAAAAATTCCATTTTTTAGACAAAATATGCGAGATTCAAAAAAAACTTTGAGATGAAAATTGTTTGGCTAAATAAGGTCTACACATTCTTATTAAGAAATTTCTCGACAGGATGTATATTTTATGTTTTGATTTTTAATATTAAAAAAATTCGATTTTTTTCACCAAAATATGTGAGATACGAAATAAGCGTTGTTCTGCAAAATCGTTTCCTTAAGGTAGTACGATCACGAAAATTAGACCTCAGACAAAAATAGATAATTTTGCTTTCAAGAATAGCAACATTATTATTGAAGGGCCAATTGGAATGAGAAAAGATTATTTTTCATGAAAAAAATTTTAAACACAAAAAAATAATGTTATTAATAAATTTTATTTTTGCCCAAACTTATTTTCTTATCGCTTCGAGTCAAATTTTTGAAAGTCATGCGATTCTAATAAATTATGGTTCATTTTTTTAGAAAAAAGATTCTCTGCAACTTGACCGTTTCCTATTTTTGAAATTGAATTAATTATTATCAAATACAGCAATTTGTTTATAAAAATTTTGTTTTGAAAAATTGTTTTTTTTATAATTTCAGCCATTAAAGAATTCATTTTCAAAAATCGGAAACGGTCAAGTTGTAGAGAATCTTTTTCCTAAAAAAATGAACCGTGATTTATTATAATCGCATCATTTTTAAAAAATTTGGCTCGAAGCGATAAGAAAATAAGTTTGGGCAAAAATGAAATTTATTAACAACATTATTTTTTTGTGTTTCAAATTTTTTTCATGAAAAATAATCTTTTCTCTTTCAAATTAGAAATTCAAAAATAATATTACTATTCTTGAAAGCAAGATCATCTATTTTTACCTGAAGTTTAATTTTCGTGGATGAACTACCTTAAAGGCATGTGATGAGTTGCATGAATATTTCCCTAATTCAATTTGATATAAGTTATATTTTACCGAAAACCTAATAATTGAACATATTTTTACATTTTTAACATCAATAAGAAGGTATTAATTTTTAAAATAATTTATATTTATTTTACAAGCCGACTCAGTGAAGTAGAAATCATAACAAGTATTATACAAATAAATATTAGGTTCTGTGGTTTTTAGAATATATGAAAGTTGTGCCAAATAATAATTTTGATGAATGAAAATTCTGGCAAATTACAACTCAGAAAAACAAAAATTATGTAAAATCAAGACAAACAACTTAATGGTAAATCGGAATTAAGGAAAAATTAGATACGTAAATTATGTTAAATATATGGAATTTATTTGGATAACAAATTGTAAAAATAAAAATTATGCGAGAAAGTAATTAGAATGGATAAAAATGATGAAAAAAACTCTTCTATTATTTGATTTACGGTCAAACAAAACTTATGTCACGTGGAACTTGGGAAGTATCCATGCTCCTTTCAAACTTTCCGTGAAAAATATTCAGTACTTTGGAAAACAACCTGCGAAAACTGTCAATCTATCCGCATACTTGACAGTTTTAGGTCAACATGTACTTTCCTCACGTGTCGGGAATTGAAAAAGTTACACATATAAAATTGCAGTAAAAACTAGAAGACATTTATTACGTGACCCAATTATTATAACATGGTCCTAATATATACACGGAGAAAAATGGATATTGAGAAGTAAATATTCAAATAGAAGATATTCATCCATAATATCCAGATATTGAGACGCAGTATATAATATTTTCTATCCAATATATAAGATTTTGCCGAAAAGTAACATTTGATATTCAAGTTCAATATTTTAGATATTGAAACATAAAGTGCGCGCATATATATATAAAGGTCATGTGGTCACTTTTTTGTATTCACAAAAATCTAAGTAAGTCTAAGATTGACAATGTTCGGAGCACGCCGAAAAAATTCATTTAAAAATTTTATTTAAAGTTTCCTTAAATTTTAATAAGATCTTCTTATACGTGCAATAGATGTGATCTGGCCTTTAACTTGTGACGCGGCAAGTAAAACATGTAAGTTTTATGTATTATTATTAAATGTCGTTTATAGCCCTAAATGAAATCTAACCTTAGTGTTATCCAATTACCGTCCAGTACTCATATATAAACACCATAATAATAAAACATACATAATAACGGGAATAAACATGTGCATTCTGTCGAATCGAATGTCGCATATTCGATTCGATTTGCCTTATTTGTTGGATCGGATTTTTTCGATTCGATTGGCCGCACAGTCGAATGTCGAATATTCGACATTCGACGGAGGCCAATATCGGATCGAAAATCGAATCGAATCTTTTTGCACACTTCTAATTCATAAATTACCCGGATACCCAATTTCGAAAATATTGGGTTTCCCATGATATTTTACATTAGTAATTATTGACAATAAGTAAATACAGTCATCAACTGTTTTCCCCAGAATTTCTATCCAACAGTGAATTCTCATTTTCATTGTTTCTAATGTTCAATTGTATATTTGATAAATTCAAGAACAACTTATAATAATAACAACTAAAATCCAAGGATTTGTTATTCAGCTCTGCGTCGAACGAGACACGTGCACTAAATCGCGCGCCGAGAATTTTTTTTAAACAACACTTTCATCAATTAAAAATCACCCGATTGCAATTGCTTCACACAAACATTGTTTCGAAAAGGTTACTCCGCATTGTTATTCTAAGAATTCAACATAAACTAAAGAATTTGTTTTTCCAATCAATGAATTAATGTAGTGACCTTTTTCATAAACCGAAATAGTTGGTGGAACCAACTATTTTTCTGCGTAATCCAATAAATTAGAAGTGGAATTTTTTATGAACCAAAATCCTTGGACTAATTATACAGAGTGAGTTTTTATCTTGATACATCGAAATATCTCAAGAAATACGCATTGTACGAAAAAAATGTATGCATTGAAAACTTTTTATTATTGAAGGGAAAATTTCAAATAGAAGCCTCTATTTTTTATTGCCTATTCGGATTTTCCATTAAAAAATACATGTTTTATTCAAAAATTGAGAAAGGTTGGAGATCATTTAATAATATCGTAATAATCTGTGGCGTACTAAATGTCAAAGAATGCATCAGAGTTTGGTAAACTTTAATTTTTTAAATGCCCCTTACTAAAATTGAAAATCAATTAATCATATTGGGGATTCTACAAATGTCACTTGAAACTCAAAATTGTTTCTGAAAATCCTGAAACTGCAATGCTATTGAAAATATCGTGGCTAACAAATTGAAATAAAAATTTACTGATCACAAAATAATTAATTTGTTTAACAGTTCCTGTTGATGATTTCAGATTATCTGTTCTTGACATAAAATGGTTTTTGGGTAGACATTTTTTTTTAATCATGAATAAATAAATTATTGAATGACTTTCAATAATGATTCAAGTTTCTAAAATATAAGAAATTCTTGTACAACCATTTATAAAAGACCGAACAACAATTTAACCCTTTGCACTCCAGTAGTGACTCACTCACCATGTGGTTTTATGCCACAACTCCAGAGGTGACTCTCGCTCACCTCTTTGTTTGGTGCTACAAAACATCTCGAGTTGCTGGTTCGTCCGCGCGAAAACGGCCTCGAGTGCAAAGGGTTGTCAACCTTATAAATAAACAAATTTTGTGATTGATTTATTAATCATTAATTTTTATATTAGAGTAGTCCAGCCATCAAGTCAAACCCGAGTGCAAGGATCCCCCCCACCCTATATCTTTAAAAATTTTCTTAATAGACTTTGGCACCTAGCATGGATACCATCCCAAATAAACTTTTTCTCTTTCAAGGCAAACCATTCGACGAGCCATTTTTCGACTTCTTCAAAATTGTCGAAGCGCTGCTCTGCGAGTGAGTGTCCCATCGATGCGAAAAGGTGATAGTCGGACGGAGCGAGGTCTGGAGAGTACGGCAGGTGCGATAATATTTCCCAATTCAATGCTTTTAATGTGTTCTTCACCACTTTAGCGGTATGAGACGGTGCGTTGTCATGTTGTAGGATAACTTTGCCATGTCTTCGGGCCCATTCCGGCCGTTTTTCGATCAACGCATGATTCAAATTGATAATTTGTTGTCTGTAGCGTTTCGTATTCACCGTCTCACCATGTTTTAATAACTCTAAGTACACCACACCACACTGGTCCCACCAAACACAGAGCATTGTCTTAGGGCCAAAGCGATTTGGCCTTAGAGTCGATGGGCCGACCTCACCAGGTGAAAGCCATGATTTTTTCCGCTTCGGGTTCTCGAAATAAATCCATTTTTCGTCCCCCGTGACAATTCGATGCAGAAAAGATTTCCTTTCGAATCGTTGAAGCAGCATTTCACAAATGGTTTTTCGATTTTCCATTTGTCTATCGTTCAGTTGGTGTGGTACCCATTTTCCATACTTTTGGATTTTTCCCATGGCTTTTAAACGTTGGCAAATTGCTCCTCGGGTCACATTTAGTGTTTGTGCCAATTGTTGTTGCGATTGGGTTGGGTCTTCATCCAATAACGCCTGCAATTCCTGTCTTCGAACTTTTTCGCTGTACCAGGATGTTCATTGTCTGTTAAATCGAAATCTCCACTTTTAAATTGACGAAACCATGTCTCACATGTTCTAATCACTGGAGCATGTTCACCATAAGTTTCTACCAGCAATCGATGAGCTTCAACTGTTTTTTCCTTTTGATGAAATAAGAAAAGCAACGAATGCCGCAAATGCGATTTACTTGGAACGAAACTCGACATATTCACTGAGGTAAACAACTATGATGCTATTATTTTGGCAGAATGTAATTCTGTATTTCTGAAGGTTATTGTCCATAGAAAAATATGACATAAATGCCAAATCATAGAAATGTATACATATCTTCTTGTATATACGTATGTATATATGTATGTATATGTATGTATATCCTTTTTTTTGCCCAAATCTATTCCTAATATTAGATCTATAACTTAATTCGTGCGGTTTGCTAAAAGATGGCGTAACTTGATTATTATTCCATTGTTCCTATATTCTGAACATGCGTTGGAAAGCTACTGTCATTGTGCGTCTTTTTCAGTGTCTGCCATTCATTTGAAGCGTAAGCAACAATAATTTTTTTTCACTCAAATATGTCGAATTTTGTGCCTGAAAAAGTGTTTTTGCGGGGAGTTCTCCTTCATTACTTTAATATGAAGAAAACTGCTGCCGAAAGTCATCGTATTTTGGTGGAAGTTTATGGTGAACATGCTCTAGCTGAGCGAACGTGCTAAAAGTGGTTTGCACGATTTAAAAGTGATGATTTTGGCTTGGAAGACGAAGAACGTCCTGGGCAGCCAAAAAAGTTTTAAGATGAAGAACTGGAACCATTACTCGATGAAGATTGTTGCCAAACACAAGAAGAGCTCGCAGAATTTTTGGGAGTCACTCAAGCAGCCATTCCGAAACGTTTAAAAGCAGCCGGATACATTCAAAAGCCAGGAAATTGGGTTCCACATGAACTCAAGCCGAGAGACGTTGATAGGCGGTTTTGCATGTCCGAAATGCTACTGGAACGCCACAAAAAGAAGTCATTTTTGCATCGGATTGTTACTGGTGATGAAAAATAGATCCATTACGACAACCCCAAGCGCAAAAAATCATATGTGAAACCCGGCCAACCAGCCAAACCGACGACAAAGCCGAATATCCATGGCGTGAAGGTAATGCTCTGTAATTGGTGAGATCAGAAGGGAGTGCTGTATTATGAGCTGTTAAAACTAGGTGAAACCATCAATGGAGAACGCTACCGAACACAGTTAATCCGTTTGAAGAGAGCAATAGCCGAAAAACGCCCGGAATATGCGACCAGACATGAGGCAATAATTTTCCATCATGACAACGCTCGGCCCCATGTTGCTATTCCGGTTGAGAACTATTTGGAAAACAGTGGATGGGAAGTTTTACCCCACTCGCCTTATAGCCCAGACCTTGCCCCTTCTGACTACCATTTGTTCTGGTCGATGCAGAACGCCTTCACTGGAATACAGTTCACATCAGAACAGGGTATCAAAAATTGGCTGGATTCATTCTTGGCCGCCAAGCCGGCGCAGTTCTTTTGGGATGGTATCCACGAATTGCCAAAAAGATGGGAAAAAATCATAGCTTCAGATGGGTAGTGCTTTGAATAATACTATTGTACATGTTTTTCTTAAATAAACGTTCAAATTTTGAAGAAAAAAAACGCACGAATTAAGTTATAGATCCAATATTAGGAAGGTCCTGCAATAAAATGAGGTTTGATTCTTGAGACGCTTAATACTCTGTTTACGATATTTTGTTTTTATTAGACATGTATAAACAACATCACTAAAAAAGGTAACATTTTTCAATCTGGCCTACCGTATTTCGCCCGTTATTTCTAATTGTATTCCTGAAGGTTACTGATAAATCAAGTAAGACAAAAAAAAACTCGTTAAATTACTCATTTTCCTGCAAACAAAAAATAAATAGAAGTTCAAAATGATCTGCAACAGTTCCAAAAAAATCAAATGTAACTCAGAATGAACGAAATTGGTTACTTTTATGCTTGCTGCAGTTTATGCTAAATTCTCAATTTTTTCTGTATGTATAGCTAATAAGATTACTAGTTTATATCTTTTCTAGAAATAGACGAAAATTTGATTGATTTTACGAGTCATTCAATTATTTAAATTTAAATTTGACTAGCAGTGGAATTTCTAGTACAAGTCTTGGTACCTCCTTTTGTTTGACGTTCATTTATCCATGGAATCCATGTCGAAGCTATAATTTTATTAATATGTTCCTCAAGATCGGCATCTATTGCGACTGTTGCATGCAAACTATCAACTAAAATTCCTACATACTGATTCCCCAAATATACAGGACAACCCAAGTCCTTCTAAAAAAAGAACAGTTGTTAATACTGAGATGCTTTCTCATTGAATATGGTAAGTGATAAAAGATAATTAAAAATTACGTATAGAAGTACATAAAGAAGTAATGACCATTGTTAAATATATATAGCAGGGAAACCATTCGCTCACAACACGAATTTGGGAAGGTTTCAGGGGTGAAGTTATGTCTCCTTCTGAATCTGGATTCAGTATCGTAACATTCTTCTTTATCAACATCTTTTCTCCTGATGGTCTCCTATCTATGATGTTCATTCCTATTAATGTCAAAGGTGTTAACTCTGGCAGTTCCTTGATTGTAGAAATTGGTACATTAAGCACTGGTCTTGTATACTGCACTTTTTTCTTCAACTAGAAAGGATTTCCAATTAATTCATACAACATACAGTGTCCGAAATATACAGATTTGAAATATAAAGATTCAAAATTCACGATTTTATCCCGCTTATTGACTGAGACCGTTTTACTTTTAGTCAAGTTTTTTCTAACATTCCCATGCAATCCTCCCTCAATCTTACTTCCCAATATTACCACATGGTGAATATTTTTTAATTGAGAAAAATTGAAGACTGTATCGTAAGGTTGATGGTTTGAAAAATGGCTCTTAATCTTCATTACATTTCTTCTTTAGAGTACAGGACTCACCACAAAGACTCCAATATCGGGTCGTTCGTAATAATTTTCTCCTTTACTTTGATCAAATAGATATTTGTCAAAGTCTATAAAATGGATAACAGTATAGAACGTATCTGGATGAGAATGTACAGGTCTCTTTGTATTGACATGAAGTTTTGAACGATTCTCCTCACTTAGATTCTTCTCACTTTCAATCAAATCTGCTTCCTCTGCATAATATCTGTAATATGGACGTGCGATTTCTTTATACATTGTAATTATTACTGAAAGTAACACGGCTGTGAGTTTATCAGTCGGTACTAAAATAGTCGGTCATAAAATGCAAATACATTAATATTAAAAGAATTGTTTCTTTTTCAACTTTCTCACTGCTTTCAAGATTCACATGGACATTAACCTTTGTCTTAAATTTACCTTTTGCAATCAAATAAACGTATGAATATATTTTTTATGAATAATTACTCATAGTGGCCACACTTTCCGGCTGTTATTCCGTTTAATCCTGTGATCATAACTGCCAAACAAATGTGTATATAATATCCATGCTTAAAAACTCCTAAAGAAACTACATATTGTAATTCTTCTTTACCGACATACTCCGGACCTTCTGGTTGTAATGCTTTATTTTCTATCGACGAAGAATTCGATTCTGTAAATAATGAAAAGTCCTGTTAGCTTTAAAAAGACATAGAGTAGGTGAAAATGGTAAATGTTCTAGAGCACATGTTTAGCAAATTTATTTTTCACTTTGAAGTCTACCAAAATAATAAAGATAGCTACACTGGAGGAAAAAATGCTATTGAATCAAAATAATGTATATCATGGATTCAAATCAATATGCTATAGAATTAGTAACATATTTATTGGTTCTTGTAGTATATTTTTATGAATTAATAGTATACATGCTTTTGAAAAGAAATGCTATTGATTCAATAGCATTTTTTTCTCAGTGTAGGCAGAGAAACACGGTAAGCTATTAGGTTCCATTGACCTGTCCAATACATTATCACATTATCATTATAGTAATTGTACATTTTTAACCCTATTTTCTATCTGCAGAATTAAAATGTTTCTAATTAGTGATAATGTAGACACTGACAAAAATATCAAACTCAACTATATATATTTCTTATGTTTTCAAATATTTTTAAAACATTTTTGCACGGAAGCTTTCGAATTATTATATTATTTCATTTATTTATAAACTAACTATTTAATCCTCACACTGAAGATTCTCGAATCCAAACGAATTGAAAATTCTCCGTACTTTTTAATATAATTTCATTTACATATAATCTCATTGGGAATTATTTGACAATTCGATACAAAAGAATTTTTTTTAAAGTTTATATAGTAAGAAAATATATTGAGATGAGTTAAAACTATGTTTATGAGATGTACTTTAACTATATATTAACTTATATTCTACTCGATTTTACTAGTTTGGTCTGCGCAGAGTCAATTTTCTAAAAAGTTTACCATTGCGACGTCACATGCCACGGTGGCACGACAAGATCTGCCGAGCAAATGAAAATAGCCGAATCTGCAGTTTGAATTAGTCATCTGTCACTTTTAAGAATTGTTAACATTTAAGTATTATTTTTAAGATTTCTAAAGGTGACAGGTAACTTATCCAAACTACAGATACGGTTATTTCTATTTACATGAAAGAGGTGCGCAATATCCGTTTAAAAACGTGTAATATATACATTTGCATGAAATTTACTGCTCCGGTTTGGCTTTTAATCTTTCATGAGTATTAAACCATTATTTATACTTATTATATTATTATTAGTTTTAAATTATACTCACTTAATGCATTGGAAATGGTTACAAAGGTGTAGGGCAAAGCAGCGATGATTTTCCACATTGTTACTTCACTAATGAAACTGATTTGTATTATTCAATTTTATGTGAACAACTTACAATCTTGAAAATTCCTAAAACTTACCGAAGTCTGTGACGTAATTATTGTTTGCCAGAAGAGTATTTATGTATGTGGATTATATATTTTGTCAGAATTACTACAGCTTTTTATAACTGATCTCGCTGTTATAAATTTGTTAAAATGTTATCAAATTTGATGCAAACAGTGAATTAAACTTTTTAAATACCCGTTACTAAAGGCGAATTTCAATTATTCGTATTGGGAATGCATCAACAAGTGTCGCTTCAGACTCAAAATTTTGTTTGAAAATCCAGAAACTTCGATTCAATTACAAATACCGTGGCTAAAAATACGCGTCAAATTATTACAGTGATATTAAATAGTCTCCAAGTCTTCAATATGTCCCAACTTTGCCCCAAAGTTGAGTAAAGTTTCTTGAACTATATTTCTTCGCTCAGAATAAAGATTTGATTAAATCAAAGAAAATTCTTTGTTTGAAAGACTTTTTTTGATTTAAAGAAATTATTTATTTGATTTAAATAAATTTTTTTTCCATTGTATAACCTTTAAAATTGACCACAACTTACCTTTCGAATATCCCTGATATTGAAGTTAAATATATGGGATATTTAACTTTAGTATCTCAGACATTCAAGTTTACTAATGAGGATATTCACGAGTTCACTATCTCGAATGCTTATTTTTAATATCTGAGATAATTAAGCTCAATATCTCAAATACTAATGGTTAATATCTGCTTTTCAATATCTGCAGTTATTAAATTAGAATGTATAGATGTTTGTCACATAGCTCATGAACAGGAATTTGATGATTGTAAGTACCATTTTCGACGGTAAAACAGAACCATTAGGAATTTATGTCAGTTAGTCCCAAAAATATGCTACTTAAAATAACACGTTTCGAAATATTACCAAGATGGTAAAAATTTGAAATTCATATGCCTACTTTTTTTTTACTAAATACGCCTTTAAAGATGTGTACACATATCTTTCGCGTTTACATTATAAGACATTCCATAGATTGAAATATTACTTTCACGCATTTATGGAATATTACAATCGTAACGTTGGAAAAAGTCCCCATCAGAGTCCAAACGTTGGAATCGTAGATGGTATTTTCTCTCCTCCTTAAAAACGTTCTAGCAAAGCAATCTTCTAATGCAAGTTTCAAAATTTCGAACCGCAATTGCGAGAGTAGTCTAGTGCGTTAAACTCTGCTCTATACAATGACGTATATTTACATCAGAAGATTCAGTAAAATGATATGAATGCTGCTACTATGTTTCATTATTAGACTCAAATTTCAGACAGACAGAGAGTAATGATTGACACAATAAACTTTGCCATTATGATGGGACTTTTTCGCAACTTTTTCCAATAGTTCTGGTTTACTCTCTAAAATGGTACACGGAGAAAAATGGATGTTCAACTATGGGACAGCCGTCTTATATGTTCAATTGTATTATCTAAATGTTCAACTGTAATATCCAAGATATTAACCTCTGCATATTTTAACATCTTAGATATTACAGCTGAATATTTAGATATTACAACTAAATATATAAAATGGCTGTCCCATAGTTAAACATCTAGATGTTAATTCTAAACATCCACTTTTCTCTGTGTACTTCTTACGAAACGTAATACATTTAGCCATCAAATTTTTTTCCGTGCTGAATGTTACTGACAGTGTGCCTCAATATCTAGATATTATGGGTCAATATCCATTTTTATCCGTGTATACACTGAGAAAAATGGATGTTCAACTGTAATATCCAAGATATTAATCTCTGCATATTTTAACATCTTAGATATTAGAGCTGAATATCTAGTTATTACAACTAAACGTATAAGATGGCTATCACATAGTTAATCATCTCGATATTAATTCTAAACATCCATTTACCTCTGTATTCACACTGAGAAAAATAGATACTAAAAATGAGATACTAGAAAGTTGGATATTACCCCATATAATCTAGATCTAGACCAATAACAGGTTATATTCGAAATTTACAATATTAGATAATAAAACTTTAATATCTAAGATGTTACAAACAGTAGCGTGCACGTACCCGAGGAAAAGTCACGTGATCAGAGTCTTTGAATTTCATATAATTTGTCTTTCGCGCTCGCCCATAGCTTTTTTGGTCGCAAGGTTTATGGTTTCGACACTGAATTAATAATGTTGTGTCTATATGAAGTTTTTAAGTGTCATTTTTAAAGACATTTCAAATTACCAGCACTGAAATCAGTAAGTATCTATCTATCTATATAAATATGTCATTATTATACCTTCAATCTTTGAAATGAATTTTCTAACCTCTCAATAACACGTTCTCTATATAGCCGTTTTCAAATTCAACTTCGAATCGGAATTTGCTTACTGGAATTCGTAATAGATTCCAAATATTTACAATTATTATATCGTGACATGTTTCCGTACATGTTCATTGTTATATTGACCCACAATAATAATTTTGTAATAGTAATAGGAATAGTAATAGGAAAGACTTATGGGTAAGCGAGTTCCTAGGTGTGAAGGAACCAGGCCGTTCCAGAAACTGTTCCAACAAGTAATCCTCTCCCACAGGAACCGTGAAAAATACGACCGCGGAAAGCACTCTCTCAAGGGCGCATATATAAACACAATTACCTTTTGTATTTTTTATGTGTTCTATCACTTTAAAAAAATCCGCAACAAAACTGACCCCATGCCAAATTAACTATTACAAAAAAATTTACAATTATATTGAACGTTTTTATAATCTCCATTTATCAACAGGTTGCCTTGCCTTTGACTTTCGACATAATATGTACATACAAAGAAAGAGCACTAGTGATTGTCATTAAAACCTATTGAAGATATTACAGTTTATTATCTCAAATACTATGTCCCGATATCTAGTGTATTTCAGTTTAACATCTGAGATATTTCAAATTAACATATTGGGTTGTTTAGTTTAATATCTTAGATATTGCGAATAAACATCTTTTTTTAATATCTGCAGATACTCTGTTTCAATATCTAGATGACTGTCCCATACTTAAATCGCAAATATATTATTTGCTAATATCAAGATATTGCGGTTTATTATATATTTTTCTACGTGCACGGAGAAAAATGGACGTTCAACAATAGGACAGTCATCTTAAATGTTCAATTGTAATATCTAGATGTTCAACTGTAATATCCAGGATATTATAATCTCTGCATATTATAACATATTATATATTACATAGCTAAATATCTAGATATTACAACTAAACATATAAGATGGCTGTCCCATAGTTAAACATCTAGATATTAATTCTAAACATCCATTTTTCTCTGTCAACACGGAGAAAAATGAATGTTCAACTATGGGACAGCCATCTTATATGTCCAATTGTAATATCTAGATGTTCAACTGTAATATCCAGGATAATATAATCTCTGCATATTATAACATATTAGATATTACATAGCTAAATATCTAGATATTACAACTAAACATATAAGATGGCTGTCACATAGTTAAGCATCTAGATATTAATTCTAAACATCCATTTTTCTCTGTCAACAAACAAGTATCAGCCGTCAGAGTATTTGTCTGAAACCTATCCTACAATGAGTACACATACATTACATAACCAGTGAGCACTAGTCTTGCTTTCATGGGCTTTGAATCAAACCAATGTACCGCTCGTTCATTATCCATCCCGCCCCTTACCCCAATCTTCCTCATCGTCGACCCGCGACCCTAACAGGGGTTAGATTCTACTGTCTACTGTGCTCTCACTAGTTTCTATACTGTGCAGGGCTTCCACAGCCTTTTCACAGTATCTGCGTTATATAAATCCCAAATATCGTATCATTTCATCATGTTTCATTTTCCAACACCACCTTGTTTTCCATCTGAGCGTATGTGAAAAGACACGCGTTAGACGGAAATGGTGGCTCTCTATTAACTTCCGCGAGATAATACATAGGCAAATGGACAAGGGCAAAATCCCTCGGGTATTCATGTGTTTGCAGTTCATCGAACACAAACGCGTCAATGATCGCGATAAGCTCTTTCTGCTGCTCCATTTGCAAAACACGTGACCAGATATTTTGATCAAACATCACGCTGCAGGCAATGGGAGCCAAAAAAAGATAAGTTATAACATTCCCCGCTGTAAGCTGAGTGCATTAATATTTATCAAAAAGACGTATCTTTAAAATTTCAATTTCGTTTCTCTCCCTCGAAAATAAAAAAGTTTTCATTTTCGACATTTTTTTGTATGATTCGTATTTCTTGAGATATTTTTATGTCTCCAGATAAAAAACTCACCCTGTATATCGGACGAAAATGTATCTATTTTGTGTGGGCAGATTTTTCATTTTCTACATAAAACTGATAAATTATATTCACTTTATGTATGAGCAAAATTAATTATTAATGATTATTTCGTGTTTTGAAATTCTCTAGCTTTGTTAATATTGTCCTGATCGAAAGATGTGATATGGATCATTTGTAGATCCTTCTAAGCTCTATTAGAAAAAAAATATTAAAATTTTTTATTTTCTCAAATATTAATTTTGACAGCCTTAAAAAACTTTATAATTTTGGAATTTCGGGTAGATATTGCTGAATAACAATCAAGTGAATTTTTTCAAAAATATCGTGTCTCGTAAGACTCCAACCATAAGAACAACCACTTCACCAAGAACTAAAGACATACACACACTGATGTAAAAGTGGAAAACACATAAAACTAATACTTTTTTATGTGTAAGGAGAATATGAAAAAATTTCAAGTCATATCGTCTTTAAAAGTATATAAATTTACGTCGAAAGACTCCTATATGAATTGATTTGAATCATTTCATACGAGAATATAAATACAAAAATAGCGTTTTTGCTGGTTTTGAAAAATTATAATTACCTGTGAATTCTATTAAATAAACTATACGACCTTTGGTTAAGTAAAGTTTGGTTGAATAAAAAAAAAATTAGTTAAATGAACTGGAAGATTTGCCGATTCGACCAAATGATAGCCAAGGAAACCATCTTTGATTATGTAAAACAAATTCTTGGATTTATTACACCAATAATATAATGACCTAACTACATTTTGCTTGGATGAAACAAATATTTTTCTAAGTGTATTCATTACTTTCGAAATTGAGGCTCATTTCAAAGGGAAAATTATACACTTTCTCTCTAAGCAATCTTTAGATTTATTGATTCGGCAATTGGTTGATTAGAGAAATATCTACATACTTTATCTAACCAATAACAAATTTTCAATTGATTTAACTAATGAATTTGTTGCACGCAACCTTAGATGGTTTGTACTGATACGATTCGGTTAAATCAAATAAATGTTTCAATTAATTTAACAAAACTTTTCTGAATGCGGCAACTTTTAGGTCGAATACATTTTTTTTTCATGTGCAGTTTCAAAGATATTGATAATTTTGAAAGTAGCAAAAAACACTATATTTTACTGATTCTTGAAATATACCAATGTACCAAAACTTGTGTGAAAGTCTCTAGAGGCCTGTTAAATATATATTTTTTAAAAAGGTTTGCTTTTCAAGTTTTATTAGTTTTACTATCGATTTTTTACTACTCTATCCAATGAAGTGTATTAATATGTAAAGGAAGCTTACCCTGAAAAATACTGAAAGTTTAAAATGTTTGCATCTTCTTCTTTCATAAAAATTTTGTAAAGCACAACTGCCTGAGTGAAAATATCAGTATTTGAGTGACAAGGAATAAAATTCCCTAAATTGTTAAGATTAATCCTGATTATTTTAAACCTCGGTCAAATTCCAATTAAAATGATTAAATTATTCAATTCTTTTTAAATGTGTGGCAAAAAGTTACTCTTGACTTCGCCGGGAAGCAAATCCGAGACCTTTTGATTGCCAGTCGATAGGGACGTAAGTTAATGAAACGTTTCATTGAAGCATTTAAAGTTTCAAAAAACACAAATTGCGCTCGCACATTCATGATAAATTAAGATTAGGTTCCTTGTGTCATGTCATTGACGATCGTTTATTGATATTTCTTGGTTAATTTATTATTCATCAAGATTATTCATGCATTTCGATTTTTTAATTATTTTGAATTATCCCAGTATATGTAATATTTGAAACTCTAAATACTTTGAAATGTTTCAGGTGGTCAAAGTTGCATAAAACTTTACAACTCTACCGATCGAATGCTCTCACTACTGAGTTACACAAGTGTCCTTATCAAAGGAACACCTTTGTTCGGTGTCAGATACACTGTTAGAAATACGTACATTAAAGGAGGTGGGTCTATAAGAGGATTTCGTTCAAGTCGATAAGGCTTTTGGCACAAATGATACCCTCACTAATCAAAGGCATTCCTCTTTTTAAAAAAGACACCTTTATGTCACATTAAAATTCAAGTGATCAAACGACGAAATTTTCAAGCTTTAAATTTGTTTGAACCTCAGTAATGAGAGTATTTGATCGGCGGTTCATATTTTTTATCAAATTATATTTTATTAACCTCAAAATTGCTAAAAAATTATAACTTAATGTGCAAGTCGAAAATTAGAAAGCATTGAAGCTTTAACAAATAAAGATTTATAAGATTATCAAAATGAGTAAAATTTTATCAAAAAACAACTACATTCCGGAATAATTTATAAATTAATTATACGAAGACAATTTCTATAGTGACTTTTACGATATTTGTAAGATACAACACGGATAAGTGAAAATTAATATATTTTTTTATCATGTGTAAATTTATATAAAATTTTTCAGCATTTTTAAATATATGCTGAAAAAAATAATTAATACGTTTTTTATACCTTCCATCAAGGATGGAAAATCCTTCGTTTCGTCTTATAAGTTGCTTAAGAAATAATAATAGGAAGAATATAAAAGCAAAAAAAAATGACTTTAAATTAAAAGCCCATAATTTCTCAAGATGGTACTGATGGTTTTCTCTTATAACTATCAGTGAAAAATGCAGCTATGTAATCATATATAAGAAATCTCTCAGGAAAATTATATAGCATAAGCGCAGATCAATTATGGTCATTAAAACGTTAGGAGTGCATAGTCATAATGCAACATATAAAATAGGTTGTTTACGTATTAAAAATTCGAATATCTGTGTATATAATAACGTGTGTAAATAAAAACGAAAGCTAAAATTGTCTTATCAATATTTATGCCTTTAATATAATTACCAATACGTTAAAAATAAGTCAATCAATAGTTATTTAGAACACTGGAAAATATATAATCATTTTCTACCGGTATACTACATGATACATTTTTCCTAATTACATTTCACTTGTTTTTTCTCATAAAACTTACTTTTCATGTAAAAAATATATTACAACGTCAACTTAACTTCACAATTCCCAACAATAAATTCTCACTCGTACGAAAACTGCCATATAAATATAATAAAAATTGCCAAACAATTTTCTCTATTCAAAGGATTTAAACCTTCAATCTGTCTCAAAAATGCACAGATTTTCGACTTATATTTTGGAAAAAGTAAAAGAACTCCCAGCAGGAGGAAATTCCCCGATACTCTGACAACTTTTCCAACTATTGAAATGTCTCTCGGATATTATACAGAAAATATTTACATTTTTCAAATTCAACAGGTAAAGAGAAAATTTAATTTCGATATTTATCATCCTTTCAAATAATAATTCACGTTTCTCTATAAGTTTATTTTCTCCCATTTAGAAATTTAAATTGCACCCTTTCTCACTTGTCTCAACCCCTTAACTATAATGTCAACAATTTTTCTGAGCCGAATGAGTTTTTCAATGAGAAATCTATCGATTTTTAGGGATGTCGCTAAGAAATATTGACTTACGGGTTGCTCCGGAAGTCTGGAACAGCAGGACGATGGAGAGAAATGCACCCACGAGGAAAGTGTTTAGGAAGAAGGACCTCGTGCACCCCATTACGACATCACTACATACGTTCACCACTGCTGTAGTTCATCAAACACTTGTATCCTTCTTTCGAAACAGGTGTACGTAAAACAAATTCACTCCCACATTGAAACGAATACACCGTAAAACTCTGTAAACTCGTTTAACTCATGTGACATCAAATTAACGAACATTAGCACTGTACTCCTTTTACAATTTTAATACCACATTTAATTTTCCACAACTTCACTTTCACTTTCCCTCTTCAAATGCCTCTTCTTTATACACTGAGAATCAGAAATTTAATCCTTAAAAAATCTGATCTTATTTATATAATTATGAAAAAGCCAACAAAACCTACTGATCTATTCCCATCAAAAATTATTTTGCTCTTAGCTACTTTATCAACATTAATTATCCGACTATCTATCCTACCCCCATAAAATCCCCATGATTTCCAGCAGTAAAACGAGAGAGTAATAGTAATGCCAGATAGAGAGAAGCCTCCAGTTAGTCTAACTTTAATCGAACAGACAAACTTTGCAGCACATGGCGAAAGTGCTCCTGGACTGTGAAATACGAATGAGACTCGCACGACTAATGACCCCGTTCCTTCGTTTCTTGTACACGCGCACTAATTCAATTCTTAATAAGCAAGACATAAAATAGTATGTGCCATCTGCAAACAAAAGACTGCATAGAGAAACTTTTTATAGCAATATATGTTTTATTTTATAACGATAATTCTAAAAAATACTAGGAATCTAGGCAAAATTTAAGTACAATGGTAATTATTGGATCTGGACATTTTTCGCAGTAAAAATATTAAAGATTCGAAAAATAATATGAAGTTTTAGTATAGGTTATAGTAAAGTTTGATACAATCTATAGTAACTTATATAGTTTGACTAAAGTTCAGTATTTCTCTGCGAAAGATTCTCAATATGATACCTTTTTCCCTAAATTCTAACATAGTTTAGCAAAAATTGTTTGGGTTTCTTCATGCGTTTGAAAATTAATAACTCAAAAACGAAGACCCTTGCAAAATATGAAAAGAAATTGATGAAATTATTAACATTTAAAAAACCCTCTCAAGATTTTTCAAAACTTCAAAAAAACTTTGAAGACAAAAATTCAAGTTTCATCCAAGCTAGGAAGTTTTTCCTTTCTAACAGTGATGTATGGATGCAAGCTAAATATCCGGTATTCCGCCTAAAAAACTGAATGAATGGTTATTAAACGAAAGGTCGGAAGTTCTGCGATTAAAACGGAAATCATCGATGTATACTTGTTTCTGCGTTCAGCGAATCACGTATTTCGATCGAAACATAAATCATCTGCCCGTTTTACGGAAATGCTCGACCCTTTTAAATTGATTACACTTGCGCCCGCCAATGCTTGTAAATTAATGGTTCGGTCGCGGAAACCGGGAACGATCAAAAATACGTTGTCCGTTATTGCTTACGATTTGTCTCGACGAAGCGCACGTTACGAATGATTCATTACATGTTTCCGTTCCCGCGATTTCCCCTTCTCGAATACGATACGAGATCTTTAAGCGATTTAGATATGTCACTTTCCTCTGGTCATTAAGTCACAACGTGACTTGGACCACTCAAGACTTAATAGAGCAAACCTCTTTAAAGTCAATACATTGAAAAACAACATTTATTCATTTACTGACAAATCAAACAGGTCCTGATTCAATATTAAGCAATTTCAGCCTCATCGAATCAAGATGAAGACGCCTAGTTTTCCTGGAAATTAACGAAGGAGATTGATTCGTATCATACACAAACATAAAATAAACTTTCCATAAAGTTAGTTTCTCTATCCGCAAATAATTTCTCTCGGAGTATTAACTCGTTCAAAGTTGATACGAAATGAAGTTTTAAAAAATTGACAGGCTCCCTCCTAGACAAAAAGATAGCACATGTGGAAGTTTATGAAAGAAACTATTCAACCCTTCGAAAAGTGGGTCAACAAGTCTTTATTAAAGATTCTTGAGATTTTTCTCTTTGAAAAGTGAAGCGAGCCTCAGTGACAGACACCCGTCTATATAACTATAATTTATTAAAGAGCCCTTTCGTCCATGCCTTTTGTAAAATCCCTTTTTTCTAATACCTATATTGTTGCTCCTTTTTTCTGGAGACTCAATCTATCAACTCGGAAGCTGTCAGATTCCTCATTTTGCATAGTCGCTCAAAAAACAAATCTCAAGCACAAATACATAGCGATAGAGATGATTGGAAGGACAAAGGTGGATTTCAATCCTTTTTCCACCTTTGTCAGGTGAAACGCACAGAGAGTAAACGGTACGCGAAAGAAAGAAAGAAACCGGTACGCGT
The DNA here is from genome assembly GCA_030998225.1 of Diplolepis rosae. NCBI lineage: Eukaryota > Metazoa > Arthropoda > Insecta > Hymenoptera > Diplolepididae > Diplolepis > Diplolepis rosae. Next base: position 7,334,913 of record JAPYXD010000710.1, read on the forward strand.
GGTTTCCGAGAGAAGCAAGAGCTGCGAAAGACGTGCTTTCAGTTCAGGCTCGGCTTTCGGAACTGAGTGGAGAGCAATGTTGGACTTTTCGAGGGATTCACAGTCGCCACCACCACAACTACCACTACCACTACAACCACCATCACCATCACCATCACCAGCACAGCCAGGATGATGTGTTGATACTGACACTATATTCACCAACACTGGCGCAAGACCACCCTGACAACCCTCTCCGCGTCACAATCCTACCCGCCCTCCTGGCCCTCTCCATCTGCGCAGCCCAGGTCTTCTCTTTACATCCAAACCCAACCACGCGCGCACCCACCGAGAACAGATTTACGATCGGCGTTAGACGATTCAGCGAAGGATCTACGATTCTACCTGCCTATCTCCACGATTTCCTCCTAAGAATGTAACAAAAAAGATTTTCGTCATGAGATCGTAAAACGGAAGCTGCATACAAGGATAAAACACTAAAAGCCAACACGAAAACACTCAGAGAAATATTCTCTTTTGGATAAGAAAAATTCTTTTGCAGCAATCGGAATGTCGTGTTCTTAAATTGGACTGAAGTTTCAGAGGTCTAGTCAGAGGAGTTTTGAAATCTTTTTTTTTCACTAGAAATAATTAAAAAACACTAAGAAACCAAAAAACTGATAGTTTGCAAGACTCTGTAAACAATAGAAAATTTTTAAATCAGAAAAAAAATGTTTTATTTTTAAACAGGAAAATCGTAATTAGACGGTAAATTTTCGCATAAAGCGAAAAAAGTGTAAGACATTTAGAGCTACTCAGAATTAAAATAAAACTAAAATTATCTAGGGCGGACAGCTCTCAAACGGGGCAAAAACAAATAATTTTCTTTAACTCAATCAAATCTTTTTTCAGAGTGTTTTACATCGGAATACACTGAAAAAAATAGTTTAGTAGAGTTTATAGAAATGTTTAAGAGTTGAGGATACAGGTTTTTACGGAGCAGAGTTCTAGAAATTTTACATATCTTTTTAGGATAACATGCGAAACATTCAGGAAAAATCATTGAACGTTCTGCATTTTGTTCTGAAAAGTTCTTTAAATTTTCTAGAACTCGGTTCCGTAATTGCCTGTATCCCCAACTCTTAAACAGTTCTATAAACTTTACTAAACTATTTTGCTCCGTTTAGGACTGTCTTAGGTATTTCCCTTTTTGTTTTATGCGAAAATTTACAGTCTAAGTCCGGTTTTATATGTGTGTGTGCAGTTTTTGCCCAGTTTGAGGGCCGTCTAGCCTAGACGATTTTAGTTTCAATTTTTTCTGAGTAGCTCTGAATGTGTTACATCGAAATATAACATTCTTAGGTAAAAAACTTTTTGCGTTTTATGAGAAAATTTACAGTCTAATTACAATTTGCCTGTTGAAAAATCAAATTAAAAAATTGTTTTTTCTTATTTAAAATTGTTTTATTGTTTACAGAGTCTTGAAAACTTTTTTGTTGTCTAAAGTTTAACAATTACTTCTAGTGAAAAAAAAAATTTTCAAAATTTGTCTGACTATACGTCTGAAATTTCAGTCCAATTGTTCTTAAGATAAAGGTGTCTAAATTTCATTGTAACGTGACATATTTGAAAAACATGTCTCCTATTATATTGACCCAAAATTGACAGAATTTCTATTCATTTCTTGTTGTTTTTGCATAGAGTCAGTTTCTTCTTGTTTTCTTCATTTAAAAATTACCAATGGTAGATATAAATAACATTAAAAAAGGGGGAGGCACACGCTTTGGCCACATATGGGGGCCCTCTTCAGTGCCATAAATTAAAAGATTAATTCAAAATTTCTGTAAAAGATTAAAATATAGGAGATAATGAAAATAAGGAAAATCATACACTGAAAAAAATAGTTAGTAAAACCAACTACTTCGGTTTGTAAAATATGCCTCAGCTATTTTATTAGTTAGCACAACAATTTTTTTTGTTGGTGTTACCATCTCAATTGTTACTACAATAACTTGGGTAGTAACACCAACAAAAAAAATTGTTGCGCTAACTAATAAAATAGCTGAGGCATATTTTACAAACCGAAGTAGTTGGTTTTACTAACCATTTTTTTCAGTGTAAAACTCAAATACTTATTTTTCTGTAATATTTATTTTGGCTTGGGGTCAGCTTAGTTTCTAATTATTTATGTCATCGAGGACATAAATATTAGGAAGGCAAACGTTTCGGCCACAGATGGGGGCCCTCTTCAGTGCTAAGTTTTTCTGCATGTGTACTCTATTTTTAATTAATAAGCAAAAAGCAAAAAACAAAAAAACAAAAAATACCATATATTTCTTAATTGCATGTATTAGTTAATAAATATTTAAAGGTTACAATTAAGCTAATTGGCACTGAAGAGGGCCCCCATCTGTGGCCGAAACGTTTGCCTTCCTAATATTTATGTCCTCGATGACATAAATAATTAGAAACTAAGCTGACCCCAAGCCAAAATAAATATTACAGAATTATAACTGTGGGTCAATGTAACAAGGAACATGTACGGAAACATGTCACGATATCAAATACTTATCTTATAGCTTGCAAATAAATATGAAGAAGTCCAATATGCCAACACGTATTGGAAAAATATGTAGAATTCACTGTATATAAACAACCGGATAAAATGAACAAAACTTAGCAATTTGCAATCAAACTGGCCGCGAAAATTTTTTAAAAAATATACTAATGATTGTTAATGACAAAAAATATGAATGCCGAAGCATCTTTGAATTTTGAAAACTTTTCTTAAGGACTTTATTACCGGAGTCTCTCACCGATAGAGCTGAACTGTTTAAAAACCTACTCGGGACACGTGGCTTTGCGGACTGACAATTTTTACATTCTCATCAATAATGAGAAAATATTGATTTTATGTGAAAAATGACTTTCGAAATTTTCATCAAATCTTTACGTTTTTAGACCCCCTGAGCCAGAAAAAACGGTTTTTACGAAAACGGCCTTACGGTCTGTCTGTCGTCTGGCCGCGGTACCAGTGGACACGACAACACTCGATAGAATTATCGGATAGGATTGAAATTTGGCACACCTCTTAAGGGCCCTGAAAAAAAATGAGTTTTTAAACCAGCCACACCCGACAAAAATTGTAAAAATGAGAGTATATGTTGTGATTTTGAATTTTTGTTTTTGTTAATAGATTGATGGCTTTTTTTTAAATTTGGCTTTAGGGTCCAGAAATAATGTAAACTTTAAATAAAAAAATGCAATATTGGTTTCTGATAGTTCTCATAGATTTCTACTAATTATCTTGATACCATTTTTCGATTAAATAAAAATTAGCTCAGTTACAGTATGTTAACACTTGAAAAAAGTCAATATCAAAATTCAACTTTCTAGTTAAATAATACGAGATACGAAAAAAACGTAATGATACAAAATTATTTGATACAAAAAGATCCACAAGGTTGAATCACAAAATTTTTTATGACATGTGTATTTTTCTTTTAAATTAAAAAAAAAATACTATTGAAAATTCAATTTTTTAACCATAATATGTGAAATACAAAAGAACGTAAAAATGAAAAATTGTTCGCTTCAATAAGGTCTACAAATTTTGTCTGATACAGTTTCTAATAAAATGTATATTTTTCATTTCAATTTCAAAAAATACGATTAAAATTCAAGAATTCCATTATTTAAACAAAATATTTGACATACGAAAAAAACGTTAAAATGAAAAATGATTTGCCTAAATGAGGTCCACAAATTCTTAGAAGGGCATTTTTTTAATAGATGTATATTTTATGTTTGGGTTTTAAAAAAACGTTATTGAAAATCAAAAATTCCATTTTTTAACTAAAATATGTGAGATACAAAATAAGCGTTGAAATAAAAAATCGTTTGCTTAAAAACAGTCTACGAATTTTTTTTCCTTTTTATAATATTTGGAAGAAGATCAGTTTTTTTTAATTATGTAAATTATTAGAAAGTTACAGAAAATTTATAAAATTGAGCGCGAGTTTTATGATGAGAATGTGTTCCATTAGACTGATAGAGCCTTAAATAAATTAAATTTCCTTTTTCATTTGAAATCAAAAAATTTAGTGACTTTGAGAAAATGTAATTCACATCTACAATATTATAAAATTAATTTGAGCTTCAGTATCAAATTACAAAAAATAAATTATATGTTTGCGAAGAATATAAAAAGCGGGCATGTTTTTTTTAATGCTATCCTGATAAGTTCTTTTCCTCCTTGAAGAAGACTATTGTCCTATACCTAGTTAAGAAATTCGAGATGGTTGTGGTGATTCTTACGACTTTCGTTGCAAAAAGATTTTTTTTCCTACGCCCCTTTTCTGCCGTGCAAACATGAAGGGCAGTAGTTATGTATTGTAAAAGAGATGTTACCAGTAATTATTTTTTGAATAAGTAGAGAGATTAGTGGCCTTTCCGCCGTTGTAATGATGAGGTTTAATTTTTATTTCAGGCTTTCAAAAAATCTTATTCCTTTGATTATTTTAACAACAAAAAATATGGCTTTTAGACAAATGTCATTTTAAACAAAACCCCCCCAAAAAAAAAATTACCAATTTCAAAATAGATCTGGATCTCAATGAATTTATTAACCTCGTATTCTATGTAACCTCTTTTCATAAAATAGCAAAACTCTGTACACCGAGATAAAAAATTTGATTGAATGAAAAAAAATAATTTGTTTGATAGACTTTTTTTGATTCAATTAAAAGATCTATTTGAATTGAATAACATCTGTTTAATTCAAACAAAATATCTTTGAGACAAATGAATATTTGTTGAAAACAAAAAATTTTTTTTCAAAACAGATAAATTAATGCATTGATATGTCGTCAAAGATATAATTAGTTTAATTCGAAGCAGATATTTATTTGATTTGAAAAAATTTTTATTTGGTCCAAAAATACTTTGTTTGAATCAAACAAATTTTATTTTATTCAAAGAAATCATTCCTATCAATAAAAAAGTCTCTTAAACAAATAATTTTCTTTGTTTCCATACAATGTTTTTTGTTAGTGTATGTCTTCTTCTTTTTCTCTTGTTTTCATTGTTTTTTAAATCTTGTATTATTTATTTTTTTTAAAAACCACATTGTCAATTCATAAAATGTTTTTTACACTCTTTGCAATGTATGTATTTTTGGATTCTTTTAGTTTTGATAAGGACCAAGTTATCGGTCGAACATCGACAAACAAATTAAACATTATTACAACACCGGAAAGGCCTCTTATCTCTTTACTTATTAAAAAAAAGGCAGTAATTATGGTTTTGGTCATTTGACTAAGAAATGTTAGCAAAGTGGCAGATTCTGGATGACCTTAAAAGTGTGCGGGAATCATGACAGTACATGATAGAATAATGTTTCTTCTATCAAAATATCAAGTTTCTTTGCTCTGAATATATTGATTCATATCACAAACATAATATTCCGGTCAGTGAATCTTCCATCCTTCTATCATCAAAACTGTTTTTACAGTAAATTTTTATTGTAGTGTAAATTTTCAAAATATTTATTTATAATATGATTTCTCTTATAGAATTGATTTATCTTATGCAAGGAAGAATGAAAATAGTTAATAAATAGTAATGTTATTTCCAAAAACAACATTATCCTGCACGCAGAGAAAAGATCAGTAAAATTTACAGGAAGTTCGGTACTTATTTGGACAACATGAATTTTCAGTAAATTTTACCAGAAGTTGAGTTCAATTAACAGATTTTCTGTACATTTCACTCAGCGTCCAGTAAAATCTACTGAATACGAAAAAATCCGAGTTAAGTTGATTGTACTGTACGCTAAGTGAATTGTACTGTACGCTAAGTGAATTGTATAGAAAATCTGTTGATTGAACTCAACTTCTTGTAAAATTTACTAAAAAGTCATGTTGTCCAAATAAGTACCGAACTTCCTGTAAATTTTACTGATCTTTTTTCTGCGTGTGGTCTATCCTACAGTGCTTCAAAAAAAAGTATATGATACTTTTGAATTAATTAATTCTTAAAGTAAACGAATTTTTACGAATTTTATTTTCGAAAATTGGGAATGGTTAAGTTGTATGCAATCTTTTTCTTGAAAAAGTGATTTGTAATTTATTAGAATCGCATAATTTTTTTAATTTGATAAGAAGCGATAAGAAAAAAAGTTGGTGCAAAAATAAAATTATTTTTCTGTATTTCAAATTGTTTTCATGGAAATTAATCTTTTCTCTTCCAAAATAGCCCTTCAATAATAATATTGCTATTCTTGAAAGCAAAATTATCTATTTTTTCCTGAGGTCTACTTTTCGTGGATCAACTACCTTAAGGGCCCTAAAAGAAAAAACGAGTTCGTGAACCAGCCACATCTGAAAAAAATTGTAAAAATAGGAGCACTTTAGATGTTTCTGAAAAAAACTTTATGAAAAAATCTAATATTCCAATACTGGTTTCTGATAGTGCTCATAAATCTTTACTAATTATCCTAATAACATTTTTTCGAATGAACTAAAATTAGGAAAGTTACAGTATGTTAAAACTTGAAAGAAGTCAATATCTAAATTCCATTTTTCAGTTAAATTATACGAAATACGGAATAAAAAAGTTATGATTATGATTTTCATAAAATGTATATTTTTCACCTATTTGGGAAAAAATGAATTTTTTGCCCTATTTTCGATAGTTCATTTAGTTATAAAAGGGCGAAAAATGAAAATAAAATGTATCTAGCATCCGGAACGGAAAGGACATGTTTAATGAATATTCAGTCCAAAAATCAGCTTGATTAACCAAATACTTTTCTTGTAATCGTGGTCACAATTTCGAAAAAAATAGTTTTGAGAAAAATGCGTTTAAAGTTAAAGTTTAAAGCCTAGTCATCTTTAAAACTTTGTAACTCTGGAAGTAGCACTTCACAAAATCCTTTTGGGAATTCATTTTCGATAGTTAAGATTCGAAAAATGCAAAAAAAATCGATTCTTTGGAACGCACAAGGTACAAGTCCCCCTTAAAAAAGTTAATTGACTTATTTTAATTTGTAGACTTTGTAACCAAAAAAATCCATTTTATGGAAACTTGCGTTTGTAACCTTTTGTCATGCAACCATATATAATGTGGTTGTGCTTGTTACACTAAAAGCAGTCCCTCCATTGGTCTGTACTATCAGCACAGTTCTATCATTAACGTCTAGAGTCTAGATATATGTATATGAGGGTTCAATCAGTAATTGATGATTGAGCAGCATATTATTGCCACTGAACCAATCACAGTCAGAATTGCTGCGGTAGGGTCGATTGTGGTTGTAGATTAAATTGATTACACGTATATCTCATACACACTTAAGGTATGTATAATTATAAGACAAACAGTATTGTAGTTGAGCACAACTAATTTGAGAGCTTCACGATAAAATTCATCAATACATATTCAAATTTATTATTAAATTCAACTGAATCAAAAAAAAAAATCTGCCCGCTTCGTTGGCACATTCTCATCGCGCGCTTCGCTCGCAAGTTTGAACGCACCTAGGGCGCGCGATTCAATCGACGCGCTTCGCGCTCCATTCTTTTTGGACCTCGAGCTTAGCGCTCAGTCTCATGCTCTTTGCATACATTTAAGTTTATTTCTTATAAATATCAATTTTATAGTTTTTTTTATTTTATTTATTTTTATTATAATTTTATAATCAAAAATTCCAATATGGTTTCTAATAGTGCTCATAAGTTTTCACTAATTATCCTAATAACATTTTATGATTAAACTAAAATTAGGAAAGTTACAGCATGTTAAAACTTGAAAAAAGTCAATATCAAAATTCCATTTTCCAGTTAAATTATACGAGATATGAAAAAAAGTTATGATACAAAATTATTTTCTATATTAAGATCTACAAATTTGAATTGCGACAATTGAGACATTTCTCGACAGGATGTATATTTTATGTTTTGATTTTAAATATTGAAAAAATTCAATTTTCTTCACCAAAATATGTGAGATACGAAATAAGCGTTGTTCTGCAAAATCGTTTCCTTAAATAAAGCCTACGATTGTTTTTCCTTTTTGAGAGATTTGGAAGAAAATAAATTATTTTAATCATGTAATTTATTACAAAGTTACTGAAATGTATACAAAAAATCGAGCGCGAGTGTCATGATGAGAATGTTTTACTTAAGGCCGACAGAGCCTTAAGTGAATTGAATTTTTATAAATATTCAAGACATAACAGACCAGTCTTAGCAATTTTTTATTCATTTCCCGAAATTTCAAGATGATTTTTATTATCCGTGGAAATGTAGTTACAGAACTGTAATTGAAAATAACTCTTCAGTTTTATATTTTAGAATACAAAAAAAATGCAGAATTTTTACTAAAACGAAGTTAATAGACGTTCCTTATTATTTTTATTCATTTTTTACATTCTCATCATGGATGAGAAGGTATTAGTTTATGTGAAAAATGACTTTCGAAATTTTCATCAAATCTTTACGTTTTGAGATCCCCTGAGTCAGAAAAAATGGTTTTTACGAAAAAACGTAAGAATACAAAGTTGTTCGTTTCAAAAAGATCTACAAATTTTGTCTGACACAGTTTCTGATAAAAGATATATTTTTCGTTTCAATTCCAAAAAATACGATAAAAATTTTAAAATTCCATTTTTTAGACAAAATATGTGAGATACAAAAAAAACATTTAGATGGAAAATTGTTTGCCTAAATGAGGTCTACAAATTCTCATAAAGAAATTTCGGGACAGGATGTATATTTTATGTTTTGATTTTTAATATTGAAAAATTCAATTTTTTTCACCAAAATATGTGAGATACGAAATAAGCGTTGTTCTGCAAAATCGTTTTCTTAAATAAAGTCTACGATTGTTTTTCCTTTTTTAGATATTTGGAAGAAAGTAAATTCTTTTAATCATGTAATTTATTGAAAAGTTATACTGAAATGTATACAGAAAATCGAGCGCGAAGCGCGAGTGTCATGATGAGAATGTGTTCCTTAAGGCCGATAGAGCCTTAAGTAAATTGAATTTCCTGTTTCACTTAAATTCAAAAAGAAATTCAGTGACTTTGAGAAAATGTGTAATTCACATCATCTGTAATATTATTATAAAATTTCAGGAATATCAAGTTTTACATAACGGGTCCGCCATATTGGATCAGCCATTTCAAATTTCGAAAAACTCACCTAAGATTGGAATTTAGTGATGACTACAACCTCTGAGATTGATAATTGGCAAATTTCACACCATTCTGGTTTGTAATAAAACTCAAAATATACGTATTTCTACTAGCTTCATGGCAGCCGCCCTCTTAAATTTTAATTTTATGGGCTAATATTGCTACCACCAATCACAATCGGTGAGACAAAACTCGTAATAACTTATTTGTATGATCACACTACGAAGTAACCTGGAAAATCCGAAATAGGATTAATATTCTCAATTTCAAAGAATTTCAAACGTCCAGACGCCATTTTGAATCAGAGAACAAAGAAAAAGAAAATATTTCAATGCATATTTTAAAAGTACAAGTCTCGAGAACACATTTCTGATAAGTTAGAAGTAGCCTAAGTGTCGGGAATATACTCTCTAAATTTGAATGAGTCAAAATCTACTGATTATCAGTGAAATTTGACTGATTCAAATAGCTAAAAAGAGGTTACTGTAAATCAGTCAATTTTCACTGATTATTTCTGTGAAAATCAACTGATTTAATAGTGAAAAATATTTTTTCACTGATGAATCAGTGAAAAGGCAAATCACTGATTCAATCAGTGAAAATTTGACTGATTCAGATTTAGAGAGTAGTGAAAATTTAAATTTAAAAAAAAGTCATACCCCAAAAATAGCATTTTTTGGGTATTTTTGTGAAAATAAAGGGTTTAGCGTCATTTTTTGAGAATTCTGACTGTGCCATTCGAAAGAGCGACCCCAATAAACGGTAGGATATAGAGTTTCCGATCCTTTTTAATCTTTTTTCTATAAATGGTACGACATTGTAGTAAACGTGAAAATTCTGCACATATGGGCGTTAAAGGGTTGACTTAACGCTCCAAAAAATATTTGGTTAATCTATATGGTTAATATATATGGTTATATGGTTATATGGTTAATCTAATCTAATATCTAAAAGTTGGTTGAATAAATCAAGAAATTGGCTTATTATACGGTGGACTAATTTTTTCGTTAATTCGTTTTCGTTAAAAACTGCACCTCTCCTTTGGTCGTCCAACATCAGGCCTTCACTTGTTCATGAGTTTTTTCCAAAATTTTTATGCATGATCCACTAACTTAATTAAAGTAATAAAATAAAAAATCCAAAAAAACAAAGACAAAAATTAGTATTACTCTTAGGTTACTAAATAACTTATAAATTGCACGCATTTCAGGTTAATTATTAATGATTAATTTTTAAGGTTTATTTTCTAAAGCGGCTTCGATATCTTAATGTTTTTACTTTTAAATAAATCTGGCACTGAAGAGGGCCCACATCTGTGGCCGAAACGTTTGCCATTTTGAAATTTTATATATTGGAAAAAAAAAAAAAAAAAGTAACTGACTCCATGCCGATGCAATTATCATATATTTACTGAAGATAGTTTGCTCAATTATAATTTGGTTAAATCAAAATAATAGTTTAGTTAACCCAAGCCAAGATTTTGATTCTTTTGACACAATAGTTAGTTTAGATCAAATATATATTTTCTGGGTACAGTATACCATCAGTTACAGAATGTAAAATTTAGGGAAGGAGTTTTTAAAGGGCATGTCATTGACGTGACTTTATCTAATATTTTTCGTCCTTCCCATTCTTAAATTAATGACTCAAATAGATTTTTCACAGCAGATGAACGTGAAAGAAAGATCAAGGTATGTTTATCTGCTATGAAAAATCCATTTGAGTTATTAATTTAAAAATTGGAAGCACGAAAAGTATTGGATAAAGTCACATCAATGACATGTCCTTAAGCTTGCAACATTTTTTGTGAAATCTGAATATTATTATACTCTGAATTTCACAAATCAAATTATCAAATCATATTATTACTGAATCGTTACTAAAATAAAGCTTTCTATTTTTAGTTTCGTAAGAGAGGTCCTTATAATTTCATCCTCGTGCCCATCCATTACCACGCCTATATAGATTAAAAACTATCTGTGGGCGTTCACTACCCACTTCATGAACTGATTTGTAACGTTTCAAATTAGGAACATTTTTTAGTCTTTAAATTGGGAGGTTATTAAACTTAAGGGGATCCGCCCCATTTAATTTTTTTTTTTTGAGTTTAGACCTTCCATATAATTTTTTTTATGTTTAGTCTAAGGAACAAAATAAGAAAAAAATCATAAGAATTGATTAAAAAACAAAAAAGTTACTGAAAGTCAGCAAATGTTTAAAAAAACTCAAAATTTTTAGTTTAAATATACAGAAAGGTGTCGGAATTTTAACAAAAATCAAAACCTTTCTAAATAAAGGGACTAAACATAAAAAAAATTATATGGAAGGTCTAAACTCAAAAAATAAAAATATTTAAGGTGGCGGACCCCCTTAAGACTTACAAATATTTTTCAAAAACTCTGTGACAGTTTTTATTTTTTCATGTAAATAAAAATTACCACTTTATACTAAACAAATAATTAGCGGACTCTCTTCCAGTCCATTTTTCTTCATAAGTTATTACAAAAAAATTCATCGGTGCCCAGATTTGAACCAGCAACTCCCCAACCTTATGTAGGACACGTTATCAATAATCAGTAAATATTCTTCAAAAATGTTCAAGATTCATAAATATATATCCAATCAAAAATAATATATTGTGCGCCAAGGGAAAAAATAGGCTTTTTTCTACTAGCGGGTCATAAAAGTGGAGTTTATTACCCCGTGCGGGCAAAAAAATCCATTTTCTGACCCCCTAGTAGAAAAAAATCGTGTTCGACACGGGAAAAAAATTTATTTTACTCGTGCAGTTGTTACCCTCGCTTTGCTCGAGCATCAAACTTCACACTCGCAAAATAAATTTTTTTTTCCCTAGTTGCACAATATACTATTCTAGGCGAGGGCGTCAATCACACAGGACCAATAAAGCCTATTGTACCATGGCACACACGATATTTTTAGGAATAAGGGAAATAAAAATAATAGCGGAAATGTATTTTACATTGATGTCATTATTTTTACTCCCTAAGGATTGTTTTACTCCCGCTACTTCCCACTGAGGAAAAAACGGCGATTTTCCCCCCGCCTTACAAGAATAAAATTGAGCCAAATTCATGCCCGCTTGGATAAAAATGTATATTTTCAATGAAAAATCTACTAGAACCCCAGTGAGGTATAATTAGTAGTTTTCTCCGGTCGCAATTGAAAAGTTCTTACTTTAAAGAAGGATTGGAAAGATGATCGGAAAATAAGTCAAAGTCACTATTTCCTGTTTTTTCATTTAGAATATTTGTTTATAAAGCTTTTTTAGTGAAAGTGTGGAAAATTTAATCTAGAATAAAAAGAGCCATGGAACCTTTCAATGGGATAAAAATTATAGATATTTTATGGTCAGAATCGATAGATAAATTTCAGCTGTTTTTGGATATGATTCCACCAATAAGAAATGTATGATTTTTATTTGATTCAAACTTCTGATGACTTATTTTATTTGAGATAAAATTTCTCACACTTCTACTAAAAAGACTCTATAAAAGAAATACGGAAATACGGACCAAAGTGGACTTTTATTAAAATTATTTTCAAAAATAAATAGGCTGATGAATAGTCAGGTAACTATTTTTATTCACTAACAATTAGTAAATAGATGAGTTAAAGAGTTAAAGGTTTGGCAAGATCAACAGATAAAAAGTTTACCCTATAAGAATTAAAAAACAATAAATACTCCCACAAAATGAATGCAAAGTTAGGCTCCTCTTCCTGGATGGACTGATGACTACAGAATCTGCAACCTCAAACCGATATCAATGACTCAATAGTGTTGTAAATACTCACAGACTATTCAGACTATCGATCGTTGTCTCTGATTGGTCGTTCATCTTGTGGCTCTGTTTATTACCTACATCGACTCTCTAAACCAGTTCGATTTATTCAGATCAATATATTTTCGGATCGCACACATACTACAGAGATAGAGACTACTACATAGCAATAATCATTAAATAGTGTATAAATTAACTACACGGGAAGAAATTTGATGGCTAAATGTATTACGTTTCGTGAGAAGATGTGCCATATTAGAGAGTAAACCAGAAATATTGGGAAAAGTTGTGAAAAAGTCCCATCATACACGCTAAAAAGAGCGTTCGTGAATGCCGAAAAATGTTGTGGGAATAACCGAAAATATTTTCGTCAAAGGGCCTTCAGGGCCTAAATTCGGTTTATCAGCAACGACGTTCGGATATTCCGAAAATGGATTTCGGAATCTGAAATTTCGTTCTGAAATTTTGAAATCCATTTTTGGAATATCCGAAAGTCGTTGCTGATAAACCGAATTTAGGCCCTGAAGGCCCTTTGACGAAAATATTTTCAGATATTTCGACAATATTTTTCGGAATTCACAAACGCTCATTTCAGCGTTATAATTTTTGAATTTCTATAAAAATCAAAAAAAGCAAATTTTTATTGAAAGTATGGTGCTTTTTCTCGTTCATCCATGATCACTGCAATCTCTGGAATTAGAATGAATTTTTTAGTCACAATTTTATTTCTAAAAACGACTTAAGGGGGTCGTCTACCTTCGAGGTTTCAAAAAATCGGATTTTTTTTTTGCTTATTTCGAATCTAGACACTATAAGGAACATGCCTTATAAAGGATTTATTCGAAAACATGCTGGTTCAAATACTACCGACCTCATAATTTATCTTTAAACGCGTTTTCTCGAAAGTAGTGTTTTTAAAAATTGTTGGCACGATTTTGACGGAACTATCGAAGATATTGGAAATCTGTAAATTGTTTCGTATTCAAAAAACGTTTCACTGCGATTAGACACGAGCTTCTTAAACAAAAATTTTTTTTCAATTTTTTACAGCTTTTTTAAGCTAGAAAAACAGGGTAGAAAATAGAACTTTTTTTTCAAATCGCTGCCATTTTTTTAAATTTTAAAATCTTTCAAAAAGTTTGTGTCTTATCGTAGTCGGATTAGTAAAAAATAAAAAAATATGATTGTTTTCATGCTTCAAGGTTCTGAAGCTGAGAAATCGTGCCACAAAGTCTATGTCGCGTCGGCAGAGATCGATTCAAGGACGCGTCAAGGCCAAGATAAAGATAATTTTAATAATGTACAAATTAAATAAAAAAAACTTTGTGTCAATATCATGTGTAGTTTTTTCGCAATCCATTGTCAAAAATACGTCCGAAATTCAGGCGCGAAGGTAGACGACCCCCTTAAGGTAGTTGATTCACGAAAATTAGACCTCAGGAAAAAATAGATAATTTTGCTTTCAAGAATAGCAATATTATTATTGAAGGGCTATTTTGGAAGAGAAAAGATTAATTTCCATAAAAAAAATTTGAAATGCAGAAAAATAATTTTATTAATAAATTTTATTTCTGCCCCAACTTTTATTCTTATCGCTTAATACCAAATTTTAGAAAATTTTGCGATTTTAATAAATTACAAATCACTTTTTCAAGAAAAAGATTCCCTACAACTGAACCATTTCCAATTTTCGAAAATCAATAAATTATTATCAAATTCAGCAATTTGTTTATAAAAATTTCGTTTTGGAAAATGTTTTTTTAATGGTTTTATTTTTATTTTATTTATTTCTTTATTTTATTTTAATGGTTTTTTGGTTTTTAATTTATTTTTAAAAATTAGAAGCGGTGAAGTTGTGGAAAATCTTTTTTCTGAAAAAATGATTCATGATTTATTAAGATCGCATAAATTTTTTAATTTTGGTAAGAAGCGATAAGAAAAAAAGTTCGGTCAAAAATACAATTTATTAATAAACTTATGTATTTTTCTGTGTTTCAAATTTTTTTAATGTAAAATAAACTTTTCTCTTTCAAAATAGCCCTTCAATAATAATATTGCCATTCTTGAAATAAAAATTATCTATTTTTGCCTGAGGTCTAATTTTCGTGGATGAAAACTACCTTAAGGGGGGATTTAAAACCTGGTACCTACACTTCTGGGCCTATCTCGCTATCTATTGCCATAACGCTACCGCCTAGCTAGCGACGCTTTCGGTGCGAGTTAATAAAGTTAAGACCTTATTTTTTAAAGTGACATGTTTGATAACATGTCTAGTATTATATTGACCCAAATTCATAGAATTTTTGTTAATTTCTTGTTATTTTGGCATAGGGCCAGTTACTTCTTATTTTCTCTTATTAAAATTTTCACTATTAGATGTAAAAATGCGCAAAAAGAAAGAAAGGCAAACGTTTCGGCCACATATGGGGGCTCTCTTCAGTGCCATAAATTCATAGTTTATATAATCCAAAATTTCTGTAAATGATTAGAAATGAGGAGATAATTAAAATAAGGATTATCATATAAATAAAAAACTTATCTCATAGCTTGCAATTCAAAATAAAGTATTCCAGTAAGCAGGAGCACAAATTGAGAATTATTTAGAGTTCACTGTGAATAAAAAACCGGCTAAAATGAAGAAACACAAAAAAAAATTTCAAACAAACCTTTTTTAACAATAAAATTTTTTAAAAAATTTACGGTCGGTTCGGTTGAAAATAATTTTTGTGTTTCTTCATTTTAACCGATTTTTTATTCACAGTGAACTCTAAATAATTCTCAATTTGTGCTCCTGCTTACTGGAGTACTTCATTTTGAATTGCAAGCTATGAGATAAGTTTTTTATTTATATGATAATCCTTATTTTAATTATTTCCTATATTCTAATATTTACAGAAATTTTGGATTAAACTATGAATTTATGGCACTGAAGAGGGCCCACATATGTGGCCGAAACGTTTGCCTTTCCTTCTTTTTGCGCATTTTTACATCTAATAGTGAAAATTTTAATAAGAGAAAATAAGAAGTAACTGACCCTATACCAAAACAACGAGAAATTAACAAAAATTTTAAGACCTTGTAACTTTATCAATAGTCATATTTTTTGCTGTTTCGTCCCTGATGCTATTACCGAAAAGATAAATGAATTATATCAGATAATGAATATGATCGGTAGATTTTTTACATTTTAAAGAAGAATAAAAATAACAAATTCTTTCTTATATGCAAAAAGCTCGAGCATTTGAATAAAGTCTACAAAAAACTGATCGGATTCATGAATTTATTCTTCTTTAAAAACTATAAATGAATTTCATTATTTAATGAATTTTTTATCATTGAATTTATTATTATTTAAATTACTATTTATATTTTATTATTATTAAAATTATTCTTTAATACATTTATTTGAACTTATTATAGGGAAACACTTTTTAAATTTTCAATCATTTATTTTTCATAAATTAACTCAAGGGCATTAAATTAAATTAATGAATTAATAATTAACTTAAATCAATTTTATCTATTATAATTAATAAATTAAACAAAAATAATATTATAAAAAATATGATGTAACAATATGTTATAACATGTATGTTACATTTTCTAAAAATAATTATTTATTCAAAAGAAATCAAAGTTTAAACAAATATTGAGTAATAATAAATATAATCATTAAGCAAAATAATTATTAACAGAATATTATATAAATAAAATTAAAATTTTCCATTAATTGATAGTAAATAAATAATTAATTTATATATTTTACATAAATCATAATTTAATGAAGTTGAATATTATTTTCAAATGTTTTAAATGTGTCATTCTGAAATTAAGAAAACCGTTATCTGAATTTCGGAAAATCGCTTTCTGTTTTGCTTCAAAAACGAAATTCCGAAAACTCGGAATTGACTTTCAAATGTGTTGAATAAGTCGTTCCGCAAAATCAGAAAATCATTTTCGGAATATGCGGAAGAAGTATTCTATAGTCGCATCTGAAGATGAAATTCCGAAAATAAGAAACCGATTTGCTATATTTCTGACATAATTTTCTCAATATCGGAAATTAACAATCACATGTTACGAAAGTTAGAAACGAACATTTTTTTAAGAAAAGTAGCAAGTTCATGTGAACAACTTGGTCAAAATCCATAGGAAATGATGGGTCTCGTCTCTAGTTGACGGCACTTTTTAAATTCTCATCATATGAGGAGGTATTGGTTTTATGTGAAAAACCACTTTCGGAACATCCATCAAATCTTTACGTTATGAGGCCCCCTAAGTCAGGAAAAACGCTTTTCACGAAAATGTCCACCTGTTTGTCTGTCGTGCGACGTCTGTAGACATGAGAACTCGCGATAGAATTATCGGATTGAATTGAGCATTGTCATAGTTAATCAGTGCCCAAAAAGTAAGGATATGTTCACCAACCAGTCACATCCGACCAAACTTGTAAAAATAAGAGCATTTTTTATTTTGAAAAAATCAAAAATTCCAATATGGTTTCTAATAGTGCTCATAAATCTTTACTAATTATCCCAATAACATTTTATGATTAAACTAAAATTAGGAAAGTTACAGTATGTTAAATCTTGAAAAAATTAAATATCTAAATTCCATTTTTCAGTTAAATTTCACGAAATACGAAAAAAAGTTATGACACAAAACTTTTTACTACATACAGATCTACAAATTTAAATTGCAACATTTTTTCATAAGATGCATATTTTTCATTTTAATTTGAAAAAATTCTATTGAAAATCCAAAATTCAATTTTTCAACAATAATATGCAGAATACGAAAAAAACGTAAGTTTGAAAAATTGTTCGTTTCAATAAGATCTACAAATTTTTTCTGACACAGTTTCTGATAAAACGTATATTTTTCATTTTTTTTTTAAATACGAGTAAAATTCAAAAATTTTATTGTTTAAACAAAATACGTGACATACACAAAAAACGTTGAGATAAAAAGTTATTTGCCTAAATGAGGTCGACAAATTCTCATCAGGACATTTTTTGACAAGATGTATATTTTACGTTTTGGTTTTAAAAAAACACTATTGCAAATCAAAAATTTCATTTTTAACCAAAATATATGAGATACAAAATGAGTGTTAAAATAAAAAATCGATTGTTTAAAAACAGTCTACATCTCAAAGATTGCCCATTTCTAGACTTAAATTAAAATTTTTTTTACAGTGTTAAGATTGGATCCCAGTTGATCTAAGTTATTTTTGTCTACTCTACATTCACGATAAGTGAGAAATTTCTCAAATTTTTAAAAAAAATACTATTTTGAATTACGCGACTCACTCAATTAAGGGCAAGTTCATTTTAAACAAAATAAAATCTATAGCTCTTATTTTTTGAATAATATCATTCAAATCTAAGAAGAAATAAAAAGAAAACATGCGCGCAAGAAGAATGTGCCTGCTCCCCTGCAAATATTTTGTTGACAAAAGAACTTTGTTGCCTCAACAACTTCACATAAGAACCCTAAATTTGTAATCATTCACCTGTTTTTCTTGTCAAAATCCAATTACTGAAATTTACTACCTTTTATGACCTGGAGGTCAGAACTTACCGTAAATTTGCGGTCATCTCCCAACCATAGTCGCAGGTCGCAGGTATACCTGCTGCCCACCTCGGAATTCTGTTTAGAAACACGATCTCCTTCTTAAAAGGCAACCTTTTCAAACCACCAAACGAGATCTTTAACACGGTCGAGTCCCAAGAAAAGGCTGTTTTGGGAACACTTCAAAAGCTTACAATTTACACCACAGGGACAAAATCAGTATATTATAGAAAGAGAAAATTGAGAGCCAAACACAATGCGAGGTATTTTAGGTTCAAAAAATCTTTGCAGGTGAGCACCCAGAGGACCATGAGCTTGAGATAGAATATTTCTCTGTTTCAACTGCGGGGGAGGGAAATCTTTGCCTCAAAGTCCATGAGACACTTCAGTTATTTCGGAGAAGGGTATCTGATTTAGATGAAACTTGATATTTTTTCAGTACAGAATTTTTTTTCCTAGAAAAATGTTCCATCAATTTTAAACAATGTCGTCCTTTCCACCGTACCATAAACAACGTCTTCATTTTCGATCTGCAGTAATTAGTACAATTACCCTAAATCCAACTTTCTGCAAACTTTATTCCAAAGGTCACCAACCAAATTTTCTACATGTAGGATCAAGAAGAATATTTGATCGAACTAATTTAACATTTGTAAGCAAAAAATGTGTCAGGTCGACAAAACATTTCTTCTACTAGCGAGTCATAAAGTGAATTTTATTGCCCCGTGTGAGGCAAACAAATCCATTTTCTGACTCCCTAGTAGAAAAAAATCGTGAGCGACGCGGGGAAAATATTTATTTTACTCGTGTGGTTGTTACCCTCGCTTTGCTCGGGCATCAAACTTCGCACTCGCAAAATACATTTTTTTTGCCTAGTTGCACAATATACTATTTCTTACTGGCGGATTATAAAATGAATTTATTGACGCCTGCGGGGCAAACAAATCCATTTTTCGGACCCCCCATGGGAAAAAATCGTGCGCAACACAGGAATAGTATATTTTTTCCATGGGGGGGTCAAAAATGGATTTGATTGCTTTTCGGGGGGCAATGAAATCCACTTTATGACCCACTAGTAGAAAAAGACATTAATTTTTCCTTTGTTTCATATTATGCTATTTTCATATTGTTGATTCTGAAGATGAGAAATAGTTATTTTGTAGCATGTTGCACACAATATTTTGGTTCATTGTTGGCAAAATTGATTCGTTAACTCGAATCGATTTTCAGTTGCTCCTGTTGAACAAATTAACTTAAACTTGTGAAATTCACCATGGAAGTATGTAGAAAATCGTAAGGAAAGTAATGTTTTAGAAATAAAAGGTAATTGGTGAGGACTTACATCAGAATCGAAATGTCTGATAAAATTTAACTTTAGGTTATATGATCTTTTGGATCTTAAAGCCAAGTTATAACATTAACAGTATAAAAAATTAGAAATTTAAATTCTTTTTAAAATTTAAGGTAGTTGTCATGCCAAAAAACAGGCATGGAAATCAAATTTCCTATTATTTTCAGACTTGAAATAAAATTTTTATTCGTGTCTTATGAAAGAAATAATATTATTTTTTATAAAAAAATTTAAAACTTAAGTAAAATAATACGTTTTAAAAATGTTTTTTTTTTTTCAAAAAATTGTTTGATCCATTTTAGCCCCTGAAGACTTTACTTTCAAAGTTGGAAACAGTAGAGTTGTGAAGAATATTTTTCCCGAAAACTGAAGCCATAATATATGAAAATTTAATAATTTTTTAAAAATTGGTAGAAAGCGATAGTAAGGAAACATTTTATTGCAAAAAACATTATTAAAAGTAGTATTTTACGCAAGTTTAACATTTTTTAAATAAAATTATATTTTTTCTTCCATAAGACACGATTGATAATATCATTTCAAGTATTAAAATCATAGGAAAACAGTATAAATTATGTATTTTAATTAAGAGCGAACATAAGTAATGATTCGGAAGAAATGGCTCCTTACAAATTGCTGCTACATTTAATACTTTATAAACTAATTGGGTAGTTAATGGTTGGTTTATAATTTCAAGTTTGCTATAATTTCGATTGATTACAAAACCACGAAATATCACCATACGTCACCAGATTTGAAAACATTTTCAGACGGAAACTATGAAGGAAATGTTCATTGTCAAAATTTGTTTCGTTAAAGAATGTATAATTTCCCTGCCTAATGATTTAATGTCCCATTGAGATAAGAATAAACTGAAATAACGAGCAGATCATAATATCAACTAATTAATTAATGTCTTTATCTGTAATTTATGCATAATTTTATTTTTTAATTATTATTATATTACATATTTTTATCTTCCTGTTCTAACAGCGTTTGAAGTACTAGTTAATTTTATTAGCAATTGCTTCAAATAGAGGTAGCACTCAAAATCATTGATTTTGAACTTCCAAACCTACATTTAAATACAGTTACACCTGGGTGCTTAAGAAAAAAATGATCTCGTAACCCTTCTATACTCACAAAAGTCTGCTGGCAAGATATATCAAAACAACTAATTTCTTGCGACATATCGTAACCTGCAAAATTAAAAACGAAAAAAAAAACTAATTCAGTTCTAACCTTAATCACAGCATAATTTTTCAAGAATAAGAATAAAACGTGAGCTGCTTTGATAACCAAACTTATAGCTACAAGTAGAAACATTACCGGGAACAGTAGCGACTTACTTGCCAGTCCAATATAATGTTTTCAAAAATTCTTCGCTCAAGAATGGGGAGGCTTCTGAACGTCGCTCATACTTCAGCCGCGAGGCTGAATTAAGATAACCTCAGTAAGAAGATAATAAATAGCACAATAAAGAACCTATTACAAAACCTACAATACAATCAATGTAGTTTATTTATATTGGCATTGGGTCATAATTTTTCATTAAAAAACAATGTTCAAGCAAACATATCAACTGTGTTTTGGAGCGGTCTCGTTCCTAGATGCCTTGGAGCTTACCATCTTGCTTTCTCACATAAGTTTTGCATGTTTTATAAAATATCATTAAAAAAGACCAAAAAAAACAAAAACAAAAAAATCTAATGTTAGTGCTAATAACTTTTCTTGCACGTTTACAGCTTAGACACTAAGTACATTAAATTTGGCACTGAAGAGGGCCCCCATTTGTGGCCGAAACGTTTGCCTTTTTCATCCCTAAATTTATTTTCTGCCCCTTTAAAAGAATTTTTGATATGTTTGCTTGGACATTTTTTTTTAATGAAAAATTATGACCCAATGCCAATATAAATAAACTACATTGAATTTATTTTTGGGTCAAGACAAAAACTGAAGACATTAATACAAACATGTCTCGAAATTACTACAATACAATCTTCAGAGATCAGTTACAATTTAGTCATTTGCATTATAAATTAACGCGAATCGTCGAATTATTTATAAATTAAATTTAAAATAACGCGACAGGTGTACAACTTAACATTTACAGCACAATATCTGACTAATCGCGCTTTGTGCGCATGAGCAGCACAGAAAACGCGGGATGTCTAAGCAGCCGTTAGCAACCGCTGCTAACTTCTTACATATCAGCGCAAAATTTTAAAAGCTACGAGTACGAATTTTGAGATTTTCTAGGAGAGTAAACTGTTTTAGCAGCAACAACCAAATGATCAGCTACAACTCTTAATACGCTAAGGAGTCCAATGCAAATTTTCAACTTCGATTGCAGCTAACATTTTTTAACTGTCCCAGCAAACTGTTAACTCTCTCAGCAAACTTTTTATCAATCACAATTAACTAGTCGACAGCTAACTGCAGTTAGCAGTAGCAGACATTTCATTTTTTTCCGTACAAGATCGATAAAATCAAAATGGCCGGGACTAGTCGCGAAATATCAAGTGTAATGACTAGCGCCGCAAAGAACTACAATACTAGATTAAATTCGAGTGTACGCATAAAAACTCGTATACGCACCGAAGTCACATAAAATAGAATACGTGCCAATGCACAGAATTCGGGGAATTACGAGACTCGCGACAATGCTCGCAGGACTGATCGCGCCTCGGCTTCGTCTCGGCTTCGATCTCCTGCGAGCATTGTCGCTCGTCGCGCAATAACCCTCATTGTGCGCCTAGGCACGTAATATATTATTATTAATAAATTTTATTTTTGCCCCAACTTTTTTTCTTATCGCTTCTTACCAAATTTTAAAAAATTATGCGATTTTAATAAATTACAAATCACTTTTTCAAGAAAAAGATTCCCTGCAACTTAACATTTCAAATTTTCGAAAATGAATAAATTATTATCAAATTCAGCAATTTGTTTATAAAAATTTCGTTTTGGAAAAATGTTTTTTTAATGGTTTCAGCCATTAAGGCATTTATTTTTAAAAATCAGAAACGGTGAAGTTGTGGGAAATTTGTTCTTTGGAAAAATGATTGCCCTTCAATAATAATATTGCTATTCTTTAAAGCAAAATTATCTATTTTTGCCTGAGGTCTAATTTTCGTGGATGAAAACTACCTTGATTTTTATCTCGAAAACTATTGGTCAAATAAAAAAATTTCAAATAAGAAAAAGATGCACTTCGACGCGAAGAGCAATCATATATTTTTTACTTCGAATTTTTATGCATTTCAACTATTTATTGATATCGGGAAAGAACTGTCCAGTTCAAGCGTCGCATACCCTTATTCGATTTAAGTCTAGAAATGGGCAATCTTTGAGATGTAGACTGTTTTTAAACAAACGATTTTTTATTTTAACACTCATTTTGTATCTCATATATTTTGGTTAAAAATGAAATTTTTGATTTGCAATAGTGTTTTTTTAAAACCAAAACATAAAATATACATCTTGTCAAAGAATGTCCTGTTGAGAATTTGTAGTAAAAAAAAAAAAAAACCGTTTTTTCTGACTCAGGGGGTCTCAAAACGTAAAGATTTGATGAAAATTTCGAAAGTCATTTTTCACATAAAACCAATACCTTCTCATCCATGATGAGAATGTAAAAAAAATCATGTGATTAAAAAAAAAAAAATTTTTTCTTAAAATTCGAAAATTTTCAGGTTATGTGAAAAATGTGAAAATGTAGTGATGTGTTTTTATTCATAAAGCTCTTTCAATTAATTTTTCCTGTGCATCAGTAAATCTCTGTTATACACGACGTTCGTTTTCCAAGGTTTTTCTTCCTCTATAAATCTAATACATTTTCATGTGATGAGAATTTCAAAATTGTCAACTTTTATTCACAGTATCTTAGGCTACTTTTAAAATGCTAACATTTGCATGTACTTGCTTGGTGCGAAACCTAAGGGTCCTTTTTTGGGCTTTATGCTACGCAAGCGTAGCATAAACAGGCTTTCTTATTGAATGAAGTGTACCAGATAACGGATAACCCGAGTCTGAAATAACCATCAGAGGAGAAATGAAACGCTGTTCGAAGCAGAATAGCTGGCCAACAAAATGAGCTGGGTCACGTCTTGTATTAGATACTTACATGTAGGTTCGTTACAAAAAGTACGAGTGTATCTATAATATGAAACTACAGGGAAGAAGTCATTGATGAGAACAAAATTTTGGCATGGTCCGAAAGTTTCCGGAGTTGCCTTTTGGCAAAACAATGTGGCGCGCGACTTCACGTCCAGCGAAGCCGATAAAGTTCAGCGATATTAACATCTTCGGCGAAGCTGTAATTTTCACAGCTTGATATACTGCAGCGTTTCTTTGCGACACCGGCTCCGTATTACGGCTAATATTTCTTCTCGTACAGAACGAAAATTGAGCACTTACTTTAAAAGAAGGAGTATTCATAACTTGTAGAAGACCAACTGGTATTTTCGGAGTGAATTAGGAGATCTTCAAATATGTTCCTTCATAGTTTATCACGAACGGCAAAATAAAATCTTCCTAACTGTATTTACACAATTAAACATAGAGTGATAAAGAAATATTGTGATAGTAAATTTTGTATTTTTCTGATCAATTGAAATTAATTATTTATCATTTTTCCTAAAAATTAAGAAACTAATTTTTATTTTTATTATAGAGGAGAAGCGGCAAAATTGGCACAAGCTTATTTACAGAAAATGATAATATCGAAGCAATCAAAAATAGTCCTATCATATTCATTCTTGTATAATATCTTATTAGTGAAAAAACCCAATCATTGGCGCAAAAGGATTTCAAATTGGAGGTTAAGTTACCGCACGTCATGTGGGTCATGTGATGTCGTGTTTTTGTGTGTTTCTGGAAACCACTAAGTGAATCCAAGTTCAGTGAAGAGAAAATCAAAGAAAAAATAGTAAGTACTCGTACAGATTTAATAATGGAAAGATATAATTTAACCTAGTTAGACTTCATTACTACCATTTTCTTGAATATTTATGTTTATATGGGAGACAACAGCTGCTTCCAAGGAACTAAACAGTTAATTCTGATGTTTACTGTCGCCAGCTGAACAAATTGAACGCAGCGGTAAAAAAAAACGGCTAAAATTGGTCAATCGTAAAGGAGTAATTTTTCACCACAAATTTTTTGTATTAATCGTTCTAAATGTGGTGCGCAATCAAGAATTGCTGCGATTATTTTGATGTATGTGTCCTCCCTACTATAACAAAAAATCCAGAGTTGTGTTAAATCTGAATAATTCATTTTAATAATTCTCTTCATTAAATAATGGTCTGGAGCCAATTGCCGGACGAGAAAAGTGAATTGATCCAATAGCCGGACAGCGCTGCACCCATACTCGGACAAGAGAATATTATAATTTTATTGATATGGATTTGATATTTTTTAAGCATAATAAACACTAGGAAATATTTACGGAAACATTTTTTAGGTCTACGCTTATAAAAAAAAACTATTGAAAAGATTTTATAAATAGAATATATTATATTTAGAGCTTGCAGCACTAATTATCAATCGTTTTTGCCTTATATCCTCAATGGCATTTATAATATCCGTTTTAACATAAAGCTTTTTAATCTTTTTTCTGATACTTTTTCCATGATCTATAATGAAGACACCGAATACATAACACCCAGAAAATACATATGTTAAAATGAAAATATTTTCTCAAACATTACAAAACATCTTAAAACATTATTCCTTATTAATCATAGTTTATGATTATTATTGAAAATTATTATTCAAAAAGATCAAAACGTGGGGAAATTTCACTCTGAAATCCATATTTTTATTGTTCTTAATGTAAAATCAACAAGAAAATAAACGTCAAATGTCAATTGAGGCTGGATTTCATATTTGACTAATTAAAATATGTTAAAAGTAATTTGCCTGATATTTTATTAGATAGATATCTTCTATGAATTGAAAACAATCAAATACTTACCACATTTCTTGAAAACACAAAAGCAGTGCAATGTATCGCCGGACACGCGTTCGGTTATTAGGCAAAACGAATATTCATTGACCTAATAGTCGGATTTAAAATATTTAATTAAAGGAAAATGTTTTTTAATTTTGAAAAATATTATGGTTTATATAAAGCATTTGACTTTAGTGTAACACGTATTGAAATGACAAATGAAGGTAAATGTAAATGTTATTTGCTTAACAAAGACAACACGTCAGTTAGTTTATAGATCAAATTTCGCTACATTTCGACCAGCCTTGTGCTTCAGTAGAGAAATTTTTTTTTCTTAGCGAAGTTTTAATTTTTAATTCAACAAATTTTTCACTTTTTTAAAGTGTACGTTTCGAGCTTTGTATACGGTACACCAAAATAGCGATAAGTCATTCATAAATCTCTAATTTTGAGAAAAATTCATGGCTCTGTCCGGCTATTGGTGCTTTTACCTTACGTGTCAATTGTGTTTCACTTGAATATACTTTTAGAAACATTTTATATTCGTAATCAACCAAACGTTTTCTAAAATTTATTTGACATATTTTTCGATATACTAACATTTTAGATATTTTCAATTTTCGGGTTTATTTCAGTGTTTTATTATTATGGTTAATAAATAAACGTTTCTTACACTCTAGAGTTACATTGATTTGAAAAGTGCAAAAAATTCAGAATAAAAGTTTTTACAAATAACATTATGAAGTAAAGTTACAAATAAATTAAGATAGAAGGCTTCAACTTTACTATGATGCTGATGATTCATTCATCGGAAAACTCATCTGAAGGCTCGTCTTCCGATGAATCGACATCAAAATTAAGATCATGAGCAATCTCATTTCCTATTACATTTGCATCAATCACCGATTCATCGCAGCTAGCCGAATTTTTCCAAAATTTCAGTGATCGTGGGGAAGGAAAAGCTCCTCCGTTGAACCAAATCGGTTTGAAAATCTCTTTCACGCTTGAATGATCTACGAACCATCTACAATCTTCAGGTCTTAATTTCGCGCAACCAGATTCAGTGGCACTTCGCCACGTCGAATTAAACAATAATCAAAACGTATTTTTTTATTTTATATTGATAAAAATTTGATGGATATACAGAGGCTTGAAAAACGCTATGACATCATTATTTCCTGTAATTTATATAGAATAGTGACGTCACTACTTTTTTCAAGCATCTGTATCTCCTTCAAAATTTTATAAATCAAAAAATGCGAAAATGCATGTCGATTATTTTTTAAGCGTTTACAAAACGTAAAAAATAGAATTTCTCCGAATTTTTGTCTATTGCAACAGTTCACATTTAAAAATTCATTCGACAGTTCATCTTTCAAAATTATAAAGCATAATTTATACACTCATTCGACTGAAAATTAAATATTAAAGAGCATCCCTGAAAATTGAACATTTTCTTGTCTAACAATTTCTATCCTAATTTTCATGCTAATTACAATTACAAATGTCACTTTTTCTAGTAAAATATTATATTCGGAGATTAATCTGAGGTGTTTTATTAATTAATTAATACCGTTACTTTGAAAATTTTTGTGATTTATGCTTATTTGATGCGATTAAGTTGAGAAAAAAATCTCAATTTTAGTTCTTGGAATTAATTTTCAGGGGATTGACTTATCCATATTTTTATTTTAAACGATTATTTTCTCAATTTCATAATAAATTGATAACACAATTCTATTGAAATATATTTCCTCTTAATTCAGAATGGAAATATGCATTTTCAATTATTAATGAAAATAAATATTATTATTAATATTAAAAGGTTTTTCTACTAAAGTCTTGTTTTAAATAGTACGGTTTTATTTTCATTCTTCAATTTGATTGATCAAGATAATCAATCGACAAGTATTGATCTTAATGGAATAAAAATTACATTTTTATCTTCTACGTTAACTACTTTTGTTATGTAATTTTTACTCTATCATAACATTGCTTAAAAATTATTAAAAAATCGGAAACTGCACGTAGTAAGGAGCAATTGAGAAAGCAATAAAAGTAACTACAATTTCATAAAATGAATCGTTATATACAGAGAACTAAGGCGCGCATTTCAAACTCCACGCTTGACCTGACTCGCGCGTCGAGTCGAAAGTGCCGATCAGCCTGGGTTTTGCAGGGGCCAGGGCAGATCAGCCGGGTGTTTTTCAAAAGAGAATTTAAAGCTCTTTCGAATGAAATAGGTTTCGTTCATAAAAGGAATGGACCCGAATTCCAAATAAATGCAAATTTTAATAAATTTTTATAGCATATAACGCAGGGGATGCGGGTTTGTCTGACAATTGATCATGATTAAACGACCTATAAACTACTTTTTGAGAAAAAATTCACTCATAAAAGTGATCGACCCAAATTTTTACGGTGGGTTCTTAGACTATATGAGCGTGGAGTCGATTTCACTGGTCACTGAAAAATAGCTTCTACTATGCACGCAGTCGCACGTACGATTCTTGTTTAGTAGAATACATGGATCTACTTATAATTAATTGGTAATCGCAATTTTTAACGCTTACGTTACTTACGCTTACATTTAAGGCCATGGATCAACCAGATCACGTGACCAAATTCCTGTAAAAGTTCGTGTAAGATAACTTTTTTCTTTGACAAAATATCTTCCCGAAAATTTGGAAAATTCTACAGAACACGATAGAGAACGTCTGTCAACTTTGTATGAGTGAAAATTTTGCAAAAATTTTTACAGTTAACTGTAATTATCGATAAGTTTTCGAATTTTTTTCAAAATTTTTACTACAAAGAAGTTAACAGACGTGCTTTATTATCTTTTGTTACGTTTCCCAAATTATCAGAAAGATACATTGTAAATTAAAAAAGTTATCTTACATGAACGAATAAATGTATAATTTAGTCACGTGGTCCGATTGATCCATGGCCTTAACGATATATACGAATCCTAGGACACATTGTAGGATCATCCTCACTCACACGTTTAATACGATTATTACGAACACGAGCCGGCTGCTGGTCAGCGGATCAGAGAGGTTAGTCTTATAGTCAGGAGCGTTAGGTCAGAGGGCTATACTGTTAATTCTACTTAACAAATAGTCAGCGTTCTTACTATTCTGTTCAGTTTTTTTTTTTTTTTTTATAGAAGAGAAAAGAGAATGCCTTTACCAAGGGTGTTAGTTGAAATTTGCCGGTTTCACTCATAGATGTCGCTAGAGATATGTATACACTTCTATGATTTGGCATCTATGTCATATTTTTCTATGGACAATAACCTTCAAAAATACACAATTACATTCTGCCAAAATAATAGCATCATAGTTGTTTACCTCAGTGAATATGTCGAGTTTCGTTCCAAGTAAATCGCATTTGCGGCATTCGTTGCTTTTCTTATTTCATCAAAAGAAAAAAGCAGTTGAAGCTCATCGATTGCTGATAAAAACTTATGGTGAACATGCTCCAGTGATTAGAACATGTGAGACATGGTTTCGTCAATTTAAAAGTGGAGATTTCGATTTAACAGACAATGAACATCCTGGTGCAGCGAAAAAGTTCGAAGACGAGAAATTGCAGGCGTTATTTGGATGAAGACCCAACCGAATCGCAGCAACAATTGGCGCAAACACTAAATGTGACCCGAGGAGCAATTTGCCAACGTTTAAAAGCCATGGGAAAAATCCAAAAGTATGGAAAATGGGTACCACACCAACTGAACGATAGACAAAAGTAAAATCGAAACACCATTTGTGAAATGCTGCTTCAACGGTTCGAAAGGAAATCTTTTCTGCATCGAATTGTCACGGGGGACGAAAAATGGATTTATTTCGAGAACCCGAAGCGGAAAAAATCATGGCTTTCACCTGGTGAGGTCGGCCCATCGACTCTAAGGCCAAATCGCTTTGGCCCTAAGACAATGCTCTGTGTTTGGTGGGACCAGTGTGGTGTGGTGTACTTCGAGTTATTAAAACCTGGTGAGACGGTGAATACGGATCGCTACCGACAACAAATTATCAATTTCAATCATGCGTTGATCGAAAAACGGCTGGAATGGGCCTGAAGACATGGTAAAGTTATCCTACAACATGACAACGCACCGTCTCATACCGCTAAAGCGGTGAACACATTAAAAGCATTGAATTGAGAAATATTATCGCACCCGCCGTACTCTCTAGACCTCGCCCCGTCCGACTATCACCTTTTCGCATCGATGGGACACTCACTTGCAAAGCAGCGCTTCGCCAATTTTGAAGAAGTCGAAAAATGGCTCGTATAATGGTTTGCCTTGAAAGAGAAAAAGTTTTTTTCGAATGGTTTCCATGATTTGCCTAAAAGATGGGCAAAATGTGTAGAATCCAATGGTCAATACTTTGAATAAAATTTTTTTGAGATTCCCTTCAGAATTAAGTGTTTTCTTTATTGAAAAAACCGCTAAACTTCAACTAACAACCCTGGTACACACGCTTCCTGTTCAGGACTGCCTACCCATATGCCGTACATCGCGGCGCAGAGGTAGCACCGCGGTTTCCTTAAGCAGGACTTCGCAGCGTGACCCTCCTCACCGCACCTGCAGCAGCTCCTGCTTCTATCGGGCCCCCTGGCAGTTGACCGCCATATGTCCAAAGCCAAGGCAGCGATAACATCTGTTGATCTCCGTTTTTGGCGGACCCTGCAGGAGACCTACCCGATGTTAAGGGGCTATACCATTGTGACACTTTTAAAAAACCGATTTTTTTTGTTGCCTTTTTCAAAAGTTTATACTTTCAAGAATATCCATTGTATGGGCCAGGTATAGCTGATTAGTAGTTTTTATGGTAAATATCATTTTATCTTGCAAAAGTCGATAGTTGAATCTTTAAACGCGTTTTTCTCGAAATAAGATTTTTCAAATTTGCTGACATTGTAACTTAAATAGCAAATATCCGATTGACTAATTTTTTGGGAAAGAAAACAGGTTTTTTTTTTATAACCACACCAGTTTGTTAGATTTTGATATTTTTCTAAAATCCTATGTCATTGTACAGGAAATATCTTTGAATTTAACGACATTTTATCGTTTTTCGGTTTCAGCTACTCAATCGGCCGGAAACATGTCAGCAGCGGAGGAACTTTTTTTTTTGGCGCCTCCGAAGGCAGCGCATAAGTCGTTTTGATCTCAATACTTTTCTACAAAAAAAATTATGTAATATAGGTCAAATATAGCCAAATATGTTCTTAATTTTCCGAAACATTTAATTGAGTACTTTTCTTATAAAAAATTCCCGAAAATTACCCAAATTTTCAGCGTTCACACTGGTATAGCCCCTTAATGTGGGTCTCTTTGAGCAGCATTAAGACTCGCGCTTCCTCCATTCTGACGAAGGCCTTCTTCGTGCCTCTGAAGGGCTTCCTCGTCAGAGACACTTTTACGTCCGATAACGGTTCTTCCCGCAGGCAACTCCTGACTGCCATAGCTATTTCTGCGGCCTCCACGATGGGATCTATGTCCAATATGTCCACCTCGTTCGTTGGGACGAGGTGGCGGACTGACCCAGTCTCTCTAACTACGTCACGGAAGGCAGAGTCCAACCTCCCTCTGTCTTTCGCGGCACACTTTATTTCGACCAGGAGATCTTTTGTCCTGGTCTCTCTAACTCCGCTAATCATAACCCCTAGTTCCTCCGGGTTTACTCGGCTCTGTAGGTTCTTCAGGATCGCCACGTAGCTGACCCCCTTCACTGATTTTATAAGTACTGCCTCGAAGTGGACCCGCTTTGGCCGCTCCGGTTTCCTTGTTTCCAGCTTTGATTTTCCCTTCGTCCGAAGGTCCTTCTTAGAAGGAACCTTCATCCATACCTCAGGTTTTTTGAGGTTTTTGGCCTCTTCTCTTCTGGCTTCTGAGATGCCGTCACCTCCGGGCTTACCGTCGGCTCCCTCTGCCACTTACGAGTGTCCGTAGAGGACTTCGGTGCCGGCTGTGGGGGGTTTGACTGCCCTCGTCCACGACATCCTTCTTTTTCTTTGACGGGTGACCTTCCTTTATCTTCGAGGCCACCCTATTTCGCAGTGCATACTCAAATTCGTTGAGGTAATCGTCACGGTTTACCATTAACTTTTTCAGCACTTCGAGCTCCGACGATGCCTTACTGATACCGTTCCTGATGGGCAGGAACATGTTTTTTTTTGGTCTTGCAGAAATTCTCCATTTCCTGCAGGGCTACTACCACCTTCTGCAACCTGACCAACTTCACTCCATGGCTCCTATGCATCTCATCCCGATGTCGTCTTGCCTGACATATCCAGACATCGATTATGAATGTCCCGCGCATTGCGACGCGATGTTCAGGACAATTGGCGTCTGAGCATTGTCCAGCGATGTCCGGAGATCAGCTTGCGATATCTACACGGAGAAAAGAGAGCATTGCTGACGCGTGCACGGGACACGATTCAGCCGTGTCCCTTATTAAATATGTCGTTGGACCCGTAGTGACGATGGGCTGATACGGCTTATGCGTTTCCGCGCACGGAGCAGCTGTGCGCTGGACACGCTATGAATTTCACAGCAGAGCCGTGTCCAGACATAGCAGAGCAGGGCCCCAATAGTTTCACGTCTTGCGCACGACCATTTTCATGCTCCTCCCCACTCTCACATTTAATGCAATTTGCCCTGATTTATTCGATGTTCCTGTAGAGATTGGTTTTTTTCAATTCGTTACATATATTTTTATCTCAATATTACGAAATATCAAAAGAGATGCTAATAGAATGATCAAATGATGGTGGAATTTTAAGGTTATGAATTATGCATGTTCAAACCTTGCTGCAAACATCCAATTACTTTAAGAAGGAAGCCACTTAAACTACACCACGTTTCCTTTAATAATTAGTTATTTTATTCAAAACGAATTGAAAAAAATTAATCTGCAGGAACATTGAATGAGCCAGCGCTCATCGCATTGCATGTGGGAGTGGGGACGAGAATAAAAATGGTCGTGCTTACGACGTAAAACTATTGGGGCACTGCTCTGCCGTGTCTGAATCATATCCCGTGCACGCGGCAGCAATGCGCTCTTTTCTCGATGTACGCATTTTTTAATAACGTGTGATACATTATTCACCACTTTACTGGGCACGATTCTTCGATATCTCATGCATTGGTGAACGATGCGCTGAACTTTGGTGAGTGATGTCCAGGCATGGGTAAAAGATGCGCACAACGTTACTCACTGATGTCGGTTATGATGTCATCAGTTAACTTCGGTCAAGTGCTCATTGAGGTGTCAAGATTTTTTGTTATTTTATAAAGCGCAACGGATCAAAAAATAAAATTCCATAATTTTAATTAAATACTAAAATAGATGCAAATATGAAATCAATAATAGTAATATAAAATTCATTGAAAGTTCGAAATTCATAAAAATTGATTTAATTAAAATCTGCATAAAAAGTTATTTCAGGCGTCTTTATAGCAGTATATATTAAATGCTGCATAATTTTCTTGTTTTTTTTTTATTACGTAGCATCAACTAAATTTTATATTTACAAGGAAAATTATTTAAAAATCAATAGGATCGATATTATGTTTTATTTTGGCGCATCTTACTTCGTCGCGTCATAGACATCGGTAAGTAACGCTGTGCGAAACTTTTACCGAAGCCCGAACATCACTCACCAATGTCCAGCGCATCGTTCACCAATGCACGAAATATCGAAGAATCGTGCCCAGTAAAGTGGTGAACAATGTATCGCACGTTATTAAAAAAGTGCGTAGATATCGCAAGCTGATCTCCGGACATCGCTGGACAATGTCCAGACGCCATATGTCCTGAACATTGCGTCGCAATGCGCGGAACATTCATAATCGATGTCCGGGTATTGTAGACCGATGAATTGTTTTTAGCTTTCATCTGGGCATCTGTCATCAGTGTCCGGACATTGACAACTGATCTTTACTTTTCTTTATGTACACAAATTTTGAAAATCACAAAATTTGTTTGACAATTCAAGAGTTTCAAATTATCTAGGAAGGACACATGTTGGGAATGTATCCTGTTTAATACAGATTCAAAGGTTTCCTTCTGATAAGATAGATACTGACAAAGTTTCAAATGCAACCATTCAGTTATTCTATAAGCGTGCCTTTTCATTTTAGAGCGGAAACACAAATATGGTGTCATGAACACCTCCAAATGTTCCGAGCAGTTTTTACTTCCGTTTTGTAAATGGGAAAAAGACTTTACATATGTTTACCTCCTCTCAATTTGCGAAAAGTACATGAAACATTTGAATATCGCTTGACATGCGCTGTAGCGTTTATCTTATATGAAAAGATCTATTCTATTAAATTAAATTTATTTTCCTATAAAAAATAATATAGGTGCAGAAAGCATTTATCTACGCGGATGAGGTAGTAAAATAAATAAAATTAGAAATTTCTACCGTAATTTTCCGAAACGTATAACTGAACTTTAATACAACTAAAGTATTTTGAAATCAAGATAAGTTTGAGAAAAAAACCTGCGTAAAACAAAACCCAAGGTATAAAAAAATGCCTCATCAAAATTCAAGTCTCTTTTTTATTATAATGTTTCACAACGTCTTTAAAATTGAGGATATAACTAAAATGTAAAGTTCCCTTTCTTTTGATAATAAATTCACAGAATAAATTTTAGAACCCATACTTTTCTTGGAAGATGTAAAATGAATCCCTCGAGGGCAAAGACACGATTTGCAATCAGAGAGACAAGTACGGCGTCATCTTCAAAAACATGCAACAACGTTAAATTAGAACTCGATGGTTTATGATTAGAGAAGAGCCTTTCAAACTCTTAATTTGCCTGCGGCGAACCCTTTTTGCCCCTCATCGCGATTTACCCTATTCACGCTACGAGGGGATGCGCAAGGCGAACAAACCCTGGTGGTTCCAGGTCGACGGTTACCATGGAAACAGACGCATCACCATCATCCCTTGTACTCACCGTACACATGTGCGTACAGATATGTCGCCATATATACATACTTGTGCGTACAAATACGTATGTGAAAACGTGAAGTGCACGCTAACAAATGGCAGTTGTGTTGTGAGATTGAACGACTCCCCCGAGATGGAGAAAAAAATCATAATTCGAATCAAACTTTTAAAAAGATAGGTATGAGTTTCATCACACTCAAGATGAATCATTATCAGCAGACTCAAACCTCAGAAAAAATTGTATAATCTTTTACTTATACTTTTCCAAAATTCAATATACTTCAAAAACTTTGGATTAATTTCAAAGTACTTTTTCATCAAGGAACTACAATGAATGAAACGTCCATTGGATTCTAATCTGTTAATCAGAAGCCGACGTTTTGTCTATCAATTCAATCTTTCATTTTATGCAGGTCTATGTGGTTTTTATGCAAAAGTCAAAACCAAGAATTTTTCATTAGTGTCAAAAAGAAACCTGTTTCTTGATCCATTTGAAAATTATCTGCTTTTTTTAAATTCATATAAAAGACTTATAATTAATTAGACCGTTTTTCTGATTTTTATTTGTTAATTAATAAATTACATTTGTTAATTGGAAAAAAATTATTATCGTTAATGCTAAAAAGCGAACTCTATTTGAATTCATACAGCATTTTTAGGTCCATTAAAAAATTATTAAGGATTGTTACTCTAAACGGATTTATCCTTCTTTTAACGTAATCCAGTGTAATTTCCATGAATAATACATCGATTTTTGGGATTTTCGAAGAGAATAAACTCTATTGTATATGAACAATCATTTTCAGCAATTCTCTGCAATTTTTCCATCTGTGTATCATCCACTGCATTGTAAAGCGCTTTAACGATTTCCAATCAGGTCCCCACGAATTTGATAATCAAGAGAAAAGCACGTGCGAGTTGAATTTGGAATTTTATTACTCTGCTGCAAGCTTTATTTGAATGATTTTTTTTTCATCGCAAACAATAAACGCCACATAATCTTATTAAAACATTTTTTCTTTGCATATTTCAATACAAGAAATAATTACACTCAGAAATAAATGAATATTAAAACAACATTTTTTTAAATCAAACAAATATGCGTATTTTTATAAAGTCAAAGAAATATTTATCCAATATAAACAAATTTTGTCACACGGAAAGAAATTTTATGGCTAAATTTATTACGTTTCGTGTGAAGAAGTACCATTTTTGAGAATAAACCAGAACTATTGGACAAAATTGTTAAAAAGTTCCATCATAATGGTAAAGTTTATTATGTCAATCACTACTCGCTGCCTGTCTGCAATTTTAGTCTAATAATGAGACATAACAGCAGCATTCATATCATTTTACCAAATCTCCTGATATAAATATACGTCATCGTATAGAGGAGAGTTTTGGAATCGGCGCGTGTTTGAAAAAGGAAATATTGAAGCAAATTTTTACCATCTGCGATGAGTACGTTTCCTTTCGAGCATTCTCATATTTCAACTACAGTAGAGTTTAGAAAGCTAAATCAATAAAAGTGGATTTTACAATCTCCAATGGTAAAAATTCCAGATTGAGGAAACAAATTTTTTTTCATTACATTATTTCGTAGTGCCACTGTTGACCATTGCTCTTTGTCGATTCCCTTCATTTATTTGTCAAGTGGCAACTAAAGCACTAGACTACTCTCGCAATTGCGGTTCGAAATTTGGAAATTTGTATTACAAGACTGCCTTGCTAGAACGTTTTTGAGGAGGAGAAAAAATACTATCTACGATTCCAACGTTTGAACTCTGATGGGGACTTTTTCGAACTTTACGATTATAATATTCCGTAAATGCGTGAAAGTATTATTTCATCCTATGCACGGATAGAAATTTGTTGGTTGAAAGAACTATTTTTGACGGTAAACCAGAACCATTAGGAATTTTTGTCAGTTAGTCGCAAAAATATGCTACTTAATATAACACGTTTCGGGAAATATGACCAAGAATGATGGTAAAACTTGAAAATTCATATGCTAACTTCTTTTTGACAAAATATACCTTTAAAGACGTGTATGCATATCTTTCGCATATGCATTCTGTCAAAAAAGTACCGGGAATTGGTCAATAATACACAAACTATTTATTATTCGTTCGAATTTATTTTATTGCCTTCAAAGTAGGCCATATCAGGTGAATAAGGCGGTTGTTCGATGATATTCGTTGAGTTTTTGGCCTTTAGGCGATTTAATTTTTGAAGAAAATTAAGGTCTTTCGGAACTAGTTGACCAGCAACGCGTTTCATGTCCATACAATCGTTTAAAATGGTACGAATTTACGAATATACATTATAAGAAATTCCATAGGTTGAAATATTACTTTCACGCATTTACGGAATATTATAATCGTAATGTTCGAAAAAGTTCCCATCAGAGTTCAAACGTTGGAATCGTAAATAGTACTTTTTCTCCTTCTTAAAAACCCGTCTGCCAATCAGCGAACAGCAGTCTTCTAATATAAGTTCCAAAATTTCGAACTGTAATTGCGAGAGTAGTCTAGTGGCGCTAGTTGTAGGACGTAGGTGCGTTAAAAGACGTAGGTCGTAGGTTCAATTCCCTCTCGGTCGGACCCATTTAGGTAGATTTTTTTGGCTAAAATGTTTATCACTTGACAAATAAATGAAGGAAATCGACAAGGAGCAATGAAGATCAACAGTGACACTGCGAAAAACTGTAATGAAAAAAAATTTTCTCCTTCAATTTGGAATTATTACCATCGGAAATGGTAAAATCCACTTTTATTGATTTAACTTTCTAAGCCCTACTGTAGTTGAAATATGAGAATGCTCGAAAGTGAAACGTACCCATCATAGATGGTAAAAATTTCCCTCAATGTTTCCATTTTAACGACAGACAGCGAGTAATGATTGACATAATAAACTTTACCGTCATGATGGGACGTTTTCACAACTTTTTCCAATAGTTCTGGTTTACTCTCTAAAATGATATTGCTTCCCACGGATTGCAATACATCTAGCCATCAAATTTCATTCCGTGTGGAATGTCTTATGATGTAAACGCACAAGAAATGCATACACATCTTTAAAGGTATATTTTGTCCAAAAAACAGTTTGGCATATGAGTTTTCAATTTTCACCATCATTCTTGGTGATATTTCCCGAAACGTGTTATATTAAGTACCATATTTTTGGGACTACCTGTCAAAAATTCCTAATGGTTCTGGTTTACCGTCAAAAATGGTAATTTCAACCATCAAATTTTTATCCGTGTAGTTGAGATTCCTTAGTTTCTTCTTTTGTATCAAAATAATCTTTTGTATGCTTTAAAAAAATGTTTTTTGGAATTAAAAAGTCATTTTTGTTTGAAAAACTACTTTGGTTGAATAAAAATAATATATTTTTGAATCAAACAAATAATTTCAACAAATAATTTGTTCTATTTAATTTTAAATTATGAGGTTGGTAGAAAGATTAATAGAAGAAATAATGCCTTATCTCAAATCACCAATTGGATAAATAGGTTGTAAAATTTCAAAAGATAAAATAGCTATGTAAAAATGATGAAAGAATAAGTGAGAATTGGTGTTTAAAAGATTGATAAGAAGGTGTAGAAATTAAAATATAAGGCCTGAAGGGTGATAAGTTTAAAATTTTGAAAAATATATAACATTTTCATCTACGAGAACAAGCAAACAGCCTGTTCCTGTTGCCGATGTCGAGTCGACGGGTATTTTTTTGGCTCGTCTTCGCATGCTCGTCGAATCGACATCGGTAAGCCATTAACAAGGCATCGTCTGCGTCAAGCCGAGTGCTGGCCTCACATTGATAAGAGAGTCACCTACATTGCGCCCCTGCATCACAATGTACTATTTTTTACCGTTCCAGGACGTTTTACCGTTATCGCTGGCTTCAATTTATCCAAAGGTGTCACGAAGTATTCAACAGTAATGGTTTTCCCCTCTTCAAAGTAATCAATTAGAAGAATTCCTTTCGCTTCCCAAACAATTGACACTACTAACTTTCCAGGGGATGAAACGCATTTGACCATTATTGGAGCCGGTTCACCTCGTGCAGTCCACTGTTTAGACTGCTGTTTTCCGTTGTATAGTGGTGGATACAAGTTTCGTCTATGGTTATGAAACGCCGCACAGTGGCAGGAAATGCACTTTTTTCGTTCAAAAATTTCCAGAGCCTTCAATTTTGGTCCGATTAAAAAAATTTTTTCAACACAAAGTGCAATAAATCGGATTTTCGAAGGAGGCGCTATGAAATAGTATATTACATTACAAGGGGCGAAACAGAGCGATTGCATGAGTGTGAAGTTTGCTCTGTCCGAGTGAAACGAGGGCTGCAGTCACACTAAATGCTTTCGCTGTGTTTTGTTTCGAGTAATGTATACTATTTTTCATAGCAACTCTTTTGAGAATCTGATTGGCTGTAACTGTAGAGCGGGTTGAAAATCGTAGTTTCAACCCGTTCTACAGGTACCGAAAATCGGATTTTCAAAGGAGGCGTTATGAAAAAGAATTTTATCACACCAAAAATTGAAATGAATTGACTAAATGAAGTCAACGTCGATGCAGAATTACTGAAACGTATTATAACAGTTAACAAAACATGTGTTTACGGATATGACGTCGAAACTAATTTGATACAAATTCTTTGATCCCTTACATTTAACAAACGAAAATCGACAAGCTCATAAAAACACGTCTAACCTTAGCGGCTGCCACAGACAAAGTAAACAATAAATACAGCTGAAGATTTTATCATACTTTAGGGGCATGTATACCAATATAATAAAAATAAATTGACAATAGGATTCTCCAAACCCGCGAAATTAACAAATTCCCGTTATTTTCTGAACACACGTCGTAAATTGTTATTTATCATATTAATTGATAAGTAAAATCATTCTAGGGATTTCTTAAAGTTATTCATTAGTGTTCAATATCTAAAAACGTTGGATATGACCCATGTATTGTACCCATTAAAATACATATGGTAACCCGTACAATGGTTTATTCTCAACATGGAGATAAGCATCTCAATAGTATCCGATGAGATATTTTTCCCTCGTGTAAGAACTTTGAACTATTTGATCTGTTGCATAAGTTATAGTATCTTTTGGTTTATGATTTTAATTCTACAATGGATTAGTAAGGTTTTTACTACCTTAAAATAAGTCCTTTTATATGAAAAATTAAAAATTGCATGCTTTGATAATTGAAATTTATACATATATGTAGGAATGTCACGAGGTGTTGATTTTTTTGCTCCATAAAGTTTGTCAAGGGAGTACTCTTCTCGCCTCTACAGTGTCAAATAAATCCTATTTTCATCTCCTGTAATAGCTTTTTGATGCCCTGCGACTGAACATGGAACATGTCAACTATATTGACCGGTTATTGCAAAACATTGATTTCTGACTAAGTATTTTACCTGTAAACATCGAATGAAAACTCATTTTCCACGTTATTCGTTCTTTGGATTGCCAAGTCAAAATGAAGTAAACACACGTGTCAAGCAAATATCGCAGAGCAGTTTAGACCAGCTTCCATGTTCTATTTTTGCAAGAGAGGCAGAAATACGTTGGAAAACGAACGTCGTATATAACAGACATTTACTGATGACGAGACATTTATGTTTGTCAAATAAAAATACTTATACCTTCCACTCTAAGCTACTCTTTCCAGCCTAATCAGTAGTTTTTTACATTCCTATCCTATGAGGCAGTATTAGATTTGTATAAAATTCAACACCCTTGTATTCATTAAAATTATTACAAGACATGTTCCCGTAGATGTTTATGCTTTTATTGACCCACAGTAATAATTTATGATAATTAAATTGACATGGGGTCAGTTTCTTTTTTCCACTTTTCAGGTGGTGGAAAACATAACAATTACAAACCCGCGAAAAAAAAGTTGATCTTGTTAGATCTGGTCAGATCAAATTCCCAGATCTAACCAGATCTTGATTTTGTCGAGATCTGACCGGACCTACTTCAGATCTGACCAGATCTACTTTGAATATGACCAGATCTACTGCAGATCTGACCTGATCTGGTCATCAGATCCCGACAAAATCAAGATCTGGTTAGATCTGGGAATTTGATCTGACCAGATCTAACAAGATCAACTTTTTTTTCGCGGGAAGGACAAACGTTCCTGCCACAAATGTGGGCCCTCTTTAGTGTCAGATTTTTTGAAGTTTAAGGTAGTACTGTCGGTACTTAGCTAATCAAATGAGTACTCTTTCTCATTTGCTTCACGTAGTATCTAAATTTGTCAACGTCGCATAAGAAAGCGACTATACATGTGTGTATATCAGATGACTTCTTACGATACGTGAATGGCGCGCGCTTTCACTTATTCTGCGACGTTGCCACATCTATTTAATCGCCGTCGGTTACTGGAAAAAAATTATATTTTTGCTTACTTAATTGGATTTTGCTACGCTTACACGTATCCAATTCAGATGCTTTAACTTGCAAAATGATGCTTATATTATCAATCAATGCACCAGTCATTTTTATTGAAATCTGAACGGTTGTTATGGCAGGATTTGTAAATTAACTCGGTTTCCCATAAGGTTAGGTGTTAATCGTCTCAAAATGCAATTACTAATTACTCCCCTCCAGTGTACCCTAGGTCCTCAAAAACTGAACTGAGTCATTTCTGGCTTAATGTTCACCAGTGATTTCAATTTTATCAATATCTGAACGGTATTTTCATTTACGACAGTACTACCTTAAAGTGTCAAGAATACCTTCAAAATAATAATTAAAAGCTGAAATGCGTGCAAATTTTTAAGTAGCTCATTGAGCTAAGAGTAATACTTATTCTTAATTTTTTTGGTTTGTCTTTCTTTTCTCCTTTTTATGAAACTAAATTACCAAAAGCATGCATAAAAATTCGAAAAAAAATCATAAGAGATGAAGACCTGGTGTTAGACAACAGGTTATCCACAAGAAGGTCCAATTGAGTCAGTAGAAGGCTTGAATTTGCGCTCCTAGGAAGGTGCGGTTGCCAAGCACAAAAAACAGTTCTAAAGGGTTTGAGCCTTAAATGGTCAAATGATTTTAATCACTTTAAGGTATTTGATAAAACTGATAAAAAATATCAGGTGTACAAATAAGTTTCCGTTGTTCGACAAAAGTTGGTGCCACCAGTAAGTTTTGGTTGAAATTGACACATGTAAAACGTCACTGTCATAAGGTTGGACATCTGTCAACAACATAACCTTGAAATATTAGTGAATTTTTATCAGTATAATATATTATTTTTTCTACTAGCGGGCCATAAAGTGGACTTTATTGCTCCGTGCGGGGCAAATCCACTTTCTGACCCTATAGTAGAAAAAAAATTGTGTGCAACACGGGAAAAACATTTATTTACTCGTGTGGTTGTTACCCTCGCTTTGCTCGGGGATCAAACTTCACACTCGCAAAATAAATTTTTTTTTCCCTAGTTGCACAATGTACTATTGCGTGCGAAAATGTCGAGTTTAGAGCCGAATAAGCGTCATTTGCGAAGACGCGGAATTGGAAGCATTATATTATTGGATCAAGATTCCTGCCAAACACAAGAAGATGCAGTTCTGCATGTGAGAACCACTCGTACCACTACGAATAAACACTGGCAGTAATTCATTGTGACACGTGAGCTTCAATATTAACATTTTCTAAATCAAAGTACAAAATTTGAGCTTTAAATCAAGACATTTTAATAAATTTCCAACGCGTCAGTTTCATACGTAAGAATTATAAATATGTGACCTGTTACAAGGAAAGGGACAGACTTTCGATTTTCTGCATTTATAAGTAGTTTTTGAGTTGTTCTTTCCAATGGACGAATCCAAAATATTATAAATAATTAACTTCATCCGTAATTAAGCTGCAAAGTACCCAAAAAGTAGCGTTCTTCGTTGTTAGCCTCTTTTTCAAACGCTCGCCCTGTAAAATCTTGCCTTGCAGCCTTTCCCTTTCCTCATGACAGGTCACATGTAATAATTATAAATAATCAAAAATATTGTTTTTAGTTAAGGGGTTAGGCCACTCTAGAGGCAGACAAAAATAGGCATATTTTGTCATTTTTTTTCTGCGAAACCATGAAATAAATCGAGATTAAAAAATAGGGTTTTTATTATACATGCACTGAGAAAAAATCCTGGGCATATTGACGTGATATATATAGTTGAAAATGTCCTTAACTACTTTTTGTGGTTGAATTCAAGCAATGGTTGACCCGTCAGTGTAGATACTAAAAGTGGTCACTACGTGGAACATTGTAATTTTCATAACACCTCTTTTGAAAATCTGATTATTGTATCTGTAGAGCGGGTTGAAACTTTAAAAGTAGCGTTAAAAATCACAGTTAAGACCCGCTCTACAGTTACATTAAATTCTCAAAAGAGTTACTATCAGTTGCTACGAAAAATAATATGCATTGCTCGAAACAATACACAACGGATTCAACGAGTGTGAAGTTTGCTGCACTGGTTTTAGCGACTACGTTATTCCAGCCATGAGAACTCAACGTTTTAAGTTCTCATAGTGAGGTTTAAGAGTTAAGGACAATTTCAACGATGTTAACTACACCGAAAAAAATCTCTTACGCATTTCGTATGAGGTGCCGTTACAATTTACGTAAACGACTTTTTATGTGATATTGGTATAAAAGAATACGAAGGAAGCACACCATTCTGCTTGCGAAAAACGGACGGCACCCGTACTCTCTCGATATGGCCAAGTTGGTTTGACAATCTATTGCAATACATTAGATTCGGCAACTTCAGTGTATTGCAATACGTTGTCAAACCAACTTAGCCATACCGAGAGAGTACTGGTGCCGTCCGTTTCTCGGAAGCAGAATGGTGTGCTTTCTTCGTAGATCGGCTTTGCTATTTTGGCATACTGATGTCCATACGAAATTCACTTAAATTTGTGCAATAAAAGTAAAACGAATGTGTTGCGGTTTTAGTAAATTCAGATTTGTGTGAAATTCGGAAGAGATTTTTTTTCGGTGTAGTCGCCACGACTA
This sequence comes from Diplolepis rosae, assembly GCA_030998225.1. Classification (NCBI taxonomy): domain Eukaryota; kingdom Metazoa; phylum Arthropoda; class Insecta; order Hymenoptera; family Diplolepididae; genus Diplolepis; species Diplolepis rosae. Next base: position 7,378,775 of record JAPYXD010000710.1, read on the forward strand.
GGTATTCAGAATATGGCTACCATGACTACAAATTATGTTTCTGTAGCCATGGGTCAAATAGCAACAACAAGTTTCTATCGTTACAGTCACTATTTTTTTTCCAACTAGATTATTCCTAGTTATTATTACTAGGTGTATAAAATAACTTTTTAAAAGCGATAAAATGGCGACTGTGCAGAATTTTTCCGATGACGCCTTTATTTCTGGAAGGTCCACGGCCGGACAAACACCTCATGTTATTTTTGGATTTATGATGAGTCACTGAAGTTTTTTCGATTACACATAAGAATAGCTTCAGAAGTATGTAGGACTTTTTTAATACTCAAGTAAGAAATTAAAAATTCCATAAAAAATAGTCAGAAAATTGTTAATAAAAAAGGAAATATGCAATATAATGAAGAAGTCCTACGTACTTCCTTGGAAGATGTAATTCTAAATATACAGTTAAAATTTCAAGTGAATCGGTTGAAATTTATTTGAGTAATATGTCCGGCCAACTTGAAAATTGCAGTTTGGAGATAAACGCGTTTAAATTTTTAAGTAGTAGAAAATCATGATTATCATAATTATTTTGTTCAATCAATTACATGTATAATATTAAAGCCTATTTTGCGATCTCGATTTATTTCATGTTTTCGCTGAAAAAAATCGCAAAAATATAACTGTTTTTGTCTGCCTCTAGAGTGGCCGATCTCTTAAATTTATGCTTAATTTTCTCATAAACCAGTCGAAATGGAAAATTTACGAGCCTGGTTTGATGTTTAGTAGACAAAATTTGATCAAAAACGCCTAGATACTTTCATTAAATAAAATCGATATACGCCAGCATTACTTATGGCATAAGGCTGTATAAATTACATTATTAAATTTGCAATTATTATAATTGAAATTTGATGGGAGCAGTAAACGTAATGTACACGTAGAGTGCTTGGTGCCAAGTAATAGTGAATAAAGGAAAATGAGGGTGGAAACGCAAATGGAGTATTAGGCAATATATACAAGACGGATGTTCAACGGTTCATTAAATGTAGAGTTGTGTAAAGGGTTGGCTATTCATTAACATAATACCCGGCAGATACGTGTAATCAGAGATATTCATGAAGGCTTTTAACTTTAGTGAACTCCACCGCAAAGGTTAATATCAGTAATGATATCTACAAAATAAAAGTTTAAGCAGTGGAAACTGGGTGGTGCATACTTTGACCATTGCCAACTTCATATTTCAAAACTTATATAACTTAATTTGTATTTGTATCAAGAAAATTACAATTTTCAATTCTAATATTGTACATAGTGATCTTATAATTTTTCTCCATTGAACCGCACGTAGGGTATACCGTAGACAAGTAGTCGGGTTGATATTCATTGCTCTTTAAAAAGTTAATAGAACGTGTTATTGATATCTTCTTTTTCTTATTTAGATCCCCAAATTATTATATGCTTAAGAAATTTTCAGGTTTAATTATTATTTGAATCAAACAACTAATTTTTGATTTATTTTTTAGACAACTTTGCCCCAACATGAAGCCTCAGTTATTTTGTAAAAACGCAGTTTGGACTCAAATCAAACTTAATCCTCATAATCACGTGGTGGAATAATGTTTCTTTTAACAAGATATCAAAATTGCTATACTCAATAAGTTTTCGGTCGAACTATAACTTCTATAACTTAATTCGTGCGGTTATTTTTTCAAAATTTGAACGTTTATTTAAGAAAAACATGTACAATAGTATTATTAAAAGTATTGCCCATCTGAAGCCATGACTTTTTCCCATCTTTCTGGCAATTTGTGGATTCCATCCCAAAAGAACTGCGCCGGCTTGGCAGCCAAGAATGAATCAAGCCAATTTTTGATACACTGTTCTGATGTGAACAGTATTCCAGTGAGGGCGTTCTGCATCGACCGGAACAAATGGCATTTAGAAGGGGCAAGGTCTGGGCTATAAGGCGGGTGGGGTAAAACTTCCCATCCACTGTTTTCCAAATAGTTCTTAACCGGGATAGCAACATGGGGCCGAGCGTTGTCATGATGGAAAATTATTGCCTCGTGTCTGGTCGCATATTCCGGGCGTTTTTCGGCTATTGCTCTCTTCAAAAGAATTGTGTTCGGCAGCGTTCTCTATTGATGGTTTCACCCGGTTTTAGCAGATCATAATACAGCACACCCTTCTGATCCCACCAAATACAGAGCATTACCTTCGCGCCATGGATATTCGGCTTTGCCGTTGATTTGGCTGGTTGGCCGGGTTTCACATATGATTTTTTGGCCTTGGGGTTGTCGTAATGGATCCATTTTTTATCACCAATAACAATCCGATGCAAAAATGACTTCTTTTTGTGGCGTTCCAGCAGCATTTCGGACATGCAAAACCGCCTTTCAACGTCTCTCGGATTGAATTCATGTGGAACCCAATTTCCTTGCTTTTGAATGTATCCGGTTGCTTTTAAACGTTTTAAAATGGCTGCTTGAGTGACTCCTAAAGATTCTGCGAGCTCTTCTTGTGTTTGGCAACAATCTTCATCGAGTAATGCTTCCAGTTTTTATCTTCAAACTTTTTTGGCTACCCAGGACGTTCTTCGTCTTCCAAGCCAAAATCACCACTTTTAAATCGTGCAAACCACTTTTGGCACGTTCGCTCAGCCAGAGCATGTTCACCATAAAATTCCACCAAAATACGATGACTTTCGGCAGCAGTTTTCTTCATATTAAAGTAATGAAGAAGAACTCCCCGCAAAAACACTTTTTCAGGCACGAAGTTTGACATATTTGAGTTAAAAAAAATTATTGTTGTTTACGCTTCAAATGAATGACATATACTGAAAAAGACGCACAATGACAGTAGCTTTCCAACGCATGTTCGGAATATTGGAACGATGGAATAATAATCAAGTTACGCCATCTTTTAGCAAACCGCCCGAATTAAGTTATAGATCCAATAAGAAAAACACAGTTTTTTCCAGAAATTCGACTTTATTTATTAAAATAATTTCCTTCAAGCGTAATATATTCATTCCAACGCTTCTCTAACTTTTTGATGCCCTTTTTGTAGAATGATTCGCCTTTGCTCTCAAAATAGACCTTAGTTTCGGCAATCACTTTTTCATTGGAGCCAAATCTCTTTCCCTGGGGCATTTTTTCAGGTCAGAAAAGAGCCAGTAGTCGCAAGGGGGTTATATCTGGAGAATATTGTGGGTGAGGAAGCAATTCGAAGCTTAATTCATTCAATTTGATTATCGTTTTCATGGACTTGTTGCACGGTGCATTGTCTTGGTGGAACAGCACATTTATCTTTTGAATATGAGGCTGTTTTTTCTTGACTTCTGCGCTCAATCGATCCAGTAATGCCATGTAATAATCGCTGTTAATGGTTTTACCTTTCTCAAGATAGTCGAAAAACAAAATATTATGCGCGTCCCAAAATACGGATGCCATAACCTTGCCAGCCCACTGTTGAGTTTTTGGTCACTTTGGACGGCTTTCACCAGCTGCTGTCCACTCAGCTGACGACCTTTTTTTCAGGTGTGTAGTGATGGATCTATGTTTCATCCATTGTCACATACCGATGCAGAAAATCCTATTTACGTCGCATGAACAGCTCCAAACGGCGCTCTGAATCCGTGACGCGTTGTTATTTTTGGTCGGGTGTGAGCAAACGCGGCACCTACTTCAAAAACAACTTACGCATCCCCGAAAATTCATGCAAAACTGCAGACATACTACCTTTTGATATCTTTAAGGTGTCAGCTATCTCACGCAACATTAATTTGCGACCGCCCAAAACTATTTTGTGGATTTTTGTTATGTTTCTTGGAACAACTGCTGATTTTAGGCGACCAGAGCGTTCAGCGTCATCGATGTTTGTACGACCGCATTTAAATTCAGCATACCATTCGATGATTGTTGATTGCCCTGGTGCAGAGTCCCCATAACGCTTATAAAGTCGCTGCATTTCTTTAACAGTATTTTTTCCCATTAAAAAGCAGTGTTTGATTAAGGGAGTATGGTGGATAAGACTATTAAAAATGAGAATTACTTGTAATTTTGATAGAACGCGTATTATAGCTTACTTGAACTATGGTTCAAATTTCGTGACCCTTCAGAACCTCAAACCCCAGAAATTAATTATTGAAAATAACATGTGATCTTATGGGAAAATGCTGTTTTTTAAAGATTATTTAAAAATGGCAAAATTATGAAAAACCTCTGAGATACAAGGAATTTTTTCATAATTTTCCCATTTTTAAATAATCTTTAAAAAACTGCGTTTTCCCATAAGATCACATGTTATTTTCAATAATTAATTTCTCGGGTTTGAGGTTCTGAAGGGTCACGAAATTTGAACCATAGTTCAAGTAAGCTATAATACGCGTTCTGTCAAAATTACAAGTAATTCTCATTTTTAATAGTCTTATCCACCATACTCCCTTAACACTCGAAACTATTTTTTATCCGTTGTTTTTAAAATGACAATAGTTGCTTCACCAAAACCTCTGTAACTTCTGAACTAAACGTCGGATTGCCATCAAATTTTGACACTAAACGTTTGAAGGTTGGTACTATCCAGAAATCGTATGGATTTGAAAACAGTGATGCCATCTATGTCAGACCGGAAACTTATTGAAAGTGCTGTGTTATGTCACAAACATATGTAATATTTCTGCCAGCGAAGCATCCATTCTTTTGTCATGTAAACTTTTTTTTTCATAAATGTTTTTCACAACGTAACTTTTCAAAATTTTTATTATAGTATTAATTCTTTTATACAATAGATTAATCTTATGCGAAAAAAATTAAGAAATAGAAATTTTAGTATATAAAAATCTAATACTTTTTAATTCGCGTTATTGATTTTTATTGCAGAGTATATATTATAATATTCTGCAAAATTATAATCATAATGCGTACTTCATATCCCTTTAAATCACGTGCATATTTCTATAATCACACGTGCCAAATTAATTAAAGAGACAAGTATTATTCGGCTTGAATATTCAACTGAAACAAAAGAGACGAGAGACAACTGCACTTCCTATTCTAATTGCGAAAATTTCATCTCCTTTTCATCAGAGGGGATGCACGTCGTCGCATGTGTAATTCGTACATCCGAACGTTTCCACCCAAGCTCATTATTTCTCTGACAGTGAAATTCACTCCTGGTGACATGTCCAATTCGAGTAAGAAGCTTGCAGTCTCGAGCAATCCCTAGTTCGTTTTACTTGAAACTCGAAAGAGCCGTAAATAGGAAAACCTAGCAAATCCCAACCACGTGAACTAGAATAAATTGTATACCCCTATATCTGTTAGGGTGGTTAATAGAAACTTTTTCTTTTATTTTGCAATAGTTTGTTTCTCTGGATAATAAAATACAAATACAAAATGTCCTCGTTTCATGGCCCACTAAATCCAAAAAATTGTTTTTTCAATCTTGTATATGGGACATTCTTTTACAAATCGTATGGATTCAAGAACCAAAATGTTTTCGAATTTTTAAATGTCTTGAATTTTTTTGTGGCATTTTCTCATCATCTCATAAAAAAACGACTAAACGCATAAACGTATCGAGGGAGGCTAGTTACGACTTGACCCGGACATGATTGAATAGTCGCGCGCGCGACACACACAGCACGTTAAAAAGTAGCCAAAACTATGGAAGCCCTCATATGAAAAATACACCAGAATGCTTGATTATTTGCTTCAAAAAAAGTCTAAAAATTTCCATCATCACATTTTTTGATAAGATGTATATTTTTCATTTTGTTAAAAGAAAAAGAAGATACCATTAGAAATATAAAAATCGTATTTTCTGCTAAACTATAAGAGATGCAAAAAACGCATAGATGCAAAATTGTTCTAATTTTTAAAAAATAATTGAAAATCAAAAATCCTATTTATCAGCTAAACTGTGCAAGATACGAGAAAAACATCAGAATGAAAAATAATTTGCTTGAAAAAAGTCTACAAATTTGCATGTAAACCATCCAATATCTTTAAAAGTAAATAGTTGTGGATAATAGTTATTTATTAATAAAGCGAGAAACACCTAGTTTTTTGAATTGTTATAAAAAAAAAGTATATGTAATTCTTTCTGGGCTTTTTTTTTACCTTTATGAAGTTGCTTTGTCTATCTTCATCCTATAAAGCAAAAACTTGTACAAGTTTATATATGTATATACATATTTTGCAATCAGAATGTAGCTGCAGGCTATAGGAATGATTCATAAAGACAACTATGCCGACGTTGCAATGCATCAAGGAAAGGGAGGGAGCCTGATCGGTCGATGGTTTGCAGATCAAAGCCCGTCTATTCCAATATATATTACTTTTATCTTCAGTCGTCTATGTTTTTCGCAATTCGTGAATACATCACGGAAGTAGTACACCGCAAAATTTCAAATTACATCTCCAATCGGTCTTTAAATGTATAAAATTCATGTTTTTACATGGATAAAAATAGTTCGAGAAACGTTGCTCAACTTTTAAGCAGAATTGGGCCACATGGACAAGTTGGAGATTATTTAATATTATTTTAATAATTCGTGACGTAGATTTCGAAATTTTACTCTAAATTTTTGAAGTTTACCGAATTGGGATGCGTTCTTTAACATTTGGTACGTCACAAATTATTACAATAATATTAAATAATGTTTAAAGAGTTTGAAAATCTTTCTGTGGAAAAAAAGACGCTTTCGACTGCGCTGGGATTCGAGCCCAGGTCATTCACACCTGTCAACAACGTATCCTATCTGATACGCGACTAGTGATCCTCCGATAATGTTGGCAGTGGCAAAAATTTTAAACTCAACTGATTAATTTGAAATTTTAAATAATCTCCAACTTGTCCATATGTCCTAACTTTGCTAAAAGATGAGTAAAGTTTCTCGAACTATTTTTCTCTGTCTAGGTATTGTGTCCTTAAAAATTCTTTTCACGAATTTTCAGTAGAGAGAAAGAATGTTTACGTATTTCAAGTGAAACATATTAGTTAAAAACGTCAATTTTTCTCATAATTCGGTATACATTACAATTCGAAAATTTACTCCAAATACATTTATTATAAAATTAGAACAAAAACTTTAAACAGTGCATGTTTTTTTCTTTATCTTTGAAGATAATTTAAGCCCTTATTGTATCATCATTGAAAAAAATGTTAAAATTCACATTTACATCAATCTTTTTACCATAATGTGTATTGGAATCTACCTGATTTTTTGCCTTTTCCTTGTTTCCATCAAGCATAATTAAATAGATATTTGCATCTACAGTTTCCAATACTTTTTTACGGATCGGAACAATTTTTAGGAGATTTGTTTCAATCGCATAAAACACGTTTTTGCAGTAAAAATAATTATTTCAGACAACGGTATAAACCTTTATAAAAATGAGTATCATATAAAGATGTTGATCTGGGGAATTTCTCATAGTAAAATATATTCTTGGTTTATTATAACTTTAATACCAGTAATGATTTTGAATCATATCCTTAATATCCATTTAAAAGTAAAGATTTTACAAAAGCAAACAAAAGCACCGTATGAATCCGATTAAATAAATCGGTTTCAATGGCACTGTTTAATCAGGTCAATCGGATTCTATCAATTATTTTTAGAAGGGAATAAATTATTGAAAGAACTAAGAAAACTATGATCCAAGTGAAAAATATAAAAGTTATTTGCCATTTGCTAGTAGAAAGCAAAAATATCTAGCAGTGGTTATTATATGATTAAAATAAAAATACAACGTTCCTGAGTTATTTAAACCAATTCTTTCTGCAATATTATGGATATAAGAAGAATTTAAAAAGTTAACTTGCCATCGCGGCTCTCTGCCATCGTTGCGATGGCACCATTGGCTCTTCAACACGGCCCTTAAACATCCACTTTCTTGCTGGAAAGGACCGGGAACTGTGCAAGGTCTAATTTTCTCTGCATCCTCCTGTTTTTATGTCAACATAAATTGAAAAATCACCGTTTTTTACTGATATTTTTATAAAATATTATTTCGAATACAGAAAAATACATTTCGAAAGACAAAATTCAAAGTTACTTTCTTTAAATATTTATCTAACAGATATTAATCTTGAATTGGTCTATTCATTAAACAACTTTTTTGCATCCACGAGAACGGATTAATATACCTACGCAAAAAATACCAAATATTAATCAAATGATAATTACCTGCATCCTGATCCAGAAACTTCGATTGCTTCCTTACAAATTACTTGCTTACGTACAGTCTTTTTAAAACTAGAATATTTCTAGTAGTCATTCTAAAAAAAAAAAAATTGTTTCAGGAAAAGAATGTGGTTTGTTTAATAGAAAAACTTTAATTATTTCCGTAATATGACTAAAATAAATTAACCTTAATTAAATAAAATAAATTACCTATTTATTTAGAAATAATTAATTTTTATATTGTCCTTCTATAAACACAATATTAATTATAACCATTTTTTAAATATTACAACAAAAACAATGGTTTTTTATCCAAGAATGAATTGGACGGACATTTGGAAAAAAAAGTTAGTCCAACCGATTATTTCCTTAGATTTTTCATTTATAATTTTCTTTTATTGAGTTTTTTTAGTGAAACGGTGGAGAATTTTATCTCGAGTAAAATAAGTTATCAGAAGTTTGAATCAAATAAAAATTATAGATTTTTTATTGGTGGCATCATATCATCCAAAAACAGCTGAAAACAACTCAAATTTTTCTATCGATCCCAACCATAAAAAATCTATACTTTTAATCCAATTGAGTCTTTTCATGGCTACTTTTATTCAAAGCAAAATTTTCTACACTTTTACTAAAAAAACAGCTCGATGAAAAATATTCTTAATGAAAAAAACTTAGGAAATATTAACTTTGACTAACTTTTTCCGATAAAATCTATCCGATTCTTCCTTAAAATGAAATATTCTAGTTTTAAAAAGACTTATATTATCTATTTTGGAGTAAAACTTGTATAATGACTAACCACAGAAAATCATTTTTAACATAGTACATAATTAAATAAAATTACAGATAGGTGAATTTACTATTGGAATAATATTTATCATTCATTAGTTAACAGTCTTAATATGTTATGTATAAATATAATATATATATATATATATATATATATATATATATATATATATGTTATGTAAAAATGTTTGTAAGTTAGTATTATTGCGTGTAATACTTAATTACCTAAGTTACGTATCATCAATATACTTACAACAAAATAAAAATATTTTCTTTTAATGTGAATACTCAATTTTATTATTGTACTGAAAATTAAATGCTTATTATATATTTTACTATTCTAGTTTGCTAAATTTCAACTTACAAAATATCCACATATCCAAACATTATTATCGTTGAAGTATATCTGAACTTCTGACCTACGAATACAAATTTTTACGACAAATACAATCCTCTTGAATTTCTGCGGTATCGCGTTAAAAGAACTGAACCGACAATCGATATGCGTGATTACTGAACAAACTAAACGTCAACTCAACAGGTCTGAACAAGTTTACAAAAAATGCATCTAACAAAAACGAAATTTGTTTAGAAAACTGTTAAAACAAAATGGCAACCAACAATGCACCTTCGGATTCTAAATACTAGCTTTGCTCAAAATCGGTATATTTGATTGTTATGTTAAATTTTTTTTGAGGTTTTATCAGAATGCAGAGAAAAATTATTATATTATTTAGCAGAGGATTTTTAACGTTGTAGTTGTATCAAAAGTAGTGGAATGTATTTTGTCAATAAAATGTTAAGAACAGAATTAATTAAATTTTTTTATCGCCATTTTAAAAAACTACCTACACTTGATTGCGAAAAAACTGAAAAATTAACCGCACAAATTGAAAATTGGATAATAGAACGATTCACTTGGATTCACACTTGGTTTAAAATTCAAAATTGTCCTTGGAAGTTATACAGTCACAGCAGCGCCAATAACGTCCGTAACGTGTGCAACCTGACATGGCTTCCTACGCATCCAAAATATGTCTTTTACGTCATGAGTTTTCTACATCGTGTATTTTACGCGTCGCAAAACATCTGATCGCGCCTTAAAGAAGGAATTAGTCCTTGACATGCAGGCATTATGCATGCAGGTTACTGTGGTAACATATTAGTGGGAAAGAAACAGGAAAATTGTCGGTCTCTTTCTCCCTTGTATGTTACCATAGTAAAAAAACCATGTGTATTTCACGTAAACATCTTAACTTACACGTAACCGCACAACCCTGGTCAGGCCTCGTATGTCTGAATTTTACGTTGCCATCCCTGCTATAAACGTGTGCACACTGCACCCTGTGTAAATACTGGTAAATACTGTAAACTCGGTAAACACTATACTCCCAAAAAGTAACCTCAAAGTAAATTTAGTGAATAAGATTTTATTTTCCCTGTATTTTTAGGGCTGGTGAAATATAAAGATGTATTGAAAAAATTTCATTATGTATTTTAAGTAGTTTTTGTAATAATATATTTAAAAATGTTTGTGCTTACCGAATTCAAAGATACTGTCAAAATACCACCCTGGAAATTCAAAAGAAAGTTGAATGATGCAATTACTGACGAATTAAATAGAAAACTTGCCAACAAGGTAATATTTTTCACCTCAATATAATTTTTTGTCTTTTCTCCTTATAAAATATTTTTAGTTTTTAGAATTAAATTTTCTTTGCAGATTTGTAAGGCTAAAGCATTATATTTCGATAAATATAACTAACTTATAGCAAAGATAATGGTTTTTTATAAACCTATTAAGTTTTAAGCAAAATAAATTTCTTTGAATTAAAAGACTCATTTATCATCGTGTTTAATTTCAGGTTTATCCAAATGTGGGGCTCTGTATTGCTTTACACGATATTGAGAAAATAGAAGAATCTTATATTTTTCCAGGCGATGGTTCCTCCCACACTCCAGTAACATTTCGATTTATTGTCTTCCGTCCATTTATGGAAGAAATATTAATTGGTAAAATACGCAATTGCAGCGTTGAAGGTGTACACGGTAATTTTTTATTTTTCAATTGTCTTCAAGAATGGTTTATGGTAGCCTATTTGATACCACGGTGTTGATTTTTAAATATCGGAATAAAACATACAAACTAAAATGAAAAATACATTTTCCTATCTAGTAACCCTAGGATTCTTTGAAGACATCATAATTCCACCTCACAAACTGCAACACCCATCGAGATTTGACCAAACTGAGCGAGTTTGGGTTTGGGAATATGATACAGGTGATGGAGAAAAACACGACCTGTTCATGGACGAACGTAATTTATACTTCAATTTTCAATATTAAACCTTTTTTGTATTTATAAAAACCAATAGAGTAATTTAAAAGTTATATAATATGAAATATTTTACAGACGAAGTTATTCGGTTCAGGGTAGTTAATGAAATCTTTACCGAAACATCACCATCGGGTCCTAAAACTGCTGGTGAAGGAGAAAATGCTCAAGCTCAAAACATTTCCCCATACACTTTATGGGTATGTAATACGATTCTAATCATTCCTTTTTTGTACTCAAATCAAAGTTGAATTGACATTTTAGTAAAAAAGCATTTCGAGATATTTTATTGATGAATCAAGGTAAAGAACTTCTTTCGTGTGGATGTGTCTGCAATTTATTAGAATCAACATTGCTACTTTCCATGATTTTAACTTTTTTTTTTTAAATTAGTTACAGATCTACAATTGAAATATAATAAAAAATGTTAAAACGTTTCAATTTCAATATCAATTACTGCTTGAATTATTTCTTACTTTTATTTTCAGGGCGCGATTGATGAGCCAGGACTTGGGTGTCTAACCTGGTGGGATACTAATACGTGATTAAAGGTTCCTGATTGAAATAAAAAAATTAATCGTTAATCACGTCTTTATTTCGTACGTATTTCCATCTCACAGCTGCTCGATCTTAAAACTAATTTTTCGATTCGAGTCACAATGCGGTATGATATCCCGTACAGTCTCAACGATGCGTATACGAGTATATCTTTTACCAAGAAATAAAGTGAGTTCGACAATGTTCTGTACAATATTTACAAGAGGACATTGTTTATTTGTACCCTCGAAACTTGCAACTACGCGTTTGAAGATATTTGTCTCATGAAGTCAAAATTCTCTCGTGAAATTTGACGCGAAAGTTTGCGCAACAAAGTCTCTTTTCTGATTTATTGTATGTGCAAAGTCTTTCGTTATTGTGACGAACAAATAGCAAAACACTTTTAGGTTTAACACTCATCGAATTCTTGATTTATTAAAATTATCAACAACTTTCACCACACAAAATAATTCATCATTATTACTTAACGTATTTGCTAAAGCTTAGGATGATACAATGAGAAAACTTAGAACAAAATTATCTTAATATTACGGAACACTAATACAAGATTGTAAGTCCATGTAAATCGAAACTTCAAATTTCTAAAAAATATGAAATCTCTTATAATCTAAATCTAAATATATGGCTGAAACGGTCCACATTTTTACCGTCATGGTACAGTTATATTTAAATGCAAACGCAAATGTATGTGTAAACATTTTCGCATGTAAATATATATAACACAGGCCTGTATATATTTTTCCTTTTAAATGCGACATTTTTATTACATGTTATGTCAAGCTTTTGAGACAACTGGGGTTGAAATAATAATTACCTCGAAATAAGAGAATTATGTCTTTTTCTTCTGAATATTAAACTGTTTTTTTTTTACTGTTTTCCACTTTGAGTTATACAATTTTCATTATTAATTTAAAATTTGCGATCTCAAGATTGGAAATGCAGCCATTACTTGATTTCCAAAGACTTTCAGCAAATTTGCCAAGTTGAGGTAATATGTGCCATGAGCAATCACGGGCACCACTTCATAATAACACACAGAACGTTTCGAACACGTATCTTTGAAATTCATGCATATAGTACAGATGATAAAATGCAAGGTACAAGTTTAAATTCAAAACCTTTTTGAAATATGTAACGCGTTGGGTTGATGTGTTATAAATTTTATGCAGTAGACAAAAATCTTGAAAAACTTGATGTGACATAATTTTTGAGCTCGCATTTACATATGTTCAGCTAACAAAAATACATTGAAAATGTTTAGCTGAATTTAAAAGACATGAAAAAGATGAAAGAATGCAAGCCTGTGCAATCGATGGGTGACGGTAAGAGCAAAGACCGCTCTAAGGATTATAATTATCATGCTTTGGAATGTTTTTCTCTCTCGATATTATGTCCTTAGATTGCCATTTAAAAGCAAGCATGTGACTAGAATGATTAATGACAACATTAATGGAGGGATGAACGTCAAGTATTAGAGGATGTCTAGAGATTCTTTTGGGTCAGTTTTTTACTGGGATCTGAATTCTGACGTACGGTTGACAAAAATTGCAAACAGTGATTGTAGTTTCTGATATCTAGTCAACTAATTTCTCTCTCGCCTTAGTGATCGCGATATAGTTATATGACTTCCCCCTGAAGTAAATTAGAAACAGCAATGCCCGATAATATTAAATGAAAAAAAATAAAATAAAAACAGTGTATGATCTTCATTTATCACAGTTCTATCTAGTGGTTCTGTCTCGTATCCACTGTGTAATAAAACATTGAATTATTACATTTTATCTCTGACGTATTTATATTTAATTATTCAGTTGCTTAAATATTTATTTATTTTTGAGGAACTTGACACGAGAAATCATAAATTTTATTTCGACAATGAAACGAAAAGGCACGGTAAAACGGCATGTGAAAAAGAACTACTAACTAGGTTTATAATTTTGTTCTTCTATCCTGTCAAAAGCTAAACTCTGGCCTATTATAGTTTCGGTTAAATTCTCGTGTGGACGTTCTCCTTGGTATCAGCTAGATGCTTCTTTCTAAGTATTGCTATGCGATAAATCGTATCGAAGCTTAAATGGTCTTGTACTTTTTACTGTTTTTGACTAGATGAGTCTTGCTCTCTTAAAAAAGAAGAGACCCTGGAAAATGAGAGAAACGCAGTCTCGAAATCTCGACTCGAGTCAATTTTTTTATCTGATGCTCACTCAATAATCAGACAACGTGGCAAGTGTTCTCGTAAATAGTCAAAGAGTTCTCTCGATGTTCCTGGGCAATTAGTTAGCTCTAATTCATGGAGATGCCTCAGTTGAATAAGACTAGATAAACCACTGCTCGTCAACAATGGGCAACCTGAAAAAAGTAGTTTTTAAAAACATTCTTCAGTTTAAAGAATTTTTTAAGCGTTATGGGTTTTTTGTAAATATAATTTTAGGTTTAAATATAAAAAATCTCTTGAAAGAATTTGAATAATCAATTAATTTAATTAACCTAACAATTTTTATGTTTCTTACCGGCAACTGATAAAACTTGAAGCGATCGCATTCCACATAAATGTTGAAGTCCAAAATCTCTGAGCTGTGAACACCACCTCAGAAATAAAGCGTTTAAGGAACCCATCGTTGAAATATAACCCACGCCAATATCCGTTATGTGAACACATCTACAAAGATTAAAAAATTTTAATTAACCAAAAAGCAAAGAATTCAAGTTCGACATTTTTTTAAATTGGAACCAGAGAGAAACAAGTCATTTGAAAATTATAGGTATATCTTAAAAATAACACAATTATACTTGATTACGAACTTTTCTTCGCGTAATTTTAACTATACAAATAAGGTCGGATGAAAACGAAAAGAACACTGGCAAGAATAAAATTGTTAAAATTCAAATATGTATATTTTTTTAAATACAACTTTTTTTATTGCATGCAGTAACCAATAACCATTAATATTACATTAATTAATTATAAAAATTAAAATAACTCGTAAAGTCAAACACGACGTTAACAACATTTCACAAAATCAGAAATAAAATGATTTACAACAACTTTACGATATCATCAGAAAATGTTTTATGAAATTCGTATAAAGGCTAGTAAACATGAGTCTTCACCCGTGAAAAGTATTTTTATCAAAGGCATTTTTGCAGAAATATGAGACAACACAAAGTAATATAATTTAATGTTGTCTTTGAAATCTCAAAGTTACGAGTTAAAACATCTATAAAATTCTAATTTAGGAATTTTATTTTAAATTATTTTTATCAATTCGACTATTTTTTGTTTTTTTTTTTAAATTTATTTCTTCCATTTATGTTCTTAAAATATCCTATGAAGCGCTTGAACCCGAGGAATTATATATTTTGCTAACGACATTCCCGATACGCAGTTCACACACAATGGGTGTGAAAACTTAATTTAATTTCATGCATTTAGTATCGTGGCAGCGACTCAATTGGCTTGGAAGGATTGCAACTTGACTCGACATTTCTAACATTTCTCAGCAGCTAAAATTTACGCGTTGTGCAACACATCCTTAAATAGAAATACTTGGTAATATTTTTTACTCATACGCGTAACTTGCTGTTGTAAAAATGCTGAAAGTTTTCAAATTGTACCTTACAAATTCTGGGGGTTGTGTAAAAAATTATTTCTTTGTAACAAGAAACTCTCGAGATAAAATATGAAAGGCCAATGAATCTAAAAATTGAGATTTATTTGATTTACTATTCTATTTCTATAGAATAATAAATATTTTGATAGTTATTTCTCATATTATTTAAATTTTTAGAATTAAAATTCAAGAATTTCTGACAAAAATACCTGTCTAAAGTGAGCTCTTCCAACTGGTTTAAATCACAGGCGATGTATTCTAAAGCTGCATCCGTAATTCTCGAGCACCAACTCAGATCTAGCGAGCGAAGTCTTGGCAAGTTCTCAGCTATCAATTCGACCCCATCATCTGTCACTTTGCTGCATCCCGACAGCGAAAGAACAGTCAAATTGGGTAACGAATGCACTGTAAGGAAAAAAAAACTTCATCAACAACAAAAACAAGGAAAGAGCTTCTAAACAGGCTTACATTAATTTTATCTTTTGAATGCGACTAGACATTTTCGATGTCCGCCAAACACAGATCCAGGTTAAAAAATTACTCAACGCTTCAAATTTTGGAAAAAAAGTTAGAAAAATGTATCCCTTGGAATTCGAAATTATGTTTTCAAATGCTATTTTTACTCAAATTTGAATTATTGTATCAGATATTATTTATCATTGTTTTTTATGTAAATTACTCTTAAAATGAATATCTACATAAATTCATTAAATTTTCAATTACCAATATTAACGACACCGTGATTAGTTAGTTCCCAGCAACTTTGGAGCCTCAGTATATTGAGTGATGTACTCTGCTTAGCGCTGAAATATCCAAGGGCAGCGTCTGTGACATGATAAGCTTGGAGGGAAAATTCATAAAGGCTCGGCAAAAGCTGTGCCACTGCTCCAACAGCCACATCTGCCACATTAATACAATCCGATAAAGATAACGAAACTATCCTAGGCGTAAGACAAGCCCAAAGTCCAGCTTCAGTTATCTCGTTACATCCGGCTAGTTCCAATTCAAACAACGCCTGCAATTAATCCAAAAATTTACTTCAGCGCCATTTTCGAATTTCCACTCAACTATGTTTAAACCCAACCACGATATATTTATCGTCTATCCTCAACTTATTTTCAATTATCAAGCTCGACCTTTCCTCAACTCACTATAAATAACTACATCTAATTAAGCGAAAAAGCACATAATTATTATAGTTTCAGGATAAATATTCCACATGGATTAACTTGCTCAAGATGAATATAGTGATATGTTTAGGGTAATATAAACAATAATTAGATTTTGTATTTTTACTACTTCTTTCAAATATGCGGGAAGCGACAAAATTTTGTCAAATATTAAAAATACCCCTTTTCAAATAAAAGATAAATCTTTATTTTTCCCAAAATTAAAGTAAAGAATAGCTATAATCCCTGAGTATGTGAAAGTTATAGTTTTACTTTTAGTAGTATGATTTTAAATTACTATTAAAGGTTAATACAAGTCCTACTTATAATTAATTTGTTTATTACCTGAAGATGATCAAGTAGAGCTTCTAAACCTCTATCAGTGACTGCGCAACAGCGCAAGGTTAACGAGTGTACGTGTCTTTGTGCTAAAGGAAAACCGTGCGTTAATTCTGGAATATCCTCGTCGGATGCCCCTAATAAAACAAGTGAGTGGAAGCCTCTCCTGACTAAAGATGCATAAAGTCGAGCACGCGAACTTGATGCCATTGCCCGGGTTTCCCGACACCTTACGACTGGTACTAATCCTGCCCAAAGTCTTGGCCTCGCGTATAAAACATCCCTCCATCGGGTACAAACCTGAAAATTCATTATAAATATTTTAATTTCTATACCAACAAATATTATATAAATTAATATTAAATAAATAAAGTATCTATAAATAAACTTTTTAGAAAATTATGTAATTCATATTTTGTCCACCATAAAATATTCATAATATAAACTATCTAATTTACTGTTACTCTCAAAGGGAGTTTAGAAAATTTAATAAAGAAATTTTAAGAAAACTTAAGCTATTATTTTCATATCCTTTAAGTTTGATATAAAACAATTTGAATAAAAATACTCATCCGGATATAATTTTCAATTTAATCATTTCTAGTTTTAATTTCAGTATAAAAAAGTAACGAAACCTACTTTTCTTCAAAAATTTTTCGCCAAAACAGTTAGGGGCCTATTTTTTTCCTCAAAAATAATTATTTAACAGCCGGAAAGTGAACGAAATTGATATTCGTCGATTTGCAAATGAGTCACAGTGAATTTGATAATTTTAATAGAATAATAAAGTATTTATCTGTTTTCCAAAATATTTTATACTTTGAAATTGGATGTTAATTTCTTAACTTAAATGAACCATCGAATATAAAGATTTTCCGTTGTAAAATATATTTAAGGCGAATAAATTCACCTGAGCTAAAACCTTTCTTTCAGTGGCATTGAAATAAAGGAAAAATCGACTCAAAAAGTGGTCGTCTTGCATGAGGTGTTCCCAGGTGCTAGGTGGCAGGTATCTCCCTGTGCCACCACCAGCTAGCGGGACGTTTTTGACCCGATTTCTGGGAATTCTTGATCGATTGGATACTGACTCAATTCGATTGTTACTTAAAGCTTTATTATTGCCCATGTTGCTGGTACTATTCACAGGCATTGGAACACTTCTGCTTGGCTTATCTGGAGTGGTATTTGCATTATTTGTACTTTGCAGATTTGTGTAAGCCACTGTCCCTCCTCCACAAAATACATTTGTGACTCTTTCCATGACACTTGTCTTTCCACCACCTAAAATATAAAAGTAATTATTAAAATTTTCTAATAATCAAATTCAATACATTACAATATTCTAATTTATTCTTAAATAAATTTGGCACCGAGAAAATGTGATTTATTTTTTGAAAATGTAATTAAAGAGTGAATATAATTTGTGCATATTTCGAATTTGCAAACCTCTGTATTAGATGAAGAATTCTTTTAGAGAAAAAAGCGAAGAAAGAGAATTATCCAAACCAAAGTAATGTCAGTTTATGTTAATATTCTCTTTAGTTCTATGAATTTGAAGTTATAATTGTCAGCTTTATGTCTGCGGAATAAAATTAATTTTGAGTTTTTAGTATTCAGAAGCTTTACTAAATGTAGAAAGAAATCTTTACTTATAGTTAAAATTTCTAAAAAAGTTGTATTTAATTTGTTGTTATTGTTAGAATATATAGGAATGAGAAATTTAAATAAGAAATTCAAAAGAGAAGTTATTTTAAAATGTTGTTTGGATTGATCCCATTGATTTGCCAATTCAGAGAGGAATCGTTTTCAAAACGTTTTCTGAAAATCTTATTTTATTGTAAATGGTCTATAATAAATGATTAAATATCGTGAAGAATTCGTTGAAATTCTTGCTGATTTTATCAGCATCTTCCTCATTTGGCGCTCATCCAACTTTGAATAGCTGGATTCAATTCAGACTGCTTATCTAGCCTTGTTGAAAACAGTGTGAACAGTGAGTTTGAATCTTTCGATAAACCAGATTAAGAAAGAAGCAGAGTTACTTTAGAATACAAAATTTATCTCAAATAATTGAAATCGTTATCGCTCCAAATGCCGTTACAGCAAAAATGTACATATTCAAAAGTTCAGAAAGAACAATTTTGTTATCAGTTCAATGATATAAATCCAAAGGTATGAAATCCGAGACTAAACATTCAATAATTTTATTTTAATAATTTTAAAGTTAAATCTATGGTAAAATTTGGAAGTTTAATAATAGCATTTAAATTAGAGAACTAGTTTCAGATGTTGTGCTCTAGTAATGATTTGATCTTGTAATTGATAATTTGAAAATCAGAGCCAAGAACCAGATTTGAATTAAGTGATTGTATTTGTTAAAAGGAGGTCTTATTAAACTGGGTTTTAATTGTAAAGAAACTAATAATCAGTACAGATTTAACATTAAGATTGGTATTATTTTTAAAATTACTTTGTAAATTATTGAATGAATTATTACGGTATATGAAAAATAAGTTATTCAATTTTAGTATTTTCTCACGTAGCTGAAGATCCAGGATTTGTCATTTCTCGCAATTATCTTTGTCTAGATTTATTTCCGTTGCGAATTAAATGGTTTATTCGAAGGTTCAATTCCATTATAGGAGAGGATTGGACCTGCCAATCCACAGGAAATTAAGTTGAGGCTTGGCGACCAAATCCGGGATTCAGTATCGCAAGTATAACATCGACTTAAAATTCCATTTTCTATAGGTTCTATATTTCATATTTTATTTTACTATTTCTCTATTAGTTTAAGTTGATTTTTCTTCTTGGAAATTAATTTTTCCACAAATTAAAAACCGTGAAATTACTTTCTTTTTCAAATAATGTTTTGTAATTATCACTAAACTACACAGACGTTCAACACTTCTTTCTTCACTCTCGCCACAGACAACTGCTTTAATTTTTCATAGATTTTAAAAATTATGTACTATGATTAAAATCTGTGCTGTATGAAAAAATTCCGATAAGACATTGAAAATAATTTGCATTAACAAGCAAAAATTTTATTTGTAACTATAATACTGCTACCACTTATTTACTGTATTTACATACTGAATGCGGAAATTCAAAATTCAAATCGATATTTCTAAGCATAAGAAATTATAATAATTTCAGGCTAAAGTCGTCTTGTCTTACCATTGTTGCATTTTCTACTTGAGTTCTTGATTTCATTCTAGAATTTCAAGTTCAAATGAAAATATCTTTAAAATTGCCTATGAAATACAATTGTTATTTATTCTCTCATCCTCATTATTATATGCAACGAGAGTAAATAGCATTATGAGTCATATAAGATAACAATTGTTCTATTCAGAGGTAGGTAATTGTAAAATGTATATGTTATACAATGTAGCAATTTTAGTATTTCCTTGAACTTTAGAATGTGCGTAATTATTTCAAAACGTCAATAATCGTGAAAAAGTGACCTCATTTTTAAAAATTATAGTAAAATAATGTGTTCTCATATCTGATAAGGATATTAAAAAATGAAATATTCGAAAAATTAAAATAAATTTTTTCTCAACTGAGCCGAAGGGATTTAACAAGAAATTAATTTTTCTTCAGTGAATTAGTATTTAATATCGGCTATATTTTAAAAGATATAAAGGTAATTTTTAATGCTTGTTGATTGTTTCTATCTCAAGCTAGTTACCTCGCGGAAAAATAGGTCTTTGGAAAAAAAAAAATTTATTTATAATATTAGAAATTGCAATATTACGTTGCAATAACCGATGATATCGTTTGCAAGAGGGAAGAATTTTTTTCTAATTTTAATATACAGAAATTTGAAAAATTGGTCTTTATTTGTATGGAAAAAGTTTAGTAAAGAATAAAAGTTTTTGAATCAATAAATACTGTATGTCAATATTTTTATTATAAAAAAACTAACTTTTTTCAAACGATATCATCAATAATAATATTGCAAATTCTGAAAGTATAATTAAATAATATTTTCTGGGGCATTTTTTCAGCGAGGCACCTACCTTAATCCTATTTAAGAAGCTAAATTTACGACAAAAAGTATTGGCAAGTATTGCATCAAGAATATTTGACATATTTGTCAGTCCCAAAATGAAATTGTGTAAAAAAAAATATTACCACCTTGCATTCTTTTTTTCACAATACTCTAATTATTATTTCAGACTCTTACACGTTGAAAATTTCAAGTAAGGCCAAGAATTTTAAAAAATTATTTGAAAACTGTTAACAGCGAGCGGCAATAAATTATGATCATCGCACGCTTACAGGTAAAAATGAATAAAAATTCACGAACCATGATGTTTTGAAGCTCGAAGTCCTAAACCGTTGATTCTCTTGGTAAGCTCCGCACTGGCTCTCTCAACAACTCCTTGCGCAGATATCGAAGACATCTCTTCTTTGTCTCTTGTTTTCTTATTCTTTTTCGAATAATTTTACTACTTAGTCAAGAACTGCCATCAGCGTTTGCTTCCAGGAAATCAAAAACTTCTTTCATAGTGTGTTCCAAAATCAGGGTAAACGCATCCACTTTCGACCGACTCCACTCCTCGTGCTGACAAACGACGAACTTAGTTCATTGCCGATGAAAAGAGATTCTACCCAACGATATGCGCCCATCGATTTTCTTCAATGGACACAATGCCACTTCCTCATCCAGTTGGAAAAGAGACAGGATTAAAGAACACTTCTGAAACAACTTCAGTATCCTCAAATCTCTCAAATGTCAACTAAAAAAAAAAATCCAGTTGAAAAATAATCAAGATTTAAGAGTCAAATTAAAAAAATGTAAATTATTCAAAAATTCGAATTTGAAAAATCCGGTTTAGAATAACCGGTTCCCCTATTTTTATTGCACCGCACTATGAAGTGGATGTTGCACCCTCTTAAGTTTCGCCCTTCGGAGAAAATCGATACGCACCGGTTCTCTTTTTTTTGGAGTTTAGATAATGAGCTTTTAAGGGTGGAACTTGATTGGAAAAAAGATCCTATGCTAGTAGAATTTTCTGTTTACATGTAAGTTTAAGGCGTCGATGCACATAAAAACAAGGGAGTTGCACGACTCAGCGTCAAGGTGCTCTTGTGCGAGGTTCGACAATAGCACTCGGGGGTGGTTTGCGCGAGACTGAATCGATATTCGTACAGAAACTTGTCAGGCTACCCCCCACTATCGACGAGCCAGTGGTTTCTAGAGCACTCAGTAGATTTGAGAGACCGCTCTGACACCCCCAATTCTAGGCAACCACTGAACCTGCGCGCAAGTCACATGACGCCTAACCACAAGCAAATCTTCTTATTTCAACCTGTCCCCTAAAATCTCAACTTATCCTTCCAGTTACCTAAAAATCTTTAGAACAAATTTTAGAGTAAAAGATCTTATTAAAATGTTTCAAATACCTCGCGATAAATACCATTTTAAAAAAATAAGATTGAGTAGATAACTGCGAAGCTTATTACCCATTAATTACTTTATTTTCTGAAAAAGTAAATTTTGATTTTTGAAATTGCACCAACGACTACCGGTGAGAGGCTGAAGTGATTAAAAAGCACGTTTTATCTTCGAAAGAAAGTGCTAGAAGATCTTGTAGGCTTTACAGAAAAACTCTCAGGTTACTACCTCTCCGAGGCTATAAATATGCCCTTTATTCTTTGCTTTAATGATGACTTAACACTTTCAGGCCGTTGACACTGAGCTTTGTACTCTCGGAGGGTCGTGCCTTTCACACCACTGAAAGTTCCTCCTCGTAATCAATAATTCACTTCCAGGTAGTATAACTTCTAATAATTTTAGTACTTAAAAATATTCTGGACACCTCATACGATCATAAAATCTCATTCAAGTTATAATAAGTATATAATAATCACCCATTCTCAAATAGATCATACTTTTTCAACTCTTTTAACGATCTACTTCTCCCTCAATTGAATAAACATAACTATGAGAAAATGGGTAACATTTATTATTACGTTTATACATTATTGCACTCGGTGCAACAGCATTGTTCTCGATGGCGCATACAAAATTCGGGAATTCAGACGATTTTCATTCCAGCCATTGAGTTCTCCATGAGCTTTAAATCAAAGAAAAAAATATTATATAATGTAAAAGGCAGGATAGCTATTATAATTCATAAACTCAAGTCAATGTACCTTCAAGTCCCAGACAACAAGCTGGCCATCTAAACTGCTTGTGCTGAACCTCGATTCAGACACTTTACGCACACAAGTAATTGTGTTTTGGTGTATGCTATCCAGAGCACTGTCGTTACTTTCCACTCTCGCTTGTCGATCCAACGATTGGAATTTTCGCATTGCTGATAATCCAGCTGCTCCCTTTTTTTGCGTATTATCCAACTTCGATGCGAAGTAAATTTGACCATCATCGTCAACGGAGTATAACATCGGCATGCAATTATTTCCCTGAAAAAATTTATTGACATACAAATTCCCATTGATATATTTCTATGAAATTCATAGAGCCAAAAAGTCATTTCATATTTACCGCTGCAATTATGGAATTGGGTCCCACCCACATACAACTCAGAAATGGTAAATACTCTGTGAATAATCTCACAACTGCATTTCCTTTGCTAGCGTCTGCAACGCATATTGAGGAATTGTGTCCAACCCAACAGATTTTATTGCCGCAGGGACTAAAAGCAACTGCGTGGACCCAGCCACCTGAAAATTAAACAAATATTTTTAATTTGTGTTTAAGGATAAACCAATTTGGAATTGCAGAAATGTTCATTAATAACAAAGAATTATAAAAAAGGAAATTCACCTCCATTAGGTGAGTTAGGGAATTCGGCAAACAATGTTCCTAGCGAAGAACTACTTCCCCAAGAACTTTGGTTTTTTGCATCTTCCATATCTTTAATGCAAGCACTGAAAACTCGAACTTTGTAATCTGTTGATCCAGCGACCAACACTTTGTTATTTGGATGCCAGTCAATTGCAGTTACTGTAGAACGTAAAGGTCGCTTTATGTGCTTCGAGACCCACCAGTTATTCTCAGAAGCAAAATAACAGACTGAAATAATTCTGTCCCCAGAACCAACTGCAAATTTATTTTCTGGAAAAAAATGTATCTCCTTATTATCAATCTCGTCGGTTTAAAATATTGAATTAAAAAATCAAAAATTGACGAATCATAAATAGGAATTATAGAAAAAAAATATAGAATTATAAAAAACAGTTTTCTTCCAACAAAACCAGAAGGCTAAACAAAACGTAATATATATAAGATATTCTCTTATTATAAATTCCCATACAAGTTTCTCAAACTTCCTTGTCATTTAATAAACAAAGAATGAAAACAAATTTGAGTTATCTAAATATAAGATATTTTTCTCATTATTCATGATAAAATTGGTACAATAAATTAGATTTTCATAATATCGCTCATAATTCGTGACACACGTTTTCGAATGGCTGTGATCGCACAAATGACTAGAAAAATATGAAATATACCTAAAGGAGACCACTTTACGCAAGTGGCGGCACGATTTGTTCGTAGCAAGACCCAAGCTGGATTCCACTTCCCATCTTCATCCTGTGTCCAGACGAAAGCATTCTTGTCTGCTGCACAAGTAACGATCCGATTTGTTTTTGGAGCCCAATCAATTCCAGTTACCCGCTGATCATGCTCTTGCATTATGTGTAATTGCTTCCATCCCATGGATTGGTGCTTATATACATGAACCTCATTATTGTTTGGACACAAGGCCACTTCTGCAAATTTTCAAAAAGCATAAAACAAAAATAATTATTAATTACGGTATTGATATAAGATGACTATTGTAAACTTTGACGTTATTTCATTTTAAAAGCTTTTAATACAAGGACTTGAAAAAATTGTTTTATTAAGGGCATGTTAGAAGCGAAAGTCACGTAATAAAAAAAGAATTTTAGTTTCACACAACATTTTTCCATGATGATCAATATTTTTAGCTGAAATTTTAGAACATCGCATATAGAACGTTTTAACGGAGGGTTGTAGACTTTAATTAGCTTTATACAATTTAAAGAACTCGAATGTCGGTAAAACAGGGATTAATTTTTAAAAATTATTAAAAAGCAACTAAAGTCTAGAGTCTCCGTTAATGCCTTTTGTCATGTCTAAAAGTTTCAGACAATATTATATTTTCACCAATAAACACGTGGAATGATGATATTTTGCACAGTCTGGAACGATTTCTTATATTCGTCACTAGAATCCATTACTCGATGAGATTTAAGATAATGAATATACAAATTTATACTACATCGATGTATGTTTCGTAGATTCGATGAATGAATGTCAATTGTCGGAAATGAAAAAACAAATAAAACGTTGATGAATTGTTTTGACAAACGAAAAGCGGCTGTTTTTGTTCTTCCAATTCTGCTGCTATTTCTTCACTGTTTTTATTCACATTCCCTCAGTAGTTGAAGAATATAACATTTCTCAACAGTTATGAGAAACAATGGAGAAATCGCTTATTCTGTTCATTTTTTTTCAGACGCAAAATGTCATTTTTTCCACGTGAGTGTTGGACAAAAATATTTATTATTGTATAAAAATTTTGTGAGAAACTAAAATTCTTTTCTTGATCACGTAATCCACTTTCTCCATGCCTTTAATTAATAAAATGTAAAAATAATAAAATTCTAAAATTAAATTGCTAAATAGTATTGCAATATAAATCAACTTAGGTTATCGTTTTCTACTTATTGCCATAAAATTGAGGTACATCCATGATTTATGAGAGATGTTAGTGCCTTTAATCTCAAATCGATTTCTAAATAGTTTTCAGTGTAAATCATAATAAATAAATAAATAATGATTGTAATATTTATATGCAAAATATGATAAAACAGTTCTTCATCCATATAAACATTATGAATACATTTTACGAACCAGTTCTATCTGTATTCCAAGCATGACAAGAAACTGCATCCAATCCAAAATTATACACTTCCGTCATTTCTCACACAATTTGACTCTAGAGAAACTTGCATTAAATTCACAAAACTTAGTTAAAAGGATTCACTATGCCTTCAAAAAGAGAGTAAATGTATTTTACGTAAATTACTTGAGAAATTGGTTTGGGTGCGGCCAACGACCCGGTTATTTTTGAATGTAAATTAACTGAAACGGATCTAATTACAGGGTACTTGGAAAATTCGTGGACTATGGTCAGTCTACACGAATCTCCTACTCCCTCGGAAGCGTTTGTATCTTTTTGTTCTTCCTCCCAAAAAAGGTGAATTTTTGATGATTTTTGATCTGACAGCTTAACTTTACCCAGAAATAGTAGATTAGGTTAGGTCTGACAGTGTTGGGTGCAAGGTTGGGTAAGTATCAGCCCTATCGAACTCCTCGGCTCCTCCATTTTTGCATGGAACGCGTCTGTAAATATATGACCCCCACATGGTAGTTCCTTAAAATCTCGACTGAGGGCGCAGTTGCGCTTCAACCTGACTTTTTAACATTGCTTCTTATGGAATAAGTTTACAAACAATTTAAAAAATTATATTCCTCAATAAAAAAATATTTATGAAAATATTATAATAAATTAACAGACATATCATATAGTAAACATTTAAAGCAAAAACAAATTTAAAAGATACTGATGGGGCGAGACCATTTGAAATGATGCGAAACCAATGATGTTTTTGAAATTGGGTCAATAGGATCAATCGGTCCCAATCGGGTTCAATTACTTTTTTCTACAAGAGCATTTGATTGCAAATTATTATTGTCAACTATCTATTATTTTGTACGTAAATTTATTACTAAACTTCATTTTGAAGCGAATTGCTTTGTTAATTAATTGAAAATTATTATCAATTCAATTATTATAATACTTTGATATATTATGGAAAGCTACAAGTATATATATATATATATATAAATATATATATATATGTATTCAAATTTGTTTTCTCCATTGCTATCAGTATCTATTAAAATATTTTGCTGTAAATTTTTACTATATGATATGTCTGTTAATTTATTATAATATTTTCATAAATATTTTTTTATTGAGGAATATAATTTTTTAAATTGTTTGTAAACTTATTCCATAAGAAACAATGTTAAAAAGTCAGGCTGAAGCGCGACTGCGTTTAAAACTTTTTTTCTCCATTCATTTCTCCATTTTTTTTGCTGAAAATTTTTATTATATGTTTATTAATTTATTATGATAGTTCCATAAGTATTTTTTATTGATAAATATATTTTTTTTAATTATTTGTAACATCATCCCATAAGAAACAATGTTACAGTCAGGTTGAAGCGCAACTGCGCCCTCAGTCGAGATAGACTAATTTTGGTCCGTTTTTATATTCTCTACCATATCCCAAATTATGAATACAAAATTTTGTGTACTTTAGACACAAATATGTAAAAACCTAAAATCAATAAAATTTGTTTAATTTTCCACGTATCACATGCATTTAAAGTGAGAAAAGTTTTATATCACACGTCAACGAATATAAGTACGTAAATAGTGTTTTGCGAAATCTTCAATTGAAAAGTAAATAAATTGTGAACATCGAAGACAGAAATAAGTATACTGTTAAATTGAGTAAGTAATTTTTAGATGTACCATGGTGTACCTGGTATACGACAAGCCATTGCTGAAAATAAAAATTTATTTGTTAAAGTCAATTTTATACGTCATTATTATTCAAGTTTTCACTTTCAAGATTTTAGTAATAAAATATAGAGGGATGCATACAGTTGGTTAAGGTACTATTCGTCATGTTAAGTCACATTAGCGCTGCGGCGTACACATTTTATAAACTAAATTGAATCCCGATAAAATTCGTTCAGTTTGTTGAGAAAGTAAAATTAAATTTGTGCTATTAAAACTTATAGTCTATTTTTTTATATTTATCTGTATTTTTAGTAATAATAACTTTAATTTAATACGTCACTTAGATTGACATTCCGATATTTCCATTTATTATTTTTTTATATAGGTACATCATATATTAAACAAACATCAGCTGTTGACAGTTTGAAAAGTTTAATCGGGATCGGGATCAGTGTGCTCAGATTGCAAACCGGGGTACCTACAGACACGATTGCACGCCGTGTTCGTGTGAAGCGAGTAGGGAGAGACGACGGGGCGCACTGCTTTTGTTTCTTCCTCGTCGTTCTTGCGTGCGAGAACAGCACCTCCAACTTCTCCTTATTCTCCTCGGTTCCTCCTTGCAATGCTATTTTTAGATTTCATGCTATCTGTTAGAGAGTCGAAATTGAGAATTGTATTTTTCTCGACTCCGTGCAAAAGGAGCGGGAAGCAGACGACAATTTCGAATTTACGAAATATGTAGTTATAGAATTAATACTTCTTTTTTCAATATTTTTGAGAAAATCTGCTTGATTTGAACATCTGAAATCTCCTACAAAATTGTATAAGGATTTTAACACTTGAAAAATAAAAAATTTAATACCAATCAATATTTACAATTTTAACCAATATAGAAATTGAATAGAATTTTAGGTTTTCAAATTAAATCTTAAATCATGAATTTCGGATTTCCATTCATCTTACCCGTACATTTAAAAAAATTTTAATCAGAGAATTATTTTCTATTAAAAAGAATGTCTTAATAGCAAATTTAAATTTCTATTCAAGCTTAAAATTGATATACTCAATTTTAGGTTAGAAATATTTTCATCTTACATTTTTTTAACAAAAAATGAAATACTCTACATAAAGGAAAAAATTTCTAATAGAAGTACATAAAATATATTTTTATATTTTAAACTCAAAATGTATGCATAAGCTAAAAAAAATTAAGATAAAAATAATTTTAATATAGAATTGAATATATCGATTTTGTACTTGAAAAATACTTGCCTGAATTAAACTGTTGGAAGATCTTGTAAAACTAATAGGAGATTTAAAAACTCGAAATATAATTAACTAGTAAAATAAAAAGTCAAAAAATGTTTAAAATTTCACGTCAATATATTAATTTAAAAGTTCTTTACATTTTAAGACAATTACTTTATATGAAAAAATTCTCTTTTTCGTACAGCATTTAATTTTTTAAATAAAAATCTCTGCTTCAATATTTTTAAAAAAATCTGCTTGATTTGAACATCTGAAATCTCCTACAAAATTGTATAAGGATTTTATAACACTTGAAAAATAAAAAATTTAATACCAATCAATATTTACAATTTTAACCAATATAAAAATTAAATAGAATTTTAGGTTTTCAAATTAAATCTTAAATCATGAATTTCGGATTTCTATTCATTCATTAAAAAAATTTAATCAGTGAATTATTTTCTATTAAAAAGAATGTCTTAATAGAAAATTTCTATTCAAGTTCAAAATCGATATATTCAATTCTACAGTAAAATTATTTTAATCTTAATTTTTTTAGCCTAAGCATACATTTTGAGTTTAAAATATAAAAATATAATTTATGTACTTCTATTAAAAATTTTTTCCTTTACGTAGAGTATTTCATTTTTTGTTAAAAAAATGTAAGATGAAAATATTTCTAACCTGAAATTGAGTATACCAATTTTAAGCATGAATAGAAATTTAAATTTTCTATTAAGAAATTGTTTTTAATAGAAAATAATTCTCTGATTAAAATTTTTTTAAATGTACGGGTAATATGAATGGAAATCCGAAATTCATGATTTAAGATTTAATTTGAAAACCTAAAATTCTATTCAATTTTTATATTGGTTAAAATTGTAAATATTGATTGGTATTAAATTTTTTATTTTTCAAGTGTTAAAATCCTTATACAATTTTGTAGGAGATTTCAGATGTTCAAATCAAGCAGATTTTTCAAAAATATTGAAAAAAGAAGTATTAATTATATAACTACATATTTCGTAAATTCGAAATTGTCGTCTGCTTCCCGCCTCTTTTGCACGAAGTCGAGAAAAATACAATTCTCAATTTCGACTCTCTAACAGATAGCATGAAATCTAAAAATAGCATTGCAAGGAGGAACCGAGGAGAATAAGGAGAAGTTGGAGATGCCGTTCTCGCACGCAAGAACGACGAGGAAGAAACAAAAGCAGCGCGCCCCGTCGTCTCTCCCTACACGCTTCACACGAACACGGCGTGCAATCGTGTCTGTAGGTATCCCGGTTTGCAATCTGAGCACACTGATCGGGATCAGATTTAGTTTATAAAACATACGCGCCGTAGTGCTACTGTCACATAAAGTGACCAATATTATATGGGAGTTCGCATCCCGATATTTTGGCTCCTGATAGTTAGCACGCTTTTCAAATTTACCATTGCTCAAATACACAATTATATGAATTCACTCACTCAAACACTGAATATACTCCCCTTCACACTGAATTAGGGTACTATATTAAACAAAAATGCGCATCCGCTATTTTGGCTCTTAGTTAATGTACAGTTTATTCTTAAAATTATGTACATTTTGTCTTTCTCACTCTTATGAATTTTTGCGCAAGCAAGCAAGCAAAATTCTTGCTTTACAAGATATGTGAGGTATGTCTGCACCTTTATTCGCATAATTACTGCAAGTTGCATGCATGTAGAGGTATTATGGTGCTTTTATACCTCTCCGACTGCGGGCCGAGAAATTCATTTAGAGTACTTTATTGGCACATTCATAATATACATACATTCACAATACTTCATTGGTCCATTCTGTTGCTTAGCGAACAGGATTTAACAGAATGGACCAATCAATTCCTATAAATGAATTTGCCAGTCCGCAACCGGAGAGGGGGCAAAATTCATCAAGTGTACCCACCCAAAAACTTTTTGTCTCCGATTTCCTTGAAAGTACACGAAATTATTGTCCTAGTGAACCTCTTTAAATTCCCCTAAGAGAACGTCTCTAGTACGACGGGTTGTCAATATACAGGGGCTCGAATTTTCAACCTTTTACCGCGCACACTGATACTCAATTAACCATAACTTCTACAAAATTAATCCAAATTCATTTTTTTAGAGGTCTTAGAAACGTTTTTTCATCAGCTTTACGCTGAAAGCAATGGTTTTAGATAAAAAAATTATTTGAACTTCATTTTTTAATTTTAAACATATTTTTGAGTATTTCTCGCAGTGCGGCCATTAATTTTCTTTCCAAAATTGTGTTTAAAAAAAATCTTGACTTTTTCCCTTTAAAATGAGCCATGGGCGAAAATGGGGCGAAAGAAATTGGTGGAGATATATAACACTTCTTGCACGCGGTTTCTGCGTCGCAGTGCTGCTAGGCGCCACGATCACGACGTACCGTCCATTGGAAACTTATTTAATTGTACTTTGTATAGTTTGTTCGTAAAACTGTTATTTTTGGCTGTTACGAAATTAAAAATAAAAATTAATTTGTAATTCGGGGTGATTTTTTAGTTTGAGTCCCCTCGCTTCTCACATCAAAAATTGAGTCAAATAATTTGCTTATTACAGTGTATGTGCACTTCTCTTTCTTCTTTGCCTCACAGTTTTTTTCGGGAAAACATCACATTCTAATGATGACGAATATTTTTTCAACATGAGAGTTAATTCAGCAGAGGGAATGAAAGAGTGATATTTTTGTGTACCGGGCACTGTGTTTGCTGATGCAAATCTACTCTTAAGTTCTTGAGCTGTGATGGCTTGATTTTCTTTGGGACTAAAGAATACTAAAATTTCAACTAAATTTTTCTTTGCCCATTAACACAAGGCATCAGCAGTCAAAATCGGATCTTTAGATGACTCTTGTAGGCTAGCACGCGCTGCGAGTATTTTCAAATTTCCCCCAATACCATCACAATGGCCTTTTCCGTGCGCCGTTGCATGGAAATGCCACTCGGCTGGAATACCAAAATCCATTTCATGGTGGAGCAAATTGATGAAGTTATATTTATTTTTAAAGTGCTGGGCGGCTCCATCTGTAAAAGAAATCATTTTTCTGTTTTGAAAATTCTCTTTCAAATAGTGTGTAATAATTTTTTGAAATTCGTACACAGCAATTGTGTCATGAGTCAAACAGTCTGATAACATAGCAAAACTGCGGTGCTTTAGAATGTTATCCTCTTTATAATAAATTACCACTGTAAAAATTGTAGCTTGATCATTGTTCCAATGAAATGACTGATCTGCATTCTGGACTACAAAGGCATAGTTTTCAGCGAAATCACAAAGGATAAGAAATTCTCCTTCTTTCAGTGTGTCCTTAAAGTTTTTGAAGAAATACGACTGTTGTTTGGCTGTAAAAGAGTGATGTTTAAGCTTAAGCAAGCGTTCGCAAATCTGTTCAGCAAAATCTGTTAATACACTTGTCTGCGAGAACTGATGCTATAAGGTCCTTAAGTGCGCTTGTACCAGAACACGCTGAGCATTCATTCAAGTAGCATTCTGAAGTCGGAATGCTACACATAATCCTGTTCATAACATCATGATAAGTCTTAATGGGGGAAAAATTTTCGCAGGTTGGTTCTTTTAAATCTACAACATCTAGCATTAGATTAACGTTTTCATGATGGACACAAACACAAACAGTGTGCGTACCACTGGCTCCAGCGAGTATGCAATTTCGGGGTCTAAGCTGAGAGAATTTTGATAAGCAAATTATAACTGTAGGATGCTAAGCCTAAAAATTTGCATATAATTCAGAAAGATTGCACAGAATTAACTTTTTTTGAACGTGCTCACGGGAGCCATCATCTTTTTTTATGGAAACGAAATCTTTCATGCCAGGCATCATACGACTATTCTCATCATCAAGGTAAAATTCTTTGACCAAATTTTCAATCTCGGAATCTAAAGTTTTACCTTTTTTTAAATTAGGAGAAGTTAAAATACCATTCTCAGCTACTAATTTCTTAGCCTTTCTAATTTGGCATTCAGAAGCACCAAATTCTTTAGCCAATCTTCTGCGGCCCCAAGATTTCGGAGCAAGAGTTAAAAGTAACACTTTTTCTGAATTACATACCTGCAGATTTTTGAAATTTTTCTTTTATTTGTTCAAGAACCTCCATTCCGGCGTAATGATTTTCATCAGAACAATCAGTTTTAGATTTTTCAAACTTGGATGTCGAAGGATCGGCAAAGATATCGTCGTCTTCCATTAAAATATTATTCTCGAGAATAGGAGGTGAATTATTGTTGATCACTGAAGCATCTTCAATTGTTGGATCAGTATGAGAATACAAAGAAGATAGCAATGCAAGTTGAGAAATTTCTTTTCTGCAATTTACACACAGTTTCGCATCGATGAGTATACAGGGATACTTTTTTTGAAGAGTTGCAGAAATTGTTCTTAAACTGCACGGATTACGCTTGTGATTTTCCTTAGAAAAAGGATTGAAACAACGACGACCCAAGCTGGTTCTTATTGGCATGATTGAAAATTAAGCAGATGAAAAAGCTAAGTTGAGGCACTGAATAACAATGCAAGTCCAACCACGGAAGGTGGGTAAGTGTTCGAAATATAGTATTCAAGTAATAATATGTCTATTTTGAATAATGAGAATAAATAATATACGGGAAAGTACAAACCTGCAGTATTATGACGTCGAAATGAGCCGAAGCTAAATCGCATAAAATCAATTTCTAATCGAACAATAATTGGGAATTATAATAACTGACAATGAGTTTTGTTGCGAAAAAGGTATCGAAGACATCCATCTAGTGGTCAAATATGTGTACTAATTTTTTTAGCGGGTTTTTCAAATTCTCTCTAAAGTCTTAAAAATGAAGAATCGACATAAACGTGGATTTTACTTGTCAAATAAATAATAAAAATTATTATCTGAAATAATTTATAACGATAATAATTATTTGGTAAAAAAATGCAGTTTGTAGTCGATTGCATGGGCGCTCGCGAGGCAGAAGCCACGCGCAAGGAGTGTTATATATCTCCACCAATTTCTTTCGCCCCACTTTCGACCATGGCTCATTTTAAAGGGAAAAAATCAAGCTTTTTTAAAACATAATTTTGGAAAGAAAATTAACGGACGCACTTGGAGAAATACTCAAAAATATGTTTAAAATTAAAAAATGAAGTTCAAATAATTTTTTTATCTAAAACCATTGCTTTCAGCGTAAAGCTGATGAAAAAACGTTTCTAAGACCTCTAAAAAAATGAATTTGGATTAATTTTGTAGAAGTTATGGTTAATTGAGTATCAGTGTGCGCTGTAAAAGGTTGAAAATTCGAGCCCCTGTATATTGACAACCCGTCATACCAGAGACGTTCTCTTAGGGGAATTTAAAGAGGTTCACTAGGACAATAATTTCGTGTACTTTCAAGGAAATCGGAGACAAAAAGTTTTTGGGTGGGTACACTTGATGAATTTTGCCCCAGAGGTATAAAAACACCTTTAGTACTGGTTAGCCATCAGTAGGGATGTAAGTCCATGAAACGTTCCATTGAAACATTGAGAGTTTCGTGAAACGATGAAACGTTTCATGGACCAAAGTTTCACAAACATGAATGCGCATGCGCACTCATGCCAGGTTGAGGTTATATTATTTGAATCATATTCAGTTTTTAATGTTTTTTGATGTGATGCAAGATGGCTTACCGGTACTTGTCGACTTAATATTTTTCGTTTAAAGTATAATAAAAAGTTCTTGGAAAATGGGTCGCCAGAAGCACAAATTAATTCTAAGACGGTAAATTTAAAAAAATAAAATAATAAATAATTTCAATTTGACTCACGTGATTTTATCTTCCTAATTAGTTAAAATTATTTGTTTATTCAAATTTTCTACATAAATTAGTTATTTATTTGATTATTTATGCAATTTATTTATGAATTTTGAAAATTCAATTAGTTTGAATCTTCCCGCCATTATGCTTGAAACTTTGG
The DNA here is from genome assembly GCA_030998225.1 of Diplolepis rosae. Lineage (NCBI taxonomy): Eukaryota > Metazoa > Arthropoda > Insecta > Hymenoptera > Diplolepididae > Diplolepis > Diplolepis rosae. The sequence continues at coordinate 7,413,584 of JAPYXD010000710.1, forward strand.
AAACTTTGAAACGTTTCATTTTCCCAAAGTTTCATGAAACTTTATAACCCTAGCGATCAGGCAATGTTTCGGTAGGGGGATGTACCATGACTGATGAATGAAATATTTTTTAGATACTTTTTGAATCGCTATTTAATATTCAAAACTATGATCGGTGCTGAAAGTTGAACAGAATTTTTAAATCCAAAAATATCGGTTTGTTTCAAACTTTTCAGTAAAATCAGGTAAAATGTTCTAGCTGGTTTTAGCTTTCCTATCTCTACGTAAAATACCCTCGCCACAGCGTTGCCATTGCTACTGAATTATCAGGAGTTCTACTGATTTTTGAGTGTGGCTACTGATATACTGATTTTCTTTAAAGTCTCCTGATTTTTTTTCAGCCCTTGAGCAAAGTGCACAGGAGCCTATAGATGAATAGGGGAACAGGATTTAACCAATGCGATTGTCGTCGCACGAACCCCAGGCGATCATCTCATTGGTTAAATGCTGTTCCCCTATTCCTCAATTACCCTATTCTCCTCGACGTAGGATTGCATTGCTTATTATTTCAAAAATAATAATCATTTTCGCGTCAAGAGAATTTGAAATTTTCCCGCGAGAAAATTTAAGGTGGCTGACGAATCCGCGATCTCATTGGTTGAAAAATGTGAAAGAATGATGTTTACATCTGAAAAATGCTTCATTTCATGTCATTTTGCTTTTATATAATGAAATTATATTATTTAAGAGTATTTTAATTATTTTAAGAGTAATTCATAATTTTTATAAATCTCCTGATTTTTTGTTAAGTCTCCTGATAAAAAGCTCCTGACTTTTTGTCTCGACCGTTGGCAACGCTGCCTCGTCAGATACTGTAAAAAAGCGAAGTAAATTACCTCGAGTATTTCACATACCCACCCCTGAAACAGGTGTATGTATCTGATAAAATAATAAAGATTTGTTAATGATCCACACATCTGTTTCTACTACATTCTAAAGATTTTTAAGTTACGTGAGTGACTAATTTTTCAAAGATAAAACTTATATTTTGGCGTGTTGTGAAAGATCATAAAATTATTTAAAATGACCATTAATTCACAAAGAATCGTGTGTCGGTAAAATACTCCAGCAGAGACGTCGTCAGTGTTTCGCTAAAAGAAAGGGATGTCAAGCGTCAAACTCCATGATGAGGAATGGTTATGTTTTTAAAAGGATAGTGGTTTAACAACAATGGAGGACTTTTCCCCGTCAAAGGTGAGTGTCACAGAATTTACCTAGGTGGGAACACCTGTACTTCGATCTTGGGTCAAAGAGCTAAATCCATTCTACTGCATTATAACACAACAGTTACTTTTTTCTAGTAATAGTCACCGCTTTTGAGAATATCCGAAAAAATGTCGAAGTCGGTGTTGTCAGCTGTATAGAATGTGACTTATTTTTTCTATTGCTTCAAATATTTATAAAAGTTTCTTCGAGAAAATCTGTTCGATTTCTGACTTTCTGTCTTGAATTCAACACATTAAAATATAATAAAATATTTGAGTATAATAAATGTTTCTTTAATAATTACAGGTTGTAAATTTTCTGTATATCGAAAATTTTATATTTTTATTACTACTGTTATTATTAATATTCAATGATGGAATAAATAATAAAACCTTTAACTAAAGCAAGGCGTTTTTAAATATTGATTTTTAGTTAATATGACTGCAAAGTGGAACTGCATCTAAAATATATATTCTATCACTCTATAGTGAGGCAAACAGTAAGAAAAAGATCAATTGCATAAATTTCTTATAAAATTAATTTGCATTAAATATTAATCAGGTTCTTTATGAAATTATCTACAATAAATGAATTCATAAATAAATCAATTTTGATTTGAAGGAGAAATTTAGATATTAAACAGCTGGTCGGTAATCAGTACGTATTGAAATTTTTATTATTGGTTTGTTTCTAAACATTTTTAAAGGGAATTTTATAACATTTTTGTTTAATTATGAGGAAACAATATTCAGCAATTTTTGATATTTTCACGAATTTAACTTTGATCTTAAACATTTTATTATCATTATGCCATCTATTTCTGCTATTTTTTCTCAGTAAATGATAAAATTATTTTATCAGCTGTTTTAAATCAGATTATTATTTTCTTTTTTTAACAGAGTGTATCATTGATCTGGAGAATAAAGAAAATTTAACTATAAATTGCTTTGTATGGAGAAAATTACAAAATAAAAATTCAATTTGAAATCTAAGCATCGATATTTATAGACACATTTTCCCTAGGCATTTGAATCTAAAATTTCGAATCTGTAAAAATTCTTTACAATTTTAAAAATAAAAAACTTGTAAAACTTGTTATAAATAGTAATATAATTCGTATCGAAAATATGAAGAAAATTGAAAATTTGATTTGTTAAAGTAGTTTATTTGTATATTGGGGTATTACAAAAAATGTCAGTCTTTAACAAAATAATTTTTTTAGTTCCAGTTTGTTCAGAATAAGTATTTGGAAATAGCCGTATTAGTCGTAGAATGACAGTCTGAAATAGTCTTATTGAGTATGATTGGGTATTGCAGAGACGTCTGCAGAAGGAGTTGATGTCGCTGATACGTGAGCCTCCACCAGGAATGCATGTAGATGGCGAACACGTGGACGAAAATTTAACACAGTGGATTGTACATATGGAAGGTGCAAAAGGAACCTTATATGAAGGAGAACGCTTTCAATTACAATTCAAATTCAGTTCCAAATATCCGTTCGATTCGCCCGAAGTGACTTTCATTGGAGGAAACATTCCCGTTCACCCTCATGTTTATAGCAACGGTCATATTTGTCTCTCTATTCTCACAGATGATTGGTCTCCTGCCCTGAGTGTGCAAAGCGTGTGCTTAAGCATCGTTTCAATGTTGAGCAGCTGTAAAGAGAAGGTGAATAGAAATACACATCTTACAAAATCATCATTTTAAATATTTTTATTGATATTTTATAGATCTTTTTATGTCAATTTATTTTCTAATTTATCAATTTTCATTACTTTTTTAGAAAAGGCCACCGGACAATTCATTTTACGTCAAGACTTGTAACAAAAATCCAAAGAAGACAAAGTGGTGGTATCATGGTAAAAATTATTTCCATTAACAATGAGATACATAATTTTGTACATTTTTTTGACAATTGATTAGTCGGATCGCAAAAAGACCTTATGATTTTCTCGAGTTTGTTCTGAAAAGTCTTTGACATCGAGTGAAGGCACCAATTACCAAGGAGGAAAGTATTGTTGATTCCAAAGATAAACTTCGTATTTTCGCTATTTTGGGATACATATTTAGTTTTCATGTTTGGAAAATAACATTCATTAAAGAAAAAACAAAGGTTTAACTTAAGGGAAATCAACTGTAAAGATAATGAAGTAAACATTCTATTTGAATACTTCCAAACCTGGTTCTGGTAAAAAATTAAAAGAACCTAAAAGAAGTTTTTTAATCAGGTATTGTAAAGTCCGCAAAATAATTGAAATTTATTTGTTTTTGAATTTACAAAAGTTATTAATTTTTTTTTTTTTACAAATGGCATATTTAAATTAAACAATTTATTTTTGTACATAAAGGACCTTCCAAAACAATCTCGAAAAAGTTATAACATGTTTCCAGATCCAAAACCTCAATCATTCATAGATGTAAATGATCCTAATTCATATTTTTTTTAGATGACAGTGTGTAGCTATGCTCAACTGGCCAAAGTGACTATGTGAACTGTCGTCTTCAAGACAATGCCTGACTACCCAGAGTGCTTTGACGCCCTATTTAGAGAATTTAAGAAAAGTTTCTTCGAAAAGGAAATGTCAGAGTATTCCTATAACTAGAACAAAAAGCGTAAAATAACGTTTTACTTATTATTATTATGATTATTGTAATAAAAAAACAGTAATAGCAACAGTGCGAATTTTTATGTTACGAATTATTACGTTAAAAGCGCGGATTGTTTTTTTATAGTTAAGAAGTTTAGTTAGATCGTAGGCCGCTAATCATAAGAAAAAAGAATATTCTTAGTAGTGGCGACAAGCGATCGGTGAAAAAGGTGTTTTACCGTTCCAAGGCGTGTTGAGAATGCGTACATAATAATTCTTTATGTAAACAAAATACTGTGTAGTATGGAAATAATGCTAATCATTCAGCACAATAATGTTGTCAGCAAGATCATTTTAATTTACTAATACCCTGTTCTACACTGTCCACAGATTTAATTAATAATAAAATTAGGGTATTATTCTAGAAATCTAAATTCTCTGATTTCATTTATATTTTATTTATTCTGATTTCGTATCAGAGTCCTGAAATTCTTAAGGATTTAAAATTGGTAAATATCAAAGAACATTTATCACTTCAATGATTAAGTATATTAACATTTTAATAATAAGAGTTTGACAAATACTTCTGTCCTTAAATATAGTTTTCATATAAAAGATTAAGACGCGGATGTAGGCCAAAGCAGCTGGGAGGCTCGAGCGAGTAAGCAGGCGAAGTCTACCGCAGTCAGCTGAGCCCTGAGCCTCATTCCACCACATAAGGAGGGTTGAGGGAGGGCAGTCATGCATAGAGTTACCAGATGGGTCGGTATGGAAATAAAGACACTCAGAAATTTTGAATCGGAAAATCTAAAAAAAAAAAATCTGCCCGCTTCGCGGGCACATTCTCATCGCGCGCTTCGCGCTCCGTTCTTTCTGGACCTCGCGCTTCACGCTCGGTCTTGTGCTCTTCACATACATTTAAGTTTATTTCTTATAATTTAATACTGAAGCTCAAACCAATTTTATAATATTAAAGTTGATGTAAATTACTCATTTTCTCAAATTCACTAAATTTCTTTTTCAGTTTAAGTGAAACAGGAAATTCAATTTACTTAAGGCTCTATCGGCCTTAAGGAACACATTCTCATCATGACACTCGCGCTTCGCGCTCGATTTTCTGTATACATTTCAATAACTTTTTAATAAATTACATGATTAAAATAATTTATTTTCTTCCAAATATCTCAAAAAGAAAAAACAGTCGTAGAACTTATTTAAGGAAACGATCTTACAGAACAACGCTTATTTCATTTAGGCAAATAATTTTCCAGATAAACGTTTTTTTTTGTATCTCACATATTTTGTCTAAAAAATGGAATTTTTTAATTTTAAACGTATTTTTTGGAATTAAAACGAAAAATATATGTTTTACCAGAAACTGCGTCAGACAAAATTTGTAGATCTTTTTGAAACGAACAACTTTGTATTCTTACGTTTTTTTCGTATTTCACACATTATAGTTAAAAAATTGAATTTTGGATTTTCAATATTTTTTTTAAATTACAAAGAAAAACATGCATCTTATGAAAAAATGTTACAATTCAAATTTGTAGATCTTTCTGAAACGAACAACTTTGTATTCTTACGTTTTTTTCGTATTTCACATATTATAGTTAAAAAATTGAATTTTGGATTTCAATATTTTTTTTTTTAAATTACAAAGAAAAACATGCATCTTATGAAAAAATGTTACAATTCAAATTTGTAGGTCTTTCTGAAACGAACAACTATGTTTTCTTACGTTTTTTTCGTATTTCACATATTATAGTTAAAAAATTGAATTTTGGATTTTCAATATTTTTTTTTTAAATTACAAAGAAAAATATGCATCTTATGAAAAAATGTTACAATTCAAATTTGTAGATCTTTCTGAAACGAACAACTTTGTATTCTTACGTTTTTTTCGTATTTCACATATTATAGTTAAAAAATTGAATTTTGGATTTCAATATTTTTTTTTTTAAATTACAAAGAAAAACATGCATCTTATGAAAAAATGTTACAATTCAAATTTGTAGGTCTTTCTGAAACGAACAACTATGTTTTCTTACGTTTTTTTCGTATTTCACATATTATAGTTAAAAAATTGAATTTTGGATTTTCAATATTTTTTTTTTAAATTACAAAGAAAAACATGCATCTTATGAAAAAATGTTACAATTCAAATTTGTAGGTCTTTCTGAAACGAACAACTATGTTTTCTTACGTTTTTTTCGTATTTCACATATTATAGTTAAAAAATTGAATTTTGGATTTTCAATATTTTTTTTTTAAATTACAAAGAAAAATATGCATCTTATGAAAAAATGTTACAATTCAAATCTGTAGGTCTTTATGTAGAAAATAATATTGTATTAACGCTCAATTCAATCTGATAATTCTGTCGAGAGTTATGCCGCACACGACCTACAGACAGACAGACAGACACTTTCGTAAAAACCATTTTTTCTGACTCAGGGGGTCTCAAAACGTAAAGATTTGATGAAAATTTTGAAAGTCATTTTTCACATAAAACCAATACCTTCTCATCCATGATAAGAATGTAAAAAAAATTCGAATAACACGCGGCTGCGCTTAGCAGCAGCCAAGATAAGAAAAGTAGGAAAAATTTTTTCGAAAACAGAAGAAAAAGAGGAAAGTCGGCATTTTTGAGAAATCAAAAATCAGGAGTTTTTCTAATAAATAAGGACATCTGGTAACTCTAGCCATGCAGACTAGGTAAATGTGTAACCACATTCACAAAGTACATCTCAAATTAGATGGTTGAGTTCGAAATTTTTGCCACTGTCTACATTATCGGAGGATTATTAGTTGCGTTCCTTAAAAATTTTAATGTTGATAAATAAATATATATTTTAATATAATTATATATGTATATTATATACATTATATTGTATAATAAAGGATTTTCTATATGGTCTATCTACAATTATAGAGATAATATAAAGTATAATAATATAATAAATAATAATATAATAGTATATAATAATTATAATAATAAATATAATAAAGTATAATATTAATATAAGATTTTTAGTATTTAATGTATTAAATATTAAATTCAAAATGAATGCAATCTCAAATTTCAACAGTTTACAATTTTAATATATTGTCAGTAAAACTATTCTCAGGTTCTTCATTATTTATAAATATATTTGTATAAGTGGGCGCCTCTTATTTAACTATAAAGGTACTACAAATATTGATGAATAATTATTTACACCATAAATTCTTAAAATTCTTTTTATATTCTTTAAACTCTGTAATGTTCTCGGTTATATTACTTGTACTTAAATTCTCGAGAATTTAAGAACTCTATGCAGAGATGTCCTCCTCAAGAGTGAAGGAAATGGAGAGCATTCTGTATGATTCTGTATCTCACTCTTGTGAAGTTTTGCACAAGCAAAATGCTTTTAAAATCTGGATCTATAATCTTTATGGTTCATGGTTATGATGTAACCTTACTTTTGATTTATTTAATTGCAAAAATTAATATATCACTGAAAGCCTTATCGGTCCTATCATTAATATTATCAATAATGTGTCGAAAGAAATTTACCGATCCAAGATCTGATTTTGTGATAATTTCTATTAGGAAGTGAACTTACTAATCACAGTGAGTAATACTGGCATAATCGAATATATTTTATACTATAGCTAAAGTACTGCCTTATATTTTGAAATTGAAAATACATTCACCGAATATATTTGTTCTATATAAATAGTCTAGAAAAAAACACGCCTCTGTCTTTCAGAAAATGACTGCGGTCCGAGGAATGGGGTTACTCGCTAATAGACTGTACCAATTAAAAGAGCAGCTTTTTACTTCAAGAAATCTATTTTATACTAATGTTGGTATCTCTATTTCACTATCAGCGGCTGGTGATGTTTTGGAACAACACTACGAAATTTTGAAGGTGAAAAGGGTTAAATTTATATACTGTGAATAAAATAGTTCAAGTGTTGTGACTCCTCCCAGTAAGAAGGTGGGCAGTGAATGGCGTTGAAATGTCAAGATCTGGAAAGAAACGGAATCGAGAATGAAATTTTTGAATGCATTTTAATTCCTAGGCAATAAAAGGCTTCCAAAAGTTGAATTCTCGATTCCGTTTCTTTCCAGATTTTGACATTTCAGTGCCATTCAATTCCCACCTTCTTACTGGGCTATTACACGTAGAAGAAAAGTTTTGTACATTTTTACCTATGACTTTTAAATTAGATCATATTTTCTTTAATTTTTAAAAATAATGTAACATTAAATCGCCTTTAAAATATGAATTAATTCTTTGTTTACAATTAAATTTACGAATAGATTTGTTAATTTAAAAATGGAGAGCAAGTGTTACTAGAATAAAAGTTTCTAATCTATAAATGCTTTAATAGGGAGAATGGACCGAATGGAGTTCGAAAAGAACGACTCATATGGCCGTGTCAGGAATGTCAGTAGGAATAATTTGCCATCACTGGTATAAATTTCTTGACGCACGCCTCCCCGGAAGAACGATTGGACTTGTTCTAAAAAAAGTTGTAATCGACCAGATAATTTGTTCACCTCTTTGTATAGGAATGTTTTTTTTAACATTAGGTATATTAGAAAAAAAGAATTGGTCTGAATTCACGACTGAAGTAAGAAATAAGGCGTATAAACTCTATGTAGCCGAGTGGATAGTTTGGCCACCAGCTCAGATCTTTAATTTCTACATTCTGCCTACAAGATACAGAGTTTTATACGATAATACGATTTCTCTAGGCTACGACGTTTATATGAGCCAAGTTAAGCACGATAATCCAAAAGTTCAGGACAAATGACATTGGGGATACTTCCTGCTGGCAGGACTTTCGATAGGGTCTAATGATTGAAAATTAAATATTTATAGCAGATTATATCAAGCCTTTGGCATTTTTATTTTAAACTGTAAATAGTTTAATATAACTTAAATTAAATTAAAATCGTAGGTAGCAACCACAGCCTATGGAATATTTTTAATGTACTATGTACTTAAGTCTTCAAGAGCATGACTATTTTGTTGTAAATAATTCATAATGAAATTAAAACGATCAGAGTGATATGGAATATAATTTTTTGTACAATATCTCATTTTTCAAGTGCGAGCTTCCAGCTCACTCTGTCTAGTTTTTATATCGTATTTGTACATATTTACAAACCTGTGACCACTTTTAATAAATCATTGACGATTAAAAACTTTTAGAATCACTTAACAAGCTAAAACATCCCATCGTGAATTCCTATAGGCACCAGGACAGCAGTGAAGAGTAACAAATTTCGTGACACTAACTTCCAATCGCTTGGCACTGCGTACGGTGCCAAAATCAATGTTAATCTGTGAATCTAGATAAAGTATTCTTATTATTTTGAGTTTAAATTATTTTTTCATCTTTATATTATTTCGAGATAATTTGAATATTAGTTTCGATATACAGACCAATCTTGATAAGAGCTAGTTCTCGAGGATGTAGGGGGAAACAACCTAAGAAAACCATTTCCCCCACTACTGTACGTCAAGCTTGGTCTTTGCGAGTGTGAAAGTATATCTGATGTTTGAATCCACTACCTCAATAAGAGCTTCTATAAACATTTATGTTAATTTACATGAAGATTCCAGAATAATTTCACATCTTCGTGGGAAATATCACCTTTAGTTTTAATAGAAAATTAAAAAATGTATAAAATAAATAATTGACAAAAGTTCCATGTTCAAAAGTTCGAAAAAGGCGAATAAAACAGGGAAACAACTGGTAGTAACTAGCTAGCTCTTATCGAGGTGCCTCGACCAAAATCCAAGCACAACGTTTTGTTCAGCCAAGCCGAATGAAGGGAAAGTCCACTCTTATCGAGGTTGGGCTGCAGAACTAAAATGGAAATTTAAAAAACAACCTCGTGACTAGCGCAAATAAAGATGAAAGAAGAAAGCAGTAAATTCAGTACTGGGAATCGAGGTAGAAGCACTAACACTCCATGAGAATCCGCAGCGAGCCAAACGTGACCTTGACCGACAAAAGTCTCCAAACTAATTCGACCAAGACCGGCCAAAAGCGCAGAATGCTTACCACGCAACGCCAGTGACGCGTTGCGAAGCACAATATACCCTACAATCTAGAATCGATACCGGAATTAGATTTTGTACCTATATTTTAACTACAAGTAATTATGAACTAAAAATAATTTTCAGAATCTTACAGGTATAAATGCTATGTAGGAATGAACCTCTTCGCATTCAGAAAATGAATGGCAGAACAAGGTGAAGGTAGTATAAGCAGCTAAAGAAACAAGTGCTAAGACTGGAGCCAAAGTAGTCCCTGGAATATGATCAACACGCTGAAGAGTTACTAAACAAGCTCCAAAGGCAATGCCCCACACGATGCTGTATCTATCGACTCGCCACCTGGACCACCATTCTCGAATATCGTCATCTGTTGTCACAAACAAAGCTTTCCAGGGTCGAGTCACAAAGACCTTTTCAAAAAATACCTGTAACAGAAGAGTTGATGAGGAATTACATGACAGTTAGAAAACAATTTATCTCAATATCAGGCTAATTTCTGAATAATAGTGAGAGCGACTCTTCAAGAAAAAAACTTCGAACAACGTCCGTAAATGATATAATTGATGTACGCACGTTTTATAATGATGAAAATTTAAAAAAACTTATATTTATTATTCTTTAAAATTTTTTGTTAACTAATTTTTGAACGTGAATATTTTTCTTGAAATATTAATAATTGGATTAAGCTTCTGATGCGAAGATCACTGAGGTCTCGGAATGCGAACAGTATTTTTTTGACTTTCTTTTCTTCTCGTAAAGAGTCACTTTTTTCACTATTACTTTACAGCCTCGAACATTATAGAATTAACTTTCCAATATCAATCTACGTACCTCAGACATGTAGAGAATCGTGATGATTGAGACGAGTCCTAAGAGTTTCAGGACTAGATAAAGCAGAGCTCTCGGACCATATTCTGCTAGTGTTCCCGAGTAAACTCTAGGTGGAAGCCAGGCTAAGAAGTAAACGACTAGAAACCAAAAAGAAGCCAGAGGGACGAAATGATAAAATTGATAGGGTCTGTTCATGCAAAGACAAAGGGACACTGCCAGAAGATTCAGTCTAAAGAGCACCTGAAAATAAAAATTCAATTTTCGAATTCGTTTAATACAATATTTTTTAAAAATGTTTAAGAAGTTAGTTTGCAGAAATAAATCTTTTACAATTAGTTTTCGAAACTTTATCTCCAACTCTTACCCTGGCAAATCTGACTAAAGACACATCACCCGTCTGCCAGAAATAATAAAAGTGTCCATATCCAGAAAGAAATAAATAGGATGAATTGATTAATCTCAAATGCATATAAATTGGCAGAACATTACGCGCTCCGGTCACGTGGTAAATTAATACCACCGCCTGCATGAGGCCTCGCCATTCGTCAGTTTGTTCTCTGTTTAAAAATCTTGGACCTCGTTCTCTGTCTTCGGTAAAAAATAGACCAAGTGCCAAAATGTATCCCAAGGGTAACCAGAAACTAAATTCACTGTAGTATTTATTTTCTTTCATAAAAAAATTAGTCCTGAAATCACACAATCATGTTTTACATTTATACTTTACTTAATTTTATAATATTAATCATAAACATATCAAATTTGAAATACCTATCACATAGATAAAAATAAACCAATATAATTGAAAAGATTGCCAAAGATGTTACGAGCGTATAAAAATCCTGGACTTGAGAAGATTCACTTTTTGCAGTATCTAACACGTTGGATTCCTCTGATCTCTCAATTTCTTCCATAGCTATACTGGAGTACAAAACCTCAGTATGGTACTTGCAAATTTTTCTGTAGAGCCAAATACCTCCACCAGTTGCTACGCTGAAATCAAAAAATAAATTTACCGTTAATCTTAGACATTTAACATATATTTTTTTTACTATATATAAATCATTATACCATAACGCAAGGATAAAAAGCGAAACGAGTTGTAAAGTAGTTGCAGCTTCCGGATAACTGCAACAGGTGCCATCATCAAAATTCATATGATCGTTGCAATGAGTGTTTAAAAGAATTTGAATCTTGTGGCGCAGCGACAAGGGACTCGAAATATATCCGTCTGGACTTTGCTCTAAATTTCCAGCTCCTACGAGTTTGCAGCTTTCCCATAAATGAGCTCCACTGTGGGACAATATCTGTATAAAAAAAAACATTTATGCTTCTACTAAAAGGAATGAAAAATTTTTCTTACTCATCAAAGGAGTATTGACGTCATGAAAGTTTCAAAAATCTAAATCTTTACGTATTAAAACGTGGGTTTTTAAAAAAATCTTTTCATAGGTATCTAAAGCTTTATATTTTTATTTAGAGATGGTATCGAATCAATAGAATAGAAAATAAAATATCAAATAGCAAACTAGATAAATAATTTTTATATAAAGAGATTTGAAAAAAAAATAAATATAATTTATCGCTTGAGTTTAAGATTTCAAACTTCTATATTCTCAAATATGGATAAATATTCAGAAATAAATTTTTAACATGAATGTATTATTCTTTTATTGTTGGAGAACATTTCGAATTTTATTTAAATTCTTCTTTTTAAAGAATTCTTTTACAACTTTGAAAAGTAAAATTTCTAAAATCTCAATAATTTTATATTCTACTCCGTGTTTGAGTACAATTTGTTACTTCACTCAAAAACTATTTATTCAAGTTCATTTTCAATTCACACCTCGACGGCTAATTTGTTGCAAATTTCAATTTGTCTGTTATCGACGTATGACAAGTGGGCAGGTAATCGTTCTTTTAAAACTGGATCCTGCATTGCCCAGAGAAATCGGGAGCCTTTTTGTGCTAAGACCTCGACTGGTCGAACAAATTTAATCAAGTTTGTGCTATACACAAAGTGTAACATCGCATCGCTGGCATTGTTTGCAATAATATCAGCCACCGCACAGCCAGCAACAATCATATTTGGTGGTTTTACATTCTAAAAAATTTTTGTGATAATAAAAATAATATCCCATTATTTAAAATTATTTATTAATAGTAATTGTCCTTTTTTGTAAATACCATCCAGTTTCTAACGTTTTCAACCATCGCATCGTTTACTTGAGGTCTCCAAAGAAATTGAACATTGAGTCGGAGTTGAGCGTCATTGAAATTAAGATCTGAATTTTCTTGCAACCCCATTAAATCGGATGCTTTGCCATCGACTGTAAATTGCGATACAAAAGATCTATATAGTTGTCTAATACGTGCATCGCCAATAAAAACGAAGTGGTTGTGATGCCCCATGAAGGCTAAATATCTAAGACATCTTCTACTATCCCTAAAAAATATAAATTGTGTATTTCAAAGTATATTCTAGATTGCCTAAAAAATTCTCTGAAACGGAGAAAGGAAATTAAAAATATTGATTCATATTATGCTCCACTTCTACAAAAAAATCACAAATTACACTAAAGTGTTTAACTATTTTTATTTTTTAATTGTCTAATATATTAATTGTATAAATCATTAATTTTGGGAAAACTCATGGATATTAAATTTAATACGTATATTAGGGTGATTCTCTTTTTGGCTTTATTTGTTAAACTAATTTGGCACTTCTAAACATTTCTTTTAGTGAAAAATGACCCCTGGTTTTTTTCAGATTTTTAAAAAAATATTTAGAGGTTTCTGAAGGTAAATTTCAGTAAAAATTACTTATTTTTAATTACTTTGACTTTATATGGTGCTTATTTAATACTGATACTTGTAATAAAAATATCATAAAATGTTCGTCCTGATATTTAAGAGTCATGCGAGGTCGTATTGTTTAAAAATATGTGTTTAATGCAATTTTATGAACGTTTGTGATTAAAAAATAATTTTTCTCATGAACTTAACATTTTGTGCAACTTTATGCATTATATTATAATACACTGCATAAAAATCATTCACATTTTATGGAAGCTTATTTTTCTTTCGACTAATTCTTCAACAAAGTTTAGATTGCACTACTAGAGTATATTAAGGCTTTTTTTGTTACAGTTGGGGAATGATTTCCTATGCTCTTGAACCTCTGACAATAGAAATTGCATTTGATCTCCAGATTTTGTTATTGAACTTTAAAGTATTATGATAATAAAGAAACAAGTTTAGTACTTGCCTATTTCTGCCGTGAAAATGAAATCAGGCGTATCTGCAGTTCGGATAAGTCACCTGCCACTTTCACCAATTTAAAATTAAAGTCACAAGGATAATTTTTGGCGACTAGGTTTATAAGCATCTATTGTGTATATCGTATTGCAAAAACGATGTTCATAAACACTATCTGAATTAATAGCATTTGAGAATTATTTTAAAGACTCCTAAAAGTGGCAGGTGACTTTTCCGAACTGCAGATACGCCTAATTTCATTTTCACAGCAGATTTGATTGTAGTTTATTCCCTTATAAGTTTCCCTTTTCCTTTTCTAGAAGTTCGACCATATTTGGTTCTGTTTTTATTATGATTTTGATTTTGTTTTTAAAACTGAACCAATGTACCTTTAAACATTTTTTTAAAAATCTGAAAATATCAGGTGTCATGTTTTTACTAAAAGGAATCATATTTGGGGGTGCCAAATTAGTTAAAAAATGAAGCTAAAAAGAGAATCACTCTAATGTTTATTAATCTATCTATTTATTTCGCGAAATTCCAAAAATAAAATAAAATTTGTTGTAGAAGTTGAACAAATACGTATTGATACTATTTCTTTAAAAATATTAATTATCAGAGAATTAAGTATATTTTATTCCGTCCTTACTCATTGAAAAATACTCAAATCATCTTTATAATTAGGAAAATTCAATTTAAACAGCAAATTTACTCATCTAAAAAGTTTTTGCTCCATGAATCGCATTCGAACTTTTACATAAAAATGATTCACTTTGTTATGAATTTTCTTTAGCAGACTTCACAATAACCCGCGAATGCAAAACAATACTTTTTAATGAGGCTTTTTCGCAGGATTGATTAGGGATATAAAATAAATAATCTTACGTTTGTGTGTAATGATGCATCATACAACCGTAAGGTTGCCATTCTTTATCTCCTTTGTATCTTCCCTGCGTTAATAACCATTTGCAAGAATCGCTATCTGAAAATTTCATTTTTTATTTTAAAATTACATTCATAGCAGTTTTAAAGCATGCAAAACATTGAAGATAAGTAATTATAAATGAATTGCAATACATTCTGTATCTTACCATAAATGATATGTAATATTCCATGATAAAGAATAAAACACAGGACTAGACCTGCTGCTAATTTCTTTGCACTTTCTACAGTGATTAAACTAATGAAATGTTCTGCAGAAGTCATTGCAACATATTTTGTTGAATGGAAACAAAAAATTTATACGCTATTTAAAATACATTTTTGAAGCCTCACTTTAAAATTTTACAGCGTAAACGTAAAAATATTGGGTTTGTATAAAATAGCACAAATTATTTTATTCAGGTGAATTTTATTTTTATCACACAAATTGGGCCCAGAATAGCAATATTTCGTAAAAAGTGCATATATGTATTTAAAAACCTGACCACAAATAAAATATAAACTTTCTAAGTCCATATTTATTTAGTCATAAAATGTGAAACACTGAAAAATATTTTTCATGACTTTTTTATTATTATAAGAAAACAACAACAATGAGAACATAAAAGAGATTTTAATTAAAGCAATAATAAAAGACAATCATCAACAATCACAACACACAACAATGCCGGATTTTGAGGTTAGGTTCAAGAATTCGAGGAATTCCGTAGATTTCGCGGTAATTTTGAAATAAATATTTTTGATTGTTTATAAAAGGATAACTTATACATTAAAATAAACGTACCTCTGTTTATCATTAGGTGATATATAGATATCTTTTATATTTGTTAAGTCATGAAAACTTCAATTTACAAATTTGATTAACAAAAAAAATTCTTTGGTAAAAATGTGTAAAACAATTGTATTAATCAATCAATAATTATTTTTATTAAATTTTTGTGTTTGAATATTTTTCTTTCATTTTAATACGAATCAAATGATAAATATTATACGAATTGTTATTATTGCGTTCTGTATAAATTTAATTGTTCCTTCAGTTCATCCATTGATGATTCTGGAAACAAATCTTTACGTTCTTGTAGTAATTTCATAACTGCCTTCAAAGTCTCTGATTCTCTTCTGTAAAGCACCAAAGATTTTCTTTTTAATTTCAATTCAATTTTGAATTTAAATTTAATAATTTTTTTTTCATTTTTAGAACTAAAAATTTATTTGAATAGTAAAATGAACAAATATAAATTTGTAATTAAATGCAAAATTAATCAATGTAATTATCACTTACTCTTTCTCTTCATCACGATCTTGCAAACTTAGTTTCTCTTCTATTAATTTATGCTGTGCCTGTTTGAAACGAGCCTGCAAACCTTGTTTTATAAGATTATTATTTATCCCTATTTCATCGTCTTTTCTTTTCTATAAACATCAATAATTTATAATTACACATTTAAAATCTACGCAGGTTAACAATATATATAAATATTTTATTTTACCATATTCTAATAATTTCAAATATGTGTATAAAGAATATTAGGTACCTGTTTAGCTCTATACCAAAACCACAAACTTGAAATGATTGTAAGTACTATTATAAAAATAGCTATTGATATTTCAAGTACATTAGAATATCCAAAACTGATTAAAGTTGTAGAAATTTCCCATACATAATCTAGAACCATAACTGTAATAACTGTTTTTCATATCAATAATTGTATGTGTGTCAAAAGTGTGCTTTTTATTATTTATAGGTTATGTAAACAAGTCCGTATACTTAACAATCACTTTATGGATCAATCGCAGTGGTTATTTGGTGTCACTTTGGTGCACTATGGTCTTATAAAAATTAATGAATTAAGAATTTTAAATTTAATTTGAAAATATTTACAAGGTGGCTACTTAAATTATCGAAAAAAATCGTGTACATTTATCGATCAGCTCAAGTTCTCCTGATCATTAAAAAAATAATTTCTGCTGGATAATAATTAAGTAATGCAATGTCTCTTCTTATTACCTCAATCACTTTATATATATACTATTAGAAAAACAAATTTTATTGCTTGTTCTCTTACTGAAATGGAAAATTGAATTAAGTAAATTAAAAATATAAACCGTTCAAAAATATTCGGATTGTGTGCATTTTATACCAAAATTACTTTTCCAATAAAATTTTAAGAATGCGACAACAAGCAAATCATGTTATTAATATTGATAATTTCAAATTAATTAGTTTAATTAGTTTTTTAAATTTTTGCCATATAAATATTTCAAATTCTTTAAGATTTGAATATTAATAATCTCAATGACAGGAAAATATATTTTTTTAACTCAAAAAATTCGCTTTTGTTTTCCACTTTTATTAGAGTAAGCATGTGAGTTTTAAAACAGGCATAAGCAGTTTATTTTTTCAAAACCAATTGTTTTCTTTAAATTATATATATTTTGTTTATTTAATAGACACTTTGAGCGCCACTAATAGGTATTATAAATAAATATTTAAAAATCGTCCACAAAATGGCTTAAAAAATTATTTACACAGTAAAAGTATATTCGTAAATTTATAACAAAAAAGCACTTTATATTATTGATAGACAATTTTCCAATAGTCTTAAAATTTCTCTATCTTATATTCATGCATTCTTCTTTGTATAAATAATATTATTAAAATATCCGATGCAGTGGGTTAAAAAAGAAGAATCCTGAATCAGAGATTTTGAACTTATGAACAAGAACTTCAAACTTTGAAAATTTTTAAAAAGATCATTGGATCACAGTTGCCGCAGCTCTGAAATTATAATTTCGCAAAGATATGTACGATTGTCTTCAGCACTGATTTATTATTAAAAGTTAATCAATACCTAATGACTAGCTGTTAAAAGGTACTTGTATGTCTTTTTGAAAATATTTCTCGACTACTGAAATTGACCACTAGTTAAAAATTCTTGCCTTGAGATATTTCTAATATGGAAGACTTTACAGTCAAAATCCTGTTCACAAAGAAAATCGAATAATTATCGACAATGGTCCTCAAAGAATTTGTGTCCTGTACATCGGAAATTTAAGATCTAGATAGTTTGCGATAAAAAGAAATGAAGTTTTCAATTGCAACTTCCTGCCTTGATATTCTGACTGATATAATGGATGAGACCTTCAGACATTAGAAAATTTTTCCAAATACCAATTGTGGTCTCTCATCGTAGCTAGCAGTCCAGAATTTAATACAGTGGAATCACTAGTACCAAAGGATATTTCTCCTGTACCTGATAACGGCGACATTTTCCCACCAAGTGCACTATAATGAAAAGTAATCAAAATGAAAAAGAAATTATAATCTCGTTAACACAAAATTTATATATAAATGAAAAATTAACGTCAAGTAAGTTTCAATTCAAATATACTTATAATAATAACAAATAAAATGCGGATTCAAAACTTAGTCGGAAACGAAAAACTTTCAGACAAAATTTAGTAGAATGGTAAGACAATGTGCGGAATTTCCACTATCAAGGGGAATTATTATTCATAAAAAACCAGTACGTTGTAGTTTCGTCAACCAAAAGTTATGGGTGGATGAAATTAAGCTTGAAATATTTGAATTTAAAATTTCTGATTTTTGAAGAAGAAAAAATTCAATTCCGATCACAATTTTTTCAAAAAGACTCAAAATTTCATAACCTTGTTCACGTTTTATCTGATAACTTGTTTGCAGATTAATAAAATTTAACCAATTTGGGCCCACTTAACTCCAAATTTAACTAGCTTTTAATTTACCTTTGTATTAAAATTTTTCTTCTTCAAATTTTGAATAAATTAAACTCGAAACTCAGCAGACTCACATTTTGCATTTTTGATAAACTTACCTAATAATAGCAGAACAAGCACAAATGTCCCATTTTTTAATTGCAGTCATGTGAACATAGGCTGTTGCATTTCCTGCAGCAATTTCCAGAGCCTTGAAACCTGTAAATAAATGTTGGAAATTTCAATAAGAAACAGAAAATCAAGTTGAGGTTTTTTACTATGTAATATTAAAATAAATTGATTAGCACTAACCTGCCCCAGCTGCTGAGATAATTTGCACATTTTCTCCAAACGCCGATCTGGAGGCATTTTGTACTAAACCAGCGTGTGATCTCGAAACGATCAGAACTGGAGCTTTACGTTCTTCTGACTGCTAAAATAAAAATATTTAAGGAATTAAATTCTCTTAAGTAGAAACGTTCAAAATATTTTAAAGCAATTAATTATTTTTTGAATATTTATTTCAAAATATAAGTTAATTTTTTTATTTTTTACCAAAACACGATTGTTAAGATTGGATGAAACTCCGTGATCAACCCAAGCCCAGTAAGTTGATTTCGACTCGAATGGCTTATGTATGACTCCAATAATAGGTTTATTTTTTATGGAAACGCAAACCATCGTTGTGACATACTGTAATAAATTTTCTGAAACGAAATTTCCATTGTAAAAATAATCCAGTAATTTTAATAAATTTATTTGAAGATCACTTACCTGTAAATTCTTTTGTAGCATCTAAAGGATCAATCCAGACTGTAACATCGTCAACATTAACGAAAGAATCATTGATATCGTAATCATCCAAATATTTCGTGGAGTCCTTCAAATCAAAAATGATTACTTTTTCACAATCTTTAGATTCTTCTTCAGAAATAACTGTTATTTTTGGAAATGCTGCCGTAAGAGTATGATACATGGCACAGTGTGATCTATAATCTGCTGCTGTCACTGGATCATTTACACCTTCCAAAAATAAACAATTGAGAATTTTAAAAACTCAACTTTGAAAGTTTACAATTCAGAGGCACACAAAAACTTTTACTACGATGTGAAATGCAAATAAAGATAAGGTAAGATACAAAGTTATTGTTCTACATATATTTTTTAGTAAAATTCTATATTACTTATAAAATTTACTTCACTTTAAGATTATTTCATATTCAACAATATTGCTATAAAATAAAATAACAGTGGTTTATTGACATAACCTCACTACCTTCCTTTGTTTTTCCCTTGCTCCGAACATTTAATCGCATATTGTTATGAACTGCAATAATTTCTAAACCTCCCATTTCAGCTGCTCTGATTGCACTGGCAAGAAGGGCTTTCATGGAAATCGTATCTTTACCTAAATTTCTTGATGATGAACGAATAGAGTAAATATATACTAAAATTAAAATACCCGCAATTGCACAAAAGCCGAGCTTTCGTATTCGTAGATTGGCCCCAAGATACATTTTTGATTACTTTTTTTTCATAAATTTATAATATACTAATTTTTTAGGTGTTTTAATTCCTGTTTTCAAAATGTACGAAAAAATCCAGTTTTATAATGCCGCCATTGTTTCTTTTGGTTGACCAATTTTCCTGCAATTTTAAATCTTTAATGTCTGTGAAGTTAGCACTGCAACTATTAAATATCGTACTTTTTATTTTTGGAATCGTTTGGTGGTCGTTAGGTGGTGGTTTTTAATGTTTGGTGGTTGAAAATAAAAAAAATCTAAAATTTTGAAAATTGTAGTGCTAATTTCACGCTTGCACTACACTTTTTAAAATTTTCAAAAAATTTCTTTTGGAGTCGTTTGGTGGTTGTTTGGTGGTCGTTAGGTGGTTGTTTTTAATGTTTGGTGGTTGAAAATAAAAAAAATATAAAATTTTATAATTTCACTAGCTTTGCATCTATATAACCTCTTTCGTGCTTATTTTGAACTTATTTTGTTTATAGAAAATAGAAATTCATTTTTTTGTGGAAAAAGTTATTTTTTTCATCTGAAATTAATTAAGAATGTTTCAAGTATAATTATAATAATTATATTTATTTAAAACTTCTGATGTGATTATATATATATGAGGGCATATAAAACCTCCATGCACTGCCGAATGGTGTCACTCTTGTGCACTTGTTGTTACGTGCCGCGCAGGTGCGACAGCTCGCAAGTTTGTGATTGGTGGGTCCTGTCGGTCAAATTATTAAAATAAACCGGGAGATTTTTGAAATAGAATAAAAACACTTTTGGCTCGTTCAATAAACTTTATAATTATTATTAACTTAAAATGTTCGGCTCAGTCCGGATGAACAATCTAAGTATTCGCGATCGAAAAAGGTAAAAGTGAAGTCTGAGTTAAGACGACGAATTCTTAACTCAGAGGAAACAACAATTCTTCACGATCAGAATTGAGAATCGAGAATGATTTTAACAGAGTCACTCTTTACAAAACTACACGCTCACATATTCTCCCAGATTCACATTCATCGCTGATTGTAACCAATCAGTGCACCGAACTAGCGCTACGTCACATAATGTCACGCATTGACTCCCACTCATACCCTATCGAGGTTCGCTGGTCAGAAGGTTTCAGATTCAAAAATAAGTAGACTCGCTTCCTCTACCCAAGTATACTAAGACTTTTCTAGGAAAAGTATTTAACATTCCATATCTCACCCTCTATGTGAAACTCGCATTTCATATTTTCATTTCGCCTAAACATTCTCTAAATCTAAACATGTCTCGCTGCTATCAGCCCCAGTATGACAGTTTTATAAACTGTTCGGATGAATTATAGATTATGATTTGATTTCTTAACGCTTTCATATACCGCCTATTACGAACCTGATATCCGGACTTTGCCTCTAATCTAAACTTAAAAATTATTCGTAGAATAATAAAGATTAACAATGAAGTAATTATTTACAACAAAGCACGTGTAGGGTTCTCTGAAGCCCTCACACGGCGTCAATCATCTTAAAATCTATAACGCACAATTCCAAAGAAATTATAATAAGTGTAAAGGAATTCATATTCTTTTATCGCAATTCTCTATTTTATAAACAATCATATCGCTTTAATAGCTATCCTACGACCCTCTCATGACACACTAGACGCTAAAATCAACTTTATCAAATAATGCCTTTTCGAATAATTGAATAATATATGATAGAATCCCCATATTACAAAACCTAATTATCTTGTTTAAAATAATCCGCGAAAATTCGCAAGAGAATCAGCGCAATATACAGACAGCCGAGCGAACTACATAGTCGCTCGTCACATTGTTGTAACGCGCAGGTTGAATATTAAGCGCGAAAAGTTTAATATTCAAATCCGAAATCTGGGATTCGTTCCACAATAAAGGGCTAAGAAGCCCAACTCTCACGAATGAACCGATTTGTTTCTCGACTCCTATTAATAAGAAAACTAAGAATATTTAAAAGTTAACGCAGAAATAAAACACAGTAATTACGATAGAAATAAAAAGAACATAAAAGGTAATTTATTGGCGCACACGTATTAGGTTATAATAATCGATTATAATAAAAATGATTTTGTATTTAACAAAGTTTTTAAATCGCTCGAGCGAGGACGAAAAAATACCGAGACACGAGCTTCTCGTCCTCAGTCAAAATTAAATCTGACTCCTGGAAAGCATTTCATCGTTGATGTCTTGATGAATCGGCGCGCGCAAGACCCAGGATCCTTGCCTGTTGGTCCATCCTTCCATTCCCGCGAAAACATCTGTTTTTCGTCACATTCATCCGCGCTAGTCGAAACTCAGTGTATCCACAAAAAATAGCATGACCCTGTACTCGAGCCGGCCCATCTTGACACTCTATACAATTTGAGGCCCTTCGTAGGCGAGCGAAAAGGTTAGCCCTGAACACGTGTTACGGTTTGTGTAAACAAATCTTTGCTGCAGTCTCTTGCACATCATAAACGCGTCCCTTCCCACGGTTAAAGCGCTTACAAAAATGCATAGTATGGCAATAAATTTCCTCTCCACTTAAGGACTTTTCTATGAAAAGTCCGTAAGAGGAGAAAGCTTTTAAACAATTTTCAGGATTCTGGACTCAAGATGTTCTTATAAAAAAAACTAAGAAATTCTTATTTGTCTTTTGTAGATTCAGCAAGTTTCGACCCATACCTAAATTTAAAACACATTGTTAAAGTAAACATGTAAAAGTTAAAGGAAATCAATATTCATGCATATGAACTAAATTTATAAAATACATTTAAACAAGTAAGTTATGTTTAGAAAGAGATCATCATTCTTATCGATTTTTACTTTGTCGACTTGCCAATGTCGCCAGCCAATTCTCTCTCTACGTTATTCTAATTTCTATGAATCAATTAATCCGCGTTTGAATTAAACCGCGCGTTTTCGAGGTGAGCATGCGTGCTCTAGTGTGTAAAACGAACAGCAGAAGGATTCTGCGCTCGTTACACTTCCCCCCTTAAAAGAAAAGTCGCTTTCATGAAGCGGCTTTTTCAAATCTTGAAGTGTAATAAAAGTTTAGTCGGTTTTATTTACTATTTGTTACTCTAATGGTTAGGGTCAGGTTATAAGGTAACGCCAGATAGCCTAGTCGTATCTAAGTTACTGGGCCACGAGGGTCGGTGGTAACGAGTCTAGACTACGAAGTGCATGCCTGAATGAACCTGTCAAACATCTGTTGGACCAGGCGATACACCTGCTGCACATCGATACCTAACGCAGGTAAGTCCCTTTAAACTTTGTCAAATCCCCTAAAACCGGTTTTCATTGAATTTCTTAATATTCTAGTAAGTAATTGATTTGTTAATTAAATTTATTTCAGTCTCCTAACCTTTCTGAACTATAACTTCCTAAGTATTTAATTATTTTATTTTTATATATATATTTTTTGAAAATATTTATTTAAATAAATTCATTTCCCAATGAATATTTTCAGCACCTGCACTTAATCAGGTCGATTTAAAATAGTTTGGTTATTTCAGGCAATCTCTAAACTCGATAAAATATACAGGTACATTTATTTATTTTAGGTTTTCATTATTTTCTCTTTTACTCATCGATGTTAATATTGGTAAATTTGTCTATATGTTCTAACTTAACTATTATCTATTCATTTATAATATTTAATATTATTAATTATTCTAATGTTCTAATTATTAGATTCGTTTTTTTTTTTTTTTTTTTTTTATATATTTGTTTTAGCAATTCTAAATTTTAAAACTAGTTAAATGAGATGTCTCGAGTCTTCTAAAAATGAATGTTTCGTATTTAATTGAGCCGGTGAATTTTAAATATATCGTAAGAAAGCATGTTTAACTCTGCTGACGTGAACAATTTTTCTTACCGTTGGAGTAATTTGTATTTCAATATTTAATTCATCGATCACTCTAATAATTTTATAGGGTCCTGAGTAGTGATCTTCGAGTTTATTATCCCTGACGTCAACTAAAAGGTAGACGTATTGATTTGGTTCAAAATTTCGTTCGTTAATTTTCCTATCGTAATATTTTTTGCAACGTCTTTTAGCAGCCTCTAGACGAGCGAAAGCAAGCGATTCTGTTTCTACGATTCTATTTAAAATTTCATCTACAAAGTCTACATATGTTCTAGGTACATTCTCGTCTGCGAATTCTGTGGGGAATCGAACCTTCCTTCCAAAAACTATTTCATGAGGAGTCATGCCAGTTGATTCGTGCACCGAAGTATTAAAGGAAAAGAGAGCATAAGGAAGCCACTGGTCCCAGTTATTTTTCTCACAATAATTACGTAAGTATTCTACGAAAGTGTGATGACTTCGTTCTAAAGCTCCTAGAGATTGTGGGTGATAAGCACTAGATCGATACTGTCGAATTTTAAATAACGCGGCAAAACTGTTCATAATTTGGCTCATAAATTGTGAACCTTGATCTGTTTGTATAGCTTCAGGACATCCAAAGATACAAATAAGATGTTCTGCTAGGGCTACCGCGATATAAGGTGCATCGATTTTTGAAAGAGGAATAGCACCTGAGTACTTACTTAGACAATCTTGCCAGGTAAGCATATAGAGGTTTCCTGATTCCGTAAGAGGTAGAGGGCCCACTAAATCAATCTGTATTTTTTCAAAGGATCTACTGGGGGTATCTGTGATACGCATTGGCATTTTTGTTTTGATTCTTGTTAATTTTCGTTTCTGACACGTTTCGCATGTTTTTACGTATTCCCTGATTTCGTTTCGCATGCCTTTCCAATAGAATCTTTCTCGAACTCTAGCTAAAGTTTTGTTTTCGCCTTTATGCCCTCCTACCGTCGAGTCATGAGATTCCCGAATAATTTCTGAACGTTTTTCCTCTGCCGGAATCTGTACTTCGCCTGTACAAACTGTAATTTTAAAATCCTCTTTTCCAAAATATGTTCTAAAAATTCGCTCTATTATGGACCATGACATTTTATCGAAACCATTTCCCTCTCGCGATATGCTAATTGACTTAATACTGGCTGCTTGCATAGCTTCCCTTAATGTACTAATAGCCTTTTCAATATTTTTTGCAAATACTTTCGCGTCAAAAGTTTCTTTAATGAATAAATTATAAACAAAATATTTTCCGTGCATTGTAGATGAAACATAACCTAATTCGGCGTTTATTTCTTTCAGATCGGAGATCTTAATAATGGAATTGTTGCTGAGCTCTCTTCCTATGGGGGTGGTTAAAACTCCGTCACACGAGCAAAAATTGATAATATTGTCGTTTCGCATCCACAATTTATCTCTACTCAACTGAAACAAAGGCGTGAGTATTTTATTTCCCTGTTTTCCTTCTGCGATTAATATTGGTGCTGCCTCTGCAGGTGCGCTGGTATCCAATTCCATTTGTTCAGAACATTTGATACGTTTACAAGCATTCGACAAAACATTTCCCCATACTCCAACGAATTTATTCGACTCATTCTCACTCAACTCATTTTCACTTAGCTCATTCTCGTCATCATCGTTAACATGATAATAATCAATCTCGTTTCCTTCATAGTTTTCAATTTCGTCACAACTCCTCGACTTTCTCAAATGTCCTGCAGAAACACTTTTGAACCCCTTAGCAGGAGGATTGGTACCTTCCTTCAGCCACCAATCCTCGGAGGAAATGACCCCTTTTTTAGGGCATCTTTCCCCCTTCTTATAGGAGATGATCCCGCGTGTCGACAACCCCTCACCCAGTGAGGGCGTCTCGCACCGGCAATCCTTCTCCTGGGAGTACAACCCCGCGTGTCGACAACCCCCCACCCAGTGAGGGCATTTCGCACCGGCAGTTCCCTCCCCTGGAGCAACCCCGCGTGATGACAGCCCCTCACCCAGTGAAGGCACCTCAATCACCGGCTGTTCTCCATTTCCAGAGGAGAGGTGATTCTTCTCCCCTCCTCTGGTAGCCCATGAGTTGCTAGCTCTTCTCTTCCTATCAATTCTCATATTTCTTTCTATACTTCTCTGCCCCTTATGGACAGGCCACAGCTGACACTGCTGGTAGATACTATTCGTTCTACTCTCACAACCCTTACTCGACTCCAACTCCTGATCATTGAGTTGGTTGACCTCAGGTGTAACGCAAGAGCTCGACCCGAAATTTGCATCACCTCGCTTATCTAACTCGACCTGACAGGGTAACGTTTGATCAGGAATGGGCTGGGGTGATAAATTTAGAGTCTGACCATTATCCCTATTACAAATAATCATTTCCCTTTCGATTGCTTCATCAATCGACTCATTATCATTCATTCTATTATTTCTATCAAAATCTTCACAACTTTCATCATTCGAACATTTATTTACATTGCCAAACACGCTATCAAAATCATTGTCTTTATTGTCATTCCTTACAATAGTACTAAAAACTCTCTCTATGGGATACTCATGATAGAGGACATTGCTTCCGTAGAAGCGAACACTGTCAGAACTGCCCTCTTTTGTAACTTTCTCAGGTTTGTCTCCATCATTCACTCTCCCTGATTCAATTTCATTTGATAAATTACGCAACTCCACAGGATTACGGGACAGCGCATCTGCATTAGCATTCACCCTACCTGGTTTAAATGCGATTTTATAATTGTATTCTTGCAATTTTATTTTCCATCGAGCTAAGCGCGAACCCATTGTAGGATCTTTTAATTGATCTAACCAAATCAAGGAACGATGGTCCGTTATTAGAGTAAATTTTTGTCCATAAACGTACGGCCGAAAATGTTTTACTGCAAAAATTATCGCTAGAAGTTCCTTTTCCGTCGTATTATAATTTATTTCTGCTTGACTCAGTGTACGAGAGGCGTACGCGATTGGCAAGTCCTCACCGATAGAGCCCTGACTAAGAATCGCGCCTAAAGCGTAATCAGACGCGTCAGTGGTAATTATGAAAGGTTTCGTGAAGTCTGGGTACTGTAAAATAGGTTTTGAGCAAAGAATATTTTGTAATTTTTCGAAAGCTTTCTGTGCAGTTTCCGTCCAAGTGAATGGCACATTTTTTCTTAAAAGTGAAGTCATAGGTTTCGCAATAGACGCAAAATCAGGTATAAATCGACGGTAATACCCAGCCAAACCCAGAAATTGCTTCACATTTTTACGACCTTTTGGACGAGGAAATTTACTAACGGCCTCTATCTTTTTCGGATCGGGTTTGACTCCTTCTTCAGAAATCACGTGTCCTAGATAGCCTATTTCTTTGCAAAGAAACCTACATTTATCTGGTTGAAGCACGAGGCCCGCTGTTTTCAAACGCCCTAAAAGATTCTCTAGTTTTTCGTTATGCTCTTTTAATGAATTGGCATAAATGACTATGTCATCCATGTATACAAACATTTCTATGCCTTGTAGACCCGTAAGTACGTGATCCATAAGTCTTTGAAACGTTGCAGGCGCATTCTTTAATCCGAAAGGCATCCGATTAAATTGGTAGTGACCGAAGGGCGTAGAAAAAGCCGTTTTGTGCCTATCAGCAGGCTCGACTTCAATCTGATGAAAACCAGAAGCAAGATCGAGCACCGTGAAGTATTTGGCACCTCCCAGCTGATCCAAAATATCCGTGATATTTGGCAGAGGGTAAGCATCTCCAACGGTCTTTTCATTAAGAGCACGGTAATCTATGACCATTCTCCATCTTTTATTTCCCTTCGAGTCAGGCTTTTTCGGGACAACCCAGACCGGAGAATTGTATGGTGAATTTGAAGTTGATATAGCATTGTAACCCTTTAAATTCGTTGTTTCTGTATTGATTACTTCTTTGTGTATAACAGGGTACCGATAATTCGATTTGTTTACTGGGTTATTGTCGATAGTATTTATAATGTGCCTTAAAACGTCAGTACAAGTTAATTGATCGCCTTGAAGGAAAAATTGATAAGGAAATTTTTTAATGCTTTTTAATAGACTGCTTTTTTCTTCGGAATTTAAATTCGTGAGGTTAAGTGTAGTTTGTAATTCTTGAAATCTTTTATTCTTTTTGCTTTCAGATTCTTTATCCACAACAATTCCTTTCACAGGTCTGGGGGCTTTATCGAGAAATTCTACCTTTTCTAAAATTACAGGAGAAACTATAATTTCTACATCTTTAGTGCAAACATTGACGCAATAAACACGAATCTGCCCGTCTACGACGGTAGTCAAGGTTTCACCCAAATATACGCCTGGTCCCGTTGGTATAAGAGGTAAATAGCCCTCACTGATTTCAGGATTCTTTACAGGTAATGTTACTAATTGTTTAGTTCTTGCCTTTAGATATAAGGTTGTATGTTTAGATGTGGTAGTAGTGAAAGGAAACTTCCCTAATGCATGTTTTATTGTTTTTGTTTGTAGGTCAATTACTGAGTCAACCAGAAACGGCATTCCTAACATCCCATCGCATTTTATCGGAAAATCATTCGGAACTATCTGAAAAGGACAGCAAATTCCGTTTATATTAAGATTTACCTCTCCCACAGTTTTTACCCCTTCCTGTACAATGCCAAATAAATGATATTTAACTTTATAATTTATATATGTATCTATTTTGACCTTCTCACGTTTAATCAAGTTTAGTTCCGCGCCTGTGTCTACTACAAATATTCCGATATTATCTTTTATATGTTTGCTTTTTAATTCGACGTTAGGCGACTGAGCTTTACTTTCAGTCTTGATGCTTAAGACGACCCGTCGGACGGGCGCTTCGTCTGGAAAAAGTCCGCCGTCGCACCACTCCGACGAACTCACTTCTCGTTTAAATTAGTTTGTTTCTCTTGACGACCATGTGCAATTTTATTGAGACGTTTATAGCAATCATCGTAGTTATGTCCCGGAATTTTGCAATAGCTACAGGTAATTTTTATTCTTTCCCTTTCACCACTCCCTTCCAAGCAGTCTCGAGCATAGTGGCCTGGCTTCTTACAATTAAAACATTCCCCAGACTTGCCCCTTGATTTATTGCATTCGCGTGCAAAGTGCCCGGGCTGATTGCATATGTGACAGTTTTTTTGTGTACTATTAAATACTCGCGCACATCCCATTGCAAAATGCCCGGTTTCGCCGCATTTATGACACGTGACTTCAGTGTGAGGACCAGGGTTCATTCTTTCACTATGCCTGTCACTAATACTTCCCCTTCCTTTTCCTCTAAGTCTAGATCCTCTGCCTACGCCAGCTTCGAATCTCCGAACTCGTGCATTACTGTTATATAGTCGAAATCTATTCTGGTTGTTTCCGTAAACTTTGTTTTGTCCCGATTTTTCCGCGTATCCCTTCCCCTCATTTTCCGACGAAATTTCTTTTCGACTTAACCCACTTTCGAATCCTACTTCCCACTCTGCTGCTTTTGCTAAGTTTATTGATTCTTGAAGAGATTTTGGTCTATCTACCCTAACTCGCCAAATTAAATCTTTTTTTAAACCGATTATAAAATTATCGTTAGCAGTGTCGCGCGCGGATTTAACTAGATACTGAGCCGCCCCTTTTGAATTTTTGTCTTCAATCAATTCGATCAGATTAGCAAGAATCTGGCTGACTCTCGAGCCGTACTGCTGTACTGTCTCATCTATGCGTTGTGCGACGGTCGCGAGCGCGCTATTAAGTTGACTGAGACTCCGGTGTTCAGTAAAGGTTTCTTTCAGGTGCTTCAGCAAATCTTCTAAATTATTTAAGTCACGATCTTGCAGAGAATTAAAGGCGTTTCCTATTACTCTAGATCTTACCATTAAAAATAAATACCGACGATCCTTGGCTGCAATCGAATCGCGTGCAAATAGGCAATCATTTATGAATCGACTGACGGGCATATTTTCACCATCGAAACTTTTAGGGATAAATTCTAATGCAGCCCTAAAAGGTATTGGATTTTCTGGCTCTCCATCAGGAAGAGAAAACATCCCTGAGCTGGTTGCGCCTACTGAGCCGCAATCAGCACTACTCGACGCGTGAGCGGGAATAAGTTCTACAGGGGCTTCATAGGGAACCGTGGGTCGACGAAACGCGCATTCTAGCTCTAAATTTTGATTTTCCCGTGCATTCGTTAAGTTTCTCGCGTCATAAACATCTACATTTTCGCGCCTCATGCCTGGTCTATCAATTAAACTATTTATATTCCGCTCTGAAGTAATTTCCTCGGCTGTTTCTTCAAAATGATTTTGTACAGTCGTAGGAGGTCGTCCTCTACGAGCACCTCGAGCATTAGTATTTTTTTGAATATTAACGTTACTGGATTCACGAACACCCCGCGTACTCCTTCCTGACACACCTCTGCGACTTCGCGTACGCATTGTAAAACAAGTTTATTAACAAACTATTTGAATATTTATCAAAAAAGAAAAGAAAGAGAGAAAAAAAAACCGTGGTTATCTTAATTGCAGTTATTATAAATCTTATACGTTAAAATACATATATATATATATCTTTTTCTTAGAAATTGGCTTGCAACATGATTATTGGCAAAATCGACTTACTTGGCGAAGTTCTGGAAGAATGACTAATCTCTGAAAATTAGGTATTAAAAATAAAAATGAAAGTTATTCGTTCGTAACACCAGTTTTACACCCGCGTATCAGTCTTTTCGGTCTCCTTGAAATGTTGATTCATTCTAAGCCTAGTGAGTTTGCTGGAAGGATTCTCTGCTCTTGCTGTTGTTCGTCCTTATCCAATGTTCCTTGAAGCCTGCAGTGATATGAGGGGGAATGTTACGTGGACCCTTCAAATCACTGACTGCGATTCTCGGTACCTCTAGACTGTACCCTTAGCCTCTTGGTTTAAAAAAAAACCACGCCAAAAAAAACCTTTGAGGAAGAAATCGCGGCCATCTAAAATATCCTCTTCTTTTGCCTTCCTATCTTCTTTCTACTTGAGAACCTTCGTTTCTAACGCTACTTAATTCACGCTATACTAAAAAGGCGGTACTCGAAAGATAGTACTTCGGCAGCTGCTTCCTAGTCCTTTCTGCTTCCTGATCCTCCTGGTTCACGATGAGCAGAGTATCCTGATTGTAGAAAGAAAACACTCAGACACTGATATAATCCATATTTGACGTAATTAACACGAACTGGTGTAGTTTTAATTATCACTAAAACACAAATTTCGAATTCACCCGCGACAAGTTTGTGGCTATCCCACTTCTGACACCAAAAAGTTTTGTCTGTAACGCGCAGGTTGAATATTAAGCGCGAAAAGTTTAATATTCAAATCCGAAATCTGGGATTCGTTCCACAATAAAGGGCTAAGAAGCCCAACTCTCACGAATGAACCGATTTGTTTCTCGACTCCTATTAATAAGAAAACTAAGAATATTTCAAAGTTAACGCAGAAATAAAACACAGTAATTACGATAGAAATAAAAAGAACATAAAAGGTAATTTATTGGCGCACACGTATTAGGTTATAATAATCGATTATAATAAAAATGATTTTGTATTTATCAAAGTTTTTAAATCGCTCGAGCGAGGACGAAAAAATACCGAGACACGAGCTTCTCGTCCTCAGTCAAAATTAAATCTGACTCCTGGAAAGCATTTCATCGTTGATGTCTTGATGAATCGGCGCGCGCAAGACCCAGGATCCTTGCCTGTTGGTCCATCCTTCCATTCCCGCGAAAACATCTGTTTTTCGTCACATTCATCCGCGCTAGTCGAAACTCAGTGTATCCACAAAAAATAGCATGACCCTGTACTCGAGCTGGCCCATCTTGACACTATACAATTTGAGGCCCTTCGTAGGCGAGCGAAAAGGTTAGCCCTGAACACGTGTTACGGTTTGTGTAAACAAATCTTTGCTGCAGTCTCTTGCACATCATAAACGCGTCCCTTCCCACGGTTAAAGCGCTTACAAAAATGCATAGTATGGCAATAAATTTCCTCTCCACTTAAGGACTTTTCTATGAAAAGTCCGTAAGAGGAGAAAGCTTTTAAACAATTTTCAGGATTCTGGACTCAAGATGTTCTTATAAAAAAAACTAAGAAATTCTTATTTGTCTTTTGTAGATTCAGCAAGTTTCGACCCATACCTAAATTTAAAACACATTGTTAAAGTAAACATGTAAAAGTTAAAGGAAATCAATATTCATGCATATGAACTAAATTTATAAAATACATTTAAACAAGTAAGTTATGTTTAGAAAGAGATCATCATTCTTATCGATTTTTACTTTGTCGACTTGCCAATGTCGCCAGCCAATTCTCTCTCTACGTTATTCTAATTTCTATGAATCAATTAATCCGCGTTTGAATTAAACCGCGCGTTTTCGAGGTGAGCATGCGTGCTCTAGTGTGTAAAACGAACAGCAGAAGGATTCTGCGCTCGTTACATTGTTGTAACTCCCCCAAACGTGTGTTGGTTATGTGGAAATCTGTAAGGTGGGTTTTATGCCTTGAACGTTAAAACGTAAAAGTTAAGGAACTGATGAAAGGTTGAAAAACTTAACTTGAGATAAAATCAAATTTAAAATGATAAATGATATTATTTATTAAAACAAAATTTTACTTTGGACAGTTTCTTTTTTATAATTTGGTCTTAGTTTTGACTCGCGTTTATAAAATTCGAAATTCTAATCTAACGATATCTTCAGAAGGGAACGACTGTTCTTGAAGAATCGAAAATGTAACTGAACTTCTTCAGAGAGAAGAGATGAACTATCCAGTCTCCCTGAAGACGATTCATGGATTTTGAGGAACGCCCTGGCCCAATTGCAGCCAATAGGGGCAGAGTTTTCCTCCACCCTCGCTGAATTTTCCCTCCACTGTTAGAACATAATAAAAAATGCCATTGAGAGCCGTATTCCTGGAAGAGAGAGAAAAAGAGAGAGTACATTTTACAAGTACCCTCATTTTTTGCGCGACCCATGTAACACTTGAGGTTCCGCAGGACCCTTAGACGCCTCCGCTCGGACATTTATGACCTTCGCGGTAAGTCCCAGGGCGAGTCGAAAGATCCTCGAATACCGGCCTATGCAACATGTGTCGAGCAGACGATCGCCCAGGAGAAAGGCATTTGGTACTCTTATTACAATAGGCAGTTTTTTATATATCCTTTCCTTAACAAAATTTACATTCATTTAACTCACTCTACTTAGAAAATACATAAAAACGTTGAGTTATAGTATTTACTTTAGTTCCTTAAGATTTATTAAATTTGAGAATCTGCCCTTCAAACTGGAAATTAACTTCAAACAAATTCCAAGACTTCCTTTCTTAATTTTAACTGTAATGAAATATATAAGACACTATTCTTATTTCTAAGCCTAAGTTTAGTCTAAGTCGTATTTCAAAAACAAGATGTTCTTCCAAAATGCATTTTGAGATTTCCAAGAACATTATAGATTCATTCAAAACATTCTTGTCTCCTTGTATCATGTCCCATGCTTATTCTGAGCTTTCTTTAGGTTCTATTCCATAGATTTATATTTATAGTTCCAAAAATTGAAAATCATTCTACCTTTAAATAAGTCTAATCTTACATATAATTAATTCAACTTATGTTTTAAAATATGAGAAATATTATCAATTAACCGTGGATAATGAAATAGTTCTACTTTATCGACCATATAAGGAAGATAGTTCGCGCCAGTCACCGATCGTCACATGTATTCAAATTCAAACTACTTCTTGCTGCAACATTTATTTTTACATTCTCATCATGGATGAGAAGGTATTGGTTTTATGTGAAAAATGACTTTCGAAATTTTCATCAAATCTTTACGTTTTGAGACCCCCTGAGTCAGAAAAAATGGTTTTTACGAAAGTGTCTGTCTGTCTGTTTGTCTGTCTGTAGTAGGTCGTGTGCAGCATAACTCTCGATAGAATTATCAGATTGCATTGAGCTTTGGCACACTTTATCGGAACCGAAAAAGTAAGGACAAGTTCGTTAACCAGCCACATCCAATCAAAATTGAGGGGTTGAGCACTACTTTTGTGTTTTTGAAAATAATTTTTTGAAAAAATCAAAAATTTCAATACTGGTTTTAGATAGTGCTCATAAATCTCTAAAAATTATCCTGATAACATTTTTTGATTAAATCAAAATTAGAAATGTTACAGCATATTCAAATTCGAAAAAAGTCAATATCAAAATTCCATTTTCCAGTTAAATTATACGAGATACGAAAAAACGTTATGATACAATATTATTGAATAAACAAAGTCCTATAAATTTGAATTGTAACATTTTTTCATAAGATGCATATTTTTCTTTTTAATTAAAAAAAAAACTATTGAAAATCCAAAATTCAATTTTTTAACAATAATATGTAAAATAAGAAAAAAACGTAAGAATACAAAGTTGTTAGTTTCAAAAAGATCTACAAGTTTTGTCTCACACAGTTTCTGATAAAACATATATTTTTCGTTTCAATTCCAAAAAATACGATTAAAATTCAAAAATTCCATTTTTTAGACAAAATATGTGAGATTCAAAAAAAACTTTGAGATGAAAATTGTTTGGCTAAATAAGGTCTACACATTCTTACCGATAAATTTCTCGACAGGATGTATATTTTATGTTTTGATTTTTAATATTAAATAAATTCGATTTTTTTCACCAAAATATGTGATACGAAATGCAAAAGATCAAATAACAAATGGGAAATGTACAACGATTTGTCGAATGGAAAAATTTCATTTGATCCACGAAAAACCGTGACACTGCACGCCGCAATATACATAAAAATTTCATAAAATTAAAAAATCTCTTGCAAAACCAAAAGTAATTTGAATGAATGTTATAAATTTTGTTTCAACCATTATCGTTCTTTCTTAAAAAATATCTTAGGAATAATATAATTTTCAAGAGTTTTGGACTTTTTCTATAGCATAAGTAACTTATAAAAAAAATATAAATAAGAGAAAGATATTTTTATGTGATATGGATTAGAACTACACAATTCGACAATAACATTGTATTATAAGTGTTTAATACACAGAGAGAAATTTTAGGTTTCACTGACCAAAGTTTTTTTGTTAAAATCGTCTTTACAAAAATGTTAAAGTTCTCATGACAATCATGGTAGTGGCTGTCATACATTGGAAAAGTGTTTACTTCAACTGCAAGGAACGTTACTGAGACCACGATTCTGGTACTTGAAATACCATAGCGCTGCGGTTATAGGAACCAAAGTCCATCGTAAAGCCGCGCATAGAGTTTAGTTAAAATGACTAAGTCTACGGACAGTAAATACCCAGCCAAAATTATTTTTAAGGTTATAGGTATGGTTCTCTTAGTTATCAAAATACAAATTCAATTTGATGAGAAAAAATAAAGTTTCACCGAAAAGATCTAAGAAAAATAATCCGGTATAATGATATTTATGATAACTTTCGTCGATTAAGTTAAAAAATTGTCACTTTTTTCATCATCATAAACTTTTTTTGACTGACTATAGTTTTGACAAAATACGACGAGACAGCAAAATTGGAACGCATTGCATTGTCCCCGAACAAAATCGTTTATCATTTAGAAAGAATTGTCAAACTATATTTATAATAGAATTATTTACCTGATAATGCTTGGCACGGTGAAATATAGTCCAGGAATCGAGAACGAGAATTGGCAGGATTCAACTTAGGCTGCATATCTTTCAATGAAAGTTATACTTGATTTGTCTAGCGCAACAGCGAACGCTGCGGTTGTAGTAACCAAAGGAGCTTGGCAGTACACATAAAGAAAATGTACGTGTACTAACCGTTGGAGTACGTATAAAGCTCATTCTAATCATCAACTTTGGTCACAACAACCGAATACACAAAAAAGTCCAAATTACTGTCATGATAACTATAAAAGTAGTAGCTTCTCTCAACTTTTTTGGTCAAGGCAACTACTGTACAAAAAATTTATGTGCTATGTGCACAGGAACCAAAGCCGATTTCTCTCAGTGTACGTACGTAAAATTTAAAAAATCAAAAGGTTTGTTATTAACTCACTTTTTACATGACAGTATAAATATTAACCAACGTTAGGAAATACGAAACTGTGATTGGAATCCATCCAAACACTCACCACACAATGTATTCTTCAAAAGTACAAAGAAATTTAAATTATAAGTTAAGAATGTATTTTTTATTCAATATAAGAATGTTTAATTATCAAACAATAAATATTTATGAATCTAGAATTACGGAGCATGAAAAATAATGTATTATTATAATATTTGCATGTGCTATTACTCTCTAAATTTGAATCAGTCAGAATCTACTGATTATCAGTGAAATTTGACTGATTCAAATAGCTAAAAAGAGGTTACTGTAAATCAGTCAAATTTCACTGATTTGACAGTGAAAAATATTTTTTCTCTGATTAATCAGTGAAAATTAACTGATTTAGCGGTGAAAAATATTTTTCCACTGATGAATCAGTGAAAAGGCAAATCACTGATTCAATCAGTGAAAATTTGACTGATTCAGATTTAGAGAGTAGTATTTTAAAGTCAATCTTGAAAGTAACAAATTGTGATTTACTCAAAAAATCAAATTAGTTTATTCATTTAATTAATGGGATTTTTTATTGAAAATTTCATACATGTATTCAATTTTTTACTCAAATAATATTTTTAATCGTATTTCAACTCGTGCGATAGACGGCAAACGTCCAACAATCTAAGGTCGTCACAATTTAGCTTCTAGCTTCGAAACCATGATAGATTTTTTTAGTGTTGGAGGCATAGCCAATAGTTTTTTACATTCGAAGGTAAAAATTAATATCTTGATTAATACCATCTTTATTTGTAACTAGATTAATTATAAAAACTTATTTACTAATATTTATTGATTAAGAATTTTGAAATAATATAGGAAAAAAGAATACGCTTATCTTGTTAAAAACACTGGGTATGTTAAAAGTTGACTTTTCAATTTATTATAGAAACAATAATAAGTTAATGTCAAAATCCCTGTCCTATTTCTAATAAAAAAAATAAATGTTGCAGCAAGAAGTAGTTTGAATTTGAATACAAGTGCACAATAGCGACACCATTCGGCAGTGCATGGAGGTTTTATATGCCCTCATATATATATAATCACATCAGAAGTTTTAAATAAATATAATTATTATAATTATACTTGAAACATTCTTAATTAATTTCAGATGAAAAAAATAACTTTTTCCACAAAAAAATGAATTTCTATTTTCTATAAACAAAATAAGTTCAAAATAAGCACGAAAGAGGTTATATAGATGCAAAGCTAGTGAAATTATAAAATTTTATATTTTTTTTATTTTCAACCACCAAACATTAAAAACAACCACCTAACGACCACCAAACAACCACCAAACGACTCCAAAAGAAATTTTTTGAAAATTTTAAAAAGTGTAGTGCAAGCGTGAAATTAGCACTACAATTTTCAAAATTTTAGATTTTTTTTATTTTCAACCACCAAACATTAAAAACCACCACCTAACGACCACCAAACGATTCCAAAAATAAAAAGTACGATATTTAATAGTTGCAGTGCTAACTTCACAGACATAAATCTTTAATATATTCAATTCTACGATCTTTACAAATCTAAGGGAACTTAACATGTTTTCAAATAAACTCGAAAATATTTGCCTGATTACAAAAATTCAATATAATTTTTATTATATAAGAAATTCTCATAAATAAAAATTAATTATCTGAAAAACGCAAAAACAAATGCATGGAGAATAGCAATCTACTAAATTTACAACAATAGTCAACACTAGTTTTTATTTTTACCAATTTAAGAAATTTTAGGATTGGTGAAACAGTAATTATATTTTTTTTATTGTTTAGAACTAATTGAAGGCCAACAGCCATCCCCGCTAATACGTCCTTCATTGTGTCCTAAAGTTTTAGCTAAAAAAATCCATTATTGTGGAAAAATCTTGGGGGGAATTGATTTGATTGATTAAGTCAGCAGTACTAGTTGATCCATAGCCCTAAATGTAAAATACTTTTTTATAATAAAAAATGTATGTAATGTCAGAGTAATGTACTAATTAATTAGTTGAGTTTGAAATTATTGTCACTGCCTACATTATCGGAGGATTGTTTGATACGTGCAGTACCCTGCATGGGGCTGCACGCTTACGGGGACCAACCATGGGTACCAACTCAGGGATGTCACTTTTCATGAAGTTTATTTTTGTGAAATGAAAACTTGAAACTTTTCATGAAAAGTTTGAAAAGTTTTCACTTTATGTACTTTCTCTATTTTACAAGCCTGAATTTTAAAATGACATTATTTTTTACTCCCTGAAAATAGGTTTAAAATAAAATTAAAATACGAGAGTGGTAGAAAATGAATATATATTTATTATCAATTCAGTTTTTACATACTCATCATGGATGAGAAGGTATTGGTTTTATGTGAAAAATGACTTTCGAAATTTTCATCAAATCTTTACGTTTTGAGACCCCCTGAGTCTGAAAAAATGGTTTTTACGAAAGTGTCTGTCTGTCTGTCTGTAGTAGGTCGTGTGCGGCATAACTCTCGATAGAATTATCAGATTGCATTGAGCTTTGGCACACTTTATCGGAACCGAAAAAGTAAGGACAAGTTCGTTAACCAGCCACATCCAATGAAAACTGAGGGGTTGAGCACTACTTTTGTGTTTTTGAAAATAATTTTTTGAAAAAATCAAAAATTTCAATACTGGTTTTAGATAGTGCTCATAAATCTCTAAAAATTATCCTGATAACATTTTTTGATTAAATCAAAATTAGAAATGTTACAGCATATTTAAATTCGAAAAAAGTCATTATCAAAATTCCATTTTCCAGTTAAATTATACGAGATACGAAAAAACGTTATGATACAATATTATTGAATAAATAAAGACCTACAAATTTGAATTGTAACATTTTTTCATAAGATGCATATTTTTCTTTTTAATTAAAAAAAAACTATTGAAAATCCAAAATTCAATTTTTTAACAATAATATGTAAAATAAGAAAAAAACGTAAGAATACAAAGTTGTTAGTTTCAAAAAGATCTACAAGTTTTGTCTAACACAGTTTCTGATAAAACATATATTTTTCGTTTCAATTCCAAAAAATACGATTAAAATTCAAAAATTCCATTTTTTAGACAAAATATGTGAGATACAAAAAAAACTTTGAGATGAAAAATTGTTTGGCTAAATAAGGTCTACACATTCTTATCGAGAAATTTCTCGACAGGATGTATATTTTAATTTTTTGATTTTTAATATTGAAAAAATTCGATTTGTTTCACCAAAATATGTGAGATACGAAATAAGCGTTGTTCTGCAAAATCGTTTCCTTAAATAAAGTCTACGATTCTTTTTTCCTTTTTGAGATATTTAGAAGAAAATAAATTTATCAATAATCATGTAATTTATTAAAAAGTTACAAAAATGCATACAGAAAATCGAGCGCGAAGCGCGAGTGTCATGATGAGAATGTGTTCCTTAAGGCCGATAGAGCCTTAAGTAAATTGAATTTCCTGTTTCACTTAAATTCCATAAAAAAGAGAGTGATATTGAGAAAATGACTAATTTACATCATCTTTAATATCATTAAATTGGTTTGAGCTTCAGTATTAAAACTTTCTTCTTCTTCTTCCTCAGTTTACTTAAATCTGTACTCTGCGATACACAATTAAAACTGCATGTATGTTAGGATGCACTCATGAGGAAACTGCAATCACAAAAAGCAAGATTATCAATACGATTCGAATAATTACTTAAATAATTTTATTTAACCTCAAAGTTTATTCCGATTTCATTATTTCCTGAATTATCTGAACATGATCTGAACATGATCTGAACAGTCATCTATTATCTTCTTTTAGGGTTTTGAGCTTACGCCAGATGGCTCTGACGAAATCTATGAAATCTATTATTATAAATAATTATAATATCTTGTATAGTTGCAAGAAGGTTGGTGTACAAGGATGATCATTTGTTCCTCTAGCTAATCTGATAGTGCCAT
The DNA here is from genome assembly GCA_030998225.1 of Diplolepis rosae. Lineage (NCBI taxonomy): Eukaryota > Metazoa > Arthropoda > Insecta > Hymenoptera > Diplolepididae > Diplolepis > Diplolepis rosae. Next base: position 7,453,671 of record JAPYXD010000710.1, read on the forward strand.
AAAATCTCTAAATAAAAGAAAAGGAACAAAAAATTAGTGAAACTTTTATACAGTATTGATAATATTCCATTCGAAATCGCTCATACTAAATAAAATATTTTTATCTTGTTCAGTTAAATTTTCTGAAATTAAGGAAGCTAAAGAAATACTAAATGGATTTTGAATGCAACATCAACGACACTATATTTCTTATACAAATCCATTTTGTAAAATAATATAAAAGTGCTTTCTTCGATATTTATATTTCACTAGAAGAATTTGGATGAAATGGAATGGATTGAAGGGATATAAAGATAAATTTTGAAATTAAATAAGTACCGTGATGATTAATATGAACGTATTTCGAATGGAATATTAACAATACTTTATAAAAGTTTCACTAATTTTTTGTTCCTTTCCTTTTGTTTAGAGATTTTTTGGCACTATCAGAATAGCTGGAGGAACAAATGATCATCCTTGTACACCAACCTTCTTGCAACTATACAAGATATTAGCTGCCTTTAGCATTTTGAAACCTTCAAAGCTTGGAAATTGTAGTAATTTCGATGGCAACCCTCCACAGCCCTTAATAACAATTTCGAAATTGAAAGAATTACATCAGTCGAATAGTAAAAGCGCAATTCGAGAAAAGTTAAAAGCAATAATCGATTGTGAAGACACTGATTTTAGTGATTTTGTAGATGCAGTAGCGCATGATTATGCTTTACCAGCTGTTAGAAATTGTTCAGTGTTCGACATGCTTAAATGCATTTTTGACTACTTCTGAAATTTATGCAGATACGATATCTTTTTCTTGTGATCAGTTACCTGAAAGTTTTAGTAGATTTGCAAAATAAATAAAGATTTCATACATCCAAATTTTAAGTCATACAAGCTTATCACAGTTGTCGAATATCTATTTAACAAACTTTGCCGGTCTAGCAATTCTTTTGATCTAATTCTAGACGATTTAATTTCATCTGAAACAAAATTTATTTTTCAATGCAAAGAACATGCCAATGAAGCTGTGGAGATGTTAGCATATGTGATTTAATTTTATTTTAAATAAGAATGAGACAATTCGTAAGACAGGAAATGGCTGAAATTTAAAAATTTAGCGTCTTGAAAATAAAGCAGCCAAGCTTTGCGACACTTAACTAGTCATCATCGATCTGTACATGTTAAAAATATGTACTAGCAAAGTTTATAGTAATGAATATTTTTTGTTACATTTACAAATTTTTAATTGATTATATATTTCCCTTCACATGGTTTTTTATGTTGAACACAGGGCTTAACAAAATATTCATTTTTCATTTCATTCGTTTGAGGCTGGAAAAGAATGATGGAAAATACTTCTATTTAGAAGCTTAAGCTTTTTATTTATTTTCAAATATATTTTCAGTTATATGGGGATAACATAAAAAAAATTTTGTTCAGGGTCTCAAGAATTCTTCATGCGTATCCACAGTATATGTTTTACGAAGTTTAATGTATTCTTCTTTTTATTTTGTATTAATTGATTTATGCAAAATGTGTATTTTATGTCCTAGAATCATTTTAGGAACATTTTTTCATTTCATATTGTTCAGAAACTTAATTATTTAAAATTTTTAAAATATTTGTCTATTAGTATAATGCTTTTGTAGAGCGTGCCGCGTGCAGCGCCGCTCTGGTGAGAAAACTTCGCACATAGAAACTATAATCACTAAGGGAATCAAGTTCTCGCCGTTGCAGGCAGGGAGTCGGATAGGGCTGGTGTACACTAAACCTGACTAAACCCACTAAACACGCATAAAGGTGTTTATATACCTCTCCGGCTGCAGGTACAGGCTGGTAAATTCATCTACAGAAGTTGATTGGTCCATTTTGTTGAATCCTGTTTGTTGAACAACGGAATGTGCCAATAAAGTACTCTAAATACGATAATATGAACAATTATTTAAAAGTCTTATGTCTTACCTGTCTCTGGTCTTACCTACTTAGCCATTGTAACGTAATAAAATTAAAAAAATCGTTTGGAAAGAACCAATCGTATTCTACAGTCAAAAGGAACATTACGTGATTGGTGAAAGTAACTTTTTATTATGTAACGAAAAGTTCCCAGAAAGCTGAAAAGTTTCGCTGAAATTTTCATCTCGTTGAAAAGTTTCATTGAAATATTTCAGCCTTGGTATCCCTATGCCAACCTTAATGTACCTCTCCCTTCATATATCCTCTTTCTGCCTTAACGATATAGGGCCGTTCACATAATACGTCACACAGTTTATGGGAGGGGGGGGAGTCTGCAAATTGTGACGTGTGTGACATATTGGGAGGGGGGTCTGCCCTCTGTGTTACGTCACATATTAAATGTGTACCCACGAAATTTGAAAAAAGTTCTGAAAAGATTATCTACAATAATAATTAATAGCTTATTTTTTTACTCGATTTTGTACGCGTTAACGAAAAAAGTTTTATAAAATTAAGAGGTTTGATGTGACATCGAGGGGTGGGAGCTGAGATTTGCGACCATATGTGACATGGGGGGACCGGGGGGTAAAAAATAGCTAACAATCGCGTGACGTATTATGTGAACGGCCCCTATTAGTTCCAGTGAACGTTGCCATACTGTACTATAATTTTAACTCTTGTACCATGTACCATCCCTCGTGTACCATACTTCTTAAATGTACCATAATTTGAAAATACTTCTATTTTTTATTTTTCATTTAACTGAAATGAAATGAAGACAAAAGCAGAATAGCCATTATCCAATGAGAATTATTTTTTGCCCTATATGAAGCATGTTTGACCAATCAATTATTTTTTTAAATGAAGGCTGAGTAGAGTTTATGTGATTTACGTAAAGACATTCCAAAGACAATTACATATTATACTTGCGTTTTATAGATTATAAGCTGTTTTATAAAAAAAAAATGTTCTTTAATAAGAGTTACTTTAAGTAAATGTTACAAAATACAAAGACTTAAAAAAGTAGAAACTGTGTTATAATTATTATTGAAATAGTTTTATTAAAACATAATATTATTATATTTATTTACAAAATGTTATTAGAATTTTATTTATAAAAAATATTAAAGTTCGAAGTATTTGAAGATATATTAATTTGAATTCCACGCCACGCATGCGCCTTGTGGACGTGTACCATAGTATACCATAATTTTAACATGCCGGTTGGTTCCATAATTTCGCTTCGTGTGTCTGGCAACGCTTGTTCCACTTTCTCTCGCGACTCTAGTCTCTATGTTCATAGGTCTATGGATTTAAATGACCGTTACCACCGTTACTATAGCATAGGTTAGGTTAGAAAATTTAAGGCATTCTTTGCGTGGTTCCTCTAGTGCTTGGTTTCGGTCATTGGTAAATGAATTTACATTCCATTTGAAGTAATGTAATTAAAAGTGTGTTACGACACTGTTATAAACAATAATTACATAATCGTGCTTATGAAACACGTATCAGAGAATTGTGCACTGGACAAAATTTTGTTTGATTATGCTTTCGGAAAGTCAGCTGACCCGATGCTGACATCGTAGTTTCCGAGTATTTTCGCGCTAAATTGGAGTAAAGACGCGGGCTTTTGTGTGAGCGGGTGTGTGTTGTGTGTGAAATTGTTGCACCTAATTTCGATCGAGGTTTTAGTTTACGTATTCACATTCCCATTCCTTCGACGGACAGCAATCTCGCAACAGTCAAATAAATTGCGATATAAATATATACTCGTATATAAAAAATGTCGCAGCCTTCAGTGGCGGCGTACTTCAGCACGAGGAAGCGAGCCGCTTCCGAAGAATTACGGGGCAAGGCAAAAGTTTTGATTTTGGATCAAGAACAGTCGAAGGGTTCGGGTGTTTCGACAGAAAAGTATCGAAGTTCCCAGTCATCCGAGTCTTCTACTTTGTTGACCTCAGTCCCAGAGGACGTTTTCAATGAAGAAAGTTCAAGCCCAAAGCTCCTCTACAAACCTAAAGATTCCAATGTTGAAACTTCTTCCACCTTGAAAAGTAATTCTGCAGTGCGAAACATTGTTTTCGATCCTCCGAAAACTGGCACACAAAAAACGCCGAAGATGAACACGAGAACACGCGCGAGGACTCGGAAACTTTCCACTGAGGAGGGGCAGACTGATATCCGCGAAACCCTCCGTAAGCAAGCTGATGGAACCAATTCAGATAGTAAAAAAGTACCCTTTGAAAAAAAAGGTTTATTAAGTCCTAAGAAACGTTCCAGTACTTTCAAAAATGTTAGAACACCTAAAAAAGGAGAAAAAAGTGAAGTTGAGAGTGAACCACCAGCTGCTGGATCTGTTACACCGAAAAAGGCACCGAGGATTGACGGAGCTGCGATAAAAGAGATGAGTTTTCTTGAGATAAAAAATAGAATTAATCAGTCCTCGAGAATGGCCGAAATTAAAGCATCTATTGATCGGATTAGGAAATGCGATGAAAAATTAACTAAACTCCAGGCCCAGAATGAAAAGAAAGAAATCGCGGATCAAAAACCACACATTCGAAAGTTTGAAAAGATCCAGTTGGAAATTCCAGTTAGGTAAAATAATGTTTTATTATTATTATAGTATTTAGGCTCTATTTTGAAAATTTTTATTATTAGATTATTAGAAAAAAATGTTTTAAATCAATGTTTATGAAAAATCAAACTCGGCATTAAATAAATAGTGCTTATAGATTATAATTAGTAATTTTTTTGTAATTGCTATCTTAAGTTTCAAGAAAAGTTATTTACCTTGCAGAGTATATTTTCCATTACATAAAAGTGATTAAATTTCGAGTTTCAATAGAATTTGGTATATGCAGTGTAGTATTGTTTATAATCAAGTTTCAAGTTGTTTTATGAATTTATAAACATCAAGGGAAGAAAAATAGTTTCAAAAATGAGGTAATTAATAAATAAGTGTATAAGTGAAGTCTATATTTTTTGCAGCCCTGTAAAAGCAGCCAGGTCTCCAAGTAAAATTTTGATGAGTCCTGTGAAAAATTTAGAGATGATGAAGACGGCTAGTCCTCAACGTCGTCTGCTCTTTGAACCAAAGGAATCTACACCAAGTCCTGTCAAATGCAGTCCAACTAAAGCTCCAGCATATCAAAGATATCAATCATTAGCAGAAAAATCACAAGCCCCAGTTTTGCCTTTACCATATAACTACAGATTCCTTGGAGAAGTTTTCAGGAGCATTGATACGGTATGGTGTAAAATAAAATTAAAAGAAACTAGATTAAAAATTTATGGGACTTGTATGAAACTAAAAAAAAACATCCTTTAAATTTTATAATAATTATTCTTTTTAAAAATTAGGTCGTAGCGATGCTGTTTAATCGAAAAGAGACTATAACTTTTAAGAAGCTAAAACCTGCAGTGCAAGAATTGCTCCGACGCAATTTAACTTTAGATCACATAGCTCAAATAAAGACCGTCTATCCAGATGCTTTTATCTATAAACAAGAAAAAATTCGAAACTTCGGATCAGTTACGAAGCAACCTAAATATGAACTCGTTTTGACACCGAACGTAGAGTCCCAAAATGGAAGAAACACACCAGACGCTGACAATGTGCTCAAATCCGGCTCCGAAGCTAGTATGGGACCATCTATTTTACTAGAAAGGCGCAGAAAATTCTACAATGCACTTTTAGGTGACTTTATGAATAATTTATAAATATTTTTTAAATCTGCTTAAATTTTAACAAAATTTTGATAATCTTTTACTTACACAGAAAGAGTCAAAGATGAACACGATCAGTTTCTACAAAGTTTGGAAACACCAATGGTAGTCGCAAGAGACAAACTTGTTCGTTGGCATCCAGACTTTGACATTGAGAATTGCAAAGCGATAGAAAAGTCGGAATTGCCCCAGCCTCCTAACGTCGAAAAAGCGTCTTCTGCGAAAGATGTTCTTGGTAAGTTATTTGGTAACCTGGCCTAAAAAATATTGAGGTGACCTAGAATCTTTTCTGGATTTCAATTTATTGCAATTAAATTGCATAACTACTGATTTCGTAATTGAAACACAGAATGCGTAAGAGAATATTAGTAAAAGTGCAAGCATTGTAACCTCAATATTTTACTCACTTCAGCTTCTTATCATTCATTAAATATCATGTTCTACTGTGTCATATGAAATCAGGATTGATCCAGAGGAAGGTGTTTGAAGAGCAGTAAAATGTTGACTTTAGTAAATGGATTCAAAATACGATTAACTGAGCAACAAAGATTAGATAGAATTAGTTAATGTTTCTAAATTTATTAAATAGTAAATTATCAATTGTCATTTTGTATTTTAAAACATTGTTTTGTGTTTTCCAGATAAAGCAAAGACGCTTTTCAATTGCAATACACGAATGGAAAAGGCTTTACAAAGGTTGGCTGATGCTAAAATGACTTCAAAGTCTTTACCTTCTCCCTCGAGTTCAGAATCTTCAAAGACTGATATTGAAAGTGAAAAGAACGCTGATGGATTCAAGAAGGTAGATATTTCGATTGTGGATACTCCTCCAGATACTCCAACAACCACTACTACAAGCAATAGCAATTATCTCAGTTCAGCGTTTAAAGGAATTCCTAAAGCTCTCTTAGAACGAGTAAGTAATTCAATATAAAAGTAAAACAGTTGAGGTATTTAAAAAACAATTAGTTTTAGATCCAAATTCACTTTCATTTTTTTCAACAGGTTCGTGCTAAACAGGCGGCCAAGGCATTTGAAGCCATGACAAGGTCGCCAGCCGTGGATAAAGAAGCAGCAATGCATTCAAGATTACCCGAAATTGCAAAAATTCTTCGGAATATTTTCGTAGCTGAAAAGAAAAGTGTTTTGACCATGGAATTTGTTATACAGAAATTGAACAATTCCTACAGAATGAAATTAACGCCTACTGAAATGGAAGAGCATATTCGTCTTTTGTGTAAAATAGTTCCAGTGTGGACAGATATACGAAACGTGAGAATGACAGATTATCTAAAGCTCGCCAAAGAAATTGATTTGGCGAAAGTCATTAAAAAACTAGAGAGCGTAGCCAATGACAAAGTGAAAACTTGATAACAATGGGAGGGCAAAAGTCTCTTTTTATATATATATTAGCTATTTTTGTACGTATAACCGTATTTTGCAGATCTCGCATATTTTTTTTCTAGAAGAGATTGCATATTTATCTTTGAATGGTTCGTAATTTTTTTGAGAATGGTATTTGAATCTCTGAATGTATTTTTTCACAAAAAAAAAGAGTAATAAGAGGCTTAATTAATTTTAATGAGGGTTCTAAAAAAATAGTAGGATTTTATTTTAGAATTACATTAACAGTCGGTAACAAGAATCTACTGATCCGTTGGAAATATTTGCAAAGTATTATAGGCTGGTAATACAAATTTTCGGAATAATTTTTTCTTTATGTTTCAATATATTATATACTTAATGAATGGATTGATATATACCGAGAATGCGAGAAATACATTAAGGGCATGTAATACTTAAGAATTTAGCAAATTTAATTGATTTTAGGTTCCTACATGTTTATATCAAAATATAAAAAAAGCATTGTCTTAAAAATTTGAGAAACGGAAAAGAAAATAAAAACGAACCTAGGTAGATTGTATTTGGTTTGGGTCATTAAATAGTGTTAATTGCAGCAATTTATTGACAGTGATATTTAAACCTTTTTTTATTACCGAAAGTAAGAATAGGCTATCTAGGTCCGTTCGTGTATGTCTTAGCTTCTCTCAGCATATTATTTGATAATTGTAATTATTTTGGACCTAAAAATGTAGAAACTGTACTTCTGGTTGTTCACATAACCGAAGTATCACATCCCCTTAAGCATTTTTTATTCCATACCTGTGAGCCCTCATTTATTACACGTAGGTACAACAGGAATTCTGTGATTTGCAGGAATACTGCAAGATTAACTAATTTCTATGATCTTACAGTATACGAGAAAGAGACTAATATTAAGATATTCAACAATTTGTACCTTCTTTACAGTAAATAAAATTTACTATCCCTTTGTAACATACAGTTGATATTATTTTAAATCCTGATCAATTTAATATTTAAATATTGCTATTACTTATAAGAAAAGTATGTAGCATTTATTCTTTTTTGTTTACGAATTTTTAAATTTGTAATTAATTCTTACAATGAATTTCATTTTTTTCAAATAACTGAAACAGGTAAATAATATTCAAACAGTATCAAACGTTTAAATTAAATTTGACATAGGTAATATATATCTATTTTTAAAAAATAATAAAGAATTGTTCTAAAAATCGAATCTTAAAATCCAAATTTTCAGTTATGATATCTGTGTTTCTGTAAATTTATTTTAAGATAAATATATAATCAATTTATTTTCTTTAAAAATCAATAAAATAAAAAACCAGTATCTTTCAAATTTGAATCCCAATCGAATTATCTATGGGTTTTCACAAGATTAAAAATAAATAAGTTCAATAGAACTATTATTTTATTGTGGCTTTTTAGATTCATTGTATTTTGCTTAGTATACAATCAAATAATTTTAATCACATTTTGTGCTATTAATAATTAAATAAATAATATCACATTTAAGGATTTAAAATCTTTCTGTGACTCCTTCGGAGTTCGAAAATTCTTGGCAATATAGAATTGGAGAAGGTAACAAAGTAAATTCCGGTATATTACCAATAGAGCGAGAATTTATCGAGAAAATGTGAGAAGATTCTTTTCTAGCATTTATTTTTTATTACTCTTCATTTCAACAACATTTACTTGTTACGTTATGCATGAAAAATAAGAAATATTCATTTTATAACAGAGTAAATAATTTTATTTTATTTCTTTAAAAAAAAAAGTAAATTAACCAGGTTAAATCTATTGTTGAAAACTATTCCACTATTCTACTGGTCTCCTTCATGGGATAGGGATGCGAAGGCGAGAGTCTATTTACACCTTCTTATGGTCGGTCGTCTGCCAACAGATGCAAGAGAGAAGGAAATATAATTCTAATTACCAAGAGTGAGATAGACGAAAATTCACTAGACAGAGAATTTTTCTTATCTCTGTTTCATCTATTTGACTTATATGTCCCACTATTTTGTATCTGCTAACAGACGAACGACCAACAGAAGGTATAAATCACGAAGGAATAATAAGGAGACCTATCTCTTCTTCTTCTTCTTGGTTGTGGCTTCTTGCTGCGTCTAGCAAATAGCCAAGACCTATCTCCATGCTCCATGTAAGCGACTTGGCAGGGGCAACGGCACGGTAAGTGCCCGGCTTGTAAGTTTGGAAGTAGTGAAAAGAAGTGCGCAAGTACGCAGTTGTCCTCTTCTTACTCACAAAAAAATGTGTGAGTGAGACGAATTTGTCAAATTGATCTAAGCCAGAGTGGTTATGTAGATTGATTTTTTGATCATTTGCAAGCGGCAGATATTTGTTCAATTTCAATTTAGTTTAAAAAAAAAAAAAAAATATTATCTCAGGACTCCTATAAAGCTAAAGGAGTGCATTATAAAAGTGGTAAGTATATATCGAATAGAAGATTGTAAATCTTGAAATTGAAATTATGGTATTTGTTATTACTTCGTAAATCGTGTGTTAAATAATGTTGAATAGTTTTTTCCTTTAAAGGTGAGGGAATTCAATCCGAGAAATTTTCAAGATTTTGAAAATCGCATGTAATACAGTAAAACCCCATTTATCGCAACACCCGTTTATCGCAACTCCCGTTTATTGCAACTTGTCTCTCCCGTTTATCGCAATAAACTTTATGATTTTTTTCTCCCTCTTATTAGTAGAAGGAGTGGTCACGTGATTCTTAAGGATAGGCGGGAATACCCCTCACTTTTAAATTTGTGATGCATATATTTATATGAATTTTCGTATATTAGGGAGATATGAAATATATCGTTTATATGATATGAAACTATCGTTTATGTATATATTGCTACATATTTGTGTTTTATATGTAACAGAAAAATATATAAATTTTTCACATTTCAATGTATATTATTATGACAAATTATAGCATGAATTGTGCCTAGTACAGCAATCGCTTTACCAATTGCGAATCAATTGTTTTACAAAATGCGGGAATATTTCTACTGAAAAAAATTCAATCATGCATTCGAAAATTATGAGAGAAATATGTAAGCTTTAAAGTAATTAAAATGTATTGTTTGTACTAGTCGTTTACGTACCATCGTTCGGTTCCACGTTTTCACTCATTTATAATTGCATATATAATGACAATAAAAAAACGCATTCGAGGTTATTAGAACACGACTGTAAACAATGATAAACAGCGAAAGCGCGTGAAACTATTCGTTTAGGCGCATGTGCTGATAATCAGTTGTTCAAGCTGGTGGCGAAGAAGTGGGAACCCCTCCGTTTTTGCGATAAACGGGAGGCATTTGATTGGAAGGTGTTGCGATAAACGGGGTTTTACTGTATAATATAATGCATTTAATATAATAAATTTTTTTCTTAGCAATGTCGTGTCGCGTACCGGGTTGCCAATTTGACAAGTTCGTCTCACTCGCACATTTTCCCGTGAGTAAGAAGAGGACAACTGTGCACTTGCGCACTCCTTTCCACTACTTCCAACTTACAAGCCGGGCACTTACCGTGCCGTTGCTCCTGCCAGATTCGGAAAAGTTTCCCATGGCAGTTTGGTCTCCTTATTATGGTAGGTATACATTGTACCATAGTTTTAGTTGCCCAAATTTTCAGTTGCCCATAAAATCACTAGACGTCACTATATTTGAAAAGCAGTGTTAGACGAAGATTATGAAAGGAATGTGTTGGCAAAAACTGCGAGGATTGCAAGATGCAGGATTCCTGTACATTTCCCTGAAGCGCTCTCTACCGCCTACATTTGATATATACTTGCAATTTTTGCCAACGCATTCCTTTCATAATCTTCGTCCAACACTGCTTTTCAAATATAGTGACTTCTGGTGATTTTATGGGCAACTAAAACTATGGTACAATGTATACCTACCCCTTATTATTCCTTCCTGGTATAAATGCACCATGAAGCATTTCAATGAAATGAAAACTTCTTCTTCTTCTTGCTCGTGAAACTTTTCACATTGCTGGGAACTTTTCGTTTCATACTAAAAAGTTACTTCTACCAATCACGTAATGTTCCTTTTGATTCTAGCCTACAATTGGTTCTTTCTGAACGATTTTTCGAATTTGATTTCGTTACAATGGCTAAGTAGATAAGACATAGGACTTTTGAATAATTTTTTATGTTTTGCGCGTTTTGCTTGCTTGGTGTACTTATATTTCTCTAACCTCAAATTTAAAAAAAACCCTAAATGATTTTCAAACAATTGTGTATAAAGTATAATATAATTTGAACATTTTTATGCATTTTTATTTTCTGTTTCAACCAGTAAAAAATAATTTCATTTTAAAATTCACGCTCGTAAAATAGAAAAAGTACGTAAGGTAAGAACTTTTTAACTTTTCATGAAATGTTTAAGAATTTTGAAAAGTTTCAAGTTTTCATTTCACAAAAATAAATTTCATGAAAAGTGACATCCCTACCCATGAATGCGTTCTGCGTTGCATCATTATAGGTGTAAAAGAGACAGATATATACTTATATCTCTTTTTCACTCATTATGACAATATGACGCAGGCAGAACGCATCTATGGGACGGCACCCTGAGTTAATGAACAAAACTTATCTCTGGAACTCTGGACCCTGATTATTTCGAAAACTTCTATCTTAACATTTTTGCAGCAATAAATAGTTAAAAACTAACATTATGTTTCTTACAAAAATGCTGTTGGGTGCTGGAAAGAAGAAAAGCAAGTGAGTAATTCTAATTTCTCGTACTGACATTGTATTAAAGAACGTATAAAAAATATTTTAGGTTAATTTTTTATTTTTGTTGTTGATATTTCAAAAGTTCCTAATTCTTGTATTTATTTTATTGTAATATTAGTGACATAATCAAAACTTGGTTTTCAGTGTTGAATTATCCAAAATAATACTATATTATTTTTAAGATTTATTCGGTTTGGACACTTTTAAAGTCTGCCGCATTCATATGTAATTTTTTACATTTTTTTTGGTATTCTTTTCTAAGGCCATTAAAATTGATACAAAAGGAGAAAAAATTTATAACGTTCAATTATTTCTTATTCGCTAATTTCTTATTAATATTAAATTCTTTTTATTTTTTAGGTATCTCATGGTTCAGGTAGAAAGCATGGTCAGTGGTCACAGAATAGTACTTGTCCGACCAAGAACAGAAGAAAAATATGAATATTTCAAATTCGATCCATGGAGTAAGTGTGAAACTCTTAATCTCTAAATTATTTATTAACGCAAATATGCATTTTTCTTTTTACATAATTTTTTGTAGGCAACATTGAAATACAATACTTCTTATTTTTATAAATGGAAGCATAAGTAGCCACCGGAGAGGCCACTTATGCTTCTATTTATTAAAATGCCGATAACATCAATTACACAAAAGAATTCTTATTTTTAGTTCAGCAGGAGGCGCTCTACAAAGAAACGAAAAAGATACGTGCTTTGTAAGGTTGAGATAAATATATAATTTAGTTTTTATTGTTTAGTATATTTATCGGTTGTCAGCAGGTTGTTTTATGAAAAACATCAGACATTTAAATTACTGCTGCTAACTTTAAAAATAAATCATAACATATTTCAAGTGAAGATAGAAAAATTTACGATTCTTCGTTGTGAAATAAATAAACAGTTGTAAATAAATTGGTACCAACAAATTAGTGAACAATTTTTCAATAAATTAAAGGTTAAATTACAATTCATTCATTAGTAAATTACGGATTCGAATAGTTAACATACTGTTTACAAACAGTATGCAACAGCTTCGCAGCCTTTGCAGTCTGGTTGGTGGATTTGACAGTGGAAACCTGGTGGACAATATCGTTTCATACATGGATCTTCAATTATGGTACACAAATCGAAGGCTGTAAAATGTTAGGAAATTAATTTGAAGTTTTAAATCTGCATTTTCGGTGGTTTAGTTGAGTCAATTCGTTTTTCAAACTATCAAAGCATTACATCGTTTACAATATTTATATTCTGTATGCAATTTAAATTTAAATTTCAATATGCTAGTAAGCAAATAACTTCAACTTGATATATTTTGGAAGAAATTGAACTTTTTAAGTTGAAGATTTATCTTTTAGTTTACTCACTGTCTATACAAACTTGGTTTCTGCAGCATCCTCCACAGCAAGCTTCATGACTCACACACTGAAAGAATTGAACTTTCTATGTTTAAAATACTAGTTAATGGTTCTTTTTTGATTTTCTCAATTTACAAATTTACTTTTGAGTTATCAGATATCACTCAAAATTAGAAATGGGAAATTAAATGTTTTGAAATAAGCTGACAATATCTATGTAAAACGATTCCTTCTTCAGATTATAATAATTAAATATACCATTTGAAATTGAAATAGATTTTTTATCTTCGTATACCTGCATAATTTATGCAGCATTATCACTTATCAATAATATTTGCCATTTTTATAAATTTCCACAAGAGAAACTCAAGGTGTTTCAACACATCAGTTAAAAAATGTCTTGTTTAAAACAAGGTCAAGGCAAAGCTATTTTTTAAAATCAAGCAGAAAGTAATATTTTCTAGAAAACGGTAGTTTATTTAGGTTGGCAAACTTTCCTTAATTTTTAAGAATTTTACAAAAATAATTGAAATTATTTCAATAAAATTGTATATTTTCTTACATAATGTCCAGATACTGCACAGTCCTGACTAAGAACTTTTTTAATCGTCAGAAGGAGAATAAAAATAATGATGATATTCTGAATGCGCGACATGTCGAGATGTATTAATGTTTTAGCGTTTCTTGCAGACTATATACCTTTTCTGCGCTTTGAATACAAGTACTATTATAGCAGGTTCGGATTTCAAATAATAAATACTTTATTTTTCATAAATCGATTTTCTCGCTTTAAAAATTTCTTAATCGTTTCTTATCTGTGCACAATGTTTGAAAGTAAACCCGAATTAATTATTTTTTGCTGGGTGTTCGAAACATCTTATTGGGATTTATAGGCTTCATAGTTTTTTAATACGAATTAGAAGCCGCGAATAATTTATCTTTCTTAATTATTTCTTGAAATATAAGATCATAATTTTAGTATTTCATAATGAAGTTATTAATTCAACTTTCCCGGAAACAGATTAGACTATGTGAGAATTTCATTGACAATTTTAAATTTATTTATCTGGTGATTTTGAACGACTTTTTTTAATGATACTTTAAATATTTTTTCAATGTTTTAAACTATATTCAGTTGCTATGTTTACTGTGTAGAAGAGTTTTTAAGAATAATGTTACAATTTGTTTGTTGTCATGCCTGTATTGGATGCAATAAAAATCCAAGATGTTAATTCTAGAAATTAATTTTTACTAGATCTTAGTCAGGGTCATTTATATTAGTTGATAACAGTTCTTCCTCTTTAGTGCAAGACCATTACAATTGCCACGTAACTGATCAAGATGAAAGAGAAAATTATATTTGATTATAGTTATTAAGTCATCATTTGTATTTATCTCGATATCATTTCTTTTTTGGAGTATTTGAATTGTTTAGCACTTTGTTTTATTTAAAGCTTTCGATTCATCTCATCAAACTTTTGAATAATGCCATCATTTTCAGAATTTCTTTATTGGATATGGGTGGGGGGATTTGTCCTTCCTATTTGGGCATTTCAAAAATGGAGAAAGATCAAGATTCATGTAGACTTTTCATTTTTTATATGAAAGTAAAAATTATTTATTTTTAAAGAATTTGAAATCTTTTTGTGGAAAAAGAGACGCATTTGACTGTGGCGGGATTCGAGCCTGGGTCTTTCGATTGCCGGTCGATTGGAATTCCGGCACTGTCGAATGCGTCTCTTTTTCCACAGAATGATTTCAAATTCTTTAAATTTGTATTTATTTCCATAAAATTATATTACAATCAGATCATTTTTTCAAAAGATATCCCAAGTAACAAAAGATCATCTATTAGACGTATAAAACAGCTTTTTGGGAAAAACGAGAGAGCTCTAGAAAAAGTTCCGATTTTCGGCCGAAAGTGCTATTAGACGTCTAGTAGAGCTCAAATTGGCCGCTAATTCAACTATTTTTGGCGTCTAGAAGACGATCAAAAAAAAGTATCTACAAGACGCCCTTATGTCGTCTTTTAGAGGAGTATCATTCGATGAGCTTTAGATTTTTTGAAGAGCTCTATTAGAGCTTCTTAAAAACGTATTCCAGTCCTCTTTAATTGAGGTTAAGAGCTCTAGAAGAGGTATGAAAAATTGTATTTTAGATATTAAAAAATGGGCTAAAAGTGATATTTTTACTGGTTTTTTAGATATCGGTCTCAAGAGAAAATATCTGTACTACATTTTTCGGCTTTTATTTGTAGAAAATCTTATGTAAAAATATCACTTTCAGCCCATTTTTTGATATATAAAATACAATTTTCCATACCTCTTCTAGAGTTCTTAACCTAGAGCTCTAGGAAACATTTATTTACCTGTTCTAGCAGAGTTTTTAATTGTTGTCTAGAAGACGATTTTCCTAATGTCTTGTAGAAAAGATTATCGCGAACTTCGACAAGTTTTCAACAACTTCTAGCAGAGATCTCAATTAAAGAGGCCTGTAATACGTTTTTAAGAACCTCTAATAGAGCTCTTGAAACAATCTAAAACTCATCGAATGACACTTCTCTAAAAGGCGACATAAGGACGTCTTGAAGATGCTTTTTCTCAATCGTCTTCTAGACGCCATAAATAGTTGAATTAGCGGCCAATTTGAGCTCTATTAGACGTCTAATAACACTTTCGGCGGAAAATTGGAACGTCTTCTAGAGCTCTCCCGTTTTTCCCAAAAAGCTGTTTTAGACGTCTAATAGATGATCTTGTGTTATTTGGAATGTAGTCAGACTACAACGGCCACAACAACAACAGACAGATATCGACGTAAAAATATATATTTTTTTTACACAGAGGGGCTTAAAACGTAGAAATTTGATGAAAATTCGAAAAGTCGAATTTCACATAGAATCAACATCTGATATATGATGAGAATATTGTGTATTTTGCAACAATTCAGTCGACTAAAAAAAAATTGAACTTACTGGAAGGATATTATTTTATATTATTAAGATTTTCCAAATCCGTTCTTTGTTTCGATTTGAAAATTTCTGTCGCCATGATATAAAATGAAAATTAACCTATACTAAAATTAAAAAATTATTTTATTTGTTTTTGAACGATATGCGAAATTTTTTTAAGTATGTATCAGCTTTGAATCTATCATCAATAGTGGATCAAGTAGTAGGAACCATGTTAGCATCAGGTGACGGAAATAATGTTGTTTCCGATGGTGGATTTGGTCAAGTATATAGATGGAAGTCTTTGGATTATGCTTTTCAAGAAGCCAAAATTACCAGAAAACCCATATTTCTCCTGATACACAGACCATGGTGTCCAGCTTGTAAGAAACTCAAAATAAAATTCTCCAAGTCAATGAAGCTTCTCGACATCAGCAAAGAGTATACCTGTACCTTCTTTTATATTTTACAAACTTATTACTTATTCACATGATTAAAATCTGAGTGATTTTCTTTTAGCTTCATCATGGTGAACGTGGAAAACAGTGTTGAAGTCCTAAATAAAGAAAAAAAATTCTATCCGGATGGAACATATGTACCAAGGATTCTGTTTTTCACTCCTGATGGTGAACTGATTAAAGAAGCTTACAATCGAAGTTCGAAAGCTGATCCTGCCTATCGTTATTTTTACATTAGTCCAGCTGAGATTATCGATACTATGATTTTCGTTTTGGGGAAAGATATTAAACCAAAAGTTTCGGAATCCTTAACATCGCAAGACAAACTAAATAATCAGGAATTAGTAGATGAACGCTCAGAGCTTGATAAACCATCCGTTTTGAATTAAAAATCGCTATCAATCACATTTCATTCTACTTAAAAAATCACCTTGAATGATTTTAATAAATAATACTGGTGAAAAAAATAATAGAATATATTTTTGTAAAAGCAGTCGAAAAAATCATCAAGGGCATGTAATACTTACGAAGTTGGCAAATTGGATTGATTTTAGGTTTCCACATGTTGATGCTTATAATAAAAAAAAATTTTATTTTATTTGGAAAATCGTAAAATACATGTAAATGGACGTAGATAGCTTATTTTTGGTTTAGATAATTATAAAGTTTAATTTTAGCAAAACTTTTCAACAATTTTTTGTCATTATTTTTGGGATATAAGTTGCCACCTTAAATTCATCAAAGGGTTATTTAATACACATATGTACTAATTCATATGTATGATTTTTAGCCAAAAAATTTAACTTATTTAATGAGATTAACAGGCAGTCAAAAAACAAGTAGTCTGATACTAAAAAATTTATTGGGTGTACAACTTTGCTTCCACCGTTTTTCGATAAATCATCGAATGCTCTCAAGTGCTTACGGTGAGGCTGCTTTTAATGAAAAAATGTGTCGTGAGTGGTCTCAACGCTTCAAGGGCGGTGATTTCGATGTTGAGGACCGGCATGACGGTGGAAAAGAGAAAATTTTCGAAGATTCCGAATTGGAGGCATTACTTGCTGAAGACTCGTGCCGAACAGAAGAAGAATTGGCAGAATCATTGGGAGTAACTCAATAAACCATTTCGAAACTCCTCAACGCCATGGGAATGATTCAGAAACAAGGAAATTGGGTTCCGTACGAGTTGAAGCCGAGAGTTGTTGAACGGCGTTTCTTTGCTTGTGAACAGCTGCTTCAAAGACAGAATCGGAAGAGGTTTTTACATCGCATTTGTGACCGGCGACGAAAAATGGGTTCACTACAATAATCCCAAGTGCAGAAAATCCTGGGGAATGCCCGAGCAAACCTCCGCGTCGATGGCCAGACCGAATATTCACGGTGCCAAGGTTCTGCTCTGCATTTGATGGGACCAGTTCGGTGTGGTGTATTATGAACTGTTGAAACCGAGTGCAACCATTACGGGGGATTGGTATCAAACGCAATTGATGCGTTTGAGCCGAGCATTGAAGGAGAAACAGCCACAGTACCAAGAGAGACACGACAAAGTTATCCTCCAACATGACAATGTTCGGCTACATGTCGCAAGACCGGTCAAGACATACTTGGAAACGCTGAAATGGGAGGTCTTACCCCACTCGTCGTAATCTCCGACAATTGCCAGAAAGATGGAAAAAAATATTCCCTAGCGAGGGACAGTACTTTGAATCATGAATAGGTAATCACCTTTTAAGAATAAAGCCTCAAGTTTTGGAAAAAAACAGCGGAAGAAAAGTTGTACACCTATAGTAAACTTCAAATAATAGTATTTTTAGTAATTTTGAAAATCACGTTTTGTAAAAATCCAAAATTTCAATATTGATTCCTGCATGATAGTGGTAAAAAATCTCTACGAATTGATTTAATGGAATTCTTTAATAAACATCTGAGGAAAAAACGTCTAGGAAGGGTGTGGATACTGCTGAATTAAATAATAGCGATGCCCTGATTACCAGAATTTGAAGTTATTTACAAATTGGGAAACTACTAGCACCAGAATTATTTCCTTCCACCCTCCTCGAGTTTTCCTTTCATCAGGATAATCTGTAAAAAATATTAAAAGTTTTGCTCCTGTAAATTAAATAAATTTTATGTCTCAGCGTTGTAAGCAAGCGTGTGCGTGATTCAACGATAGCGTATCGTCCTATATATAGGGTGTCTAAAAAGTCCCGGGACGGTTGGATATTTCCTCAAGTAAAATATTTTTCAAAAAAGTGAAGGTCATTCCTGAAGTAAATTTCAACGAGGAATTCAATGGTGACCTTCATTTTGACCTTGAAGTTGACCTTCATGGCTTTTTGAAGGTCAACTTTGTTTTTTTAAATGGAAACCCCCTTTTTTTACATCTGCAATCGATAGAGCGGAAAATTCTACGTTCAGATACGTACCCAAGTCATAGGTCAATTGTAACGTTCCAGGTCAATTAGAGGTTATTTGAAATAAACAAAATTTTCCAAGAGGTCAGTGCAATTCCTTAAGTATTTTTCAACGGGGAATTAAAATAAAATATAAAAAAATATATATATAAAAAAACTTTTTTTATATTCATATATTAAGGGTTATAAAAACAACTAACAATGCATTTTTAATGACCCTGTTGTGCAGGATCATGCACCAGGTCGCTAAAATAATAATCTACTGGAGCTTTTTTAAAATTCGAACACTAATTCTTTCAAAGACAAATTCTATTGCATTTTCAATGACCCCGTTGTCTAAGATCATGCACCAGGTTGCTAAAACAATACTCCATAGGAACTTTTTTTATATTCATATATTAAAAGTTACAAAAACAACTAAAAATGCATTTTCGATGACCCTGTTGTCTAGGATCATGCACCAGGTTGCTAAAATAATAATCTACGAAAACTTTTCAAAAACTTTTATATATATATGTAGCTAAAAAAACAAATTCTATTGCAGTTTCAATGATCATGTTCCCCAGGCTCAAGATCCAGGTTACTTAAACAATAATCTACGGGATTTTTATCATAATTTACGAAAGTTTTTACAGTTGTTGCAAATAATTACAATTTTTGAAAAGTTTTCGTAGATTATTATTTTAGCAACCTGGGGTATGAATAAAAACAACGGGATCAATGAGATAGTAATGAACTTTGTTTTTGTAGCTATATATATAAATATAAAAAAAGTTCCTGTGGAGTGTTGTTTTAGCAACCTGGTGTATAATCCTGGACAATAGAGTATTTGAAAATGTATTTTTCATAGCGCCTCCTTTGAAAATCCGATTTTCGGTACCTGTAGAGCGGGTTGAAACTACGATTTTCAACCCTAGGGTTGAAAGTCGCTGTTTCAACCCGCTCCACAGTTACAGCCAATCAGATTCTCAAAAGAGTTGCTATGAAAAATAGTATACATTACTCGAAACAAAACACAGCGAAAGCATTTCGTGTGATTGCAGCCCTCGTTTCACTCGGGCAGAGCAAACTTCACACTCATGCAATCGCTCTGTTTCGCCCCTTGTAATGTAATATACTATTAAGTTGTTTTAATTTTTAATTTAATTTTAATTTTTTGCGAATTTGAATATGCTGTAACATTTCTAATTTTGATTAAATGAAAAAATGTTATCAGGATAATTTGTAGAGATTTATGAGCACTATCAAAAACCAGTATTGAAATTTTTGATTTTTTCAAAAAATTATTTTCAAAAACACAAAAGTAGTGCTCCATCCCTCAATTTTGATTGGATGTGGCTGGTTAACGAACTTGTCCTTACTTTTTCGGCTCCGATAAAGTGTACCAAAGCTCAATTCAATCTGATAATTCTGTCGAGAGTTATGCCGCACACGACCTACAGACAGACAGACAGACAGACAGACACTTTCGTAAAAACCATTTTTTCTGACTCAGGGGGTCTCAAAACGTAAAGATTTGATGAAAATTTCGAAAGTCATTTTTCACATAAAACCAATACCTTCTCATCCATGATGAGAATGTAAAAAGTTCCTATGGAGTATTGTTTTAGCAACCTTGTGCATGATCTTAGACAACGGGGTCATTGAAAATGCAATAGAATTTGCTTTTGAAAGAATTAGTGTTCGAATTTAAAAAAAGTTCCAGTAGATTATTATTTTAGCAACCTGGTGCATTATCCAAGACAACGGGGTCATTGAAAATGCATTGTAAGTTTTTTTTATAACTTTTAAATGTAAATATAAAAAAAGTTCCAGTAGATTATAATTTTAGCAACCTGGTGCATGATCATGGACAACGGGGTCATTGAAAATGCAACAGAATTTATTTTTGTATTCATTAATGTTCAAATATAATTATTAACTTTCACACTTATAGTTTTAATAAAGTTTTCTGTTGTACTTCACTTTTCAAAATTCTTCTCAAAGAATTTACTCGAAGTGCCATCTATTGTTCCATTCCAAAATGACACATTTTTCCACTACCGACATTCACCTATTCTGACAAGTGTTAGTCTCTCTATTATGAAAATAATAAGCGATCAAGAAGTGCAGCCTGAAGTTGACAGTTTCTGAGAGAAAAAAACTTTTGCATTTACGAGTTTTTCTGCGTACACTCGAATCCAATCTGAAAAGGTCGAAATTGCCGTGATTATCGTCCATTTCACTTGACATTTCGCGAATATTTCCGGCCATTTTGATTTTCTTGATCTTGTGTAGTAGTAGCGTATTGTAATAGACGCATGCGCAATTCAAATGTACAAGGCTTTGTCAGTACGGTGCCAACGCTGTACGAAGAAAAAGAAGAATAAGAAGAAGATTATGCTCCGCTGTATCGTAATAGGCGCTTGCGCAGTTCACTTTTTACAGAAAAAAAGTAATGCAAATGTATAAATCGATTTTTTTATAAACCTCACAATCGATCAAGTAAAATTGATTAAATGCAAATATATATTTCATATACCACCGAGCGTCTGGTTAAGAAAAAAATTAGGATGGAAGAACTTTTGTAATCGCTCTTTTTTGCGCATTTCTACATATGTTTAATATAAACACGTTTTTTTAATTAAATATGTGTAATGGAAACTAGTAAATTACTTTCCTGTTGTTTTTATTTTTAAATTAGTCTCATTTTTTATATTCAAAAATAACTAAATAAACATTTCACTGTTCTTCTCTATCTAAAAGCCTGGGCTACTTTTTGCTACTTTTTTTAGACACTGAGGCTACTTTTTGCTACTTTTTTAAAGGTCGCAAAGCAGTGCGAGGCCTGGAAGTGTTCTTGTGATGAAAAATATGATTGACTGCGACTGGATGGTGTGTATGTATTTGTATGACGTTTATGTATGCATGTATCGGATGACTAATAGCAGGCTTGAAGTGAGAATTTTTGATATATTTGATATATTTCGCGTCTAGTTCCGGCCATTTTGATTTTCTCGATCTTGTGTAGTAGCAGCGTATTGTAATAGAGCATGCGCAGTTCAAATGTACAAGGCTTTGTCAGTACGGTGCCAACGCTGTACGAAGAAGAAGAAGAATAATAAGAAGAAGATTACGCTCCGCTGTATGGTTATAGGCACATGCGCAGTTCAATTTTTACATTAAATTCCTCTGTATCGTAATAAACAACATTACGCTACTCTCAACTGTAGCGTAAAAACGAGTTTATGTGCCGGAAGCACATAAAATATCTTAGTAGTGAACGGATCTCCTTTTGTTGTAAGGAGAGATAATGAGAGATAGAAAGGGAGTTTAAAATTTGCAATAGGGAGAGATAGGCATCGACTAGATTGGAAAAAAAATAGAAAAAGATTGACGTTGATAGATGAAGGATAGAATGAGATAAAAAAAGATTGACTTTGATAGATGTAGAATAGAATAAGATAGAAAAGGGGAGACTGAAAAAGATTGACGTGAATTTAGATTGACAAAGACATAGATGAAGATTCACGTAGATAGATAAAGCATAGGATGGAGATAGACGTGGATTAAAAATGAAAAAGAGATAGAATTGGATAAATTATATCTATCTTTTTCTATAATAAAGATTCAAAATTATTCAAAAGGATAAGATTTCTATCTTTTTACTTTCAGTAAGGATTTCACGGAGAAAAATGGAGATCAGGAGAATACGAACGATTACTGAGAATTAAGAATGATTACTATAAAAGAGAAGAGAGTATTTGACAGCACAAGACTGATTCCCAAACAGTGTAAAACTCTCTTCTGTCATCTAATAATTTTTCCTATTTTCCAGTAATCACCCATATTTCTCTGATCTCCATTTTTCTCCGTGATGGATGCTATTTATCTCCGTGCGGAGTCTACCAGACAATTAAGTGGAACTTTGTCAATCAGTTTGGCAATTTTAATTCGAGAAAAATGAATAATTATTCAAGGAATTCGCAGTATTTTTTATTCTATTTGTTTAATTGCGTTTATAATTATTATTTTTGAAGATGAATTTAACGTTATCTTAATTTATTTTGTACATATAACCCAGTATTACACTAGTGTGTCCAGATGAGATGCGAGGTTCATTTTCACGCCAAGAAAGGTTCGGTCTATACGTGTGTCCCATACAGTCAATATAAGAGATTATAAAGTAAATTTTGAGAATTTATGGTTTAAATAATTATTTATCAATATTTGAGTAGCTTTATAGTTAAATAAGATAAATAACAGTTTTAATGTTAATATATTAAAATTATGTACTGATGAAATTCGAGGTTAGGTTTATTTTGAATTCAATACACGGAATACTAAAAATAATAAATTAATATTATACTTGAATTTATATTATCTATCTAATTATAGAATTTATATAAAACCCTTTGGAGGTTATAAGAGGCAACTAGTGTTCAGTTGTCAAAAAAAACGAGCTCAAATTGAAAACAAATTCACGTAGGGTCATTGCCAACCAACGAGTGTTGAAATTTGATTTGAAAGAGATTTAAAAACTTACGCTTATTTCCCCTTTTATTTTGTTGTGAATTTAATCACCTTTTACTTTTATTTTTCTGCTAAACAGCTTAAACTAAATTCAATTTCAAAGTGGCCAACTCTTTAGTAACCTAAGATATATACGTTTTTGAAGCGTGACGAGGTTTGCTCATTAGTTCTAGATCCTACTTTTTTAGGCTCATATAATCTCTTAATTTCTTTAACATTCCTACTTAATTATCAATAACAATTAACTATTCCTTACATCTACGTATACATATATATATATATATGGCCATAAATGACACAGTCATTTTTGGCCGACCTCAATATTATTATTTTATTTTTGTGATTTTCATAATTTTTTTCTTTTTCATTCAACAAACTGCCTTAAGTTCCAAAATGGCCCTTATCTATTGGCCGAGGCGCACGATTTGCAAAGATTTAAAGTTTTGAGTGTACGTTTAATCCTAATCTTAGTTATTCTAATTCAATAATGTTGATCCAGCTCCACCACGATACATGATTTTCTCCAATGAGAGATCTGAAAAATCTGGATAACTCTCTATGGATTCTTTCAACAATATTGCTCTGTGGGTGTCTTATCGAAGCAAACACAGGTTGTATGTCCTGTTCTTTTAAAAATTCTGACCAGCAGGAGACGTGAATTGCGTCCCATGGTCAGTTACTATTTTAGAAGGTTTTCCATATTTTGGAAAGTGGTCCTTTTTAAATTTATTTATGACGGCTTTCGTATTAGCCCGTCTCAAAGGGTATAATACCACGTATTTGGAAAAGGCATCGATCATGGACAAAATATATTTGAAAACACCTTTTGATGCGGGTAATGGCCCATAGAAATCTATTGATAAGATATCATTTGGCCTTTCTGGTAGATAATTCTTCATTTCAGAGAAGCAAGTTTGGTTTGTTACCTTATTTCTCTGGCAAGAATCACAACTGGCTAGACGTTGCCTGACTATTTTTGCCAGTTTAGGATAATAAAAGAAATCATGTAACATTTTAATGACCTTTAAGGGCCCAATATGGGCATGCATTTCATATTCGTCAATTATGTCATGAATGATGCCTTTAGTTAAGCACAATCGCTTATTTTCTCCACTGACAAAATACAATAAATTATCATATATTTCATATTTTGTAAGTTTCTTCTCTATCGCGTCATTGATTTTCTGTCCCAAGATAGGGTCTGATTTTTGCTCTTGGGCGAAATTCTGCAGCCGATTTTACAGTTTTGATGATGGCCTTTTTGCCAGAGCGTATAAAATAATTTTTCCATCTGTGTGACCCGTTTTTGCTGCTATTTCCTGATTTGGAAGTCGACTTAAAGTGTCTGGGACTAAGTTATTTTTTCCAGGAAAATGTTCTATCGTGATGTCGTAATCTTGGATAGCCATTGTCTACCTGGTTAATCGTCCACTCAGAAGTATGCACGTTTTTAGAAATGTCAGAGCCTTGCAATCAGTCCTTATAATGATTTTTCCTCCCATCATGTGGGATCGAAATTTCTAAAGGGCCCAAACTATGGCCAACAGCTCCTTTTCGGTCGTATAATATGCCAGTTCAGCGCCCTTCAAGGTCCGGCTGGCATAAATAATGGGGCATGGGCTTCCATCTTCGTCAAGCTGGAATAAAACGGCACCCAGTGCCACGTCACTGGCATCAGTTTGAAGATAAAAAGGTTTCTTAACTTCTGGATAGTTTAGTAGGACAGAACTACTAAACAAAAGTTTTATTTCGTTGAAAACTCTTTCCAGGTCGTCGTTCCATGACCATTTTACTCCTTTTTTCAATAATTCCAAAAGTGGAACTATTTTTGCCGCATGGTTTTTCGAAAATTTGGTATAAAAGTTAATTAAACCCAAAAATCCACGTAATTCTTTTAAATTTCGTGGTCTTGAAAATTTTTGGATAGTTTCGATTTTTTCTGGGTCTGGTTTTATACCAGTCGACGTTAAAATATGTCCTAGAAATTTGACTTCGGATCTGAAAAAATGAGACTTTTCCAAATTAATTGTTGAATTGTTTTTTATTAATCTATGGAAAAGTAGCTCCGAATGTACCAGATGTTGGTGCACATTTTCAGAGGAACAGAAAATGGCGTCGATAAAGGTTAGATAAAAATTCCCTAGACCGTTGAGGACAAAATCTAGGGCTTTAACCAGTGCTGCTGTGCTTGTTTTTAGGCCAAAGGGCGTTACGCAAAATTCGTAACATTTTCCTTCGTGTAAAAATGCCGTATATTTTTTTGATTCCTCGGCCAGCGGAATTTGCCAAAAACTACTAGTCAGATCCATCGTTGACATAATTTTACTGCCGCCACACCTCTGAAAAAGCATCCAAACATATTCTAACGCTTCCATCCTTTTTTAAATTAGTAAATTCCGCGGCGAAATTTAGAATAGAAGGCGTAGGAATAAATACAATCATTTTATTTTTCAACGATAAAAACTAGGAAAACATCATGTAGCTGTTATTGAAGGCGAATTTGCGAAACGTCTCCACCAATAGTAAACCTTTACGGTGGAGACGTTCCGCCAATTGTGAACCACTGCATTGCCTTCAATGACAGGTATACGATGTTTTTCCAGTTTTTATCTCTGAAAAATAAAATTATTGTATTTATTCCTACACCTGATAATACGAATTTGATCACAGAGTCATAACTGCAATGCTTTAAATGTTTTTTTTATTGTTCTTAGCCATAATAATGCGAGGTCAGAGAAAAGTCAGAGAACGGTCAGAATATTCTCTGACCGTTCTCTCAACCAGGTCCGCTAGGGGTGGGCTGCATTACAAAAAAAAAAACGGCGAAATTAGACCAAGAAGCGTATTCATTAATTGGAAGGTGATTCTTATGTTTTTGAACTCGCTGATTTCAAATTCTGAATCAAAATTAAAAAAAAAAACAAAGCGGCGTACCGGAAGTGACTAGTAGTTTTAGTAAAATGCATACGATTTTTGTGGGAATCAGTAAATTTATGGTTTTAAACTAGCTGATTTCAAATTTTGAATACAAATTTTGAAAAAACGAAATGGCGGACCGGAAGTGACTAGTTGTTTTAGTAAAATATTTTTGTGAAAAGCAGTAAATTTAATCTATTTATAAAAACTAAAAATTTACAAAAAGCTACGACTAACAAATCCAAGAATTTGTCAATTATTGATCTATTTTCTTGTAAGTTTGAACATAGGAGAACTTAAAATTAAATTAAACCTTTCTTTAATCTTGAGAATTCTTCCAGAACTTCATTTCAGGTGAGTGACTTTTTTTAAATGAAAGATTTCGTAATTCTAAATTAGGCTCATCGTGTAAAATTGTTAAAAAATTCTAAAGCTTCAAAGTAAATTTTTCTGTTTAATTCAAAGCTAATAAGTATTCAATGTTTCAAATCAAAATATTAAATGAAAGATATTCAATCTCTGGGAATTAACTGCTTTAAGAACACAATTTTTTCCTCTTTATAAAAAATCTCAATTTTCAAATTGAAAGTCTTCGGATAGGTCACTAAAACTTGGGATCATTAAAAAAAAAAGTCACTCACCTGAAATGAACTTCCGGAAGAATCCTTATAAGAATAAAGAAAAGTTTAAGCATCACTTGAAAAATAATATCAGTTTGGAATTTTAATTCCTTTTACTCTCTAAATCTGAATCAGTCAAATTTTTCACTGATTGAATTAGTGATTTGCCTTTTCACTGATTTATCAGTAAACAAAATATTTTTCACTGATAAATTATTTCATTTTCACTGATTTAATAAGTGAAGAATTATGTTTCACTGTTGAATCAGTTCATTTTCACTAAAGTATTCAGTAGGTTTTGACTGATTCAGATTTAGAGATTGAATATCTTTCATTTAATATTTTGATTTGAAACATTGAATACTTATTAGCTTTGAATTATACAGAAAAATTTACTTTGAAGCTTTAGAATTTTTTTACAATTTTACACGATGAGCCTAATTTAGAATTACGAAATCTTTCATTTAAAAAAAATCACTCACCTGAAATAAAGTTCTGGAAGAATTCTCAAGATTAAAGAAAGGTTTAAGCATCACTTGAAAAATAAAGTCATTGTGGAATTTTAAGTTCTCCTATGTTCAAACTTACAAGAAAATAGATCAATAATTGACAAATTCTTGGAGTTTTCAGTCGAAGCTTTATTTTCTTAAATGTTCCAACATTTAAAAAATATGTAATCAGAGAATTATGTGCAGAGTATTTTACATGAAGAAGTAATAAACATTTGACCTAATGAGTGCTAAATCTACATTCTAAATTTTATAATGAAAGTATTTTTATCTTACTTTTTTGTGACCTAAGCACAGATTTTACACTTAAAATATAATATATAAAATATATATACGTACATATATATATACATAAAATTTAGGATTAAAAATTACATTCTCAATTTTATGTTAGACATATTTTCATCTCACTTTTTGCAACCTAATCACAGACTTTTCATTCAAAAAATGAATTGCTTTACGGAAAGAAAAAATTTTCTAATAGGAGGAGATAAATTAAAAAGCTAAAAAATGTGTTCAGTGATATTTGCATATGATCACATAAGTATTTACTTCACTTATTAAATCAGTGAAAATGAAATAATTTATCAGTGAAAAATATTTTGTTTACTGATAAATCAGTGAAAAGGCAAATCACTAATTCAATCAGTGAAAAATTTGACTGATTCAGATTTAGAGAGTAAAAGGAATTAAAATTCCAAACTGATATTATTTTTCAAGTGATGCTTAAACTTTTCTTTATTCTTATAAGGATTCTTCCGGAAGTTCATTTCAGGTGAGTGACTTTTTTTTTTAATGAAAGATTTTGTAATTCTAAATTAGGCTCATCTTGCAACATTGTAAAAAGATTTAAAAATTTAAAGTAAATTGTATAATACAAGTATTTTCATCCCAAGTTTTAGTGACCTATCCGAAGACTTTCAATTTGAAAATTGAGATTTTTTATAAAGAGGAAAAAATTGTGTTCTTAAAGCAGTTAATTCCCAGAGATTGAATATCTTTCATTTAATATTTTGATTTGAAACATTGAATACTTATTAGCTTTGAATTAAACAGAAAAATTTACTTTGAAGCTTTAGAATTTTTTAACAATTTTACACGATGAGCCTAATTTAGAATTACGAAATCTTTCATTTAAAAAAAGTCACTCACCTGAAATGAAGTTCTGGAAGAATTCTCAAGATTAAAGAAAGGTTTAATTTAATTTTAAGTTCTCCTATGTTCAAACTTACAAGAAAATAGATCAATAATTGACAAATTCTTGGATTTGTTAGTCGAAGCTTTATTTGTAAATTTTTAGTTTTTATAAATAGGTTAAATATTCATGAATTTCTTAAATGTTCCAATATTTAAAAAATATGTAATCAGAGAATTATGTGCAAAGTATTTTACATGAAGAAGTAATAAACATTTGACCTAATGAGTGCTAAATCTACATTCTAAATTTTATAATGAAAGTATATTTATCTTACTTTTTTGTGACCTAAGCACATATTTTACACTTAAAATATAAAAATGCTTCACAGAGTTGAAGTATTTTCTAAATATGAAGCAGTTTATTCACAAAGCTTTAAAATTTTGTAATTGAAATCTTGATATAAAATTTTAAACATTTATCGACTTTGAATTTTTCCTACGATTTCAGAAGAACAGGCAAATTAAGAATTACAAAATATTTCATTTAACAGATTGCTGCTGCCCATAAGATCTTGTAAAATCGTGACAAGATTTGAACACGAACTTGAAAAAAAAATTTTCATGTAAAATTTGAAATCAATAAATACTTATGTGATCTAATACAAATATAACTGAACACATTTTTTATCTTTTTAATTTATCTCCTCCTATTAGAAAATTTTTCCTTTCCGTAAAGCAATTCATTTTTTGAATGAAAAGTCTGTGATTAGGCTGCAAAAAGTGAGATGAAAATATGTCTAACATAAATTTGAGAATGTAATATTCAATCTTAAATTTTATGTTTATCTCTTCTTAAGGCTAAATAATTCGCTAATTGAAAATTTTTTAAATGTACAACATTAGTAAAAAGTATGGAAATTCGATATTTATAATTTAAGCTTTCCTTTAAAAATTTCAAATATTTTCAATTTATATATAGATTCAAATTGTAAATATTTATTAATTTCAAATTTCCACTTTAAAATAATGTTTAGACTTTCAAAATGATTCCACAATTTTTTTAAATCTTATAGATGTTTATTTTAGGGAAAAATTGATTAAAATATCGAAAAAAGAAGTATTATTTCCATAACTACATATTCTGTAAATTTGAAATTGTCGTCTGCTTCGCGCCTCTTTTGCACAGAGTCGAGAAAAACACATTTCTCAATTTCGACTCGATAAACGACAGCCTGAAATCTAAAACTTGGAACAGTTGAAAACGCATGCATTGTAACGAGGAAGCGAGGAGAATAAGGGGAAATGGGACGAGTCGTTCTTGCATGCAGGAGTGACGAGGAAAGAAAAATGGCAACGTGCCCCGTCTTCGCTCCCTACCCGCTTCACACCGACAGGCAGGCTGAGAGTGTGAGACACTGCGTCGGTTTCAGATCTGGGATCACTGCGTGTGACTACTGTGAAAGTAAATACACAATTTTATTCAGTTTTCATTGAGATTTCATCATGGAAAGACTTACGCCTCAACAACGTTTACAAATCGTACAATTATATTACGAAAATGGACGCTCTGTGAAAAGTGTTTATCGCGCGCTCAGGCCAATTAATGGTGTACATAATCGTCCTACCGAACGCACTATTCTACATACCATCGGCAAACTCGAGAATAATTTAACATTGTTGGATGATACTCGACCGATTAGACCACGTACAGCCGGAACTGTAGAGAATATTGCGGCTGTAAATGAGAGTTATGTCGAAGACCCAGAAAAATTAATTCGGCGCCAATCTCAACAACTTGGCCTATCTTATGGCACTACTTGGGCGATTTTTGATGCCGGAAATTGAAGCCCGTAATCTCCACGACATTTGGTTCCAACAAGACGGCGTTACATGTCATACAGCCCGTAAAACAATGGATTTACTGCGTAGTCGTTTCGGTGAGCAATTTATCTCTCGTCTCGAACCGGTGGATTGGCCTCCGAGATCGTGTGATATCACACCTTTGGATTTTTATTTGTGGGGGTATGTAAAGTCTAAATGTTTTGTGGATAAACCAGCTACTATTGAGGCATTGGAAGCCAACATTACTGAAGTTATTAGCGAGATACCGACCGAAGTCCTCGAGCGAGTCATTCAAAATTGGTGTTCACGGATGGACGAATTAAAGCGCAGTTGCGGCCAACATTTGAAAGGGGTTATTTTTAAAAAATAAATGTCTTGGATGGTTCTACACAAAAATAAAAAAGATTGCCCTATCAGTTTGAATTTTCGTTGTTTTATTTAAATTTAAAATCCTATACCTCTAAATTGATCACCCTTTACAATAATCAGAAAAAAACTTCATGAATATATATTAATAATCGTCTGAAATATAGCGAGAGTAACATTGAAAAACCTAAAATTCATTTTTTTCAATTTTCCGCTAAATTGCCGTTTTTTTCAATGTTCCACCTATTTTATCGAAAAAATAATTTCATATTCGTATCCAGCGACCTCGAAAACATGAAGTAAAAGTGGTTTTAGCGACTAGTACTTCCGTGGTCACTGGAAGGTCCGTTTGGGGGTGAGTCCCGCTCGCCTATTATGTTCACGTGACGTATTCACTGATTCCTCAGTGACTTCAAAGCAGTGCACTGATTCATGAGTTGATATATTTTCACTGATATAATCAGTGACTATTTCACTGATTCAGGTTTAGAGAGTACTTACAAAAAATATGTGTACATTGAATACCAAGCTGTTACTGAAGACTTTTAGGTACAAAATCGAAAAAAGCGTTCAATTAAATTCGTCGTTAAGTTGAAAACATTCGATAGATTATATCTAAGCACGGTCAATTTGTCATAATGACTAAGTGAAAATTTTTTGTGATATTTAAAGTTTCACAATATAATCGTATAGCACAACTATACATCGTTATACCATACACGTTGAACATATAAAGTTGATATTCATTGTGCGGTCCACGTTTTTGCGAAGAAAACGACTTTTTTCTTCAAAAAATCATAACTCGGAAACAAAAAATTTTAGCTACTGTTCTGTTCTGATATATTTCTTTCGAAATTCACGATACATTAATGTTGCTGTCTTTGTTCATTTCAGAAATATTCATTTCTCAATTTTTAGGGCTGAAACAACAACTATCGAGCAGGTTATTTATTATTTAGTAATTAAAATTAAATATCTTACTGCAATTCCATTCTCTGTATTCGAAAAAGTTGAATCAATGTAAATGATTTGTTGAACACTACTTTTTCAATAATTCGAGAGAATGCCACCAGTAGAGTATAATGGTTCTACTTTTTCCAACATTAAAATCTATTTCATCTGATAAGTGTAATAAATACAAAATTTAATATAAGTTGACTTTTAAATTATGTAAAATTTGATCATTCTTATTTTCAATGCATAGAAAAAAAAACTTGCAGAAAAGGAAATATTTACTTTTTCCATTATTTATATTACGCACATATAAAGTTGATATTCATTGTGCAGTCCACGTTTTTACGAAGAAAACGACTTTTTTCTTCAAAAGATCATAACTCGGAAACAAAAAGTTTTAGCTACTAGAGATTCAGTAGAATTGAAACTCAAGGTGTCGTTTTAATGCGAAAAAAGTTTGAGAAAAAAAAAAATACTTTTCGAGAAATTGAATTTTTTAAATTATTTGCAATTTTTGTTTATTGCTGAATAAAAAATTATTAACAATCAAAAAGCAATTGTTTATAACTGTGTTCGGTAGTCGAAATCATTACAAACATTTAAAAGTGAAAATTTGATATGAGTTCCGGTAGTTGCTGCAGTAGTACGGCTTCCGGAACGTCTTGCCTCTCTGAATCTGGCCTCAGATTCAAGACGTCTGGCTTTTCTTGCTCTATCTTCCGAGGAGAAGGCGGTGTGGCGCTGGCAAGTGGTGCGATGACTTCCGGGACGTAACATCTTCCTAAATTCAGCCTCAGATGGGAGACGTCTCGGATTTTATCCCCTATCTCCCTTGATAAGAGAGATGGGACGCTGGTAATTGGTGGGATGGGTTCCTAGACGTAACGTCTCCCCGGATCCGGCCCCAGATTCGAAACGTCTCGATGACATCCCGACTCACTCAAAGATGGTCCAGGAGGGTCGAGAGACGTGTCGTTGGAACCGGAAGGAGAACGTCTCTCAGGATCCGGCCTCCGATCCTGGACGTCCCAATGGAGGAGCCTCAACCTCTCTGGTTCTCGTTGGGCGGTGTCGGTTTGGGGCCTATTTTTGCTGCCCGGAAGTCTGCTCGCCGTCCCCTTCTGGATCTGGAGACGTCCAGAATAAGCAGGTATTCACCACGAGGCGGTATTCCACCTTGTGGTAAATCCCCCCTTATTTCCTAAGGCGGTATACCACCTCAGGGTGGAGTCTTCTTCGGACGTCTACTCCTAGGCGGTATTCCACCTAGGAGTCAGAGCGTCTCGATGATAGTCGCCAGGGCGGTATGCCACCCTGGAGACTGGAAACTGCGAGAGGAATTCCCCAGGCGTTTCAATGGCGTCTACTCACCAAATGGGCCGGAGAGCCCATGCTGCAGGATGTTTGAGAAGGCGGAAATTAGATTTGTTCTTTTCGTAAAAGGTTACCTCTAAAAAGGGCTGATAGAAGATCGTAATAATTAAAATCAAAACGACGGATTTGTAGGATAAAAGAAAACTTTTATTATCTGCGAGGGGGCTAAGGTTCTCTGGAGGCAGTCTCTCTGAGGCTCAGTCTTCGAATCACGGTGTGCCCACTCCCATGTATTTTGAAGGGGAACTTACAGATGGTGGCGGGGCGAATGAATTTATATCATCAGCATCTAGGGGACGTAGCAGGAACTAGATTGCACGAAAACTACCCATCCCCCCTCCACTTCAGATCCAGTAATGAAGGGCGCGAAATTTTCGCCATCCCATGCGAAAAAGGAAAAATTCGGATTTTATTATATTTGAGGTTACCTTGCATGGCTCAAATCGGCTTTGAAGGGGACTGGAGTTTTATCTTTATCGACACTTAAATGCGGATTTAAAACTGAAGGACAAAAATACTTTTTAATGCAAGCTTTCTTACCGGAGTTTTTAATATGATAATACGTAATGAATTTGTATACACAAAACGAGAAACCAAGCCTTTACGAGTTTTATTTTAGATTCAAAACAAAAGTTATTGGTGAATTACCCGATTTGCAGCTACAACTATTTTAATTTGGAGGGCAAACAGTAAAACACTGTTAATTGTTGGCACATTAGGTATTAGCACTTTATAGATCGAATTTCATTAAAATCACTTGAAATCGCTATGAATTTTAATCAATTAAAACATGCAGACAAGTGACAACGTGTCGACTCCGCACGACGTTCATTTAGATGACACACTAGCGGCGACTAGGGGACGTAGCAATTACTATTTTTCTTTCGCCACTTGACCTATAGGAGTGGGCACACCGCGCTTCGAATCATCCGAAAATAAAAAGTGGCCCGATATTTATACATATTATCCTGAAGTTTACGCGCCAATAAAAATGTTTGTCAAATATGATTGACTAATAGCAAAAATTCGGCGCTCCAATTAAAATCGCCCCTGGTCCGATTGACTGATGGAGAAAGAAGGGGCTCGTATGTATTTTACCCTCTCTTGAGTCCATTAGCCAATCGCGGTGACCTGACCGAACGCACGCTTCATTTTCCTGGATTTCCGTCTGGCCAAAATTCCTCGACTTATTCCAGGAAAATAAAATATAAAATAAATCAAGGGACGTTAAAATGTGCCTACTGGCTTACATCAATTCGCCCTCCTTCTGGATAGGCCCTTGATTTACTTTAAATCGTAATTATGCAAAAGAAAAGAGAAAGAAAAATAAAATAGTAATAATAATAATAAAATACATATATATCTTAAACTAACTTATGCTAATTTGTACATTTTTTATTTACAATGGTCGCCCTAGGTACGTAAGTGCGCGCTTCTCTATAGTTTACAGTCTGCTGCCTGCGAAACTTGTAACGCCCCCTGGCGTTATCGTCTGGTAAATCTTCCAAGGAAAATAGCGAAGAAATCTCGAAGTCCTTGCTGTGTGGAAGCTCCTTTTTGGTTATTATTAATTCAGGTGATTCTCCGCGGCACGTAGTTCTTGAGACAGAATGGGGTTTATTACGAATATGTCCATTTCTGGAACCGGAAGGCTGCTGTCTTAGGGATTCGTTTTGCCCCTTCTTGCTGTGATCTTAGTCCTTGTGCGAGGAATCTGAATCGTTGTCTGGGGCTTCTGTGCCCCTGGCTGGGTGGAGCGCCTCTCCGGCGACTCCCAATGGTAAGTGATCATTATCTAATGAACATGGTCGACCAGGTGGGTCAGCTGTGCGTGAGTCCATTTCTGGAACATTTTTGGCTGCTATGGATTGCTGTGTGCCTAACTGCTAGTCGGCGTGAGTTATTTCCTTTTTAGGTATGACTTTTGTTGAAATTTCTGCATTATTGTGGCAGTGATTGTAGGGTTCCCCAGGTTGTTCTTGACCAACATGACGTGGCCGATATTTTTCTGGGGGTTGCGCTGGCCAAAGATCCTTTCCATGGAGCTTCTGTTCTCGTCCATCCTTGAGAATCCAGTAAACGTCACTGGAGATGTGTTGCAGGACCTGATATGGTCCTATTCGCTGATGGTCTAAAGCTGCATTGTAGCCCTCGGCATTATTGGACAGCTTATGGTTCTTCGTAAGAACCCAGTCGCCGGCTGCGTAACGGGGCTCCGTTGGCCCCCCGGCATATTTTTCCTGGTACTGTTGCTGATGATGGCTTGCCTCTTCTTCTCTTCGTTTGCGCTTGAAATCTTGATCCACACTTTGCAGTGACTGAATCGGGGGCATAATTCGCCATTCCCCAGGTAGCGGTATTGTTCTTCCGAACAGTAGGTATCTAGGCGTGTTACCAGTGGCGGCGTTCTGACGGCGGCGAAGTCCAAAAAGCAATTGTGGTAAGTATTGATCCCAGGTACGTTTGTTATCTGGCCGTAGGCGTAATCTTAATCCTTTTTTCAGCTCCTGGTTCCGTCTTTCTGTAGGATTTGCATGAGGATGGTAAACTTAGTATTCGGCGCGGGTAACCCCAACGTGGAAAGACGTTGCTTTCGAGGATTTCAATGAGCTGTGGTGCTGTTGAATTACGCAGAGGAAATGCTTCTATCCATCTGGAGAACATGTCGGTCACCACCAGAATGAAACGGTTTCCTTGCCGAGTACGAGGATAAGGACCCATTACATCCACAGCAATAGCTTCCCAGGCGGTGCGTGCTGATCTAGGTCGTTGGTTATCTTCGGGGTTTCCTCGTGCTGGTTTGCAGCATATGCACAGGTGGCATCCTGCAACATATCTGCGGATTTCCCTGGACATCCCAGGCCAGATAAAGGTTTGACAGATAGTACGCAATGTTTCCTCGGTACCCGTGTGACCAGAAAGTGGTGCATCATGGAATTCCCATATAATTCTTTGTCGCAGAAGTTTGGGAGCCAACAATAACCATCCCTTATTGTCTCTTGATCGACGCCAAAACCCTTGTTCGTCCAGACGGTGATCTTGAATAAAATGTTCCTCTTCTGGTGTAAGTCCAACCTGGTTTTTCTTCTCTAACCACTTTGAAATTTGCTGACTGATTTCTGGATCCTCTTGTTGAGCACTGAAAATATCCTCAAAGAGTGAGGGCACGTGGACCGTGTGCAATGTAGGAAGTGTCCTTCTTGAAGTCTCTTCGTTTATACATGGTAATGGCAGAGCCATTCTTTCTGGGTCTGGTTCTATGGGTGCTGAATCTTCCGTATTTGGGAAACGCGATAGAGCATCGGGCAGTTCATTCTCTTTACCAGGACAGTGTTCTATGTCGAAAGTGTACTCGCTCAGTAGTAGGTGCCACCGGGTTAGTTTGGCCCGGGTGTCTTTCTGGTTTTTGAGCCAAGTTAAGGTCTTGCTGTCTGTTCGTAAGATGAATCGCTGATCTTCTAGGTGTGCTCGGTATCTCTTGATAGCCCATATGATAGCCAGGCATTCTTGCTCGTTGCAGTGGTATCGGGCCTTGGTTGAAGAGAATTTAGCACTTGCATATGAAATGATACGACGTTTTCCTTTGGTTTCCTGCTGCATCAGCACCGCTCCCATCCCTTTCGCACTGGCATCTGTCTGCAGGATAAAAGGCAAAGAAGGATCCAGTCTACTTAAAGG
This sequence comes from Diplolepis rosae, assembly GCA_030998225.1. Taxonomy (NCBI): domain Eukaryota; kingdom Metazoa; phylum Arthropoda; class Insecta; order Hymenoptera; family Diplolepididae; genus Diplolepis; species Diplolepis rosae. The sequence goes on from JAPYXD010000710.1 coordinate 7,490,562, forward strand.
AAGATGGTTGCAGAATGCCACCTTGGCCTTTTCCAGGGATTCTTGAGCTTCCTTTGTCCAACGGTAAGCTTTCTTTGGTGACAATAGGTCCGTCATCGGTGAAATAAGTTTGGAGTAATGCGGAATATACTCTCCAAGCCAATTCATAGTACCGATGAGTAATGACGAGTAATCTCGAGTCTTTCCAAGACCAAAGATAGGTGAAGCAAGTGTTCCTCCCAGGTATGAGAGTATATGATGATGTCATCTAGGTAGGCGATGGCAAACTTGCCCCATTGCTCTGCTAATATGTGTCTCATAAGATTCTCGAATGTTGAAGGGGCGTTTTTCAATCCAAACGGCATGACTCTGAACTGATATTGACCCCCGCTCGGTGTGGTGAAAGCCGTGTACTTCCGTGATTCTGGACCCAATGCAATCTGCCAATATCCGCCTTTTCGGTCCAAAAAAAATACGTGTCTCATTATTTCGATCAAAGAGCATCATATTTGAGTTTCGTTAAAAAATAAATTCGTGTCCCGAATGGACCGGTTCAATTGAAATGGAAAGCATTGACAATAATTTTCTCTGTGTGGATAAATAAATGTTTAAAATGGTAACGAATGTAACGCTTTTGACTGTGCTAAAAACTAAGTTCTGTTCAATTGTGGATCAAATATAACAACTTAATCATCCAAAAATGATTATTCATTTCAGTACAGATAAAGTATCTGAATGTATTAAAAATAATGTAAATGATAAATTCAATAAAAATTACGAGCCGAAAATCAAGCCTTTTAATTAATAGATTTGATGAGTAGTTGAAATATTTTTATTTACTCCTTCTTTTACATTTTATAACATTTATTCGGTGACGATTTATTATGATTTATAACAAGTCAAACATATTCAGTAATATAAATTGCGAAATTAAACAAATATTCATGAGCACTCACATTTCGTCATACCGACGACAAATAAAAATTTGATTAGGACATATCTTATCTAATATTTGTATAATTTATATTGAGCAGATAAACAGTTTGAATGAAAAAAAAATGTCCGTCCATAGACTTTAACTAGTTTTTAATTCTTAAATTCCAAGAAAATTATTTTATCTCGAATATGCGGCGTCAAACTGGAATATTGGTCAACTTTGGTCAACATGACATTTTTCTAAATGCTAAACAAAAGTTTTTTTATAACAAATAACTCACTTCCTCCACTATTTGCATTCAGAGTGCAGCTTTCCATGCATTTGTCATGAAAAATGGTATGTGATACGCGTAGGGAAGTATAGGGACATTGCCGAATACAATATTTTCATCTCTCGGCTACAGCTCGTGCACGAAACATTGCATTCTGCAATGTCTCTGTTTCACTAGTATCACAATATACTATTTCAGGACGGTAAAAACTTTGTAAAGTAACTCGGGCATCTTTAACATTGGTCTTATACTTAAATCCTAGAGAAAGATCATTCCTGGAGATCTAATAAACTCCAACAGATTCTTAGGATGGCGGAACTTTTAACAAATCATTAAATTTGGATTATAAATATCAATCTTCGGAAAGAAATAAGTTCTTATTAGCGATTATGCAAACACTTTTCATTAGCATTTAGGAAAATTTCATGACTTCATGCATCTTGGGAACTCATTATTAAACCATGAGGAATGCTCCTTAGGCACAGTTTGTCAGTTTTTGTACATTAGCGAACTCTTCGAGTCTATATGGCATAAAAGATTCACAACTTTTCGCTCATACTTTACCATATTTGAGAAAAGTTGACCACAGTTGACGAGTATTGGCCACAGCTGGACAATATTCTGTTTCTATGCAAGTACTGATATACTCTCCATACACCTCAGATTTCTTCATTTGTGACTGTTTTTTCCTTTCATTTAATTTTTTTTTAACTTAGGCGATTTTTCAAAAAATCTGTGTATAGTACCGAATTTCTTCTTTTTTTTCTGATTTGGATTTTCATCTATTGAATTGAACAAGGGATTTTCCGAGCTACTTCCTGATGGAACATTAATGGGATTGGCTACGGAACTATCCGCAGAATCATGTTTATAAGCTACTCCATAATGTACCACGTCTATCAACTTCATCATATTCTTGTGGATAAATTTATGGTAGTAGGAAATTCTTGTGTAAACACTGGGAAAGTTTGGTATGCCGTGCGAGAAAGTCGCAACTCCAATAACCTTTTCAATAGGTTCTGCATCAGTGATATCAAAATGTTTTATAAGAGGATCACCAGCATCTTCCTAAAACATGAAAGAGCTTGATAAAAAACATATCGCTACATTTCTCAAATTAATATACAGTACAATACCGGGAATCAATATTTGATATTCAATTTTAATTTTGACACTGCTTCAATCTAAATTTAACAATGTGATGTAGCTTGAAAACCTACTCTTTGTATATTTGATAAATTATTGAAAACTTTTCACTCATACTAACCGGAGCGAGACTTCCACCTGGAGAAATTGCACACATATGAAATTCTTGAATCTTGTTACATTTAAATCTTTGCTGACATTCATGGTTACTTATTATCGTTACTTCCAGTTGTTGTAAATGTGTAGCTAAAACACTTTGGTCGTAAGGATTGCTTGAACCCCATCCGTAGACGTGAGCTATAGAATTACTGCTGATAATTTCAGATGACAGGGTTTGTCGTGACATTACCCTCGTATAGTCAAGATTCGCATTGTCAAGATGCTTTAACTGGAATCAAAATTAATTTTGTTGCGTATGTATAAACCAGTGAGAGCGTTTGGAACATTCTTATAAAATGAAATATTTTTTCCTTTTATTCGTAAAACTTGATTAGACATCGAAACACTTACGAGCAATATCGCAATATCGGCAACATAATATGGATCCGTACGTGGGTCAAAGTCCTTATGAATTATTCCTTTTTTGATACCATAATCTGAGAACAGATTTAAAAAAATAGTAGGTAGTAGAGATTCAGGAACAACTGGACGGGTGGACACAAAGCTACATTAGCTTAATTTACTTCTGAGTAGTTTTTTTTTTCAAATTGCGATTTCCGCGAACTATTCTGTATTATTTTTGTTAATTTATCATTTTTTTGGCGTTGGGTCAGCCTCTTTTTATTTTCTTCTATTGAAATTTTCAATGCTACTTACGATAAAAAAACGCAAAAAAAGAGAAAAGGCAATCGTTTCGGCCACATATGGGGGCCCTCTTCAGTGCCATAGATTTAAAGATTAATTCAAAATTTTCGTGAAAGATAAAATTGTAGAAGATAGTTAAAATAAGGATATTAATGAAACTCAAAAACTTATCTCATCGCTTGCAATTCAAAATGAAGAAGTCCAGTAAGCAACAACACGAATTGGAAAAATTATGTAAACGCGAAGAGTTTTCAATTTTGAAAACTTTCCTTGAGGACTTTGTTACCGGAGTCTCTCAATGATCGAACTAAACTGTTTTAAAAACCGACTCGGGACATACGGCTTTGCTGACTAACAATTTTTTCCGTTTTAAAAGCTATCCTGAGAGGTTCTTCTCCTCCTTGAAGAAGACTATTGTCCTAAACCTTGTTAAGAAATTCGAGACGGTTATGGTGATTTTTACGAGTGCACGAAAGTGTATATTTATGAAGAAAAAGATAATGTATATCAGTTTTTCGGACAAATCATATTGTATTGAATTTGCAAGCACGTCTTTGCTAAATTGTAAATTATTATAATATCTATATTTGTCATTTTACTTAATATTATTCGAGTATCTTCAGAAATGAAGAAGAAATGGAAAGTTGTTTATTTCTGAATTTAGTTTTATTCTGAGATGTTTTGAAAAAAAAAAAATAATAGAATCAACTTTAAAAAATTAAGTATCACATTTAAAAGTATTTTTGAATTTAATTTGTTCTGAAAATAGTCAGAACTATGAAATACTCAACATTTGTGCTGAATGTGCCATTTTTAAATTGTAAAGTGACATGTTTGATGACATGTCTGCTATTATATTGACCCAAAATTCACAGAATTTTTCTATGTACAGTGATTTCTACATAATTTTTCCAATTCGTGTTGTTGCTTATTGGACTTCTTCATTTTGAATTGCAAGCGATGAGATAAGTTTTTGAGTTTCATTAATATCCTTATTTTAACTATATTCTACAATTTTATCTTCCACGAAAATTTTGAATTAATCTTTAAATCTATGGCACTGAAGAGGGCCCCCATATGTGGCCGAAACGTTTGCCTTTTCTCTTTTTTTGCGTTTTTTTATCGTAAGTAGCATTGAAAATTTCAATAGAAGAAAATAAAAAGAGGCTGACCCAATGCCAAAAAATCTGCCCGCTTCGCGGGCACATTCTCATCGCGCGCTTCGCTCGCAAGCTTGAGCGCGCAATTTGATCGTCGCGCTTCGCGTTCTGTAATATTCGATCGTCGCGCTGCGCGCTCCGATCATTCTGGACCTCGCGCTTCGCGCTCGGTCTTGTGCTCTTCGCATACATTTAAGTTTATTTTTTATAATTTAATACTGAAGCTCAAACCAATTTTATAATATTAAAGATGATGTGAATTACTCATTTTCTCAAATTCACTAAATTTCTTTTTCAGTTTAAGTGAAACAGGAAATTCAATTTACTTAAGGCTCTATCGGCCTTAAGGAAAACATTCTCATTATGACACTCGCGCTTCGCGCTCGATTTTAGTCATTTCAGTATCTTTTTAATAAATTACATGATTAAAATAATTTATTTTCTTCCAAATCTCTCAAAAAGAAAAAATAATCGTAGACTTTATTTAAGGTAGTACGATCACGAAAATTAGACCTCAGACAAAAATAGATAATTTTGCTTTCAAGAATAGCAATATTATTATTGAAGGGCTAATTTGAAAGAGAAAAGATTGTTTTTCATGAAAAAAATTTGAAACACAAAAAAATAATGTTATTAATAAATTTCATTTTTGCCCAAACTTATTTTCTTATCGCTTCGAGCCAAATTTTTTAAAATTATGCGATTATAATAAATCACGGTTCATTTTTTTAGGAAAAAGATCCTCTACAACTTGAACGTTTCCGATTTTTGAAAATGAATTCTTTAATGGCTGAAATTATAAAAAAACAATTTTTCAAAACAAAATTTTTATAAACAAATTGCTGTATTTGATAATAATTAATTCAATTTCAAAAATAGGAAACGGTCAAGTTGTAGAGAATCTTTTTTAAAAAAAAATGAACCATAATTTATTAGAATCGCATCATTTTCAAAAATTTGACTCGATGCGATAAGAAAATAAGTTTGGGCAAAAATAAAATTGATTAATAACATTATTTTTTTGTGTTTCAAATTTTTTTCATGAAAACTAATCTTTTCTCATTCAAATTGGCCCTTCAATAATAATGTTGCTATTCTTGAAAGCAAAATTATCTATTTTTCTCTGAGGTCTAATTTTCGTGATCGTACTACCTTAAGGAAACGATTTTGCAGAACAACGCTTATTTCGTATCTCACATATTTTGGTGAAAAAAATCGAATTTTTTTAATATTAAAAATCAAAACATAAAATATACATCCTGTCGAGAAATTTTTTAATAAGAATGTGTAGACCTCATTTAGGCAAATAATTTTTCATCTAAACTTTTTTTATGTATCTCATATATTTTGTCTAAAAAATGGAATTATTGAATTTTAATCGTATTTTTTGGAATTGAAACGAAAAATATATGTTTTTTCATAAACTGTGTAAGACAAAACTTGTAGATCTTTTTGAAACGAACAACTTTGTACTCCTACGTTTTTTTCGTATTTCACATATTATTGTTAAAAAATTGAATTTTGGATTTTCAATAGATTATTTTTGAATTAAAAAAAAAAATATGCATCTTATGAAAAAATGTTACAATTCAAATTTGTAGGTCTTTATGTAGAAAATAATATTGTATCATAACGTTTTTTCGTATCTCGTATAATTTAACTGGAAAATGGAATTTTGATATTGACTTTTTTCGAATTTGAATATGCTGTAACATTTCTAATTTTGATTTAATCAAAAAATGTTATCAGGATAATTTTTAGAGATTTCTGAGCACTATCTAAAACCAGTATTAAAATTTTTGATTTTTTCAAAAAATTATTTTCAAAAACACAAAAGTAGTGCTCAATCCCTCAATTTTGATTGGATGTGGCTGGTTAACGAACTTGTCCTTACTTTTTCGGCTCCGATAAAGTGTGCCAAAGCTCAATTCAATCTGATGATTCTATCGAGAATTATGCCGCACACGACCTACAGACAGACAGACAGACAGACCTTTTTTCGGACTCAAGGGGTCTCAAAACGTAAAGATTTGATGAAATTTTCGAAAGTCATTTTTCACATAAAACCAATACCTTCTCATCCATGATGAGAATGTAAAAAATGATAAATTAACAAAAATTCTGTGAATTTTGGGTCAATATAATAGCAGACATGTCATCAAACATGTCACTTTACAATTCTGTATTATATGCATCCAATTCTTTAAATATGATTAACAAATTGTTACTCCGTCCTCGTTACATCAAACAATTAGTTAATATTTCTCAAATGAATCTTCTCTATATGGTCGTGTACTGACCTACAGACATCCACTTAAGAGGCATGGGTATAATAAGGGTATAGTTTTAATCATCTCGTTTTACCCGAGATTGCATAATATGCATTAACATGTTATAGCAGTATATTCAAATAAATTTTGGTCTAATGAATCTGTAAAAACTCTGTCGTTATTTCAAAATTCAAGAAAAAAGATTCGTAATTAGATGGGATGGTTACTTTCTGTTAGAATAGAAACTCAAAAATAGTAAAAAATAAACTTGGTCTTACACGGAAAAAAATAATTAGCTGAATTAACTAAATATTCGCTACCACAGCTAAGAAAGTTACTTGATATACGGACAGCGAATGTTTTAGCTGCTAATACTAACGTCTATTCGCTACAGTACTTTAGCTATGCTAGCTAATTTACGTTAGCACTGGTAACAACGATTGTGAGCAGTAGCCTAACGGTCGTGTTATCTTCCTGTTCTAACAGCGTTTGAAGTACTAGTTAATTTTATTAGCAATTGCTGCAAATACAGGTAGCACTCAAAATCATTGATTTTGAACTTCCAAACCTACATTTGAATACAGCTACACCTGGGTGCTTAAGAGAAAAATGATCTCGTAACCCTTCTATACTCACAAAAGTCTGCTGGCAAGTTATATCAAAACAACTAATTTCTTGCGACATATCATAACCTGCAAAATTAAAAACGAAAAAAAAACTGATTCAGTACTAACCTTAATCGCAGCATAATTTTTTAAGAATAAGAATAAAACGTGAGCTGCTTTGATAACCAAACTTATAGCTACAAGTAGAAACATTACCGGGAACAGTAGCGACTTACTTGCCAGTCCAGCCTCTCAATTGTACAAGTATACAACACTTAGAATTAAGATAACCTCAGTAAGAAGATAATTAATAGCACAATAAAGAACCTATTACAAAACCTACAATACAATCTTCAGAGATCAGTTACAAATCAGTCATTTGCATTATAAATTAACGCGAATCGTCGAATTATTTATAAATTAAATTTAAAACAACGCGACAGGTGTACAACTTACCATTTACAGCATAATATCTGACTAGTCGCGCTTTGTGCGCATGAGCAGCACAGAAAACGCGGGATGTCTAAACAGCCGTTAGCAACCGCTGCTAACTTCTTACATATCAGCGCAAAATTTTAAAAGCTACGAGTACGAATTTTGAGATTTTCTAGGAGAGTAAACTGTTTTAGCAGCAACAACCAAATGATCAGCTACAACTCTTAATACGCTAAGGAGTCCAATGCAAATTTTCAACTTCGATTGCAGCTAACATTTTTTAACTGTCCCAGCAAACTGTTAACTCTCTCAGCAAACTTTTTATCAATCACAATTAACTAGTCGACAGCTAACTGCAGTTAGCAGTAGCAAACATTTCATTTTTTTCCTATTAACTCGAAAATTTCACTTTTTATTTTTAAGATTGTATATTGACTTTTCAAAATTTTCTTGACAAAATAGAGTATTATTGTGTACACGCTTAGAAATAGTTTGATGGCACACTAAGAAAATTGGTTTAATCTACAAAACACGAGTTTGATGCGTGATCATACAAGTTTGTTGAGCCAACAAACGCTAGTTATTGTAATGAATACGTGATCTCAGAACACTGCAAATGTTGGTCTGCTAATATTTGACACTCAAACCAAAAACAATATCCTTTCTAAACAATATCCTTTCGATGACATTAAAAATTGATTTCACCACAATAGAAGTTGATGCTCAATCGAACAAATCACTAATGTATGTTTGCTACTCCATCAAACAAATCTGAATGGAATATCAAAAAAAGAAGATACCCGTGTAATAACATTTAGTGCGCCATCAAAGTTTCTCGTATCAAAACGTCGATGATGTCGGGCCAAACATAATTCTAAGCGTGTATTGAAGGATTATGTTAAATTTCATGGGCAAGACTTTGAAAAAACTACGTTTCTTAGGTTTTCCTCATTTTTCTCGAAATGCCATTTTTTCGATTTATACCATTATTCCATTAAAACCCATAATTGTATCGTGGTTGAAGAATCCAGTTTAAACTAACCTTCATTCTCATATACAACTTTGAGGTCATCATAAGAATTATCCTTCGATTCATGAACACAGTGAGCAGCAGTTAAGATAATAAGGTAATAAAGTGAGAGACCACCGCACTTGTTTCGGCCATTTTGTGTTATATAAACTACTTCAGAATTAGAATTTTTTTCTCCTCCATATATCTTACTAGTTAGCAGTGATGAATTGGATCCTGTACGATAAATATTTATATCAAGGATTAAATTATCAGTATAAATTTCAGTATATGTGACCTGCCACGAGAAAAGGGACCTAATGCAGAAAAAATCGATTTTCTGTTTTTGATACTTATAGAAAAATTGTTTTTTCCTCTATCGAATGGTGTTTTTCAAATTTTTTTTTTGAAGATTCATTGTTATCGAAAAATCATTGTAAAGTTCGGTCGAAACCGGCTGTATCACTGCTCTCGGAGAGCAGAGAAAAACCTGCCCCTCCACTTACTCACACCTCATGCTTGATCGTGTCCATGTGCGCACGAACATCTAGATTTCACAGACGCGGCAGCGTGTTTTTTGTAGTAGTGAGTGGAGGGGGTCATTTTCAGAATCGCCCGATTCTACCTGAGGTGCATGATTTCAGCGACCTTTCACTCAGCTCTCTTGCAAAATTCGGCTTTGCCGCATTTTGGGTCCCTTTTCTCGTGGCAGGTCACATATGCCGTTTGACGATATAAATTTATTGTATATTTATGTACTAATACATATATTGAAGTCGAAAAAACTCTAAATTCAGATAAGGCCACAGTCTGCTAAAGTCGT